>CM063467.1:2402500-3850000 GCA_032191425.1 Lymantria dispar
AATATAAAGATTATAAGTCTAGATAGATAGATAAAATAAATCCAACGATACAGACAGAATAAGACCACAAAATCACATGGGGAGGGGGTAGGAACCACCCCTTTTCGTAAGCGAAGGCCGAGGGGTGGCGATCGGTCAGAACCGCTGACAGGCGCCAATTTTTAACCCTTATTCAATTAACACGTAGCTGATGTTACTGAATTGATTTTTTTATTCCCTCAGATTTATCCACCAAGAGGATAAAGACGCGTGTTCGATTCCCAGACAACTATATATGTAATTTAGAAATTGTTATCCTAAGTTTGGATGTGAATAGGATGATGTGATCGCTGTGCGATCAATGCTGTAAAAAAAAGAAGTGAAAATTTAAAACCTTATACACAGGCTGTATCAGGTTATGGGACAACTGTTCGAGTATGTTGTAGTTTAACGATCATAGATCGTAATTAGAATGTACATTACACAAAAAACAATATAACATAAAAGTTATAGTGATTTCAAAAAAATGTGTCTAAGAGTCTATGCCTTTAATGTTACGTATTATGTAGGCATGTACAGACAGAACAGATGTAGGCATGTAAAGCTTCGACAGTATAATTTCATTCATTCATACCTAGAATTGCGCGAACGATTCAATGAGCGTAGGTAACAATGGCGAGCCGTCAACGGTCATCGGCCGATCAGCTGTTTTAAAGCGAAGTTTGTCTTGTTTATGCGAACGTAATCATTGATTTATTTAATTTCTAATGAACATTTAACAAAGTATGAATATGTTCCGTATTAAGTATCATTGACTTTATACATTTCAATTGGATTTGTACGAAAAAGCGATGACAAAATTGAAAACTTTACATGTCTCTAATTCCTTAACGAATCGATATTTTCGTTCAAATTTTTTTCATGAGTTCCTACCACCATTGCCTAGCTTCCTTTTGATCAGTTGCCCCGTAACCTGATACACTCTGTATATATATATGTATATATATATATATACCACAGAATAACGTCTGTTGGGTCAGCTAGTGTATATATATATATATATATATATATATATATATGTTCGTAGAAATACAATTTACAAAAATATACCGAGCAACGCTCAGTCAACCAGGTAATGACGTTTAAATTAAAAAAAGAAACGAAAACTTCCATGCCTAAAGTATCTGAGTTACTCCTTCATTATCGCAGCCCACATACGTCCCACTATTGGGCTCGGGCCTCCTCCACAACGGGAGGGAATTTGACCTACTATACCATGCTGGTCAGACATGTTGGCATTTTTTTATGGGTGGGCTATGGTAAGCGCACACGCCATCCATTACATCCGGGGCGACGAAAGAACGTTGCGCGGACCCATAACCCACCCGTACCCACGTCGCCTTCGTCGTTGGATCGACCACCAGTGCAGAGTTCCTTGTCCTCAGTGGTCGGCCCGACGGAATACCCTTTCGGGTACCCTCGGACATGTTGGCATAGGGTTTCATTTTAAGTTCCATCTCTTGCATAGATGTTATGTCCATATTATATCCTTTAGTCGTCTTGTACGACATCCACGGGCAAAAAAGGGAGTGGCGAATTGTATTCTTACTCCTTCATCACACCACACGACTCCTTAGTCGCAGCTAAAGAAGTTTCACATTTCTATGGATTCACGTAAAATAGCGTTGACGGATTCATCATCATCATCTCAGCCCATATCAGTGGGCTTAGGTCTTTTCCACAATTGAAGGGAAATTGATCTAATATACCATGCTAGTCAGACTTGTTGGTATAGGGTTTTATATTAGCTGGAGGCGGCGGATCGCCTGCGCGAGGAGCGCAGCCTCGATGGGACGATCCGCCGCCGATGACTGGAGCGGCGTAGGCGCGAGTACTTGCGCCTCATGCCGCCCTAGCCGAGGCCGCGGGTGACGTGACCGGGGCATTAGTCCATCACCCGCCGACAGGCCGACCGCGTGAGGAAAGACCGACGTCCTCCCTGAGGGGGGGACGTCGGTTGATGGGATGGGGGGTACCTCAAATAGGGGGTATTCTGTCGGGCCGACCACTGATGACAAGTAACCCTGCTCTGGTGGTCGGCCCAACGACGAAGGCGACGTGCATCGTGGGTGGGTTGCGGGTGTGCGTGCTTACGCCCCTCTGTTGCCCTGGACGGAATGGTGCGAGGAGTGTGCCGACCGCAACCCAACCCCAAAAAAGAAAGGGTTTTATATCGGCTGGCCACGAAGGACAAGGAACTCGCTATTGGTGGTCGACCCAACGACGAAGGAGAGGAGACTGTGGGTTATGGGGCCGCGCGGCGCCACTTCATCACTCCGGATGGAGCTGGACGGCGTCTGCGCTGATCATAGCTCAGGCCCTCAAAAAAAGGAGGTTAATGTCGAATTTTCCTTCTCTTGCCTAGATATTATCTGCATATCCCTTAGTCGTATTTTACGACATCCACGGGTAAGTTAGAATTAGCACGTTGAAATGGCAATGAGCAGGCCACATCGCTTGTCGAACTGACAACCGTTGGGGAAGAAAGGTTCTTGAGTGGCGACCATGAATCGGACGGTGCAGCGTAGGACGACTCCCTGCTAGGTGGACTGACGACATTCTCAAGCAGAGCACGTCTGTAGGCTAATGGATGGATGGATGGACGGGTAAGTTAGGTGGTGAATTGTATTTTTACTCCGTCACCACACGGATAATTAGCGCATTAAATTTATCAAAACATAAAATATAGATTAAAATTGTATTTGCATATTTATTCACGTGCCCGTGATTTAGATTAGATAATAATTATCTTTATGACTGTGATTTAGCATTTCACGTGCTTGGTTATTTATAAATATTTGCAAAAGAAAAATATCATCATCATCATTATTTCAACTCGTATAGAGGAAAAGGAGGCACCTTAGCACATTTATTTTAATTTTGACGTGTAACAAATCAACTGTAAAGTTAAATTTAAACAACATATTTTTCTTACCATTCTTAATCTTTGATTAGAATAAAATGTTTGATAAAAGTTGTATGATATCTTTGTTTTTTTTAAAAGCCGAACTTGTTCAAACTGGTTTAAATGAATGCAGGAAATAGAATGAATAAAGTATTACTTTGCTGTTAATATAATCATATATTATCACAGACTCAAAATCAAATAAAAAAATAAAGTTATATCAAACTTTCAAAGTTAAATCTTGTACTACAATAAAGAAAATATAATAATATTTAATTTAGTCAAAACTTTGGTATCAAAAACAACCACATTGCATAATCATTTCAAATTAAACATGAAATAAACTTATACCAAACTTTTACAGATAAGTAATTAAATTTAAAATAATAGTTTTTTTAATTTAGTCAGACTTCGACTTTGGTGACAAAAATAATCACATTGCAGAATATTGGTAAAATAAAAATGTAAGGTACCTATCCCATACAAAAGAAAGAAAAATGGAAATTAAAAGAAACTTTTGATGCAGTTCTGGACCTGGCAGAGGTGCGTCGTTAGGTGCTGGCAATTTTGTTACTATATCCAAAATAGTAATTGGCCATCTATCAACTTTTTCAGGAAAGTAAATCAGATCTCCTTTTCTCTTCAAATATTAACAGTAAAAGTATTTAAGTCCCTTTCTTCAATTCTAGCAACGAAAGCCACAGAGGGTAATGGAGGGAAATTGACCATGCGGGTCAGACAGGTTGGTCAGGGTTTTGTTTCGAGGGTTCTTTCTACTGCATGTTAAATGCTTACTATATGCCTTAGTGGTCTTTTACCGGACCGGATCGGATTTTGTGGCGAAACATGAGGGAGGCCAACTTCCAGCAGTGGACGCCGAATAGGATGAATGATGGTGATGGTGAACCCACATCGATTTTTTTTTGTCGGTGGGCTATGGTAAGCGCACGCGCGATGTATTCCGTCCGGGGCAATTAAAGGACGGCGCGCGGGCCCATAACCCACCCATACCCACGTCACCTCGTTGTTGGGCCGACCACCGGAGCAGGGTGACTTGTCGTCAGTGGTCGGAAACCCACATCGACTGGAATTACATTTTAACCGCCTTAACAGTTAGGCTAGTGTGGGTACGAAAATACGGTAATCAATTTTTTTTAAGTGAAAATTCTTTAGCCGCGGTGGGTAGTTTTTGGTAGGGGAAAATCGTATAGGTTCGCGTCACCGACATGCTCATGACTGGCGCACGCGCAGTGTGCTGTGCACCTTAGACACTTCTTGATGTGAAACATCTATAGGAGAGGATGAACCTGAACCGTTGGCGTGGCGTTAACGCCACACTTCCATATGTACATTTGTGTAACGAAACAATAACCTGTTTTAGAATTTTATACAACGCCATCTAGTGAGCTCAAAATAAATTATTAACCTAAAGAGATACGTATAGTATATACTAATGAAAATAAATGTTTATTAAATAAAATCATCATTTTGTGGCAAAAAAGAAGTTTGTAATATTTTATTAATACTTTATGCCATATTAGTTCCTGCCGTAATCTGTTCTTTTATTCATATATACTTGTACAAAATAATTTCGATGTTTCACATCTGCCAGGCGTCCAGAGCGATGGCTCCCTCTTTTTTTTATTGTGTTGAATACTTTGCAACGTTCATGGTCACGGGTGGTTGACAAACATAATTAACGTACACAAATTACATCATGACTCAGAAGTTTCAGAACAACAATTTGTATATCGCACAAAATATTATCCTGTGTGAGATTCGAACTCGCGACACTGGCTCGATAGGTCAATATCTTAACCACTACGCCATTCGTGCAGTCCATTAAACGATTGTGAGTCGTATCTTTACGGGCGACGTTTCTAGCCGAGGCCGCGGGTGACCGGATCGGAGATTTAAGTTCGTTACCCGCAGAGAGGCTGACCACGCAACGGCGACCGACGTTCCGGGAAAGGGACATCGAGAGGAGAGGGTATTCCGTATTCCTTAGGGTATTCCATCGGGGCCGACCACTGAAGACAAGGAATTCGGCACCGGTGGTCAGCCCAACGACGAAGGCGACGTAAATACGGGTGGGTTATGGAGTCGCCCGCCACTCCCTTGTTGCCCTGGACGGCACCGGGCGGCGAGCGAGCTGACAATGGCTAACCGCCCAAAAAAATAAGGGGTGATGCTTAGAATAATAACGTATAGAAGGATAGTGTCCATACGTGAGCCATCAAAAATATGAAGCAAACAATACTACATGCGTGCAAGCGATTACACACGTACACACGCACACAACTATACAAATTATGAAATCAAATTTTGTTTTTATTAACAAATCGTCGAAATACTTTTAAAAGTAATGTTAATACACTTTTTATATTTTTCAAATGTGTTGTGACACCATTTGAATGCACATGCCGTCATAATTACGTATTTATTTTTTAAGAGTTGCGTACGTACGTGCTGTACAGTGACCTTGTACATAAAGGAACGGTTTCGATGTAAGTGAAATGCTTCACTTTTTGTGCGCGTACTTACCTTCTATATGTTATTATTCTAAGGGGTGATGTTTCAGACGATGAAAGAAAAAAATGTTTTTCTAGTCTTGGCTCAAACATGTCTCACTGCTGTGCTCGAGTCGCCGCCAAAATGACGAAGAAATAGAACACTCATTAGGTGGGTTATTATAACCCTGTTCCGGTGGTCGGCCCAACGACGAAGGCGACGTGCACGTGGGTGGGTTGCGGGTGTGCGTGCTCACGCCCCTTTGTCGCCCCGGACGGAGTAGTGCGAGGAGCGCGCCGACCGCAACCCATCCCCAGAAAAAAAAAAAGGGTGGGTTATTAATTATTATAGGGTTTTATTTAGAGCTTTCTTTCTCTTCCATAATTGCATGCATAATATATCTCGTTTTTATTTTGGGGTGCACTTACGGTCTATAACCCACCCGATAGCATCGCCTTAGTCGTTAGGCCGACCACTGGTGCAGAGTTCCTTGAATTCCTATAAATCTAGTTCGTTCCTTGATAGAATACCCCGAAAGAGTACCCTCTCCCATCGAATGCCGATCGCCGTCGCGAGACAAGCCTCTCCGCGAGTGTTGGACTAAATCGCCGGTCCAGTCACCCGCAGCTTTGGCTGAGGCAGTATCAGGCACAGGTACTCGCGGCTGATGCTCATAACTCGTAGTCGTCTTTTACGGCACCCAAGGCTAATATAGGAGGGTGGTGAATTGTATTCTTACTCCGTCACCACACAGAGTATTTTGATTCCATTTTATATACCTATAGAAAAGTTATAGGTAAATTTTTTATAAATATCTTCACTGGCTTACATTAATTTTATGACAAGGAAAACATGTGTGAAGTAATATCGTAAGGAATTGTTGATAATTTCTCCCATGCACGTGCTAGACCTAAAATGAAATACCTGCTGCTGTTTCCCGAGCGCTATGACATGTCCTTCTTTAAACGAGGTTTAAGAGAGTATTTACTTCACGGTAGCCAGCGGCCTAGCTGTGCCCCTGTGTATTGCAAAGGTCTATGCAACAGTATCATTTACCATCAGGTGTACTGGTTGCTTGTTTACTATCATAAATGATAAAAAACAATATTTTCATATGGCTACAATAATAAAGCAGAATATAAATTAAGTCTGCCTATTCGCCACCCCCTTTTTTGTCTATAGTTGTCGTAAAAGTCGACTAAAGGGTATAATATGCAGTTTATCTATGCAAGAGAAGAGAAACACGAAATGAAACCCTATAACAACACCTCTGACTAGCGTGGTAGCGTAGTATAGCAGGTCAATTTCCCTTCCATTGTGGAGGAGGTTTGAGCCCAACAGTGGGACGTATATGAGCTGTGATGATGAGATATCTATATATATATATCATCATCTCATCATCATCTCAGCCCATATACGTCCCACTATTGGGCTCGGGCCTCCTTCATAATGGAAGGGTAATTGACCTACTATACCACGCTGGTCAGACGTGTTGGTATAGGGTTTTATTTTGAGTTTTCCTTCTCTCGCAAAGATGTTATATGCATTTTATATCCCTTAGTCGTCTCGTACGATCACCCACGGGTAAGATAGGGGGTGGTGAATTGTATTCTTACTCCGTCACCACACGGAAACATATATATATATATATATGCTACTATATCATGCCAGTCAGACAGGTTGGTTTAGAGTTTTATTTCGGGTTTTCCTTCTCTTGAATAGATGTTATATGCATATTAATATACCTTAGTATTCTTCTATGCTGTTTCTCAAAAATTATTATCTTCGTATGTGTAATAAGTAAAATAATATAACAAGTATTACGTTCTCTTCAACAGGAATTATAATAATTGTCATTTAACGATTATACTGGCATGAAGCACTTTATCGAATAATACGCCATTACATCATTTAGGAAAAGAGCTGATACTTTGACACTACTGGACCGATATTAACCAAACATAGCTAAGAGCCATTGCAAAGAAACTGGCTTTCAAATGAAAGAAACCGCATTGAAATCGGTCCATCCGTTTAAGAGCTATGATGCTACAGACATCGACGTCAAACCTTATAAGACCCCTCCTTTTGCCTTGGGAGTTAAAAAATTAAGAATACATTTAAAATTACTTATTTCTACATTACGTTCAATTACAAGCAGACTATTCAAATTATTATCTATCTTATTATATCGCTGACTGCCAAATGATGGCGACAGTTGGTCAAAAAAGGGCAAAATGGGCATAGGAGGGTCGGCTGCAGATCAATTAGCGATGTCTGCACATTGTCACTGAACAAATGGATTGTGGGGAAAAGAATTTATTGCTATTTCAACGTGATTATGAGAGAAACATTATAAATATATTGGTAGAGTTATTTTCCGTGTGGTGAAGGAGTAAGAATACAATTCATCACTCCTCTGTCTTGCCCATGGGTGTCGTAAAAGACGACTAAGGGAATAAATATGCATATAACATCTATGCAAGAGAAGGAAAACTCTAAATAAAACTCGGCAACAAGTGAGATCATTTGTCATTTGTAAGTCCATTATGTAGAAGGTTCGAGCCCAAGAGTGGGACTGGTTATGAGGAGCTCCTCATTCAGGAATTTTCTTAGTATCAATGAAAGGTATTACAGACATCTTTATATTTTTATAGTCGCGGCCGCGGGTGACGTGACCGGGGAATTAGTCCGTCACCCGCTGAGAGGCCGACCGCGTGAGGAAAGACCGACGTTCTTCCTGAGGGGGGACGTCGGTCGATGAGGGGGTACCCCAAATAGGAGGTATTCCGTCGGGCCGACCACTGACGTCAAGTCACCCTGCTCGGGTGGTCGGTCCAACGACGAAGGCGACGTGCATCGTGGGTGGGTTGCGGGTGTGCGTGCTTACGCCTCTCTATCGCCCCGGACGGAGTGGTGCGAGGAGTGCGCCAACCGCAACCAAACCCCCCCCCCCCCCCCCAGAAAAAAAGACATGTTTATTTTATTGTTGTTATTATAATTGTAAAGTTTTACCAAACGAATTTCTTACTATACCTGTAATTTATGTTTGTGGCAAATGGTATTGGTCATGCTTAGTGAAAGGTCTGCTTGCGGTAGCTACGAGGAGTGGGTCACTCCCTTCCCTCTATTATGATTGAGGGGAGTGATGGCTGCTCTAGTGGTTAGCTCGTGATAGGGTGCCGCTTGCGGGATCTGGTTTTATTTAAATGAAATTGTAAATTAATAAAAAACTGGACAATCCCGTTGAGTTTCTTGCCAGATCTTCTAAGTGCCGTGCCGATCAAAGTCGCGTGCCGATTCGGTAGTAAATTTAAGAAAAAATTGTAAAAAATGACACTATGTAAGTGACCCAACGAGGGGGCCAAGTAAATGATTTGAATTTGAATTATATGAGCTGACATTCATCATCATCATCATTTCAGCCTATCGCCGTCCACTACTGGACGTAAGTCTCCCTCATGTTGCACCACAATATGCGGTCCTGTGCCGCCTGCATCCAATGACGCCCAGCAACTTTCACCAGGTCATCAGTCCACCTAGTGGGGGGGCGTCCTACACTGCGTCGTCCGATACGTAGTCGCCACTTGAAAACCTTTCTTGCCTCGCGATGGTCGGTTCGCCGAGCGATGTGACCTGCCCATTGCCACTTCAGCGTGCTAATTCTTCGTGCTATGTCGGTTACACCCGTTCTTCTGCGGATTTCCGTATTCCGAATTCTATCTCGCATAGAAATCCCGAGCATAGCCCGCTCCATAGCACGCTGAGCGACTTTGAGCCTTGATATGAGGCCTACATTTAGGGACCACGTTTCCGTGCCGTAAGTCATCACTGGTAACACACACTGGTCGTAGACCTCTGTTTTCAGACACTGAGGTATGTTGGACGAGAAGATCCTCTTAAGTTTCCCGAGCTGAAATTAATGGCAGATAATTTGATTTTACGGTTGGCTTAAACATCACCATGGACTGGGCTCAAGCCTCCTTCACAACAGGAGTGAAACCAACCTACTATACCACGCTGGTCAAACGTGTTGATATAGGGTATTTATGTTCAGTTTTCCTTCTCTTACGCAGTTGTTGTATGCATAATATAATTATAATGACTGCACAGATGGCGTAGTGGTTAAGATAGCGACTTACAACGTCAGTGTCGGGGGTTCGAATCCCACGCGGGACAACACTTTGTGTGATCCACAACTTGTTGTTCTGAGTCTGGATGTAATTTGTGTCCGTTAATTATATGTTTGTAAAGTTCCCAGCAATACAAGGATTATTTCCTTAGTGCTTGGTATTGTCTTAAAAATATTGTCTTAAAAATATATCCCTTAATCGTCTTGTACCCACGGGTAAGATAGGGTGTGGTGAATTGTATTCTTACTTCGTCACCACACGGAAGTTACAGTTGGCTTAGCGGTGTAAATATCAATATTGGTTGCCGTGTGCCATGGGTTCGATTCAGGGCTATTAATTTTTCTAACACTTCTAATTCTTAAGTCTTTGAATGAACTTTTAAAAGTTTGGACAAATTTTAATAAAATTTTTTGTAATTAAAACTGCTTTTATGGATTTTATCGCGTTTGTATTTGATTTACGGTGTCTGTCCTCCAGGGAAGTCAGTCCAGTCAACGGGTGAGTTACGGTTGTGCGTGCTTACGCCCCTCTGTCGCCCCGGATGGAGTGGAGCGAGGAGCGCGCCGACCGTAACTAACCCAAAAAAAAAATAATAAAAATGGAAGTCAGTCCTCCCGAACGCTGTAATTTATTCGAAACGTCTGGCAATCAAAAATCAAATACAAACACCATAAAATCCGTAAAAATAGTTTAATTTACAAGTAGCTTATGCCCGCGGCTTCATCCTCGTGGAACAATTACTTTGGCCTAATGCTAACCTACATAGGGGATACCTATAAAGGGAATACCCTTTGTTTACGTAGAAGGTGAAAATATTTTAAAATAATACAATTCTGTCACACATGATTTTTACGAAACCTAACAACTGTTAGGTTTCGTAAACTTAAGTAGTGTATGCAGTGGAAACTCTCAAAAGGAAAAAAAAAATGTGTGCGTGTACTTATGTACGCGCGTGAGAAGTTATACTTCTTTGGCATCATTAAAAAATAGTTTTTAATTGCATGCAAATAATTAATTACAATAAAATAATAGAAGGATTGGAAAAGGATAATCAACAAAGTTCAGTTTAATAGTCATCAAATTTAAACTAAAAGAATCTTAGATTGAAATATTAAAAATTGAAAATTAATATATTTATATAATAATATATTTAATATATATATATATTTAATATATATATATATTTAATATAAATTTATAATATATATATATATATATATATATATAATTATTAAAAACAAAATTTAGAGAATAATAAATATATAAGACATAATTTGTACTAAATATTATAAGATTCTTAATTTTAAATGTTTATTATTGATTATTTAATATTTTAAAAATAAATTTAATAATAAATTCAAAAATTGAATTTAAGGTTAAGCAGACAGCTTCATACTGTTAATTTTGTGTCACAGATGCGCGCGCATCTTAAAATTTCACTCAATGAGCGGTTAAGCAGACAACTTCATACTGTTAATTTTGTGTCACAGATGCGCGCGCATCTTAAAATTTCACTCAATGAGCGGTTAAGCAGACAACTTCATACTGTTAATTTTGTGTCACAGATGCGCGCGCATCTTAAAATTTCACTCAATGAGCGGTTAAGCAGACAACTTCATACTGTTAATTTTGTGTCACAGATGCGCGCGCATCTTAAAATTTCACTCTCATCATTTTTTCATAACGCGTCTAAAGAAGTATAACTTCAAAAAAAACGATTTTGAAACATTTTTTATCGTTGCTCCGCTCCTATTGGTCTTAGCGTGTTGATATATAGACTATAGCCTTCCTCGATAAACGGGCTATGTAACAATGAAAGGTCTAGTAGTTCATGAGATTAGCGCGTTCAAACAAACAAACTCTTCCGCTTTATATATTAGTATAGATGTGTAATACTCGCGTAAACATCAGAAATCTTAATGATTTTATGCTTAGAATAATAACGTATAGAAGGTAAGTTCGCGCACAAAAATTGCAATTGCAAAAAAGCATTTCAATTGGGGCCTAATGGAGCTTACGCCGGCGCCGTTACGTGATGTACAAAGTCACTGTACTGCACTTACGTACGCAACTCTTAAAAAATAAATACGTAATTATGACGGTTTGTGTATTCAAATGGTGTCACAACACATTTGAAAAACATAATAAGGTTTTTAACATTACTTTTAAAAGTATTTCGACGATTTATGTTAATAAAAACAAAATTTGATTTCATAATTTGTATAGTGGTGTGCGTGTATACGTGTGTAATCGTCTGCGCGCCATTAGTATTTTTATATTCATGTTTTTTATCGTTAAAGTACCGACACTATCCTTCTATACGTTATTATTCTAAAGATTTTATATATGTTTTCAAGATCATTGGATTTTAAAGATTTTCTTTTCGGTTTATCCTAAACGTTTACCGTCAGCTAGCTTATATTTTTGTATTTCCTATAAGAAGATCAAAGTAAAAATACAAATTCTCATTCTTTAACATTTTTCTTACAATCAACAAGTCAAAAGGATAGATTAATGAATGTGAAATGAGTTTTGCAAATTAAATTCAAACAATGAAACGGCTTCGTGTAAACATAAGTTGTATTTATTTACAACCGTGGACGCTTTGAAAGTTATAATTAAATAAATGAGCCGTCTCGCTCAGGACGCCTGGTACATGTGAAAAATCGAAATAATTTTGTACAAGTATTTATGTATAAAATAACAGATTACGACAGGATCTAATATGGCATAAAGTACTAATAAAATATTACGATCTCTTTTCCAGAAAATAATGATTTTTATTCAGTAAACATTTATTTTCATTAAATACAAGAATTAAAAATTCAAAAATATGTCAAATTATGACAACTCAATGCTTTTAATCAATGTTTTTTTATAATAATACAATAGTTATATTCGATGCCTCTGACAATATTACTATGACAATTGTTCGGAACAACACTTACTATCATATAGCGTGGCGATGTCTCGCCACGGCACGCGTCGTTTAACGCCACGCCAACAATCAGGTTTACCCTCGCCTATAGATGTGTCATATAAAAAAACACAAAGCAGGCAAGAGGACTGCCGACAGAAATGAAAACTTAAAACTATCAACATCAATTTGCTATTTTTGGATCATTAAATAAAATTATCTCGTTATTGAATGATGAGTTTTTGATTTGTACGATGTCTATCGGGTATTTCTCTAAAAATGCAGATACAAAACAATCAATCATTCAAGTAGTCAGTTAGTCGGTCAGACGGTCAGTCTGTCAGTCAGATGATCGGTCAGTAGGTCGATTGTTTAGTTAGTCAGCCGTTCATTCGGTGAATTATTCCTTCGATCAGTCAGTCAGTTAGTCAATAAATTACTCAATCAAACATCGGACAGAATACTATTTAAACCATTTTTACGGATTTATTTGTAAATACAAATTCAATTTTCGATTGCCTGACATTTCGAGCATTCATGTTTACAGGCGAACTAAGATGTCTCACGAACAAGTCATCGTTACCCGCTACATAATTAGTTATTAAATTTTTACTTACTTCTTGGTACAAATTTATTGCCAGTTCAAAAAGAAAATGATTCTATATGAAAAAAAAATGTTTTTAGTCAATAATTATTAAAATTAAATTTGATATCATCATCATCTCAGCCCATATACGTACGTCACTGTTGGGCTCGGGCCTCCTACATAATGGAAGGGTAATTGACCTACTATACCACGCTGGACAGGCGTGTTGGTATAGGGTTTTATTTCAAGTTAACCTTCTCTCGCATAGATGTTATATGCGTTTTTATACCTTAGTCGTCTCGTACGATCACCCACGAGTAAGATAGGGGGTGGTGAATTGTATTCTTACTCCGTCACCACTTGGAAGAATTTCTCAATTTCATATTGAGAACATAAATTTATAACTTACAGAATCCCCGCAAGTGAGGCTTCTGGTGTAGCTAGCAACTATACAGATATTAAAGATACAATAAGCATACTTAAAGTTCACGTCCAAAATTAAATCTTGTATGTTTTCACTTTTAAAATCTCAAAGGGATAACTTTTAAGAAACTTGATAAGGGCTTCAGTTTTACGTATTTATTTATATTATATCCTCAAGAAGGTAATAGAGAATAATCTTTAACCCCTTTTGATTAATTTGTTGTTATAATAAATTATGTTTTAATTTTTATGTGGTGACAGAATAAATACAATACACCACCCCCTATCTGTAGGTGTCGTAAAAGCCGACTAAGGGATATTTTATGCATAAATTCCTTACTAATATTATAAATTCGAAAGTAAGTTTGTTTATTACGCTTTCACGCTTAAACCACCGAACCGATTCCAAAAATTCTTTCACCAATGGAAAGCTATAATGTCAGGGAGTAACATAGACTATATTTTATACCGGTATTCCCACGGGAACTACGCGTGTAAGGCGACCGAAACCGAAGCAAAGCGAGGGCGGGTTGCTATCATTATTTATAAATTTATTGTGTACGTGTGTATGTCACTGAACTCCTAAACGGCTGGACCGATGTTGACGAAATTTTTTTGTGTTTTCATGGAGATTTGAGAATAGTTTAGATTCACAATTGGTCCCGGTAGGTAGTGCTTTATTTAAACAGAACAACGTTTATTGGGTCAGCTAGTAAGATATAAATCTCATATGCATAATATATCCCTTAATCGTCTTTAGGAAGGAAGAAAGGAATATTCGAAATGAAACCCTATTTCAACACATCTGACCAGCGTAGTATTTGTTTTGGGTGGTTGTTGCTCACACGCCGTCAATTTCACTCCCATTTTGAAGGTGGCTTGAGCCCAACAGTGGGAAGTATAGAAGTTGAAATAATGATCAACATAATTAATAACTTTCCGTGCGGTGACGGAGTAAGAATACAATTCACCACTCCCTATCTTGCACGTGGGTGTCGTAAAAGACGACTAAGGGATATAATACGCATATAACATCTATACAAGAGAAGGGAAACTCGAAATAAAACCCTATATCAACCTGTTTGAGCAGCATGGTATAGTAAGGTCAATTTCCCTCCTATTGTGGAGGAGGCTCGAGCCCAACAGTGGGACTTATAATGAGTTGAAATAATCATCAACATTATTAATAACATAAAAAAAAAACAATTAAAAATCCAAATAACCATTTTCAACTTTTACGCGGACTAAGTCGTGAGTAAAATCTAGTAATATTATACAATTTCAAAACTACCCAGTTCACTCACCCTATAATAAAAATACGACATTGTTGATCCACCCCTTTGCCCCAGGTGCTACCCTCTGCCTACCTCTCGTTTCTCGCAGTATGAATATAAAGCTACCCACAAACGACCCTTTGTCGCTACGATTAATATTTAAACAAGAAATTTAGTGATGGGAATGTTGTTTAGAATTTTATCGATGTCTTATTTTATTTAATAACCAGCTTTTTTTTGGGGGGCTGGGCTACGATCGGCGCACTTCTCGCACCATTCCGTCCGAGGCGACCATGGGGCGTAAGTACGTACACCCGCAACCCACCCGCGCGCACGTCGCCTTCGTCGTTGGGCCGACCACCTGAGCAGGGTGACTTGACGTCAGTGGTCGGCCCGACGGAATACCCCTTTGTGGGGTACCCTCCCATCAACCGACGTCCCCCCCTCGGGGAGGACGTCGATCTTTCCTCATTCGGTCGGCTTCTCGGCGGGTGACGGGCTAATTCCCCGGTCACGTCACCCGCATTTAATAACCAGCTAACGTAATTTGAAGACAATGAATTTAAATAATTATTCTGCTTAAAGAACTTTCTTCTATTCAAAACCAAGACAGCGCTAGTTCTAACCTTAATCCTATTACCGATTATATTGACGGGAATGCTGTTGACGCCTGCGCCAATATAAACTGCAAAGTGTCGCGATAAGTAGGATTCGCCTCCGCTTCTAGTTTAATGACAAGTCATGGAATTTTTCTGTTAAGACATTCATTAAACTCAACGCAACTATATGTACCGGCTGTTTTTTATTTTCACTGCATTTATTTCCCAACAAATGCAGATCTGGTCAATAAACTCGATGAACTTCTAAATAATTGCATTCGATTCATTTTCAACCTTCGTAAATTCGACTGTACAACCACAGCTCGGTCTCGGGTCTATTGGCTACCTATTAGGTAAAGACGAAGCTTGCGAACGCTTTCTTTCATAACCATCATCATCACGGCCTACATATTCCCCACTGTTGGGCTCGAGCCTCCTCCTCAATGAGAGGAAATTTGACCTACTATACCATGCTGGTCAGACATGTTGGTATAGGGTGTCATTTCCAGTTTTCCACCTCTTAATAGACGTTATATGCCTGTTATATCCCTTATTCGTCTTTTACTACATCCACGTGCAAGTTAGGGAGTGGTGAATTGTATTCTTACTCCGTCACCACACGGCAAAATGAAAATGATCAAAAGGGATAAATTTTCCACTTCATCATCATAAACATTCAGCCTATTATCGTGAACTACTGAACTTAAGATGGTAGGGTGATCAAGCCTTAAATGGAACGCCTCAGAGCGAGGTAACGCCGCATACATCATGTTTTTTCGTGTGTGCAGCCGTCTCCATCGAATTATAAGACGTTGTCACGTCAAAACTATCGATATTCCTAATCTATCGTGTACCCATCACTATTAGCCGCAGGCGACGACGTGTTCCAATTAGCCAAAATAAACAGAACACCGTATCCACGAACCAACTGACGAATGTTTATTTATATATATATATATATAGTACAGCTTAGTACTGACGATCAGTTCAATAGACAGATAATCTCTATCCACATAATACTCCATATAATATGTGTTAAAAAACTAGTTGAAGCCAATTTTGAAGAGAAAATCTTCTTTATCATCGCTGTGACTTGAAAGTTGATGAAACGAAAAAGCGACAGTAAAAGAGACAGACGTATAAATTAATTTTTAAGTAAAAATTATTTAGGCGCGTTGATTAGTTTGTGTGAACAAAAATAATGAAACTCGCGTCATCGTCACCGCACGCTTTCTTGTATATTCTGTATATAAGGTGTATCAGATTATGGGGCAACTGGTCAAACGAGAGTTAGGCAATGGTGGTAGAAACCCATGAAAAAAATTTGAAGGAAAAATATAAATTTTAATTAAAACTACTTTACGGATTTTATCGCATTGTATATGATTTTTGATTGCCCGACGTTTCGAACACTTTGCAGTGTTCATGTACACGGGTGGACTAAGATGTCTCACGTCCAACAAGTCATCGTTATTGCAGAAAATTTATAATTATCTACCTGATACAGAAAATAGTTATTAAATATTGACCCACATTTTGATACAAATTTATTACCAGTATAAAAAGAAAATGATTCTATATGAAAAAATTAAATTGTTTATGGTTAGTAATTATTTAAAACTAGCAACCCGCCCTCGCTTCGCTTCGGTTATAGGTTATAGTCGTTTTACCCACGTGATTCCCGTTCCCGTGGGAATACCGGGATAAAATATAGCCTAGTTTACGCCCTGATATTATAGCTTTCCATTGGTGAAAGAAATTTTGAAATCGGTCCAGCCGTTTTGAAGATTACCCGGAATAAACAGACAGACAGACAAAAATTTTTTAATCTGTATTTTAGGCATAGGTGTCGTGCAAATAACTGTGTGAGCATGAAAAAAGCCTATTATTTTGACATTACAAACAGACACTCCAATTTTATTTATTGGGTATAGATTAAAAGTAATTACATTTAAAAAAACTAACAATCTAATACAATACCACCGGATCGGAACACGGCCACACTGAGAAAGATCCGGCAAGATAACTCAGGTGACATAATGCTAAATTAATATTAATTTCGAAGGCAGTTGATAGGAGGGTACTCCACTAGGGTATAGGGGGTATTCCGTCCGGCCGATCACTGATGACAAGTAACCCTGCTCCGGTGGTCGGCCCAACGACGAAGGCGACGTGGTGTTCGGATGGGTGGCAGGTGTGCGTGCTTACGCCCCCCTGTCGCTCCGGACGGAGTGGTACGAGGAGGACGCCGACCACAACCCACTCAAAAAAAAAAAAAGATAAGGAGTGGTGAATTGTATTCTTACTCCGTCACCATACGGATAAGGAACTAGTTTATTGTGTCGTAAACATCTAACTCCCGTATGGTCTAGTGGCTAGGATACCTGGCTTTCACCCAGGAGGCTCGGGTTCGATTCCCGGTACGGGAAATAATTTTTTTTGTAGATTTTAATTAACATTTTCTTTTCCAATTACCCTCATGGGGAAATGAAGTAACAATACAATTCACATTATTTCTTGTCCGTTGGTGTCGAAGACGACTGAGGGATATAATATGCAGAAGAAAGCTCGATATAAAACCCTAAATTACATCTAACCAGCGTGGTATACTGTAAATTTCTCTCATTGCGGAGATTTGCCTCCGTGGTAACAGTAAGTATACAATTCTTTTACCCGTGGGTATTTTAAAAGAAAAAAAGAAAGAGAAAAATAATTTATTACTCTTTTACGAGAGGAACACGTACAATAACATAAAAACTATAACTAACAAAAAAAAAGAAAAAGAGAAACAAGGAAAATAACAAAAATTACACATAGATTATCGTCTCCTTCGCAAAAGAGCAAAGGGATAGCTGCTCAGCATAATGCTGAGGTATCTACTCAGTAAATACCACAACGCTGTTATTCTGCAGCGTCCTGCGACGTTCGTCAGCGATGTGCACGTAGCAGAGTATAAAAGATATTGTCGAATTATAAGTATCTCTTTACAAATAATATATTGCAATAATAACAAATATAACAATAATCTAACTTAAAAAACATATATAAAAATAATAACAAAATAAAGGATAAGATCGTCTTAAAATTACGTAAATGAACCAAGACAACTAGGGGATGTAATATCTTATATCTTTAAACGAGCAATTTTTGTATATGTATATCGAGGGGTGGGGTCGCCGTGCTGCATCACTATCAGGTTGGTCACACATCGCGAGGGGATAAAATAATACTTCGGATGGCTACTTTTAAACTGTATTCAACAATTAGCGTTAACACTTTTCTATCATAACCACTAATTACACGGATACCGACAGCTAACTTACAAGTTAGGGAAACGCGGTGAATTTGATACAACACGGCAGCAAGAATGACCAATCGCTCTCGTGTCTCGTTCCCAACTGAGTATTCAACGGACCGCTCTCAATAAAGAAAGTTCGGTAATATTTCAAACGTTAACGGTCAAACGACAAACATCAAAAATCATTGCCAACGCTGTATCAAAAACACCCAAGTATAATCTTGACGTTTCCGTAATCGATTGATTCTTAAAAACTATCAAGATATGGCGCCAGAAGTAGTGACGCTGCGACATGTATGTATATATCCAGGATCTCGGAAACTGCTCCAACGATTTTGATGAAATTTGGCATACGTACATTTTTTTTTTTTTGTATGGGCTATGGTAAGCGCACGCGCGGTCCAGTCCGTCCGGGGCGATGAAAGGACGGCGCGCGGGCCCATAACCCACCCGTACACACGTCACCTCGTTGTTGGGCCGACCACCGGAGCAGATGTGACTTGTCGTCAGTGGCCGGCCCGACGGAATACCCTTTCGGGTAACCTCCCCTCTCGACGTCCTGGGACGTCGGTCGCCGTCGCGCGGTCAGCCTCTCTACGGGTGACGAACAATTTCCCGGTCCGATCACCCGTGGCCTCGGCTAGGGCGGCATTAGGCGCAGATTATTGGTTATTGATTATTGGTTTCGGGGCCAAAAATCGATCTAGCTAGGTTTTATTTATAGTAAACTAGCAACCCGCCCTCGCTTCGCTTCGGTTTCAGTCGTCTTTCCTGCGTAGTTCCCGTTCCCGTGGGAATACCGGGATAAAATATAGTCTATGTTACTCCCTGATATTATAGCTTTCCATTGGTGAAAGAATTTTTGAAATCGGTTTGGTGGTTTAAGCGTGAAAGCGAAACAAACAAACAAATAAACAAACAAACTTACTTTCGCATTTATAATATTAGTAAGGATGTTATTTTGTCGATGTTTTTAACTAATCAATACAAGGACATAAAATGTCAATAGAATATGGATTAAAATTTTGCCGTCAACGTCAAGAGTGACGATAGCTCAGTTAAGAAGTTGTCCGGAGGCGGAGATGCTCGCCGACATTTATCGGCGGGTGTCGGAGACGCGCGCCCGCGGCAGCATGGTCTCCATCAAGGAGATCACCGCCTGGCGGGTCGACGCCCGCCGAGAAGTAATTGCCCGTTGGGCAGTCCGGCTGGAGAGTCCTCGGTACGGTGTCAGGACTGTCGAGGCCCTCCGGCCGGTGCTGATGGAGTGGTTGGAGCGGACGCACGGGGTGCTTTCCTTCCGACTGGTGCAGGTGCTGACGGGGCACGGTTGCTTCGGGAAGTACCTGCACAAGATTGTCAGGAGGGAGAGCACACCGTCCTGCCACCACTGCAGTTGCGACGAGGACACGGCGCAGCACACGCTCGAGGAGTGTGCTGCATGGGAGGGGGATCGCCGTGATCTCGTCGCAATTATCGGTGCCGACCTGGCGCTGCCGACCATCGCCAGGGAGATGCTCGTCAGCGTCAGGAACTGGGACGCGGTCGCCGCCTTCTGTGAGGCCGTAATCTCACGGAAGGAGGCGGCGGATCGTGTGCGAGTAGAGCTCCTATTCGGCGACACGTTCCGCCGCCGGCGACTCGGGCGGCGCAGGCGCGAGTATCTGCGCCTAATGCCGCCCTAGCCGAGGCCGCGGGTGATCGGACCGGGGAATTGTCCGTCACCCGCGGAGAGGCTGACCGCGCGACGGCGACCGACGTCCCAGTACGTCGAGAGGTGAGGATACCCGAAAGGGTATTCCGTCGGGCCGACCACTGACGACAAGTCACATCTGCTCCGGTGGTCGGCCCAACAACGAGGTGACGTGGGTACGGGTGGGTTATGGGCCCGCGCGCTGTCCTTTCATCGCCCCGGACGGATTGGACCGCGCGTGCGCTTACCATAGCCCACCCATAAAAAAAAAAAAAAAAAATAAAAAAATTAAAAAAAAAAAAAAAAAAAAGGGGTAGTCAGGAGCGTGAAAAAATGCCATTTTTGAATAAATTTTTTTATTAGTAATTAATTTTATTTAATAAATGTAAATACATAGTATCATTCTATCATGTTTTAACATGACTTCTCTAAAATTTCAAGAAAAATAATTAATTATTTTAAAAGTTATGGCGGTCTATGTTGAACAGGTTTTAATAATGGTTCCTTGCGGTGACCATCACAACTCCTTGGAGATTCATCTGAAATCAATGGAACAAAAAAAAAAAAAAAAAAATACTTTTATAAATAGATAATCTTGTGCCTGATCAAAGCTTTTATTTTTTTTTTCAAAATTAATAAAATTGCGGCCTCAGGAAATTTTTTTTCTGATTTCCGGGGAAAAACCAACAGTTAATTGTTTATAAAAAATCGAAGTTTTAAAGAAACAAAAAATCCTTCGATCAGGCACTAGCTTTTTATGTTTTTTAAAAGCTGTATAAATTTCATTAAAATCCATCGAGCGGCTTTTGAGTTACAGTGGTCACCAGTTCGAAAAACATAGTTTTGAGAAAAACGCGTTTAAAGTTTTACAGTCGATTTGTGTAGAGTAAGATACGACGATTAATGTAGATAAGATTATGTAATAAGAATAATTTCATTACTTACACTCAGTCATCTATTCCTGAACCATGTAACAGTTCTTCAGCCGTTGTAGAAGTTTCCAATACATCAATTTGTTGTTGTCTACGTAGCATCCTACCTTCTCGAGTATTGTCGTTAGCGCGTCGATCAGCCATTTCTATACGTATCTATTTTTTTTCTTTTATTCTTCGCTGAATAACTCGAAAAGTATTTGTCGGATTCACTTCAAATTTTCAGAGAACATTTTTAAGATACTTTAAGAAAATGTAAAAAAATTAAATCAATTTTTTGAAAATTCTGACTACCCCTAACCCCATAATCTACCAACGGATCGGAACGCGGCCACATACTGAGAACATCCGGCAAGAAACTCAGCGGGCAGTCATTTTTTTTCTTTAATCTTTTAAATATACGTAATTTTATGCTTCGTAGAACGAAGTACAACGAAGCGGCAGCATTACTTGCCATCAGGTGTACTGTTTGTCCGTTTGCCATTGTTTGACAAAAAAACTATAAAACAATGTCGGACAGTAAAAATAAATCATCATCATCATTTCAGCCTATCGCCGTCCACTGGACGTAGGCTTTCCTCATGTTACGCCACAAAGTGCGGTTCTCTGCCGCCTGCTAATAACGACGCACAGTAACTTTCACCAGGTCGTCGGTCCACCTAGTGGGGGGGGCGTCCTACACTGAGTCGTCCGATACGTGATCGCCACTCGAGAACCTTTCTTCCTCAGCGGTTGTCGGTTCGTCGAGCGATGTGACCTGCCCATTGCCACTTCAGCGTGCTAATTCTTCGTGCTATGTCGGTTACACCCGTTCTTCTGCAGATTTTCGTATTCCGGATTCTATCGTAGAGAAATCCCGAGCATAGCCCACTCCATAGCACGCTGAGCGACTTTGAGCCTTGTTATGAGGCCTACATTTAGGGCCCACGTTTCCGTGCCGTAAGTCATCACTGGTAACACACACTGGTCGTAGAAATCAAATAGAAACGCGATAAAATCCGTAAAAATAGTCGCGTAAATATCAGAAATCATTAAACCTCAAGCGACATACGGGCTTTTAGTATTTATATCTGTTACTACACGAAATGTAATCTTTATTCTAATCTTGTAATAACTAAATGCAATGTTTAACAAATCATTAACAAAATCACGGACCATTCGCTTGGAATATTTGAGCGGGTGACGTGACTTGCCTCTTGCTACAATGAACACGTTTTACGTATACAACGATTTATAATTTTGATATTTAATCATTTCTTTGTGGTAACATAGTAAAAAAGGTTTAAAAGACGACTAAGGTATTTGAATGTGCAGATGACATTCATGCACGAGAAGGAAAAGGGAGTTGTCGCTCAGGATGCATGGCACATGTGAAACATCGATATTCTTTTGTACAAGTCATCATCATTGCAGTCCAAATACCTCCCACTGTTGGGCTCAGGGCTCCTCTACAATGGGAGGGAATTTAACCTACTATATACCGTGTTAGTCAGACATGTTGGTATAGGGTTTCATTTCGAGTTTTCCTTCTTTCCAAAGGTCTTATGTGCATATTATATCCCTAATATAATATACCAGTGTGTATGTAGAATAGAATAGATAAAGACAGGAATAATATGGCATAAAGTATTAATAAAATATTACGATTTTTTTTCCAGATGATTTTTATTCAATTAATATTTATTTTCATTAGTATACACTATATATATATATATATATATATATACATATATATATATGTTTAGGTTAATAATTTATTATGAGCTCACTAGATGGCATTGTACAAAATTCTAAAACAGGTTATGGTTTCGTTACACAAATGTACATGTAATGTATATGTATGAGGAGGTTGAAATAAAAGACGATCCGTCCGACGTCCTCGTCACGTCCTCGAGGAAGAGGACGACAATATCACACTCGCTCAACAAAGAGCCTACACGGCCCGCGAGGCCTTAACAAATAAATATCCGCGGTTCCGTCCTCGCCGTCGAGGTGCGAAACCGCGCCGCGCAAAAGTCACTACTAAAAACGTGGGCACGCCCACTTTGCCTCCAGCGACGCCCCAAGCCGAGGTCCGTTCCCCACAGGGGGAGCACTTGGGCGATGTCGCTTAGCATACTTTTCTCCGGGTTGAGAGCCCTCAGCGCTCACCCATAGTCCGCGTCAAGCTGTCAAGGCCATCTGCGGCCAACAGCTGTACACACACAAAAAAAAAAAAAAAAAAAAAAAAAAACGACGAGGTGAGACGTTAAGGCGAAGCGTGGCGTTAACGCCACGAGCTGTATACGTCACGCCAACGATCAGATTCACCCTCGCCTATAAATGTTTTACACAACACGTCTCACTATCGTGGTGTATTCAGTCGATTGCCCTTCTACTGTGGAGGAGGCTCGAGACCAGCATTCGGATCTATTCGAACTAAGATGATGATGAAGATGACCACGAGGAAACCTTGAATATTTTCAAATATAATATTACGGATTTTTTTTCAACGAAGTTAAATTATTTCACAAAAATAAACATCATCTCAACTCATAAACCTGCCACTGCTGCGCCCAAGCTTCCTCCAAAATAAAAGGGAAAATAACCTGTTATATCACGCTGGTCAAACCGGTTAATACAGAAATTTATTTCAAGTTTGCTTCTGTTACATAGGTGGTAGCTGCATATTATATCTTTTACACGACTTTCCACTGGCAGTACATGGAGTGGTAAAATTGTAAACTTTAGGCTGTTACTGTGGGTGGTGAATTGTGGGCTGGCCGTGGATATCCATCCTGTATCAGTGGTCTGCCCAATGACGAAGGAGAGGGAATACGTTTGGAAGGGGGCGCCGTAGAGGTGCTTCCTCCTTTGCTCGGATTATGCCAAATGCATCTAGATGACCATCGGGTGTATAAAAAAAAAAAAAGTGAGCCGTCGCTCAGGACGCCTGGCAGATGTGAAACATCGAAACTATTTTGTACAAGTAGAGACACGGTATCGCATATAAAGTATCGATACTGAACTCATGAGAAACCGAAAATAAAATATCGTGATTTTTTTCCAGAAAATGATAATTTTTATTCAATAAATATTTATTTTCATTAGTATACATTATAGGTAACAATTTACTTTGAGTTCACTAGATGGCGTTGTACAAAATTTTAAATCGCACCATGGTTTCGTTACAAAAATGTAGATATGTGTATGCAGATATTTATTTATAATTAATTAAGAGGGGACCGCGAGGCGTGGCGTTAAACGCCACGCGACGATCGCGGTCACCCTCGTCTATAGATGTTTCACATCAAAAAATACATTTAAAAGTGAAAGTATCAAGACTCTTCAGTCTCAGATTTAACGTAGCGCCTTATCAGAGGCTGTAGTATGAATTTAAATATTTAATTAAAAACTTTCCCCCACAGGCGTGGGCTATTCATATCAACATTACTAGCTTCTGCCCGCGACTTCGTCCGCGGAAAATTTCTTGTTTTAACATAAGATTACACTCGATTGATATTACTGTATTTAATTTTATTAGTAAAATATTTTTTGGAATCAGATCAGTAACTTAAAAGATTACCGAAGTTCTATTTTCTGCTCAAGGTAACTTAACCCTTAGTTGCCTTTTACTTATTTTATTTATTTGTTTAAGTTAGGTATCTATTTAATTTAAAGCTTCTCTATATACAATGTTTGAGGTTGTTTTATTTTCCGGTAACAGAATAATCTGCCTTTCGGATGATCCCACTCTTGATAGACCAACATATAATTGCCCATGGGAAAAACATTCTTTTCGTAGGTCAATGCCAACCAAAGAGAATGTTTGTCCCTGGGACTTATTAATAGTCAGGGCAAATGATTGCGCACGTTCAGCGCTAGTTTCTCGAGCACGGGCCCGCGTCGTCCTCACATTTTGGCTTGCGAGGCGCTGTGAGCGCTCGGAGCTAGATTCTCTAGCGCGTGCTTGCGAAATATATTCTCTATTTCTCGAGAGGCGTTGCTCATTTTCAGGGGCAGATTCTTCCGTACGGCGTACTCGAGCGGCTCTTGTCTGTGATGTCTGCCGAGACAGTTGAGATTTCCTTTTAGGCATGCTCTCAACAAACCACGCACAGACTTGAAAACAATTATGAACAAAGGGAGAGCGACTCGAACACCGTCCGCCTTTACAAAACAAAACAATCGTAATATCGAATAACTCGTGTCGATTATTACGATAGAACGAAGTACGAAACTACGAACATACAAAACAAACGTACAACGAAATTACGATATTTTCGATTATGAGGTATCTATCAACAACAACAACCATGCGAACGAAACAACCGAAACCAATAACCAACTGACATGTAATTTTTAGAACTCCAACTAACGACAACGTGGGCATAATAATTCGAGAGGGTCATCAATCCACGGAAAGTCTTAACACCGCGATTCAGAAAAATGACGTCATTGCAGAACGCCATCTATGGGCAAATAGGTAAAACGTCTGCACAATGAAAGTTATGCTAGGGTCATTTTGCGTTTTAGTAATTTTATATTATCTCCGAAACTGTATGACCAATTGATATACTGTAAATGGCAAATCTTATCTGTATGATGTTCTTGTGATACTGAAATAATTTATTGTCATAAGAATTAATATTTTGTTGCTCAAATAATCAACCAAACGTAACAATGCCGAAAAAAAAATTTTTTAATGCAATAATAGAAGTATAAAAGATAAAATATAAAAGATAGAGATATGGTATCGCTGACTTTTTTGTAGAAATAATTAAGATGAACCAGGTAGCCATACATTCTTTTTAATTTTAAGCAACTGTTTAGGCAGCGCACGCAAATAATTCTGTTTTACGAGGTATTTTTTTCCGACTTGCCAGACAAAAGTTGTGATAGCTCGGTTAATATACATGTTATAGAAACAATTTATAGCCTATAGCACTCAGGAATAATGTAGCTTTCTGCCAGTTAAAATAAAATTAGAATTAGATTATGAGTTCCAGAGATTACCCCCTGCATACAAACTTACAAATTTTACCTCTTTATAATATTAGTATAGATAAGGAATGAAATTGTGATATTTTAAAGTTTTTGAACAATGCTTTGAATTACAGAAGACGTTTAGCGTGGAATACTAAATATTACTTTTTATAGCTATTGGTGGTGAACGAGCAAATGGTACACTTGATTGTAAGTAATACCACCGCATTGACATTTGCTAGGTCACTGCCTACATTTTGGAACGAAGTTCCTTATCGCGCGTTACGAAAGGGAGCTAGACGGAAAAAATTAAGACCAAAAGTTGTAACGACACTTTTTTGCTATAGTTGTAAGCCGTGCGGCGTGCTCGTGTTTTTCTGTCTCTCTCTCTCTCTCTCTCTCTCTCTCTCTCATAGAAAGCAAGCCAGTTATATTCGTTTCGTCTTTCTATTTCACATTGTGGTGTGGTGTGGTGTCGCGACGATTATTTTTGTTGAGACATACAGGTTGTATACATACAGGTTTTTTGTAAATAATAAATAATCTATACCAATAAATAAAATTGGAGTGTCTGTTTGTAATGTCAAAATAATACGGCTTGTTTTCATGCTCACAAGGTTATTTGCACGACACCTATGCCTAAAATACAGATTAAAAAATGTTTGTCTGTCTGTCTGTTTGTTGCGGGTAATCTTCAAAACGGCTGGACCGATTTCAAAAATTCTTTCACCAATGGAAAGCTATAATATCAGGGCGTAAACTAGGCTATATTTTATCCCGGTATTCCCACGGGAACGGGAACTACGCGGGTAAAACGACTATAACCTATAACCGAAGCGAAGCGAGGGCGGATTGCTAGTGTAATATAAACTTAATCATTAGGCTCAATTTTAGTAATAACTAGCAACTCGCCCTCGCTTCGCTTCGGTTTCAGTCTTTCCTGTGTGAGCATGAAAAAAGCCTATTATTTTGACATTACAAACAGACACTCCAATTTTATTTATTGGTATAGATAATAAAAAAATATTATTACAACTTAAAGAAAAAAAATTATTACAATTCCTTCACTAATTAATCGAAAGGAACTTCGTCCTATCCGGGTGTCCCTCGACACCTCTCAAGTTTTTTTTTTGAAGTGAAACTTCTTTATTTCACATTCTATCCCTGACAACGCTTGGCCATCTGGCCACGTCCTGTTATCATTCAGGGCGATGGGAGAAGAGGCTCATAACGGCGTCTCCTCCTACCTGGTCGCCGCCAGCGGAGCGAGTCGACGGACGCAAGCGCCTCGCGGGCACGCTTCCTTGTCATGACAGCCTCAGGTCGCTGCCTATCTTGAAAGGAGTGTAATCAAATCAAATCAATTACTCTGCATAAGTCCCTTGAGGGCACTTACATATTATCAAGATTAAACATTGTTTGAACACAATAATAATCTACCATCGGATCGGAACGCGGCCAAAAGCCAAGAAGATCCGGCAAGAAACTCAGCGGGCTGTCACTTTTTTAATCTTTTAAATATATATAATTTTATATTTCGTATAAGATACAGTATTAGCTCCAGTGTGATGCCCTTCGTAATTGTATACATGTATAAATTTTCAAATCATCATCATCATCTTTTCAGGCCATACATGTCCCACTGTTGGGCTCGGGCCTCCTCCGCTATGGCAGGGCAATTGACCTACTGGACTACCACACTGGTCAGACGTGTTGGTATAGGGTTTGGTTTCGAGTTTTCCTTCTCTTGCATAGATATTATAAATGCATATTATATCCCTTAGTCGTCTTTTACGACACCCACGGGCAAGAGAGGGGGTGGTGAATTGTATTCTTACTCCGTCACCACACGGAAAATTTTCAAATATTAGTACAAAACAAAAAAAAATCGGTTTACTGACGATAGTTGAACGTGACAACGTCAACGTCGTCGAATATTATTTTATTATATATTTTTTTTATTATTATTATTATATATTTTTTCGTACGTGCAGCCGGCTCCGTCGAATTATAAGACGTCACGTCAAAAATAAAAAGAGAGAATATGGCTGGACCAGATCGCATAAGCAGCACCCGATCACGAGTTAACTACTAGAGCAGCCATTACTCCCCTCAACCACATTGGTGGGAAGGGAGCGAGTGTGAATGCGTGCAATG
The DNA here is from genome assembly GCA_032191425.1 of Lymantria dispar. NCBI lineage: Eukaryota > Metazoa > Arthropoda > Insecta > Lepidoptera > Erebidae > Lymantria > Lymantria dispar. Next base: position 2,430,930 of record CM063467.1, read on the forward strand.
AGACATTACCAAAACCCACTACACGCAAACACCCTCAGGAAGTCGTGGTTCCGTCTCTCTCTCTCACCTCACTAGGTGCAGTAACTATATCTACTACTCTGTTGTATATTTTCTGCTCAGTGTGGCACTACTCCGGACGGACATCATTAGGATCGGGTCTCCTCCACAATGGGAGGGAAATTGATCTACTTTATCACACTGGTCAGACGTTTTGGAATAGAGATTTGTCATGCTCACACGATTATTTGCACGATATCTATGCTTAAAAACCATTAAAAATATTGTTCGTCTATTTATTCCGGGTATTCTTCAAAATAGCTAGATCGATATTGATAATATTTTACTGTCATGTAGCTGAATATATAAGGAATATCTTAGGCTATATTAGATGCCAGTACTTCTACGCGAACAGGAGCTACGCGGGTGAAATCCCTGACATTTGCTAGTTTATCATAATTAGAAAGGAGAAAAACTAAAGTGAATTGAATTCAAACCTAAGTAGTAATAAATACAAGGCGATCGTTTCAACCGTTGAACTATCTTCGCATGATCTTAATTAAGAAATAACACAAGATTTGATTTCGTAATTGAAACTTTCTCTGGAGACTAATTACAGACGAAGTTGGGGGAAACTGTATAGCTTCATTTGTTTTTAGGGTTCCGTAACTAAAGGGTATCAAGACCCTCCGTCCGTCCGTCGGTTAACCAATCTATCTCATAAGTCGTAATAGAAGTTTGTCGAGAGTATTTTATTGTCGTTATATGCAGTTATGTCATATTCAGGATGTCTCAGGTTAAAGACGGTGACGGATTTAGACTTGATGCTGGTCTAGGCCCAGTTTATCGCGCCGCCCTTGATATTAGAATAAATTTTATTAATTTTGATCCAATATTTTATTTTAAATTTAATTTTTTTCAATTATAACGAATAAATATTACAGATACATACGTAATAAACATTAGACAAATAAATAAATATTTTCTTTATATTAATTAATTTAAAATTTTTTTTTTCCTGGCAGGCTTTTTTTATAAAAAATAATCTTAACTGTTTTTCAAAGGAGACTCTCTTTACTATTTTCGTCTCTGCAATTTTCGCATTTAGAAAATTTTGCCGCCCCTCAAATCATGTCGCCCTAGGCCCGGGCCTCACGGGGCCTAGGCGTAAATCCATCACTGGTTAAAGAGCAAACGACAGTTAGACAATGGTGGTAGGAACCGATGAAAAAAATTTTAAAGTAAAAACATGGATTCGTTAATGAATTAGAGACATGTAAAGTTTTCAATTTTGTCATCGTTTTTTCGTGTAAATCTGATTGAAATGTATAGTCAATGATACTTAATCTGCAACATATTCGTACTTCGTTAAATTTTCATTAGAAATTGAATAAATCACCTACTGCCAACTAGGATTTAGGACGGCTTGCCTATAGAAATTTTCACTTCAATAATGAAAGAGGAGAAAATTAATAGAAACATGCAGGAAGATGCATTCTTTTCAGATAATTTTATAGGATAAATATTTGTAATATCGCTGGGTAGTGTTTGGGAAACTTAAGAGGATCTTCTCGTCCAATATTCCGCAGTATCTGAAAACATACGGGTGACTGGACCGGGGAATTATTCCGTCAACCGCCGAGAGGCCGACCGCGTAAGGAAAGACCGACGTCCTCCCCAAGGGGGGGGACGTCGGTCGAGGCGTGAGTACTCCTCAAGGGGTATTCCGTCGGACCGACCACTGATGTCAACTCACCCTGCTCCGGTGGTCGGTTCAACGACGAAGGCGACGTGTCACGGGTGGCTTACGGGTGTGCGTGCTTACGCCCCTCTGTCGCCCCGGACGGAGTGGAGCGAGGAGTACGCCGACCATAACTCACCACTAATAAAAAAAATGTCTGAAAACAAAGGTTTATAACCAGTGTGTGTTACTAGCGATGACTTATGGCACTGAAACGTGCTCTCTAAATGTCGGCCTCATAAAAAGTTGCAAAGTCGTTCAACGTGCTATGAAGAGGACTATACTGGGTATTTCTCTGTGTGATAGAATCCAGAATACAGAAATCTATTGAGGAACGGGCACCGCCATAGCCCGCAGAATTAGCACGTTGAAATAGCAATGGGCAGGCTACATCGGCCGTGGACCCGATAACCGTCGAGGAAGAAAGGTTTTTGAGTGGCAAGAGGTGAACTGGCGACGTTTTGAAAGACACAGGGAACCGTTGGATGCAAGTGGCACACCGTTCCGAGTGGAATTCTCTATATCTAATAGTGGACATCTATAGGCTGATGGATGGACGAGATATCTCAAGTTCTACCTCCATTTAACCCCCTAGGGGATTAAACGTTTATTATTCATGATGAAATAAAAAGATTAAAGCCTTATCGTCATCATTTCAGCCCATACACATTCCACTGTTGGACTCGAGCCTCCTCCACAATAGGAGGGAAATTGACCTTACTATACCATGCTGGTCAGACAGATTGGTATAGGGTTTTAATTCGAGTTTTTTGGCATAGATGTTAAGTGTATTATATCCCTTAGTCGTCTTTTACGACATCCACGGGCAAGATAGGGAGTGGTGAATTGTATTCTTACTCTCTATTTCTAGTTCTACACCTCTATTTAACCCTTTAGGGGGTTAAACGTTTATTATTAATGATAAAATAAAAAGCTTAAAGCCATTCAATATATAGATTTTCACCTATCATATACAAACCAATGAATTTGACATAATTTTAGTCTTGAATATGATTTACGAACTTCACACAATGGCATCGGTGAATTTATTGGACTTTCGAGCCTATTAACATTGGATTCACGCCTCACGGGGGTTGATTCTAACCCCTGCGTCTATATTAATCGGTAAGGGATGATTTTGAAGAGTTGTGTGTAACTGACGTGTATATTTATCCAATAGATTAGACTTTCTACATTACATTTCTTAGTTGTTTTTTTTTTTTTTGTAAGTATTAAATTCTTGTAAGTATAAAAAATTGCTAATTTTAACCCGCGACTTTATTTACGTAGAAGGTGAAAATATTTTTAAATATGATTTTTGGGAAACCTTAACAGTTTTCGTATTGCATGCAGCGAAAGCTCTCAAATGGAAAAAAAACCCAATTCTGAAACATTTCGTTGGTGCTTCGCTCCTATTGGCCTTAGCGTGATGATATATAGCTTATAGTCTTCCTCGATAAATGGGCTATCTGACACTGAAGAATTTTTCAAGTTGGACCAGTCGTTCGTGAGATCAGCGCGTTCAAACAAACAAACTCTTCAACTTTATAGGTTAGTATAGATTTAGATTTATCTTGTATTTTAATTTAATTACGCAGAGAGTGTAGTGTATAAGATGCATAATGTGACAAGTGTCGTGGGGTCGATTTCCAAGCAGAACAATCATCATTCATCATCATTTCAGCCTATCGCTGTCCACTGCTGGACGTAGCCCCCCTGTTATGCCACAAAGTACGGTCCTGTGCCGCCTGCATCCAGCGACGCCCAGCAACTTTCACCAGGTCGTCGGTCCACCTAGTAGGGGGACGTCCTACACTGCGTCGTCCGATACATGGTCGCTACTCGAGAACCTTTCTTCCCCAGCGGTTATCGATTAGTTGAGCGATGTGTCCTGCCCATTGCCACTTCAACGTGCTAATTCTTCGTGCTATGCCGGTTACACCCGTTCTTCTGCGGATTTCCGTATTTCGGATTATATCTCGCAGAGAAATCCCGAGCATAGCCCGTTCCATAGCACGCTGAGCGACTTTGAGCCTTGTAATGAGACCTACATTTAGGGACCACGTTTTTGTGCTGTAAGTCATAATATAAAACAATACTTTGTGCCAAATAATAATACGCTTTTATTAGCTTCATACGGATATTAGTATGTGTCTATGTAGCGGAAACTTTGAATGTGATTTTAACAACCTTCAAAACGTCGAATTGACGAGCAATTTAATTAATTTTATTTTTGACAGTACAGGAACACACTGTACATGACACTGGCAAAAGTTGCTGATGGCTAATGTCGGCAGATTGCCATTAAAAAAAAAATAGTATCTCACTGTTGACAGTTGTGTGTCTACAGTCGCTGGCCGGTCCGTCCGGTGTAGTGTCACACTGAGCAGAAAATATACAACAGAGTAGTAGATATATGTTATTGCACCTAGTGAGGTGAGAGAGAGAGAGAGAGAGAAAGAAGCACAACTTTCTAGGGATGTGAAAAAATTATCGATGTTTATATCAATCGATTTTTAATCGATTATTTTTTTTTTAAATAATGGATTTTAATAATCGATTATTACAAAAAAAAGTTATCGTTTTTCATATTAAAATTAATCGATTATTTTAGTATTTGTTTTTTTGTTTAAAATAAAATCACTACGAAATTCCTTAAAAAAAATGTTATCACGATACTGCCAGGAAAAGCGCTCGATCGAATGTCAGTGTTTCATACTCTATAGGAAAATCAATCTCACATTTCCTAAAAAAAAATCATAATCCTGTTGGGAGAAATAATCGTCGATTATAAAATAAGCGATTGTTTTAATTTTATTAATCGATTACTTTATAATCGATTTATTTTAAAGAAAGAAAATCGATTATTTATTACTCGATTATTTTCCCTTCAAGTCACATTCCTACAAATTTTTGAGTTTCGTGTGGTAGGTTTTGGTGATGACTTTAGTGTCACTGAACCTCATTGCACGCATTCACACTTCCTTCACATACTTCACGATAGGCAGCCTAGTACTTTAGCCCAACTTTCTGAGGGTGTTTGCGTGTGGAGGGTTATGGTAGTGCCCTTGGTATCACCGAGCCTCAATGCCCGCATTCACACTCCCTTCACTTTCTTCGCGGTAGGCAGCGGCCTTGTAAAGGTCCATGAGCGGCAGCAGCACTTACCATCAGGTGTACTCTGTTTGCTCGTTTGCCACCGTCTGCAATAAAAAAAATAAAAAAAAATAGTAGATTCAATAACGGCAGTATCGCTTACCATCAAATTCAAATTCAAATCATTTATTATGCATAAACCCCGAGAGGGCACTTACATATTGTCAGGTTTACAATTTTCAAAAAAAAAATATACTACCACCGGATCGGAACGCGACCGCTACTGAGAAGATCCGGCAAGAAGCGGGCTTGTCATTATTTTTAAGTATTTTTTTTCTTCTTATTAGATATACAATTGTGTACATGTTTTGTAAGAACTAGCTCCAGTGTGATGCCCTTCGAACTGCAAGACAATATAATTCAAACAATTATGGCTGGACCAGATCCCACAAGTGGACTGGATCCCACAAGTGGACTAGATCCCGCATCAGATGTGCTGTTTGTTCATTTACCACTAATAGCTATAAAAAGTGTGTACGTTATCTACGCATGTAAGAAGTTATATCCTTTAACGTAACAAGGTAAAAATATTTATAAAAATTATATCCTTCGCGTTATCCTACGTTTATACAAATGAATAATTTTTAACAAAATCCGACTTCAAACAGTAAAATAAAAAGCAAAAAAAACTTTACGAAGTATAAGAAAAACGTTAAAATTGCCTATATTTTTTTAAGAATGCCACCAAATTCTCAAGGATATCATCATCAGATCCTGACCTGATGACTATGTGACCACCTGAGAAGTATACCCTATCAAACAAAAAAAGAGTTTTTGCAAATCGGTCCAGGCGTCTTTGAGTAATCGGTGAACATACATAAAAAAAAAAATATTCCGATGAATTGAGAACCTCCTCCTTTTTTAAAGTCGGTTAAAACTATACGTAATCTATACCAATCTATACCAATAAATAAAATTGGAGTGTCTGTTTGTAATGTCAAAGTAATTGGCTTTTTTCATGCTCACACGGTTATTTGCACTATACATATGCCTAGAATACACTTTATATTTTTTTTGTCTGTCTGTCAGTCTGTTTGTTCCGAGTAATCTTCAAAACGGCTGGACCGATTTAAAAAATTCTTCCACCAATGGAAAGCTATAATATCAGGGAGTAAACTAGGCTATATTTTATCCCGGTATTCCCACTGGAACGGGTACTAAACGGGTAAGACGACTGAAACCGAAGCAAGGGCAGGTTGCTAGTTCTTGTATATTTTAGTTAGCCATACACTATTTTCAAATATAATTAATTAAAATATACTAAGTCGTTGACATTTCAAAGTATGTCTCGACATACTAACGTTTAAAATTAATTATTGTACGTTTTTGAAACGTCAACCAATGTTTGTGATTTATCGGGAGATATATTTGTAGTCAGTTTGTATCGGTTATGTATAGACGATTATTTCATCGAGCATGTTGGCCGATTGTTATTTTAATGATTATTGATGTAAAACATTCATAGGTGAGGGTAACCTATGGGCTTACCCTGTAAATCAATACTAATTTCGAATCCGATTTAATTCTAATCTCACTAAACTTATATTTGGTGCTCTTAAACAAAATTGAGAATGAATTCTTCACATTTGCCGTTGTTATTTTCATCAAATGTGCCGTGTTTTATTACTTTAAATTAATAACGTTACCGAACTCGATCACCACAAAGACGCTTTCTTGATTTTAAAATACGTCATTATCACGTCGAGAGTAGCAAATATTTGACTTAATCGATGAGAGTCGAATTCATTTAGTTTAAAAAAAATCCACTGAATTTGATTCCAATCGTGCGTTAGTGTCGCTTATAAGAGTACCAGATTTGCTCAAATTCGAAATGCTATTGGATTTAGAATTGAAAACGAGATTCAAGAGTAGGCACACTGATCGTTGGCGTGGCATAAACAGGCCGCTGCGATGAAACGCCACGATAAATGACGGAATATATGTACTACTAGCAATCCGCCCTCGCTTCACTTCGGTTTCTGTCGCCTTATCACCGTAGTTCCCGTTCCCGTGGGAATACCGGGATAAAATATAGCCTAGTTTACTCCCTGATATTATAGCTTTCTATTGGTGAAAGAATTTTTGAAATCGGTCCAGCCGTTTTGAAGATTACCCGGAACAAACAGACAGACAGACAAAATTTTTTAAATCTGTATTTTAGGCATAGGTATAGTGCAAATAACCGTGTGAGCATGAAAAAAGCCTATTATTTTGACATTACAAACAGACACCCCAATTTTATTTATTGGTATAGATGATTATTGTAAACATATTTGATATATTTGCAACTAATATTTAAATAATTATTTGTAATAACAACACTGCTATTTACCATGCTATGATAATTAAAAGACACGTTTTGAATGTATTTCTAGACATATATGATTTATTTGTTTAAATATTTATTTTATATGATGATCATATTAAAATCGATTAGAATCTATGTAATTATTTGTAACCATATTTAGTTGTTTTTACGTAATAAACATTGCAATTTATTTCTACTTACAGCGCCGTCTGTTGAACAATATATGAGAATAATATTTCCCTTAATTACATTAATGTAAATTGAAATTATGTTAAATACATTAGAATATTCATCATTATTATTTAACTATATTTCGAAAATTATTTTATAGTAGTTTTATTCGTTTGTTATAAAAAGTAGTTGTAGTTACTAAGACTATACCGTTTCATTGTAAAGCGGAGGGTATAAAAACGTTGTAAGATTAGAATAGAACAGTTTTACTTTACTCACTTCTGCAGCAATAACTCCTAATAAATACAATGATTGCATATTCAGTATTTTACTATGGACGACCAAATTCCTGGCGCAACGCCGACATATAAGACATGAAATGAAGTTAAAATGTTAAAAGTTTATAAAATGGAAGGGCGAGAACCTTTAATAGGGGTTTTATAATATAATATTTATATTATAATATATTATAGAGCAGGTCTGAGCCTAACAGGGACATGTACCTTTTGACTATGCACCCTTGACGCGAACGCTACGAACATTGAATCGGCTGGCCGACAAAATTGATCTATTCGTTTGTTCAATTGTAGAATTCAAAAGAGCAATGTTATTTGAAATATGCTGTAATAATGTATAATTTTATACAATGACTCTCATTGATAATTTAATAATATCCTATTTTAGCATAGATTTTAGAATTGTAGATTATAATATTTTTTAACTTACGTACGATATAAAATGTATAAATTAATTAATTGTTTGAGTAATTATTATGTTGTTATAAATGGTTTATGTTGACTTACACTATGGCATTGGGGAAACCTGTAATAATAGCCGAATATAGGTAATTTAATAAATAAATAAATGTATAAACTGAGATAATGATTTGATTCAAGTTAGCAGATCGTCAATATATACGCCGTTTTTAAGAACCGTATGTAACAAATTGACATTAATTAATTTAGAAATAACAATTGTCAGTTTAACGAGTCTATTCTATAGTTCAAACTTCTTTAGTTACACTGTGCATTTTAGTTTGCGTTTGTGTAATTAGTTTGAGCCGTCACGCTCGGATATTTTTGTTTATTTATTTAATAACAATAATTTACAATATCTTTAAACGAGCAATTCTTGTATATATATATATTTTCAGGATCTCGGAAACGGCTCCAACGATTTTAATGAAACTTGGCATACTACAGGTTTCGAGGCCAAAAAATCGATATAGCTAGGTTTTATTTATAGAAAATGTTGTTTTGTCGATGTTTTTAGCAAAACAATACAATGACATTAAATTTTAAAAGAATATGAATTTAAATTTCGCCGTCAACGTCATCAGTTACGATAGCTCAGTTGAAGAGTTGTCCAGTTTACCAGTACTTTTATTTTGGCATTCAAACAGCGTCGGATCGAATCTTGGTGTTATTATTATTCTCTTTTTGTAATTTTTTTATATTTTTTTCATTATTTAATTTTTATTTTTTATTAATATATATTTAAATAAATTCGACAAAAATACAATAAAAATATTCCGAGCGAAGCTCGGTCAACCAGATATTAACAATAATTTACAATTCCCGTGTGGTGACGCAGTAAGAATACAATTCACCACTCCCTATCTTGCACGTGGATGTCGTAAAAGACGACTAGGGGATATAATATACACATCACGATCGTGCAAAAGAAGTAAAACTCGAAACGAAACCCTATACCAACTAGGGATGTGAATTTGTGAAATAATCGATTTTTTGTTCTTTAAAATAAATCGATTATAAAATAATCGATTTATTAAAAATAAATAATCAATTATAAAATAATCGATTAAATAAAAATAAATAATCGATTTTAAAATTATCGATTAATTAAAAATAAATAATCGATTATAAAATAATCGATTATAAAATAATCGATTATTTCTCCCAACAGGATTATGACCTTTTTTTTGCAGTGAAATAATCGATTAATTTCAATCGAATTTCGAATAATAAAAAATCGATTACTAATCAATTTTTTATTATTTTGATAATCGATTGTAAAAAATCAATTATTACTAAAAAATAATCGATTAATAATCGATTATTATAAAAATCGTTAATTTTTCACATCCCTAATACCAACATATCTGACCTGCATGGTATGGTAGGTCAATTTTCCTCCTATTGTGTAGAAGCCGAGCCCAAAAAATTTACAATTACTTTGACAATTGAACTTATACATACATACATATATTCACGCCTTTTTCCCATAGGGGTAGGCAGACACCACTTCCCTCTACTTGCTACGATCTTGACATACCACTTTCACCTCCTCCACATTCATTAATCTCTTCATGCATATTCTTCGGTTCAGGGTACTCCTAACCTGGCCTTTCTTAAGAACGTCCCCGATATGGTCGTGGAACGTCCGCCTTGGTCTTCCCCTTCTAACACTTCCGCTCAGATTCGCCTTATAAATTCTTCTTGTTAATCTCCTTTAATTAATTCTCTCTACATGTCCAAACCAACTTAACATACCTTTCTCAATCCTTGTCAATACATCAACATTCATACTAGGGATGTGAAAAATAATCGATTTTTAAAATAATCGATTATTAATCGATTATTTTTTTGTAATAATCGATTTTTGCATTCGATTATCAAAATAATAAAAAATCGATTATTAATCGAATTTTAATTATTCGAAATTCGATCGAAATTAATAGATTTTTTCACTGCCAGATTTCCTAAAAATAAGGCCATCACGTTACTGCGTGCAGTGTTTCATACTACATTAGAAAATAAAGCTCACATTCCCTAAAAAAAAAGGTCATCATAATCCTGTTGGGAGAAAAAAAAACGATTATTTTATAATCGATTTATTTTAAAGAACAAAACATCGATTATTTAAAAATCGATTAATTAAAAAATTGATTATTTATCCTCCAAGTCACATCCCTAATTCATACTATAACGTTCCCTGATTGAACTTATAAATACAAAAAAAGCCTAAATTGACTTAAACGCGAATTTGATTCGTCTTAATTCGTCGTTCTAACTAAATATACAGTAAAAATTAAAATGAAAGAAAAAAATTACAATAATAAAAAAAGGAAAAAAATAAATTTTAAATTAAACGGTTTTATTGTAAAGAAACAGTAAAAATAAAATCGTGGGACACTACAAAGCAAACATTTTAATCGACGATTGTAGATATTTGACGTGCCCCACGATTTTATTGTTACTGTTTCTTTACAATAAAACAGTTTAATTTAAAATTTATTTTTTTCCTTTTTTTATTTTCAATTGTTTAGTTTTTATATTAATTTGGTATAAAGCACTGTATTCTACTTGTCAAGTCCTTTCATTTAATACCCATATTAATGGGATTGAAAAACAAATAGGTTGTCCGCCATTTTGTAGCGGCGGCCATCTTAGATTTTGAATTTGTATAGTGCATTGTATTCTACTTGTCAAGCCCTTTCATTTGATACCCATATTAATGGGATTGAAAAAAAGTAGATTATCCGCAATTTTGTAACGGCAGCCATCTTGAATTTACAAAAATATTGACTATACATAATTATATTGTCACCAAAACCAAAGGCGTATACCAAATTTCAGATCAATCGGTTGACAGGAAGAGGGTGAAATTTCAATTACTAAATTTGACCCAACAAAGAAAAAAATAAACAAACAAACAGGGTAAGCTAAATAAAACCGTTTAAAAATTACAGTACCCACCATAAAAACAGCAAACATAAAAAGAGAAAATTATATTCTTTGTGTAACTTAATAATTTATATAGTCATAATCATCATGTTCGCAGCCAACATACGTCTCTCTGTTGGGCTTGGGCCTCCTACACAATGGGAGGGATTTTTTTTTTATTGCAAACGGTGGCAAACGAGCAAACAGTATACCTGATGGTAAGTATTGCTGTCGCTCATGGACCTTTACAAGGCTGCCTATCGCGAAGAAAGTGAAGGAGTGTGTTTGAGTGCATTGGGGCTCGGCGATACCAAGGGCACCACCAAAACCCTCCACACACAAACACCCTCAGAAACTTGTGTTCCGGCTCTCTCGCTCATCGAACGAAGCGCAGTAACAAATTGCTACTACTCAGACGTCGATTTTCTGCTCAGTGTGGTACTACCCCGGACGGACCGGTCCGCGGCTGTAGACGGACAACTGTCGACAGTGTGGTCCTACCACTAAGAATTTCATTCCGTGCTGGTCAAACATGTTGGTACAGGGTTTCATTTCGAGTTTCCCTTCTCTTGCACAGATGTTATACGTATATCATATCCCATTGTCGTCTTTTACTACACCCATAGGAGGGAGAGGATGGTGAATACTATTCTTATTACCTCATAACACGGCAAAATATGAAAATATATAAATATACCTTAGAATAATAACGTATAGAAGGTAAGCTCGCGCACAAAAAGTGAAGCATTTCAATTGGAGCCTAGTGAAGCTTACGCAGGAACCGTTCCGTAATGTACAAGTCATTGTACTGCACGTACGTACGCAACTCTTAAAAAATAAATAGGTAATTATGACGGTTTGTGCATTCAAATGGTGTTACAACACATTTGAAAAACTTAAAAAGGTTTTTAATATTACTTTTAAAAGTATTTCGAGGATTTATGTTAATAAAAACAAAATTTGATTTCATAATTTGTATAGTGGTGTGCGTGTATACGTGTGTAATCATTTGCGCGTCATTAGTATTTTTAGATTCATGTTTCGAACGTTTGAAGTACTGACACTATCCTTCTATATGTTATTATTCTAAGTAAATATACATAAATATATATACACTAACTGACCCGGCGAACTTCATACCGCCATAATTTTTTTTCGTAAATATATTTTCTAAATTTCCTAAAATATAGTCTGTCTATAGCTGTCATTTGCGTTTTGTTATTACATGATAGATGCGTTTTTGTTATACCACGTTTTATAGTGACTTATATTCTCTTTGGCGTTTTATGTCAAGTCCCACGGGAACCCGGTCGAACGGGATAAGAAGTTCTATGTCCGTCTCTTGTTTCTAAGCTACCTCCCCGCCAATTTTCAGGTAAATCGGTAGATTGTGTAGTGCTCGCGTAAACATCAGACATAATTAAATCGGTAGAGCTGTTCTTGAGTTATAAATAGTGTAACTAACACGATTTTCTTTTATATACACGGTGCTTTTTTATCGTCTTACAAAAAAAACCATAATAGTATCCGACCAAAGAAACATATCTAACATATTTAAATGTTCAATAGTGCCTAGCAGTTATAAAAAAATAATAAAATAAAATAAATTAAAGGATATATTTTGTAACAGCCTGTTTATCATGTTTACATTTTAAACAAAAAAATCATGCGGAATTTCGTTAGCCAATCATAGGTACGAAGTCCACGTGGACGGCTTTTACAAAGCGTAATTCCCTACGCTAGATACCTAACAGGTATCCTTTGCGATACCCGATTGGCGCCGCGGTCAAGTGGTCGTAGTACCTACATACTAAATCAGCTGTGTTGAGTACCTATGCGCTCACTACATGCTGTTTTCTTACTATTTTAATTAGTAATTATTTATAATAACTATTATTAAAAAAAATTCTAGTAAATATTGTTTTTAACCTTTTAATTGTACGAATGAATAGTAGATACTGGATACTTTAATTGACCTGCTTTTGTAAGACGACATAAATGTCACCATGTATATAGATTTAAAAATAAAACCACACGTCCAAAGCTTACAAAATTTAAAAGACCAATGTTAAAAGCTTAAAATTTAAACTAAATCTTTTACGATATCATAAAACGAAAATTTACGTAAACGGGAACCGAACCGGCGTTACGTTCAAGTCGTTGTTTCTAATTAACCCGGGCGACATTAAAATGTAATCACCGAATAATTTTCAACCCACCCCCTAATCCCGGGGATACAGAATGGCTTCCCTGTAAGGTAATATTTTGGGGAATAAAGTCATTTATCTTTAATCTAGATGTATTAAAGCTACAAAAAAGAAAGTGAGCCGTCGATCAGGACGCCTGGCAGATGTTAAACATCAAAATTATTTTGTACTAGCAGCGCCCTGCGGTTTAAACCGCAGTTTCTCTTCCCGTGAGAATATCGGGATAAATTATAGCCTATGTGTTATTCTGATATGTAAGCTATATTATTGTGAAGTTACATCAAAATCCATTCCGTAGTTTTTGCGTGAAGGAGCAACAAACATCTTCACCTTTTTTATTGTAGAGTCCGTAGAGTCCGTAGAGGATTCAGCTTCAGCTAATATAGCATAAAATCACCCGCAAGTACGATTTCAGCTGGGAGCAGTACAACATAGGTGTTAGGGCAAAGTCCTCTGCGCGCTTTACGCAGCGACTTCTGCGCCACTCCGAATAGTATGGAATCAGCCGCTTTAGGTATAGAAGCACTTCCTGATAACAGTGCCTCCCTGATATATTGGCAACTGTTAAATGAGTTGACGTCATCTAAATACACCGCCAACAACACTCCTCCTCCAGCGACCGCCTTGATTACAACGATCCATAAGCAATGAGAGGCTACGAGTCTGCCAGAAAGAATTGGTCAGAGCAACACGTGGCCTGTAGAACCCTGAACACAGTACACAGTTATCTGTGATTGCCTCTGCCACAGATGATTTCTACGCGGACGATGTTGCGGGCAAAAGCTAGTACAAAATAATGATAAATCATTGATAATAATTCAATTCATAAAAGTAAACAATTTTTCATCAATATTATCTTATGACGTTGTCACTTAAAATAAAAGTAACACCTAAAACCCAACTACGACAAAAAAACGAGTTAGCCGATAAATACGAATAAAGCCACGAGCAAATGCTAATTATCCATCCATTCATCAGCCTACAGACTTCCACTGCTGGACATAGGCCTCCACGAGAATGCTACTCGGAATGGTCCTGCGCCACTTGCAACCAACGGTTCCCTGCCACTTTGAGAATGTTGTCAGTCCACCTAGTCGTCCTACGCTGCGCCGTCCGATTCGTGGTCGCCACTCAAGAACCTTTCTTCCCCAACGGTTGTCGACGACCAATGTGTCCTGCCCATTGGCATTTCAACGTGCTAATTCTGCTGGCTATGTCGATTATACCCGTTCTTCTACGGATGCCGTGTTCTGGATTTTATCACGTAGAGAAATACCGCGAAATAGCCCTCTTCATAGCACCCTGAGCGACTTTGATCTTTTTTATACTTAAAAAAGCTCCTAGTGCTAATAATAAATATATATATATATATATATATATTTATATATATATATATTTATATATATATATATATATATATATATATATATATATATATATATATATATATATATATATATATATATATATATATATATATATATATATTCGAAATCTACAAGTACCCTTTCCAATGATACTAAACACGACATATCTCAAATTTATTTTTGAACACATTACTTTAAGACCTCTAGAGGGCGCCATATTAGATTCAGTGACACATCATATAGCTTATAACTAGCGGACGATCAAGACGCTTCTAATGATACAATTTCCTTTCTGATATTTAAAGCCATCTATAGCTAAAAGCAGTAAATGTTCTTAAAGAGGGTTTCTAGAATTTATTTTAATTCCACCCTTGTCCCACCTAAATATGAATATTCATACAACATTAAGGTTTCGTGAAAGACAATTGTTCCTGTTATCTTTTGAAAAGTTTTTAAAGAGATTTTTTTCATGAAAAATTCATTGGATTTGCTTGAGAAAATGCAGCTGGTATGTTTAAAATTAAGATTCAACTGTTTGATTGTATTATTTTTAACGTGAAGCATCTATAGGCGAGGGTGTACATAATCATTGGCGTGGCGTAAACAGCCCGCGGCGACGCAACGCCAGGCTATATGACGGAATATGAGAGGGTAAACCTGATTGTTGGCGTGACATAAACAGGCTCGCGACGTAACGCCACGCTATATGATGGAATAAATATACTACACGTAGTATTGTGTGAGTGAGACCTCAATGTTGTGCGTAAGCGACTGTGCGGTGAATTAATTACGATTGTTGTGTAATATTTTAAATAGTAATATAAATCGTAATATTTTATTTAGACATTATGCCATATTAGTTCCTGTCGTAATCTTTTCTTTTATGCACACATACTTGAACAAAATAATTGTGATGTTTTACATCTGCCAGGGGTCCTGAGCGATGGCTCACTTTTTTTTATTGCTGTTGGTGATAAACGAGCATCGGACAGCTAGTAAGGAAGGTATGCTGCCTCCTTTACTAGGCCGCTGCCTGCCATGAAGAAAGTGAAAGGAATGTGAATGCGTGCAATGAGGTTCGGTGAAACTAAAGGAATCATCAAAACCCACTACATGCAAACGCCTCAGAAAGTTGTGTTGCCGTCTCTCTCTCTCTCTCTCTCTCTCTCTCTCTCTCTCTCACTGAACGCAGTGCAGTAACATATATCTACTACTCTGTTGTATATTTTCTGCTCAGTGTGATACTACACCGGACGGACCGGCCAGCGACTGTAGACAAACAACTGTCAACAGTTTGCTCCAACACTTTTTAATCCCCGACGCAACTGAAATTGTTTGAATAGTTTGAGGGCTATCTCAAACGGATGCACGGCTTGTGATGTGATTTTTTTATTATTAGTAAGCCAGTTTCCTGGCGGTGGTTCCTCAGCTCTGTTCAATTAATATCGGTCCAGCAGTGTAAGAGTATCAGCTCTTTTACAAAATGATGTAATGTCGTATGATTACTCGATTAACTGCTTCACGCGTGCCAGTATAATCGTTAAATGACAATTAGATAATTATTGATGAAGAGAATGTAATACTTTTTTATATTATTTTTAGTTTTTGTCGGAGGTGATACAATTTTTTTAATTTTACTTATCTGTTATTACCATATAAAGATTTTAAATTTATCTATACTTGAAAGTTTTAAATCTTTCGTTTACTAAAAAGCTTTGAAAGGCTTTCAAGTAGCACTTAGCTTAAAAGCCAGCCAAAATTTGATATCTAAAATTTTGATAAAATTATGTTAGGTGAACATGCAGACGTTTAAGACTGTCTTTCCTTGACTATACTGATATTTCAATGGTATAATAATTGTCGTTTCCTAGTCAGTGTAGATGGTTCAATTTCAACACAAGATTCTTTGTTAGACCTATAAATGGCTGTTATATTTGATTGTAATTTGTTGTAAATAAAACTACTTGACGGATTTTATCGCGTTCGTATTTGGTGTTTAATTGCCCGACGTTTCGAATACTTTGCGGCTTTCGTAGTCACGGGCGGACTAAGATGCCTCACGTACAACAAGTCGTCATTATTACAAAAATTTATAATTATCTACCCGCTACAGAAATTATTTATTAAATTATGACCTACATTTTGGTACAAATTTATTGCCAGTATAGAAAAACGTATTATTTTATTAATATTTTATGCCATATTAATTCCTGTCGTAATCTGTTCTTTTATGCATATATACTTATACAAAATAATTTCAATGTTCCACATTTCAGGCGTCCTGAGCGACGGCACACTTTTTTTAAACTTATATCGAACATAGTCACGGCTAGTGAATAAAACCAATTAATTATTCTAACACCAATTTTCCTTTATTATCTATAATTCCAACTCGACGCATCCAATCTATAAAATATCTGTTTTGTCGCATGTCTGCCTTTTTGCCACCCACGCATTCGGATAGAGGTCGTCTGTGCCATACTGTAAAAATAAATTAAAATCACTATTACTATTGTTCCGTGAAGTGACGGAGTAAGAATACAATTCACCACTCTCTACCTTGCACGTGGATGTTGTAAAAGACGACTAAGGGATATAATAAGCCGGGTGACGTAACCGAGGAGTTAATCCGTCACCCGCCGAGAGGCCGACCGCGTGAGGAAAGACCGATGTCCTCAGGGGGGAGACGTCGATCGATGGTAGGGTACCCCAAATAGGGGATATTCCGTCGCGCCGACCACTGATGACAAGTAATCCTGCTCCGGTGGTCGGCCCCACGACGAAGGCGACATGGTGTTCGGGTGGGTTGCGGGTATGCGTGCTTACGCCCCTCTGCAAGCTCTGTCGCCCCGGATGGAGTAGTGCGAGGAGTGCGCCGACCGCAGCCCAACCCAAAAAAAATGGTTATAATAAGCATATAACATCTGTGCAAGAGATGGAAAACTCGAAACAAGACCCTATTCCAACACATCTGGCCAGCATGGTGTCAATATTGTTCCTATTATAGAGGAGACCTGAGCCCAACAATAGGACATATATAGGCTGAGATAATTGATGAATATTACTAAGAGGATTTTCTCGTCCAATATTCCGCAGTATCTGAAAACAAAGATTTATAACCAGTGTGTGTTACTAACGATAGCATCATCATCATCATTTCAACCTATCACCGTCCACTGCTGGACGTAGGCCTCCCTCATGTTACGCCACAAAGTGCGGTCCTGTGCCGCGTACATCCAACAACGACCAGTAGCTTTCACTGGGTCGTCGCTCCACCTAGTTGCGCGTCCTACACTCCGTTATCCGATACGTGGTCGCCACTCGAGAACCTTTCTTCCCCAGCGGTTGTCGATTCGTCGAGCGATGTGGCCTGCCCATTTCCACCTCAGCGTGCTATGTCGATTACACCTGTTCTTCTGTGGATTTTCATATTTCGGATTCTGTCTCCTCATTTAGTTGTCGTAAAAAACAATTTAAATGTTTTCCATCGACCTGGGCCAACTTTGATGACTTTTTACAATATTTATTTGCAATGTTGGATATAAGTATTTAATATTGATAACCACAATAATCCAGATAATAAGTATGTGGTATTTACATTTCGATATTAACAATTGCTAATATTTCGCACAATTTTGATATCGCACAGTGAACCTTTACATCTGCCAGACTACGAAAAGTTGCAGGTGACCAGATCGGGGATTTAGTCCAGACACCCGCGGAGAGATTAGCCACGCGACGGCGCTCGGCGTCCCAGTAGGGGACGTCGACGGGAGAGGGTACCCCCTGTGGTGTATTCCGTCGGGTCGACCACTGAGGACAAGGAACTCGGCTCTGGTGGTCGGCCCAACGACGAAAGTGACGTGGGTACGGGTGGGTTATGGGCCCGCGCGCCGTCTTTTCATCGCCCCGGTCGGAATGGACCGCGTGTGCGCTTACTATAGCCCACCCATAAAAAAGCCCCTCTGTCGCCCCGGACGGAGTGGTGCGAGGCGTTCCCGACCATAACCCACCGCCCAAAATAAAAAAGACTACAAAATGTTGTCGTAGAGGTAAGCTTCTACGGCAAATAACACAGTTCTTACCAACGCCAAATAAACAAGAATTATCATCCAGTTTGCAATGATTCATGAAGACCTTCCTCTGTCCTGTCGCTGATATAGCACATTCGGGCTCATAATCATCAGGGCATGATATTGGACATGAATGGGAACAGAACTGTCCATTCATAGTCATTGACATAGACCTGGAATAAACAGGTTTTGGAATAAAACTATTTTAAAAGATTTTAACGAGTTTAATTTTTGAAGTGAAACTTCTTTAGAATCGTTGTGATTTCAAACCGGATGCAACGGAAAAAACGATAGATAAGAGACACAAATACAAAAATGTGCAGGATGAAGCCGGCGAGACAATGAGATAAAGGATGGAGGATGAAGGATGGAGGATGGAAGATGGAGGATGAAGGATGGATGTTGGAGGATGGAGGATTGAGGATGGAGGATGGAGGATGAAGGATGAAGGTTGGAGGCTAAAGGATAAAGGAGTTTCACTTCTGATATGCGTACTTTGTACACACACTTTTTTTTTTTAACTGACTGCACAGAGGCGTAGTGGTTAATATACAGACCTGCAGTACCAGTGTAGGGGGTTCGAATTCCGGACAACAGTTTGTACGATCTACGTATAGTTGTTCTGTGTCTGTATGTAATGTTGTGTCAGTTAATTATATGTTTGTAAAGTATCTCGCAATACCAGGACCACACTCTCGAAAACGCCTCAGTAGTAGCAATTTGTTACTGCGCTTCGTTCGGTGAGAAAGAGGGACGGAAACACAACATTCTGAAGGTGTTTGCGTGTGGAGGGTTTTAGTGATGCCTTTAGTGGCGATATAACATGCATATAACATTTATTCAAGAAAAAGAAAATCGTAATAACACCCTCCCCTTTTTTTCGAGTAGGTATACTGGACATAAAAATCGATGCTAACACGTCAGGGTATGGTT
This sequence comes from Lymantria dispar, assembly GCA_032191425.1. Classification (NCBI taxonomy): domain Eukaryota; kingdom Metazoa; phylum Arthropoda; class Insecta; order Lepidoptera; family Erebidae; genus Lymantria; species Lymantria dispar. The sequence continues at coordinate 2,450,569 of CM063467.1, forward strand.
TCATTACACAAATGTGTATATGTATCCGGATGTTTATATATTAGACAAGGCAAGACGTTAGCGCGAAGCGTGGCGTTAACGCCACGAGCTGTTTACGCCACGCTAACAATCAGGTTCACCATCGCCTATAGATGTTTCAAGTCAAAAAAGTGAAAGAATTGTGAATGCGTGCGATGAGGTTCGGTGATACTAGAGGTATCACCAAAACCCATCACTCGCAAACATCCTCAGAAAGTTGTGTTTCCATCTCTCTCTCACTTAATGTAATGCAGTACATATTGCTACTGCTCTGTTGTATATTTTCTGTTCAGTGTGGTATTACACCGGACGGACCGGCCAGCGGCTGTAGACAAACAACTAGCGACAGTGTGCTTCCAATCATTAAACTTACCTTCTAGAAGAGAAGCTTCTTCTTGCATCATTATTATTTATTGCTTCTCTCTTTTCTTCGAGAAATTTCCTTTTGTAAGGAGCAGGTTTTTCTTCATAATGGGTTCCGATGTTTTTACATTTATTTAGTGGAACTATTACGTATCCTGCAAATTAATTAAATTTAAAATTACAATATTAAAGATAAAATAAAATAACACGAAGAATTAGCATGCTTATTTCTATTGATGAATTGGTTCGGTGGTTTAGGCTCGAAAGCGTAACAAACAAACTTACTTTCGCATTTATAATTTATTTATTTTTTTATTTGGCTTACGGTTAGCGCTCTCCTCGCCCGGCTCTGTCCGGGGTGACAGAGGGGCGTAAGCAAGCACACCCATAACCCACCCGTATAGCACGTCACCTTCGTCGTGGGGCCGACCACCGGTGTAGCGATCAGTGATTTATAATATTAGTAAAGATACTTACTATTGATTTCATATTTGAAATTGCAATTCACTTTTCTGAAGTAGCATTCGTTCAGAAATAATCTGTTCTGTATCTTCTGATTTATTTTCTTTTCACCGCAAATAGAGTTTACAGAGTTATTGCAATCTAATTTTGAGCAATCCAGTTTAATAGAAGATTTTACTTCTTTTATTTTCTCTTTCTTCTTATTGTCTTTACTAGTTTCTACTTTAACGTTATTTTCTAAATGATCATTGTTTTTTGACTCTATAAAAACTATGTCCTTTGAAGCTTCTGAAAAATTATTTAATTTTCTTAAATTTGTTACGAGCACATTTCACCCGCGTAGTTCCCGTTGTCGTGTGTAAACCGAGATAAAATATAGCCTAAGTTACTCCTTATATAGACAGCTATATCGTAGTAAAGTATTATCAAAATCAATTCAGCCGTTTTGAAGATTACCCGGCATAAACAGACAGACATAAAAAAATATTTAAACTGGATTTTAGGCATTAGTATAGGAACCCGCTATACAATGACCTTCACCGAGATGTTTATTTGATGTAACTTATTTTTTGTTTAACTTAATATGTCAATAAATATATTGCATACTAGCAATCCGCCCTCGCTTCGCTTCGGTTATAGGTTATAGTCGTTTTACCCGCGTAGTTCCCGTTCCCGTGGGAATACCGGGATAAAATATAGCCTAGTTTACGCCCCGATATTATAGCTTTCCATTGGTGAAAGAATTTTTGAAATCGGTCCAGCCGTTTTGAAGATTACCCGGAACAAACAGACAGACAGACAAAAATTTTTTAATTCCTATTTTAGGCATAGGTGTCGTGCAAATATCCGTGTGAGCATAAAAAAAGCCTATTATTTTGACATTACAAACAGACACTCCAATTTTATTTATTGGTATAGATGGGTTGCCTAACAAATTTTAGTCCAGAGTATGATTAATTAATAATTAAAAAAAAAATATTTTGAACATTGCACCGGTTTGATTATTAGACAAATTCTATACCAATCGAAAGTATGAAGTCCATAGAATGTGCAATCGATCAAACCGGTGCAAAATGCTAGTATCGATTTATCTGTTTATACCTGGCTACCCGAAAGTTGTGACCGGAAAAGAATAGGCAATCTAACGTTTGCATATTCTATGAACTTCATACTTTTGATTGGTATAGAATTTGTCTAATAATCAAATCGGTGCAATGTATAAAAAAAAAAAAAGAAAATATTAACTAATCATATTCTGGACTAAAATTTGTTAGGCAACCCATATGCAATATATTTATTGACATATTAAATTAAATAAAAAATAAGTTTCATCAAATAAATATCTCGGTAAAGGTCATTGTATAGCGGGATCTTAGACCAATAGGTATCGTGCAAATAATCCTGTGAGCGTCTATATTTTAATAAAAACAACTATTTTGAGATTACAAACAGACATTCCGCTTTTATTTATTTGTATATAGATAAGTGTAATCGCAAAGGAAGCGTTAAGACTGTGATGAGGTTGAAAGAAGATATGGAGGTATATCTGGATTGTGGCTTGTGGAAATCTCTAGACTCTCTTCTTTCAACTACCCCATTCTTCATATCATCTAGATCTTAGACTATATATATCCCTTTGTTGGGCTCAGACCTCCTCCACAATGGGAAATAATTGACCTACAATTCCACACTATTCAGACATGTTAAAATGTGTTTCATATCGAGTTTTCCTTCTCATGCAGTGTTTTTTTTTACTGCAAACGTTGGCGAACGAGCAAACAGTACACCTGATGGTTAGTGTTGCTGCCGCCCATGGACCTTTATAAGGCCGCTGCCTACCGCGAAGAAAGTGAAAGGAGTGTGAATGCGTACACGGTGATACCAAGGGCACCACCAAAACCCTCCACACGCAAACACCCTCAGAAAGTTGTGCTTCCGTCTCTCTCGCTCACCGAACGAAGCGCAGTAACAAATTGCTACTACTCAGACGTCGATTTTCTGCTCAGTGTGGTACTACCCCGGACGGACCGGCCAGCGGCTGTAGACAGATAACTGTCGACAGTGTGCTCCTACCACTCTTGTGTGTTTCTGCATATATCCTTTAGTCATCTTTTACATCTTTTTTGGGTTCCATGGTCAGTGCACCCGTCGCCCGGCTCCATCTGGGGCGACAGAGGGGCGGTGCATAGCCCCGAAACCTACGAGTAGCACGCCTTCGTCGTTGGGCCGACCACCGATGCGGAGTTCCTTGTCCTCAGTGATCGGCCCGGCGGAATACCCCCACGGAGTACCTTCTCCATCTTTTACGGATGAGCCTAGTAATGAGACCGTACAGTGAATTTAATTAATAACGACCTCGGTTGTAACGACTTTTCTGTTATAGCGACGTTGAACTTGCGTCCCTAGAATTTAAAGCATACTTTCGTAGAAAATTCATTCGGTAATAGCGACTCCGGATATAACGCCTAATTCGGACAGATTCCTAGAAATTCCTTGCGGATGTCGCGACTGAGTCGGCAAAGGCACAAAGTCTTATTCATAAGCTTTAACTATTAACCTTTCTTATCCTTTGTTTACATTCGCAGATGGTCAAATGCTTTATTTGTGTGTAGCGTTACTTAGCATGTGCGCGAAGTTAATATTATGAATCAGTTACGTAGCTATTTTCAGTGCGTGAACAGAGTTTCTTAAATAATGATTTCTGATGTTTACACGAGTATTATACATTTTAAATAAAACTACTTTACGGATTTTATCGCGTTTTGTATTTGATTTTTGATTACCCGACGTTTCGAACACTTTACAGCGTTCATGATCACGGATGGACTAAGATGTCTCACGTCCAACAAGTCATTGTAAAGAGTCATCCGTAAAGGGTTTCTTAAACTTTTGAAAATGGCTCCTAGACGTACATTTACTGTTAAAGAAAAACTGATTTCGGATATAGAGACCTCCGGATATAGCGACGACATTTAGAGGGTCCCTCCGCCGTCGTTATAACCGAAATACACTGTATATGACCTGTGATGGTGATAATGACTCTCCTAGCCTTCTGAAAAACAGGCGTGAGGCTAGCTGAAATACCAGGATAACTATATTCTCACCTGTTTCTACAAGGATATGTTTCTCCGTGATATCATTAATAGCCTTCTTCATCATAAGATCTTCGAGTTTCACAGGATTACGAACGTAATGGTCTTCTACTCTTTGTACTGGTGAATTATTTGGTACGAATATAACACTCTCTGTCTCTTTGGCGAGTTCTATCTTAGGTGGATTGGATGTTTGCTGTGGAAGATTAGGAAGTTTGTTAATCAAATATCTATTCTACTCTCTATTCTTATTCTGAAGTGGCAATGAGCAGGCCACAGGAGGAACTGACAACCGTTGGGGACGAAAGGTTCTCGAGTGGCGACCATGTATCAGACGACGCAGTGTCGGACGTCCCCCTACTAGGTGGACCGACCATTGAAAGTTGCTGGGCATCGTTGGATGCAGTCGGCACAGGACCACAATTTGTGGCATAACATGAGCGAGGCGAACGTCCAGCAGTGGACGACGATAGGCTGCAATGATGATGCTGATTATTTTTCTTTAAAAAGACACCTTTATTTTTGGGGGGTGGGTTACGGTCGGCGCGCTCCTCGCACCACTGGGTCCGGGGCGACAGAGGGGCGTCAGCACGCACACCCGCAACCCACCCGTGACACGTCGCCTTCGTCGTTGGACCGACCACCGGAGCAGGATGATTAACGTCAGTGGTGAAAAAAAAAAATCCTTGTATGTAACACACATACAAGGATTTTTGTCACTTTCCATCCATCCATCCATCAGCCTACGGACGTCCACTGCTGGACGGTCCTGCGCCACTTGCATCCAACGGTTCCCTGCGACATTGAGAATGTCGTCAGACCTAGTGGGGGGTCGTCCTACGCTGCGCCGTCCGATTCGTGGTCGCCACTCAAGAACCTTTCTTCCCCAACGGTTGTCGGTTCGACGAGCGATGTGGCCTGCTCATTGCCATTTCAACGTGCTAATTCTGCGGACTATGTCGGTTACACCCGTTCTTCTACGGATTTCCGTGTTCCGGCTTTTATCACGTAGAGAAATACCGAGCATGCCCTCTCCATAGCACGCTGAGCGACTTTGAGCTTTTTTATGAGGCCGACATTTAGAGACCACGTTTCACGTTGTCACTTTACAAACATATAATTAACTGACACAACATTACATCCAAACACATAATAACTAAATAGTTATTATGTGTTTATATGTGGAGCGCACTAAGTATTGTACTGTGTAGGAATCGAACTCGTGGCACTGGTACTGTACATTGGTATTTTAAGCCCTACGCCATCTGTGCAATCATTTATACAAAGGGTTAATATTACGAAAACGATTGACAAAAGATAAGCCGTCGTTCATAAAACTATATTTACTAATATTATAAATGCGAAAGTAAGTTTATTTGTTTGTAACGCTTTCACACTTAAACCACCAAACGGTTTTCAAAAATTCTTTCACGAATGAAAAGCTATAAATATCAGGGAGTAACATAGGCTGTATTTTATCCCGGTATCCCACGGAAACAGGGCCTATGCGAGTAAGGCGACTAAAACCGAAGCGAAGCAAGGGCGGGTTGCTAGTTATTAAATAAATTCTTACGACTTTTATTTCATTCTGTGTTGCATTTAAGATGTCTTCTTTGCTCGTAGAAGATTCTAGAATATTGTTTCGACGATAATCGGCTTCGGCGTGTCCGGAATACTGGACTATAATGTCTGAATTGTCATTTATTTCGCAATAAGTTTTTACAATTATAGTGGGTATTAATACAGGTATCAAAATCATTTTATTAAACCACATTTTCCTATCTTTTTCAGAACATCTGGTGAATTTTTCTGTAACATATTAAAATTAAAATTTTTTGAATAACCCCCGTCACAAACTAAAATAATAAAAAAAATATTACCTACGCAACAGGAATTATCAATTAATTGTCATTTAACGATTACACTGGCACACGTGAAGCACTTAATCGAGTAAATCATACGACACATCATTTTGAAAAAGAGGTTCTCTTACGTTACTGGACCAATATTAACCAAACATAGCTAAGAACCATCGCAAGGAAACTAACTGACTTTCAAGTGAAAAAAAAACTGCATCTAAGTCCGTCTATTTGGGAGCTACAAAGCGACATACAGACGCGAACGTGTGTTAAGAAATGTTTAGATTACGTCTCTTGAAAAAGAATTGCAGTGTATTTGGAATAATAAAAAATTAATGGAGTGTGCACGATTTGATGACTACATAACAACATCGGCTGTTTAATATAGAATTAGTTTAAAAACACGCCGTAAATTCTTATTTTATCGATTCACTAACGACGCGTCCCGACTTCGCACGGGTACAATGCTGATATTAAATACACTACAGAAAAACTGTGAACGTTGTATATAATAAATTATAGTTTAAAAACTAAAAAAACACGATTTTAAAATTGATTGAATTAAAAAATTAAAAATGAAACTGTAGTAATCAATTGAAAAATTGATATTATTGAACAGTCAAGCCCCCCCACGCTTTTTGTACAATAACATCAATTTTTCAATTGATTACTACAGTTTTATTTTTAATTTTTTAATTCAATAAATTTTAAGTTTTTTTTTTTTTAACTATAATTTATTTTTTACTTTTTAGTTTGGTTTATTAGATTTTGAGAACGCAGCTACTTTGAAAAAGTCTCTGGCTCTGTTGTGCCGGGCCGAGTGCCACAAGCACGGAGTTAGAAACGACACGCGTGCGCAGTTCACGCACTCCGTCTTTGTTACTCTCATGCAGAGGATCCCTAAAGAAATCGATTAATACTGACAATTTTAATCAGGATAATGAAATAATTTTAATGAATTATTGCATTGTCATTTATGAGAAGATTTAAAAATTAACCATAGAATAGAATATCATTTATATTTTAAAACTACTATCATACAATTATTTATCGTAACTTATAATTACTGATACATTGTCGCGCTGAAAAGCACATTTTTATTAAATATTGTTATTTTCCTCGCTAGAGAGCTCCGATAATAATCGCGTCCGATCGCTGCTAAATTCAAAGTGTTATAGGGAGTACCGCGGTTCTTTTTTTTTTGTGTGTGTAGCTGTTGGTCGCAGATCACCTTGACAGCTTTACGCGGTCAATGGGTGAGCGCTGATGGCTCTCAACCCGGTAAGTAAGTTGGAGAACCGCGGTTTGTTTTTTTTTTTGTTGTGTGTGTAGCTGTTGCTCGCAGATGACCTTGACAGCTTAACGCGGTCAATGGGTGAGCGGAAGGCTCTCAACCCGTCTGGAGAAACGCGGTTATTTTTTTTTTGTGTGTGTCTTAGTTGTTAGCCTCAGATGGCTGTGACAACTTTACCCGGACTGGTGGGTGAGCGCTGAGGGCTCTCAACCCGTTAACCGACACGCTATTTATAGGAACACTCCCGCCGCCCCGGTACCGCCACCAACGCTACATCCCGCAATTTTTAAATCTGTAATATCATCGAAAATATTCATTTAAATCATATGCTGTAAAGGGCTATATAGATCTATATTAAATCTACAATGTATTTAAGGTATTTAATTGGATAAGGATTAATACTATATTGGTTAAAATCGCTTCGAAAATTAGCCATTATTTGTCGTAAAAAGTAACTGACAAAAAAATGTTATTGTGGGATATCCATAAGAGATAGACATATACCATCGCGGAGTTTTCTGTAGACTTTTTCAATGTGTACTATATTTAGTACATTATTTTGATAAATCTCATAGGGTTCAGTCTGCGTGTGCAATGTAAGCGGGAAAAAAAAATATTCACGACATCACATTAAAAACCTCAAAAATAACAGTATTTCTCCACTATTTAATGGATGTTATTATACATATAAACCTTCCTCTTTAATCACTCTATCTATTAAAAAAAACCGCATCCAAATCCGTTGCGTAGTTTTAAAGATTTAAGCATACATAGGGACATGGGGACAGAGAAAGAGACTTTGTTTTATAATATGTAAGACGAGCGTTAGTGGTCAACTACTGGTACATGGTCAACTACTCTTACCTTAACGTACATACACACTTTTTTATTATAAATATATATTAGTTACATGTTTTACAAGTATTATTTAAAACTGTGTTAAACTATCACAATTGCCACAATCATTGAATTTGTATTTCTTTTTTTATAATCACAATTGTTCTTGTTCAGGCGAGAAACTCAAAACAAATCGATTTTTCTACAATCGATTCGTATTTCTTTTTTGTTTTCAATTTATTTTCGTTTAGATAACATGCTCTTTATTGTAGAAATTTATTTCAAAAAGGATTAGGTACTCAATTCGACTATTAGTTTTTAACGTCGTAACCTCTTATAAATTGTTGAATGCTGGCTGCACGCACGAAAAAGCATGAGTCATTGTCACGTTCCTCCTGAGCCGAGTGTGTAAGCGAGAGCGTGGAATAAGCGATAGAGAGGCACAATCGGTCTAGGCGTTCAGTTTGTAACGCATCTATCTCTAATTTAAGTTCGGGTCGACCACTGAAGTCAAGGAACCCTGCATTGGTGGTCGACCCAATGACAAAGGCGACGTGCTATACGGGTGGATCACGGGTGTGCGTGCTTACGCCCCTCTGTCACCCCAGACGAGGCCGGGCGGGAAGTGCGCCGACTAGTGTTGCCCAAATGCAAGACCAAGACGAGACTTGGACCGGTCTTGGTCTTGGTCTTGCAACATCACACCTGGTCTCGTCTTGGTCTTGGTCTTGCGCACCCGGGTCTTGGTCTTGGTCTTGCGCACCCGAGTCTTGGTATTGCAGCAAGAGTCTCGCAAAGTTTTGCAGTTAGAATAACGTAACAGTAATTTATCATGGCAATGAAAAATCCAACTAAATTAATCAAATATCCTATCCTATCTATCCATCTGTTAGCCTATAGTTCACTATTGAATACAATACTTACCACTGGAGAAAATTACTCTTCTATTCCCCTGGTGTTCCATTAGACAGCGTTACTACTCTTATGACAGGACTTTCGACCCTATTTTCTTAAGACGTCACCACACGAGGCAGTTGATACAATAAATTTTATGTCATTTTATAATCAATGCGATATTTTACAATTAATGCGATTGTTTATATTCCCCTTCAAGTTAAGTGGTATGTATCTATTGTATTTCCAGTTTAGTTACTGATACTCTGGATACTTGAAAAAACCTGTTGCTCTATTGCCTATATAAATACTTTGGCCGCTGGATCCATGTAGCTATTTATTCAAGATCATATAAAACTGATTTAAAATTTTATGGTTTTAATACTTGTAAAATGTATGATATTCGTCGTCATCGTCACAGCTCATAAAAGTGCCACTGCTGGGCTTAAGCTTCCTTCCAGTAAGAGGAAAATTGATCTACTATACCACGCTGGTCAGACATGTTGGTACAGGGTTTTCTTTCTAGTTTCACTTCTCTTGCACATATGTTATATACACAGGGTGTATCAGGTTATGGGACAACTGTTCATGTATGTTGTAGTTCAACAGTCATAGATCATAATTAGAATGTATATTACACAAAAACAATATAACGTAAAAGTTATAGTGATTACAAAAATGTGTGTCTAAGAGTTTATGCCTTAAATTTTATGGATTATATAGGTATGTACAGACAGGATATATGTAAGCATGTAAAATTTCGACAGTATAAATAGGTATTAGATTTGCGCGAACCTTTCAATGGTTACGTAGGTACAAAGGCGACTCATCAACGGTCATCGGCCGATCAGCTGATTTATGTTAAAGCGAAGTTTGTCTTGCTTATGCAAACGTAATCATTGATTTATTCAAATTCTAATGAACATTTAACAAAATACGAATATGTTGTAGATTAAGTATCATTCCTTTATACATTTTAATCAATTTACACGAAAAAACGATGACAAAATTGAGAACTTACATGTCTCTCAATTCATTAACGAATCGATATTTTTATTTCAATTTTTTTTCATGGGTTCCTAACACCATTGCCCGATCCGATTTGATACGACATCCACGGGTAAGAGAGTGGTGAATTATATTCGTACTCTGTCTTTTTTTTTTGTGTGTGTGTAGCTGTTGGTCGCAGATGACCTTGACAGCTTAACGCGGTCAATGGGTGAGCGCTGATGGCTCTCAACCCGGTAAGTAAGTCAAGCGAACATCGCCCGAGGGCTCCCCCCTGTGGGGAACAGACCTCGGCTCGGGGCGTCGCTGAGAGCAAAGTGGGCGTGGCCAAGTTTAGGTTAATGACTTTTACGCGGCGCGGTTTTCGACCTCGACGGCGAGGCCGATACCGCGGAGTTTTATCTGTTATCGCTGCGCGAGCTGTGTAGGTCCTTTCTTGGGCGATCATAATAGCGTCATCTTCTTCTTCAAGAAGATGACGAGGACGTCGGACCGCGGATATTTTTGAGGGGACGTAGTTTACCGCCCCAAACACTAGTAGATTGGGGTGAGTCGTGGCAGAGGCAAAATAGCGCTGGGAGCAACACTTCATGTACTGCCTGATGGTGATCGTACTCTGTCCCTACATGGACATTTATATAGATTAATTGTAGGCATATTTCTATGTCCAACAGTGAACGTCGTTGGGCTAATGAATAAACGGATATATAAATATGTATAATGGGCAAGAGCACTCTCGTGATTACGGTATTTTTGTCCTTAAGCCTTTCCGAAGAGTAATTCTGAAAAGCCAACACCAACATTGGGAATCGATTGGCCAATAGATGGATATCTCAAGACTGATTTGACTTGCCGTGTAGTGACGGAGTAAGAATATAATTCATCACCCCCTATTTTACCCGTGACTGCGAACCCACGACTAAGGGCTATAATATATAACATCGGTGCAAGAGAAGGAAAACTTGACATGTATGACCTGTAACAACACGGCCGATCACCGTGGCGATTCCCCTCCGGCCACGGCCGATTCTCCTCCTGTTATGTAGAAGACACGAGCTCAACCGTATATAAGCTGAAATGGTGATTTGAATTAAATGCAAGATCGCGAGACTCTTGCAGGCCCAGTCTTGGTCTTGCTCAAGTCTTGCAGGGCCAGTCTTGGTCTTGGTCTTGCAAAACTTAAGCGGTCTTGGTCTTGGTCTCGGTCGCATTTCTCGCAAGACCAAGACCAATACCGCAAGACCAAGACTTTTTTGGGCAACACTAGCGCCGACAACGAAAAAAAAATCTCTAATTTAAATAAGAATATATTTGAAATTAGGAGTGCAAATAAATATCAATTTATCGAAACAATTTTAATTTTCCATTAACTATTTTGTATTATACAAAACAATATTAATTCAATTCATAAAAGTGTGCAGTTTTTCACCTTATGTTTTCTTATGACGTTATCACTTTAATTATTGTTCGTAAACCGACTTTACAGACAAGCAATTATTTTATTATTTATGGCAATGAAATTGGTAATAGTTTATACATAGAAATCAGTTATAATCACTGATTTAAACTTGTGTCTTATCACTAAAATCATCTAAATAATAATAAGATATACACTGGTACAAAATGTGATCAATATTAATAACTACATTTCTGCTAGCGCCATCTCGTAGCATATACATATATTATGTGGTATAAGAATTACAGTAAACGCTATGATATCTCTTTAACACGATGTTCATGAAGCAACTCATAGATGGCGCTAGTCTGTTTCACACAGAATTACTAGATGGCGCTTTATTAAAATTAAGCAATGCGGCAGTGCAGAATGATTTCCTTTGTCAGTGTTTAAACTTTTCATAATTAATGCGGTGCTATAATTTGCAATTCTCTATGCCCGCTTAGAAGTTTTGATATATAACGAAACGTAATAATGTTTGCAATCAATTAAATGTTTATAGACACTTAATATTTCATTTTAATTCATCTCAACAATTTAATTCAATCTCAGTATTATTATTATTTTTAATTTCGATATTCTTTTCTATATTCCATCATTTTTATTTTTTTTCAAATGTGTTCGTTGTGAATACTACACTCATTTGCAAAAAAAACGGGCACCTAAGCAATGAACCATTTCAAATGTTAATATTTCTTTGTTTGATAATTATAGGTAGTTTTATCCACACAATTTGCTAAATTAATAAGAAAATAATCGTTTTCATCAGTATTTCATAAAATTTAGATACAATTTATGGGAAATAATGCTAAACCTCACTAGTAGTGTATATTCGCTAGTAGTGCATATGCTCATGAAGTAAAAATAAAAAAGTTTTTTTGTTTGTTTTTCTTTAATAAAGTAAAAGCAGATAAATATTTAGTATCGAGTGTGACCCCCTCTAGCTAAAATCACAGCTTGAATTCGTCTGGGCATGCTAGCGAGTATATCCCGGATACTTGCTTGCGGAATACGTTCCCACTCCGCAGTAATCACATTCTTCAGCTCTCTGATGGTCTGCGGAGCCGGGTGTACTGATCTCACACGCCGTTTCAGAACGTCCCAGACATGCTCTATGGGATTGAGGTCGGGACTTATATAGATAGATAAAGTGGTACTTTATCTACCATTTTTGATACAGCCAAACAGCATTAAATAAAGCTTTGACAGTCAAGGATATGAAATTAATCGATAAAAATTGAATAAAAGTTATGAAAGTCGATGTTAACTTCTGGAACTTCGCGCCAAAAATGTAGGATAAAAAGGGGTTTTCTGTAAAAATGAACATCAAATGAAAAATTGAATTTAGAACGTACTTTTTTAAATACCACAGCATTTTTAAAACCGGCCAGTAACGTGTACAAACGATTGAAACCTTTTTGGTATTGTATCTTTTTAAATATGAATGAAAATCAAAACCGCCCGTTTTTTTTGCAAATGAGTTTATTTACAAAAAAAAAATATATGAGCAAAGGTCTCTCAACCAGATATACGTCTCACTGCTGGGCGCGAGCTTTGTAATAGGAGGGATATTAACTTACTATACCACGCTGGTCAGACGGGATGGTAAAGGGTTCATTTTGAGATTTCCTACTTTTTTATATATGTTACTTGCATATCCCTTAATCGCTTTCATGATACCCATGAATAAAAGAGGGGGTGGCGATCTGTATTCTTATTCCATCACACGTTTAACTTATTATAAATAATATTTTTATTATTATCTCCGTGTGGTGATGGAGTAAGAATATAATCCACCACCGCTTAGCCGTGGATCTCGTAAAAGACCAATAAGGTATTAAATATCCGGCCGACAACTGATGACAAGTCACCCTGCTCCGGTGGTTGGTCCAACGACGAAGGCGACGTGTCGCGAGTGGGTTACGAGTGTGCGTGCTTACGCCCCTCTGTCGCCCCGGATGGAGTGGTGCGAGGAGTGCGCGGACCGTAACCCACCCCCAAAAAAAAATACAGAAAAAAGGCATGCGTTACGCCACGTCAACGATTAGGTTTAACCTCACCTATAGATGTTTCACATCAAAAAAACTAAAAGTAGGAATACAGTCGATTACAAGATAACCCACCCATGACACGTCGCCTTCGTCGTTGGGCCAACCACCGAAGCAGGGTGACTTGACGTCAGTGGTCGGCCCAAGAACATACGCTCTGAGGAGTACCCTTTCCTCGACCGATGTCCCGGGGAGGACGTCGGTATTAGGAGGACGTTGGTGTAACGCATGCCCTGGCGAGGCTTCGCCAGTGCATGTAAGTGTAGTTCTGATTAATTTCCAGTAATATCGTCAGAGTCATCGAATATAACTATTAAAATATATTATTACAGAAATTACTGATTAAAAAAATTGAGTTGTCATAATTGAAACATTTTAGAATTTTAAGACTTGTATTTAATGAAAGAATTTAAGAATACAATTCACCACTCCCTATCTTGTCCGTGGATGTCGTAAAAGACGACTAAGGGATATAATATGCACGTAAGGTCTGTACAAAAGAAGGAAAACTCGAAATGAAACCCTGTACCAACATGTCTGACCAGCACGGTATAGTAGGTTAAATTCCCTCCAATTTTGGAGGAGGCCCGAGCCCAACAGTGGGATGTTTGTGGGCTGCGATGATGATGATGATGATGATTTAATGAAAATAAATGGTTTCATCATTTCCTGAGAAAAAAAACGTAATATTTTATTAATACTTTATGCCATATTAGTTCCTATCGTAATCTGTTCTTTTATTCTTACTAATATTATAAATGCGAAAGTAAGTTTGTTTGTTACGCTTTGACGCTTTAACTATCGAACCGATTTCAAAAATTCTATCACCAATGGTAAGTTATAATATCAGGGAGTAACATAGGCTATATTTTATCCCGCTATTGCCACGGGAACGGGAACTACGCGACGGATGAGCGGCGTGCGACCCCATAACCTACCATATCTTCTCCCCATCGTGATTGAGCCGACCACTGGTACCAATTCCTTGCCATCCGTTACCGATCCGAAGCTGTATTTCTACTTAAAACTAGACATTGTACTTTTAAATTAAGTCATCACCATTCCAGCTTATTAACATCCACTGCATGTTTCACCACAAAGTGCGTTCCAATGCCGCCTGCATCTAATGACGCCCAGCAACTTCTATCAGGTTGTCGGTTATCCTGCGTCGTCTGATAGGTACGTGGTCGGCACTAGAGAACCTTTCTTCCCCAGCGGTTGTCGGTTCTTCGATGTGTCCTGCCCATTGCCACTTCAGCGTTCTAATTCTTCGTGCCATGTAGGTTACACCCGTTCTTCTGCGGATTGCCCTATTTGGGATTCTATCTCGCAGAGAAATACCAAGCACAGCTCGCTTCATAGCACGCTGAGCGACTATGAGCTTGGTTATTAGCCTAAATTTAGGGAGCTAGCATTGCCAGGCGTCCGGATAAAGACGAACATTGGTAGGCTTTTTAATTGCGTGTCCAGCCAAAATAATCGGTGTCCGGCTTTTATTAGGCTTTTTACATTTCGCAAACGAGCTAGCGCCGAGCGTAGCCGAGCGCAGGCGAGTCGACTGTTGTCATAATAATCCAAAAAGCTTAATTTTACAATACATTTTTTTGTCATACCTAATAATACTAAAACATAAAATCCTCAATAATGTAGGGTGTCCGGCCTTTCTACCTAAATGTCCGGCCAAACTGGCTGGCTGTCCGGCTATTAGGTTTAACGACCTGGCAACCCTATAGGGAGCACGTTTCCGTCCCGTAAGTCATCACTGGTAACACACACTGATCGTAAACCTGTGTTTGAACTAAATACATATAATATATTTTTTTCTTTTTTATTGCAAACGGTAGCAAACGAGCAAACGGTACACCTGATGGTAAGTGTTGCTGCCGCTCATGGACCTTTACAGGGTCGCTGCCTACCGCGAAGAAAGTGAAGGGAGTGTGAATGCGTGCATTGAGGCTCGCTGATACCAAGGGCACCACCAAAACCCTCCACGCGCAAACACCATCAGAAAGTTGGGCTTCCGTCTCTCTCGCTCACCGAACGAAGCGCAGTAACAAATCGCTACTACTCAGACGTCGATTTTCTGCTCAGTGTGGTACTGCCCCGGACGGACCGGCCCGCGGCTGTAGACAGATAACTGTCGACAGTGTGGTCCTACCACTCTGACATATAACAAATGCATTTGAATATGTAATATAATGTGGATTAAATTATATAATAACAAGATCACCACAGCTCATATACGTCCCACTGTTGGGCTCGAACCTCCTCCACATCATCATCATCTTGCTCTTATCCTGATTACTTGGGGTCGACGCAATATGTCATCTTCTACTATACTGTCCTGTATAACTTTCAAACTTCCTCTAATGTCGAACCTCATCCACAATAGGAGGGAAATTGACCTACTATTCCACGCTGATGAGACGTGTTGATATAGGTTTTCGTTTCAAATTTTCCTTCTTTTGCATAGATGCTATATTTATTTCCTTAGTCATCTTTTGCGACACCCACGGGGGTGGTGAATTGTCTCCATCACCACACGAAACAACAATAAACATGTGTGCCTTTTTTAATTAACTTCCCCATGTCTTTACGTTGAAAATTCAACAGCATCTTTGAAAATAAGTCAGTATTTCTTATTAACTGAAATGTTGAACGAAGTCTTGAATCAGAATGTATTGTAAGATGTGTTACCTTCAGGCAATGTATGTTTTCATTAGCGTACGAGAAAATCGTGATGGATAAATCAAAGGCAAAGAAGATAATTATTATATCATGGAGTAAGAATACAATTCACCACCCCCTCTCTTGCCCACGGGTGTCGTAAAAGACGACTAAGGGATGTAATATGCATATACATATATTATGTTATACATAAGTGGAAACTGTTTAGCTATTGTTATGTGCATTTGATTTTTTTTACCTGTTAAAAGCTGCATGTTTCCTCCTTCCTTTCCTAACATTAAATAAATAAATATAAACTTAACTAACCTAACACATAAGTTTTTGTTTTATATTTTTGCAATAAACGGTAGTTTGTTTCGGTGCCACATTCAGTAAGTCTGAAAGTGGCACCAGTGGTAGAAAATATTAGAAGCGCGAAATTATCTTGGTATGGACACGTGATGAGGAAGGATGAAGGGCATGTGACGAGGAGGTTTATCAAAATGTTTGTGGATGGACGTAAGAATCGTGGGAGACCTAAAAAATCGGTTGTCTGTAAAGTCGGTTTACTGACGATAGTTGAACGTGACAACGTCATAAGAAAATACTGATGGAATGGTTTCATTTTTCAAAAGAAAATTTTAATTTTATTTGTTTGATAGATATTTTGTATGGATCACGCCTTAAATGGAACGCCTCAGAGCGAGGTAACGCCGCATACGACATGTTTTTTCGTGTGTGCAGCCGGCTCCATCGAATTATAAGACGTTGTCACGTCAAAAGAGATGAATGGATTCTGTGAATGAGGATATGCGTGTGAAGGTAATGAGTGCAAATATGACGGCTGATAGAAGGTTATGGAAGGTAAAAACATGTTGTGCCGACTCCACTTAGCGTGGGACGAGGGCAGACAAATGGTGATAGCAGTTTGTTTCGACTGAAGACAGGTTTCTATTTTTTTTCATTGCAAACGGTGGCAAACGAGCAAACAGTACACCTGATGGTAAGTGTTGCTGCCGCTCATGGACCTTTACAAGGCCACTGCCTACCGCGAAGAAAGTGAAGGGAGTGTGAATGCGTGCATTGATGCTCGGTGATACCAAGGGCACCACCAAAACCCTCCACACACAAACACCCTCAGAAAGTTGGGCTTCCGGCTCTCTCGCTCATCGAACGCAGCGCAGTAACAAATTGCTACTACTCAGACGTCGATTTTCTGCTCAGTGTGGTACTACCCCGGACGGACCCGCCCGCGGCTGTAGACAAATAACTGTCGACAGTGTATTTGAGGCTATATGTTCCGTTGTCTCCAACCATATAGAAATGACTTAATGAAATAGCAATTCGTGAGCATAAGCAAGCCGTGTGGTGACGGAGGTCCGAGGTCATCACGCACTCTTGTCCGTAGTTATCGTAAAATACGACAAAGGATATAATACGCATATAACATCTATACGACAAAAGGAAAACTCGAAATAAAACCCTATACTAACCTGTCTGACCAGCATGTAGTAAGGTCAATTTCTCTCCTATCGTGGAGTAGGCTCGAGCTCAACAATGGGACGTATATGAGCTGAAATGATGATGATGAATTAGAAGTAACATTTTCACAAGCTGAACGCTTAGATTGACTGTGCCTCTCTATCGCTTGATCCGCTCTCTCGCTTGCAGGCTCGGCTTAGACGTAACGTGACATTTTTTTCTCTCTTTATTTATTATTAGGGACTTTTATACAAATTTTTCTTCAGACTGATATGCGGTTCTATATACAATCCGTTACTACTAGCATAAATCAACTTCAATGTGCCTCGCCAGGTCGTAGGAAAGTTGCGCGAGCGACAGAGACCTCTATTGGCATGACGGCGCGCACGAGCATAGGCCAATTCGCACCGCTTCCTCGCGCATTACAATTTATAAACGAGATCGTAGCCTCTGAACCTTCACGCGACTTATTTTCATGTACAGAGAGTTATTTCATGTATATAGCTGAGAGACATGTGGAGTCACTGACCATTGGCAGCAGTATTTGTTGATCTAAATTTGTTATATTACTAATAATCTTTTTTTTTTCTTTTATTATGTTTAATTTTTACATTTATGTCTAACTAGCAACTCGCCCTCGCTTCGGTTTGGTTTTAGTGGTTTTACCCGCGTAGTGCCCGTTCCCGTGGGAATACCGGGATAAAATATAGCCTAATTTACGCCCTGATATTATAGCTTTCCATTGGTGAAATAATTTTTGAAATCGGTCCAGCCGTTTTGAAGATTACCCGGAACAAACAGACAGACAAACAGACAAAAAAAATTAAAGTGTATTTTAGGCATATGTATAGTGCAAATAACCGTGTGAGCATGAAAAAAGCCTATTATTTTGACATTACAAACAGACACTCCAATTTTATTTATTGGTATAGAAGAAAAATATTTTCACCTTCTACGTAAACAAAGTATTAGGTATTAGTTAGGTATTTTGTATATTAGATATTAGTTATCGTTAGCCCAAAGTATCTATACCACGCGGATGAAGTCTAGTCTAGTGTGTAATTATCCGCGGGTGACGTGACCGGGGATAAGTACGTCACCCGCCGAGAGGCCGACCGCGTGAGGAAAGACCGACGTCATCCCCGAGGGCGGGACGTCGGTCGATGGGAGGGTTCCCCAATAGGGGGTATTCCGTCGGGCCGACTACTGATGACAAGTAACCCTGCTCCAGTGGTCGGCCCAACGACGAAGGCGACGTAGTTTTCGGGTGGGTTGCGGGAGTTGCGTACTTAAGCCCCTCTGTCGCCCCGGATGGAGTGGTGCGGAGGCGCGTTGACCGCAGCCCACCCACAAAAAAATAAAAAAAAATGTGTAATTATTCTCAATATCGTGTGTAAATGGAAACGTGGCCGCTACCTACCGATGCCCAGCGTTCCTCTAATTAGGTTCTGTACGCCTGCGGCGGACCTCGCCGAGCCTTCAACATACTCTAATATTATAACAGCCAAATTATATTTATATTAAATTCAGTTTATAACCTTCGAAAATATTTGCGAATTATAAAATCAAAATTTGTTATATAAAGAATACTAAGAACGATTCTCTATATATATTCTAACTAGCAGCGCTTTGCGGCTATACCCGCAGTTCGTCTTCTCATGAGAATATCGGCATAAATTATAGCCTATGTGTTATTCTGATATATAAGCTATATTATTGTGAAGTTTTATCAAAATCCATTCAGTAGTTTTTGTGTAAAAGTGCAACAAACATACTCATATACAAACTTTCGCGTTTATAATATTAGTAGGATTAAGATAAACATTGGATTAGTTTTTCTTTGATTTCTGATGTTTACGTAAGCTTTACACATCTATACCAATAAATAAAATTGGAGTGTCTGTTTGTAATGTCAAAATAATAGGCTTTTTTTGATGCTCACACGGTTATTTGCATGGTTATATATATGCCAAAAAATCACTTTATATTTTTTTTGTCTGTCTGTCTGTTTGTTCCGGGTAATCTTCCGGGTAAACCGATTTCAAAAATTCTTTCACTAATGTAAAGCTATAATATCAGCGCGTAAACTAGGCTATATTTTATCCCGGTATTCCCACGGGAACGGGAACTACGCGGGTAAAACGACTAAAACCGAAGCGAAGCGAGGGCGGGTTACTAGTTGTAAATAAAACTACTTTTTTTTTTGGCGGTGGGTTGTGGTCGGCGCGCTCCTCGCACCACTCCGTCTGGGGCGACAGAGGGGCGTAAGCACGCACACCCGCAACCCACCCACGTGCACGTCGCCTTCGTCGTTGGGCAATTAGTCCATCACCCGCCGAAAGGCCGACCGCGTGAGGAAAGACCGACGTCTTCCCCGAGGGTAGGATGTCTGTCGATGAGAGAGTACCCCTCAAGGGGGTATTCCGTCAGGCCGACCACTGACGTCAAGTCACACTGCTCCGGTGGTCGGCTCAACGACGAAGGCGACGTGTCACGGGTGGGTTACGGGTGTGCGTGCTTACGCCCCTCTGTCGCCCTGGACGGAGTGGTGCGAGGAATGTGCGGACCGTAGCCCAACCCCCAAAAAAAAAAGGTAGTGTTTTATTTCGTGTTTTTCATCTTTTGCATAGATGTTATATGCATATTATAACCTTAGTCGGCTTTTAGAACACCCACGGGCAAGAATGGTGTTGAATTGTATTCTTAATCTGTCACTGAACGGTTACCTTAGTCCAACAAAATACCAGGATTGGTTAATTAACCTAAAGCTTACATATAGGTCCCTTAAACTCTATTAAATCCTTGTTGCTATACTGCTGCGCTTCACGTAATTCTACATCCCCTTATTTACTGGCTTATTAGCCAACTTTGCGTCATGTCTCCCGCTTTGCATAGGAGGGAAAAGTCTTTCCAACCCCTTCTGTTTTTCTTTTCTAAGTAAATTTGTTGCGGGTCCTAAAACAATAAAAGCGTTACCCGAGACTTTTTGAGGATCAAACCTTGGTATCTTATATGGAGACCATTGTGAATCCTGGCTTGGAGTTACCGTAGTGGGAATCTATAATGGGAATAGTCCCAAAAAAAGGAGCCATCGCTCAGTACGCAGATGTAAGACATCGAAATTATTTTGTACAAGTATATATGCATAAAAGAATAGATTACGATAGGAACTAATATGGGTTAAAGTATTAATAAAATATAAAGATTTTTTCCAGAAAATGATGATTTATTCTTCAATAAACATTTATTTTAGACTATAGGTATGCGAGCTCGGTGCGGCGAGAGAGATAGCGCACAACATCGCGTCGCTCCGTTTCATTCACACACTACTACGTATAGACTACATATGTTCATATAAATAGCGTGGCGTTAACGCCACAACAATCAGGTTTACCCTCGCATATTCCGTCATATAGCGTGACGTCGTAACGCCACGAGCTATATACGGCACGCCAACGATCAGGTTCACCCTCACCTATAGATGCCTCACATCAATAACCAAAAACCAATAGCTACAAGTAAATTATAATAAAACTTGTAGGAAAATTCGAATGTAAACAGTGAAATATGTAAATATTCTTAAATAAATATAATCTATATTATTGTATGATCAATATACAGTTTTCCCTGAGGATATGCGGCCAAGTTGTGATATGAAACATTTTTATAAGTTAAACCATAACATTATATCCATGTATGTTGATTTTACTTCGAAATTCCACTTAAATGTATAAAGATTCTAGCTTCTTATATATTTATTGTTTATGGTGACGGAGTAAGAATACAATTCACCACTTCCTATCTTGCACGTGGATGTCGTAAAAGACGATTATGGGATATAATATGTATATAACATCTGTTAAAGAAAACCCGAATTGAAACCCTAAACCAACCTGTCTGACCATCATGGTTTAGTAGGTCAAATTCCCTCCCATTGTGGAGGAGGCCTAGTGCTTACCGAACAGGGGTCTTCAGCCTGCACAAAATTAGAAACAAAGAAGTCCCAGAATACTGGTGTCGAAGCTTGCCACACATTGGAATTATGCCATGCCTGGGAGGCCTTATCGCCACATTCAGTCAGCGAAAATTGGAATGGACCTGTCGTAGCCAACAATCATTTCCAACATCCTCCACAGCGGTAGGTGCTGGTCAGAAACGGCTTCCTTTTATGAAACTGGCAGGACAAGGAAGTACTCGAAGTACTTGCGTTTAACCGACTCTCACCGCTGGTAAGAAAGAGATCGGCCATATGGATGCTTAGCGGCTCTTTCTTTCATCTAAATGATGATAGGACGTGGCTAGATGGCCTAGATGGCCAATGTTGAAATGCCGGATAGAATTTCATCATACGATCTCTCCAGCACCCTGTAATAGCACGGAAGGGGCCACTATGGTTTTAGTGGGTATTTCGGTCGCTTATATGGCTAGCGAGTCCCACAGACAGTCTCCTGTCTGTCACCGGCGGGAGGATACTGGATAAATGCATTTCCACGTGAACAAATACGCACGCAATTTGCCGTGATAACGTCATAAGAAAACATTGATGTAAAACTGTATACTTTTATGAATTGAATTATTATCAATGAATTATCATTATTTTGTATAATCTAAGGAAGATGTTAATAAGTAAAATTAAAAAAAAAATCAGCCTTCAAGGAGAAAAGTACGTTAATGTAGACAATTTAGATAAATTTTTAGATTTTTGTTGACTTTTCAAAAACCGGTTGTCTGATTTCGATAAAATTTTCATGGGACCATTCGGGAAGTTTGCAACAAAAAAAAAATGCATTTTTTAAATCGGTTGGTAAGCGACGGACGAACAAATATAAAAAAATACAAACAAATGAATTGAGAGCCTCTTCCTTATTTTGGAAGTCAGTTAATAATTACATATTATATTATATTTATTATATATTACATACATATATTTCTGTTGTGTATCGTTACATACACACACACACACACACATCTCGAATACACATACGTACACACCCACATACACACGCATACCCAAACGCCGATACCAACGCACAAATACATATACACACATATACAAATGCTAATAATACATAAATAATGTAATTATTATATATAGTTTGAATCTAGTTATAATTATCTGTGCTATTATACCATTTTAATTTTTTCACAATCATTTAAAATAAAGTGAGCAAGTATGAAAAACATTCAATATATCTAGGATAAGAAAAATATGTATATTCATAGTCATTTAATCTTTCTTCAAACCTTGCATATACTGTACAAGTTTGTTAATGTTACCCACATACTACATTAGGAATTAATAGTCTTCATAGCCGCTAGTTATTTAAATACCTGCACAAATCGAATGTATTAATTAAATATGTACCCATCGAAGTTTATTGTAACCGTAGTGTTTTACTTGTTTATTGTTATATGGTGTTGATCGAGGACCGGGAGGCCTATCTTGCTGTAATACAGTGATAACTAGTACAGTGGATAGTGTAATCTCAATCTAGAATCAAATTTAAACAATATACTTAAGCTAACCATTATAAACATCATATTTAATTCGATGTGATAAGGTAAGGAAGTACTTTCTGTAAAACTGTTTTCATTTTTGTACTGTTAGGATGGTTTGTTGTTGTAGTTTGTTATATTAGTAAATAAAGTTATTATTATTATTTGGTTAATTACGATTTATGAAAAATTAACATTTTTTGTCACTCGTTAATTCAAATGTTTTATTTTTAAGACAGATAAATGCGTCACAAGCCGATCACTTAGGCCGATCGTGCCTCTCTATAACTTGTTCAGCGGTCTCGCTTGCACACTCTGCTCAAGCGGAACGAGATAATGAGTTTTACTTTTTCATGCGTGCAGCCGGCGTTCATCGATTTCTGAGATTATCACGTCAAAAGAAAGTGTGGTTTAGAAGGTCCAATTTCCACCTGTTATCTCCGAGGTTGGATCCCAACAGTGGCATGTATATGAATTAAGATAAAGTGTCAATTATTACATTTCTTCAAATAATAAAAATTTCTATTACAGAATCCCGTAATGGCTTCGATGGTGCCGAGTGGACCAGCTTCACTGCCGTCCGGAGTCAAAGGTAAGTATTGGAGTCAGATTCAATAAAATCCAACGACTAGCTTATTATATTCTTTGTTAAAATAATGGAAACCGGTAAAAATCTACAGAATAATTACCAATTAATGAGAGTGATTGCATTTTGTGCAGCAAGTATCTCCCTTCCCTACGAAATGGTTGAGAGAAATGATGGCTGTTCTAGTAGTTAACTCTTGATAAGGTGCATCGTGATCTGGTCCAGCCATAATCGTTTGGATTATATTATTGTATACGCGTATAGCGTATTATATCGCTTAGCCGTCTTTTACGATATCTAAGAGTATGTAGGCCTCATAACCAAGCTCACAGTCGCTCAGCGTGCTATGGAACAGGTTATGCTCGAGATTTCTCTGCGAGATAGAATCCGAAATACGGAAATCTGCAGAAGAACGGGTGTAATCGACATAGCACGAAGAATTAGCACGCTGAAGTGGCAATGGGCAGGCCACATCGCTCGACGAACCGACAACCGGCGACCACGTATTGGACGACGCAGTGTAAGACACCCCTCCACTAGGTGGACCGAAGCCTGGTGAAGGTTGTTGAGCGTCGTTGGATACAGACGGCACAGGAGCGCACGTTGTGTCGTAACATGAGGGAGGCCTACATCTAGCAGTGGACGGCGATAGGCTGAAATGACAAGCATGAAAGGAGGTGATGAATTGTATTCTTACTCCATTACCACACGGAAAAACATCATCATCATCACAGCTTGTATACGTCCCACTACAGGAGTCAAGTCTCCTCCACAATAGAAGAGAAATGGACCTACAGCATGGTAGTCAATCAAGTTGTTATAGTTTTATTTCGAGTTTTCTTCTCTTGCATAGATGTTATATGCGTATTATATCACTTAGTCGTCTTTTACGACACCCACGCGTAAGATAGGGAGTGAAGGGAGTAAGCTCCCACCAAAAGTGATGGGCGCTTCATGGGGAGCACTCCCCATGAAAAAGCCGATATATCTGATATCTGATGGTATATATATATATATATATATATATATATATATATATATATATATATATATATATATATATATATATATATATATATATATATATGTCGCAGCATCACTACCGCTAGCGCCATATCTTGATAGTTTTTAAGAATCAATCGATTACGCAAACGTCAAGTATTATACTTGGGTGTGTTCGTTACAACGTTGGCAATAATTTTTGATGTTTGTCATTTGACCGTTTGAAATATTACCGAGCTATCGTTATTGAGAGCGGTCTGTTGAATACTCACTTTGAAACGAGACTCGAGGGCGATCGGTTGTTGTTGCTGCCACGTTGTATCTAATTCACCGCGTTTCCAAAACTCTTAATTTATTCGTCGGCATACGTAATCATTAGTTATAATAGAAAATTGTGTTAACGTTAATTATTGAATATAGTCTAAAAAGTAGCCATCCGAAGTGTTATTAATAAAATACATCGCGATGTGCCACCGACCTAGCAGGGCTCATCCATTTCACCTGGAAACGTTATGGTCTTCAACTGTACGTTTCCAACGATCGTTCTTCCAGGTACGTGGCTCTGGCAAAGGCTCTAGAATGTTCTACCTGCTGCTGTTTCCCGAGCGCTTTGACATGTCCTTGTTTAATCGAGGTTTAAGAAGAACATTTTTTTCATGGTAGGCAGTGGTCTAGCTGTACCTCTGTGAATTGCAATGGTCCATGTGCGGCCGTATCACTTACCATCACATCTGCTGCTTACTCGTTTGCCATCAATAAAAAAACATCACCACAAGTCGAAGAAAGATACATTAAAATAATAAACTATTCACCTCAAACCCGTATATATTAAATATATATATATATACATTGCGAAGTTCTGAACCGTCTTTGAATAATTTATAACGCAATTATCTAGGTTGCAGCATCTGCAAGCTTAAGAGAGTAATGAGATAGACAGAATAAGTTAATTAATATATACGAATTTTGATTGCCGAGGTGACGTAGTGGTTAAAATAACCACCTATTGGGCTAATGTTATATATTCGAATCCCAGATAGAGAACACTTTGCCCTAGCCGAGCCGAGGTGACTGGACTGGGGAATTAGCCTATCACCCGCCGAGAGGTCGACCGCGTGAGGAAAGACCGACGTTCTCCCCGAGGGGAGACGTCAGTCAAGGAGAGGGTGACGTCAAGTCACTCTGCTCCGGTGGTCGGCCCAACGACGAAGGCGACATGTTAGGGGTGGATTACGGGTGTGCGTGTTTACGCCCCTCTGTCGCCCCGGACGCAGTGATGTGAGGAGCGCGCCGACCATAAAGTAAAAAAAAGGATACTTTGTAGAAAAAACGACAAATAATAATAGCAAAGAAACCGATTTAATACATTGAAAGTTTTATTATCGTTCATGGTCACGGGCGGACTAAGATGTCTCACGTCCAACAAGTCATCGTTATTACAGATATTTATAATAACTAGTGGTCGCGGAGTGGTCGAAATTCGGCCATAATTCATTTAAATTCATTTTTATGCTATATAATTTTCTTTTACTTTTATTTACGCCGTACAAACGGAACCCTATTACTAAGACTTCGCTGTCTGTCCGTTCGTCTGTCTATCACCACGCTGTACCTCAAGAACCGCGATAGCTAGACAGTTGAAACTTTTACAAATTATGCATTTCTGTTGCCGCTATAACAAAAAACACTAAAAACCAAATAAAATAAATATTTAAGAGAGGCTCCCATACAATAAACGCAATTTTATAGATAACTACCAACCCACCCTCGCTTCGCTTCGGTTTCAGTCTTTTCTGCGTAGTTCCCGTTCCCGTGGGAATACCGGGATAAAATATAGCCTAGATCACTCCCTGATATTATAGCTTTCCATTGGTGAAAGAAGTTTTGAAATCGGTCCAGCCGTTTTGAAGATTACCCGGAACAAACAGACAGACAGAGAGACAAAAATTTGTTAATCTGTATTTTAGGCATAGGTGTCGTGCAAATAACCGTGTGAGCATGAAAAAAGCCTATTATTTTGACATTACAAACAGACACTCCAATTTTATTTATTGGTATAGATGATACGGAACCCTTCGTGCGCGACTCCGAATCGCACTTAGCCGGTTTTTTTATTTTATTGGGATCATATTAGCACGAATAGACACCGTTGGGCCGACCACTTGTACCAAGTTCCTTTACATCTGTGGCCAGCCTGGCAGACGACGCACTACTTTTCTATACTATCAGAAGTACAGTACCTCCGAATATATTTAGTCGGTTTTTACGACACTCACGAGCAAATAAAACATGGTGACATAATACAGAATGTATTTTTAACCTCTATAACACAGCACGTTTATAAATTTTATCATTATTATTCCAACGAACAATACTCGAACAAAATGGCGTATGTTATTTCAGGATTGTACTGTTTATGTTTAATTAAATATAGAAATTTCAATCTTTACTTTTTCCTTTCTCTTGTTTTATATATATTAATATATTTTTATATTAATATATATTTTCCCAGATCCAAGCTAACTCGGCACTATACCGAAGAAATCCCGGACATCAGCTTGTACGAGATCAGAATGGCTCTCAAACAACTACGTAACGGTAAGGCACCGGGAGATGACGGAATTACGGCAGAGCTTTTGAAGGCGGGCGGCAAGCCGGTATTAATAGCCCTTCAGAAGCTATTTAATTCCGTTATCCTCGGGGGCGACGTTCCAGAGTCGTGGACCAGGAGTGTGGTGGTGCTGTTCTTCAAGAAGGGTGACAAAGCTCTTTTAAAGAACTACAGACCCATCTCACTCCTGAGCCATGTTTATAAGTTGTTTTCGAGGGTCATTACCAATCGACTCACGCGCAAGCTCGATGACTTCCAGCCGCCCGAACAAGCCGGCTTCCGAAAAGGCTATAGCACCATAGACCATATCCTCACGCTTCGGCAGATTATACAAAAGACCGAGGAGTATAATCGGCCCCTGTGCTTAGCGTTTGTGGACTATGAGAAAGCCTTTGATTCAGTCGAAACTTGGGCGGTGCTGCAGTCCCTTCAGCGGTGCCAAATCGACCATCGCTATATCGAAGTGCTGAAGTGTTTGTATAGGACCGCCACAATGTCAGTCCGTATCCGGGATAAGAGTACGAAACCGATCCAGTTGCAGAAAGGCGTGAGACAGGGAGATGTCATCTCTCCGAAACTGTTCACCACTGCACTGGAAGATGTCTTCAAGCTCTTAGACTGGACTGGACTCGGCATCAACATTAACGGCGAATACATCACTCACCTTCGATTCGCAGACGATATCGTCGTTATGGCAGAATCCATGGAGGACCTTGGCACTATGCTCAATGATCTCAGCAGGGTATCCCAACTAGTGGGTCTACGAATGAACATGGACAAGACGAAAGTCATGTCAAATACCCATGTCATTCCTGTACCGGTCCTAGTTGGCAATGCGATTCTCGAAGTTGTCAATCACTATGTTTACCTAGGACAAACAGTCCAGTTAGGTAGATCCAATTTCGAGAAAGAGATCAGCCGACGAATCCAACTCGGTTGGGCAGCGTTCGGGAAACTTAAGAGGATCTTCTCGTCCAACATACCTCAGTGTCTGAAAACACAGGTCTACGACCAGTGTGTGTTACCAGTGATGACTTACGGCACGGAAACGTGGTCCCTAAATGTAGGCCTCATATCAAGGCTCAAAGTCGCTCAGCGTGCTATGGAACGGGCTATGCTCGGGATTTCTCTGCGAGATAGAATCCGGAATACAGAAATCCGCAGAAGAACGGGTGTAACCGACATAGCACGAAGAATTAGCACGCTGAAGTGGCAATGGGCAGGCCACATCGCTCGAAGAACCGACAACCGCTGGGGAAGAAAGGTTCTCGAGTGGCGACCACGCATCGGACGACGCAGTTTAGGACGCCCCCCCACTAGGTGGACCGACGACCTAGTGAAAGTTGCTGGGCGTCGTTGGATGCAGGCGGCACAGGACCGCACATTGTGGCGCAATATGAGGGAGGCCTACGTCCAGCAGTGGACGGCAATAGGCTGAAATGATGATGATGATGATGATATTTTTTATTAGTCTACTAGTCTTTTTTATTAGGTTTTGAAAGAAATAGACCTTAATTAGTATAAATTCGCTTTAACTAATAATTTTTGAGGTTTACGCGAGTATACACATTATAAAAACACAAAACTGTTTTTACGGATTTTATCGCGTATGTATTTGATTTATGATTGCCCGACGTTTCGAACACTTTACACCGTATACAACAAATGGAATCTCGATAAAATTCGTAATTAGTCAAATTGAAAATTTTTAATAACCCCCGATACAGTACAAGACAATTGTACGTTTTCAGCGATCATTTCTCCCACGTACGTGCAGGCTCTGGAATGAACTACCTGCTGCTGTGTTTCCCGAGCGCTATGACATGTCCTTCTTTAAAAGAGGTTTAAGAAGAGTATTTTCTTCACGGTAGGCAACAGCCTGGCTGTGCCCCTGGTATTCCAAAGGTCTATTTGCGATAGTATCACTTACCATCAGGTGTGCTGCTTGCCTGTTTGCCACTTATGGTAATAACAGCAAAAATAAAAAAATTGCAATTATAACTCTGCGTGGTGAGCAAATAAGAATACAATTTGTCACTTCCTATCCTGCGCGTAGGTGTCGTAAAAGACGACTAAGGGATATAATATGCATATAATATCTATGCAAAAGAAAAAAAAAAACTCGAAATAAACCCTATCTTTTTTTTTGGGGTGGGTTGCGGTCGGCGCTCTCCTCGCACTACGTCTGGGGCGACAGAGGGGCGTAAGCACGCACACCCGCAACTCACCCGCGCGGCACGTCGCCTTCGTCGTTGGGCCGACCACCTGAGCAGGGTGACTTGACGTCAGTGGTCGCCCCGACAGAATACCCTTATTTGAGGTACCCTCCCATCGGCCGACGTCCCCCCCTCGGGGAGGACCTCGGTCTTTCCTCACACGGTCGGCCTCTCGGCAGGTGACGGACTAATTCCACGATCACGTCACCCGCGGCCTCGGCTAGGGCGGTATGAGGCGCAGGTAATCGCGCCT
The DNA here is from genome assembly GCA_032191425.1 of Lymantria dispar. NCBI lineage: Eukaryota > Metazoa > Arthropoda > Insecta > Lepidoptera > Erebidae > Lymantria > Lymantria dispar. The sequence goes on from CM063467.1 coordinate 2,480,213, forward strand.
ACGCCGCCCCAGTCGCCGGCGGTGGATCGCCTCATCGAGGCTGCGCTCCTCGCGCGCGTGATCCACCGCGAAATAAACCCTATAGCAACGCGTCTTTTTTTATGGGTGGGCTATGGGAAGCGCACACGCTGTCGATTCCGTCCGGGCCGACGAAAGGGAGGCGCGCGGGCCCAAAACCCACCCGTGGCATACCCATTCGCCTCCATCGTTGGGGCGACCACCGGTTCAGGGTGACTTGTCTTCAGTGGTCGACCCGAAGGAATACTCCTGCGGAATACCCTCTCCATGACATACGGCACTGAAACGTGCTCTCTATATGTCGGTCTCATAAAAAAGCTCAAAGTCGCTTAACGTATAATGGAGAGGGCTATGTTTAATATTTCTCTACGTGATAAAATCCGGAATACAGATATACTTAGAAAAACGGTTATAACCGGCATAGTACGAAGAATTAGCATGTTAAAATGGCAACGGGCAGGCCACATCGCTCGTCGAACTGACAACTGTTAGGGAAGAAAGTTTCTCGTGTGGCCACGAATCAGACGACGCAGTGTAGGAGGACTCCCTACTAGGTGGACTGACGGCCCCTAGCCGAGGCCGCGGGTGACGTGACGCGGGGAGTTAGTCCGTCACCCGCCGAGAGCCCGACCGCGTGAGGAAAGACCGCCGTCCTCCCCGAGGGGGGGACGTTGGTCGATAAGAGGGTACCCCAAATAGTGGGTATTCCATCGGGTCGACCACTGATGACAAGTAACCCTGCTCCGGTGGTCGGCCCAACAACGAAGGCGACGTGGTGTTCGGGTGGGTTGCGGTTGTGCGTGCTTACGCCCCTCTGTCGCCCCAGACGGGGTGGTGGTGCGAGGAGTGCACCGACCGCAGCCCATCCCAAAAAAAAAAAACAAACAAAGGTGGACTGACGACATCTTGAAAGTCGCAAGGAACTATTCGATGCAAGTGGCACGGACCGTTCCGAGTGGCATTCTCGTGCGGAGGCCTATGTCCAACAGTGGACGTCTGTAGGCTGATGGATAGATGGAAAGCCTTTAGTCGGTTTTTACGACACCCACAAGCAAGGGTTCATAATATTCATAGCCATATAACAAACAGCTTGGAGTACATAAATAAAACTACAAATTGGTTTCTTTTTAAACAAACGTTTAGCATTTGTTATAAGTTTAGGAAAGCGTTATCTTAAAGGTGATCAGTAAAATAAATCAGTTAAAAATATAAAAAAAAGGCACTTCTGTAGATCATCATCATTTCAGCCCACATAAATCCCACTGCTGGGCTCAGCCTTCCTCCACAATAGGAGAGATTTTGATCTATTATACCACGCTTTGCCTTGTGGTGACGGAGTACGAATACAATTCACCACCCCTTTCTTTGAAGTTTCGATACTTTATTTAGTACGATACTTTTTCTTCGATACTACTCATGAGTACAGTATCGATACTTTCTTTTCAATATCGTGTTCCTACGCTGGGCGGATAGGAGAATTATCCTTCTCTTGCATATATGTTATTTGCATATCATATCCTTTATGGCATCGTTTTTACGACGTCCAAGAGCCAGCAAGAGGGTGGTGAATTGTATTTTTACTTCGTCACCATACGGAAAATAATAGAATTAACAAGTCCGATGCAAAAAAAAAAATGGACAGCGACATCTATCGAGTGACGTCAAAGTCTCAGCAAAAGGATAAAAAACAATCGCTAATACTGTAAAAATGATTCTGAAGCATTGTGTGCTTGTAAAATTTGCCTACAAATAAGGATATCCCTATACCTACCAACATATCTGACCAGCATGGTATAGTAGGTCAAATTCCCTCCTATTGTGGAGGAGGCCCGAGCTCAACAGTGGGATGTATATGGGCTGCGATGATGACGATGATGAAGGATTTATTTCTTAGTATGACCTATTTTACCTTTGCTTTGACTTTTATAACTAACTAGCAACCCGCCCTCGCTTCGCTTTGGTTTCAGTCGCTTTACCCGCGGCGTAGTTCCCGTTCCTGTGGGAATACCGGGATAAAATATAGCCTATGTTACTCCCTGATAGCTTTCCATTGGTGAAAGAATTTTTGAAATCGGTTTGGTGGTTTAAGTGTGAAAGCGCTACAAACAAACAAACAAACAAACAAACAAACATCCTTACTTTCGCTTAATATTAGTATGGATAGCTACTAGAAACCCGCCCTCGCTTCGCTTCGGTTGCAGTCTCCTTACCTGCGTAGTTTCAGTTCCCGTGGGAATATCGGGATAAAATATAGCCTATGTTACTCTCTGATATTATAGCTTCCCATTGGTGAAAGAATTTTTGAAATCGGTTCTGTGGTTTAAGCGTGAAAGTATAACAAACAAACTTATTTTCGCATTTATAATATTAGTAAGGATGTGAGCTCTAAGCTTAGCAAGCCTGTCATAGATTAAAAATACTTAAATGTTTACTGCACACCTTAATACATAATTTAGTTTATAGAATAAAAATGTTGTGTCATCATCATCATCGCAGCCCACATACGTCCCACTGTTGGGCTCGAGCCTCTTCCACAATAGGAGGGAAATTGATCTTACTAACCATGCTGGACAGACAGGTTGCTATAGGGTTTTACTTCGAGTTTTCCTTCTCTTGCATACATATTATATTTATTATATGCGTATTATATCCCATAGTCGTCTTGTACGACATCCACGGGCAAGATAGGGAGTGGTGAATAGTATTCTCGCTCCGTCACCACACGAAAAAAAAATTACGAAAAAAAAAAATAGAAAAAAAAAATGTATAATGATTTTTAATATTTATGCGAGTATCACACAACACGTTGTAAATAAAACTTTTCCGTGTGTTGATGGAATAAGAATACAATTCACCACTCCCTATCTTACCCGTGAATGTCGTAAAAGACGACTAAGGGATATTATACGCATATAATAAATATAATATGTATGCAAGAGAAGGAAAATTCGAAGTAAAAACTTATAGCAACCTGTCTGTCCAGCATGGTGTAGTAAGGTCAATTTCCCTCCTATTGTGGAGGAGGCTCGAGCCCAACATTGGGACGTATATACGCTGAAATCTATACCAATAAATAAAATTGGAGTGTCTATTTGTAATGTCAAAATAATAGACATTTTTCATGCTCACACGGTTATTTGCACGACACCTATGCCTAAAATAGCAATTAAAAAATTTTTGTCTGTATGTCTGTCTGTTTGTTCCGGGTAATCTTCAAAACGGCTGGACCGATTTCAAAAATTCTTTCACCAAAGGAAAGCTATAATATCAGGGCGTAAACTAGGCTATATTTTATCCCGGTATTCCCACGGGAACGGAAACTACGCGGGTAAAACGACTATAACCTATAACCGAAGCGAAGCGAGGGCGGGTTGCTAGTGATGAAATAAAACTGTTTTTACGGATTTCATCAGGGTTTTCATGGCGGGGCTTTTAACGCGATAAAATTCGTAAAATAGTTCTTTTTACGAAAAAGCTGTACTTTAACAAGAGTGACAGAAAAAACAAAAAGCTGTGACGACTAGTGACAGAACTGAAAACTTAAAACTATGAAATTTGTTCATATCTCTTTCATGTTTAGGTATTAAGATATGGCATTCACTTGAATATACTTGATTGTCGGATAGGTTTTTTAAAACAAAATGAAGCTAAGGCAATTCGGATTGGTGATAGAAGATATATATAGGATATTAAATTAATTATATGATCTTAAATTAACATTTGCAAATGAGAACTTTTTAAATTTATCTGATTTTGAGATACAGTAAAACCCGTTTAAGACGATTTCGCAGGGACCCGACCAAAAACGCGTCTTAGGCGGGCAAGCGTCTTAGGCGGGAAAGGGGAAAAACGTGCCATTATTATTTATTATATTCTATTATTATTTTGAATACCTACGTATTGAATTTAACATTTAAAAAATATAAAAACATGTTGTTTATTATTATTACGTTATTTAAAATAATCCCTTATTTTAGTTTGACAAAAAGATTTTGAGGCATTAGCAATTACAAGATTTTCAACGTAATTTAATTTTTGCAGTGCGTCTTCGCTTGATTCAAATAAGTTACATAGCGTTTTAAATTATTAACTACTGATAATGCTAGGCATGTGACAAAATCGGAGTTGACTCAGCTTCTTCTTGGTCATTATCACTTAGAGTCGCTCGACAGTCGTCACTTCGTCAGTCGCTGGCCGCCGCAATTGGTAACATGTGTATTTGAGTGGCACGTATTGGCGTATTAAACGGGATGACGAATCGTATTAAGCGTTAAGAAATGTATGAAAACGTGTCTCAAGTTGCTGGGACTGACGCAAAATGGCGTATTATGCGGGAAATCGTATTAAACCTGATCGTATTAAACGGGTTCTACTGTATATCGGTCATATATATAGTGTTACATTGTCATATCTACACATATATTGTTATCGTTAACACGCCACGTGACACATTTCAATAACGACTTACGTGACATTCACTCAACATACAACACTAGACTATATAAATTTTCACTTTTTTTTTTTTTTTTTTTTTTAATTGCAAACGGTGGCAAACGCGCAAACAGTACACCTGATGGTAAGTGTTGCTGCCGCTCATGGACCTTTACAAGGCCGTTGCCTACCGCGAAGAAAGTGAAGGGAGTGTGAATGCGTGCATTGAGGCTCGGTGATACCAAGGGCACCACCAAAACCCTCCACACGCAAACCCCCTCAGAAAGTTGGGCTTCCGGCTCTCTCGCTCACCGAACGAAGTGCAGTAACAAATCGCTACTACTCAGACGTCGATTTTCTGCGAGAGTGTGGTACTGCCCCGGACGGACCGGCCCGCGGCTGTAGACAGATAACTGTCGACAGTGTGGTCCCACCACTTCAAAAAGATTTGTAACATTTTTCAAAATGACTGCAGTAATTGATTACTTCTGCTTCATTCGATGAGCGATGAAATCATAAACACAAAGATTACCTTAAATAATCAGCCACCAGACCGTGTCCTCGTTATTGCGTTAGTACATAAGCGTCCTTAAGTCCCCCAGAAATACAATTTTTGCTAAGGACAAGTTATGGTCTTTAATAAAATATATATTTTCATACATTCTTCCGTGTGGTGACGGACTAAGAATATAATTCACCACTCCCTATCTTGCCCGTGGATGTCGTAAAAGACGACTAAGGGATATAATGTGCACATCAGATCTGTGCAAGAGAAGGAAAACTCGAAATAAAACCCTATGCCAATATGTCTTACCAGCACGATATAGTAGGTTAAATTACCTCCCATTGTGGAGGAGGCCCGAGCCCAACAGTGGGACGTATGTGGGCTGCGATGATGATGATGATATTTTCAACAAAGGAGTAAATTGAAAGTTAAAATTCTTCAGTAACATAAGATTTATTTGCACTCGTCAATTCAAATATTTTTAAGAAGTAAGATGTGTCACATCTATCGTGTCTCTCTATGGCTTGTTCCACGCTCTCGCTTAGACGCTCGACTCAGGAAGAACGTGACAATGAGTCATGCTTTCTCGTGCGTGCAGCTGGCATTCTTCTATTTACAAAACGTTATCACATCAAAAATGGAACCCATAAAATTAATTTTATTTCATAAATTTAATACTCGCATGAACAAGTTATTAAAATAAAAAATAAAAAACCAATATAACTGCCGTGGTTCCGTTTTGCAGTACACTTACACCATAGGCGATTCATTTGGGAAATCAAAGAGAACATACATCTAGCTATGCCCCCTATATTCGTGGGATAAGCTACAAGCGATTAGCGTTTTATATAACGTCATATTTTATACCAATAAGCGAGCGCAGACGTCTTTAGTAGTTTTATATTTTAACTTAAACGTTGGATGATGGTGATTAAGAGTTTTTTTTTATTGCAAATGGTGACAAACGAGCAAATAGTACACCTGATGGTAAGTGTTGCTGCCGCTCATGAACTTTTGCAAGACCGCTGCCTACCGTGAAGAAAGTGAAGGGAGTGTGAATGCGTGTATTGCGGCTCGGTAATACCAAAGGCACCACCAAAACCCTCAAAACACGCTCAGAAACACAATCGCAAATACCCTCAGAAGGTTGGGTTTCCGGCTCTCTCGCTCACCGAACGAAGCGCAGTAAGAAATTGCTACTACTCAGATGTCGATTTTCTGCGAGAGTGTGGTACTACTCTGGATGGACCGGCCCGTGGCTGTAGACAGATAACTGTCGACAGTGTGGTCCTACCACTAGGCAATTTGCTGTGGACGTCGTTAAAGACTACTAGCAGTTTTACATTTACTTCGACCTGGGCTTAAATTAAACTAAAGTTCTGGCTGCCTTTAAAAAGGGTAATTTTCCCGTCTCTACTGCATCGTACGAACCTGCGGACAAGCATATTAATCCACACTGCCAGGGCCTTGCCCTCCCTCTCAATGTCTTTATCATCTTTGAGGTCACTAGTTATTATATGCCCTAAATATTTAAACGAAATATAAGCTAAGATGGCGATTATGACATCTAATTATCAAAATCGCTATCGCCTATGCCTTAAAACGTATAGTTCATACATCACTGTTTATGTAAAAAATTCATTCAATTCGTTTTCAAGTTTTAAGCTTCGGGTATATTCGACAGGCATGGGTATATTAATCATTTGGCTTTGGGCATGTAGATAGGTGTGGACCTTCAGTGGGCAACTTCTTCGGCTCTTACACGTCCCACTGCTGGGCTCGAGCCTTCTCTACATTAGGAGGGAAATTGCCCTACTATAATACCACGCTTTCTGTGTGATGACAGAAAATAGAATTCATCACTCCCTATCTTGCCTGTCGTAAAAAACGACTAGGGGATATCTTGTGCGGATGACGTGACTGGGGAATTAGTGCGTCACCCGCCGAGAGGCCGACCGCGTGAGGAATGACCGAGGGGGGGACGTCGGTCGATGGGAGGGTACCCCACTAGGGGCTATTCCGTCGAGCCGACCACTGATTGCAAGTAACCCTGCTCCGGTGTTCGGTCCAACGACGAAGGCGACATAATGTTCGGGTGGGTTGCGGGTGTGCGTGCTTACGCCCTCTGTCACCCTGGACGGAGTGGTGCGAGGAGCGCGCCGACCGCGACTCACCCCAAAAAGATAAAGGGGGATATCTTGTGTATATTTTATTCGGGACTAATCCCACCACACATTCCCACCATTGTAACTCCTATAAGCCAGGATTCACAACGGTTTCCATAGATCATACGGAGGTTTGACCCTCAGGCAGTCGCGGGATATGATTTTAATTGTCCTGGAATCCGCAAAAAATTTAATTAGAAAAGTTAAACAGAAAGAGTTGGAAGACATTGATTCCACTTCCCTCCTACACAATGCAGGAGACATGATGCAAAATTTACTAGTCAATAAACAAGAAAACGTGCAGTTAAGATAAGCACAGCTGCTTCTGGTGCATATAACAACTATGCAGGACGAATCTCTAAATAAAACTCTATACCAACCCGCCTGACCTGCGTGGTATAGTAGGCCAATTTCCCTCCATCTATACCAATAAATAAAATTGGAGTGTCTGTTTGTAATGTCAAAATAATAGGCTTTTTTCATGCTCACACGGTTATTTGCATGACACCTATGCCTAAAATAGCAATTAAAAAATTTTTGTCTGTCTGTCTCGTACTCGCTTTGCTTCGGTTATAGGTTGTAGTCGTTTTACCCGCGTAGTTCCCGTTCCCGTGGGAATACCGGCATGAAATATAGCCTAGTTTACGCCCTAATATTATAGCTTTCCATTGGTGAAAGAATTTTTGAAATCGGTTCAGCCGTTTTGAAGATTACCCGGAACAAACAGACAGACAGACAGACAGACAAAATTTTTTTAATTGCTATTTTAGGCATAGGTCTCGTGCAAATAACCGTGTGAGCATGAAAAAAGCCTATTATTTTGACATTACAAACAGACAATTCAATTTTATTTATTGGTATAGATAATTTGATTTGAATAAGAGGTCAAAGTAAAAAAAAAGGAAACCGTCGGTCAGGACGTCTGGCAAGATGAGAAACATCGAAATTATATTGTACAAGTATATATGCATAAAATATTAATGGGCAGGCCACATCGCTCGACGAACCGACAACCGCTGAGGAAGAAAGGTTCTCGAGTGGCGACCACGTATCGGACGTCGCAGTGTAGGACGAACTAGGTGGACCGATGACCTAGTGAAAGTTGCTGGGCGTCGTTGGATGCAGGCGGCATAGGACCGCACATTGTGGCGTAACATAAGGGAGGCTACATCCAGCAGTGGACGGTAATAGGCTGAAATGATGATGATGATGATATGCATAAAAGAATAGATTACGACAGAAACTAATATGGCATAAAGTATTAATAAAATATTACTTTTTTTTTCCAGAAAATGTTGATTTTTATTCAATAAACATTTATTTTCATTAGTATACACTATAGGTATGTGTTAATAATTTATTTTAAGTTCACTAGATGGCGTTGTACAAAATTCTAAAACAGGTTATGGTTTCGTTACACAAATGTACATATCCAAGCGTGGCGTTAACACCACGTCATCCGATTAGATTCACCCTCGCCTAACGATGTTTGACATCAAAAAATGTAGACACTTCTTCATCTATCAGCGTGTAGACGTCCCTTGTTGGACATAGATATTCACAAGAATTCTAATCAGAACTATCCGCACCACTTGCATCCAACTGCTTCTTGCGACTTTTGAAACACTGTCAGCCTACATAAAGAGGAATCTGCCTATCCGTAATCACCACACGAGAAGCTTTCATCCTCAACGGTTGTTGATTCAGCAAGCAATGTGGTCTATTGCAAATTCAACGTGCTAATTCTTCAATCTGTATCAGATACTTTCAGCTCTGGATATCCTTATTCCTGATTTTATCAGGTAAGGTAATACCGAGCGCAGCCCTCTCCATAGCACGCTGAGCGATTTTGAGTCTTTTAGAGACCACGTCTTTTACGATACTCTGTTTTTTCCTTGGTTGTCTAAGGTCAGTGCTCACGCCGTCCGTTCCGTCCAGGGTGACGAAAAAGCGGAGCGCGATTCATTAATAAACCGTATTGCTTCCCCTTTGCCACTTGTAGGTACAAAGTATCTTGTCCTCTGTGAAAACGCCTTTCTTGGGACGTCGGCGGCCCTCACGCAGTGTCTCTTCGGGTGAAGGACTATTCCCCGGTCCAGTCAACCGCGGCGTCGGCTAAGGCGACATCAGACGCAGCTACTACACCACGCTGATCAATGGACATAGGATTTTGTGTCGAATATTACTTCTATCGCCCGTGGATGTCGTAAAAAACGACTAAGGGATATATATAGTGCATATAACATCTATGCAAGAGAAGGAAAACTCGAAATAAAACCCTATATCAATCTGTTTGACTAGCATGGTATAGTAAGATCAGTTTCTCTCATATTGTGGAGGAGGTTTGAGCCCAACAGTGGGACGTATATGAGCTAAAATAATGATGATGAATCATGATTAATTCTCTAGTATAGATATTATAAGCATATTCAATCCTTTAATAGTTTTTACGACATTCACGGCCAAGACAGGGGGTGGTGAATTGTATTCTTACTCCGTCATCAAACGGACTTCAAATTTATAACAAACTAGCAATCCGCCCTCGCTTCGCTTCGGTTATACGTTATAGTCGTTTTACCCGCGTAGTTCCCGTGGGAATACCGAGATAAAATATAGCCTAGTTTACGCCCTGATATTATAGCTTTCCATTGGTGAAAGAATTTTTGAAATCGGTCCAGCCGTTTTGAAGATTACCCGGAACAAACAGACAGACAGACAGACAAAAATTTTTTAATTGCTATTTTAGGCATAGGTGTCGTGCAAATAACCGTGTGAGCATGAAAAAAGCCTATTATTTTGACATTACAAAGAGACACTCCAATTTTATTTATTGGTATTTATAACAAATTAATATTATATTTTTTAATGTTTATTGGAATATTATAAAATTTCTTTTACCTTTGATCTGTTTTCAGTTCAAAAGAATAGCTATTTGAACCGCAGGCTAAATATGTGTTTCAGAAAAAAATATAAAATTTCATAAACAAAAATACTGTTACCTTTTTAATTATTAGGGTACCGTATTCATTAGCCAAGAGATCAGATATCGAACTGAAGCTCAATAGATTGATAAGGAGTTGATATGGTAAGCATTTTATGAAATAAAAACTTTTTTAGGTGCTTTGAGTACTTTTTGGGTGAACGAAAAGCGCGAAACTCGCATCATCGTCACCGCACTCTTTACAGAAGCATGTTTTTGTCAGTTTTGTCACCTTGGATTACGGCAATAATCCTTGTATTGCAGTGTGACTTTACAAACATATAATTAACAGACACAACATTACATCCAAACTCAGAACAACGATTTGTGGATCATACAAAGTGTTGTCCTGCATGGGATTCGAACCCGCAATACTGACATTGTGGGTCGGTATCTTAACCATGGTGCCATTTGTGCAGAGCTATATATGTCCTGTTTATATACGTACATTTTGGGTGAACAAAATGCGTTAAACTCGCGTCATCGTCACCGCACGCTTCCCATGAGCTATGCTACTATAGAAAGGCGTAATTTATAAATTTTCAATTTAAATCAAACAGTAATTATGTACATGTCGTAACAAGAGGCGAGGCCGGTGTCATTTGAAAATAATATCACAATCACTTTATCTCACTGACTAATTGATGTAATTTAAAATCACTATTAATAGTCCGATTATTAGTTTTATAGTAAAGACGAGCGTGTTCACCGAGCCACGATCGACTGACGAATGCCCCTTCGACTTTTTTTGACGTGACAATGTCTTATAATTCGATGGAGCCGGCTGCACGCACGAAAAAACATGACGCATGCGGCGTTACCTCGCTCTGAGGCGTTCCATTTAAGGCTTGATCCATACAAAATATCTATCAAACAAATAAAATTAAAGTTTTCTTTTGAAAAATGAAACCATTCCATCAGTATTTTCTTATGACGTTGTCACGTTCAACTATCGTCAGTAAACCGACTTTAGAGACAACCGATTTTTTTTGTGACTTGGTAGCCTCAGATGGCTATGACAACTTTACGCGGACTGGTGGGTGAGCGCTGAGGGCTCTCAACCCGTGCCCCTTCGACTAGCAAACTTTACCTTTTATAATGTTTTAGTGGTGGGGAGACTCATAACGTCATATAACGATACCCGCAAATACTGTTTATTTACCGATACCGACGGTCGCGTCGTCATATATTCACTGAAACGTACGTTGCCAGCGATCATTTCTCCCACGTACGTGCAAGCTGAATGAACTACCTGCTGCTGTGTTTCCCGAGCACTATGACATGTCCTTCTTTAAACGAGATTTAAGAAGAGTATTTTCTTAGGTGCCCCTGGTATTGCAAAGGTCTATGTGCGGCAGTATCATTAATCATCAGGGCTTGCTTGCTCGTTTGGCACCGTAGGCAATAAAAAAAACTGTTCATAGTTTTAAGTTTTCACTTCGCTCGTCAGTACTCACGATTGTTTTTGAAGTGAAACTTCTTTGCGCGCATGAGGGTAATTTTTTTACGGATGAAACGCAATTTAGCGTTGCGAAGTAGTGCAGCGTCTTTGTCGAAGAAGAGGGAGAGAGCGATTGAGACCGATTGAGAGAGAGTGAGAAAGGGCGAACATAGCACGAAGCATAGCCATGGGGCGAGAGTAGGGAGCAAGCGAGTGAGAAAGATTGAGAGATGTTTTTTTAATTTTTTTTTTTTTTGCTACTGATAAAAAACACATGGAATCAAAGAAGTTTCAATTCTGACATGCGTACTTAGTGCTCACGCTATATTTTTTTTTGGCAAGCAATACTGTGAGTGCACATCGTCCTTCCAAATATAGTGATGGAAAAACGGAGCGCCATCCCATAGCCCGCTATATTCCCTACCCGCCGCCACTGGGACAATTACTGGTACAGAATTCTTGATGTCCGTGACTGACTCGGAGGGTTAACTTTTTAGTTATCAATTAGAGATGCAAATATCAAGAACATGGACGTATCGATACATCCATGATTCAAAAAAAACATCGCCCTAAAACATCGATGTATTGAAACATCGGTGTTTTTAGTACCGTGCCCAAAGGGTAAAACGGGACCCCATTACTAAGACTTCGCTGTCTTTCCGTCCGTCTGTCTATCACCAGGCTGTATCTCAAGAACCGCGATAGCTAGACAGTTGAAATTTTTACAAGTTATGTATTTCTGTTGCCGTTATAACAATAAATACTAAAAATAAAATAAAATAGATATTTAAGGAGGGCTCCCATACGGTACGGAACCCTTCGTGCGTGACTACGACTCGCACATAGTCGGTTTTCTAAATGTCTATAGCCTTAATTAATACAAACAATCCTAACTTTAATTTATAATGCAAGCAATCTATATTATTTAAATCAATATTATGTATTGAATAGTTAAGTATTTAAAGCAAGAAAGGTGTATAGTTGGAGGTAATAAAATTACATTTAACAGCTATTTTTTTATTTTGGTAAAGTTACTATAAGCTTATGTTAACTGTAGCAAGTTATTTAGAACCAGAGTAACAAAATTTTCAGACAAGCTCTGCTAAAAGTACCAACAATAAAATATAGATGTAAAAACATTGTATAAAATAACATCGATACATCGATGTTTTGCAATAGTGATGGCAAACATCGATGTTTTTTACTGATACATCGATGTTTTAGAAACATCGCTGTATCGTTGGTATCCCTAGTATCAATGCCCATGATATAAGGGAGACTCGAACCCAGCTGTGCTGAGTCTCCATCCGACGTCCTCGTCACGTCCTCGACGAAGAGGACGACAATATCACACTCGCTCAACATAGAGCCTACACGGCCCGCGAGGCCTTAACAAATAAATATCCGCGGTTCCGTCCTCGCCGTCGAGGTGCGAAACCGCGCCGCGCAAAAGTCACGACTAAAAACGTGGGCACGCCCACTTTGCCTTCAGCGATGCGCCAAGCCGAGGTCCGTTCCCCATAGGGGGAGCCCTTGGGCGATGTCGCTTAGCATACTTTTCTCCGGGTTGAGAGCCCTCAGCGCTCACCCATAGTCCGCGTCAAGCTGTCAAGGCCATCTGCGGCCAACAGCTGCACACACACAAAAAAAAAAAAAACAGCTGTGCTGAGCACCTGCTCATTTCTTCATCCTTTTCCTCTTTTGTGAAGGGGGCCACCATTGTTGATATCAACAGTTGTGTATACTTATATTCTTGTGATGTTCAAATTCAAATCATTTATTATATATAAACCCCGCGGGGGCTTACATATTGTAATTTTTTTTACATTTTTGCTAAAAATTACCGGCGGATCGGAACGCAACCGCACTGAGAAGATCCGGCAAGAAACTCAGCGAGATTGTCTATTTTTTATTTATTTTCTAATTTCACTTAAGTAAAATAACATCTTACAACATGCTTATTAATAGTTCCAGTGTGATGCCATTCGAAATATTATATAGTACAATTCACAAATATAATGAGAAGATTATGGCTGAATCAGATCCCGCAAGCGGTACCCGTTCACGAGTTAACCACTAGAGCAGCCATCACTCCCCTCAACCATAATGGAGGGAAGGGAGCCGCTCCTCGTAGCTACCGCAAGCAGACCCTTCAGTGAACGTGACCAATACCATTTGCCACAAACATAAAACACAGATCCAATATAAAATTCGTTTTGCAAAACACGCTACGCTATACAATTATAGTAGCAACAATAAAAAAAAAAAGTGAGCCGTCGCTCAGGACGCCTGGCAGATGTGAAACATCGAAATTATTTGTACAAGTATATATGCATAAAAGAATACATTACGACAGAACTAATATGGCATAAAGTATTGAATAAAATAATACGATTTCCATTATATTATTATTTGAAATATTACACAGCAATAAAATTAATCCACCGCATACTGAATGAATTCTAAACATTTATTTTCATTAGTATACATTATAGATAACAATTTACTTTGAGTTCACTAGATGGCGTTGTACAAAATTTTAAATCGCACCATAGTTTCGTTACAAAAATGTACATATATATCCCGATATTTGTTTAATAGTTAATCAAAAGGCACCGCGAGGCGTGGCGTTAAACGCCACGCGACCATCGCGGTCACCCTCGCCTATAGATATTTCACATCAAAAAAATAAACATGTGCGTAATTTCTATCATTGAAATAATGAGGAAATTCCTTGAATGAGGAGCTGCTCATTGCCAGTCCGAGTTATCATCAAGATAATCCGAGAGAGATGTGTCCCTTCTGTAAAGGAGAAATAAATAATTTTTATTTTATTTTTAAGTGAAACTTTTATTACATCGCCTCAAACTGTTTTGTCCATCTATATCATGTCGCGTGACGGTCGGCCGCGAAGTAGGGGTAAGGTGAAAGGCGCTCGACAGAGCAGCCGATGACAATATGGCGGCGCCTATGGTTCACATCAGCTGATTGTGTAGTATTTGCCACAAACATAAAACACAGATCCAATAAAAAATTCGTTTTGCAAAACACGCCACGCTATACAATTATAGTAGCAACAAAAAAAAAAAATATATATGCGTAATTTCTGTCATTGAAATAATGAGGAAATTCATGAATGAGGAGCTGCTCATTGCCAGTCCGAGTTATCATCAAGATAATCCGAGAGAGATGTGTCCCTTCTGTAAAGGAGAAATAAATAATTTTTATTTTATTTTTAAGTGAAACTTTTATTACATCGCCTCAAACTGTTTTGTCCATCTATATCATGTCGCGTGACGGTCGGCCGCGAAGTAGGGGTAAAGTGAAAGGCGCTCGAGAGAGCAGCCGATGACAATATGGCGGCGCCTATGGTTCGCATCAGCTGACTGTGTAGTGTATAGATAGACTATTACTCATTTGTGTCAGTGCTCCACGCTATTTGTTTGTTTTTATCAGTGTTTAATGTTGCTATTTTTTAGTTAAATGTCTACAATGCAGAAAAATGTTTCACTTTCACCGTGGTTTCATAAAACCACACAATAATTTTAGTCTTTCTTTTTCTCTTTCATATTTGAAGTTGATAATAATAATAATAATAATCTGGTTTTAGATATCATAATTGCACAATAGTTTTACACCTACCGTTGGCAGTCCACGAGTGTTGTGTGCAAACGTGGAGTGTCATCGGTAGACGTCCCATCCCATTTTAACATTAAATTTCTCCAAAGGCCTCTGCGTGTTGGATCCATATCCCCATGTAAGCCTTTCAAAGGACCGGGTATCTTCCCTTTTTTAATATTTTAAACAATATGGCAGATAGCCGTGAAACTAAGAGACACAATATAATAATAATAATAATTTTAAGACAACACCATGCACTAAGAAAATAATCCTTGTATTGCTGGGAACTTTACAAACATATAATTAACGAACACAAATTACATCCAGACTCAGAACAACAAGTTGTGGATCACACAAAATGTTGTCCCGCGTGGGATTCGAACCCCTGACACTGGCGTTGTAAGTCGCTATCTTAACCACTACGCCATCTGTGCAGTCATATTATGAAAAGCGCTTTTATAGCGGTTTCTCTTTTAAAAAGTATTTAAAAGAGTGCGTAATATTAAATCTCGTAGAACGGAACCCTTCTTAAGCGTCCGGTTGATCCAATGATGTTTTAACAAAATCAGAAACAAAGGTTGTTTCTTTCCAAGAATACTTCTTTTTCATTAAAATATACGTTAATGTATATAATAGGTCTTTACCTATGTAATTGCCGTTCTGCAGTACTGGCCATTTCAAATCAAAATAATTTTTGTTTGGCTAAGAATTCTAATTTCAAATTAATTTTATTTTAAAACATGGAATTCATTTTCCAAAAGTAGTCATTTGTTTATTGATTAGTGTTACGTTGTCATCGCATTTCAATCTTTTTCGTCATCATGGATACGTTAAAAATTCGAGTAATTATGAAATATGAGTATCGTCGTGGCAGCAACGCGGCACAAGCGACACGCAACATCAACGATGTTTACGGAGCTAAAACTACAAACCAACGCACCGCCTGTTATTGGTTTGCTCGCTTCCGTTCTGGAAATTTCGACCTGAAAAATGAACTTCGCGGTCGTCCGAAGACTTTGGTCGACAATGACGAATTAAAGGCGATTGTGGAAGCCGATGATACACAATCTACGGCTGAATTAGCAGCAGCTTTCGATGTTAGCGTCAAAACAATATTGGTCCCTTTGCGTCAAATTGGCAAGGTAAGAAAACTTGACAAATGGGTGCCCCACGAACGCGTCGAAGTACGCGTCAAGACATGCCTTGCATTGCTCAACAGACACACAAATAAAGGAATTTTTAAACGCATTGTTACTTGCGATGTAAAATGGATTCTGTTTGATAACCGCAAGCGCTCAGCAAGTTGGTTGGATCCTAGTTCAGCACCTAAACAATG
Source organism: Lymantria dispar (assembly GCA_032191425.1). NCBI lineage: Eukaryota > Metazoa > Arthropoda > Insecta > Lepidoptera > Erebidae > Lymantria > Lymantria dispar. Next base: position 2,496,710 of record CM063467.1, read on the forward strand.
GCCTAAACGAAAACTTACCCCTAGAAAAGTGATGGTCACTGTTTGGTGGTCTAGCGCCGGTGTGATTCATCACATCTTCTTACCAAACGGGATGAGCATTACTGCAGATGTGTACTGTGAAGAACTGAACACAATGATGGAGAAGCTGGCACATCTCCAACCAGCATTGGTCAATCGCTCGTCTCCGCTGCTTCTGCACGACAATGTGCGACCTCATACTGCACAGCAGACGGTCTCCAAGTTGCCAAAACTGGGGTTGGAAGCTCTCCGTCATCCGCCATACTCACCAGACCTTGCGCCTTACTTCTTTTTCCACAATTTAGTTAACTTTTTGGCGGGAAAGAAATTCAATACCCGAGAGGCAGTACAAAATGCCTTTGAAGAATTTGAGTTGGTATAGAGTTCTATTCTGTTTCTCTTGCGTAGATACATATTCGTATTATGCACTTAGTAGTCTTTTACTACACCCAAGGGTAATATAGATGGTGGTGAATTGTATTCTTATTCTGTCACCACACGGCAAAGCGTTTTTTTTAAGTGAAACGTTTTAGAATCGTTGTGATTTCAAACTCGATGAAACGAAAAAGCAAGTCCATAGAGACACAAACACGTAAATGTATAGGATTCAACCGGAGAGAGAATGAGATAAAGGATGAAGGATGAACAAGTTTCATTTCTGAGATGCGTACTTTGTACGCTTGCTCTTTTTTAAATCTATTTTATGGCTATGGTAAGCGCACACGCCGTCCATTCCAAACAGGGTAACGAAAGGAGGAAGGAAAAGGACCATAACCCACCCGTACCCACGTCACCTTTGTCGTTGGGCCGACCACCACTGCCGAGTTCCTCAGTGGTCGGCCCGACGGAATACCCTTTCGGGTACCTTTACCTTTCCACATCCCTGTCCCGGAACGTTGGTCACCGTCGCGCTGTCATTCCCTCTGCGGGTGACCGACTAAAGTCCCCGGTTCAGTCACCCGCGGCCTCGGCTAGGACGGCACACAGCAAAGCGTAGGGTTACTTTGTAAACTTGCACACTTAACAAGGACCGATCAAAATGCAATAATTTAAATAGTTTGTCACATTGTCCTTATAGACATAGCATTTTTTTATATCATTGTCTGAGATTTTCACGTTACTCGATAGATGTCGCTATCTCTATTTTCTGCATCGTACTTTTTAGTTCGGCTGTAAATAACGGAACTAAAGGGTATGCATTTTTAGTTATTTTTTAAATTATTTATCATCATTATCATCACAGCTCATATACGTCCCACTGCTAGGCTCGATAGGGACACGGTATCAAAAAGAAAGTAACGATACTATAGTCATGAGTAGTATCGAAAGAAAAGTATCGTTACTGCAAAGTATCGAGTACTGAGTACTTTTCCTAGAATCTATTTTTTTTTAAAAAGAAAGCTCATTACGACAATCAGCTTTCTTTTTAAAAAAAATCGGTTGTCTGTAAAGTCGATTTACTGACGGTAGTTGAACGTGACAACGTCATAAGAAAATACTGATGGAATGGTTTCATTTTTCAAAAGAAAATTTTAATTTTATTTGTTTGATAGATATTTTGTATGGATCAAGCCTTAAATGGAACGCCTCAGAGCGAGGTAAAGCCGCATACGTCATGTTTTTCGTGTGTGCAGCCGGCTCCATCGAATTATAAGACGTTGTCATGTCAAAAATTTGACCGCCTGTGAACGGATTAAAATATTTCAAGCTACGTTTTAGAAGGAGCATTACGTGTGAACTAGATGGCATTACCACAAAAATGAGTGGTAAGGTCAAATTTATCATGGATAATTTCTACAATTTATTCGATACGATACCTGCCATAAAGTACTCATTGAGAAAAGTATCGAATCCAAAGTATCAAGTACAAAAGTATCGGTATCGAAAAAAAAGTACTCAATACCTAAAAGTATCGATACTTTTTTTGTGTCCCTAGGGCGCGAGTTAGAGCTGTTGATATTTTTAAAAATATAGTTTTTTCGATGTATCGATATTTTTAAATATATCAATATCGGCGTTCGTTAAAAAAATATCGGTTTATAAATATTTTTTCTCATGACCACTTTTTAGCTTCGTCCTTTGCAGGGTTTCCCTGATGACCTTTTTTTAGGTAAATTCTAGGCGTAAGTGATAACTTATTATCAATTTCATGCATTTCAGGCATTTTTACAGCAAATTAAGGTCACGGTGATTTTGTAGAATATTTACTTTACAAAAAACAATAATACAACTAATTTATTCAAATAAATATCGACTCTCGATACCTTCTTATTAGTATCAAACTATCGATATATCTTGCAACAAAATATCGGTGATAAGTATCAAAATTTTGAAATAATAATATCGATATTTTATCAACAGCCCTAACTCGAGCCTCCTCCACAATAGGAGGGAAATTGGCCTTACTATACCATGCTGGTCAGGCATGAGAATGGTAGGAGATCAATTTTGACCTACTACCATTCACATGTCTAATCAGCTCCGATCTTCGCCGCTATGGGAGGGAAATCCCTGCCATAGCGGGGAAGGTCCGAGCCCAATAGTGGGCGTGGGGTTAGATGATCTTTCTGTTATCCTTATTAATATTATAAATGCGAAAGTAAGTTTGTTTGATTGTTACGCTTTCACGCTTAAACCACCGAACTGATTTCAAAAATTCTTTCACCAATGGAAAGCTATAATATCTTGGAGTAACATAGGCTATATTTTATCCCGGTATTCCCACGAGAACAGGAACCACATGGGTAAGACGATTGAAACCAAAGCGAAGCGAGGGCGGGTTGCTAGTGATATATAAAAAAAAATAGTATTGAAGTGTCCCTTTGTAATGTCAAAAGATTTTTCATGCTCACACGGCTTATACAATAACCTATTGCTAAAAACTAGATTAACTATTTTTTGTTTGTCTGTCTGTCTATCTATCTTTAGTTCCAAGTAATTTTCAAAATGCCAGGATCGATTTTGATAATAATTTACTACCCGCCTGTTTATATAAGGAATAACTCAGGCTGTATTTTGTCTCGGTACTCCCATAGGAATGGAATGGAATCAACTGAGAAGTAAAAGTCGAAAAACCCTACACCAATCTGTCTCTTACCGCGTGAGGATTGATAACTCCATCCCCGGTGGTATCTGAAAGGTTAACCTGTCAGCCTGCTACGGTCGTTGAAGATAACGGTCGGCCCAACGCCCAAGCGGAGGGAATTGGGCGAGTTATGGGGTCGCGCGGCGCCCTCTAGTCACCCTGGACAGAACTGTATCTTGTCTGTGTAGAAGATAACCCGCCTAAAATATACTAATTCGTCGGACCAGCGTAGTATAGTAGGTCAATTTCTTTTCGATTATGAAGATAGCTCGAGCCCAGCAGTGGGACGTATTTGAGCTGATATGACATTGAACATAAAGTCGCCGGCATTACAAAGATTATTTCCTTAGTGTAAGTTTTAAAAAAGAAATATATTTGACATATGTAGTGGCTATAAGTCAATCCGTAGCAGAAAAAAAGTAAACGACTGCGTCTCTCAAAGTTTTTCTTTCCGAAATATGTTTTATTTCATTCCATATATTCATTCTGAGATAATTTGCCGAATGTTACTAAGTTTGCGAGAGATGGATTAAAATGACAATTAAAAAGAAGTTATGGAATATAAGTGTCGCTTCGTATGTTACTTCTGTATTTTTCTAACTTTCATTCAGTTTGATGAAGGGATTGAGCAATAAAAAAAATAATTTCTTAAGGAAGAGTTAGACCTAGTATATCACGCTCGCAAGAACTACATTTTGAATGTTCGTTCTCTTTATGAATACAGATGTTCATCATTTCATCATCATCATTTCAGCCTATCGCCGTTCACTGCTGAACGTAGGCCTCCCTCATGTTACGCCACAAAATGCGGTCCTGTGCCGCCTGCATCCAACGACGCCTGGCAACTTTCACCAGGTCGTCGGTCCGCCTAGTGCGGGGAATGTCCTATACTGCGTCGTCCAATACGTGGTCGCCACTCGAGAACCTTTCTTCCCTAGAGGCTTTCTGTTCGTCGAGCGATGTGACCTGCCCATTGCCACTTCAGCGTACTAATTCTTTGCGTTATGTCGGTTACACCCGTTCTTCTGCGAATTGCCGTATTTCGGATTTTATTTCGCAAAGAAATCCCGAGTATAGCCTGCTCCATAGCACTGACTGAGTGACTTGACCTTGGTTACGAGGCCTACATTTAGGGATCACGTTTCCATACCGTAAGTCATTACTGCACACACTGGTCGTAGACCTGTGTTTTTAGATACTGAGGTATGTTGGAAGAGAAGATCCTCTTAAGTTTTCCAGATGTGATATGCATATTATCTCCTCTCATACTCGTGGGTGTTGTAAAAGACGACTAAGGGATATCATATGCGAATATTATCTATGCAAGATAAGGCAAACTCGATATAAAATCCTATACCAGCACAGACCAGCGCGATGTAGTGGGTCGGTTTCTCTTCTATTGAGTATATGGGCTGAGATGTTGATGATGATGCATAATATATCTCTCAGTCGTCTCTTACGACACCCATGAGCAAGATAGGGAGTGGTAAATTGTATTCTTACTACGTCACCATATGAACGAAATCAAAAAAAAAATGTATGTCAACTCGGTAGATTTGAATGGGAAGTAAAGTTAAACTTAAAAAATTTAGTAAAATATTAATTTACAAATTTTAATCACAAATCATTCAATGAATATTCATAAAAACAACTGTTTGTTTATAATTTTAAGTTTTCACTTCTATCAATAGTCCTTAAGGCATTAAGTTCTTTTTGTTTTAAAGAAACCCTTCCGCTAACCAAGTGTTTTTCGTAGAATGCCATATTTTATTAAGTAAACCTTAAAAAATATTACGTTACATGCACTCATTTTTTTCACTATCTGCGTCATATGAAAATGGACCGCAGTAGGAGATTTCTCTTCTTCTCTTCATCAACCTACTCTTGTCCCGATTACTTGGGGTCGACTTAAATACTTTTCTTTCATATTACATACTGCGAAAGTTATTGGCAATGACATCATGGCCGACTGTCTGCCTGACGTCAACCCTCCTTGACAGTGTAACTGTTGACCAGATGGCGTCAGATGGAGCTGACCTTGGTCTATGTGAGTTAGTCGTCTTTTATAACATCCACGAACAATGTAATGGTTGGTAGTATCAATCTTTACATTAGACATCGCCTTAATTTACATAAATGGTGATTGGCTGGTTGACAGATATTATATAAGTCGTTAAATGGGCTTACTGCTCGGTAGACTATGTCGTAAAGACACGATAGAAGTGAAACGGGCAAGCGTGAAAGATTTGTATACTTACTCTGTCATCACACGGAATCGCGCTTTTGTATTTGCCCTTATGATAATAATATTTAAAAATAATATTGTACTTTTTAAAAATATTATGTTGCGATATCTATACCAATAAATAAAATTGGAGTGTCTGTTTGTAATGTCAAAATAATAGACTTTTTTCATGCTCACACGGTTATTTGCATACATATGCCTAACATACACTTTATATTTTTTTGTCTATCCGTCTGTTTGTTCCGGGTAATCTTCAAAACAGCTGGACCGATTTCAAAAATTCTTTCACCAATGGAAAGCTATAATATCAGGGATGATATCAGGGAGTAAACTAGGCTATATTTTATCCCGGTATACCCACGGGAACAGGAACTACGCAGGAAAGACTGAAACCGAAGCGAAGCGAGGGCGGGTTGCTAGTAAATAATATAGAACGTAATAAATATTTTTCTGTGTGGCGACAGAGTAAGAATGAAATTCATTACCTTTTATCTTCTCCGTGAATGTAATAAGACTATGGGATTAAGTATGCATATAGCGTCTATGCAAGCGAAGGAAAATTAAAATAAAACTCTATACCAACCCTGACTAGCTTTAGTATATATAGTAGGTAAATTGCCCTCATATTGAGAAGAAGAATAGAGCCCAACGTGTGTGTATGAGTTAAAAAATAATATTTAAATTAAGTTTCCGTGTGGTGACGGAGTAAGAATACAATTCACCACTCCCTATCTTACCCGTGTATGTCGTAAAAGACTATTAAGGGATATAATATGCACATAACATCTGTAAAAGAGAAGGAAAGCTTGAAATAAAACCCTATATCAACATGTCTGACCAGCATGATATAGTAAGGTCAAATTCCCTCCCATTGAGGAAGAGGCCCGAGGCCAACAGTGGGACGTATGTGGGCTACGATAATGATGATGTAGATTAAAAAAAATCTATAAAAAAAATATTGTAAATAGCATTTATTTGTACGAATATTGTAGTTGAGCCATTTACTATATAAATATCGTATTTCAAAGTAACAGTTTGACAAACACAGTATAAAAACAACAAAAAAAATATAACATGTCTAACATTTGAGAAACATGGTTTGACGAAGCCAAATTTCGCTATAGCACGGGCAGCCTGTAAGTGGGAGCGAGATGAAAAATGTACATGTGAGAAAAGGACAGAGGTATAGTTGTTGGTTACGCCCAATCAATGCATATAGGCTTTTGCTCTGCAGGCCAGTGTTTCGCGAGCAGTCTCAACGTGCGGTACTGTGTTGGTTTCCTACAAATATATATATATTATAAAATATGCAAAAATAAACCAAAAATCGCAAATATCAAAATAATAAAACGTAAATATGAATATACAAATAATATTTCTTTATTAAACAACGGTTTTATCGTCAATTTTTTGATAACGAAACACCGCGATTAACAAAGCGCGGCGGGATTGTGGCTTTATTTTAATTGCGTGTAAAAAGGCAAAAGGTATAACATACTATACGGGCTAGTGGTTATTAAAATTAATTTATTGAGTGGGGGTGGGTATTTAAGTGGGGTGATAGGGGGGATTGGTGGTTCCTTTGTTCAGTGTGCAGCGCGCGCTATAAGGTAACAAGTACTATCAATTTCAGCAAAGCAAACGCCATCTTGGATTTGCGCTTTTGTTATTTTTTTGCAATCCGTTTAAATGAATTGAATTTTGTTAATTTTGAATAGCTATTATGTTTTAGTTCAATCAAATTTATTGCGATTTTTGTTTTTGTATATTTTTATGTTTTTTTTTAATTCGTAGTCAAATGAATTCTGTTTTTATAATGTTTGTTTCTATCAATAAAAATTATTGTTTTTGTGTGTTTTTATTTTAGTAAATATTTTTTTATTTTTAATTAGCTTGCAGTGCTTTAGTGGTGTTTTAATATTTTTATTTATATACGTATGCATATTAATTATTTGTTAATTTATATTTTTAAAATATTAACTATTAAACTAATAAATATTTATTACGTTTTTTAAGTCACGTTTCATAGAAATGTTATTTAATACTCTTGATCAAACTTTTTATTAATATGTCACTAATGGTTTTTCTGTATGGTGACCGAGTAAGAATACAATTCACCACCCCCTCTCGTACCCGTGGGTGTCGTAAAAGATGACTAAGGGATTAATGCAGATAATATCTATGTAAGAAAAGCGTGGTATAGGTCATTTTCCTTCCCGTTATAGAGGTGGCTCGATCCCAAAAATAAGACGTGGCTGACCTGTGATGATGATGATGAATGATTTGGCCGTTTAAGAAGAGAATATTATACAGTCATCATTCATTCATTTTCATCATTTCGGCTCGAGCCTCCTCCACAATAGGAGGGAAAGTGACCTTATCATGCTGGCCAGATAGGTTGGTATATCTCTTGTATAGATGTTATATGCGTATACCATAGTCGTCTTTTACGACACCCACGAGCAAGAGAGAGGGTGGTGAATTGTATTCTTACTCCGTCACCACACAGAAAACTATACAGAGTATGTAGCTTCAATTTCTATACAAGACAAAATATAAAGAAGACTTTTAATTAAGAGTATGTTTTCTTCTAAGTACTTCAGAGGGACGTGAAATTAAATATGTCACCTCCCCTTCCCTTATAAATCTGTATATTATAAGATGATTACTGCTCGTTTTCACTAACGACTCCTGAATTTTAGGTGACACCTAAGACAATATTAAGACTCTATCTATACATCTATGCAAATAAATAAAATTGAAGTGTCTATTTGTAATGTCAAAATAATGGGCTTTTTTCACGCTCACACGGTTATTTGCGCTATACATATGCCTACAATACACTATATTTTTTTGTCTGTCTGTCTGTTTGTTCCGGGTAATCTTCAAAACGGCTGGACCAATTTCAAAAATTCTCTCACCAATAGAAAGCTATAGTATCAGGGAGTAACCTAGGCTATATTTTATCTATATATGTAAAACGACTAAAACAGAAGCGAAGTGAGGGCGGATTGCTAGTAAATAAATAAAATTGAAGTGTCCGTTTGTAATGTCAAACTACTGGGCTACTACTTACTACCAAATAGGTGTCTATATAGGGTGTAACATAGGCTATTTTATTCCGGTATTCCCACGGGAACAGGCACTATACGGGTAAGACGACTGAAACCGAAGCGAAGCAAGGGCGGCTAGTATATTTTAAGATGATTAATGCCTCTTTTAACCAGCGATCCTTAAATTTTAAGTAACACCTAAGACAATATAAATAATACAAAAAGAAACTTAAATATATAACGTTAATGTGACCTAAAACTTAATATTTTTTTTATTGCAAATGGTGGCACACGAGCAAACAGTACACCTGATCGTAAGTGTTGTTGCCGCTCATGGACCTTTACAAGGTCGCTGCCTACCGCGAAGAAAGTGAAGGCAGTGTGAATACGTGCATTAATTCTTGGTGATACCAAGGGCACCACCAAAACCCTCCACAAACAAACACCCTCAAAAATTTGGGCTGCCGGCTCTCTCGCTCACCGAACGAAGCGCAGTAACAAATTGCTACTACTCAGACGTCGATTTTCTGCTCAGTGTGGTACTACCCCGGACGGACCGGCCCGCGACTGTAGACAAATAACTGTTGACAGTGTGCTCCTACCACTCTTGAAATTTTATTTAGACTCAACATTCAAAAAATGGTTGTCATTTATATTTTTTTAACTGACACCTAAAATTTAGAGGTCATTGTTGAGGTTATAAGAGATATAAACAAATAACTTCACTACAAAAGAAGGCAAACTCAAAATGAAATATTATTATATATTTTTACTTGTAAGAACGACCCCCTACTAGATGGATTAACGACAACTTGAAAGTCGCAGGGAACCGTTGGATGCAAAGAGCCGTTCCGAGTGGCATTCTCGGCGAGGCCTATGTCCAACAATAGATGTTCACAGACTGGTGCATGTAGTAAGAAAACAATTCACCACTAACTTTCTTGCCCGTGGGTGTCATAAAAGACGACTAGGGATATATTATGGAGATTTCATCCACTGGACTCCCTGCTAAGACGTGCTGTTCGAATCCTCGGAGATTACAATCTTACGACGGATTGGAGTTACGGGAGCGGCGGAAAGTCTCTGGGTCACTTTGTGTACTCCATCGACTCTTTCACGAGGAGTGTTCCGAGAAACTATTTGACTTGGTACCACCATCATTTTACCAAGGTACCACTCGACATTCTAGTAGAGTTCATCCATTTCACCTGGAAGCGCTATGATCTTCAACTGTACGTTTCCAGCGATCATTTCTCCCACGTACGCAAGCTCTGGAATGGAACTATCTGCTGCTGTGTTGCCCGAGCGCTATGACATGACCTTCTTTAAAGGAGGTTTAAGAACAGTATTTTCTTCACGTTAGGAAACGGCCTGGCTGTGCCCCTGGTATTACAAGAGTCCATGCGGCAGTATCACTTACCATCAGGTGTGCTCGCTCGTTTGCCACCGTTGACAATAAAAGAAAAGATATAGCTGCTCTAGTGGTTAACTCGTGATTGGGTGTCGCTTGCGGGACTTGGTCCAGCCATAATCTTCTCATTCTTGTGAATTGGTTATCAATAAGCATGTTGTTAGATGTAATTCTCATCATCATTTCAGCCTATCGCCGTCCACTGCTGGACGTAGGCCTCTCTCATATTACGCCACAGAGTGCGATCCTATGCCACATACAACCAACGACACCCAGCAACTTTCACCAAGTCGTCAGTCAACTAATAGGGGCGTCCTACACTGCGGCGTCCGATACGTGGTCGCCACTCGAGAACCTTTCTTCCCCAACGGTTGGCGGTTAGTCCAGCGATGTGGCCTACCCATTGCCACTTCAGCGTGCTAATTCTTCGTGCTATTGCTACACCCGTTCTTCTACGAATTGCCGCATATCGGATTCTATCTCGCAGGGAAATCCTGAGCATAGCCAGCTCCATAGCACGTTCAGCGACTTTGAGTTTGGTCATGAGGCCTACATATAGGGAGCACGTTTCCGTGCCGTAAGCCATCACTGGTAACTCACTGGTTGTAGACTGTTTGATGTAATTTTATTTAAGGGAAATTAACAATTAAATAAATAATAGACAATCCCGCTGAGTTTCTTGCCGGCTCTTCTCAGTGCGGTTTCCGATCTGGTAATATTAAGGTAAAACGTAAAAAAAGTGTGGTTCCGTCTCTCTCTCTCTCTCACTGAACGTAGTGCAGTAACATATATCTACTACTCTGTTGTATATTTTCTGCTCAGTGTGGTACTACACCGGACGGACCGGCCAGCGACTGTAGACACACAATTGTTGACAATGTGCTCCTACCACTACCTGTGTGCGTCTATAAGCTGTGTGTATGTATGTCCGGGCTAAGCTGTCAAGGCCATCTGCGGCCAACAGCTATACACACACATAAAATCAGTTGTCTGTAAAGTCGGTTTACTGACGATAGTTGAACGTGACAACGTCATAAGAAAATACTGATGGAATGGTTTCATTTTTCAAAAGAAAATTTTAATTTTATTTGTTTGATAGATATTTTGTATGGATCAAGCCTTAAATGGAACACCTCAGAGCGAGGTAACGCCGCATACGTCATGTTTTTTCGTGTGTGCAGCCGGCTCCATCGAATTATAAGACGTTGTCATGTCAAAAAAAAAACGCTTCCTATCACATTTTCGCCTACGTTAAATTTTATAAATTATCTCTCTGTCTGTCTCTTTTTACTGTCGCTTTTTCGTTTCATCGACTTTTAAATCACAACTTCAAAGTTAAAAAATAAATGACAGCCTGCTGAGATCCTTGTCGGATGTTGTGTCCGCGATCCGATCCGGTGGTAGATTATTGTTTTGTTTCAAACGATTTCAATTTTACAATATGTAAATGCCCTTAAGAGGCTTATGCTGAGTAAATGATTTGATTTGATTTGTGATGTGCGGTATATTGATTCATCATCATCTCAGCTCATATACGTCACACTGCAGGGTTTGAGCCTTCTCCACAATAGGAGAGGAACTGACCTTACAGAACCTAGATGCTGGTATAGAGGAGGTAGTAGTAGACAGTATTTTTTTATGGGTGGGCTATGGTAAGCGCAGATGCGGTCCATTCCGTCCGGGGTAGGGATGTGAAAAATAATCGATTTTTATATTAATCGATTATTAATTGATCGATTATTTTTGTAATAATCGATTTTTATAATCGATTATCAAAATAATATAGAATTGATTATTTTGATATTAAAATTAATCGATTATTATAGTATTTGCTTTTTGTTTAAAATAAAATCACTGCCAGAGTTCCTAAAAAAAAGGGTCAGTACGATACTGCGTGCAATGTCTCATACTATATTAGAAAATAATTCTCGCATTTCCTAAAAGTAAAAGTCATCATAATCCTATAATCGATTATTTTATAATCGATTTATTAAAAAAAAATCGATTATTTATTAATATATTTATTAAAGAATCAATTATTTATTAATCGATTATTTTCCCTCGAAGTCACATCCCTAGTCCGGGGCGACGAAATGACGGCGCGCGTGCCCATAACCCACCCGTACCAACGTCACCTTCGTCGTTGGGCCGACCACCAGTGTCGAGTTCCTTGTCCTCAGTGATCGACCCGACGGAATACCCTTTCGGGTACCCTCCCCTCTCGACGTCCAGGTATAGACAGTATAAGGTTTTATTTCAAGTTTTGGTTCTCTTGCATAGATATTTTATATACGTATTATATCCCTTAGTCATATTTTACGACACCCACAGGCAAGATGGTTATTTGTATTCTTACTTATCACACGGAATATATATTTATTTGTCATCGCAGACCACATACGTCCGACTTGGGCTCGAGCCTCCTCCACAATAGGAGAAATATTAACCTTACAGACCTTACATGCTGGCCAGACAGTATAGGGTTTTATTTCAAGTTTTGCTTCTCTTGTATAGATTTTACATGCGTATTATATCCTTCAGTCGTCTTTTACGACATCTACGTGCAAGATGTCGAATGGCATTCTCATTAACCACACTTTATAAAATAATATTGACTTGCCACCATTTATCGCTTAATTCAATCAATTATATGTACTTTTACGTTAAAATTTCCATTTTGAAGCCGTTGCTTTGAATTCAAATGCCCTGCCCAACATATGATATCATATTTTCTGAAGGTCATAAGTCTAGACTAGAGAACGAATAATGTTTGAGTAAATTCCCTTGATAATAATATTTTTATTAATTTACGCCATGCCTCTATGACTTTTGCGTAAACTACAATAAGTAAAGATAGCCTAATTATTAGCTGAAAAGATGGAGGTTATGTGTGGTGACGGAATGAGAATACAAATAACCCATACCAGACTAATCACCACCATTATTGCCCGTGGTTGTCGTAAAAAAATGTTTGCCTATAAAGTCGGTTTACAGACAATTATTTTAAGTGATAAATAACTTAATGAATGATTTACTGTCACTGAACTATCAATATTTTGTATAATATAAAGAAAGAATTAATTGTAGACGCAATTGTTTTTGTTATAAACAATGCAAATCATATTAACTTTTCACTTTATAAACAGTTGACAAAACAGTTCACGTGTAGGTTGTCTGATGGCGCTATCTCTCTTCTACTCGTACGCATCGAACGATGGAGTGAAAGAGAAATAGATGTGTCACAAGCCAAATACCGATCGTGCCTCTCTATCGCTTGTACCGCGCTCTCGCTTGCATGCTCGATTCAGGCGGAACGTGACAATGAGATACACCTTTTCGTGCGAGCAGCCGTTGTTCATCAATTTATGAGACATTATCATATACACATAACGTTATAACACAATACAATAATCTACCACCGGATCGGAACGCGGCCACAATTGAGAAGATCCGGTAAGAAACTCAATGGGCTGTCACTTTTTTTTAATCATTTCTTCTTCTTCTTTTTTTTTGTCTTGGCAATCAGCTATTAATACAAGCCATTTTTCAAATTATCAATTTCTTCATGTCAGTAATGGTCCGTCAGTAAAAGTGTCGCCTCCAACAGTGTAATGGCCACTGTTAGGGGTATCTTCTGAGAATTTTGGTGGAAACAAAAAGGTATCAATAGCAGTTTTATATCATATTCACTACACCTCAGCAGCTCTGCCACTATATATTACATAAAATGCCATCAAGATTATTTAATATAACACGTTAAAACACTAAGATATTGAATATAATACAAGAACACCACATGACACTTCCAGATTCCCGCCAAAATCCCTTTTAATCATTTAAATATATAATTTTATACCTCGTACAATATATAGTATTAGCTCCAGTGTGATGCCCTTCGTAATTGTATACATGTATAAATTTTCAAATATTAGTACAAAACAACAGAGAAAATAACGAAAAGAAAGAAAATATGGCTGGATCAAATCCCACAAGCAAACCATGAGTTAACTACTAGAGCAGCCATCACTCCTCTCAACCACATTACAGGGAAGAGAACGACCCGTCCCACGTAGCTAAAAAAGTGAGCCGTCGCCCAGGACGCCTGACAGATGTGAAACATCGAAACTATTTTGTACGAGTAGAGAGAGACGGTATCGAATATAAAGTATCGATACTAAACTCATGAATAGTATCGAAAGATAAGTAACGTACTGTTTAAAGTATCGAGTACTTTTATTTACTTTATCTTTAGATATCGAGTACTTTTCTTTCGATACCGATACATTTGGATTTCGATATTTTAGTCAATAAGTACTTTTTGGTAGGTATCGTATCGAATAAATTATCCATTTTAAAATTTACTTTACGACTCATATATTTATGGTAACGTCATTTAGTACAAACGAAATGAACCTTCTAAAACGTAGCTTGAAATAATTTGCGATTTATAAACCAGAAATAGCGACATCTATCGAGCAAACGACCAACTCTAAGCTACAATATATTTTATAAAGAACTCTCTAATCCTGATATGACAATAAGACAAGCTGTTTAAAGTGAGTCAAAATCCAATTCTTAAGGAGTTGGTGACATACAAACAAATAAATATACAGCTGAAGCTAATAAAAGCCTATAAAAAATGAAATGCTTTCATCCGTTCACAGACATTCTTTCCGCACGAAGAGTGTGATTTAGGAAACAGAAATGGCGGCATTTATGGAGCTAACGACCAACTCTCAGCTTCAATATATTTAATAAAGAAATTTTTAATCCTGTAATGATAATAAGACAAACTATCTAAATAATTTTAACGTCATTGGTCCTCCTTAAATTTTCAACTTTTAATTGAAATTTGACTGTTTAAAGTGAGTCAAAATTCAATTCCTATGAAGTCGGTAATATACAAAGAAATAAATATATATACACCAGAAACTAATAAAAGCCTATAAAAAAACGGGTTTCGTAGCTGAAAGTAAACTAAATACCATACTTACTGGTATATTTATATTACTAAGTTAGAGAATTTTACATTAATTTATAAAACAAGTATATATGCATAAAAGAACATTAGATTATGACAGGAACTAATACGATAAAACTAAGGCATAAAGTATTAATAAAATATCGCGATTTTTTTCCAATAAATGATGATTTTTATTCAATAAACATTTATTTTCATTAATATACATTACAAGTAACAATTTACTTTGAGTTCACTAGATGGCGTTGTACAAAATTTTAAATCGCACCATGGTTACGTTACAAAAATGTAGGTATATGCATCCAAATATTTATTTATTACTAGCTTTTGCCCGCGGCTTCGCCCGCGTAAAAGTTGGTTTTCACAATTCTTAATTTAAGAAATACTCTGTGTCAATTTTCGTCCAAATCCGGTCAACAGTTTACGCGTGATTGAGTAACAAACGTCCAAATATCTTCACAAATTTTTATATTTGAATATTACTTCCACCTTTGTAGTTTAAATTCAAGTGGAAAGACGATGAGAAATATGGCCATCCTTAGTCGCTGATAATACATTATCCATGATAGGTTTCCATTGGGGAAAAAAAAATTATATCGATCAAATTCTCGCAATTTCATCCACGTAGACCCCATTTCCATGCAAACGCCGAGATAAAAATTGCCTATGTTACTCGCTGATATTATAAGTTTATATGGGTGAAAATAAAAATAATAATTATCAAATCCCATACAAATATCCGACATAAAAATTGCTTATCTTACTCGCTGATAACGTAGCTTCCTATTGGTGAAAGAATTTAAAAATTAGTCAACATCCACCGGTTTCACTCGCGGAGTTCTCGTTCCTGGGCAAACACCAGGATGAAAATAGCCTTTATTTGTTATTCACTGATAATGTAGATTTTCATTCGTAAATTAATTTTCATATCCATTTAGTTCCCGCAATTTCACCGGCATTGTGCCCGGTCCCGTAGGAATATCGGGATAAAAAAATAGCCTAAATATGTTACTCGCTCAAAAATAGCTTTGCGTTAGTGAAATAATTTTAAAATCGACTAAATTCTCACAGTTGTTCCAGCCACACTGGGATAAAATATAGCCTTGGATAAAATATAGCCTAAGTTATTCCTTATATAAGGCTTGGTAGACCTGTTAGTAAAGTATTATCAGTATAGGTCCAGCCGTTTTGAAGGTTACCCCGTAACGAATATAAGTCAAAAAAAAATTGTCCGTCCGTCTGTCTGTCACCAAGCCATATCTCAAGGACCGCGATAGCTAGACAGTTGAATTTTTTACAAATTATGCATTTCTGTTGCCGTTATATCAATAAATATAAAAAAACAAAATAAAATAAATATTTAAGGTGGCTCCTATACAACAAACGCAATTTTCCCCCTTTTTATAGATAATGGTACGGAACCCTTCGTGCGCGACCCCGACTCGCACTTGGCCGGTTTTTTAGACATAGGTATCGTGCAAATAATTGTGTTACCATAAATAAATCCTATTATTTTGACAGACAAATAGACGCTTCAAATTTGTTTATTTCTAGACATAGAAAATTGGATTAATATCTTGATTTTAACTTACTGTCTGGTAGCGGCTAGAAATATTATAACGCTTTCATTGTTTGTGAGTGTCGCAAAATACTACTAAAACAAAGATTTACATCGACCTGGACCAATTGGTGATGCCATCTAGCCAGCAATGTCGTTTGGCAGGCAGCTGGTCATAAAATGTTGCTAGAAGAACCTTTGCAATATCTATGATGGCAGAGCAGTGCCTACATATTGCGTCAATCCAAAGCTATCTATATATACGAGCACTTTCTCCAAGAGAGACAACTTTGTACAAAATTTCATATTTCTAGGCCTAATGATTTCGGCTATACATTTTTCACCCTCTTAGAGAATGAATTTCAAAAACTAATTTCTTAGAGCTCATTTACAACAAAAGAAAGAGAATCGAACAATATACAGAAATACACAGTTTCACGTTCCTAGCCCCAATAGTTTCGGCTATACGCTTTTCATTCCCTTAAGGGGGTGATTTGCCAAAAATACTTTGCTAGTGCTCGTGTACCCCAAAAATACGCCGGAGTAAAAAAAAAATACGTTTCTAGGCCCAGTGGTTGCCGCTGTATACTTTTTGTTTTTTTAGGGGTTGAATTTCATCCCCATGTAAGTAAAATTTTCAAAATGCTAGAACGAATACTTATTTATTTATTATCAAATACCTTAATACAAAGATTCATGGTTTTATCATCGAAAATGTCGAATTTCCATACAAAATGGCAGCCCCTATTTCAATCCCTTATAACAATTTTTTCGCGATTTCTTTACTATAGCTCGTGAACCCCAAGAAATACTATGGTGTAAAAAAATTACGGTTCTAGGCCCAGTGGTTTTAGATATATGCTTTTTTGTCTTTTAGGGGTTGAATTTCGTCCCCATATAAATGAAATTTCCAAAACGCTAGAACGAATATTTATTTATTTATTATAAAGTGCCTTAATACAAAGATTCATGGTTTTATCATCGAAAATGACGAATTTCCATACAAAAGGTCAGCCCCTATTTCAACCCCTTATAACCATTTTTTTTTCGCGATTTCTTTGCTAGAGTTCGTGTACCCCAAGAAATACTACGGTGTAAAAAAAATTTCGTTTCTATGCCCAGTAGTTTCGGCTGTATGCTTTTTTGTCTTTTAGGGGTTGAATTTCATCCCCATATAAATGAAATTTCCAAAACGCTTGAACGAATATTTATTTATTTATTATCAGGTACCTTAATACAAAAATTCGTGGTTCTATCATCGAAAATGACGAATTTCCATACAAAATGTCATCCCCTATTTCAACCCCTTATACCCATTTTTTCGCGATTTCTTTGCTAGAGCTCGTGTACCCCAAGAAATACTACGGTGTAAAAAAATTACGTTTCTAGGCCCAGTGGTTTCGGCTGTATGCTGTTTATGCTTTTTTGTCTTTTAGGGGTTGAATTTCATCCCCATATAAATGAAATCTCCAAAATGCTAGAACGAATATTTATTTATTTATTATAAAGTGCCTTAATACAAAGATTCATGGTTCTATCGTCGAAAATGACGAATTTCCATACAAAATGTCATCCCCTAGTTCAACCCCTTATACCCATTTTTTCGCGACAAAAAGTAGCCTATGTCCTTTCTCAAGCTTTAGTCCATCTCTGTACCAAATTTCATCAAAATCGGTTCAGTGGTTTAGACGTGAAAGCGTAGCAGACAGACAGACAGACAGACAGACAGACAGACAGACAGACAGAGTTACTTTCGCATTTATAATATTAGTAAGGATTTCCCTCTAAAATGTCCGCGATTAAACAACCGCGACTAATACTCGACGAACCCGACGACACTATTACTCTCGCCCAGACTGAGGCATACACAGCCCGCGCGGCCTTGACAAATAGTAGTAAATATCCACGTTACCGCCCCCGCCGACGGGGAAGGAAGACGTGTCGCGTTAAAATCATAAACGTGGGAGTGCCCACTTTGCCAGCGACCGCCCGAGCCGAGGTCCGTACCCCACAGGGGGTGCCCTCGGGATGGGTCGCTTAACTTTAAGCGGGTTGAGAGCCCTCAGCGCTCACCCACCAGTCCGGGTAAAGTTGTCACAGCCATCTGAGGCTAACAACTAAGTCACACAAAAAAAAAAAAAAAAATATATTATTTAATTAATAGGGGACTGCGAGGCGTGGCGTTAAACGCCACGCGACGATCACGGTCACCCTCGCCTATAGATGTTTCACATCAATAAATGTTTATAGAATAAAAATCATCATTTTCTGAAAAAAAATCGTAATATTTTATTTATACATTAGGTATGCCATATTAGTTCCTGTCGTAATCTGTTCTTTTATGCATATATACTAAATTCAATATTTCACATCTGCCAGACGTCTTGAGCGATAGCGCACTTTTTTAACTAAATTTACGACTGTGTGATAAATTATGAAGTAATGTTGTTATGTCGTGGCTTAGTGGACTGTATGGGGTGGTTTATGCCAGCAACATAACGACGTGGGCTAGGTGAAGGACCAGCGGGAGCCAATCCCACTAGTGGGACTGGTTCCCACAAAATGAGGGTTTGTTCAGGAAAGGTGGGCGGAGAACGGAGTAAATTGAGGACCTTACCTCATCTTTCTTGTGCTTTGGTGGAGCTTCAGACTTGCCGGGCTGAAGGTGGTGTTCACGACGAGCTACGTTAGGTTGAATGCGGGCACGGAATTTATTGTCTATTTAATATCACTATTACGGTATAGTATATACAGTCGCGTGCGGATAAGCTAACTGATGTGGTACCATTTTCGGTTCTTATGCTGAGCGGTAGACGCAGTGCCGCGTAACATCTACGTCGCGTTACTCCCAAGTGCAGAATGGCGGCGGCGCTAGCGTAGCACGAATCTAGGCGGAGTTAAGCGACATCACACGAGACGTCGCAGTTCGCGCAAACAAATGCAATGACTGCATCTTTCTCGCTCGGGTACATTCGACGGTCCCGAGTTCATCCGATCGAGCGTTTCACCTTACAGCGTAACGGATCAGCCTCACTTATAGCCTACATCAAAATGTGCGGTGCTTTTCGCTCGGGTACACTCGGCGATCCCGAGTTCATCCGAACGAGCCTTTCACCTTAGAACGTGACGGATCAGTTTTACTAACAGCCTACGAACACATCTGTACGCCAAAATAGAGTTTCACTTCAAAAAGCTAAAAATTCACGCTGCACTAGAGTTATAATCATTTTACGAAAACAAAGGTGTAGTCGATACAGAGCGATGTATGTGACCCAAATTTTTTAATGGAACGCTTTGAAAGCTAGCAAACGATTTGAAACACTGAAACAAAAATACAAAGCAGTCATGCGGACTGCCGATAGACCGGTAAACTTAAAACTATGGACAAACTATTGTTATCTTTCGATCATCGCAGTCCACATACGGGCTGCTCTACTGGGCTCGAGCTTCCTTTAAATGAGAGGGAATTTGACCTACTACACCATGCTGGTCAGACATTTTGGTATAGGGTTTTATTTCGAGTTTTCCTTCTTTGCATAGATATTATTTGAATTTCAGTTTTTGTTGCATATTATTATCCCTTAAACTTATCACAAAATAAAAGGCCCGTTTTGACAGTCCACGCCCAAGTTTCTATTTTTTACAGATCGAAATGTTTTGAAGGTAATTACATTTTTCATTGACGGGTACCGCCCACTGGGCTAAGTGCTGTGCGTAACGATTTTTTCATATTGTCCACAAACTATTAATAATCGGTTAACGAAAAAATAAATCGATCAAGATATATTTTTTAAGTCGAACTCGTTCTTGGCCGGTGTTATTAATTTTAATACTAGTATTTAAACCAATTAATTACTGAATTTCACCAGCTGTGTAGTGACTTTTACTGAAAATTCAAGAAGTCAATATTGACAATATAAAAATGTAATAATATATATACAGGTGACGATAGCTCAATTGACATTTTTGGCTCATCATCTGAAAAAAATGATTGACTGAAAATTCACTTTTTCTCGATATTTTCGTGATTAAGTGAATTTTATTGTAACAAAAATATTAAATGATAGAAAATTGACCTTTCGCAACATTATATCATTTCAAAATAGCTGCAATATCACACTTTAAGTAACATTTTCAAATCAGAACTTTAATCCAATGCACTTTACAATACATATTTAAATCGATTATAAACTCATGCAAACTTGAATCGATTTATCGTGAGTATCGAGCACCGAGTCGTATGGTTAATCACTAATTACATCGCTAAGACAAATGTCAAAACGGGCCTCTTATTTTGTGACAACTATAGTCATCTTTTGCGGCGGTTCCCCAGCGGTTGACGGCTCGACGAACCGACAACCGCTGGGGAAAAAAGGTTCTCGAGTGGCGACCACGTATTGGACGACGCAGTGTAGGATGTCCCCCCCACTAGGTGGACCGACGACCTGGTGAAAGTAGCTGAGCGTCGTTGGATTCAGACGGCACAGGACTGCACTTTGTGGCCTAACATGAGGGAGGCCTACGTCCAGCAGTGGACGGCGATAGGCTGAAATGATGATGATGATGAGTCGTCTTTTACGACATCCACGGGTAATTCTCCACCCCCCTATCTTATTAGAGGGGCCGGTGAATTGTATTCTTACTCCGTCACCACACGAATCTTAATAATCTTACATTAAAGTTTGTATTTTTTTTTTACATTTATCTGTTGACATATATCTGTCACACATGGTATTGGTCATGCTCACTGAAGGGTCTGCTAGCGGTAGCTATGAGGAGCGGGTCACTCCCTTCCCTCCATTATGGTTGAGGGGAGTGATGGCTGCTCTAGTAGTTAACTCGTGATCGGGTGCCGCTTGCGGGATCTGGTCCAACCATAATTTTTTTATTACATTTGTGATTATTATTATATTTGTGAACTATATTACATAATATTTCGAATGGCATTACACTGGAACTATTAATAAGCATGTTGTAAGATGTAATTTTATTTAAAAGAAATTAAAAAAATAATAATAAAAAATAGACAATCCCGCTGAGTTTCTTGCCGGATCTTCTCGGTGCGGTCGCGTTCCGATCCGGCGGTAATTATAACTTTAAGAAAATTGTAAAAAAAATGACAATATGTAAGTGCCCCCGCGGGGTTTATACATAATAAATGATTTGAATTTGAATTGAATTTGACACAGATAGAGAGATACATTGTAATATCTATAATATCTATACTAATATTTAAAGCTGATGCTTTAAGGAGTGGTAGGACCACACTGTCGACAGTTATCTGTCTACAGCCGCGGGCCGGTCCGTCCGGGGTAGTACCACACTGAGCAGAAAATCGACGTCTGAGTAGTAGCAATTTGTTACTGCGCTTCGTTCGGTGAGCGAGAGAGCCGGAAGCCCAACTTTCTGAGGGTGATTGCGTGTGGAGGGTTTTGGTGGTGCCCTTGGTATCACCGAGCCTCAATGCCGCATTCACACTCCCTTCGCTTTCTTCGCGGTAGGCAACGGCCTTGTAAAGGTCCATGAGCGGCAGCAACACTTACCATCAGGTGTACTGTTTGCTTGTTTGCCACCGTTTGCAATAAAAAAAAAAAAAGCTGAAGAGTTTGTTTGTTTAAACGCACTAATCTCTTGAACTACTTGTCCGATTTGAAAAATTCTTTCAGTGTTAGACAGCCTATTTATCGCGGAAGTCTATAGATTATATATCATCACGCTAAAAGCAATAGGAGTGGAGCAACAAAGAAAAATGTTTCAGAATCGGGTTTTATTTTTTGTTTCCGCTGCATCAACGGCAAAATTTTCGCAAAAATTATGTTGACAGAATCGTATTATTGAAAAATAATTTGACCTCTACTTAAACAAAGTCTTAAAGTTAGTGTTAGCCCAAAGTATCTATACCACGCGGACGAAGTCACGAGCAGAATCTAGTCTACATATACAGTGGATTTCATTAATAACGACCTCGGTTGTAACGACTTTTCGGTTATAGCGACGTCGAACTTGGGTCCCTAGAATTTAAAGCATACTTTCGTAGGAAATTCATTCGGTAATAGCGACTCCGGATATAACGCCTAATTCGGGTATACCCACTTGTTTTTATGAACTATTTGGGACAGATTCCTAGAAATTCCTTGCGGATGTTGCGACTGAGTCGGCAAAGGCACAAAGTCTTATTTATAAGCTTTAACTATTAAGCTTTCTTATCCTTTATTTATATTCGCAGATGGTCAAATTTTTAACTGGCCATGGCAACTTTAAAAGTAAATTATTTTCTTTTAAACTCGTACCATCACCATTATGTCAATGTTTCACATCTGACCACGAGTATGAACAATCAGCACATCACATTCTCTGGGAGTGCGATCTCTGGCGAAACGAGCGTAACCTTATGTTAAACAGTTTGCAAGTCACCTGTGGGATAGTATACTATACGGACCTTGTAGCAACTCGAGAAAATTTCCGTGCGTTCATGCATTTCTGCCATACCTACTGTAGCAATCAATCTTAACGCTCACATATAGGCCCCGTTAAGCTCTTCCGTATCCGTGGTGCCGTACTGCTGCGCTATCGTAGCTGTACTCCTGTTTACTTATTGGCTGATTAGTCATTTTGTTTTCCTGTCTCCCGCTTTGCCTAGGAGGGAAGTGGAATCTCTCTTTCCAACTCCTCCTCTTTAATCTTTTGTAATTAAATTTGTTGCGGGTCCTAAGACAACTAAAATCATATCCCGGGACTACCTGAGGGTCAAACCTCGGTGTCATTTATGGAGACCATTGTGGATCCTGGCTTACAGGAGTTACAATGGTGGGAATGTGTGGTGGGATTAGTCCCAAAAAAAAAAACAAAAAAAAAAAGATGGTCAAATGCTTTGTATGTTAGTAGCGTTACTTAGCATGTGCGCGAAGTTAAAATTATAAATTTACTGTTAAAGAAAAACTGATTTCGGATATAGAGACCTCCGGATATAGCGGTGACATTAAAGTGGTCCCTCCGACGTCGTTATAACCGAAATACACTGTATATATTGTTATAGTTAACGTGTTAACTATAACATAACTTGACGTGTCAAGTGATACATGTCTATGACTACTCACGTGACATTTACTCATACATACAACACACGAAAACTTATCACATCTATAAAGATTTTTGCGGATAAACGAAAGGGATAGTCTTTAGTTGAAAAATTTTAACATGAATTGATTGTATTAGGATAGTGTAAAAAGTACGCCAATAACGGCAAAGTGAAGAACTTTTTTTTTCTTCTTTTTTTGTCTTGGCAATCAGCTCCTAATACGAGCCATTTTTGCCAGTGTCGAGTTATATATTTCTTTTCAAACTATCAGTTTCTTCATATCCGTAATGGTCCGTTAGTAAGTCAAATTGTCGCCTTTAACAGTGTAATGGCTACTGTTAAGGGTAGGTAGGTATCTTCTGAGAATTTTGATGTAAACAAAAAGGTATGTATAGCAGTATTATATGATATTCACTACACCTCAGCAGTTTTGCCGCTATATATTACATAAAATGCCATTAAGATTATTTAATACTTTAATACTAGCAACCCGCCCTCGCTTCGCTTCGGTTTCAGTCGTCTTTCCTGAATAGTTCCCGTTCCCGTGGGAATACTGGGATAAAATATAGCCCAGTTTACGCCCTGATATTATAGCTTTCCATTGGTGAAAGAATTCTTGAAATAGGTCCAGCCATTTTGAAGATTATCCGGAACAAACAGACAGACAGACAAAAAAAATATAAAGTGTTTTAGGCACATGTATAGTGCAAATAACCGTGTGAGCATGAAAAAAGCCGTATTATTTTGACATTACAAACAGACACTCCAATTTTATTTATTGGTATAGATAATACAAGACCACCACATGACACTTCCAGATTCCCGCCAAAACCCCCGACAGTAAAGTTAAAGAGTGAAAGTTCAATGTAATATGGCCGTGTGATTAAACGGGATGAAATTACACCCCTTTGGGTTAACGGAGTAAGAATACAATGCCCCAGCCACCAGTCATACCCGTGGGCGTCGTAAAAGACGACTAAGGGATTTAAAATATGCATAAACTGGTTATGCATAATTCTCGAAAAAAGACTGGTAATAGAACCCTATGTCAACCCGTCTGATCAGGTCTGGTACAGTAGGTTAATCTACCGACGTACTCCCCGAGGAGAGGGTACTCCTCAAGGGGTATTCCGTCGGACCGACCACTGACGACAAGTCACCCTGCTTCGGTGGTCGGTCCAACGACGAAGGCGACGTGTCACGGGTGGGTTATGGGTGTGCGTGCTTACGCCCCTCTGTCGCCCCGGACGGAGTGGACCGAGGAGGAGGAGGGCATCGACCGTAACCCACCCCAAAAAGTAGGTCTATTTCCCTTCCATTCCGTGATGATGGTCAAAATATCTTTGTAACCATGCCATTAAAATCTAAAATAAAAATTTACAGAAATTTCTAACAATTTTACAAATAAATCAATGCCATAAACTATTTCAACAATGGCTTTATTCAATAAGTTTGTGTGTGAACAAGCTCGGACCATAACTTCACAACAAGTTTTGGCGGCTACAGCGGCCATTTTAGCTATTGGCACACCGCCATCTTGTCCGTAAACTGTCAAATGGTGTATTCAATAAACGTGTTTGGACTTGTTAAAATTTTCAAATCGAGTTTGTTATATTTATAACTAGCAAACTGCTTTAAATATCCAATATCTTCTAAAATATTAGGATACACGACTGCAGTCCACGAGGCCTCAAGTTAAATATTGGTTCGTCAAAATTTTATAGAAATATAAAAAAATGTAGAGTTTTCTTGAGAGGAAAAATAGCTAAGTTACTTCTTATATAAACAGGTACCTGATAGTAAAATAGTATTAAAATCGGTCCAGCCATTTTGGAGAATACCCAGAACAAAGAGAGAGATAGATAAAAATAAAAATGGGTGCGTGTACTTATGTACGCGCGTGAGAAGTTATACTTCTTTGGCATCATTAAAATATATATATATATATTATATATATATATATATATATATATATATATATATATATATATATATATATAATTATTAAAAACCAAATTTAGAGAATAATCTAAATAAAAAAAAAAAAATAAAAAAAAGAAAAAAATATATATATAAAAAAATAAAAAAAAAGAATAAAAAAATAATAAAAAAAAGAAAAGAGAAATAAAAAAAAATAATAAAAAAAAAAATATATAAAAAAAATAAAAAAAAAACGAAAAAACAAAAAAAAAAAAAAAAGATAAAAAAAACTGATCAGAGGTGACGAGCGTACCAACATGCGCGATTAATATCGAGGTTCAATTTCTATTTTGTTGGTAGCTTTTTTTTCGAGACTTAATGAGCGGTTAAGCAGACAACTTCATACTGTTAACTTTGTGTCACATAATTAAAATTTCACTCTCATCATTTTTTCATAACGCGCCTAAAGAAGTATAACTTCAAAAAGGGAACCATCGATTAGAACGCCTGGAGAATGATGCTCAGAACGCCAGATGTGAAACATCGAAATTATTTTGTACAAGTATATTTGCATAGAATAACAGATTACGAGGGAAGCTAGTGTGGCATAAAATATTAAAAATTAAAATATTAATTCAAAACAATTTTTAACAAAACGATAAAAATAAATTTTGAATGCAATCAAACCCACCATTTTATTAAATTATAAAATTTATATTGATATAAATAAAAGCTTGTCGCGAGAACAAAAATACATTTTTTTTTCCAAAGAATAAACTAACTTTAATTCTAAGCAAATGATAACAACGCGTGCGTGGCTTTTCTTTTGTTGTAATTAAATATTACTTAGTAGATAGGTACCATGATGTTTGAAATCTCCTGTGGTGACGGTGTGATCGTAAAAGACGACTAAAGGATATAATAAACATATAACATCTGTGCAAGATAAGGAAAACTCGAAACAAAACCCTATTCCAACACGTCTGACCAGCGTGGAATAGTAGGTCAATTTCCCTCCCATTATTCAGTAGGTTTGAGCCCAGCAATGGGACGTATATCGCCTGAGATGATGATTATGATTTTCGAATCCACTGGAACACACACAAAAAACAAAATCATCGAAATCGGTCCAGCCGTTTTCAATGACATACATGGGCACAGAAGAACTATATCTTTATATACAAATTACTTGTGTACGTGTGTATGTCACTTATCTTCTCCTAAACGGTTGATGAAATTCTTTGTGTGTGTTCAAGGGGATTCGAGAATGGTTTAGATTCACAATTGGACCCGGTAGGTGGCGCTTATTTGAACCTTATAACGTCTGTTAGCATAATCTATACCAATAAATAAAATTGGAGTGTCTGTTTGTAATGTCAAAATAATAGGCTTTTTTCATGCTCACACGCTTATTTGCACGACACCTATGCCTAAAATAGCAATTAAAAAAACTTTTTCTGTCTATATGTCTGTCTGTTTGTTCGGGGTAATCTTCAAAACGGCTGGACCGATTTCAAAAATTCTTTCACCAATGGAAAGCTATAATATCAGGACATAAACTAGGCTATATTTTAACTTGATATTCCCACGGGAACGGGAACTATGCGGGTAAAACGACTATAACCTATAACCGAAGCGATGCGAGGGCGGATTGCTAGTTATATATATAGATATCCTGGTATCGCCAACTCCAGCCAAGCATGGCGATTATACCATTAAAACCACGAACTTTGGCTACCTAGCAATTCACATCCATTTCCCAAACCTGATCCTCAATTTTGACTTCCAATAAGCAAAAGCAACTTCACCAACATCCCTTTTAAGAAAACTCGGCACCCTAAAAAAACAATCTTCTTTAAGATAAGATAAACAATATCGTTTGAGCGGCGCCTTTGTAATGCCGCCCTTTGATCTTTGCCGCTAACTTCAAATAAGGTTTAACGGTGTTTGAACGTATTATAAGGACTGACCTTGAAGGCAGGTTTCGTTGACCACGTTTAACTGCAAAAATCATGTAGTAGTTAAGATGCCGCCCTATCGACCTTAATGTCGCTGGTTCGGTCTCCGTGCAGTACAAAACTTTGTCCGATTCACAGCCTGTTGTAATTTTTTTGAAGTGAAACTTCTTTGTGCGCATGAGGGTGATTTTTTTACGGATGAAACGCAATTTAGCGTCACGAAGATGTGCAGCGTTTTTGTCGAAGAAGAGGGAGAGAGCGATTGAGACCGATTTAGAGAGAGTGAGAAAGGGCGAACATAGCACGAATCACAGCCATGGGGCGAGAGTAGGGAGAGCAAGTGAGTGAGAAAGATCGAAATATTATTTTTATTTACTTTTTATTGTTTTTATTATATATATTTTTTTGTATATATATATATTTATATATATATATATTGCTGTGTGGTAGCGGCTTCGAATACTACCAACCCTTGCTTTACTCGTGGGTGTCGTAAAAGACGACTAAGAGCCCTAGATTGACCCGGACCAACTCCATCTGGTACCATTTGGGTTAACGATTACATTCCCAAGGAGGGTTGACGTCAGGCAGGCGGCCGGTCATAAAAGTCATTGCCGAAACTTTTTGCAATATGTCAAAACAGATGACATATTGCGTCGACCCCAAGTAATTGGGATAAGAGCAAGATGATGATGATTACTTATATATTTTTTAATACTGATAAAAAACACATGGAACCAAAGAAGTTTCAACTTCTGACATACGTACTTTGTACTCACGCTGTTTTTATTTTTTTGTATGACTTAGTTTTTAGCCGAAGATGGCTGTGACGATTTTACCCGGACTGGTTGGTGAGTGCTGAAAACTCTCAACCCGAGACTGTTGTTCTGAGTCTTTTTTATTGCAAACGAGCAAACAGTACACCTGATGGTAAGTGTTGTTGCCGCTCATGTAACTTTGCTAGACCGCTGCCTACCGCGAAGAGATTGAACGCAGTGTGAATGCGTGCAATGAGATTCAGTGATACTAAAGGTATCACCAAAACCCTCCACACGCAAACACCCTCAGTAAGTTGTGCTTCTGTCTCTCTCTCTCACTGAGCGTAGTGCAGTAACATACAGCTACTTAGGGCTTCTAGTAATAAATCCCGCAATACGGAGATCTCGGTATTGCGGGATCCCACGCCATTTTCCAATCCCGCATGATGCGGAATTACAGGCCCGGGATCGGCGGGATTTGCGGGACCGGAAAAAGCATGTATACAATCTCAAACTTAATAAACTCTCAAATTCAATTTACAGTTTTTACATGTGCTTTTTTTTTGTTGTTATTTTAATTTTCTTTGTGTTATTTTATTTTTGAAGATTTGTTTTGTTTTGATTCAGTATTTGTTACTGTTTTTGTGAAGAAAAAAAACGGTGTAATTTGATTGATCTCATACTTAATAGTAATACGTAAATAAACGGGGAGTTAGTTGATAATTCATAGGGTTTTTGTGATACATAAACGGAGTAATTTCATTGATCTGCTATTAATAGCATTGATCTGCTATTTACGTAAATAAATATGGAGTTGATTAATTCATTGTTTTATTTGCCTTATATACATGTGAATATTTTCGATATACAATCCCGCAAATACTGGGATCCCACGGGATTGAAAATTCGTAGTCCCGCAAATACCGAGATTGAATTCAGGCTGCGGGATTGGAAGCCCTATATCTACTACTCTGTTGTATATTTTCTGCTCAGTGTGGCACTACACCGGACGGACCGGCCAGCGACTGTAGACAAACAACTGTCAACAGTGTGCTCTTACCACTTTTTTTTTTCACGCTGTAGGAATGCATTTACGCACCGTCTCCCGCCGGTGACAGATGGAGGAGTGTGTGGGGCTCGCCGGCTACCGTGTGACCAGAATACCCACTAAAACCACAGCGGCTCCTTCCGCGCTTTTACGGGGCGTCGGAGAGATCGTCTGGTGACATTAAATCCCCGACACCCCAACGCATGGCCATCTGGCCACGTCCTATCGTCATTTAAGGCGGTGGAAGTAGTTTCGCATATTGGCGCCTTCTCCACCCGGGTCGCCGCCGGTGGAGCGAGTCAGGCAAGGCAAGCGCCTCGCGTCCTCCTTGAAATGACAGCCTCACAAAATGAGGCCATCGACGACCAGAACCGGGAGCATCTGCGAGATGATTGTCGACAACGACAGGTCTATTCCAAATTCCATCGATAGGACGTGGCGTTGGGGCCCCCAGGCGGGGCAAACTTCTAATGTGTGGCGCGTATCGTCGATTGCTGCGCCACAGTCATGGCATCCTAGGGCCCCTTCTCTTCCAATTCCATGCAGGTACTTACCGAAGACCCCATGTCCGGTAAGTACCTGATGCTCTTATATTAATCCTGGATGTAATTTGCATTCATCCTCATCACAGACAGCTCATTTACGTCCCACTGCTGGGCTCGAGCCTCAAAAGTGGAATTAACCTACTATACCATGCTGATTAGATGTGTTGGTATAAAGTTTCATTCCAAATTTTCCATCTCTTGCATCGATGTTATAT
Organism: Lymantria dispar; assembly: GCA_032191425.1. Taxonomy (NCBI): domain Eukaryota; kingdom Metazoa; phylum Arthropoda; class Insecta; order Lepidoptera; family Erebidae; genus Lymantria; species Lymantria dispar. The sequence continues at coordinate 2,526,583 of CM063467.1, forward strand.
GCATTAGGGCTTGTACGTAAAAGTGCGATGCGATGCAATGCGAATTCGCAACGTAAAAAGTTGCAACACGAATTGCTGCGATGCGATTTCGTGCGACAAGGCGTCTAGGTGACCATTCCCATACCATACCTTCAACGACCGTCAACCGTACTGGACGTATTTTAAAAACTAGGCCCTGACATGGATCGTAAAAAGAAGTGTGCACTTTTATTATTGTCTATGAGAAAGGCAAAAGAAACAAAGAAGATTTTTCGCAATTTCTTGCGATGCGACGTGCGAGCTCGCAGATTTTTTCGATGCGTCGTCGCATCGCAGTTTTATGTACATGCTTTTACCCTTAGTCGTTTTTCCTACAGGTCAGATAGGGAGTGGTGAATTGTATTCTTACTCCGTCACACTTCAAATTACGTAATATGCCATTAAAATTATTTATTTTAACACATATTCCGTGTGGTGACGGAGTAAGAGTACAATTTACCACTTTTTATCTTGCCTAAACCTATGCAAGAGAAGGAAAACGAAACAAAACTATGTACCAATATGTCTGATCAGCATGGTATCATTATCATTTCATTCATTGCAGCCCACATATGTCCCACTGTTGGGCTCGGGCCTCCTCCACTATGAGAAGGAATTTGATCTACTATACCATGCTGGTCAGACATGTTGGTATAGGGTTTCATTTAGAGTTTTTCTTCTCTTGCACAGATGTTATGTGCATATTATATCTCATAGTCGTCTCTTATGACATTCACGGGTAAGATAGGGAGTGATGAATTGTATTCTTACTCCGTCATCACACAGACAAGACAGTTATCTGTCTACAGCCGCGGGCCGGTTCTTCCGGGGTAGTACCACACTGAGCAGAAAATCTACGTTTGAGTAGTAGTAATTTGTTACTGCGCTTCGTTTGGTGAGCGAGAGAGCCGGAAGCCCAACTTTCTGAGGGTGTTTGTGTGTGGAGGGTTTTGGTGGTGCCCTTGGTATCACCGAGCCTCAATGCACGCATTCACACTCTCATCACTTTCTTCGCGGTAGGTAGTGGCCTTGTAAAGATCCATGAGCGGCAGCAACACTTACCATCAGGTGTACTGTTTGCTCGTTTCCCACCGTTTGCAATAAAAAGAAAAAGACAAGAGCAGAGCATGGTAAGGTCAATTTCCCTCCTATTGTGAAGAAGGCTCGAGCCCAACAGTGGGACTTATATGAGCTGAAATGATGATGACGATGATGATTATAACATATTAATAAAGTTTTCATGTTGAAGAAATAAGACTACAATTCACTATCCCCTATCTTAAGTGTACCCACGGGTAAGATAGGGAAGTTTTGGTGGGCACGTGAAAGCAACACGTAGTCGTCATGTGTTATATTCTCAATGTTTTAATATCTTCAACATCTCAACTCATAGACTTTCCAATACTGAGGTCGAACCTCCTCCACAATAAGAGGGAGGTCAGTTACATTTTATACAAGAAAATCGACATCTGTTTAACAAACAAGCCACAACACTCCGTCTATATATGGCAAAGCATTTATTTCCTTATTTAAAAAAAAAGAGCGTACGTAACTACTCTCTTTCTCGATCTTTCTCACTCGCTTGCTCCTTAGTCTCACTCCATGGCTGTGCTTCGTGCTATGTTCGTTCTTTCTCACTCTCTCTCAATCGGTCTCAATCGCTCTCTCCCTCTTCTTGAACAAGAACGTCCTACATCTTTGTGTCACTAAACTGCGTTTCATCCGTAAAAATTGTACCCTTATTGTACCCTTGAAGTGAAAACTTAAAACTACGACGTCTTAGATACATGAATTTACTCCCCATACAAACTTGTCTATAAAAGTTTTCAAAATAACCTAAAACATAAATAGCCTTTGTAATGTAAACAGATTCCACCCCTAATATCATCCCCCATGCTCGCAGGTGTACTGGACGAGTGCCAAAACTAATATTTGAATGTCATGATTCTATTATAACTAAATATAAAACGTGTTTCTTTTATTGAATTTGTAGCCTTGAGATTTTTGAAATGTAAACTTCTACAGTTAGGTGTTGTATATTGAGCAAATGTCACGTAAGTATCGATACTTTTAGGTATCGAATACTTTTATTACGATACCGATACTTTTGTACTCGATACTTTGTATTCGATACTTTTACTCAATGAGTACTTTGGGGCAGGTATCGTATCGAATAAATTGTAGAAATTATCCATGTTAAACTTGACCAGTCTTAATAGCCCTTCAAAAGCTATTTAATTCCGTTATCCTCGGGGGCGACGTTCCAGAGTCGTGGATCAGGAGTGTGGTGGTGCTGTTCTTCAAGAAGGGTGACAAAGCTCTTCTAAAGAACTACAGACCCATCTCACTCCTGAGCCATGTTTATAAGTTGTTCTCGAGGGTCATTACCAATCGACTCTCGCGCAAGCTCGATGACTTCCAGCCGCCCGAACAAGCCGGCTTCCGAAAAGGCTATAGCACCATAGACCATATCCTCACGCTTCGGCAGATTATACAAAAGACCGAGGAGTATAATCGGCCCCTGTGCTTAGCGTTTGTGGACTATGAGAAAGCCTTTGATTCAGTCGAAACTTGGGCGGTGCTGCAGTCCCTTCAGCGGTGCCAAATCGACTATCGCTCTATCGAAGTGCTGAAGTGTTTGTATAGGAACGCCACAATGTCAGTCCGTATCCGGGATAAGAGTACGAAACCGATCCAGTTGCAGAAAGGCGTGAGACAGGGAGATGTTATCTCTCCGAGACTGATCACCACTGCACTGGAAGATGTATTCAAGCTCTTAGACTGGACTGGACTCGGCATCAACATTAATGGCGAATACATCACTCACCTTCGATTTGCGGACGATATAGTCGTTATGGCAGAATCCATGGAGGACCTTGGCACAATGCTCAATGATCTCAGCAGGGTATCCCAACTAGTGGGTTTACGAATGAACATGGACAAGACGAAAGTCACGTCAAATGCCCATGTCATTCCTGTACCGGTCCTAGTTGGCAATGCGATTCTTCGACATAGCACGAAGAATTAGCACGCTGAAGTGGCAATGGGCAGGCCACATCGCTCGACGAACCGACAACCGCTGGGGAAGAAAGGTTCTCGAGTGGCGACCACGTATCGGACGACGCAGTGTAGGACGCCCCCCCACTAGGTGGACCGATGACCTAGTGAAAGCAGCTGGGTGTCGTTGGATGCAGGCGGCACAGGACCGCTCATTGTGGCGCAACATGAGGGAGGCCTACGTCCAGCAGTGGACGGCGATAGGCTGAAATGATGAATGATGATGATGAAACTTGACCTTATACGGCTCATGTTTATGGTAACGCCATCTAGTTCAAACGTAATGAACCTTCCAAAACGTGGCTCGAAATATTTTAATCCGTTCACAGACGGTCAAACTTCGTTTCTTTGAAGTTTCGATACTTTATTGAGTACGATACTTTTTCTTCGATACTACTCATGAGTACAGTGTCGATACTTCCTTTTCCCTAATTTAATTTCTCAACTAGGTGGACCGACGACCTAGTGAAAGTTGCTGATCGTCGTTGGATGCAGATGGCACAGGACCGTACATTGTGGGGTTACATGAGGGAGGCCTACGTCCAGCAGTGGACGGGAGTAGGCTGAAATGAAAAAAAATTAATGACTTTCTTTTCGATACCGTGTCCCTAAACGTAAGTCATGCGCATGTGTTATGTGACGTGTTAACGATAACAATATAATATGTAAATATGTCAATGTATCAATATACAGGGTGTATCAGGTTATGGGGCAACTGGTCAAAAGGGAGCTAGGCAATGGTGGTAGGAACCCATGAAAAAAATTTGAACGAAAAATATCGATTCGTTAAGGAATTAGAGACATGTAAAGTTTTCAATTTTGTCATCACTTTTTCGTGTAAATCCGATTGAAATGTATAAAGTCAATGATACTTAATACGCAACATATTCATACTTTGTTAAATGTTCATTCATCATCATCATCATCTCAGCCCATATACGCCGCACTGTTGGGCTAGGGCCTCCTCCATAATGGGAGGGAATTTGACCTACCATGCTGGTCAGACATGTTGGTATAGGGTTTCATTTCGAGTTTTCCTTCTCTTGCACAGATGTTATGTGCCTATTATATCCCATAGTCGTCTTGTACGACATCCACGGGCAAGATAGGAAGTGGTGAATTGTATTCTTACTCCGTCACCACACAGAAAATGTTCATTAGAAATTGAATAAATCAATGATTACGTTCCCATAAGCAAGACAAACTTCGCTTTAAAACAGCTGATCGGCCGATGACCGTTGACGGCTCGCCGTTGTTACCTACGCTCATTGAAGCGTTTGCGCAATTCTAGTTGTGAATGAATGAAATTATACTATCGAAGCTTTACATGCCTACATGTATTCTGTCTGTACATGCCTACATAATACGTAACATTTAAGGCTTAGACTCTTAGACACATTTTTTTGAAATCACTATAACTTTTATGGTATATTGTTATTTGTGTAATGTACATTCTAATTACGATCTATGACCGTTAAACTACAACATACTCGAACAGCTGTCCCATAACATGATACAGCCTGTATATTTATATGAGTTTTTTTTTTTGGGGTGGGTTGCGGTCGGCGCACTCCGTCCGGGGCGACAGAGGGGCGTAAGCACACACAACCGCAACCCACCCACGATGCACGTCGCCTTCGTCGTTGCGCCGACCTCCGATATTTATATGTGTGATAGATATATGTCAACACACAACAGATAAATGTAGTCTTTTTTGATGTGAAACATATATAGATAAGGGTGAAACTGATCGTTGGCGTGGCGTTAACGCCACGCTTTTATATGTACATTTGTGTAACGAAACCATAACTTGTTTTAAAATTTTGTACAACGCCATCTGGTGAGCTCAAAATAAATTATTAACCTAAACACATACCTATAGTGTATACTAATGAAAATTAATGTTTATTGAATAAATATCATTTTCTGAAAAAAAAATTGAATATTTTATTAGTACTCTATGCCATATTAGTTCCTGACGTAATCTGTTCTTTTTTGCATATATACTTGTACAAAATAATTTCGATGCTTCACATCTGCCAGACGTCCTGAGGGATGGCTGCCTTTTACACATCTAATTTAAATCTAATAATTAATTTAAAAACTAGGTGGACCGATGACCTAGTGAAGGTGGCTGGGCATCGTTGAATGCAGGCGGCACAGGACCGCTCATTGTGGCGCAACATGAGGGAGGCCTACGTCCAGCAGTGGACGGCGATAGGCTGAAATGATGATGATGATGATGAATTAATTTGATTATCAAAAAATAACAACTATTTGTTTATAGTTTTAAGTTTTCACTTCAGTCTGCAGTTCTTATAACCGATTTGTGTTCTTTTTTTTAAATACCGTGTACTAAGAAAATATTTTTTTTTTACGTATGGTGACAGAGTAAAAATACAAGGTATATAGTATCCATATGATGGCTATGTAAAAAAAAAAGAAAACTCGAAACCAAACTCGAAACTAAACCACATAATTTTTTGTATTTCATCTAATATCAAAGTATTGGCTATTTATAAATATGATTTTATACATAGAAAAAGTGAATACTATCAACACTAACAATTTGCGAAATATGGTTCATCATCATCATCTTGCTCTTATCCCAATTACTTGGGGTCGACGCAATATGTCATCTGTTTTGACATATTGCAAAAAGTTTCGGCAAATACTTTTATGACCGGCCGCCTGCCTGACGTCAACCCTCCTTGGGAATGTAATCGTTGACCCAAATGGTACCAGATGGAGTTGGTCCGGGTCAATCTAGGGCTCTTAGTCGTCTTTTACGACACCCACGAGCAAAGCAAGGGTTGGTAGTATTCGAAGCCGCTACCACACAGCATATGCGAAATATGGTTATTGTTCTGAAATAGTAGTAGCTATGCATATTTTTTGGCTAATTTGCCTAGAATATTATACCATTTTAGAATTGTAGTTAGTTGCGCCAATTTTTAAAAGTATTTGCCGTGGTAGTGTCAATACTTTTTTTTTCACCACGATGAGTGAAATTAAGCTTAATGTCAAAATCATACAAAATTTATGTAAAAAACACAGTTTTTGTTAATTTTTGTGTAGAAACTAGACATTCTGGGATTTTTAATGGTTGTGATCGATAGCAGTGCTACTTACGTTGCTAATACAAAAAGAAAAATCACTGAATTATTTGTAAAATTGTAGCAATGGCACTTAAAAATATAATAAAGGTAGTCCATTTTTAAAAGATTTAATTTTTTTTCGTAATGAAAATAAAATAAGGGTAGAATTTTTTTTTTCTCGACCAGTCATAAGTATGCCCACCTGTTAGTGCCCGCTTATCGTTGAATTTTGGGACACGTTGTAGATGGCAGTTTTTTTTTGGGATAAATCCCACCACACATTCCCACCATTGTAACTCCTGTAAGCCGGGATCCACAACTGTCTCCATAGATCACAAAGAGTAGCCCACCCATAAAAAAAACTATGACATACTGGTTAGATAGGTTGGTATAGGGTTTTGCTTCGAGTTTTCAAGAAAAGGCTCTTCCATAGATATTATATGCATATTAAATCCCTTAGTCGTCTTTTACTGATTACACAGAAAATTGTATGCATTTGTATATTTATGGAATAATAAGTCAATCTAAGGTTAAAATAAGTTAGCATTTGTGGTTTTTACTCTGAATGGTTAAGTTAACCTAACTATCAAAGCGCCTCAAGTTAAATTTAACGATTAACATCCCTTTAACACGATCGTAAAGGGCTAAATTACCCTTAAACTATAAACTAATAGAACTAAAGCTAATATTTTTAAATGCAAACTACAAGTTTGACGCTTGACGAGCTAAGATAACTAAACTCGAGATGAAGTTGTGACTTCAAAGCGTTCCGCCGCGCTAAAGATCAAAGGGATAAGCCGTCAAGAGGGGTAAAGGGGGGTGGATAAACGAGGTTTTTGTTTAAAATTACTTATAGATAACCCTTAGGCCTCTGTTATGTAAGGATATCTTATTAGCGACGATTATTTTTTCACTGAAAAGTGTTTTTGAAGTGAAACTTCTTTAGAATCGTTGTGATTTCAAACTCGATGACACGAAAAAGCGAGTCCATAGAGACACAAACACGTAAATGTATAGGATTCAACCAGCGAGAGAATGAGATGAAGGATAATGTTTGAAGGATGGAGAATAATGGATAAAGGAGTTTCACTTTAGGGATGGGCGATCTTACTGAAAAAGATCGATTCTGGAATCGATTCAAATTGTCGTCCAAAGAATCGATTCACAAAAAAATTGGGGTTGGAGGGATCGATTCCCGATTAATCGATCTATCAATCTGTTCTTTTGGACGGGCTTGTGATGACCTATTTTTTTAGAAAATATGGAGAGTAAATATGTAATGAGCTTTTTTTTTTAGAAAATGAGTGTTATTAATCTTATAATATAGAAACATGAAACATTTACATACTTGATATCTAGTGGGCAGAAAATCGAATGACAATTCTCTAGGGTAAAGTATCGATTCAGTGCTTCGTATCGATTTATAAAATCGATTCTTCGATTAATCGATCTCAGATCACCATCCCTATTTCACTTCTGATATGCGTACTTTGTACACACACTCTTTTTTGTTATTCATCATCAGCTTTGGATGGCCACGTCTAGATGTAGGCCTCAATCCCGCGTCGTCGCAAAGTGTGGCTTATGGCGCCCATATCCAACGACTTCCAGCAATTTTTCTAAATAAAACTACGGACTTTATTGCGTTTTTATTTGATTTCTGATTGTCCGACACTTCGAACAATTTACAACATTCATGTTCACGGGCGGACTCAGATGTTACACATCCAACAAGTCTTCCCGAAATGTAGGGTTACCGGCTACACAGACAGCATCGTTTGTCTTGGCGAGGGACAGTGCGTAAATACATTTCCAAAGCGAGAACAAAAAGAAAAGGTCCGTTTGCACCAATAATGGAGGAGGTCGGAGTCCAACAGTGGGACGTATATAGCCTGCAATGAAATAAAAAACTTAGTTAATTGAATATTTTAACAAAATTTCATTTTGACTAAGTTATATTACGCGAAACCAGTTAAATAATGACTTCTGATGTTTACGCGCGTATTACACATTTAAAAAAAAACTATTTTTACGGATTTTATCGCGTTTGTATTTAATTTTTGATTGACCACCGTTTCGAATAGTTTACAACGTTCATAGTCACGGTCGGACTAAAGTGTACCACGTCCAACAAGTCATCTTTATAACAGAAATTTATATTAACCGCTATAGAATTAGTTAAATTTTGACCCACATTTTGATACAAATTTATTGCCAGTATAAAAAGAAAATGATTAGGTATAAAAAAATAAGTTTTTTTTGGTCAGTAATTATTAAACATTAAATTTGTTGTAATTATTCATCATCATCTTGGAAATATACGTCCTACTGTTGGGCTCGAGCCTTCTCCACAATAGCAGAGAATATGGCCTTACTATACCATGCTGGTTAGGCAGGTTGATATAGGTTTTGTTTAGAGTTTTCCCTCTTTTTCATAGATGTTATATGCGTATTATATCACTTAGTCCTTTTTTACGACATCCACAAGCAGGATTGTGAATTATATTTTTAATTCGCCACCACACGGAAAGTTATAATAATTATTATCATTATTATATTTTGACGTGACAACGTCTTATAATTCGATGGAGGCGGCTGCACACATGAAAAAACATGACGTATGCGGCGTTACCTCGCTCTGAGGCGTTCCATTTAAGGCTTGATCCATATAAAATATCTATCAAACAAATAAAATTAAAATTTTCTTTTGAAAAATGAAACCATTCCATCGGTATTTTCTTATGACGTTGTCACGTTCGTCAGTAAACCGACTTTACGTTTGTAAAGTCGGTTTACCCGATAACCGATTTTTTTTTACTAATTAGAGAGTTAAATAGTAAAAAAAAATACATAATCTTTGTAAATATTGTATATATCTCGTTAGTAGATAATCGTTCGTTTGTTCACAAACTGCACAGGGTCATTTCTATTCTTAGGGTCCAAGTGGCATGTCCAAACAAGCGTGGTGACCATTCGTCCGTCCCCTGAAGGTATCAGCGCGCAGTGAAGGGTTAAACAATGTTTGCAAATGGATAACTTTTTTGCTAAATTGGGTCAGATGAACAAGTCAGTTTTTAGAGGGCCTTTTATTTTGGACTAAGATTGAGATTAAAGAATATGATTGCAGTTTTTTGACGTCTTATAAATCGATGAACGCTAGCTGCACGTACGAAAAAGGATGACTCATTGTTACATTCCGCCTGAGCTGAGGGTGCAAATAAGAGCGCGAAACAAGCGACAGAGAGCCACGATTGGCCTTTTTTTATGGGGGGGTTATTCCATCATAGCTCCTTAAATACATATCAGAACCGGACAAATGAGTTATCATTAGAAGTATCTTGTCGTCCGCTGATTATAGGTCATATGTGTCACTGAATCTAATATGGCGCCCTCTAGAGGTCTTAATGTACTGTGTTAAAAAATTAATTTGAGACAAATATGTCATGTTTCATATCATTGGAAAGGGCCTTACTTTTACGTCGAAAAAAATAAGTGTTGCTGACGCTCATGGACCTTTGCTAGACCTCTGCCTACCGTGAACAAAGTAAAGGGTATTTGAACACGTGCAATGACGTTCGGTGATACTAAAAGTATCACCAAAACCCACGCAAACACCCTTAGAAGGTTGTGCTTCCGTCTCTTTTTTTTTGATGTGAAACATCTTTAGGCGAGGGTGACCGTGATCGTCGCGTGGCGTTTAACGCCACGCCTCGCGGTCCCCTAATAATTATACATTAAATAAATATTTGGATGCATATACCTACATTTTTGTAATGAAACCATGGTGCGATTTAAAATTTTGTACAGCGCCATCTAGTGAACTCAAAGTAAATTGTTACTTGTAATGTATATTAATGAAAATAAATGTTTATTGAATAAAAATCATCATTTTTTGGAAAAAAAATCGCGCTATTTTATTAATACTTTATGCCTTAGTTTTTTCGTATTAGTTCCTGTCGTAATCTAATGTTCTTTTATGCATATATACTTGTTTTATAAATTAATGTAAAATTCTCTAACTTAGTAATATAAATATACCAGTAGGTATGGTATTTAGTTTACTTTCAGCTACGAAAACTGAAGAACGGTTTTTTTATAGGCTTTTATTAGTTTCAGGTGTATATATATTTATTTCTTTGTATATTACCGACTTCATAGGAATTGGATTTTGACTCGCTTTAAACAGTCAAATTTCATTTAAAAGTTGAAAATTTAAGGAGGACCAATGACGTTAAAATTATTTAGATAGCTTGTCTTATTGTCATTACAGGATTAAATTTTTTTTTATTAAATATATTGAAGCTGAGAGTTGGTCGTTAGCTCGATAAATGCCGCCATTTCTGTTTCCTAAATCACACTCTTCGTGCGGAAAGAATGGCTGCGAACGGATGAAAGCATTTCATTTTTTATAGGCTTTTATTAGTTTCAGCTGTGTATTTATTTGTTTGTATGTCACCAACTCCTTAAGAATTGGATTTTGACTCACTTTAAACAGCTTGTCTTATTATCATTACAGGATTAGAGAGTTTTTTATAAAATATCTTGTAGCTTAGAGTTGCTCGTTTGCTCGATAGATGTCGCTATTTCTGGTTTATAAATCGCAAATTATTTCAAGCTACGTTTTAGAAGGTTCATTTCGTTTGTACTAAATGACGTTACCATAAATATGAGTCGTAAAGTCAATTTTAAAATGGATAATTTATTCGATACGATACCTACCAAAAAGTACTTATTGACTAAAATATCGAATATAAAAGTATCGTTATCGAAAGAAAAGTACTCGATACCTAAAGATAAAGTAAATAAAAGTACTCGATACTTTAAACAGTACGTTACTTATATTACGATACTATTCACGAGTTCAGTATCGATACTTTATATTCGATACCGTGTCGCTACTCGTACAAAATAGTTTCGATGTTTCACATCTGTCAGGCGTCCTGAGCGACGGCTCACTTTTTTTTATTGCAAACAGTGGCAAACGAACATACAGTACACCTGATGGTAAGTGTTGCTGCCGCTCATGGACCTTTACAAGGCCGCTGCCTACCGCGAAGAAAGTGAAGGGAGTGTGAATGCGTACATTGAGGCTCGGTGATACCAAGGGCACCACCAAAGCCCTCCACACGCAAACACCCTCAGAAAGTTGGGCTTCCGGCTCTCTCGCTCACCGAACGAAGCGCAATAACAAATTGCTACTACTCAGACGTCGATTTTCTGCTCAGTGTGGTACTACCCCGGACGGACCGGCCCGCGGCTGTAGACAGATAACTGTCGACAGTGTGCTCCTACCACTAGTAAAGTCTCTCGCTCACTGAACGAAGATACTTGTATACGGATGAAGTTGAAAAGCTAGTTTTAATATACGTCACTTACATCCATAAACCGTTATTTCTATTTAAAAAAACAACTCAAATCAAATCAAAACAAATATTGTTAACGAATACTATTTATATATATTCAAACATTTAATCAATAGTTGTAGCATAGAAATCATAATAATATGAGATATTAGAATGAATTAGCGATTCGATTCTTTCCCGTCTCAATGTCGCCATGTTGGTAATGTTTGTGCTCTCGTAAATAAATTCTTTAAAAGTACAAAAACATAATATTGAATACATAAGGGTTACATTGCTTGGTGTACATATATATTAATACTAGTAACCCGCCCTCGCTTCGCTTCGGTTTCAGTCGCCTTACCCTCGTAGTTCCCGTTCCCGTGGCAATATCGGGATAAAATATAGCCTATGTTACTCCCTGATATTATAGCTTTTCATTGATGAAAGAATTTTTGAAATCGGTTCGGTAGTTTAAGCGTGCTTAACAAACAAGGTAGTAAGGATTATATTAGGTACTAGCAACCCGCCCTCGCTTCGCTTCGGTTTTAGTCGTTTTACCCGCATAGTTCTCGTTCCCGTGGGAATACCGGGATAAAATATAGCCTAGTTTACTCCTTGATATTATAGCTTTCGTTTTGAAGATTACCCGGAACAAACAGACAGACAGACAAAAATTTTTTAATCTGTATTTTAGGCATAGGTGTCGTGCAAATAACCGTGTGAGCATGAAAAAAGCCTATTATTTTGACATTACAAACAGACACTCCAATTTTATTTATTGTTATAGATTTTATTTAGGTCTTAAAAGCATACTATTTACAGTAGTTTATCTACAGTCGCTGGCCGGTCCGTCCGGTGTAGTACCACACTGAGCAGAAAATATACAACAGAGTAGTAGATATATGTTACTGCACCTAGTGAGGTGAGAGAGAGAGAGAGAGAGAGACGCAAACACAACTTGATAAGTGTGTTTGCGTCTGGTAGGTTTTGGTGATACCTTTAATATCACTAAACCTCATTGCATGCATTCACACTCCCTACACACTCTTCACCAATATAATAATTACTACAAAAATGTTTAATAATTATTGACCAAAAACAATATAATATTTTCATATAGAATAATTGCCTTTTTGTAATGTCAATAAATTTGTATCAGTATGTAGGTAAAAATTTTAATAAAAAAATAGCGTGAGTACTAAGTACGCATATTAGAAATGAAACTTCTATGGTTCCATGTGTTTTTATCTGTTTTAAAAAAAAATAAAAAAATAATTAAAAATAAAAAAAAAGAATCTATACCAATAAATAAAATTGGAGTGTCTGTTTGTAATGTCAAAATAATAGGTTTTTTTCATGCTCACACGGTTATTTGCACGACACCTATGCCTAAAATACAGATTAAAAAAATGTTGTCTATCTGTCTGTCTGTCTGTCTGTTTGTTCCGGGTAATCTTCAAAATGGCTGGACCGATTTCAAAATTTCTTTCACCAATAGAAAACTATAATATCAGCGCGTAAACTAAGCTATATTTTATCCCGGTATTCCCACGGGAACGGGAACTACGCGGGTAAAACGACTAAAACCGAAGCGAAGCGAGGGCGGGTTGCTAGTTAAACATAAAATCTCCCTTTCTCACTCGTTTGCTCCCTACTCTCGCCCCATAGCTGTGCTTCGTGCTATGTTCGCCCTTTCTCACTCTCTCTCAATCGCTCTCTCCCTCTTCTTCGACAAAAACGCTGCACATCTTCGTGACGCTAAATTGCGTTTCATCCGTAAAAAATTACCCTCATGCACGCAAACAAGTTACACTTCAATAATTCTATTGCGGGTAGATATAAATATCCATAATAACGATGTCTTGTTGTACGTGAGACATATTAATCCGACCGTGAACATAAACGTTGTAAAGTGTTCGCAACATCAGGCATTCAAAAATCAAATACAAACACTTTAAAATCCCGTAAAAAAAAAAATTGGACAAACAAAGAGATCCATAAGAACTCGGATCAAAGAACACATAGCCGATGTGAAGCACCGCCGGGACACTAGGTCTGCAGTCTGTGAACATAGTCAGGACCGCGCCCGCCATAACATCAGGTTTGATAAACCACAAATCCTCGCAAAGGAACACCGATACCTGCCTAGAATGGTACGCGAGGCTATTGAGATTAAAAAAACACTAAAATTTCAATAGAGAGGATGGCTGGGTGTTACTATCAAGCTGGGATCCTGTTATAAACATTATTAAAAACAAATCCAAAAAGACCACCACAAGACTGCAAGACACCGTGAGCTCATATTGTATAGATTTGACCCACAATAATAATAACTAAAGATAATTTTATAAATTAAAACCTTTTAGTAACATAAAGTAAGCCGCCTTCAAAATTAACTTTAATTTAGCATCATGTTACCTGAGTTTTCTTGCCGGATCTTTCTCAGTGTGACCGTGTTCCGATCCGGTGGTAGTATACTAGATTATTAGTTAGTTTTTAAATATAATTACTATTAATTTTAATGTTTAATTATTACTAACCATAAACAATGTAATTTTTTCATATAGAATCATTTTCTTCTTACACTGGCAATAAATTTTGTATCAAAATGTGGGTCAATATTTAATAACTAATTTCTATATCGGGTAGATAATTATAAATTTTCTGCAGTAACGATGACTTGTTGGACGTGAGACATCTTAGTCCACCCGTGACCATGAACACTGTAAAGTGTTCGGGTAATCAAAAATCAAATACAAACGCGATAAAATCCGTAAAGTAGTTTTATTTAAAACGTTAAAATCCGTAAAAATAGTTTTTATCATTTGCCTACCCTCATTCCATGCTAAGTCTGTTCGGTACACCATGTTTTACCTTCCATAACCTCCTATCAGCCACCATATCTGCACTTATTGATTTCATACGCATTTTTCACACAATCCATCTATCTCTTTTTGGATCACCCACGATTCGTCCTTCCACAAACATATTGACTACCCTCCTCGTCAAATGTTGACTCTTTCATGTAGTGTGCTCTGAGGGACTGTTTGACTTGATACCACCGTCACAGTTTTTCCAACGAACCCCTCAACATCGTAGCAGAGTTCATTCTATTTACCTGGAAACTTAATGGTCTTCAACCCTTTCCAAAGATCATTTCTCCCACGTACGTGCAAGCTCTGGAATGAACTACCGGATGCTGTGTTTCCCGAGCGCTATGACATGTCCTTCTTTAAATAATGTTTAAAAAGAGTATTTTCTTTATGGTAGATAACGGCCTAGCTGTGCCCCTGGTATTGCAAAGGTCCATGTGCGGCAGTATCACTTACCATCAGGTATGCTGCTTGCTCGTTTGCCACCATAGGTAACAATAAAGGTTTTTCATCCCTCCTAATCACATGTCCATACCAAGACAATCTCGCGTAATCTTCTCTACCATTTTTTTTTTTGGGTGGTGGGTTGCGGTCGGCGCGCTTCTCGCACCACTCCGTCCGGGGCGACAGAGGAGCGTAAGTACGCACACTCGCAACCCACCCAAACACCACGTCGCCTTCGTCGTTGAGCCGACCACCGGAGCAGAGTTACTTGTCATCAGTGGTCGGCCCGACGGAATACTACTTGGGGTCCTCCCCGAGGGGGGGACGTCGGTCGACGAGAGGGTACCACTATCTTCTCTACCACTAGTGCCACCTTCAGACTTTCCACAATATATTCATTTCTTATTTTATCCAATCTTGTAACTTGACATAGTTTTCATCATTCACCTCATATACGTCCCACTGTTGGGCTCGAGCCTCCTCCACAATAGGAAAGAAATTGACTTTACCATACCGTGCTGGTCAAGTAGGTTGGTGTAGGGTTTCGTTTCGAGTTTTCCTCCTCTTGAATAGATGTTATATGCGTATTATATCCCTTTCCGTGTGGTGACGGAATAAGAATACAATTCACCACTCCCTATCTTGCCCGTGTATGTCTTAAAAGACGATTGAGGGATATAATACGTATATAACATCTATGCAAGAGAAGGAAAACTCGAAACAAAACTCTATACCAACCTGATGCTACAACATCTGACCACTATGGTATAGTAAGGTCAATTTGCCTCCCACTGTGGAGGAGGCTCGAGCCCAATAGTGGGATGTATATGAGCAGAGATGATGATGACATCCCTTAGTCGTCTTTTACGACATCCACGGGCAAGGTTGAGAGTGGTGAATTGTATTCTTACTCCGTCACCACACGGAAGTTTTATTAGCACGATATATTAGATCTATTAACAGTAAATCTTTTCAAATACGCATTATTTTCTATATTTTCGTGCATCGTAAAGGCGTTAATGAATGAATTCAAAAAAGCTTGTCGCTCGCCCTTATCGATCCGAACCTTAATTTGCTCATTAGAGGGGTGCCAGGACACGTCACCAAGCTAAACGTTTCGTAACTCAAAACACTTGTCAACGTATTACGGTACAAATGAGTTATTATTTTTGAAGAGAAAACTTCTATAGGGAGGTAGGTAAATGCGGATTAAATTCATGTGGCCTCCTCCAAATGAGAGGGAAATTCACTAACCACGCTGGTCAGATATATTAGCATACAGTTTTATTTCGAGCTTTACTTCTCTTTGCATAAATGCTATTTGAATATTATACCCCTTTTTTACGGTCTGCGTACTCCTCGCACCACTCCGTCCGAGGCGACAGAGGGGCGTGAGGACGTCCCCTCCCTTGGGGAGGACGTCGGTCTTTCCTCACGCGGTCGGCCTCTCGGTGAATGACGGACTAAATCCTCGGTCCGGTTACCCGCGGCCTCGGCTAGGGCAGTATGAGGCGCAGGTATTCGCGCCTACGCCGCCCTAGTTGTCGGCGGCGGAACGCCTCATCGAGGCTGCGCTCCTCGCGCAGGCGATCCACCGCCTGAATATTATACCCCTTTACGACATCCAAGTGTAAAATAGAGATTGGGGAATTGTATTCTTACTCCGTCACGACACGGAACGCTTACCATCACAAGTAAATTGAAAATTTTGAATAACCCCGGACACGAACTAAAATAATAAAAAAGACTACGTTCTCTTCAACAGGAATTATCAATTAATTGTCATTTAACGATTATACTGGCACACGTGAAGCACTTAATCGAGTAATCATACGACATTACATCATTTTGTAAAAGAGCTAATACTCTTACACTGCTGGACTGATATTAACCAAACATAGCTAAGAACCACCGCAAGGAAACTGGCTTTCAAATGAAAGAAACCGAATCGAAATCGGTCCAACCGTTTGAGAGCTACGATGTTATAGACAAACACACTCAAACAGACAGACATCGGCGTCAAAATTATAACGCCCCACTTTTTGCGTCGTTGGTTAATAAAACAAATAAATATTTGAACTCCTCCTGGAAAAGTATACCAAAAAAGTTTCACCTCGTTAATGTTAATGAACGAACTCGAATAAAATAATTCATCGCGTGACAATATCGATCTGAACGGTATTTTACTCGTTAGTTGTAATTTAAACTGTAAGTATTTAAGTATGACTAAATGTATTACTTATTACTTCTGTGTGATGACGGAATAAGAAAAAAAGGGAGCCGTCGCTCAGGACGCCTGGCAGATGTGAAACATCGAAATTATTTTGTACAAGTATATATGCATAAAAGAACAGATTACGATAGGAACTAATATGGGATAAAGTATTAATAAATGTTACGATTTTTTTTTCCAGAAAATGATGAGAGTTATTCAATAAATATTTATTTTCATTAGTATACACTAAAGGTATGTTTAGGTTAATAATTTATTATGAGCTCACTAGATGGCGTTGTAAAAAATTCTAAAACAGGTTATGGTTTGATTACACAAATGCACATATGAAATCGTGACGTTAACGCCATGCCACTACGGGTTGAGAGCCCTCAGCGCTCACCCACCAGTCCGGGTAAAGTTGTCACAGCCATCTGAAGCTAACAACTAAGTCACACAAAAAAAAAAAAAATGCCATGCCAGCGATTAGGTTCACCCTCGCTGATTTAGTAAAAGACGTTTAGAGGATATAATACGCATATGACATCTATGCAAGAGAAGATAAAATCGAAACAAAACTCTATACCAATCTGTCTGACCAGCGTGAGGATAAGATCAATTTCCCTCCTATTGAGGAGGAGGCTTGAGCCTAGCAGTGAGACATATATGTGCCATGATGAATGAACGAATGTTGCCTTCGCCGATGAAAGACTTGAGATATAAATGGGTGCCAAGTTCTGTAGACTATCGTGTTTCATTTATTAGAAGTTAGGGATGTTCATGCAAAAAAAATATCGATATATTTTTCGATATAATATATCGTAACGTTATATCGATACTTTGCGATATATCGTAAAAAAGTATCGATATCTTCGATATATCGTACAAATGTATCGATATATCATGATATCTGATGTTAACGCGAGCACTACACATTGTAAATAAAACTACTTTTACGGATTATATCGCGTTTGTATTTGATTTATGATTGCCCGATCTTTCGAAAATTATATTGTTTATGGTTACTAACCATAAACAATATATTTTTTTTCATATAGTATCATTTTCTTCTTACACTGGCAATAAATTTGTACTAAAATGTGGGTAACAATTTAATAAATTTATAACTATTTTCTGTATCGGGTAGATAATCATAAATGTCTGTAATAACGATTACTTGTTGGACGTGAGACCCCTTAGTCCGCCCGTGACCATGAATGCTGCAAAGTGTTCGAAACGTCGGGCAATCATAAATCAAATACAAATGCGATATAATCCGTAAAAGTAGTTTTACTTACAATATCGATATATCGTAAAAAATGTTTATTTTAAAAAACCCACCGACTTTTTTAAAAAAGCTGATATTTTGATGTGAGAATTTTCGGTTGAAAATTATGGTGCTTTTTTGATAATAACTCAAAATAAAGTGGAAATTAATATTTTAAATAAAAAAAATTACAGTATGTATGGGACATAAAAAGGTAAGTTTTCACCAAATTTGGTGAAAAAAAATATTTTGTATAAGAAAAAAATAAAAAACGAAAAACTTAGTTATTTGAATTTTTCACACAAATTTTGCTGGACTGCCAGGGCTGACCCTGGTCTAATAATAATTCGGGGTTTTACGTTTTATTTTACTCAAGTTGCCCGTGAAAGTATGTTCTTTAATATATCGGATGATGATGATGATGATATTTGGTATATCGGAAATGTATCGACGATATATATATCAATACTAGACGATTCGATAATATCGGGTGGAAGCAATATATCGTATTCATATATCGATATTTTATGAAGTATCGATATATATCGGATGAAATGTATCGACGATATATATATCGATACTAGACTATTCGATAATATCGGGTGGAAGCAATATATCGTATTCATGTATCGATATTTTATGAAGTATCGATATATATCGGATCAAATGTATCGACGATATATATATCGATACTAGACGATTCGATAATATCGGGTGGAAGCAATATATCGTATTCATATATCGATATTTTATGAAGTATCGATATATATCGGATGAAATGTATCGAAGATATATATATCGATACTAGACGATTCGATAATATCGGGTGGAAGCAATATATCGTATTCATATATCGATATTTTATGAAGTATCGATATATATCGGATGAAATGTATCGACGATATATATATCGATACTAGACGATTCGATAATATCGGGTGGAAGCAATATATCGTATTCATATATCGATATTTTATGAAGTATCGATATATATCGGATGAAATGTATCGCCGATATATATCGATACTAGACGATTCGATAATATCGGGTGGAAGCAATTTATCGTATTCATATATCGATATTTTATGAAGTATCGATATATATCGGATGAAATGTATCGAAGATATATATATCGATACTAGACGATTCGATAATATCGCATGGAAGCGATATATCGTATTCATATATCGATATTTTATGAAGTATCGATATATATCGGATGAAATGTATCGACGATATATATATCGATACTAGACTATTCGATAATATCGGGTGGAAGCAATATATCGTATTCATATATCGATATTTTATGAAGTATCGATATATATCGGATGAAATGTATCGACGATATATATATCGATACTAGACGATTCGATAATATCTCGTGGAAGCGATATATCGTATTCATATATCGATATTTTATGAAGGATCGATATATATCGGATGAAATGTATCGAAGATATATATATCGATACTAGACGATTCGATAATATCGGGTGGAAGCAATATATCGTATTCATATATCGATATTTTATGAAGTATCGATATATATCGGATGAAATGTATCGACGATATATATATCGATACTAGACGATTCGATAATATCGGGTGGAAGCAATATATCGTATTCATATATCGATATTTTATGAAGTATCGATATATATCGGATGAAATGTATCGCCGATATATATCGATACTAGACGATTCGATAATATCGAGTGGAAGCAATTTATCGTATTCATATATCGATATTTTATGAAGTATCGATATATATCGGATGAAATGTATCGAAGATATATATATCGATACTAGACGATTCGATAATATCGCATGGAAGCGATATATCGTATTCATATATCGATATTTTATGAAGTATCGATATATATCGGATGAAATGTATCGACGATATATATATCGATACTAGACTATTCGATAATATCGGGTGGAAGCAATATATCGTATTCATATATCGATATTTTATGAAGTATCGATATATATCGGATGAAATGTATCGACGATATATATATCGATACTAGACGATTCGATAATATCTCGTGGAAGCGATATATCGTATTCATATATCGATATTTTATGAAGGATCGATATATATCGTGCACTCCTATTAGAAGTACATATTCGGAGATAAATTTTATGTTCTTAGGTAAATTTAAAATACATATTCTTGGTTTTCTTGAACTACAAAAGTGTCTGTTATTTACAAACATGACTTTTAAAATTGTAATTCTAAAACATATTGGTAAACATATATAAGTGGAAATGTCCTTTTGTAACGTCAAAATAATAGAACTTTTTAGGGTTCCGTGCTCAAAGGGTAAAAACGGGACTCTATTACTGAGACTTCGCTGTCCGTCCGTCCGTCTGTCACCAGACTGTATCTCAAGAACGGTGATAGCTCGACAATTAAAAATTTTCACAAATGATGTATTTCTATTGCCGTTATAACAACAAATACTAAAAATAAAATAAATATTTAAGGGGGGCTCCCATACAAAATTGATTTTTTTGCTTGGTATCGATAATGGCAATAGCGAGGCACTTGTTTACCTAGTTAATGATACGAAACCCTTCGTGCGCGAGTCCGACTCGCACTTGGCCGAATTTTATGCTCACACGGATTTCACGATACCTATGCGTAAAAACCTGCCTGTCTGTTTATCACAGGTAATCTTTAATACGGCTGGACCCATTTTAATAATATTTTACTGCATATTCTCTGTATAAAATGAAACTTGAGCTATTTTTCCTCCAAAAAGATCACCACAAGACTGTTAGACGCTCATTGTCTAACAGTCTTGTAATATACTTAATAATATTTAATAAATAATACTTAATAAACTTAATAATATACTTAATAATTAATATACTTATAATATAGATTTGACCCACAATAATAATAGTTAAAACATTATTTTATAAATCAAACACCTTTTAGTAAGATACAGTAAGCTGCTTTAAAAATTAATAATAATTTAGCATCATGCCCTTTGAGTTTTCTTGCCGAATCTTTCTCAGTGTGATTGCGTTCTGATCCGGTGGTCATAAATTAGATTCATCATCATAATTTCAGCCTATTGCCGTCCACTACTGGATGTAAGCCTCCCTCATGTTACGCCACAAAGTGCGGTCCTGTGCCGCCTGCATCCAACGACGCCCAGCAACTTTCACCAGGTCGTCGGTCCACCTAATGGGAGGCGTCCTACACCGCGTCGTCTGATACGTGGTTGCCACTCGAGAACCTTTCTTCCCCAGCGGTTGTCGGGTCGTCGAGCGATGTGGCCTGCCCGTTGCCACTTCAGTGTAATTAAAATCAACAAATTAGATTTGTTAGGTTAAAATTAATAAATTGACATTATACAAATTTAATCCATACTAATATTATAAATGCGAAAGTAAGGATGTTTGTTTGTTTGTAACGCTTTCACGCTTAAACCACCAAACCGATTTCAAAAATTCTTTCACCAATGGAAAGCTATAATATCAGGGAGTAACATAGGCTACATTTTATCCCGGTATTCCCACGGGAACAGGAACTACGCGGGTTTAAGTGACTGAAACTGAAGCGAAGCGAGGGCGGGTTGCTAGTAGTTTATAAAATAGTTTATTTAATAATAAAATAAATGACTTGATTATATTTGTAGCCGCTATCAAACGTCACTTATATTGGTACTAATAATATTTGTATCTTAAAATAGTAATATCTTTGTGAATATACAATTTTGTATCCTATAATAGTCGTAGGTTACTGCCCGATTCTAAGGTTATATATATAATGGCCTTATTTTTGAACTTTGTTAGCGGTGTTTATTGATCTACGCGTAGTCGAGGCAGACTCCTGCGGGTTTACCTGTGTAATGCCCATTCAATTATCCGTGTAGTGTCCTTACTGAATAAAAATAACCACCCCTGTCTCTTGCTCGTGGGTGTCGTAAAAGACGACTTAAAGGTACAATATATGTACATATAATATATATATATATATATATATATATAACAGATGTGTTAATAAATCTCTCAAAATAATTACATGCGGTGACAGAGTAAGAATACAATTCACTAATAAGAATACAACCCCCCTCTATTGTTCGTGAGTCTCGTACAAGACGATTATGGACGAGAAGAAAAACTCGAAATATAACCCTATACCAACCTTGCTACAATCTTGAATTACCACTTTCGTCACCTCCACATTCATTAATCTCCTCATAAATTTTCTTCTGTTCAGGGTACTTCTAACCTGGCCTTTCTTAAGAACGTCCCCGATTTGATTGTGAAACGTTCGCCTTGGTCTTCTTACAACACTTCCGTTCACATTCGCCCTATAAATACTCCTTGTTAGTCTCCTTTCATTCATTCTCTCTACATGGTCAAACGAAATTAATATATTTTTCTCAATTCTTGTCACTACATCTACATTCATACGACAACGTTCCCTAAAAGGGTGCACTTTTAAAAAAAAGTAAAGGAAGAAATAAATAAAGATATCTGATGTTTACGCGAGTATTACACATCTATACCAATAAATAAAATTGGAGTGTCTGTTTGTAATGTCAAAATAATAGGCTTTTTTCATGCTCACACGGTTATTTGCACGACACCTATGCCTAAAATAGCAATTAAAAAATTTTTGTCTGTCTGTCTGTTTGTTCCGGGTAATCTTCAAAACGGCTAAACCGATTTCAAATATTCTTTCACCAATGGAAAGCTATAATATCAGGGCGTAAACTAGGCTGAATTTTATCCTGGTATTCCCACGGGAACGGGAACTACGCGGGTAAATCGACTATAACCTTTAACCGAAGCGAAGCGAGGGCGGATTGCTAGTTTTAAATAAAACTACTATTTTTTTTTTTTGGTTGAGCTGCGGTCGGCGCGCTCCTCGCACCACTCCGTCCGGGGCGACAGAGGGGCGTAAGCACGCACACCCGTAACCCACCCCACCTGCACGTCGCCTTCGTCGTTGGGCCGACCACCGGAGCAGGGTTACTTCATCAGTGGTCGGCCCGACGGAATACCCCCTACTTGAGGTACCCTCCCCGAGGGAAGGACGTCGGTCTTTCGTCACGCGGTCGGCCTCTCAGAAATTAAAAAAAAAAACTACTTTACTGATTTTATCGCGTTTGTATTTGATTTTTGATTGCCCGATGTTTCGAACACTTTGCAGCGTTCATGGTCACGGGCGGACTAAGGTGTCTCACGTCCAACAAGTTATCGTTATTACAGACATTTATAATTATCTACCCGATACAGCAAATTAGTTATAAATTTATGAAATTTTGACCCACATTTTAGTACAAATTTGTAGCAATTATTGTTACAATTTGTTGATTTAAAAACTAACAAAACTAACAGTTTTTAAATCAACAAATTGTAACAATAATTGGTACAAATTTAATAATTAATAATTACTAACCATAAACAATATAATTTTTTCATATAGAATCATTTTCTTACACTGGCAATAAATTTGTACTAAAATGTGGGTCAAAATTTAATAAATTTGTAACTAATTTTCTGTATCGGATAGATAATTATAAATGTCTGTAATAACGATTACTTGTTGGACGTGAGACACTTTAGTCCGCCCGTGACCATGAACGCTGCAAAGTGTTCGAAACGTTGGGCAATCAAATACAAACGTGATAAATTCACTAAAGTAGTTTTATTTACAATGTGTAAGTGCTCGCGTAAACATCAGATAGCCTATACCAACATGTCTGACCAGCATGGTATAGTAGGTCAAATTCCCTCTCATTATGAAGGAGGCCCGAGCCCAACAGTGGGACGTATGTGGGCTGTGATGATGAAGAAGAAAATGATTCTATATGAAAAAATTATATTGCTTATGGTTAGTTATTATTTAATAATATCTTGTTGAGCTTTGCTCAGTTTAATTTTGTTGTATTTTTGCTGAATTTATTTAGATATATATAATACTAGCTGTCCAGGCGAACTTCGTACCGCCATAATTTTTTTCGTAAATGTATTTTCTATATTGCTGAATATATAGTCTCTAATGGAAGAACCATTATGGCTTTGTCGGGAAAGATTTGATCGTCTTGATCGCGGCATTGTTAATGATGATTCAATGAGAATCCAAATTACTGATTATTGATTTCTGACAAAATTATAATTATTAGATTTTCAACCATAATTAACTATAGATAATTTAGTTATTACATATCAAATGCGTTTTTGTTATCCTACGTTTCATAGTGACTTGTATTCTCTTTGACATGAGTTTCGGCGCGAATATGGAAATGTCATGTTAAGCTCGTGTATCATATTCATTTTTTTAGTGATTTATAGTGTTATATTCAATAATTTTGCTGATATTTTATGTAATATAATACAGTTGAGATGCTGAAGTGTGGTGAATATGATATAAGAGGGGTTTACGTGTATTTTCATATTCTACCGAAATTCCCAGAGACATCATTTAGTTATGTTTTCAGCGCCTAATTAATGGTAACGACTTGACATACTGACGGACATGACTATAAATAAGCTATTCTATATAAAGAAATGTTAAATCATCATCATCATCATCATCGCAGCCCACATACGTCCCACTGTTGGGCTCGGGCCTCCTCCACAATGGGAGGGAATTTGACCTACTATACCATGCTGGTCAGACATGTTGGTATAGGGTTTCATTTCAAGTTTTCCTTCTCTTGCACAGATGTTATGTGCACATTATTTCCCATAGTCGTCTTATACGACATCCACGGGCAAGTTAGGGAGTGGTGAATTGTATTCTTACTGCGTCACCACACGGAAAGTAGATGAATATATTATACTACTTGTATATATATATATACAAGAATTGCTCGTTTTGAAGATAATATCAGGTTGACCGAGCTTCGCTCGGAGTATTTTTGTAGCATTTATTTAAATATATATAAATAAAAAATAAAAAAATAAATAATGAAATTTATATAAAAAATTACAAAAAGAGAATAATAATAACACCGAGATTCGATCCGACGCCGTTTGTCGCCGATGTAAAAAATAAAATGAAACCTAACTACTTCGCCACTGAGCTATCGCAACTCATGACATTGATGGCAAAATTTGAATTCATATTCTTTTAAATTTTAATGTCATTATATTGTCTGCCAAAAACACTGACAAAACAACATTTTCTATACATAAAACCTAGCTAGATCGATTTTTTGGGCCCGAATCCTCTAGTATGCCAAGTTTCAACAAAATCGTTGGAGCCGTTTCCGAGATCCTCAATATATATATATATATATATATACAAGAATTGCTCGTTTAAAGATATAAGATAAGATTAAATAATTGTATTTAAAACCTAACAATCTAGTAGATCCGGTAGTGTACATGAACACTGCCAAACTGTTCAAAACGTCAGCCAATTAAAAATCAAGTAAAAACGCGATAAAATCCGTAAATTAGATTTATTTAAAATGAGAGAAATATATTTCTAATTAGTCAGCATAACGTTAGTTATAACCATATGTGAATATTAAATCTATCAACGCCATATTTATTTCAATTTTATAACAAATACATTTGAAGTTAATAAAAGCTCGCGATATCAAAGAATAATGTTTGAACATTCGTGACAAAAGCTTTTGCGTGTTAGAGAAAAAAATATAAGGATTTAGTTCTATATGTATGCTTAAGATATATTTTATAGCAATTACTTCTTTTCTAAATGAAACTTCTTTAGAATTGTTGTGATTTCAAATTCGATGAAACGAAAAAGGGAGTCCATAGCCAATACGGTTTTAAAAAAAAAAACTTTTATTGTGAACTAAAATTAAACACACAGAAAATAGTACATGAGATATGGTAGGATTTAGTATAAGGTAACAACGTTACTTCCGACGCGTACTGACTTTGAAAGAGTTGAAATACAGACTGGCTGGGCTGTTCAGGATGGTTGCCTTTTATATAGTATATAGTGCTGACTAAGGGATAGTATCTGGTTGTCAGCCCCTTTAGTAACGTAGGGTGGATATAACAAGACGCAAACACGTAAATGTATAGGATTCAGCCGGCGAGAGAGTGAGACAGAACACATTCGCGTAGCATCCCCATTATAGTCTACTAAGCATTGTCCATATGTATGCGCCTTTATATTGTGATAGTCAGTATATCTATATCTTGCTCGAGTTTTTTTTTATTGCTGTTGGTGGCAAACGAGCAAGCAGCATACCTGATAGTAAATGATGCTGTCGCACATGCACCTTTGCAATACCAGGAGCACAGCCGGGCCGTTGCCTGCTGTGAAGAAAAATCTCTTCTTAAACCTCGTTTAAAGAAGGACATATCATAGCCCAGGGCCTGCACGTACGTGGGAGAAATCATCGCTGGAAACATACAGTTGAAGACCATAACGTTTCCAGGTGAAATGGATGAACCCTGCTGCGGTATCGAGTGGTACGTTGGTAAAACGGTGACAGTGGTACCAAGTCAAATAGTTCCTCAGAGCACTCCCCATGAAAGATCCGGTAGAGTACACAAAGTGATCCAAAGTCTCTCCGCCGCTCTGGTGGCTTCAATCTGTCCGTAAGATTGGGATCCCCGACGATTCAAACAGCACGCCTTTGGAGGGTGGGTCTAGCTGATATTTTGGCGCACCTGCCCAGAGATGTGAGCAGTACTCCACATGAAGACGAACTTGTGCTTTGTATAACAGAAGACACTGTCTCGGTGTGAAAAACCACCTGGCTCTGTTCAGGACGCCCAACGTTTTGCTTGACAATTTGGCTTTATCCTCCAAATGACTCCCAAACTGGACTTTGCTCGATATTTCGACGCCGAGGATCCCAACGCTGTCGGCAATTTGGAGATTTACTTCTTGGAACTGAGGCACCATGACAAATGGGTCCTTATTCTGAAATGGAAGGAAGGAAGGGAGACCCACCACTTTCCCACGGTAATCAATATACCGCACACCACAATAAAAGGAATCTGGGATAGGATTAAGGTGGACTAGGAAATAAGGAAAACTTACTCTCACGTGATGAGCACCTTCCAGAACATCAACTTGCAATTTTCCGCAAAACTTCGAATATTCATTCGACACGTGTTTCGCCTCCAAACAAGGCATCCACAGGACGGTTCGGCTTCAAATACGCTGGGTCCTTCTTTGCAGTGAACGCGCAAACTTGCGTCTTTGTGGGGTTGAACTGGACTAAGTTCCATTCACCCCATTCCTAGGCTCGCCCCAAAGAGCGCTCGACTTCAGACACAAGTTGAACCCTTCTTTCCTGTGTACTCCAATGGACATTCCGTTGCTCGGTGTACCGCTCGTCACCCGTGCTGTCATCCGCATAGCAACGCATATTCTCGATGGAGAACATGTCGTTGATATGCAGGATAAACAACGTCGGGGAGAGCACCAAGCCTTGTGGTACACCAGCATTAATGGTCATGGTATCGGAGCAGGAGTCATCTACCAAGAGTCGTCTCTAAAATAATTTTAGATGCTTTGAGCATCCGGGCCGGCCGCGGATGTCAAAGAATCAATACTAGTGATCGGCCCAATAGCTATTGAGAGAAAATACGGTAGTTTATGGGGTTGCACACTGCTTATCCGTCGCCCCAGGCAGACAATCCACCTAGTAGGTGGTCGTCCTACGTCGATTTATGGTGGTCACTCGAGAACATTTCTTCTTTTTGAAAGTCGCAGGGAACCGTTGAATACAAGTAGCATAGGAGCGTTTCGAGTGGCATTTTCGTGGAGAAGACTTATGTCCAACAGTGGGCGTCTGATGGATACATTTCTTTTTTTTCTCTCGTACAGACATGATTTGCTTTTAATGTATCTTAGTCGTCTTTTACGACACTCACGGCCAAGATTATTAGTATTATTATTCCGTCATCACACGAAAATAATACTAAGGGATATAATATGCATATAACATCTATGCAAGAGAAGGAAAGCTTGAAACAAAACCTTATATCCACCTCTCTGATTGGGTTAATTTGCCTCCTACTATGGAGGAAGCTCAAGCCCAGCAATGGGACGTATACGAGCCAAGATGATGGTGGATATAACCCCATACTGCATTTTGCTAATAGTTTTTACAGTAATTTTTTGACGGTTGGTCAAATATATTTGATGTCAATCTTCTTATTCTTCTTAGGATTACTGACTAAATTACTCTAAATACATTTACTCCAAGTCTATAACGATGTTTCCATGTAGGGACTCAATAAAAGCCTGTTAAAAAGAAAAAGTATTACGTTCTCTTCAACAAGAATTATCAATTAATTGTCATTTAACGATTAATATCTGGTTGACCGAGCTTCGCTCGGAATATTTTTGTGGAATTTATTTAGATATATATTAATAAAAAATAATATAAAAAACTACAAAAAAAAGAATAATAATAACACCGAGATTCGAACCGACGTTGTTAGAATTCTAAAATACCAAAATTAAAACCTGTCAACTTTCCATCTGAGCTATCGTAACTCATGACGTTGACAACGAAATTTGAATTCATATTCTTTAAAAATTTAATGTCATTGTTTGTTTTGCTAAAAACACGGACAAAACAACATTTCCTAT
Organism: Lymantria dispar; assembly: GCA_032191425.1. Taxonomy (NCBI): domain Eukaryota; kingdom Metazoa; phylum Arthropoda; class Insecta; order Lepidoptera; family Erebidae; genus Lymantria; species Lymantria dispar. The sequence goes on from CM063467.1 coordinate 2,555,464, forward strand.
AAATAAAACCTAGCTAGATCGATTTTTTGGACCCGATACCTCTAGTATGCCAAGTTTCAACAAAATCGTTGGAGCCGTTTCCGAGATCCTGAATATATATATATATATAAACTCATTTGCAAAAAAAACGGGCGGTTTTGATTTTCATTCATATTTAAAAAGATACAATACCAAAAAGGTTTCAATCGTTTGTACACGTTACTGGCCGGTTTTAAAAATGCTGTGGTATTTAAAAAAGTACGTTCTAAATTCAATTTTTCATTTGATGTTCATTTTTACAGAAAACCCCTTTTTATCCTACATTTTTGGCGCGAAGTTCCAGAAGTTAACATCGACTTTCATAACTTTTATTCAATTTTTATCGATTAATTTCATATCCTTGACTGTCAAAGCTTTATTTAATGCTGTTTGGCTGTATCAAAAATGGTAGATAAAGTGGTAAAAGCTACCAAAATTATCGCGCTGCTTGAAGAGGGTTGCAGCCAATGTTTCGTGGCTAGGAGGCTAAATGTTAGTCGCTCGACAGTCCAAAGGACCTGGCAGCGATATCAGGAGACTGGTTCCGTCGAGAGAAGGCCTGGTTCTGGAAGAAAACCATGTACCCAACCACGGGATGATCGTTTTCTTGTGAGTCGCGCATTGAGAAATCGCAAATCTTCGTATGTGGATCTTAAGAACAACCGCCAAGAAGTAAGAAATGTGCATATTAGTCTATGGACGGTCAGGAGGAGGCTTCTCGCTGCCAATATACGCAGTCACCGCCCGGCCCGCGGCCCCAAATTACTCCGTGAGCACAGAGTTCACAGGCTTAGGTTCGCTAGAAATTGTGAATCATGGACTCAAGACGATTGGAATAGGGTTTTGTTCTCTGATGAAGCCAGGATATCTCTGTTCGGTGAAGATCGACGTCGGCGAGTGCTAAGAAGACAAGGAGAACGCTTTGCAGAGGCATGTTTCGAAGAAATCACACCTTATGGTGGGGGCTCTGTTATGTTTTGGGCAGGAATAAATTCAATGGATCATACAGAGTTAGTCTTCATTGAAAACGGCTCACTGACTGGGCATCGATACATAACGGAAGTTCTAATTTCTCATGCACAACCCGCATTGGCCGCTCTAGGTGAAGACTCGATTTTTATGGACGACAATGCTCGCGCCCACCGATCCCGCGATGTTAATGCGTATGTGCAAGAGGTCGGCATTCGTCGTTTGGATTGGCCAGCTCGAAGTCCCGACCTCAATCCCATAGAGCATGTCTGGGACGTTCTGAAACGGCGTGTGAGATCAGTACACCCGGCTCCGCAGACCATCAGAGAGCTGAAGAATGTGATTACTGCGGAGTGGGAACGTATTCCGCAAGCAAGTATCCGGGATATACTCGCTAGCATGCCCAGACGAATTCAAGCTGTGATTTTAGCTAGAGGGGGTCACACTCGATACTAAACATTTATCTGCTTTTACTTTATTAAAGAAAAACAAACAAAAAAACTTTTTTATTTTTACTTCATGAGCATATGCACTACTAGCGAATATACACTACTAGCGAGGTTTAGCATTATTTCCCATAAATTGTATCTAAATTTTATGAAATACTGATGAAAACGATTATTTTCTTATTAATTTAGCAAATTGTGTGGATAAAACTACCTATAATTATCAAACAAAGAAATATTAACATTTGAAATGGTTCATTGCTTAGGTGCCCGTTTTTTTTGCAAATGAGTGTATATATATATATATATATATATACAAGAATTGCTCATTTAAAGATATAAGATACTGTCGCACGTGAAGCACTTAATCGAGTAATCATACGACATTACATCGTTTTGTAAAAGAGCTGATACTTACACTGCTGGACCGATATTAATCAAATATAGTTAAGAACTACCGCAAGGAAACTGGCTTTGAAATGAAATAACTCTATTTGAGAGCTACAATTCCACATATACACATAGATAGACAGTCATCGTCGTCAAACTTATTAACTACTTAACTACCCTCTTTTTGGGTCGGGAGCTAAAATAAAATCGGCCAAGTGCGAGTCGAAATCGTGCACGAAGGGTTCCGTACCATTGACTAGGTAAACAATTGCCTCCCTATTGCCATTATCGATATTGAGCAACAAAATCAAGTTTGTTGTATGGGAGCCTCCCTTAAATATTTATTTTATTTTATTTTTAGTATTTGTATAGCGGCAATAGAAATACATCATCTGTGAAAATTTCAACTGTCTAGCTATCACCGTTCTTGAGATACAGTCTGGTGACAGACGGGCGGACGGACAGTGAAGTCTCAGTAATAGGGTCCCGTTTTTACCCTTTGGGTACGGAACCCTAAAAAGAAAAATATTTTATGACAATTGAGAGCATTTTAAGTGGGGATAGTACCCTTAGTCGGCCCTACATGTCAGTAAATGAATTCCCTGTAATTAAAACACTTCATAATGATATCTGATGTTTACGCGAGCACTACACTTTGTAAATAAAACTACTTTTGTGGATTATATCGCGTTTGTATTTGATTTATGATTGCCCGACGTTTCGAACACTTTGCAGCATTCATGGTCACGGGCGGAATCCAAAAAGACCACCACAAGACTGCATGATACTGTGGGCACTTATTGTATAGATTCGACCGGCAATAATAATAGTTAAAGATAATTTTATAAATCAAAAATCTTTTAGTAAGAAAAGGAAACCGCATCTAAAATTAAAAATCAATATTAATTTAGCATCATGTCCCCTGAGTTTTCTTGCCGGATCTTTCTCAGTGTGGCGGCGTTCCGATCCGGTGGTAGTATATTAGTTTTGTTAGTTTTTAAATCAACGAATTGCAACAATAATTGCTACAAATTTAATAATTACTAACCATAAACAATATAATTTTTTCATATAGAATCATTTTCTTCTTACACTGGCAATAAATTTGTACTAAAATGTGGGTCAAAATTTAATAAATTTATAACTAATTTTCTGTATCGGGTAGATAATTGTAAATGTCTGTAATAACGATTACTTGTTGGACGTGAGACACCTTAGTCCGCCCGTGACCATGAATGCTGCAAAGTGTTCGAAACGTCGGGCAATCATAAATCAAATACAAACGCGATATAATCCGTAAAAGTAGTTTTATTTAAAACACTTCAATTAATTGAAAGCGATATTAAAACTATATATTATAGCGATTAGTAGGAATTGCCTTTATTAAAGATTGCGTGGCAATTCGGCATGATATAATAACAAACTTGTATTATAAATGTGAGTCGTTTATTGCCGGATACGTCTCATTTTAACGATCACAACCCATTTTAGGCCATGGCCATCCATCGATTTCTAGTACCTTGGCGTTATGGACTTAACTTGGTTGTTTTTAGAAATATATAGTTAGAATTTTCTGTGACGAATTAAGAATACAATTTTATAGTCATTGTAGTTTAAATACGTCTCACAGCTGGACTCAAATCGCCGTCATAATGGGAGGGAAATTAACCTACTATACCACGCTGGTTTGATGTGTTGGTATAGAGTTTTATTTCGAGAGTTCCTTCTTGCACATAGATATTATGCATATATAATCCTTATTTTCCTTTAGGTGTGATAACGGAGTAAGAATACAATACACCACTCCCTATTATACTCGTGGATGTCGTAAAAGACGACTAAATAAAAAATAAATAAAAAAATATATCCCATATTACGCATATAACAACTATGCAAGAGAAAGAAAACTCAAATTAAACACCTTACTTTTTTTTTGTTTTTTTTTTTTTGGGTGGGTTGTGGTCGGCGCGCTCCTCGCACCACTCCGTCCGGGGCGACAGAGGGGCGTAAGTACGCACACCCACAACCCACCCACGATACACGTCGCATTCGTCGTTGGGCTGACCACCGGAGCAGGTTGACTTGACATCAGTGGTTGGCTCGACGAAATACCCTCTATTTGGGGTACCCTCCCATCTATCGACGTCCCCCTCTCGGAGAGGATAATTATAAGAAGATAATTATAAATTTTCTGCAATAACGATGACTTGTTGGACGTGAGACATCTTAGTCCGCCCGTGACCATGAACGCTGCAAAGTGTTCGAAACGTCGGGTAATCAAAAATCAAATACAAACGCGATAAAATCCGTAAAGTAGCTTTATTTAAAAAAAAGTTTCTTCCTCCGTCACCACACGGAGAATCTGTTTACATTGGTATCTGCTTCGTCATTTCAGCTTATGAACGTCCCACTATTGGGCTCGAGCCTACTGCATAATAGAAATAGGGTAATTGACCTTACTATACCACTTTGAGAGGGGTTGGTGTCTTCTCTTGTGTAAATATTGTATGCGTATTCATGATCATCATTATCATCACAGCCCATATACGTCCCACTATAGGGCTCGGGCTTCCTCCACAATGGAAGGGAATTTGACCTTACTTATACCATGCTGGTCAGACATGTTGGTATAGGGTTTCATTACAAGTTTTTTCTTCTCTAGCATAGTTATTATATGCGAGTTCAATCCTTTACTTGTATTTTACGATATCCTTGGGGAGTGGTGAATTTTTTTATTTACTCCGTCACCACACAGGAAACATTTTTGTAATTAAATTTTAACATTGATCATTGTTATGTTGTTCAATTTAAAAAAAAAATAAAAGAAATTCTTCCATCATACACGGCGAGAAGAAATGTAACTAAGAAGAATGCCAATAAGAAGATCTGGCAAGAAACTAAGCTGGTTTGCCGCTTTATTTTTTACTAACTCCGTTTACTTAAAATTGGGTAACAACATTTGAAATAATTTGACGAATTTTCCCGAACCGGGCAAAATTTTATAAGGGTTTTATGCGAAGCATAATAATAGAAAATTATAGTTAAAAAACTAAAAAATCACGTTTACAAGCTGACAACCCGAATCATAGAAGTTTCGAATTTTGCGCATGAGTAGTTCGTACACTAGCTCTATCTCTCTTGCTCTTATGCAAAGGATACGATTAGACATTTCTAAATCTTGGCGAATCTAATCAGTATATTCGCCTATTTTGATCGAATTATTGCATTATCATGGGCATTTAACGGGGGAAAACATTTCAAATAAAATCTATTCGTTCAAAGTGGGGCAAAATGACATTCAAAGATTCTATTACATACATAGATACATACAGGTGAAACTAATAAAAGCGTGTTAAAAAAGCCTAATTTAATCCTTAAGACAGATACCTAATAGTAAAATATTATTAAAATCGGTCCAGCTGTTTGGAAGATTACCTGAAAGAGACAAACTCTTCCTTAACCTCGTTTAAAGACATTTCATAGCGGTCGTGAAACAGCATCAGGTAATTCATTCTATGGCTTGCACGTACGTGGGAGAAATGATCGCTGGAAACGTATAGTTGAAGATCATAACGTTTGCAGGTGAAATTGATGAACCTTGCTGCGGTATCGAGTGCTACGTTGGTAAAATAGTGACAGTAGATATACCGTTGAAGACTATAACGTTTGTATTTAAATAAAAGTTAATAAATAAAAGACTTCAAGCAATTGAGAATGTCGCCCTTTTAAAATTACGCAAGTATTATCTATACCAATAAATAAAATTGGAGTGTCTGTTTGTAATGTCAAAATAATAGACTTTTTTTATGCTCACACGGTTATTTGCACGACACCTATGCCTAAAATAAGAATTAAAAATTTTTTGTCTGTCTGTCTGTTTGTTCCGGGTAATCTTCAAAACGGCTGAACCGATTTCAAAAATTCTTTCACCAATGGAAAGCTATAATATCAGGGAGTAAACTAGGCTATATTTTATTCCGGTATTGCCACGGGAACGGGAACTACGCGGGTAAAACGACTAAAACTTTTTTCTTTAACTAGTGTTCTCTACTCGTGAGAACCTGTAATTGGCTTTATGTTACTAGAATTTAGTTATTAAGATGTTTTGATAGCTGTTAGTTTTCCTATAAATAAATAAAACCGAAGCTAAGCGAGGAGTTTTAGCCGCGTAGTTCCCGTTCCCGTGGGAATACCGGAATAAAATATAGCCTAGTTTACGCCCTGATATTGTAGCTTTCCATTGGTGAAAGAATTTTTTAAATTGGTCCAGCCGTTTTGAAGATTACCCTGAACAAACAGACAGACAGACAAAAAAATTTTAATCTGTATTTTAGGCATAGGTGTCGTGCAAATAACCGTGTGAGCATGAAAAAAGCCTATTATTATGACATTACAAACAGACACTCCAATTTTATTTATTGGTATAGATGGAAGGAAGGAAGGGAGACCCACCACTTACCCACGGTAATCAATATACCGCACACCACAATAGAAGGAATACGGGATAGGTAAGGTGGACTAGGAAATAAGAAAATCTTACTCTCACGTGATGAGCACCTTCCAGAACATCAACTTGCAATTTTCCGCAGAACTTCGAATATTCATTCGACACGTGTTTCGCCTCTAAACGAGGCATCCTCAGGACGGTTCGGTTTCAAATGCGCATTTCCTAGTCCACTTTAATCCTATCCCGTATTCCTTTTATTGTGGTGTGCGGTATTTTGATTACCGTGGGAAAGTTGTGGGTCTCCCTTCCTTCCTTCCATTTCAGAACTATTTTCTGTATCGGGTAGATAATTATAAATTTTCTGCAATAACGATGATTTGTTGGACGTGAGACATCTTAGTCCACCTGTGACCATGAACGCTGCAAAGTGTTCGAAACGTCGGGCAATCAAAAATCAAATACAAACGCGATAAAATCCGTAAAGTAGTTTTATTTAAAATGTGTAATATTTTTTACTATTAAATAATCGCGTAAACACAAGTAATAATTATATAACATTTCTATAACACCGTTCGATTAATAACCATCAACGTCTCAATCAAACTTTATTGAAACGTAATTCAAAATCCACAAAAGTTAATATAAGAAACTTAATAAATATAGAAATCTCAATAAAATTTTAACCGATAAACTTCGACCGTATGAAACTTGGAAGCTTTCTGAGCTTATTTAATATACAAAGTAAATGATATTTTTATATATACTAGTTGTCGCCGTGTGGTCGAAATTCGGCCATCATCATCATCATCATCGCAGCCCACATACGTCCCACTGTTGGGCTAGAGCCTCCTCCATAATGGGAGGGATTTGTCCTACTATACCATGCTGGTCAAACATGTTGGTATAGGATTTTGTTTCGAGTTTTCCTTCTCTTGCACAGATGTTATGTGCATATTATATCCCTTAGTCGTCTCTTACGACATCCACGGGCAAGTTAGGGAGTGGTGAATTGTATTCTTACTCCGTCACCGCACGGAAAATTCGGCCATAATTCATTTTAATTAATTTTTCTGCTACATAATTTTCTTTTAATTTTATTTATGTATAATTGTAAATTGAGCAAGTTGTATTTCACTAACAACTAATATATAAGTACAAATGCCTGTTAGACATTGTCATCATAATTATGATTATTTGACATTCGGTTTGACCAGTGATTTTAACCGTAGTGTGCGTAATACCTCTTTTAATGAATTTAATGTACTTATAATCCATTATTATATGAAATTTCAGTTTTATGCGCTTCTCCTTATTATATACTTCAACTGTGCCAAATTTCATACTTGTCCATCCACGTAATTTTCGTAAAAAGGGGTACAAAGTTTTTACTTCACGTGTTAATATATAGATAAAGCTCTTTTTTTATTGCAAACGTTGGCAAAAAAGCAAACAGTCTACCTTGTATTTTGATTGATTATAAGTGTTGCTGCCGCTCATGAACCTTCCTCATGAACCTTCCTCATGAACCTTCCTCATGAAGCTTCCGATGGATATGAGACTGGTTTAGATTAATAATTGTAATCGTCATGTGGCGCTGCGATCGATTTCAATGAGAATTCCTTTTACTATTTTTTTTAGATTAGAACAGTACAACCTCTGTTGGGTCAGCTAGTAGATGGATAAAAGACTCTTATATTGTCATTTTAATTCTGTTATTATTCAAATTACTTACGGTTTACTCAATATGTAGGTACTTCTTATCTTAATATCTATAAATTACGTGTCACGTTATTTGTCCGCGATGGACTCCTAAACCACTTAACCGTTTTTAATCAAATTTGCACACCGTGTCCAGTTTGATTCAACTTGACAGATAGGATAGCTTACATCTTAATTTATAGTCGCAATATTATTTTATTGCAAATTATTTGTCTATTATTTGACATTCACGATTATCTGTTAATTCCAAACGATTTTAACAGATGGCGATATCTGTTGACTGGATTGAGTAATTAATTAACAGATGGCGCTGCTATGTCAAACCTACAAACGTGTCGATTTTAACTTGCTTTTTTACATAGATGCCATTTGTAAAAAAATATGACGACCTCCATGACAGATGTTCACCTACAGTTCCACTTAAATAGTTTAATAAAATGTAATATAACAAAAACATTAGCCACAGCAACGCGTGGCCGGGTCTGCCAGTATACGTATATACTGCAAAAGTTATTATCATCTTGCTGGTCAAATAATAATAGTGTTAGAAGTACACTGTAAATAGCCGTGTGTCTACAGTCGCTGGCCGGTTCGTCCGGTGTAGTACCACACTGAGCAGACAATATACAACAGAGTAGTAGATATATGTTACTGCACTACGTTCAGTGAGAGAGAGAGAGACAGAAGCACAACTTTCTGAGGGTGTTTGCGTGTGGAGGGTTTTGGTTGTGCCCTTGGTATCACCGAGCCTCGATGCACGCATTCACACTCCTTTACTTTCTTCACGGTAAACAGCTGTCTACCAAAGAATCATGAGCGCCATTATCATTTACCATCAGATACTGTTTACTCTTTTACCACCGGTTGCTATAAAAAAAACCTCTTCTTTTATTTGTATACTAGCAACCTGCCCTCGTTTTGCTTCGGTTTCAGCCTTGCCTGCGTAGTGTACGTTCCCGTGGGAATACCGGGATAAAATATAGCCTAGTTTACTCCCTGATATTATAGCTTTCCATTGGTGAAAGAATTTTTTAAATCGGTCCGCCGTTTTGAAGATTACGCGGAACAAACAGACAGACAGACAAAAAAATATGAAATGATTTTTAGGCATATGTATAGTGCAAATAACCGTGTGAGCATGAAAAAAGCCTATTATTTTGACATTACAAACAGACACTCCAATTTTATTTATTGGTATAGATATTGCCAAAAATATTGACGATAGGTTCTTAACTGGTCGCCTGAAATCAACGCACCTTGAATATGTAATTGTTATCCAGATAGCAAGGAATGAAAAACTCTAAATGAAACCTTACACCAACACGTTTGATTAACGTGGTCATCATTATCAGCCCACATACTGTTGGGCTCGGATCTCCTCCACATTTTTTTTATGGGTGGACTATGGTAAGCGCACGCGCGGTCCATTCCATCCGGGGCGATGAAAAGACGGCGCACGGGCCCATAACCCACCCGTACCCACGTCACCTCGTTGTTGGGCCGACCATCGGCGCAAGGTGACTTGTCATCAGTGGTCGGCCCGACGGAATACCCTTTCGGGTACCCTCACCTCTCGTCCTGGGACGTCGGTCGCCGTCACGCGGTTAGCCTCTTTGCGGGTGACGGACTAAATTCCCCGGTCCGATCACCCGCAGCCTCGGCTAGGAGCCTCCACCACAATGGGAGGGAATTTGAATTTTTTTTTTATTGCCAACGGTGGCAAACGAGCAAGCAGCACACCTGATGATAAGTGATCTGGACACATGGACCTTTGCAATACACAGAGACACAGCCAGGCCGTTGTCTACCGTGAAGTAAATACTCTTCTTAAACCTCGTTTAAAGAAGGACATGTCATAGCGCTCGGGAAACACAGCAGCAGCTAGTTCATTCCAGAGCTTGCAAGTACGTGGGAGAAATGATCGCTGGAAACGTACAGTTGAAGACCATAACGTTTCCAGGTGAAATGGATGAACCCTGCTACGATGTCGAGTGGTACGTTGGTAGAATGGTGACGGTGGTACCAAGTCTAACAATACGTGTATGTTATTATAGGGTTTCATTTCGAGTTTTGCTTCTCTTGGGGGTGTAAAGGGAGTGGTAAATTGTATTCTTACTCCGTCACCACCCGGCAGCGTAGTATAATAGATAAATTTGCCTCCCATTGTGGAGGCTCAAGCCCAGCAGTGGGACGTATGTGAACTGTGATAAAGTATCCTCGCATATATAAATAAACGTTTTTGATTTTGATATTATTTTTACAGATTTTGTGACTTATCTGTATCTGTACTCTAACAAACAACACTAAACAAACTCTTTGGCTTTATATATCCTTTTTTCTTTTTTTTTTTTTTGCGGTCGGCGCGCTCCTTGCATCCCTATTTGGGGTACCCTCTCATCGACCGACGTCCCTCCTTCGGGGAGGACGTCGGTCTTTGCTCACGCGGTCGGCCTCTCGGCGGGTGATGGACTAATTTCCCTGTCACGTCACCCGCGGCCTCGGCTAGGGTGGCATGAGGCGCAGGTATTCGTCGCCCCAGTCGCCGGCGGCGAAGTTTTATATATCCTTACCAATATTATAGATTGAAAGTAAGTTTGTTTGTTTATTACGCTTTCACGCTTAAACCACCGTAACGATTTCAAAAATTCTTTCACCAATGGAAATCTATAATATCAGGGAGTAACATAGGCTATATTTTATCCCGGTATTTCCACGGGAACGAGAACTACGTGGGTAAGGTGGTAAATCGAAGCGAAGTGGGGGTGGGTTACTAGTTAGTATATAAAGCTGAAGAAAACCTAAAGTTTTTGTTTGTTTGAACGCGCTAATCTCAGGAACTACTGGTCTGATTTCAAAAAGTTTTTTAGTGTTAGATAGCCCATTTATCGAGAAAGGCTATAGGCTAAATATCATTACTCTAAAACCAATAGGAGCGAAGCAACAATGAAGAATGTCTCAAAATCGCTTTTTTTTTTTCATTTGAGAGCTTTCGCTGGGTAAACAGTTAAATTTTCGTAAAAATTCTGTGTAACAGCATTGTATTATTTAAAAATATTTTCACCTTTTAGGTTTACCTAAAAGGTGAAAAGCAGCGACTTGGTTTACCAAGTCGCTGCTTAAAGTTGGCTTTAGCTCAAAGCCACTATTCCAGACGGATGAAGTTGCGAGCAGAAGCGAATTTGATATATACTTTATCGATGCGATGTTTCGAAATCTCTTCAGCAATCATGATTACGCGAATCCCGTAAAAATTTTTTTGTGTATGTAATTTTCGCGTAATGAAGAGGGAGGTTTTCCGACATTACAAAAGTTAGCGCACGCGCGCTCCATTCCGTCCGGGGCGACGAAAGGACGGCGCGCGGGCCCATAACCCACCCGTACCCACGTCGCCTTCGTCCTTGGGCCGATCACCAGTGTCGAGTTCCTTGTCCTCAGTGGTCGGCCCGACAGAATACCCTTTCCGGTATCCTCACCTCTCGACGGTAGCATTATTTTCTGTCGTGTAAAACTTGGTTGAAGGATTACTAGAAAAACATGTCGCAGTATTCTGCTGAGAAGTATTCTTTTTTTTCCCTTGAGGTGACGACTCGAGCCAACAGTGGGACTTGCTGAAATGATAATGATGGGTTACCATACAGGCTGTAGCCGTCACCGTACAAGATTAAACATAAAAGATTAATTACATTTTGAATAAAACTACTTTACGGATTTTATCGCGTTTGTATTTGATTTTTGATTGCCCGACTTTTCGAACACTTTGCAGCGTTCATGGTCACGGGCGGACTAAGATGTCTCACGTCCAACAAGTTATCGTTATTACAGAAAATTTATAATTATCTGTCTATCTAACATAATTAAAAATAAATCCAAAAAGACCACCACAAGACTGCATGACACCGTGAGCATTTATTGTATAGATTTGACCCACAATAATAATAAAGATAATTTTATAAATCAAAAACAGTAAGATAAAGTAAGCCGCCTTAAAAATTAATATTCACCATCATGTCATCTGAGTTTTTTTGCCGGATCTTTCTCAGTGTGGCCGTGTGCCGATCCGGTGGTAGTATACTAGATTGTTAGGTTTTAAATACAATTAATATTAATTTTAATGCCAAATAATTACTAAACATAAACAATATATTTTTTTTTATATAGAATCATTTTTTTACACTGGCAATAAATTTGTATCTAAATATGGGTCAATATTTAGTAACTAATTTTCTGTATCGGGTAATTATAAATTTTCTGTAATAACGATAACTTGTTGAACGTGAGACATCTTAGTCCGCCCGTGACCATGAACGCTGCAAAATGTTCGAAGAGTCGGGCAATCAAAAATCAAATACAAACGCGATAAAATCCGTAAAGTAGTTTTATTTCCCGCCGAGAGGCCGACCGCGTGAGAAAAGACCGACGTCCTCCCCGAGGGGAGGACGTCAGTCGATGTGAGGGTACCCCAATAGGGGGTATTCCGTCAGGCCGACCACTGATGTCAAGTAACCCTGCTCCGGTGGCCGGCCCAACGACGAAGGCGACGTGGTTTTCGGGTGGGATGCGGTGCTAAGGTATACAATATGCATATAACATCTATGCAAGAGATGGAAAATTCGAAATAAAACCCTTTACCAACACGTCTGACCAGCGTAGTAGGTCAACATCCCTCCTATTATAAAAAAGGCTCGAGTCCAATGGTAAACTTGAAATAAAATCCTAACACGTCTGACCAGTACGGTATAGTAAGATCTATATCCCTCCTATTGTGGAGGGGGCTCGATCCCAACAATGGGACTTATATGAGAGGAAGTGATGATTATGGGTCACCATAAGGGCCATAGCCGTCACCATACGGGATTATTGATTATATTTTTTACATAGAGTATAGACTTTTCCGTGTGGTAACGGATTAAGAATATAATTCAACACTTCCTATCTTGTCTTTGAATGTCGTAAAATACGTCTAAGGAATTAAATATGCTTTTAAACCTATGCAAAAGTTGTAAAACTCCAAATAAAACCGTATACCAACACATTTGACCAGCGTGAGATTTAATCCCATCCCACTAATATTATAAACGCAAAAGTTTATGAGTATGTTAAAAATGTGAAGATGTTTGTTGCTCTTTCACGCAAAAACTACTGAATAGATTTTAATGAAACTTCACAATAATATAGCTTACATATCAGAATAACATATAGGCTATAATTTTTCCCGATATTCCCAAGGGAAGAGGGATTGCGGGTGAAACCGCAGAGCGCTGCTTTTACGTTTATAAAATCTAAGCAAGTGATTAAAAATTCGAAATAAAACCTTAAACTAAGATGTTTAACCGTAATATTGTAGGTCAATATCCCTCCTATTGTGAAGGAGGCTTGAGCCCAATAGTGGGATGTATATGAGCCGAGAATGAAATACTTTTGCTTACCCATTTAAGTAGCAAGATAAAGTTTTCATTCCGTATCCTGCATTGTACAGCGGAGAGAAAACTATATATGTATTTTATACAGAACTCCGAACAAAGAAATATGAAGTACGCATGCGCGGTTAGATAGAGTAAGAACTACGGTCGAATCACATTTGAAACGTCAAGTGTGAAAGAGATAGCAAGAATCATAAATTTCGAAAGCCACTGCATGCTAGTTATATTATTTAATTAGAAAAAATTTTGAAGGTGTTAGCGTTTGGATATAATAATGACGGTTTTGATAGAAAACAAGTTAAAACTAATAGTAATTTAACAAAAAAAAAAAACAAGCTTTTATTTAAATGCTCTAAAACGAAGAAAATGGCTGTCATTTAATACAAGAGTGCTTGTTAAGACTATTCAAACGAATCCAAAGTCAATGGTTTTATCTCGTTTAATTTAAGAATTCCTATAGCCACCTGCCGAGGCCATCTTGAGACCAACTTCATGGTACCATATTATTGTCACGGAAGTTACGTAAATAAACCAAATTTTAACTTAATCTAACGACAGGAAGTGGTTCTAATTTAACTCGCAAGATTTGTCCCATACTAACAGGGCAAGTTAAATAAAAGCTTTTAAAAACTAAAACCCCACTATGACAAAAAACGAGTTATCGGATAAATACGGATAAAGTTACGAGCAAATTCAAATAATAATATCTGGTTGACCGAGCTTCGCTCGGTATATTTTTGTTGTATTTTTTGGCGAATTTATTTAGATATATATTAATAAAAAATAAAAATTAAATAATGAAAAAAATATCAAAAATTACAAAAAGAGAATAATAATAACATCGAGATTCGATCCCACGCTGTTTGAATGCTAAAACAAAACAAAAAGAGAACTGACCAACTTCCCAAGTGTAATTTCCCAAGTGTATTGACATTCTTGACAACGATGACGAAATTCGAATTCTTATTCAGAGAATTTCAATAACATTTTATGTCATTGTATTGATAAGTTAAAAACACCGACAAAACAATATTTTCTATAAATAAAACCTAGCTAGATCGATTTTTGGCCCCGAAAACTCTAGTATGCCAGATTTCATCAAAATCGTTGGAGCCGTTTCCGAAATCCTGAATATATACAAGAATTGCTCGTTTAAAGATATAAGATACGTACTTTTGAAATGCACAAGTAACGCCCTTGCCAATGATACGATACACGCATATTTATCTCAAATTTATTTTTTAAGTACTTTAAGACCTCTAGAGTGCGCCATATTAGATTCAATGAGGCATCATATAGCCTCTAATTAGCTGACGATCAAGACGCTTCCAATGGTACCTCATTTGTCCATTTCTAATTAGTAGTTGAGGAGCTATGAGGGAACAGATGAACATACATAGCCTGTCAAAATAATAACCCTCCGTAGTCGGGTAAATGTAGCAATTGCCGTAGAAAACGCAAAAAATGACAACGAAATCACTGAGGCAGTCTTGTGGAAAATTTTGAAAACTATCTCATCTTATAAAAGTCCCACTGGTAAGCGCGAGCCACCTCCACAATAGGAGGGAAATTGACCTTACTATACCATGCTGGTCAGGCATCTTAGTATATCGTTTCGTTTCGCGTTTTCCTTCTCTTGCATAGATTTTATATGCATATTATATCCCTTAGTCGTCTTCTACGACATTCAAAGACAAGTATTTTTATTCCGTCACCACACGGAAAAAAGACTATAAAAAGTTACAAATTAAAAATGAAAAAAAAAAAATCAAAACATTCATAAGTACTGCCGGCAGAAGTGAAAACTTAAAACTATGAAGAAACAATCATTATTTTTCGATATTAAAATTGTTTGATTCTATATTTATTCTGTTGTGTTGACATATATCTGTCACATGCATTAATGTTACATTGTCATATCTTGATCTTGATTGATTGGCTTCTGTTGCCGTTACACCGCAACTTTGCCAAATTGTCCTCCTCATCACGATGTTTGTCCGCGATGGATTCCTAAACTACTTAACCGATTTTAAATTAAATTGGCACACCGTGAGCAGTCTGATCCAACTTGAGAAATAGGATAGCTTAGATCTTTAATTATAGTCGCAATTTTATTTTATTACAAATTATTTGTCTATAATTAATTGACAGTCACAATTATCTGTTAACTCCAAAAGATTCTAACAGATGGCGATATCTGTTGACTGGATTTAAGTAATTTAAGTAATTTGTGTGTGCTCAATGAGATTCGAGAATGGTTTAGATTCATAATTGGACCCGGTAGGTGGCGCTTTATTTGAACAGAACAACGTCTGTTGGGTCAGCTAGTATATGTATATATTGTTATCGTTAACACGTCACGTAACACTATCTATAACTACTTCATCATCATCATAATTTCAGCTCATATATGTCCCACTGTTGGGCTCGAGCCTCCTCCACAATAGTCGGGAAATTGACCTTACTATACCATGCTGGTCAGACAGATTGGTATAGGATTTTATTTCGAGTTTCCTTCTCTTGCATAGATGTTATATGCATATTATATCACTTAGTCGTCTTTTACGACATTCACGGGCAAGATATGGAGTGGCGAATAGTATTCATACTCCGTCACCACACGGACTAACTTACCTGACATTTACTCACACATACAATACCTGACTACAGAAGTTTTCATTTTAATCTATACTAATATTATAAAGCTGAAGAGTTTGTTTGTTTGAACGCGCTAATCTCAGGAACCGCTGGTCCGATTTGAAAATTTTTTTCAGCATTGGATAGCCCATTTATCGAGGAAGGCTATAGGCTATATTATACTTTAAAAAAATTAGGGATCCGTAATAAAAGTCCAATAATGTAACCCAAGGTGTAAAAAAATTACCCGAAAAAATCCTTACATCGCGTGTGTTGCGAAAACTATTGATTATAGAACTAAACAATGTACTACAACTTTGTAGAACATATAATTGTCTACAAAAAATATTGCGACACTATATGTCTAACTATTATAGTTATCTCACAATAAGTGTTTTTTTAATGATATCTGATGTTTACGCGAGCACTACACATTGTAAATAAAACTACTTTTACGGATTATATCGCGTTTGTATTTGATTTATGATTGCCCGACGTTTCGAACACTTTGCAGCATTCATGGTCACGGGCGGACTAAGGTGTCTCACGTCCGACAAGTAATCGTTATTACAGACATTTATAATTATCTACCCGATACAGAAAATTAGTTATAAATTTATTAAATTTTGACCCACATTTAAGTACAAATTTATTGCCAGTGTAAGAAGAGAATGATTCTATATGAAAAAATTATATTGTTTATGGTTAGTAATTATTAATTTTGTAGCAATTATTGTTACCATTTGTTGATTTAAAACTAACAAAACTAATATACTACCACCGGATCGGAACGCGGCCACACTGAGAAAAATCCGGCAAGAAAACTGGAAACGTCGGGCAATCATAAATCAAATACAAACACGATATAATTCGTAAAAGTAGTTTTATTTACAGTGTTTTTTTTTAATTATCAAAACGCCTTCACTTTAAAACTCTCTATTTTGTACCTTGGTACAAAATTAATTACCTTATATTTAAGACGGATTCAATACCTTTCTAGAACTTATTGAATTATTAAATTCGGATATTTCATTCAAAAGATATCGCGTTATTAAAAATGTAAGTATTAGAGTTAGGTGTGATGTGGCGGGCGGTCATGAGAGGCGAGGGGGCGTTAGACTCTGCGAAATGCTTAGAAAGAAACCTCAACATTCCCAACAGTCTGCCACTGGCGCCACTGCAAAACGACTGCGACTTATGCCCAGCAATGAGATAGAGGATGAAAATAGGCAGAGGTTGGCCACTCAACGAGAAATCGCTGAACGAAACTGCGCTAGAGAAACAAGCGTTGAATGAACACAACGTTTGGCTTCACAAACAACTCGAACTTCGTCGAATCGACAACGGAAATCAAGTGCTAAACGTTATCAACGTTTGGCCACAGAAGTTTTAAAATAAATAAATAAATCCTGAAAGTCACTCTACCCCCCGAAGTCACTATTCCACACGGACGAAGTCGCAGGCACTGCTAGTATGTATCATCATCATCATCATCATCTCGGCCCATATACGTCCCACTGTTGGGCTCGGGCCTCCTCCATAATGGAAGGGTAATTGACCTACTATACCACGCTGGTCAAACGTGATGGTATAGGGTTTTATTTCGAGTTTTTCTTCTCTCGCATAGATGTTATATGCGTTTTATATCCGTTAGTCATCTCGTACGATCACCCACGGGTGGTGAATAGAGACCCCATAGAGGGTGGTGAATTGTATTCTTACTCCGTCACCACACGGAATGCTAGTATTTATATAAAATAGAAAATTTTGAATAAGCTCCAACTATAATAGTAAAAAAAAATTAAGTTCTCTTCAACAGGAATTATAAATTAATTGTCATTTAACGATTATACTGGCACGCGTGAAGCACTTAATCGAGTAATCATACGACATTACATCATTTTGTAAAAGAGCTGATACTCTTACACTGCTGGACCGATATTAACCAAACATAGCTAAAAACTACCGCAAGGAAACAGGCTTTCAAATGAAAAAAGCCACATCGAAATCGGTTTATCCGTCTGAGAGCTACGATTCCCCAGACATACACATACACACTCAGACAGATATCGACGTCAAAACTTATAATGCCTCCGTTTACGTCAGGGGTTGAAAATACTTATCCAATCTCAAGAAATGATTGTGTAAAATTCTTCGTCAGACAAAATATGTTGTACGGTAGAAAATATTGCGTTTTGTATAAAGTACCGCGAGGAATTTTAATTATATACCAGCTGTTGATGGCTCTATGTTTATCCTTTGTAAGTAAAAACCGGTCAAGTACGAGTCGCACTACCAAAATAAGGGTTCTGTAACGTTTTATAGTGGTAGGGATCCGCTTAAATTGTTTTAAGTGTGAAATTTTACTGTGACGTGATAAAGTTTTATAAATTGATGAATGCCAGCTTTTTTTTTTGAGGTGGGTTGTAGACGTCGGTCTTTCCTCACGCGGTCGGCCTCTCGGCGGGTGACAGACTAATTCCCCGGTCGCGTCACCCATGAATGCCAGCTGCACGAAAAGTATGACTCATTGTCACGTTCCGCCTGAGCCGAGCGTGCAAGCAAGAGCGCGGAACGTGCGATAGAGAGGCGTTCGGCTTGTGACGCATATATCTTTCTTAAAAAAAAACATTTCAATTAACGACTGTGAACGAAAAAATTTTAATATTAATCTAACTTCTTCTTTATATTATACAAAATAATGACAATTCGTTGATAATCATCACCATCAACATCATCGCAGCCTACATACGTCCCACTGTTGGGCTTGGGTCTCCTCCATAATGGGGGGAAGTTAGACCTACTATACCATGCTTTTTTTTATGGGTGGGCTATGGGAAGCGCACACGCGGTCCATTCCATCCGGGGCGACGAAAGGACGGCGGGCCCATAACCCACCCGTACCCACGTCGTCTTCGTCGTTGGGCCGACCACCAGAGCAGGATGACTTGTCTTGACTTGGTACCCTCACCTCTCGACGTCCCTGACCCATATACCATGTTGATATAAGGTTTCATTTCGAGTTTTCCTTCTCTTGCAAGGATCTAATGTGCATATTAAATTCCTTAGTCGTCTTTTATCACATCCACGTGCAAGACACCCGTATAATTATATTAATTAATCTTTATATATATAACTAAATATTTTGTTCGTGTGTTTGTAATAAAATTCCTCCTACACGGCTGGACCGATTTTAATGAAATTTTTTGTATGTGGATTCGAGAATGGTTTCGATTACTAATTGGACCCAGTAGGTGGCGTTGCTGTAGATTTCAAGGAGAATTCCTTTTATTTTATTTGAATCGGGTCAGCTAATGTACGTTTTCTTTGTTTCAGATTGCTGCCAACCTATTTCAAAGGGGAATAAAGAGCAAGGTTCTGATTTATACTATACTAAATTCGGTTTCACTTGTTTTGCCATTGCAATTTAAATATCTTAATTACGATATGCGACTCCTTAAAGCCGCGGGTTTGATTACCTGATCGCAAAAATTTTAGTGTTTACCTGAGAGGAATAATAGCCCCACGTAATCCCATGTATAGATAGCTAACAGCTACCTGAAAGATGGGTAGGTAAAATAATATCAAAATCGGTGCAGCCGTTTTGAAGATTACCTAGAACGAACAGATAGACAAAATTAATTAAACTGGTTTTTAAGCATTACTATCGTGCAAATAACCATGTGAGCATGAGAAATGCCACGATTACACGATAAAAAAGGCTACACTTTTTTTTTTGGGGCTGGTTTGCGATCGGCGCACTCCTCGCTCCACTCCGTCCGGGGCGACAGAGGGGCGTAAGCACGCACACCCGTAACCCACACGTGTAGCATGTCGCCTTCATCATTGGGTCGACCACCAGAGCAGAGTTCCTTGACTTCAGTGGTGAAGTTTACATTCAAAAACAAAAAAAAATCGGTTGTCTGTAAAGTCGGTTTACTGACGATAGTTATTATTTTATTTTATTTGCTATGGGACAATAAACAGCTACAATACACACAATACAAATAAATGCAGGCCTAGGGCTATATAAACAATATTGTAACTACTACATTATCCACATATAAACAATTAAATTAAACATAAATTGCCACTAGAGAAAGATACAAAAAAAAATTACGTTACCACTATTAACAAAAGCAAAGAATTTATGTTATTATTAATTAAAGTTATCATTATTATAAAAACATATATAAATAATAAATTATATAATTCGAAGAATGATAACATTAAAAATAAACAATACAAACAAATGAACACTCCATTACATCGCTATGGAATTAGTACAATTAATTAAATGATAAATGTTTAATAATACTATTTCTATATTTAGCTTTAGTGAATAATTGAAATATATATATATATATATATATATATACAAAATAGTTGAACATGACAACGTCATAAGAAAATACTGATGGAATGGTTTCATTTTTCAAAAGAAAATTTTAATTTTATTTATTTGATAGATATTTTGTATGGATCAAGCCTTAAATGGAACGCCTCAGAGCGAGGTAACGCCGCATACGTCATATTTTTTCGTGTGTGCAGCCGGCTCCAACGAATTATAAGACGTTGTCACGATAAAATATTTTTTCACATCACTCCGTAATTAAATTGTACTAGCAACCCGGCTTCACTTCGCTTCGGTTTCAGTCGCCGGGATAAAATATTAAAGTCTATGTTACTTCCTGATATTATAGCTTACCATTGATGAAAGAATTTTTGAAATCGGTTCGGTAGTTTAAGCGTGAAAGCGTAACAAACAAACAACTTTCGCATTTATAATATTAGAATATATGACTTCAAAATAAATGAGACCTTTCTTCTTTTGTCTTTTGACGTGATATAAATTTCTTGTGTCCGTGTGTATATTATTCAACAACTCCTCCTAAATGACTGGATTGATATCGATGAAATTTTTCGTGTGTGTTCAAGGGGATTCGAGAATGATTTATATTTGGACCCGGTAGGTGGCGATTATTTGAACTGAACAAGTCTAGGGTCAGCTAGTCTCTTATAAATCAATGAACGCCGGCAGCACAGCAATGGACGACTATGGGATATAATATGCACATAACATCTGTGCAAGACAAGGAAAACTCGAAATGAAACCCTATACCAATATTTTTTTTTATTTATTTGTTTAAGACAACACCCTGCACTAAGGAAATAATCCTTGTATTGCGGGGGACTTTACAAACATATAATTAACGGACACAAATTACATCCAGACTCAGAACAACAATTTGTGGATCACACAAAGTGTTGTCCCGCGTGGGATTCGAACCCCCGACACTGGCGCTGTAGGTCGCTATCTTAACCACTACGCCATCTGTGCAGCATGTCTGACCAGCATGGTATAATAGGTTAAATTCCTTCCCATAGTGGAGGAGGCCCGAGCCCAACAGTGGGTCGTACGTGGGCTGCGATATAGATGATGATGATTTAAAAAAATAACCTCATTGGTCCAAAACGCCTAAAGCGGCTGCAGGCACGCAGTACAAATACATAACTAACCTATTTCTCTACCGCCATTTACTCCTTCCACTGAACCTTGGACTTTGCCGTGTGGTGACAGAGTAAGAATACAATTCACCACCACCCTAGGGATGTGACTTGGAGGGAGAAAAATCGATTAATAATTAATCGAACCCTATTTTTTTAATAAATCGATTTTAAAATAATCGATTAATTAAAAATAAATAATCGATTATAAAATAATCGATTTTCTCCCAATATAGTAAGAAACATTGCACGCAGTAGTATCGTGATGACCTTTATTTTAAAAAAAAAAAGCAAATACTAAAATAATGGATTAATTTTAATATAAAAAATCGATTTTTTATTATTTTGATGGTAGATTATTAAAATCGATTATTACAAAAAACCAAATCGATTAATAATCGATTTTTATAAAAATCGATAATTTTTTGACATCCCTACATCACCGCCTCTCATACCCGTGGGTGTCATAAATGACGATTAGGGGATATATTACGCATATAATATCTATGCAAGAAAAGGAAAACTCGAAACAAAACCCCTATACCAACATGTCTGACCAGCATGATATGGTAAGGTCAATTTTCCTCCAATTATGGAGGAGGCTCGCGCCCAGCAGTGGCACGTATATGAGCCGAAATGATGATAATGACTTAACCAAATACATCTTACGGATAGATTGGAGTCACTGGAGCGGCAGAGAGACTTTGGGTCAGTCTGTGTACTTTATTGACTCTTTCATGGGGAGTGCTCTGAGAAACTGTTTGACTTGGTACCACCGTCACCGTTTTACCAACGTACAACTCGACATCGTAGCAGGGTTCATCCATTTCACCTGGAAACGTTATGGTCTTCAACTGTGCGTTTCCAGCGATCATTTCTCCCACATACGTGCAAGCTCTGGAATGAACTACCTGCTGCTGTGTTTCCTGAGCGCTATGACATGTCCTTCTTTAAACGAGGTTTAAGAAGAGTATTTTCTTAGGTAGGCAACAGCCTGGCTGTGCCCCTGGCATTGCAAATGTCCATGTGCGGCAGTATCACTTACCATCAGGTGTGCTGCCTGCTCGTTTGCCATCATCGGCAATAAAAAAAACTTCCTCATTCTTTTTTTTTGAGTGGGCTATGATCAGCTTACACACTGTCTAATTTGTCCAGGTTGACGAAAGAGCAGCGGCCTCATAATCTACCGTATCCCTCGCCTTCGCCATTGGGCTGACCACCGGTACCTCGTACCTTATCATCCGTGGCCAGCCATTTACACTTGGTAGGACCACACTGTTGACAGTTGGCTGGTCCGTCTGGGGTAGTACCACGCTGAGCAGAAAACCCACGTCTGAGTAGTAGCAATTTGTTACTGCGCTTCGTTTGGTGAGCAAGAGAGCCAGCAACCCAAGTTTTTGAGGGTGTTTGCGTGTGACGCATTTTGATGATGCCTTTAGTTTCAATGAACCTCATTGCATTCATTCACACTTTCTTCATGGTAGGCAATGGCCCAGCAAATGTCCATGAGCGGCAGCAACACTTACCATCAGGCTTGTTTGCTCGTTTACTACCGCTGCTAAAAATAAAAATTTGCATATTTTCCGTAGAGAAAATCGAAAGTCTATATTTAATTATAGACATCGATAAACTAATGGTTAGTTGAATAATCCGTGTAAAACCGAGTGTATATATCTATATTTATTCGTATATATCAATTCAGTGAATATTTTATGACTGAAAGTCGCAGCTATGCCGGCTCCCAAGGGTTGTTTGTAGTCAAAATTTCATTACACAAAGCCGTCAAGTTAGTAATTAGAGATGATAGTGATGTGACAATGTCGATAAACATTTAATAAAATTTCCGTGTGATACTGGGGTAAAAATACAATTCACCACCCGCCATCTTGCCCGTGGGTTTCGTATCACATCACCATGAGATATAATCATCATCATCATCGCAGCCCACATACGCCCCACTGTTGGGCTCGAGCCTCGCCCACAATAGGAGGGAATTTTACTTACCATGCTGGTCAGACATTTTAGTATATGGTTTAATTTCGAGATTTCCAACTCTTGCACATATGTGATGTGCATATTGAGAGATTAATAATATTTATGCAAGACAAGGAAAACCCAAAATAAAATCCTATTATCACGCATCAAACAAATTCAATTTAGCGAATTCAATGTCCCTCTTATTGTGGAGAAGACTCGAATCCAGCTGCAGCAGTCGATGAGATGACGATATTTTTTTTGTTGTCTTTAGAGCAAGAATACTAAAAATATAATCCATTTAATGCCAATTTGTGGTACAATGCCGTGTGGTGACGGAGTAAGAATACAATTCACCACCCCCTATCTTACCCGTGAGTGATCGTACGAGACGACTAAGGGATATAAAACGCATATAACATCTATGCGAGAGAAGAAAAACTCGAAATAAAACCCTATACCAACACGTCTGACCAGCGTGGTATAGTAGGTCAATTACCCTTCCATTATCGAGGAGGTCTAAGCCCAACAGAGGGACGTATATGGGCTGAGATGATGATGATGAATGCCAATGTAGTGGTAATTGAGTCTCCAAATATCTCATATAAAACGTAGAAAGAAATCGCTAGTGCTCAGTAGTTTACTTTATATAAATTGTGGTAATATCCCAGATCAACTGTCATGTATATGGCTGCAAATACAAAAATTAGATTTTATTACCAAATTATCAAGTTTTAAGTTATTCATGACATCATATCGGTTCATATACGTCGCACCCCTGAGCTCCGGCCTCTTCCACAATAGGAGGGAAATTGAACTTACTATACCATTCTATTAAGATAGGTTGGTAGAGAGTTTTGTATCGTATTTTCCTTCTCTTGTGTTTTATACGTATTATATCGTATAATAGGGAAAGCCTGAAAATGGCACTAATGATAAAGAAGATTAGGAGCGCGAGACTGTCTTGTCAATGTAATTAGGAGGGATGAAAATCATGTGATAAGACGGGTTATAGTTGTCATTGTGGCTTGACGAGGCGTGGGAGACCCAAAAAGAGATGGACGATCTGTGTGAATGAGGATATGCGTATGAAAACAGTAAGTGCGATATGCGATATGACGGCTGATAGGAAGCTATGAGAATAAGGTAACATATTGTACCGACCCCACTTAGCATGGGATAAGGGCAGGCAAAGGGTGATATCGCTTAGTTGTCTTTTACGATATCCACGGGCAAGATAGAGAGAGGTGATTTATTTTCTTCCTCCGTCACCAAATAATAATTCTTACCCATTTTATCGCCTTTGTATTTAATTTTTAAGGTGATGTACCTAAAGGGTAAATACGGGACCCTGTTACTAAGACTTCGCTGTCTGTCCGTCCGTCGGTCTGTCACCAGGCTGAAACTCAGGAACCACGATAGCTAGACTGTTGAAATTTTCACAAATTATGTATTTCTATTGCCGCTATAACAACAAATACTAAAAACAAAGTAAATTAAATATTTAAGGGTCAATAAACAAACGCGATTTTATAGATGGTACGGAACCTTTCGTGTGCGACTCCGACTCGCACTTAGCCGGCTTTTTTTACTCTAAGGGCAATTTGTTTTCTTTGCCTGTGGGTGTCGTAAAAGACGACTAAAGGATATCTTGTGCGTATAACAACTATTCAAGAGAAGAAAAACTCCAAATGAAAGCCTATATCAACCTATATTACATGTCCGATGTTTCAAATAATAATTTTTATATCACATCCGTAAAAAATATTTTATAACTTATCGATAAAAATTTTCACCCAGCATTAATGACAAATTAATTACAATAGTGTCAAAGTAATTATATTAATTTATCGATATTAACATTTCGCAGCTCTACTGATGAAAATTCGGTAATGAATATTTTGTTGTTCAAGGGCCAAACTAGAACTCTTGTACAATTTCAAGTAGGCAGTGTAGTGTTTACTTAACAAGTAACCAAAAGGGTAACCTTGCCATCAAAGACCACACAGATGGCGTAGTGATTACGCTGCACCACAGTGCCAGTTTCGAAGGTTCGAATCTCACGCAGGACAACACTTTACCTGTGCTTGATGCCATCATTTTTTTTTTTTATGGGTGGGCTATGGTAAGCGCACGCGCGGTCCGGTTCATCCGGGGCGATGAAAGGACGGCCCGCGAGCCTATAACCCACCCGTATCTACGTCACCTCGTTGTTGGGCCGACCACCGGAGCAGATGTGACTTGTCGTCAGTGGTCGGCCCGACGGAATACCCTTTCGGGTAACCTCACCTCTCGACGTCCTGGGACGTCGGTCGCCGTCACGCGGTCAGCCTCTCTGCGGGTGACGGACAATTCCCCGGTCCGATCACCCGCGGCCTCGGCTAGGGCGGTATTAGGCGCAGATACTCGCGCCTGCGTCGCCCGAGTCGTCGGCGGCGGAACGTGTCGCCGAATAGGAGCTCTACTCGCACACGATCCGCCGCCTCCTTCCGTGAGATTACGGCCTCACAGGAGGCGGCGACCGCGTCCCAGTTCCTGACGCTGACGAGCATCTCTCTGGTGATGGTCGGCAGCGCCAGGTCGGCACCGATAATCGCGACAAGTTCGCGGCGCTCCGCCTCCCACGCAGCACACTCCTCGAGCGTGTGCTGCGCCGTGTCCTCGTCGCAACTGCAGGACATGTAGCAGGACGGTGTGCTCTCCCTCCTGACAATCTTGTGCAGGTACTTCCCAAAACACCCGTGCCCCGTAAGCACCTGCACCAGTCGGAAGGAAAGCACCCCGTGCGTCCGCTCCAAGCACTCCATCACCACCATAGCCGAGGCCGCGGGTGACTGGACCGGGGATTTAGTCCATCACCCGCATAGAGGCCGACCGTTCCCGAGGGGGACTTTGAGAGAAGAGGATACCCCGCGACCGGGGTATTCTTTGAGAGTTCAACACCAGAACACAACAAAGAGTTCTTTGTCACCGGTGGTCGGCTCAACGACGAAGACGACTTGCTATGAGTGGGTCATGGTCACTCCGGATGGAGGCGGATGGGCGGAGCGCCGATCATGGCCACCCCTAAAAAAAAAAGGAGAACACTTTATGTGATCCACAAATAGTTGTCGTGTCTGTATGTAATGTTGTCTCAGTTAATTATATGTTTGTAAAGTCGCATCAAGGATTAATTACTTAAGCACTCTTTAAAAAAAACATTATAATAAGACCAAAAGTTTAAAATTCAATTCATTTTTAGAGTTCCGTACCGAAAGGGTAAAAACGGGACCCTATTACTAAGACTTTACTGTCTGTCTGTCCGTCTGTCACTAGGCTGTATCTCAAGAACTGCGGTAGCTAGACAGTTGAAATTTTTACAAATTATGTATTTCTGTTGCCGCTATAACAACAAATACTAAAAACATAATAAAATAATTATTTAAGGGGGGCTCCCGTATAACAAACGCGATTTTATTGCCTTTTTTTATAGATAATGATGCGGAACCCTTCGTGCGCGATTTCGACTCGCAATTGCTCCCCACCTGGCATTTGTATTTAATGGTTGTGTTGCTCAGGGTGTGTTTCCTGATCTCATAAAAATTAGTAGAGTAATTCCTTTATTTAAATCTGGTAGTATGTCAGATATTAATAATTTTCGTCCTATTTCCATACTACCAACACTCAGTAAAGTATTCGAAAAAATTATGCTTAATCAGATGTTGATTCATTTTAAGAGACATGGTATTTTTCACAAAAATCAATTTGGCTTTACTAAGAATTGCTCTACTACTGATGCGGGCGTAGAGTTATTGAAAAATATTTTTGCAGCCTGGGAGGAATCACATGAGGCCTTAGGTGTTTTCTGTGATTTATCCAAGGCATTTGATTGTGTACAACATGAAACACTCATCAGAAAACTATACCACTATGGGATCAGGAATAACGCTCTTGAACTTGTAACTTCTTATTTAAGCAACAGAATCCAGAGGGTTGATGTTAATGGTGCACGATCATCTGGTTCTATTATAAAAATGGGCGTTCCACAAGGGTCCATTCTGGGGCCATTTCTGTTTCTTGTATATATTAATGACCTACCCTACCATATAGGGGACAATCTGGACATTGTGTTGTTCGCAGATGACACTTCTTTGTTATTTAAAATTAAAAGACAAATGTTGAATTATGACGATGTGAACAATGCACTGTCTAACGTTGTTCATTGGTTTAACACTAATAATTTGGTTCTCAATGAGAAAAAAACTAAATGTATCAAATTTACTACTCCTAATGTGAGGCAAGTGGAAACCAATGCCCAAATGAATGGTGTGGCTCTAGACCTTGTGGAGTCAACAGTCTTTTTAGGTATCACCATAGATGCTAAACTTCAGTGGGGACCTCATATTGAAAAGTTGTCGAGTAGGCTTAGCTCAGCGGCTTATGCAGTAAAAAAAATAAGAATGTTAACAGATACTGAAACAGCTAGAATGGTTTATTTCGCTTATTTCCATAGTCTTATGTCTTACGGTATATTACTGTGGGGATGCTCCGCGGACTTTAATAGAATCTTTGTTCTCCAAAAAAGGGCTATCCGTGCAATTTATAATCTAGGCCCAAGAATCTCACTTCGGGAGAAATTCAAAGAAATAAATATTCTAACTGCTGTATCACAATATATATAC
Organism: Lymantria dispar; assembly: GCA_032191425.1. Lineage (NCBI taxonomy): Eukaryota > Metazoa > Arthropoda > Insecta > Lepidoptera > Erebidae > Lymantria > Lymantria dispar. The sequence goes on from CM063467.1 coordinate 2,583,653, forward strand.
GAAAATATATTATATGTCAAAAAAAATATCGCTAACTTTAAGAGATATTGTGACATTCATGAAATGAATACTCGTAATAAGGACAGATTAGTTGTACACACTACTCGTCTCCAAAAAGTTAACAAATCATTCATGGGGCAATGTATACGCTTTTACAATAGATTACCTAAAGATATCCGAGACCTGCCTATGAAAAAGTTTAAAAAAGCCATCAAGAATAGACTTTGTAAAAAAGCTTATTATAAAATCTCGGATTATGTAGATGATAATACAGATTGGTTGTGAGCAGCTCCTCATTCAGCAATTTCCTTGTTATTTTAAATATACTGTTTGTAAATGTACTTTTAACTTTTATTGTAAAGTGTAGCGTGTTTTGCCTAACGAATTTTTGTATTTTCAGCGTTTGTAACATTTTGTGGTGTTGGTCATGCTCACATAAGGATCTACTTGCGGTAGCTGCGTGGAGCGGGTCTCTCCCTTCCCTCCATAGTGGTTGAGGGGAGTGATGGCTGCTCTAGTAGTTAACTCGTGATCGGGTGCCGCTTGTGGGATCTGGTCCAGCCATAATCGTTTAAATTATATTAAGTGTCTTGCGGTTCGAAGGGCATCACACTGGAGCTTGTTCTTACAAAACATGTACACAATTGTATAACTAGTAAGAAGAAAAAAAAAATTAAAAATAATGACAAGCCCGCTGAGTTTCTTGCCGGATCTTCTCAGTAGCGGTCGCGTTCCGATCCGGTGGTAGTATATTTTTTTTGGCAATTGTAAACCTGACAATATGTAAGTGTCCTCTCAGGGTTTATGCATAATAAAATAATTTGAATTTGAATTTGAATTAGCCGGCTTTTTTTTTACTCTAAAGGTAATATGTTTTCTTTTTTGGGTATCATAAAATACGACTAAAGGATATCTGGTGCGTATAACAATTATGCATGAGAAAAGAAACTCGAAATAAAATCCTACACCAACCAATTTGGGCGATTCCTTGGGTGGTAGACGAAATTAAGCCCGTGGACTGTATATTTGTATATTGTAGGTACAAGAAGTTACTCAAAGTTGCCTGAGCAGCGTGGTATAGTGGGTCAATTTATTTACCCATTTTTGTTTGTTTGTGGGCTGCAGTCGGCGCGTCTCCGTACCACTCCGTCCGGGGCGACAGAGGGGCTTAAGCACGCAACTCCCGCAACCCACCCAAAAACCACGTCGCCTTCGTCGTTAGGCCGACCACCGGAGCAGGGTTACTTGACATCAGTGGTCGGACCGACGGAATACCCTCCCATCGACCGATGTCCCCCCCTCGGGGAGGACGTCGGTCTTTCCTCACGCGGTCGGCCTCTCGGCGGGTGACGGACTAATCCCCGGTCACGTCACCCGCAATTTATTTACCCTCACAGAGGAAGCTCGAGTAGTCTTTAAAATAAATAAATAAAACCGGCCAAGTGCAAGTCGTAGTCGCGCACATAGGGTTCCGTACCATTATCTATAAATAGTCACGTTTTTTGTATGGGAGCCTCCTTTAAATATTTATTTTTCTTTTAAGCTATTACATAGCTTTTATCGCGGGCTTGGCGCGGGGACCGAATCAAGAAATTCCGTAATGAAAATAAAACCTCACATCCCCCTACCATGTAGCTAGCTACATGGTCTCGTACCATACATGGTACGGGGGCGGCGGCAGCTCGGCCGAGCGTACGGTCGTCGACACACTCTGTGTTCGTCCGTCTCGGTGCGCACACGTGCCACCGCTTTGCGTAGTTTGCGTCACAAAAGTGTTTTCGCGCGTTTTCTAATGGTCCCAACGATCTTCAGCAGACGACAGTGGTAATCCAAACCGCCTTTATTGTTATACATATAGTACATTTGTTTTCTTATCGGTCACCACGCTCAAAAAGTGTAACTTGAATTAATATCAAAGAAAAAACTTGAATTAATATGAAAGAAAAAAATACTGCATAAATAAATAATTATAATTGCATAAGTTGATAAAAAATGCTATGTAATAGCTTTACCGCGGCAGTCCCCGAGTGACACACGTGTTTTTTTTTTAGTATTTGTTGTTATAGTGGCAACAAAAATACATAATTTGTAAAAAATTCAACTGTCTAGCTATCGCGGTTCTTGAGACAGACAGACAGCGAAGTCTTAGTAATAGGGTCCCGTTTTTACCTTTTGGGTACGGAACCCTAAAAAGAGCGTGCGAACAAAGTACGCATGTCAAACGTGAAACTTCTTTGGTCCCACGTGTTATTTGTCTATATTAAAAAAAAAATAAAATTAATTTATCAAGGAGATGAAAATATTTACACAAATAAAAATGCATCAACAATCAACACGCTTGCTTTTTTTTTTTTTTTTTATTGCAAGCAGTGGCAAACGAGCAAACACCTGATGATAAATAAGTGTTGCTGCCGCTCATGGACCTAAGGCCGCTGCCTACCGCGAAAAAAGTGAAGGGAGTGTGAATGCGTGCATTGAGGCTCGGTGATACTAAAGGCACCATCAAAACCCTCCACACGCAAACACCCTCAGAAAGTTGGGCTTCCGGCTCTCTCGCTCACCGAACGAAGCGCAGTAAGAAATTGCTACTACTCAGACGTCGATTTTCTGCGAGAGCGTAGTACTGCCCCGGACGGACTGGCCCGCGGCTGTAGACAGATAACTGTCGACAGTGTGCTCCTACCACTCCAAAAAAGACTTTATATAAGCTTTCTAATACGCAGGCGCAAACACATATATTAAACACATACTAACATAAATACGTAGAACGCTCACAACTAGAGCAAGATATAGATATACTGACAATCTCACTACACAGGAGCATACATATGGACAATGCTTAGTAGACGATACTGGGGACACATTCCCCTGAATTGCTACTTTACCCTAGAGAATTGTCATTTCATTTTCTGCCCACTGGATACCAAGTATGTAAATGTTTCTATATAATAAGATTGATAAGAATCAGACTTTCTAAAAAAAAAAACAAAGTTCATCACATATTTACTCTCCATATTTTCTAAAAGAAAAGGTCATCACAAGCCCGTCCAAAAGAACAGATTGATAGATTGATTAATCGGGAATCGATCCTTCAGACTCCAATTTTCTTGTGAATCGATTCTTTGGACGACAACTCCAATCGATTCAAGAATCGATTTTTTTCAGTAAGATCGCCCATCCCTAAAGTGAAACTCCTTCATTCATTATTCTCCATCCTTCAAACATTATCCTTTATCTCATTCTCTAGCCGGTTGAATCCTATACATTTACGTGTTTGTGTCTCTATGGACTCGCTTTTTCGTTTCATAGATTTTGAAATCACAATGATTCTAAAGAAGTTTCATTTTAAAAAAGGACTGCTGGGTTCAAGCCTTCTCTACAAAATGAGGGGAATTGGCCTACTATACTATGCTGGTTAGACCTGTGAGTATTTTTTTTTATAGGTGGGCTATGGTAAGCGCACGCGCAGTCCATTCCGTCCGGGGCGACGAAAGGACGGCACGCGGGCCTATAACCCACTCGTACTCACGTCACCTCGTTGTTGGGCCGACCACCGTAGCAGGGTAACTTGTCGTCAATGATCGGCCCGACGGAATACCCTTTCGGGTACCCTCACCTCTCGACGTCCTAGGACGTCGGTTACCGTCGCGCGGTCAGCCTCTCTGCGGATGACGGACAATTCCCCGGTCTGATCACCCGCGGCCTCGGCTAGGGCGGCATTAGGCGCAGATACTCGCGCCTGCGCCGCCCGAGTCGCCGGCGGCGGAACGTGTCGCCGAATAGGAGCTCTACTCGCACACGATCCGCCGCCTCCTTCCGTGAGATTACGGCCTTCAGGGTTTCATTTCGAGTATTCCACTTTTTTTATATTGCGGTTAGTGGCAAACAGTACACCTAATAGTACATGATACTGCCTGCTCATGCACCTTTGCTAAGCTGCTGCCTACCGTGAAGAAAGTAAAGGGAGTGTGAATGCGAATAAAGTTTTGTGACACTAAAGGCATCACTAAAACCCACTACACACAAACACCTTTAGAAAGATGGGCTACCGGCTCTCTCGCAAACTGCTACTACTCAGACGTCGATTTTTTGCTCAGTGTGGTACTACCCCGGATGGACCAGCCAGCGGCTGTAGACAGACAATTGTCAACAGGGTGGTCCTATCACTATGAATATTCTCTCATCTCTTGCATATATGTTATTAGAAACCAGCCCTCGCCAAGCTTCGGTTTTAGTCACCTTACTTGCGTAATTCCCGTCCCCTTAAGAATACCGGGATAAAATATATACTATATTCATCATCATCATCATCATTTCAGCTTATTGGCGTCCACTGCTGGACGTAGGCCTCCCTCATGTTGCGCCACAATGTGCGGTCCTGTGCCGCCTGCATCCAACGATGCCCAGCGACTTTCACTAGGTCATCGGTCCACTTAGTGGAGGGGCGTCCTACACTGCGTCGTCCGATACGTGGTCGCCACTCGAGAACCTTTCTTCCCCAGCGGTTGTCGGTTCGTCGAGCGATGTGGCCTGCCCATTGCCACTTCAGCGTGTTAATTCTTCGTGCTATGTTGGTTACACCCGTTCTTCTGCGGATTTCCGTATTCCGGATTCTATCTCGCAGAGAAATCCCGAGCATAGCCCGCTCCATAGCACGCTGAGAGACTTTGAGCCTTGTTATGAGGCGTACATTTAGACAGCACGTTTCTGTGTCGTAAGTCATCACTGGTAACACACACTGGTCGTAGACCTGTGTTTTCAGCTATATTATTCAGGGATAATGTAGCTTTCTATTGGTGAAAGAATTTTTGAAATGAACACAGTAGATTTTGACGTTATTCATTACCAACATACATACAAAAATACAAATTTTTCCTCTTTGTAATATTAGTATAGATAAATATTTCCGATTTTCACAGACATTATTTCTCAATTCTTAAAAGTATTTAAGGATTAAGATTTGAAAAGAAACACGATTTTTTTGAACTGATTTAATTAAAATAAACATACATTCCTTGTGGTGACGAAGTAAGAATACCATTCACCACTCCCAATGTGACCCGTGGATGTCGTAAAAGACGAGTAAGTATATAATACGCATATAACATCTATGCAAGAGATGGAAAACTCGACATAAAACCTGTCTGACCATGGTATAGTAGGTTAGATTCCCTCCCATTCTGGAAAACGTTCTAACCCACTATTGGCAAGTTTATGAGCACGATAGGGTCAATTTCCCTCCTATAATACAAAAGGCTCGAGTAGTAGAGAGTAGAATAGAACTTATATAAGCTGAAATGATGAATGATGAAACACACATATTTGTACAAAACACACAAATAATATATATTTTAAATACTTTACGGATTTTATCGCGTTTGTATTTGATTTTTGATTGCCCGACGTTTCAAACACTTTGCAGCGTTCATGGTCACGGGCGTTCTCTCTATCTAGTGTTCGAAATGTCGGACAATCAAAAATCAAATACAAACGCGATAAAATTCGTAAAGTAGTTTTATTTAAAATTTGTAATACTCGCGTAAACATTAGAAATCATTAAATAATATATATACATATTATTATTATTTATTCGTTTGTTTATTCCAAAAGGGTTTTAGATGTAAAGTTTTTCATTAAAAATTAAACAATCATATCAAAGGCAAGTCAAGATAGCTTTGTACTGAAGGGTGGGATTTTAACTTGACAGGCAAGACAGAAGGCTTAGCAAAACATCTTAGAGGCTATACTATCTTTATATACAAATATTATGTTGTAATATATTAAAAGTTAAAAGCATTATAGGTAAAATTGAAAATTTGGAATAACCCCGACACAAACTGAAATAATAAAAAAGTATTACGTTCTCTTCAACAGGAATTATAAATTGTCATTTAACGATTATACTGGCACACGTGAAGCACTTTATCAAGTTCATACACCAACCAACCACCGCAAGGAAATTGACTTTCAAATGAAAGAAAAAACAGCATCGAAATCGGACCATGTGTTTGAGAGCTACGATGTCACGGACAAGCTGACGTCGAGGTCACATTTATCAGAAACGGCTCCAACGATTTTGATGAAATTTGGCATACTAGAGGTTTCGAGGCCAAAAAATTGATTTAGCTAGGTTTTATTTATAGAAAATATTGTTTTGTCTGTGTTTTTAGCTAATCAATCAATACAATGACATAAAATGTTATTGACATTCTCTGAATAGGAATTTGAATTTCGTCGCCGTTGTCAAGAGTTACAAATAGCTCAGTTAGGAAGTTGTCCAGTTTTCTTTTTGTTTTGGCACTCAAACAGCGTCGGATCGAATCTCGGTGTTATTATTATTCTCTTTTTGTAATTTTTGATATTTTTTTTCATTATTTTTTATTAATATATATCTAAATAAATTCGACAAAAATGCAACAAAAATATTCCGAGCGAAGCTCGATCAACCAGATATTAATCATTTATAGTATAAAAAATCTAAAACATAGGCTTACACGTTACAAGCGAAGTAGTTACTAGTAGTTTCCTTTCATTATACAAGTTTTGAACGCAGATATCTCGAGATAGTCTTTGCTGCATTGTGCTAAGCTGACAGCCCGAATCATAGAAGTTTCGAATTTCGCGCAAGCATAGCTTGCAAACTAGCTCTGTCTTTCTTGTTTTTATGCAAAGGATACTATTATAAATCTCTAAATTCTGAGGAATCTAATCAAGATATTCGATTATTTTGATCAAATTATTGCATTGTCATAGATCTTTGACGAGTGTGCAAAGTTTAGATAAAATCAGTTCGTTCAAAGTTTGGGTAAAAGATGTTCAAAGGTTCCGTTACATACATACATAGAATTAGGTGAAACTAATAACAACGTGTTAAAAAAAATATAGGTTGGCTGTAAAGTCGGTTTACGGATAATAATTTAACGTGACAACGTCAAAAGAAAAACATTGATGTGATATTGTACACTTATATGAATTAAATTGAATTATTATCAATGAATTATTATTATCTTTATATTATTCTTGTGTACGTGTGTATGTCACTAAACCCCTCCTATACGGCTGGACCAATGTTGATGAAATTTTTTGTGTGTGTTCAAGGGGATTCAAGAATGATTTAGATTCACAATTGGACTCGATACGCTGCTGTCGATTTCAAGGGGAATTCCTTTTACATTATTTGAACAGAACAACGTCTGTTCAGTCAGCTAGTTTTATATAAAAGAAGTACCTAGTTAATTGAAAGTTACAATTCTTTTGACAAAATAAATGTATTATTTACACTCGTTAATTCAAACATTTTTAGACGCGTCACAAGACGGACGTTCAGACCAATCATGCCTCTCTATCGTTTGTACGCTAAATTCAGGCGGAACGTGACAATGAGTCTTGCTTTTTCGTGCGTGCGGTCGCATTCATCGGTTTATAAGACGTTATCACATCTAAAAGCTATGCATTACGAATATTACCAACCCTTCCATTGTTCATACGTGTCGTATAAGGCAACTAAGAACTTGGTCGACCTGGAATAACCACCTGATAACATATGATCAATAATTAAATTCCCAAATAGCCAATTCCCAATTTAGAGGAGTGCCCAAACAGAGGCAGCAAAGGGTTATAAAGTTTTTTTTTTATTGCGAACGAGCAAACAATACACCTAATTGTAAATGTTGCTGCCGCACGTTGAGGTCCAACAGCCCCATCGGTTAAGATAATTGAACTATCACGATTAATCGCACGCTAGGGTGAGTTTTTGAGTTGTTGCCTAAAGATATAAACTGACGGCAAAATAAAGAAATACAAGGAGTATTTTTATTTTCATAGCCTATGTTGGTAAACGAACAATCAACACACCAGATGGTAACTGTTACTGCCGCTCATAGACCTCTGCCGGGCCGCTGCTTACCATGAAGAAAGTGAAGGACGTATGAATGCTATTGCGCGCAGGTTCGGTGATATTAAAGGCATCACAAAAACCTACCACACGCAAACACCCTCAGTAAGTTGGGCTTCTATCTCTCTCACTCACCGAACGAAGCGCAGTAACAAATTTCTACTGACGTCGATTTTCTGTTACTAGCCCGGACGGACCGGCCCGCGGCTGTAAACAGACTGTCGACAGTCTGCTCCTACCACTATCTAATTGATTAATTGATTGAATTAGGCAATTATTATCAACATCATCGCAGCCCACATACGTCCCACTGTTAGGCTCGGGCCTCCTCCACAATGGGAGGGAATTTGACCTATTGTCAGCTGGTCAGACATGTTGGTATAGGGTTTCATTTGTGGAGGAGGCTCGAGCCCAACAGTGGGACGTATATTAACTGAAATAATGATTATGATAACAAACCGACACCATTAACCTTTATTTTAAGTTAACAAATATTCAATATCTTTCAACCCTTAGCTCTTATTTAACCCTTCCACATAACAAAATTCCAGTCACGTAAATTGCATTTAAAACAATTCAAATTGCCGTCTTCCTCGTAGAGCGGCTACGTTGTAACGCTACGATAAGTGGTACGCCGTAGCTTGGCTACGATTACTACGTATTTTAGTTTATTAAATGTTTTGACAAGTTTTTCCTTCGTCCCAGTTAACGTAAGTCCCTCTGTTCGGCTTGGAGCTCTTTCACAATAGGAGAGAAATTGACCTACTATACCTAGGGATGTATATCGAAAGCAAGAATGCATCGATGATGTATCGATGCATCGATGTTTCCGAACAAACATCGATAACTTGTAATCAATTTCATGTTAGCATATTTTTTACTTGAAGCGCCAACCGACATTTGCGTGATGAGAATTTTTTGAAGTTTTCTTTATAATCATTGTGATTTAAATTCGATGAAATGAAAAAGCGAGTCCATAGAGACACAAACGCGTAAATGTATAGGATTCAACCGGCGAGAGAATGAGATAAAGAATAAAGGATAGAGGATAAAGGATGAAGGATAAAAATAGGATATGCGTACTTTGGAAATAGAGCAACTAAACTGTTACGCTGGCTCTGCTAAAATACCATATATTTTAAATCTTGCAGGCTAAATATCGATGATATAATCTATAATTAAAAAAAAACCGACTTCAAACAGTGAACTAATAAAATTTTAAGAATTTCAAAAATTTCTCAAGGATACCATCATCAGATCCTGACCTGATGACTATGGGACCACCTGGAAAGTATACCCTATCGAACAAGTAAAGAATTTTGCAAATCGGTCCAAGCGTCTTTGAGTAATCGGTGTACATACATAAAAAAGAAAGATTCCGACGAATTGAGAACCTCCTCCTTTTTTTGAAGTCGGTTAAAAACATTGTATAAAATAACATCGATACATCTATATTTTATAATAGTGAACATCGATGGCAAGCATCGAGGTTGTTTTTTTGCCGGATCGAGCACTGAAGAACAGGTCCACCATTGAAGCGGGTCGACCACTGAAGTCAAGGAACTCTGACCGAACCGATGGTCGACCTAACGACGAAGGCGACGTTCTATACGGGTGGGTTACAGGTGTGCGTGGTTACTCCCTCTGTCGCCCCGGACGGAGTTGGGCGAGGAGTGCGCCGACCGTAGACCGAAAAAAAACTATGTTTTTTGATTGAAACATCGATGTTTTCGAAACATCCCCCAACTATACCGCTCTGGTCAAACGTGTTGACATAGGGTTTCATTTAGAATTTGTGAAGTGAAACTTCTTTGCGCGGAGAGGTGTAAAATTTTTTAAGGATGAAACGCAATTTAGTGACACGAAAATGTGGGACGTTTTTGTCCAAAAAGAGGGAGAGAGCGATTGAGAGTGAGTGAGAAAGGGCGAACATAGCACGAAGCACATAGTCATGGAACTAGAGTAGGGAACAAGCGAGTTTTTTTTCAATATTGACAAATAACACGTGGCAACAAAGTTTCATTTCTAAAATGCGCACGCTCTTATTATACTTGCTTAGATGTTATTGCATATTATACCCCTTAGTCGTCTTTTACGACACCCACGAGCAAGAAAGAGGGTGGTTAATTACATTCTTACACCGTCACCACTAGGGATGTGAAAAAATAATCGATTTTTATAATAATCGATTATTAATCAATTATTTTTTTGTAATAATCGTTTTTACAATCGATTATCAAACTAATAAAAAATCTATTATTAATCGATTTTTTATTAGTCGAAATTCGATCGAAATTATTCGATTATTTCACTGCCTGATTTTTTTTTAAAAAAAAGGTCATCACGTTACTGCTTGCAGTGTTTCATACTATATTAGAAAATAAAGCTCACATTGCCTAAAAAAAAGGTCATCATAATCCTGTTGGGAGAAAAATCGATTATCTTATAATCGATTATTTACTTTTAATTAATCGATTATTTTCTCTCCAAGTCCCATCCCTAGTCACCACACGGGGAAAACACATACAATAAAAATCTACTATTTATGAAGCAAAATTTAATTATATGAACACATTATGCCAGTTAATTGAAAATAAACAAGATTGTATTGGGGTTTCAACCCTTACGGTATGAAAAGAAATGTATTTATATTAAAATATGGCTGGGTATATTAATATATACCTTATGATATTAAGGTTTTGCGATTCGATATGTATTATTTACCCATGAATGTTGTCAAAAACGACTTAGGGATATAATACGCATATAAAATCTATGCAAGAGAAGGAAAGTTCGGAATAAAACTTGTCCAACCTGTCTGACCATCATGGTATAGTAAGGTCAATTTCCCTCCTATTGTGGAGGAAGCTCGAGCCCAACAGTTGGACGTATATGAGTCGAAATGATGACTATATAAATGACCTAGGCCTAGGCTTTATGACTTTTTCGTGTGATGACGGAGTAAGAATACAATTAGCAGAAACATGACTGCATAGATAGCGTGGTGGTTAAGATACGTCTTCTCCAAGGGGCGTTCGTCGGTTTACAAAAAAAAAAGCGGGGTAGTCTTTGAGGGCTGCCGGTAGAGGTGAAAACTAAGTAACTTTATCGGCGATTGTTGTTTTTTAATTATTTTTGTTATGTAAAGAACTGTTAATGACTAATTCAAAATTTAATACTTGATCATAAACACTTGATTATAATCCAAAAATAATTTGAAAATAATAATCTAAATTACTAGCTAATAATTTATTAGAAAATTTGTAGTGCAAGGTTTTTAACAAAAGTTGAAAAACATTTCAAATTGTAAGTTGTAAGGCGTTCTATATCGTTTCTAGAGGTAGCCGTTTGGTAACGATGACGCGTGTTCAATGATTTTTGTTTATACAAAAAGTACTCAAGGGGCCTAAAAAGATTTCACTTCAAAAAATTCAAATAAGCTCGGTTACCCGGGTACTTTATTGTTAATTGAACAAGGTAGGTATTTGTTGTTATACTTCACAAAGTCATAGCTCTCAAAATTAGTAAAATAGATCCAAAAATAAACAGCGTTATTACATTTGAAAGCCACAATCCCAAAAAACACATATTATTTTACGCAATTCTCTTATATATAAGTATATAAAATCTAATTTACATACTAAAAAAAATATTACAGTTTATAAAAATTTTAAAACATTAAATAAATAAAAACAAATATTGCGAAAACGTGTCGAAATAATATAATATGTTATTTTGGAGAAGATTATTAAAATAGATTATCCGCCATTATTTTCCCACAGATTAAAAATATAGCATAGATAATATAAACACAACTATGTCAGTGCGCAAAAATATGTGATTTAGATTTAAAAACAAACCAAAGACAATCTAGAAATATTTATAATAAAATAAAAAGTAAACAAAAGTGATCAAGTGACATTTTTTTTTCAAAATAAAAAAGTAACGCGGCAATGGGTTTTTGAAGACTGCCGTTTTAGGAAAAACAAAATAGTATATTTTTTAAGTGACGGCACAAAATGTTAGCAATGTCAACTTTGATGATGCCCGCCGCTACAATGACTACGATGACCAATGCTGGGCCAATACCTGTGGCAACTGCCACCAAGTTGGAGCCAAAGTTACTGCAGCTACCACACCCGGCGTTAGTGCAGCAATTGCCTCAACAACAGCCCCAGCATCATCATCAGCACCAACATAATAATAACAAAATTGGTAAGTACGTAGATGTGTAATTTTTTTACAGATAACACCCCAAGATTTCCTAATACGGATTTTTATTACATTGAAAGTTTAGTTATAGAGTCATCAATATAAATAAAACAAAAAAATAACCTTTAGAATAATATAATTACTCCGCATTGAGTAGCTTATTCATAGTGTTCCTCAGTAAGTATGGTCTATCAATTGGGCACTGACAATCAAATTATAATATTTATTTTCTTATCTAATATTTGTAATGTCCCCAGCATTCTGAGCACATTACCAATTGGCAGTGATGCGAAGAGATTTTTTCTTTTTTTTTTATGCCTGAAACAACCTTTCTATATGCTAATCAGTAAATATTTGAATTAATAATATTTCTATACAACACGTCTTAATTACATTGTATAAACTACTTTTTAAATAGCCAATGAAAATTAAAACTAAAAATTAAAAAAAACGAATTTACAACGATTCCCTTAGAAGTTCAACTAGTCAAACGTGTTGGTTTTATGTGTATTCTCTTGCATAGATGTTATATGCATATATCCCTTAGTTGTCTTTTAAGACATCCACGGGCAAGAAACGTACTACGCAGTGTAATAAGTCAATTGCCCTTTTATTCTGGAGGTGGCTGGAAACCCAGCATTAGGATATGACAGTAGCGTAAGTGTAAATTAAGATATATACGAAAAATCTCTAATTTGTTATAGATTTAGTACACAGTAGAGCGCCGATTCCTATGCCTGGTAAGACCTATTGGCCAATATTTTACGGTGGCGACGGAGGCAGCGTGCCTATTGGCCGGGACTCCCCCGTGGAACCTGGAGGCGGAGATGCTCGCCGGACTATATCGGCGGGTGACGGGCGTGCGAGCGGAGGGCGGTGTAGTCTCGTTAAGGGATCTCACCGCCTGGCGCGTCGACGCCCGCCGAGACGTCATCGCCCGTTGGGCAGTCCGGCTGGAGAGGCCTCGGTTCGGGGTGCGAACCGTGGAGGCCTTCCGGCCGGTGCTGATGCAGTGGTTGGAAAGGCGGCACGGGGTGCTCTCCTTCCGACTGGTGCGGGTTTTGACGGGGCATGGGTGCTTCGCCAAATACCTGCACAAGGTCGTTTGGAGAGAGAGTACACCGTCCTGCCACCACTGCGATTGCGACGAGGACACGGCGCGCCATACGCTCGAGGCCTGCGCGGCTTGGGCAGTGCAGCGCTGTGAACTCGTCGCAATCATCGGTACGGACCTGGCGCTGCCGGCTATCGCTAGGGCGATGGTCGACAGCGTCGGGAGTTGGAACGCGGTCGCAGCCTTTTGCGAGACAATGATCTCACGGAAGGAGGCGGCGGATCGCCTGCGCGAGGAGCGCAGCCTCGATGAGGAGATCCGCCGCCGGCGACTGGGGCGGCGTAGGCGCAACTATCTGCGCCTCATGCTGCCCTAGCCGAGGCCGCGGGTGACATGACCGGGGATTAGTCCGTCACCCGCCGAGAGGCCGACCGCGTGAGGAATGACCGACGTCCTCCCCGAGGGGGGGGACGTCGGTCGATGGGAGGGTACCCCAATAGGGGGTATTCCGTCGGGCCGACCACTGACGACAAGTTAACGCTGCTCCAGTGGTCGGCCCAACGACGAAGGCGACGTGGTTTTTGGGTGGGTCGCGGGAGTTGCGTGCTTAAGCCCCTCTGTCGCCCCGGACGGAGTGGTGTGGAGGCGCGCCGACCGCGACCCACCCAAAAAAAAAAAAAAAATTGGCCAATATTTTTGACTTCCACGAGCAAATAAATGATGACAATAATTTTATTCATGAAGTATTTTTCTATCTATAGAATTCTATCTGTCGCCATTTAATAAAATCGAGTGATTTAATTTCTATTAAATTCAAAGGTATAAAACAGCAGTTTTGACGGGAACGCAAAAGTATCATCATATCTTTTAAATTTTATTCATTTTTTTTATATTCTATAATGTTATCCTTCATCATCTCATCATCTTAGCCCACATACGACCCACTGTTGGGCTCGGGCCTCCTCCATAATGGAAGGGTAATTGACCTACTATACCACGCTGGTCAGACGTGTTGGTATAGGATTTTATTTCGAGTTTTCCTTCTCTCGCATAGATGTTATATGCGTTTTATATCCCTTAGTCGTCTCGTACGATCACCCACGGGTAAGATAGGGGGTGGTGAATTGTATTCTTACTCCGTCACCACACGGAAAAATGTTATCCTTACTAAATATAATATAAATGCGAAAGTATGTTTGTTTGTTACGCTTTCACGTGATTTAACCATGGAACCGATTTCGAAAATTGTTTCACTAATGAAAAGCTATAATATCAGGGAGTAACATAGGCTATATTTTATCCTACTATTCTCACGGGAACAGGAACTACGCGGGTAAGGCAATTGAAACTGAAACGAAGCGATTTTTTTTTTTTTTTTTTTTTTTTTTTTTTTTTTTTTTTTGTGTGTATACAGCTGTTGGCCGCAGATGGCCTTGACAGCTTGACGCGGACTATGGGTGAGCGCTGAGGGCTCTCAACCCGGAGAAAAGTATGCTAAGCGACATCGCCCAAGGGCTCCCCCTGTGGGGAACGGACCTCGGCTTGGGGCGTCGCTGGAGGCAAAGTGGGCGTGCCCACGTTTTTAGTAGTGACTTTTGCGCGGCGCGGTTTCGCACCTCGACGGCGAGGGCGGAACCGCGGATATTTATTTGTCAAGGCCTCGCGGGCCGTGTAGGCTCTTTGTTGAGCGAGTGTGATAATGTCGTCCTCTTCGTCGAGGACGTGACGAGGACGTCGGATTGAGGAGATTTTGGAGGGTCTATAGGAAGCCGCCCCTACCACTAGTTGGTTGGGGTGTGTCATGGCAGAGTCAAAGTAGCTCTGAGAGCACCGTTTCATAAACTGCTTGATGGTCGGCAGTTCGAGGTCGATGTGGAGATCGACGTTTCGTATGAACCACGGTGCTCCCGTAGCTCGGCGCATGAAACGATTTTGTAGTGTCTGTAGCCTGTGGATCCTGTGTGGCTTAACATGCGCGAACACCACGCTGGCATAGGTCATGATAGGCCGTATGCAGGTGGTGTAAAGTCGGACTTTGCTACTCAGGGGCATACGCGACCTAGAGTTGAGTAGACAGTGGAGACGGCCCATCACAAAGGCTGCCCGTGCGCGGACTTTCTTTATGTGAGGGGCGAAGCTGAGTCGATCGTCAAGGGTCACACCCAAGTATTTGGCCTGCCTGGTCCAAGTGACCGGCTTGTTGAAAATTTTAAGGGGGGGAATGCTATCGATAGAGTAGGAACGGGCAGTTCGTCTAGTGAACATGACCGCCTGACTCTTCTCGGGGTTGATTTCTAATCTCCATTTCCTAAACCAATTGGCTAGGGCGGTAACCGCTGTTTGGAGAGTCCTGGCTACTGTTGTCGGGGATCTACCAGCACAAAAGAGTGCGGTGTCATCAGCGTAAAGCGCTTTATGTACCCGGTTGAATTTGGGCATATCGCTAGTGTATAGCGTGAAGAGAAATGGGGAGAGGACCGACCCCTGAGGGACGCCGGCCTTGATAGGGTGGGAGGTCGACAACGTCCCTTCCACCCTGTAGCGAAAGCTGCGATGACTTAAGTAGTCATGTATAATGTGAATTAAGTAGTGAGGGATCTTGAGGAGATAGAGTTTGTAGATTAGGCCTTCATGCCAAACCTTGTCGAATGCTTTCGCTACGTCTAGGAATAATACACCCGTATATCTGTTCATGATGAACTGACTACTTGTGTATTCTACCAAACGGTGAACTTGTTGTACGCAGCTGTGTTTGGCTCGGAAGCCAAACTGTGCGTCGGGAACGAGGTTGTTAGCCTCGGCGAATGTACGTAGTCTACTGAGAACTATTCGTTCGTAGATCTTACCTAGACCTCTTAGTAGACTAATCGGGCGGTAACTACTAGGTTCGGTACGGCGCTTGCCGGGTTTGTGGATTCCTATTACCACGGCCTCTTTCCATTGCGCGGGAAAGATGTTATTATTTAGTGCTGCATTGAAGATGCAGCACAACAGGGTTATCAAGTGGGCGGGGAATAATTTGATGACTTTATTTGAGATTCCGTCCGAACCTGGGGCTTTCCTGGTTTTGAGACCCCTGACTAACGATTCGACCTCATCGGTGGTCACTGCTGGGATTGGCTGATCGGCGCTGTCGTTTCCTAACGAGCGCGAGAGGGTGTTACGACGTTCCACTTCGTCGGCGATGAAGCGGTGATTCGCGGCGTCGGGGTGTAGTGTACTCGGCGTACACTGAAGCTCTAAGCAGTCGGCCAGGCATTCTGACTTTTCATCGTCCATGAATGCCGGAGGCTGGTTGGGTCTGGTGAGAGGAGGGAGAGTGGACACGATGTCTTTTTTGAGTGAGCGGGAAAGCTGCCAAAAGGCTGTGTGAGAGGGTTCTAGCTCCTCGATCATGGCGTCCCATTTGCTCTGTCTCAATTTTTTAATTGCTTGTTTAACCTCCCTCTGGAGTGACCGTAGGCGGGTACGGTTGTCCTCCGTAGGGTAGCGGTCATAAGCGCGTGTCGCGGCGTTTTTTCGTCTCAACAAGTCACGGACGTCGTCTGGCAGGCGCCATTTACGATCGCTCGTATCTGGTACCGGCCGCGAGCAGTCGTCCATTATCGACTGCACGTGACTTGTGAGCGAGTCGATCGCCTGAGAGGTATCTTCCTTAGACGTAATGTCTTTGGGAATTTGATCAAGGTGGACCGACGAGGTTGACTTGAGATTTTTCTCTAGCCGTGCCCAGTCAGTCGCTATCTTGGTCCTTTCGTTGTTGTGGCCTGAGGGGCCGGGGGTGCGGGAGGCTAATTCCAGAGTCACCGGGCGGTGATCTGAGTCTAACTCGGAATCGAAGCGAGGGCGGGTTGCTAATCTTATATCTTTAAACGAGCAATTCTTGTATATATATATATATAT
Source organism: Lymantria dispar (assembly GCA_032191425.1). Lineage (NCBI taxonomy): Eukaryota > Metazoa > Arthropoda > Insecta > Lepidoptera > Erebidae > Lymantria > Lymantria dispar. The sequence goes on from CM063467.1 coordinate 2,600,716, forward strand.
ATATATTCAGGATCTCGGAAACAGCTCCAACGATTTTGATGAAATTTGGCATACTAAAGATTTCGGGGCCAAAAAATCGATCTAGTTAGGTTTTATTTATAGAAAATGTTGTTTTGTCGGTATTTTTAGCTGATCAAACAATGACATAAAATGTTATTGACATTTTCTGAATAGGAATTCGAATTTCGTCATCGTTGTCAAGAGTGTCAATAGCTCAGTTGGGAAGTTGTCCAGTTTTCTTTTTGTTTTGTTTTGGCATTCAAACATCGTGGGTTCGAATCTCGGTGTTATTATTATTCTGTTTTTGGAATTTTTGATATTTTTTCATTATTTCATTTTTATTTTTTATTAATATACAGAGTGTATCAGGTTATGGGGCAACTGTTCGAGTATGTTGTAGTTTAACGGTCATAGATCGTAATTAGAATGTACATTACACAAAAAACAATATAACATAAAAGTTATAGTGATTTCAAAAAAATGTGTCTAAGAGTCTATGCCTTAAATGTTACGTATTATGTAGGCATGTACAGACAGAATACATGTAGGCATGTAAAGCTTCGACAGTATAAATTCATTCATTCATACCTAGAATTGCGCAAACGTTTCAATGACAGTGTAGGTTTGTACCTACGAGCGGCGAGCGGTCAACGGTCATAGGCCGATCAGCTGTTTTAAAGCGAAGTTTGTTTTGCTTATGTGAATGTAATCATTGATTTATTCAATTTCTAATGAAAATTTAACAAAGCATGAATATGTAGCGTATTAATCATTGATTTTATACATTTCAATCAGATTTACTCGAAAAAGCGACGACAAAATTGAAAACTTTACATGTCTCTAATTCCTCAACGAATAGATATTTTTCGATCAAATTTTTTTCATGGGTTCCTACCACCATTGCCTAGCTCCATTTTCACCAGTTGCCTCATAACCTGATACACCCTGTATATCTAAATAAATTGGGCAAAAACACAACAAAAATATACCGAGCGAAGCTCGGTCATCTGGATGAATATCTGGATATTATTGAATAAATTGGCTAATATTTTATTTGTTCAAATATAATTCATTATATTTGTATTAGTGATAGGGTCAGAATACAATATCCCACAATCCCTCCCCACTTACCTTACTCGTGGGTGAATTAAAAGACGACTAAGGGTCGCCGCACACGGGCCACCGGCCACAACTACAAAACGTCGTCACCGGCCTATTTCTTGTAGTTTACACACACTTTATATGGACTCGCCGTACACGGTTATTATTAAGAGTGGTAGGAGCACACTGTCGACAGTTATTGGTCTACAGTCTCGGGCCGATCCGTGCGGGGTAGTACCACACTGAGCAGAAAATCGACGTCTGAGTAGTAGAAATTTGTTACTGCGCTTCGTTGGGTGAGCGAGAGATCCGGAAGCCCAACTTTCTGAGGGTGTTTGTGTGTGGAGGGTTTTGGTGGTGCCCTTGGTATCACCGAGCCTCAATGCACGCATTCACACTCCCTTCACTTTCTTCGCGGTAGGCAGCGACCTTGTAAAGGTCCATGAGCGGCAGCAACACTTACCATCAGGTGTACTGTTTGCTCGTTTGCCACCGTTTGCAATAAAAAAATTAAAAAAACACGGTTGACGCCGGTGGCCGCTACACGCTACAAATCGTCGTTGCTCGCGTCTTATGGCCCGCACCGGCCACTAAGCGTCGATACAAAACGCCGCTACACGCCACTCGCGCGATTCCTCAGCCCTCTCTCCCTTAATTGGATGTATCCAATAACTTGTTTTGTATATAACTGTAATGTTTGATAACTGTTTGACTTGGTACCACCGTCACCATTCTACCAACGTACCACTCGACATCGTAGCAGGGTTCATCCATTTCACCAGAAAACGTTATGGTCTTCAACTGTACGTTTCCAGCGTTCATTGCTCCCACGTACGTGCAGGCTCTGGAATGAACTACCTGCTGCTGTGTTTCCCGAGCGATATGACATGTCCTTCTTTAAACGAGGTTTAAGACGAGTATTTCTTTCACGGTAGGCAACGGCCTGGCTGTGCCCCTGGTATTGCAAAGGTCCATGTGCAGCAGCGTCACTTACCATCAGGTATGCTGCTTGCTCGTTTGCCACCGTAGGCAATAAAAAAAAAAGAAAAAAAAATACGGTTTCGTTTTCTATGACGACCATTTTTTATCAGAAGTAGCGCGATTAAACCTTCTTCGTCAGAGTCCATTATGATACTGCGCGCATGTCTTAAAAAAAGTAGCAGCCACCGACGGCAAGTGTCGACCACCGGCCACAAGTGGCTGTCGCGCGCTTCAGCTACCTTTGTAGCCACTTCTAGCTTCTCGTGGCGGCGTCTGTGGTTGTCGCGTGTGGCCCGTGTGCGGCGACCCTTAGGCATTAAATATGGATATAACAAACAAAAAAAAAAAATTATGATATTAAGGTAAAATATTGTTATGGTGACGGCATAATACTCTTTACCACCCTTTTCTTGGCTAAGGGTGTCGCAAAAGACGACTAAGGAATATAATATGCTTATATCATCATCATCATGATCGCAGCCCACATACGTCCGACTGTTTTCCCACTCCTCCACAATGGGAGGGAATTTGACCTACTATACCATGCTGATCAGATATGTTGGTATAGGGTTTCATTTCGAGTTTTCCTTCTCTTGCATAGATGTTTAAATTAAAATATGTTTAGTGCATAGTAGCATAGTGGTTAAATATGCATATAACATCTATGCAAAAGAAGAAAAACTTGAAATGAAACCCTATACCAACACGTCCGACCAGCGTGGTATCATCATCATCGTTTCATCTCACATACATCCCACTCTTGGGCTCGAGCCTCCTCTACAATAGGAGGGGGTTTGACCTTACTATACCATGCTGGTCAGACAGGTTGGTATAGGGTTTCATTTCGAGTTTTCCATCCCTTGCATAGGTGTTATATGCGTATTATATCCCAGAGTCGTCTTTTACGACATCCACGTTCAAGAAAGGGAGTGGTGAATTGTATTCTTACTCCGTCACCACACGGAAAATAATCCTAAATATAATATAATCCTGGAACATATCCACTCGCATTCAAAGTAATACATTTTTGTTTCAAGGATCGTTACCCTTATGGGTCAAACAGGGGTAAATAAATGAGATAAAATCAACCTTCCTAAATGAATAATAATACCAAACGTTCGCTCTTGAAATTCATTTCGTTTTTGATGAGAAACATCTATAGGCGAGGGTGAAGCTGATCGTTGGCGTGGCGTAAACGGCTCGTGGCGTTGCGGAGTCACGTTATATGACGGAATATGTGAGGTTAAACCTGATTGTTGTAGCGTGGCGTTAACGCCACGCTATATATATCTCGTAGTCTATATGTAGTAGTGTGTGAGTGGGACGGAGCGATGCGATGTTGTGCGCTATCTCTCTCGCCGTACTAAGATCGTGTACCTATAGTGTATACTAACAAAAATAAATGTTTATTGAATAAAAATCAGCATTTTCTGAAAGAAAAAACGTAATATTTTACTAATACTTTATGCCATATTAGTTCCTGTCGTAATCTGTTCTTTTACGCATTCGATGTTTCACATCTGCCAGGCGTCCTGAGCAACATCTCTTTCTTCTAGAAATGCTGTACGATATCTTTCGTATGGTGATGTAGTAAGAATTTTATTCATCACTCCCTTTCTTGTCCCTAGATGTCGTAAAAGAAGAATTAGGGATTAGATAGTGTGTAGATAACATCTTGCATAGATAAAAAAAGAAGACAAGACAGAAGGAAAAATAAAACGATAGGACAGGAATGACATGGACATTTGAAGGGAGTGTGTCGATTTGTAATTATCCTCGAAAACAACTTGCAAACTTGGCTTAAGAGTAAGATTGGTCTGTAGTTCTTTAAAAGAGCTTTTTCGCCCTTCTTGAAGCACAACACCACCACATTCCTGACTCTGAAACATTGCCCCCGAGAACAACTGAATTAAATAGCTATTGAAGGGCTTTTTAGGCTAACTTTCCGCCTGCCTTCAGCAGCTTACCGTAACTCTGTCATCTCCCGGTGCCTTACCGTTTTTTAGTTGTTTGAAAGCCATTCTGATATTGTACAAGCTGATGTCCGGGATTTCTTCGGTACAGCGTCGAGTTAGCTTGGATCTGGGGTCTTGGACCAAGCCGACAACGGGATTTCAGAATGATTTATATAACTGCCCATAGAACCTTTCGACCTCTCCCAAGATCTCACTTTGGGATAAATTGACAGTGTCATCATCGTTCTTCAGCTTAGCCATTTGGCTTTAGCCAATAGACAGATTTTGTGCGGACACTTTCGAGCCATGGTGCCGCTCTATTGTTTCTTTAATACAGAGTGTATTAAATCGGCGAATATCTCGACGCAGAGACCTGGAAATCTGCCTATTTAGTTGCCTATGTTCGGATAATCGGCTGAACACTGCACCGTCATTTCTTTCCTTTGCTCCATGAGCTTGAGAGATCGACCAGAAAGTTTTTTAGGTTTATTAAGGCGATGAGCCTTAAAAAATTTCGACCTAACGACCCGACCCGTGGGTGGATAGTTTCCACGAACCTATTGTTCAGATATTTGGAGATTTGCACTCGTCTGGATATTGGAAGCGATTGTGTACCTCGAGTTGAAAGCTCCCGAAGTTCTGGTATTTGACAGGTGTAAATCAGAAGGCACACTTTATCAAGCGTGATCACTCGACTTTTGTGTGGATATTCAATGTGCCTCGTACTATGCGATGATCACTCTCAATTTTAATCCTACTGATCATTGAGACATCATTCAATATCTGTCGTTTGTCCGACAAGATGAAGTTTATTTCCTAGCCGAGGCCGCGGGTAACTGGATCGGGGACCTATTCCATCACCCGCAGAGAGGCTGACCACGCGACGGCGACCGACTTCCCCGAGGGGGGACATTGAGAGGAGAGGGTACCCTGCGATCAGGGTATTCCGTCGAGTCGACCACTAAAGACGGAACTCTGCACCGATGATCGGCCCCGACCTCGCACCGAACGCAGTCGGGCGGCAGAAGCGCCGACCATGGCCCACCCTCCAAAAAAAAGATGAAGTTTATCTCGTTTTTGTTGAACCATCGGGACTAATGCAGGTCCATTTCCTTTCATAAAGACAAAGCTCTACGAAGCCGAAATTAATCAATTAGTTCTCTCAAAGAATCGACGTGCATTCTTTATTGCCGCTATACGCTTATATGAATTTCGGTTTTGACAAAATTTCCTTTACAATACAAAGGCAAATTGTATTCTTACTCTGTCACCATCCAAATTATTAATAATTATAGTATATATATATATATCATATTTAATAGCCCACATAATAACATTTGCCATTAAATACTCTGGTTTTGTGGCTGGCAATAATGTGGCATAATTAATTATAAATGGGTTATATAGTATTTAGTGTATATAATGGCTAACTCACCCTTGCTTTCACTTAAGTAAATAGTGAGAACTTACATCCCTTACTTAGGTACTTAAGTTATGGAATAATATATTACATCTTCTAGTTCTAAAGACTTATTGATTGCTACAAAGACATGTTTAGTGGTAGGACCACAACGTCTGAGTAGTAGCAATTTGTTACTGCGCTTCATTCGGTGAGCGAGAGAGCCGAAAGCCCATCTTTCTAAGGATGTTTGTGTGTGGTGGGTTTTTATACACGCATTTACTCTCCCGTCACTTTCTTCACGGTAGGCAGCGGCCTTAAAAAGATTCATGAGCAGCAGCAACACTACATTAGGTATACTGTTTGCTCGTTTGCTAATGGCCTACAAGCCATCGTGTTGCCGAATGAAGTGAGCAAGCTTTTCGAGAGTGTCATGGCTGTCCTGATCGTCATCTTAACGAAGTCGAGCCTAATCTGTCGACCATCCAGTTGGATTTTCGAAAGGGGCGTTCAATCATCACGCCCGGGCTGCACCTGACCGCCAGTCACGAAGGCTATCGTTAGTAGAGGAGTACTGTTAATGGTGTTTTAGGACATCGCATGCAATAGTCTGTCATTGAATTGTATTAGAAAGACGCTTCGGTATCACGGGGTGTGTCTATTCCTGAGACGGTTAGTGGAAGACTATTTGCATAGACGCCGCATCCTCTGCGTGAGTCGAACAGGGAACGTTGTGCAAACACTCAAGTAAAGACGTCTGAATAGTAGCAATTTGTTATGGCAATTCGTTAGGTGAGTGAGAGAGACAGAAACCTAACTTTCTGAGGGTTTGCGTGTGGTAGATTTTAGTATCACCAAACTTCATAGGACGCATTCACACTCCCTTCACTTTCTTTATGGTAGACAGCGGCCTAGCAAGGGTCTATGTGCGGCAGCATCACTTACCATCAGGTGAGCTGTTTGCTCGTTTACCACCAACAGCAATAATAAAAAGGGAGCCAGTCGCTCAGGACGCCTGGCAGATGTGAAACATCGAAATTATTTTGTACAATCCTTACTAATATTATAAATGCGAAAGTAAGGATGTTTGTTTGTTTGTTACGCTTTCACGCTTAAACCACCCAACCGATTTCAAAAATTTCATCATTGGAAAGCTATAATATCAGGGAGTAACATAGGCTATATTTTATCCCGGTATTCTCACGGGAACGGGAACTACGCCGTGGTTAAGGCAACTAAAACCGAAGCGAAGCGAGGGCGGGTTGCTAGTTATATATGCATAAAAGAACAGATTTCAACAGGAACTAGTATGGCATAAAGTATTAATAAAATATTACGATTTTTTTTTAGACAATCCTGATTTTTATTCAATAAACATTTATTTTCTTTAATATACACTGTAGGTATGTATTTGGGTTAATAATTTATTTTGAGCTCACTAGATGGCATTGTACAAAATTTTAAAACAGGTTATGGTTTTTTTACACGAATGTATATATCCAAACGTGGCGTTAACGCCACGTCAACGATCAGATTCACCCTCGCCTATAGATGTTTCGTATCAAAAAGGCACAGGATATTCAATAGTTTCGCTTGCTTACAGAACACCACAGCCGCCATTCAACCGCCTTGAAAGTATATTATGTAAATTGTGCTTTCATTACTGTCGATGTATAATTTGACCATAAATATCACTTTAGAAAGTCGTAAAGATTTTACGATGAGGGAAGGGGGGATGTTAGGTGGTTCATTCAATGGTATATTACCATAAATCATTGCCGTTTCTTTATTATCTTTGGATATGAAAATATTGCAGAATGTGGAAATACGCATATTATTTTTTCTTATTATTCTCATTATTACAACGAGTACGCTTCGTTTTCAACGTATTCAACGAGTTAATAGCGGCCCTACTCTTGAAATCAATTCGCAGTCGATTCAATTCCAATCTCACCAAACTTACATTTCATGCTCTTAAATAAAATCGAGAATGACTTCTTCGCGTTTGCCGTTGTTCTTTTCACCGAATGTGCCGTATTTTATTACTTTAAATTAATAACGTTACCGAACTCGATCACCACAAGGACGCTTTCTTGAAATTGTGCAACATTAACGATTTTAAACTAGGTCATAATCACGTCGGGAGTAGCAAATATTTGACTTAATCGACGAGAATCGAATTCATTTAGTTTAAAAAAAATCCACCGAATTTGATTCCAATCGTGCGCTAGTGTCGCTTTCAAGAGTACCAAATTGTTCAAATTCAAGCTGTCGAATTGAGAAACATCCTCCTTTTTTGAAGTCGCTTAAAAAAGAAAGACATCTTTATATAAAGACAGACATCGTCTATATAAAGACAGCTATCTGGTAATCAAATATTATCAAATTCGGTCTCACTGTTTTAAAGATTATCCTGAACAAGCAGATAGACAAAAATAAAATCTGCCAAATGCGAGTCGGACTCGCGCACGAAAGGTACTATCATTGACTAGGTAAACAATTCACTGATATCGAAAAAAAATAGGCAAAAAATTGCATTTTTTTATGGGATATTTTTCAAGGGGGGTCCTTTGAATATTTATTTTATTTTGTTTTTAGTATTTTTTGTTATAGCTGCAATAGAAATACATAATTTGTAAAAATTACAACTGCCTAGTATCGCGGTCTATTGCGGTTCTTAAGATACAGCCTGGTGACAGACAGACGGTGAAGTCTTAGTAATAGGGTTCTGTTTTTACTCTTTGGATACGGAACCCTAAAAATTGAAAGTGGTTTCTAAACATAAGCATCGTGCAAATAACCGTGTGAGCATGAAAAAATATTCTATTTTAAAATCAAAAACAGATACTTCAAATTTATTTATTGATACCTATGATTAGCTATAGCCATAGTACCCATAGACAAATTGATATTAAATTATTATCTTTGATATTGAATAATCAAATTTAATATCAAAAAAAATCTCGTAGATTTTTTTCTCTTATTAATTTCGGAGATATAAAACGTATTAAAAATAATTACCTACAAATTTTTCATCTAATTATATTTTAATTATAAGTTATTCAAAGAATATTATTTTGCTATCTGCCCCAACAGACATTGTTCTGTTCAAATCTAAAAAAAAAGCAAAAGGAATTCTCCTTGAAATCGATTGCAGCGCCACCTAACGGTTGCAATTATTAATCTAAACTATTCTGTCATCCATTGGAACAAACATAAAAAAATCATCAAAATCAATTCAGCCGTTTTGAAGGAGTTGAATTATAAACACACGACCAGAAAATTTATATTATCCTGCATGGGATTCGATCTCACTGACATAGTAGGTCAGTATCTTAACTACTACACCATCTATGCAGTCAGATTATAATAATTACTAGTTGACCCAGCAGACGTTGTTCTATTCAAACAAAATGAAACGATTTTTCTCTCTTAAATCGACAGCAGTGCCACCTACCGGGTCCAATTGTGAATCTAAACCATTCTCGAATCCCCTTGAACATGCACAAAGATTTTCATCAACATCAGTCCAGCCATTTAGGAGGAATTCAGTGACATACACATGTACACAAGAAATCTATACTAATAAATAAAATTGGAGTGTCTGTAATGTCAAAATAATAGGCTTTTTTCATGCTCACATGGTTATTTGCACAACACCTATGCCTAAAATACAGATTAAAAAATTTTTGTCTGTCTGTCTGTTTATGCCGGGTAATCTTCAAAACGGCTGGACCGATTTCAAAAATTCTTTCACCAATGGAAAGCTATAATATCAGGGCGTAAAAAAGCTATATTTTATCCCGGTGTTCCCAAGGGAACTGGAACAACGCAGGTAAAACGACTAAAACCGAAGCGAAGCGAGGGCGGGTTGCTAGTCATAAAATATTTAATAATCATAAATAGCTAAATTTCGAATAACCCAAACACAAACAAAAATAATAAAAAACAGTATTAAGTTCTCTTCAACAGGAATTATCAATTAAATGTCATTTAACGATTATACTGGCACACGTGAACCAATTAATCAGGTAATCATACGACATTACATCATTTTGTAAAAGAGCTGATACTCTTACACTGCTGGACCGATATTAACCAAACATAACTAAGAACCACCGCAAGGAAAGTGGCTTTCAAATGAAAAAAACCCGCATCGAAATCGATCCATATTTGTGAGAGTTACGATGCCAAAGACACACGTACAGACAGATATCGACGTCAAAGTTATTGTGACGTGGTCAAAAAAGGGTGCTGTCTTCAATAAACCAAATTCAAGGTCAACTATATGTCTATATGTAATATTTCTCTACTCTAATTAGGATAATGTCGTAAGATAAACAGCAAAATAGTTTTTGCCGAAGGAACAAAAATATGTATCACATATAACAATTTAAAAGGTCATCAAAAAACGAAATTCAAGGTCAACTGTGTGACTATCTGTACAAATAAATAAAATTGAAGCGTCTGTTTGTACTGTCAAAATAATAATTTTTTTTTCATGCTCACACGAATATTTACACGATACCTATGTTAGGCATAGGTAAAACAATTTTAAGAAAATTTTGTCTGTCTGTTTGTTAGGGATAATCTTCTAAACAGCTGGACCGATTTTGACAATATGTTTTACCTGTACCTGTTTATATAAGGAGTAAGGCTATTTTTCTTCTCAACAATCCGTTATAAAATTTTACCCAGTCAGGGTATTGAACACGAGACCTCCTTGACTGCTATCACATATTTTAATATTTTAGAAAATGCTGCTGATAGGGACAACCGAAACCGAAGCGAAGCGAGGGCTAGTTGCTAGTAATATTATAAATGCGAAAGTCAGTTTGTTTGTTTGTTACGCTTTCACACTTAAACCACCGAACCGATTTCAAAAATTCTTTCACCAATGGAAAGCTATAATATCAGGAAGTAACATAGGCTATATTTTATCCCGGTATTTCCACGGGAACGGGAACTACGCGGGTAAAGTGACTGAAACCGAAGCGAAGCGAGGGCGGGTGGCTTTTCCTTACTTACTTAATATTATAAATGCGAAAGTAAGGATGTTTGTTTGTTTGTTTGTTGCGCTTTCACGCTTAAACCACCGACCCGATTTCAAAAATTCTTTCATCAATGAAAAGCTATAATATCAGGGAGTAACATAGGCTATATATTATCTCGGTATTCCCACGGGAACTACGCGGGTAAGGCGACTGAAACCGAAGCGAAACGAGGGCGAATTGTTAGTATATTTCTACTCGCTCTAATTGGACTAATGTCATAAGATTAATAGCAAAATAGTTTTTGCAGAAGCACCGACATTTTACATGTATCAATTTAAAAGGTCTACAAAAACAGAACGCAGATAAAGCCTTATGGATGTTTGAAAATTGGTATACCAACTTAAATAATGGTTTTAATACCCTCATTTATATTACAGAAGTAATACGTTATTAGCTAAATTCAAAATATATTATTTACTAGCAAATGCTCGCGGTTTCACGCGCGTAATACCCATTTCCATGGGAAAATAAATAAACCGGCATAAATATATCCTATTAGGAAACCGCCCAAGCTTCACTTCGGTTTCATTCGCCTTATCCGCATAGTTCCCGTTTCTTTGGAAATAGCTGAGTAAAATATAGCCTAGACTACTCCTTATACAGACAGCTAAATGATAATAAAGTAATATCAAAATCGGTCTAGTCGTTGTCTAGGGTTACCTTAAACAAATAGACAGACAGACAAAAAAAAAATTCAGACTGGTTTTAAGGCATATGTATCGCGTAAAAAAACCGGCTAAGGGCGAGTTGGAGTCGCGCACGAAGGGTTCGGTACCATTCTCTATAAAAAAATAGGCAAAAATGGCGTTTGTTGTATGGGAGCCCCCTTAAATATTTATTTTATTTTGTTTTTTAGTATTTGTTGTTATATAAATACGGCAATAGAAATACATAAATTGTGAAAATTTCAACTGTCTAACTATCGCAGTTCTTGAGATACAGCCTGGTGACAGACAGACGAACGGACAGACAGCGAAGTCTTAGTAATAGGGTCCCGTTTTTACCCTTTGAGTACGGCACCCTAAATAACCGTGTGAACATGAAAAAAGCTCAGTATTTTGACATTACAAACAGACACTACAATTTTATTTATTTGTATAGATTAGGAAATGCCCGTGGCTTCACCCGAGTACTCCTATTTTCCATGGGAATATTAGGATAAAATATATCCTAAATTATGCCTTATACAGACAGCTGGTTATAAAGTTATATTAAAATCAGTTCCATCGTCAGACGTAGGGATGTAAAAAATAATCGATTTTTATATTAATCGATTATTAATCGTTTATTTTTTTGTAATAATCTATTTTAATAATCATTGATTATCTAAATAATAAAAATCTTTTTTTATATATTAAAATTAATCGATTATTTTAGTATTTGCTTTTTTGTTTAAAATAAAATCACTGCCTGATTTCCTAAACAAAAAGATCATCACGATTCTGCCAGGCAAAGTGCTCGATCGAATGTCAGATACTATATTAGAAGATAAATCTCACATTTCCTAAAAAAAAAATTAAAAAAGAACTATGAATAGTAAAAAAGATCGATTATAAAATAATCGATTAGTTATTTTTAATTAATCGATTATTTTATAATCGATTTATTTTAAAGAAAAAAAAAGTCGATTATTTATTAATCGATTTTTTCCCTCCAAATCACATCCCTAGTCAGTCGTGTTACTATAGGGATCTATTTCGAGTTTTCCTTCTCTTGAATAGATGTTATATGCACATTTAGTCCATTAGTCGTATATTACGACACCCTTAAGTAAGAGAAGGGGGATGTGAATTGTAATATTCAATACAGTAATACCGTTGCTTATGAAAATTAATTGTTTACAACCTTCGTAAATTTTTAAGAAGTCACCGGATATTTTAATAACTGTCATAATACCTATTATTAAAATATCACAGCACCGTATGTCTTAAAATAATTACCACTAATTATGTTGTTGTATATTTTAATTCCATATGTTATTTAGAAATTATTATCCTCCTCCTTGATTCGTATTCCCCATTACTGGGGGTCGTGACCCCTGTCCTTCAGGATGCATATCACTTTCCATTGTATTAGGGGTTTTCTTGGGAAAAACATCGCAGTGGGTTCCCACGTCCTTCTGCGTTAGACTTTAAGAGGGTATTTAGCCCTCACGGTCTCTAGGTACCGCTTCATGTGCGCTGGGTGGCCATGGTGTAGTCAGGCTGGTTACCGCCGCCTGAGACTCGGCGTTAACCTTTTACGGTAGGTATGGTCCCTCCTGACCAACCCTCCTCCTTTTTCATCCGGGCTTGGGACCGGCAACGGCGGAGTTAATTGAATAGAAATTATTATACATATATAAAACTAATTGTGTAGGTTTGTTTGGATGGCGCTAAAAACTTTCCTTTTTAAAGTGAAACTTCTTTAGAATCGTTGTGATTTCAAACCGGATGCAACGGAAAAAACGACAGGTAAGAGACACAAATACAAAAAAGTGTAGGATGAAGCCGGCAAAGAATTAAATAGAAATATATATACTATTTTATATTATTTTTAAATCCGTCTATAATTTACGGATTAAAGGATAAAAGATGAAGGATTAGGGATGAAGGATAAAGGATGAAGGATAAAGAAGTTTCGCGTCTGACATTCGTAATTTGCACGCACGCTTTTTTTTAACACCCTTTTATTAGTTTCACATGTATGTATGCTTGTAATCAAACTCTTTGAGCTCGATTTTGCCCTACTTTAAGCAATTAGATTTTCTTTAAACTTTGCACACCTATCAAAGACCGATGACAATGCAATAATCCGTTTTTTTTTAACTATATGTTTATCTGATGTTTACGCGAGCACTACACATTGTAAATAAAACTACTTTTACGGATTATATCGCGTTTGTATTTGATTTATGATTGCCCGACGTTTCGAACACTTTGCGGCATTCATGGTCACGGGCGGACTAAGGTGTCTCACGTCCAACAAGTCATCATTATTACAGACATTTATAATTATCTACCCGATACAGAAAATTAGTTATTAAATGACCCACATTTTAGTACAAATTAATTGCCAGTATAAGAAGAAAATCATTTTATATGAAAAAATTATATTGTTTATGGTTAGTAATTATTAATTATTAAATTTGTAGCAATTATTGTGACAATTTGTTGATTTAAAACTAACAAAACTAACAGTTTTTTTTAACTATATTTAATGAAGCTATACTTCTTTTAGCGTAAAACAAATTGCACACTTTTATAAATTGAGTTAAATTATTGTTTCATCATCATCATCTCAGCTCATATACGTCCCACTGTTGGGCTCAAATCTCCTCCACTATTTTAGGGAAATTGATCTGCTATAATACGCTGGTTAGACGTATTGGTATAAGGTTTTGTTTCGAGCTTTCCTTCTCTTGCACAATTGTTAACATGCCCTTTAGTATTCTAGACCGACACCTACGGGTTAGATAGGGCGTGAATTGTATTCTTACTCCGTCAACACACGGAATATTTTTACTAATTTACACGAACAAGTTCTACGTGACGGAGTAAGAATATAATTCCCAACCCCTTTTTTGCCCGTGGATGTCGTAAAAGACGACTAAGGGATATAATAAGCATATAACATCTATGCAAGAGAAGGAAAACTTGAAATAAAAGCCTATACCAACACGTCCGACTATCGTGGTATAGTAAGGTCAATTTCCCTCCTATTGTGGAGGAGGCTCGAGTCCAACAGTGGGGCGTATTTGAGCTGAAATGATGATGCTGACACGAACCAAGTCGCTAATAATTAAATAAAACTACTTTACGGATTATATCGCATTTGTATTTATGATTGCCTGACGTTTCAAACACTTTGCAGCGTTCATGGTCACGGGCGGGCGATAAAATCCGTAAAGTAGTTTTATTTAAAATGTGTAATACTCGCGTAAACATTAGAAATCATTACGCTAATAATTATTTTTTGGAAAAAAGAAATCGCCTTCAATAATATAGATTTTGTTTTGGATTAATGTAGATTTTAGATTTTGTTGATTTTTCAAAAAACCGCTTGTTCGATATCGATGAAATTTTCATGGGACCATTTGGAAAGTATATACCCTTTCTAAAAAAATCGTAAAGTCGGTTTACTGACGATAGTTGAACGTGACAACGTCATAAGAAAATACTGATGGAATGGTTTCATTTTTCAAAAAAATATTTTAATTTTATTTGTTTGATAGATATTTTGTATGGATCAAGCCTTAAATGGAACGCCTCAGAGCGAGGTAACGCCGCATACGTCATGTTTTTTCGTGTGTGCAGCCGGCTCCATCGAATTATAAGACGTTGTCACGTTAAAAAAATATATCAATATCGGTTCATAAACAACGAAGATATCTGCGAACAAACATAAAAAAATCATACGGTCGAATTGAGAAACCACCTCCTTTTTTGAAGTCGATTATAAAAGTTACCATACAAATTAAATTCTCACAATGGCAATATAAAAGCATGTAAGTTTAAAAAAAAATTACCCCACATAGGTTTTCCCCCTCGCACCCTTTCACCCCCCAGGGGGTGTGGGGCGTGTCATAAATTTAACTAATTATAACTGTGACCCATTTCGTTAGGGTCATTCTCTTTATTAAATATTTTTGTCTTTTGCTGGAGAATACTTTTTTTACAAATTAAAAATGTTTGCCTCCCTTATTATCATTTGCTTATAATTATCACAGTTATCTCTGAATGGCGTATTGGTTTGAATAGCGACCTGCTGTATAGAGTGACTTAGGTTCGATTCGATTTTATAAAAGGAACTAGCAGCGCACACACGCACGGTTTGACCCGCGGTTCCTCTTCCCGTGAGAATATCGGGATAAATTATAACCTATGTGTTATTCTGATATGTAAGCTATATTACTGTGAAGTTTCATCAAAATCCATTCAGTAGTTTTTGCGTGAAAGAGCAACAAACATCTTCACATACAAACTTTCACGTTTATAATATTAGTAGGATTCTCCTTGAAATCGACAGGAGCGCCACCTACCGGGTTCAACTGTGAATCTAAACCATTCTGGAATTCCCTTGAACACACACATAAAATTTCATCAACATCGGTCCTGCCGTTTAGGAGGACTTCAGTGACCATACACACGTACGCAAGAAATATATATATATATATAAAGATTGTTCCGTGACGGAGTAAGAATACAATTCACCACCCCCTATCTTGCACGTGGATGTCGTAAAAGATGACTTCTTACTCCATCATCACATAGAAAAATCTATATTATATTGGTAATGCTCACTGAAAGGTCAGATTGCGGTAGCTACGAGGAGCAGGTCATTATGGTTGAGGGTTGGCTGCTCTAATGGTTAACTCTTAATCGGATACCGCTTGCTGAATTTGGACCGGCCATAATTTTAATCATTATATTTGAGTATTGTAAAAGGGTGTTATAAAAGACGACGAAGGAATCAAATATATAACATCTATGCCAGAGAAGGAAACCTTGAAATGAAACCATACACCAATTCGTGTGACCAGCGTTGTACGGTCAATTGTCCTCCTATTGTGAAGGAGGCTCGAGCCCAACAATAGGACGTATATGAGCTAAAATGAATGAATGTACGTGAATCGATAAACGTCGACTGCACGCAAGAAAAAGCATGACTCTTTGTCACGTTGCGCCTGAGTCGGGCGTGCAAACGACAGCGTGAACAAAGCGATAGAGAGGCAGACACGATCGACCTAAACGTTCGACTTGTGACGCGAATATCTCTAATTTAAGTAAAAAAAATATTTAAATAAACAACTGCAACAAAATATTAATTCATTCGACATTTTTTTTTATGCCGTACCCAAAAGGTGAAAACGGGTCCCTATTACTAGGATTTCGCTGTATGTCCGTCCGTCTATCTGTCACCAGGCTGTATGTCAAGAACCGCGATAGCTAGACAGTTGAAATTTTCACAAATTATGTATTTCTGTTGCCGTTATAACAACAAATACTAAAACAAAATCCTCCCATACAACAAACGCAAGTTCTTTTTTCCCCTTTCTATAGATTACTTCGACACCGACTCGCACTTAGCCGGTTTTTTGTATTCGAGATTCCTTCCTCGGCTCGAGATTCCTTTACAATAGGAGGGAAATTGACCTTACTATACAACACTGGTCAGACAGAATAGGGTTTCAGTTCCGAGTTTTACTTCTCTTGCATAGCTTTTATATGCGTATCCTTTAATCGTCTTTTACGACATCCACGGGCAAGATAGGGAGTGGTGAATTGTATTCTTACTCCATCACCTTGCTGTGGCCACGTGCCTCCGTCTTACAAAATCAAAATAAAACCATATACCAACATGTCTGACTAGCATGGTATAGAAGATCAATTCAAGAACAATCAAGTAAATCAATTTGCCTTCTATTATAAGGAAGTCTCGAACCCAACAGTGGGACATACGTGGACTGTGATAATAATGATAAATCGACTAGATCGATTTTGATAATATTTTTCAACCAGTTATATATATAGCGTAATTCAAGCTGTATTTTATCCCGATATATCTATAAAAACGGGAACTACGTGAGTTAAACCGCAAAAATTAGCTAGTTAAATATTAAAACCATTAAAATATGAATAACCCTGTCGCCAGTTAAAATTAATAAGCGACAGGGTGTGACCGCCCCTGCGATGTGATACTTTTAATGAGACTTACATGATGTCATATTTTCAAAGTTAAAACTTGTATAGACATGTTTGTATGGATAATTCTTTTTGCCAACGGTGGCAAGAAAACAAACAGTACACCTTATGGTAAGTGTTGCTGCTCTTGGACCTTTGCTAGGTCGCTGAGAAGACAGTGAAGGGAGTGTGAATGCGTGCAATGAGTTTCGATGATACAAAAGGAATCACCAAAACCAACCACACGCAAAGACTCTTACGGCCCGTTCACGACCTTGCCGCTGTGAGCGGCGGCTAAGCGCGGAGCGGCGCACAGTGGGCAAATCGCGTATGTTTCGTCTCAAAACTCCGTATCTTAGTTGTTTCAAAACTAAATGAGCTGTAATTTTGCACACATATACTTGAATGTTTAAGGTTTAAATGAATCAACTTGGATTTTAAAAAATCTGTTTATAAATTAATTAAAAAATAAAATTAAAAATACATGAATTATATAAGAAAAATACAAAATATGTTTGTTTTAATTTACATAAAATGGTAGAACATAGTAATAACATATTATAAATGTATAATACACTACTACTACATACTATATCTTATATCTTTAAACGAGCAAATCTTGTATATATATACTCACGATCTCGGAAACGGCACCAACGATTTTGATGAAACTTGGCATACTAAAGGTTTCGAGGCCAAAAAATCGATCTAGCTAAGTTTTATTTATAGAAAATGTTGTTTTGTCAGTGTTTTTAGTAAAACAGGATAATGACATTAAATTTTAAAAGAATATGAATTCAAATTTCGTTGGCAACGTCATGAGTTACGATAACTCAGATGGGAAGGTGACAGGTTTTAATTTTGGTATTTTTCAATCAAACAGCGTCGGTTCGAATCTCAGTGTTATTATTATTCTCTTTTTGTAATTTTTTATATATTTTTCATTATTTATTTTTTATTAATATATATCTAAATAAATTCGATAAAAATATTCTGAGCGAAGCTCGGCCAACCAGATATTATACTAAAATGGCAGACCAAACTAGAAAAAAAAATTGTAAATAAAAGTACTTTTTCGGATTATATCGCGTTTGTATTAATTATTTATATATGTATTTTATATTAATTTATAAATTTTATTCCATTACAACGACTTTCACATGAAAGGGTTTTGAGACGGCTTTGTATGGAGCTTTACCAGCGTGCGCCGCTCGGCACGTCGCGCCGCTCGCCGCTAAGACCAAAGTCGTGGCCAGGCCGTTAAAAGTTGGGCTTCCGTCTCTCTCGCTCACCGAACGAAGCAGTAACATATATCTACTACTCTGCTGTATATTTTCTGCTCAGAGTGGTACTACGTACTACCTCATATGAAGAGACAGCTGTAGACAGACATCTGTCAACATTGTGGTCCTACCACTAAACAAAATTCACGTAAGTCTTCTACAATAAGCTACAATAATGTAAGCTATTTGTGAGGAATAGCTTAAATAATTGAGTGGGGAATTGTATTTTCAAATATAGTGCATCAAAAATATGGAATAACATTCCTCCTCCTTTAAGACAAAATACAAGTTTTAACAGATTTAAAAAAAAAATTAAACTACTACTATTATACCGAAATAAAACCATATTTGATGCGACATTTGTATAACCAACTGATGAATAATTACATGACATAAGCTACAAATTTGCAACAAATACATACGTCAATCGCTGCTCACATACACGCATACGCACACACATACACACATTCACACACGCAAACAAACACTCAACACACACAAAAATGAAAAAGCGAACTCATACAAAAGCACATCCTTCATAATTCAATTCATTAATGTTATTTATATTGTTATCATTCTTATTGTAAGTTATTTTTATTCCTTTTTCTTTTTTCTTTTCTTTTTGTTATTTTTTTCTTTCTTATATGTTTGAGGAAAGGGGTTTGCTGAAAACCAGCCCTGCATAATTTCTATGCAGCACAATGCTGAGCATTCCCCTATTGTCAAAATTAATTAAAAACATGTATGGTTTTTTGGCGGGAATCTAAAGTGTCATGTGGTATTCTTGTATTATATTCAATATCTTAGTGTTTTAACGTGTTATCTATACCAATAAATAAAATTGGAGTGTCTGTTTGTAATGTCAAAATAATAGGCTTTTTTCATGCTCACACGGTTATTTGCACGACACCTATGCCTAAAATAGCAATTAAAAAATTTTTGTCTGTCTGTCTGTTTGTTCCGGGTAATCTTCAAAACGGCTGGACCGATTTCAAAAATTCTTTCACCGATGGAAAGCTATAATATCAGGGCGTAAACTAGGCTATATTTTATCCCGGTATTTCCACGGGAACGGGAACTACGCGGGTAAAACGACTATAACCTATAACCTATAACCGAAGCGAAGCGAGGGCGGATTGCTAGTGTTAAATAATCTTGATGGCATTTTATGTAATATATAGCGACAGAACTGCTGAGGTGTAGTGAATATGATATAAAACTGCTATACATACCTTTGTATTTCCACCAAAATTCTCAGAAGATATCCTTAACAGTGGCCATTACACTGTTGAGAGCGATACTTTGACTTACGGACAGACCATTACTGACATGAAGAAACTGAGAACTTGAAAAGATATAACTCGACACTGGCAAAAATGGCTCATATTTGTAGCTGATTGCCAAGACAAAAAAGAAGAAGAAGAAGAAAAACATGTATTATAATTATTAGTTATTATGTGATAATAAATGCTATTCTATTCTATTCTATTTTTACTCCGTCACAATACGGATATTTAGATTTGCCATGCTTTTAACGGTTATAATTATTGCAATTGTCGATAATGGTGTATTTAAAAAAATATATTTTAAGCAATAGCCACCCTGATTACTAGACCGACGCAGGTCTACCGTACACATGTTTGGTCCAAGTTAAAATCAATATGGAAACTTTATTCCAAAGTTATTTATTACGATTTATTATTATAACTAGCGACCCGTCCCAGTTTCGCACAGGTCCAATGTTGATGATAAATATACTACAGAATGTCTTTATTTACAACGTTCACAGCTTTTTTGTCATTAGACAAATCTAACATGTTTTCTTTAAAGGTTACTCTTGAAAAAGCGACATATTATGCATGTATACATATAAACCTTCCTCTTGAATCGCTCTATCTATAAAAAAAAACTTGATCAAAATCCATTGCGCAGTTTTAAAGATCTAAGCTTACATAGGGACAGACAGACAACGAGAAGCGACTTGGTTTTATACTATATAGTGATAGTGATGTATCTTCCAGTTTCACGGCTATCTTCCAAGGAAAGATACCTAGTCCTTTGAAAGACTTACATGGGGATATGGATCCAACACGCAGAGGCCTTTGGAGATTTTTAATGTAAAAATGTGATGGGACGTCTACCGATGACACTCCACGTCTGCACATAACACACGTGGACTGCCAACGGTAGGTGTAAAACTATTGTGTGATGATGGTATCTAATACATGATTATGGGGTTGGAGGTTAGATGGACTGGATTAACGGTAAACTTTTGATTTAAAACTGTCGTCTGCTTTCAATACTTTTATCGTCTTGAACTTTGGCAGACGATGACTCGCCAACTCACTGAATGGGCCACTCTAAACGGTCGCCACAGACACGCAGGCCATATGGGGATCAGCTGGGCAACATTGGTACAAGTGGCTTGGGGTATCGAGCGGTGCACCGGTTTTACCATCGCAAGTCCCCGATAAACGGAGACCCGCAGTGGTTTTCTCGTAGTTATGCCCGATTTATTTTATTATCTATATCTATACCAATAAATAAAATTGGAGTGTCTGTTTGTAATGTCAAAATAATGGGCTTTTTTCATGCTCACACGGTTATTTGCACTATACATATGCCTAAAATACACTTTATATTTTTTTGTCTGTCTGTCTATCTGTCTGTCTGTCTATTTGTTCCGGGTAATCTTCAAAACGTCTGGACCGATTTCAAAAATTCTTTCACCAATGGAAAGCTATAATATCAAGGAGTAAACCAGGCTATATTTTATCCCGGTATTCCTACGGGAACGGGAACTACGCAGGAAAGACGACTGAAACCGAAGCGAAGCGAGGGCGGGTTGCTAGTTATACATATTTGTTGTCATTTCAACTCATATACGTCCCACAGCTGGACACGAGACTCCTCCACTATAAGAAGGTAATTGGCCTAATATACTATGCTGGTCAGACATGTTGGTATAGGGCTTTGTTTCAAGCTGTCCTTCTCTTGCACAGATGTTATATACTTATTATATCCCTTAATCGTCTTTTACGACATCCACGGGAAAGATAGGGAGTGATGAATTGTATTCTTACTCCGTCACCACACTGTTTCTTAGTTATACAAAACATAATTGGCTGTAAGAGAAACAGAGAAAGAAAACTTGTGCTCACATCTCTCTCTCTTGCCCCTTTTTTTATGGATAAGCATCAGGCGCAGATACTCGCGCCTGCGTCGCCCTAGTCGCCGGCGGCGGAACGTGTCACCAAAGAGGAGCTCTTCTCACGCACGATCCGCCGCATCCTTCCGTGAGATGACAGCCTCACAGAAGGCGGCGACTGCGTCCCAGTTCCTGACGCTGTCAAACATCTCAAAAAATCAATTCTTGTAATTACATAATATTCGTAAAAATAGTTTAATTAAAAAAAAAGCATCAAGATCGGTCCATAAATCGATCTATTTGTTTAAAGCTAAGATGCCACATACAGATAAACACGTCAAACTTATTATAACCCTTTTTGCATCGGAGTATAAAAAAAATATTTACAGAGTGATAAAAACGCTAACCGCTTATGACTTATACAGGCTGACCGTAAATGTATCGCTTAACGAACCGCGAGCTCTTGATGCTATAATTTACATATATACAGGCTGTTCGTTATTTATGCTAATATATTATTTTTTTATATTCACGCTTTAATCTATGATGAGATAGGCAGTTAGATAAATATTCATCCATTTGCAAACTAATAATTTATCTTCTAATCTGGACAAGCATGGCCCAGCAGTGGGATGTATAAGGCCTGGGTTGATTATAATAAAACTATTTCATTTTTTTTTTAATTCAAGCTTTTTTCTTTGATGAGTTAAGCAGAATGATAGAAAAAATTATCTACCTGTTTATAGGCTAATTGAAATGTACTGTTTAAGAACAAATTTTCTCATAGGAAGATAATGCTTATCGAAAACAAAGATTCGGTAGCAGTTGCCCGATCATGTGCTAATAGAAAGCAACGTATAAGTCAAGTTATGGTATTTGCACAATGTACCTTCCGTCGCCCTGGATGGTTCGGCTAGAGTGTAACCAGACCATAGATTAAAAATATGTGCTAACGTATAACTGGATTGGAAAGTTTTGATGACGTGGTTACTATGACAACGGTCAATGTTAATAAAAATCAAAAGAGAAGTAAGTCTATTTATTACGGTTTTATTTCTAAACTAATGAATCAGTCGTCTTGGAGATTTGCATATTATACAGAAAAGGCACTTTGCATTCGAAAAAATAAGACGATTCTCGAGGGATACAAATAAATAATTAACAAAATCTACAACAAAAATTTAAAAAACCATGGAAGCATACCAAACCAGAATAATCTATAAACATTTCTAATAGAATGCCGCAATTTCTGCCGTCTAAATAAGATTGTGAAAAGACAATTGATTACTAAAAATAGCTGCCATAATAGCTTATATAGTGAGGCAGTTGGAAACCAAAAACAATATAATTTTTGTAATTATTTTTACAGATTTTATCGCGTTTGTATTTGATTACCCGACATTTCGAATACTTTTCAGTGTTCATGGTCACGTGCAGACAAAGATGTCTCACGTTCAATAAGTCATCGTTATTACAGGGATTTACATCTACCCGCTACAGTAATCTCAGTAATCAAAAATAAGTCCCTGTAATAACTATTACTTATTGGACGGGAGACATCTTAGTCCACCCGCGACCATGAACACTAGAAAATATTCGAACCGTCAGGAAATCAAAAGTATCCCTATCAAATACTCATTATTTCTGCTCCATCCTAGATCGAGACTGGTAGAGAATGCCTATGGCATTAAGTCAGTCTTGTACGTTTGTTTGTGCAAAAGTTGTAAATAAATAAATACATACTCGATAATGCTCACAAGATTATTTACACGATACTTATGCCTTTTATTTTAGTTTTTAGATGGGCTATGCTCAGCATACACGTAGTCCATTCCATTCGGGGTGACAAAAAGATGCACGTGGCCCCAAAACCCACTGTATTCCCTCCCATTTGCGATTGGACCAACAAAATTAGTAAAATTAGTAAATATGCCATATTCTATTTTTTGATTCGGAAATATTCTAACATGATTGAAACACTCTATAGTTTTTCCTGTTCCCCATTTAAAGACCATTATAACACCAAATACTTTAAGCTAATTGCAACTCTCTGCGGGATACATAAGGCTCTTAATAACTTGCTGTGATGTCCATTTTCACAGTTCGGTTTACGACTTGTATATAGGACCGGGCGTTATTAAAACAAGGTCAAATATAAAAACACGGTAGGAATTCCCGTAAAATATGTGTTTTTATAAATGAAGTGAAGTTACGTTTAACGGTATAAGTAGTAACTACTTTTTATTTAATATAAAACACTAAAGAGTTTTACGTGTTGAGATGAAGTAAGAACACAATTCACTCCCCATCTCGCCCATTATTGTCTTAAAAAACGACTAAGGGATATTATATGCATTTAACATGTATGCAAAAAAAGGAAACCTCAAAATAAAACTTTATGCCAACACGTCTGACCAGCGTGAAATAATAGGTCAATTCCCCTTACGTTAAGGAGAGGGAGCTTGAGCGATGAGAGATGATGATATCCCTTAGTCGACTTTTACGACATCCACGGGCAAGATAGGAAGGTGGTGAATTGTATTTTTACTCCGTCACCACACGGAAAATTATCATGATGATTCTGCTGTTATTGCAATTACTCGTGGTTGTCGCAATATATACTCATTAATTGTATCTATTGCAACAGTTGAGCAGCGGAGAGACTTTGGGGTCACTCTATGTACTCTACCGACTCTTTCACGGGGAGTGCTCCGAGGAACTGTTCGACTTGGTACCATTATCACCATTCTACCAACGTACCACTCGACATCGTAGCAGGGTTCATCCATTTCACCTGGAAACGTTATGGTCTTTAACTGTACGTTTCCAACGATAATTTCTCCCACGTACATGCAAGCTCTGGAATAAACTACCTGTTGCTGTGTTCCCGAGCGCTATGACATGTCCTTCTTTAAACGAGGTTTATTTTCTTCACGGCAAGCAACGGCCTGGTTGTGCCCTTGGTATTGCAAAGGTCCATGTGCGGCAGTATCACTTACCATCAGGTGTGCTGCTTGCTCGTTTGCCACCGTTGGCAATAAAAAAAAAGTTACATGTAATAGTTTTATGACTAAGAAAATTATAATATTAGGGAGAACAGCTAATTTATTGCAAAGTCTTCGTCATCATTCAGCAATTAATTGCAGCCGACGCAATTTACTCTTTTTATGTCATAAATATTGTAAAAATTTTTGCAATATAACCGGCCGCGTGCCCGACATCAATTCTCCTTGACAATGTAACTATTGATTTTTTTCACAAGCTTTTATTTAGTTTCACCTGTCCCGTTGTCTGTTATCAAATTTTGCAAGTTAAATTTCATCTACTTCCCGGTTTCTGATTGAGCTGAAATTTTACATGCATGTATAAATTGGATGACAATGCAATATTATTGTGACATAGAGTTGATCTGATGATGGACCTGGAAGCTGGCCATGTGAACTGCGTAATTAAAGGACGCAACCCCATCGATTTGTGGCTCATTTAATTTGTCTTGACGAGTTCGATTCTTAGTTCATTGTATCAACAAATAATAAAAGCTTGTTAAAAACAAAATTTTATTTCTTTAATTTCTTTTTTTTTTCTATGATAAGAACAATTCCCTGCAGTAGAGAAATAATCCTTGTATTGCAATGTGACTTTACAAACATATAATTAATTGACACAAACTACATCCAGACTCAGAACAACAATTTGTAGATCGCACAAAGTATTGTCCTGCTTGGGATTCGAACTCGCGATACTGGTCGATGTCTTAACCACTATGCCATCTGTGCAGTCGGATGGAGTTGGCCCAGGTCTTTGTAAAGCTTGTCTTTTACGACAAACACAAGCATTTTAAAGATTGGTGATATTCGTAAGCGCCAAGCACATAAAAGTTTAAGAAGCTAATGGGAGTAAACTTTATATGGAAATTTTCTCTCGACTTTCGTGTTTAAAAGTAGTAATAGACATTTTTATTTTTTTTAAAGTACTTTTAACCATAGCGCCTAAATTACAACAACCTGTATATAAAGCCGGTTAACATCCGAAGTTGCGTTATAAAAAATTCATCATGCTGTATATTAGTCAATAATTTATAAGCAAATATGAACTTTGTTCTTACTGTTGAAAGCTTAAATTCGTGTATACGTAACCGGAGGTTACTTTTCATAATGTGTTTGTTTAAGCAATTTTGGACTTTGACGTTGAAATTTTAAGGTTGACTTTTGAATGTGACAGTATTATTGACTTTCCTGTGTACGCTGAATTTCGTTTTGGGTACAGAGAGATATTGAAATGGATATTATGAAGAGGGTTGGGGGTTGGGGGTTGGAGTAGGATTATGGAACGAGTTATAGACGAATATTTTTGTAGGAGATTGGTTGAGAAGGTGGTAATGCATCTTACCCATCCTTCCATCTTCCTTCCCAAGAGTGATGAACCCTATTTTCACCTGAAAGGGGGCTTGATGAGCGTAATTAGCCCAGCAGTGGGACGTATATGATCTAAGCTGACAAGTAAAATTTAGAAAATGTATTATGTCTTGTAGTTGTATACTAAAATTCAATAAATATGTATACAAAGCCATTATGAGGACTGAAGTGAAAACTTAAAATCGTAAACAAATAATGATTTCTGATGTTTACACGAGTATTAATACTACTTTAGGGATATAAAATCCGCGTTTGTATTTGATTTTTGATTGTCCAACGTTTCGAACACTTTCCAGCGTTTATGGTTACGGGCGGACTAACCAACCATGAACGCTGTAAAGTAGTTTTATTTAAAAATAGATTGTTTTGTAATACTCGGATAAACATATAAATCATTGTGTATTAATTCAATTTATTAAAACTAGTGGTCGCCGAGTGGTCGAAATTCGGCCATAATTCATTTAATTTTTTTTTTTTTTGCTATAAATTTTTTTTTTAATTGTATTTATGTATAACTAGCTGACCCGGCTAACTTCATACCGCCATAATTTTTTTCGTAAATATATTTTCTAAATTACCGAAAATCTAGTCTCGGATTATGCCGCGCACGGATCTTACTTGGTGCCGTGCGATAGGGTGTGGGCCAGGGGTCTAGTTCGAGACTCTCCAGCATCTCCTGTCACCTATAGTTCATGGCGTTACGGAGGGCAACCGGAAGGTAGAACGTGCGGTCGCGGTGATGGCGCAGGCTGCAGATGTCCAAACACGTCTGCAAACATTTCGGAGATCCGCTAAGAGCTTGTTGATCTGCTCGACGGTTTCGCATTGCTAACCGAGCCATTTCACGGGCTGCCTCACTTTCCTCTTATGATTGAGAAACACGAAGTCGAGCCATACTAACGCGGCGCTCTTTATGGGCAATTTCTTGCTCTTCTGTCCATTCGCAATATTTCGTATCCTTCTTGGTCGCGGCATTGTTAATGATAATTCAAAGAAAATACAAATTACTGATTATTACTGACTAGCAACCCGCCCTCGCTTCGCTTCGGTTTCAGTCGCTTTACCCGCGGCGTAGTTCCCATTCCTGTGGGAATAACGGGATAAAATATAGCCTATGTTACTCCCTGATATTTTAGCTTTCCATTGGTGAAAGAATTTTTGAAATCGGTTCGGTGGTTTAAGTGTGAAAGCGTTACAAACAAACAAACAAACATCCTTACTTTCGCATTTATAATATTAGTATGGATTATTAATCATCATCATCTTGCTCTTATCCCAATTCCTTGGGGTCGACGCAATATGTCATCTGTTTTGACATATTGCAAAAAGTTTCGGCAATGACTTTTATGACCGGCCGCCTGCCTGACGTCAACCCTCCTTGGGAATGTAATCGTTGACCCAAATGGTACCAGATGGAGTTGGTCCGGGTCAATCTAGGGCTCTTAGTCGTCTTTTACGACACCGACGAGCAAAGCAAGGGTTGGTAGTATTCGATGCCGCTACCACACAGCATGGATTATTAATCATGGATTATTAGTATGGATTATTAATCTGGCACAAAATTATATTTATCAAATTTTCAACCATACTGAACAAAATTACGTTTAGCTGTCATTTGCGTTTTGTTATACCACGTTTTATAGTCACTTGTATTTTCTGACGTTTTATGTCATGTCACACGGGAACGCGGTCGAACGGGATAAAAAAAAATCCTATGTCCGTCTCTTGGTTTCAAGCTAACTCCCCACCAATTTTCAGCTAAATCCGTACAGCCGTTCTTGAGTTATAAATAGTGTAACTTTCTAAACACGACTTCCTTTTATATATATACTAGCTGACACGGCGAACTTCGTACCGCCATAATTTTTTTCGTAAACATATTTTCTAAATTTTCGAAAATATAGTCTCTAATGGAAGAATGAATACAGCTTTGTCGGGCAAGATTCGATCGTCTTGGTCGCGGAAATGATGATTCAAAAGGAGTACAAATTACTCATTATTGATTTCTGACAAAATTATAATTATCAAAATTTTCAACCATACTTAACTATAGACAAAATTACGTTTAGCTGTCATTTGCGTTTCGTTATTACATATCAAATGCGTTTTTTATACTACGTTTCATTGTAACTTGAACTCTCTTTGACATTTTATGTCACGTCACATGGGAACGCGATCGTACGGGATTAAACATTAAAGAGTTATTGCCGAAATCTTGTAAACACAATTTAAAAAAAGACGGGATAAAAGTATCCTATGTCCGTCTCCTGGATCTAAGCTACCTCCCCACCAATTTTCAGCCAAATCGGTACAGCTGTTCTTGAGTTATAAATAGTGTAACTAACACGACTTTCTTTTATATATATATATATATATATATATAGATTGTATATTGAGCAAGCTGTATTTCACTAATAACTAATAATATCTGGTTGACCGAGCTTCGCTCGGAATATTTTTATAGAATTTATTTAGATATATTAATAAAAACTAGAAATTATATAAAAAAATTACAAAAAGAGAATAATAATAACACCGAGATTCGAACCGACGCTGTTTGGATGCTACAAAACTCAAAATTAAAACCGGCCGTCCCCCAACTGAGCTACCGGAACTCTTGATATTTACAACGAAATTTAAATTCATATTCTTTTAAAATTTAATGTCATTTATTGTTATGCTAAAAACACCGACAAAAGAACATTTTCTATAAATAAAACCTAGCTAGATCGATTTTTTGGACCCGAACCCACTAGTATGCCAAGTTTCAACAAAATCGTTGGAGCCGTTTCTGAGATCCTCAATATATATATATATATATATACAAGAATTGCTCGTTGAAAGATGTAAGATGCAGATATTTGCACTTATACAAATGTCTATTAGACATTGTCATCATAATTATGATTGTTTGACATTCAGTTCAACCAGAGATTTTAACCGTAAACAAAAGTCTATAAACATTGGCGCGCGCGTCTGTATGTGCGTATGTAGCGTATGCGTGATAGTGTGCGTAATGCCTTTTTTAATCAATTTAACATATTTATAATCCATTATTATATGAAATTTTAGTTTTATGCACTTCTCCTCATTATATACTTCAATTGTGCTAAGTTTCATTTAGGAGTGGTAGGAGCACACTGTCGACAGTTATCTGTCTACAGCCGCGGGCCGGTCCGTCCGGGGTAGTACCACACTGAGCAGAAAATCGACGTCTGAGTAGTAGCAATTTGTTACTGCGCTTCGTTTGGTGAGCGAGAGAGCCGACAGCCCAACTTTCTGAGGGTGTTTGCGTGTGGAGAGTTTTGATGGTGCTTTTAGTATCACTGAGCCGCAATGCACGCATTCACACTCCCTTCACTTTCTTCGCGGTAGGCAGCGGCCTTGTAAAGGTCCATGAGCGGCAGCAACACTTATCATCAGGTGTACTGTTTGCTCGTTTGCCACTGCTTGCAATAAAAAAAATTAAAA
Source organism: Lymantria dispar (assembly GCA_032191425.1). Classification (NCBI taxonomy): domain Eukaryota; kingdom Metazoa; phylum Arthropoda; class Insecta; order Lepidoptera; family Erebidae; genus Lymantria; species Lymantria dispar. Next base: position 2,630,185 of record CM063467.1, read on the forward strand.
AAAATTTCATACTTGTAATTTTCGTAAAAAGGGGTACAAAGTTTTTGCTTCACGAATTAATATATAGATAACCCCTAATAACCCCTTCTCATCTTCTAAATCTCTTCATAACCATAAATAACTCCGTATATATAAATATATATTTAAATGCTTCTAATCCATGCAAAGAAAATTGCTTCGCGGAGCATCGAACCCATATACCATTTCGACACATAAGCTTAAAGTGAAGCTTATTATAGAGAGATTCGGGTGTTAGAAAACGGCTCTCACTCCCTGATAGAGGCGAGGTCTTATTGATAGCAATAAGCGATTTAATAACATTTATTTTTTAATACGCTTTTATTAGTTTCACCTGTATTTATATATATACTAGCAGACCCGGCCACGCGTTGCTGTGGCTAATGTTTTTGTTATATTACATTTTATTAAACTATTTAAGTGGAACTGTAGGAGAACATCTGTCATGGAGGTCGTCATATTTTTTACAAATGGCATCTATGTAAAAAAGCAAGTTATAATCGTATATGACACGTTTGTAGGTTTGACATAGCAGCGCCATCTATTAATTAACAACTCAATCCAGTCAACAGATATCGCCATCTGTTAAAATCGTTTGGAGTTAACAGATAATTGTGAATGTCAAATAATAGACAAATAATTTGCAATAAAATAATATTGCGACTATAAGTTAAGATGTAAGCTATCCTATCTTTCAAGTAGGATCAAACTGCACACGGTGTGCAAATTCGATTAAAATCGGTTAAGTAGTTTAGGAGTCCATCGCGGACAAACAACGTGACACATAATTTATATATATTAAGATGTATGTAACGGCATCTTTGAACGTCATTTTGCTCCACTTTGAACAAACAGATTTTATTTAAATTTTGCACACTCGTCAAAGGCCTATGACAATACAATAATTTGATCGAAATAGCCGCATATCCTGATTAGATTAGCCAGAATTTAGACATTTCTAATCGCATCCTTTGCATAAGAGCAAGAGAGATAGAGCTAGTGTGCGAACTACGCATGTGCAAAATTCGAAATTATAGTAACTATTTGACTTGTAACTTGAAAGCGTATTTTTTAGTTTTTACATTAAACATAATTTATTATAAACTAGCAACCCACCCTCGCTTCGCATCGGTTTTAGTCGTTTTACCCGCGTAGTTCCCGTTCCCGTGGGAATACCGGGATAAATTATAGCCTAGGTTACTCCCTATATTATAGCTTTCCATTGGTAAAATAATTTTTGAAATCGGTCCAGCCGTTTTGAAGATTACCCGGAACAAACAGACAGACAGACAAAAATTTTTTAATCTATATTTTAGGCATGGGTGTCGTGCAAATAACCGTGTGAGCATGAAAAAAGCCTATTATTTTGACATTACAAACAGACACTCCAATTTTATTTATTGGTATAGATTATATGAAAAAATCTTTCGTATGGTGAAGGTGTAATTTTGTAGAATAACAATTCACCACCCCCTCTTTGCCCGTGGATGTCGTAAAAGACGACTAAGGGATATACTATGCATGCACTATGGGAGCAGTGCTCGTTATTTCTCCACATGATAAAATTCGGCATACGTAAATCTATAGAAGAACTTGTAGCACGTTGAAATTGAATGACAATGGCCAGACCACATCGCTCATCGAACCGGCAACAATTTTGGGAAGAAAGGTTCTCGAATGGCGACAACGAATCGGACGACGCAGCTTAGGACGACTTCCTATTAAGTAGACTAAAGATATCTTGAAAGTCGCAGGAATCCGTTGGATGCAAGTGGCACAAGACCGTTCCGAGTAGCGTTCTCGTGGGGAGGCGTATGTCCAGCAGTGAAAGTCTATAGGCTGATGGATGTATCGATATATTAGTAAATTGATATTTTATGGAAAATGTATTTAAATATCAATAATATTTCTAAGTGGTCACAGATTAACAATACAATTCACCATTCCTTATTTTGCGCGTGGATGTCGTAAAAGACGATTAATAGATATAATATGCATATAACATCTATGCAAGAGAAGGAAAAATCGAAACAAAATCCTATATCAACCTGTCTGACCAGCATGGTATAGTAAGATCAATTTCCCTCCTATTGTGGAGGAAGCTTGAAAACTTAAAACTTCGAATCGTGTTTCGCCTCTAAACGAGGCATCCTCAGGGCTTCAAATGCGCCGCATTTCAGCGGCAGTTCTGCGGCAAATTTGCGTTCTGGATGATGCTCATCACGTGAGAGTAAGATTGCCTTATCTCCTATTCCACCTTGATACTATCCTCTATTCCTTCCATTCCATTGTGGTCTGCGGTATATTAATTACCAGTTGGTAGTTCTCCCTTCCATTTAAAAATAATAATGGATTGGCGCAATGTATCGCCTAATTCAATCAATTATATCGTTATTATTTTTCAATAGCTATTAATATCGTGTTTGTCGAAACTATCTTATATTTGTTTACGATTTTTTCGTTGCTCATTACAAAAGGGGCAATGCTTAATTTGTTTTAAAGTACCTCAGATAATTTGAGAAAGATCTATTTCAATACCCACTACTTTTTGGTAGGAGCATATTGTAGAGAGTCTTCTGTTTATAGCCGCAAACCGGTCCATTCGGGGTATAACCACACTTTCGAATAGTAGGTCAATTTGCCCCAATAATGAAAACTCGAGCCTAACGGTGTGACGTTATGAGTTGTGATAATGATAATTAGTCTTCTTGTATGAGAAAATCTATTGTATTCGAATTGAATACAATAGATTTTCTCTTTGAATTATATCGATTTTGCCAATAAAAACAATTTAACAAACAAAAAAATAAACAACATAAGCTCAGTCATTCGAGTACTAAATACTTAACGATTAACTCTATTTCAAAAGTTATTGGCAATAGTTTTAAGACCGGTCGCTTGCCTGACATCAACACTACTTGTAAATGTAATTGTTAACGGGTTGGTATAGGGTTTTAAGTTTTTTTCTCTTGCACAAATGTTATATGCATATTATATGCCTTAGTCACCTTTTACGACATCCATGTGGTGACGGAGTAAGAATACAATTCACGACTCCCTGACAAAATGTATTTAAATATCAATAATATTTCTAAGTGGTCACAGATTAACAATACAATTCACCATTCCTTATTTTGCCTGTGGATGTCTTAAAAGACGACTAAGAGATATAATATGTACATAACATCTATGCAAGAGAAGCAAAACTTGAAATGAAACCCTATACCAACATGTCTTATTAGCATGGTATAGTAGGTCAAATTCCCTCCCATTGTGGAAGAGGCGCGGTGCCAGTTGCTGTATCGAGGCCCCCAGGATGGTGAGGCAGGAAGGCGAAATCCGTCGCGCTCCTGTTAGGGGAGAAGTAAACACCAAATAGCGTAACCTCTCCCCATTCTGCCGCGACATACCCATCGCCCCTGTCCTTGAGCAACAAAGGCGGGGAATGCCACGACGTGGAGGCGACGATTGCCACAGAGCCGTCACTGCTGCCCAGCCAATTGGGCCGGTCAGGCACCCCGTACGCCTCCGCGGCTACGGCTGCACCGATCAACCACTCCGCCATGGCTTGCAGGAAAATGTCCTGTGCCTCGGCGGCGTGGTTGAGGTTGGCCTGCAGGAGGTGGTAAGATTCGGTCGCCATTAGTGGGCCGTATCCATTACCTCCTCCGGCCGCGCCCGCTCTAGCAGCCGGGGTCGTCGGGCCGCTCCGCCTCTTTGGGGCCGAAGCCGGGGGTCTGCACTCCCTGCCCCCCATGCGGTGTTTGGCGGGACTATTGCCCGCCGCACACGCGGGGCAGTGGGGAGTGGCGGCACACACATAAAAAAAAAAAAAATTGTGGAAGAGGCCCGAGCTCAAAAGTGGGACGTATGATGGCTGCGATGATGATGATGATGACAGGCAAGATTGGGAGTGGTGAATAGTATTCTTATTTGATCACAATCTTAATCTCATATTGCCTAATCATAATACTGTGTCTTTCTTTGGACACAATAAATAAATAGGTTATAAATATTAATATGATTTTCTTACCTTTAAGGAAGTACGAAGGTTGACAGCTATGGAAATTCCTTCTCGTATTAATAAGAAAATAATTTCAATTTGCATATTAATGTTATCTGGACATTTCAAAATGTTCCATGGGTCCATTTTATATCGTATTCTTCTATCCTGATAAGATAATGATGTTCAATACTTGTCCGGATAAAACGAAATTTGTAAATTTGTTGACATCTGCTGCAGGTCTTAATAGCAAGGTCATATTGCTGATATTTTTTTATCTGCAGCTGTAATGCCGAATTGCCATATTTACTCTTAGTATCATGTCCATTTAGTAAATCCGTACATTTTTAATTGCACTTTTGTCATTGAGCCATAAACCCGGATAGTCCAACCCAAACTTGCGTTAGGTAACCTTCCGAATCGTAGTCTTGTCCTAATTTGGAATTGGTTGGCAATAAATTAGTCGACTAATACGTAGAACTTAAGAATTGTGGGACAAGGGACAGGACATTGCCGATCAAGTTTAACTGGAGGTTTCTTAATTTTATTGTAGGTAGCGATTCGATCCGATAAAATAATCTTTTATATAAATAAATAAAATTGAAGTGTCTGTTTGTAATGTCATAATTAATTAATTATTAATTACAGTTAAGTTTAGCTATTATTTTAATTTTCTTATAAAACCTTTATATTTCATTCGACTTACTGTAATATCTAAATTTAAGATAAGTGTCAATAAAACAGTTTTATCTTATCTTATCTTAAAATATAGCTTTATTCATGCTCACACGGTTATTTGAACGACACCTATGGCTAAAATACAGTTTAAAATTTTTTTGTCTATCTGTCTGTTTGTTTGAGGTAATGTTACTATCAGATAACTGTCTATATAAGGAGTAGCTTAGGCTATAATTCATCCCGGAATTCCCACGGGAACGAGAATTTCGCGGGTAAGGCGACTGAAACGAGGGCGAAGTGAAGCGAGGGCGGATTGCTATTTTTATTTAAAATATGTAATACTCGCGTAAAAAACAGTAATTATTACGTAAATTTTGAACAACTTTTTAAATATTGACCATTAGTTATAAAACGCTTATAGTTACCCGCCAACACAGAGACCTCATCCCTAGGTTTAAGGGATTCAGGGACCCCCCAAAGAGTATTGATTGCAACGAATTCAATTATTTTTACATACGGTGGATGGATATTGAGAGTTAGGGGGATGAAATTCTTGAAGATTTTATACAATCCTAAATACATTTCATCACTTGAATTAGCTTTTCATTCCTTTTTATTTTGTTAAATGTTTTGATTCAATAGGGGAATAAATACGGGATTAATCAATGTTTGAATTCTTGATAGGGATTTCAATTCCCTCCGTCGCCGTCCGAGCGGGCAAAGACTGTGTCTATTGATAAATAGTAAACCAATAAATAAAATTGGAGTGTCTGTTTGTAATGTCAAAATAATAAGCCTTTTTCATGCTCACACGGTTATTTGCACTATACATATGCCTGAAAATAACTTTATTTTTTTTGTCTGTCTGTTTGTTCCGGGTAATCTTCAAAACGGCTGGACCGATTTCAAAAATTGTTTCACCAATGGAAAGCTATAATATCAAGGAGTAAACTAGGCTATATTTTATCCCGATATTCTCACGGGAACGGGCACTACGAGGATAAGGTGACAGAAACCGAAGCGAAGCGAGGGCGGGTTGCTAGTTGTAAATAAAACTACGGATTTTATCGCGATTGTATTTGACTCATGATTGTCCGATGTTTCAAACACCTTTTTTTTATTGCCAACGGTGGCAAACAGGCAAGCAGCACTCCTGTTGGTGTTACTGCCGCATATGGACCTTTGCAATACACAGGGGCACAGCCAGGCCGTTGCCTACCGTGAAGTAAATACTCTTCCTAAACCTCGTTTAAAGAAGGACATGTCATAACGCTCTTGAAACACAGCAGCAGGTAGTTCATTCCAGAGCTTGCACGTACGTGGGAGAAATGATCGCTGGAAACGTACAGTTGAAGACCATAACGTTTCCAGGTGAAATGGATGAACCCTGCTACGATGTCGAGTGGTACGTTGGTAGAATGGTGACGGTGGTACCAAGTCAAACAGTTCCTCGGAGCACTCCCCGTGAAAGAGTCGGTAGAGTACACAGAGTGACCCAAAGTCTCTCCGCACTTTACAACATTCCTGGTCACGAGCGAACTAAGGTGCCTGACTTCCAAACAAGTCAACGTTATTAGAGATATTTATAACTAGCAACCCGCCCTCGCTTCTTTTCGGTTTTAGTCGTTATACCCGCGTAGTTCCCGTTCCCGTGGGAATACCGGGATTAAATATAGCCTAGATCACTCCCTGATATTATAACTTTCCATTGGTGAAAGAATTTTTGAAATCGGTCCAGCCGTTTACAAGATTACCCGGAACAAACAGACAGACAGACAGACAAACATTTTTTAATCGCTATTTTAGGCATAGGTGTGCAAATAACCGTGTGAGCATGAAAAAAGCCTATTATTTTGACATTACAAACAGACACTCCAATTTTATTTATTGGTATAGATTATCTACCCACTACAGATTAGATTTCTGTATACTTGCGTAAGATATAATAATAATCTATACTAATATATAAAGCTGAAAAGTTTGTTTGTTTGAACGCGCTAATCTCAAGAACTACTGGTGCGATTTGAAAAATTCTTTCAGTATTAGATAGGCCATTTATCGAGGAAGGCTGTAGGCTGTATCATTACGCTAAGACCAACAGGAGCGGAGCACCAATGAAGAATGTTTTAAAATCGTGGTTTTTACTTTTGAGAGCTAAATATTAGCAAAAGTTTTTAGGATTCCGTACTCAAAGGGTGAAAACGGGACCTATTTACTAAGACTTCGCTGTCTGTCCATCCGCCTGTCCGTCCGTCTGTCTGTCACCAGGCTGTATCTCAAGAACCGCGATAGCTTAAGACAGTTGACATTTTTAGAATTTTTAGTATTTGTTATTATAGCGGCAATAAAATACATAATATTTTATTGCCGCTATAATAACAAATACTAAAAACAAAATAAAATAAATATTTAAGAGGGACTCCCACACAACAAACGGGATTTTTGTCCTTTTTTATAGATGATGGTACGGAACCCTTCGTGCGCGACTCCGACTCGCACTTAGCCGATTTTTTTATGCTTGTTCGCGGATAACTTCGTCGTTAATAAACCGATTTTGATGATTATTTTTTTTGTTGGAAAGGCTATACTTTTCAAATGGTCCCATGAAAATTTTATTGAAATCGGACAAGCAAATTTTGAAAAATCAACAAATATCTAAAAAATTCTCTACATTGTCTACATTAATGAAGGCGGTTTTTGCAAAAGTTTTCTTTTTTTTTAATAGTAAATTATTTCTTTTTAGTTATTAATGTTTAATAACTGGTTGACCGAGCTTCGCTCGGAATATTTTTATCGAATTTATTTAGATATATATTAATAAAAAATAAATAATGAAAAATATATAAAAAATTACAAAAAGAGAATAATAATAACACCGAGATTCAAACCGACGCTGTTTGAATGTCAACAAAATCAAAATTAGAACCTGTCAACTTCCCATCTGAGCTATCGTAACTCATGACGTTGACAACGAAATTTGAATTCATATTCTTTTAAAAATCATGCTGTGTGGTAGCGGCTGTCGTAAAAGACGACTAAGAGCCCTAGATTGACCCGGACCAACTCCATCTGGTACCATTTGGGTCAACGATTACATTCCCAAGGAGGGTTGACGTCAGGCAGGCGGCCGGTCATAAAAGTCATTGCTGAAACTTTTTGCAAAATGTCAAAACAGATAACATATTGCGTCGACCCCAAGTAATTGGGATAAGAGCAAGATGATGATGATGATGATTCTTTTAAAAATTAATGTCATTATTTGTTTTGCTAAAAACACGGACAAAACATTTTCTATAAATAAAACCTAGCTAGATCGATTTTTTGGACCCGAATCCTCTAGTATGCCAAATTTCAACAAAATCGTTGGTGCCGTTTCCGAGATCCTGAATATATATACACTGACGGACTCATAAACTGCATCAAAGTAAAAAACGACTTTGAAATAAATATTTTAACCAAGTATGCAAACTTTCTACACAGATTTAAATTAAAACGTCTAGATTGGTTCGTTAACTTTAAAACAGCGTAGGGTCATATCCTTAAGTTTAAGTTTGTGTACTGGAAAGGACCTTAAAACTTTTTTGAAGAAAAAACAGAAATTTAAAGAAAATTGGTTTAATTAAAAAATTGGTTTTAACAATAGACGCAAACTTTATGCAAGGGTTTTTTTATGTTTTAATAAGGTGTATTACCTCCACGTGCCCTTATTACGGATTCTAATCGGTACCGCATAGATTTGATTAGGATTATTAAAAGATCTTGCAAAATATTGTCCCATTCTTCTGAAAGTGCTGTTCTTAGTTGTGCCACTGTCGTAGGCACAGGATTTCTCGCATATACAGCTCTTTTTAAATTGTCCCAAAGATGCTCAATGGGATTAAGATCCGGGCTGCGTGCTGGCCAATTCATTGTACGTAACCCAACCTCTTCGCAATATTGTCGAACTTGTGCAGCAGCGTGCGGCCGGGCATTATCCTGCATTAAAGTAAAATTTTCGCCTATAAATCCCATGTAAGGCACCACGTGATCTTCTAAGATCTCTGTTATGTAGTGATGTGCAGTCAAACCCCCTCTTCTACCGTTTTGACGGACCATGTCTATGAACACAAGTTCTGTTCGCCCGTTCATCGATATGCTACCCCAGACCATGCCCGAACCGCCTCCAAAAGTAACACGCTCCTCAATGCAACTTTGAGCATATCGCTCCCCACGTCGACGATAGACTCTTCTGCGACCATCTGCACCATATAAACATGTCCTACACTCGTCTGTGAACAATACGGAGGGCCATTGCTCATCTGTCCAATTTAGGTGATCACGCGCAAATCTTAAGCGAGCTTGTCTGTGAGCTACAGACAACTTTGGACCATTTGCTGGTCTAAAAGGGGTGATATCCGCTTCCTTTAACCTTCTTCTTATTGTTCGTGCACTATCGTTTACTCCACGCACTTCATTAAGCTCTGTTTTGATGTTAACTGACGTGAGGAAACGATTTCGCAGGAAAGTTGTAACAATTAATCGGTCATCACGACTGGTGGTTGCTCGAGTTCTGCCTGTACCATGTCTCCTTTTGTAAGAACCTGTCTCCACAAACCTTCTGTATATTCTAGAAACCGTAGACTGATTTAAATTTAAATTTCTACCAATCGTTCGGTGATCCAAGCCCTCCCGCACCAACGCTACAATTTGAGTAGCTTGTTCGGACGAAGTATCCATATTATGGTTCAGAAACTCTCGATGAGTTAAAAAGCTAACCCAACAATTCTGCTGGTAATAATAATTCAATTGACAAAAGAATAAAAAATCAATAAGAATCAATTTTAAAACTTTGCTATAAATAACACTCAAATCTGATACTACGAGTAAATTTTCTTTTCCGGGCTATATTCATTTGTTTTACTGCAGTTCTATTTTTAAATATTGCTTTTTTTTTAAGACTAAGGGCCAGTCTCTCCATATTTATATAATTTAATCTAAAAAGTTTGCATACTTATTAAAAAAATCATTTCAAAGTAATCCTGAAGTTTGATGCAGTTTATGAGTCCGTCAGTATATATATATATACAAGAATTGCTCGTTTAAAGATATAAGACACTTCTTTTAGCACGTTAGGAAAAAATGATAAAACGCGCGCACACCGTCACAAATGTCAAATAGATAATGTGTTATAATAAAACTGAACAATATATTAAATACATTTTTTTTTCTATCATTAGCGGCGTTTTTCCTACAAACGTGACGGGAAGGATAAAATTTTTATAAAGATGTTTATTAAAAAAATATAACTTCGTACATGCATACATACGTACACACACACATTTTTCAAAACAGGCATCGAACTCATTACACCAAAATTACCAACACATTTTTAATAATATTATCAAAACTACACTATTTAATAATTAATTTTCCCATGTTTTTCGGGTAATATTTGCGATTCAATTCTGGCAACACAGGATTATACCGAATGTATCCACTTACCGTTGCAAAATAAATAATTCCCTCACTGATCCTCTCGGCAAACTAAAATGTTGAAAACACACGGGAGATTATGAAGTTTGAACTGGCACGCCTTTTACTGAAAATTTCATGATTTTCTATACTAGATATTTTTTATTGGCTGAAGATTTCATGATACACTAGCTTTTTTTAACTGTGACAAACGAGCAAACAGCTTACCTGATGATAAATGTTGCTGCCGCTTATAGACTTTTGTTAGGTCGCTGCCTATCATGAAGAAAGTGAAGGGAGTATGAATGCATGAAATGAGATTCGGCGATACTAAAGGCATCACCAAAACCCACCACAGGCACTTTCTCAGAAAGTAGGACTACCGGCTCTTTTCCATTACTGAATAATTTCAAATCTGTTTAGTAGTTTAGACATAATAAACATACACAGGCAGGCTCAAAGTCGCTTAGCGTGCTATGGAGCGGGCTATTTCTTTGCGAGATAGATTTCGGAATACGGAAATCCACAGAAGAACGGGTGTAACCGACATAGCACGAAAGAATTAGTACGCTTAAGTGGCAATGGACAGGACACATTGCTCAACGAACCGATAACCGCTGGGGAAGAAAGGTTCTTAAGTGACGACCACGTATCAGACGACGCAGTGTAGGATGCCTCCCCACTAGGTGGACCGACGGCCTGGTGAAAGTTGCTGGGCGTCGTTGGATACAGGCGGCACAGGATCGCACTTTGTGAATATGAGGGAGGCCTACATTCAGCAGTGGACGGCGATAGACTGAAATGATGACGATGATGATGAAACATACATATAAACTCACATTCGCATTTATATTATAAGATTCATCATTTCAGCCTATCGTCGTCCACTGCTGGACGTGGGCCTCCCTCATGTTGTGCCACAAAGTGCGGTCCTGTGCTACCTGCATCCAACGACGCCCAGCAACTTTCACCAGGTCGTCGGTCCACCTGGTGGAAGGGCGTACTACACTACGTCGTCCGAAACGTGGTCGCCACTCGAGAACCTTTCTTCCCCAGCGGTTGTAGGTTCGTCGAGCGATGTGGCCTTCCCATTGCCACTTCAGTGTGCATATTCTTCGTGCTATGTCGGTTACACCTTATTAAATAAATTACAGACCGATAATATGTGCTTAGAATATAATCATCATCTCAGCCCATACAGGTCCCACTGTTGGGCTTGGGCCACCTCCACTGTGGGAGGGAAATTAATCGGCTACACCACGCTGGTCAGACGTTTTGTTTCGAGTTTTCTATCTCTCGCATAGATATTATATGCATATTATGTCTCTTAGTCGTCTTTTACGACACCCACTAGCAACAGTCGGTATCGAAAGACAAATACTCGATACCTAAAAGTATCGATACTTTTTTTGTGTCCCTACTTGTAATAAAACTTTAACCCCCGTATTTGAAATCGTTATCTCGAAACTTCCTCGACTCGACTCATCCTCATTGAGGACGTTTCGTATTCACAGTTGTCATTTTGAGCTTGTAAAAAGATTTTCATTTACAAAAACCATTGCAGCACATTATTAACTATCGCTACTATATCAAAATATTGGAGGTAAATCTCAGATTTATCAATTCCGCCGATTATACAGGTGTTAGTCACATTAAGATTTTACGCAACTGGCAACTTCCAAGTGAGTAACTAAAATGATAACCTTTAATTGAGTATCTACCTACACAATAACCGATAATCATAGTCGGTATTTAACATTTGCAGTATTTTTAGACAAGAAGTTCTTGCTTTTTCATTTTCATCAAAATACTAACGCCCACTTCCAGCCATTTTGTAAATGTATCAATTAAAATAATGTTTTATAGCAATGGCGCGCCAAGCAAAGCCCTGTGTTACCTAGTTATAAAATAATGATTATTTATTGTTAACAATAGTAAACCGCTAAATGGAGATTCTTTGTTTATAAATTTTTAAATTTGATTACGCAAGCGGAACCAAATGTTACCACTTTTTAGAATGCCAACATAACGTAGCGAATTCCTCAAAATTCTGACGTCATTCGTGACGTATTACCTCCAGTCTTCCTTACTGGAGGAACCTCAGAATTTCCGCAAGTTTACGACTATGAATACCGATGTTGAGGAAAGTTCGAGGCGATCCTCGAAGCTTCCTTACCTGAGTGTGAGTGGAGGCGATTTCGAGGTTACGACTAAGAATACGGGGGTAAGTGTATGTACCTCCTTTGAGGTAATTTTAACGCGAAGAATAAAATTGTTAAAAAATATTTTTTGTTAAATATTTTTATCTTGTTACGTCAAAGAAGTATTACTTCTTACATGCTTACATAAATAATTACACGCATACTTTTTATTTGCTTGATGTTGACCTCTTTATCAAAAGAACTATGGACATATGATTGCCCGACGTTTCGAACAGAAAATTAATTATTAAGTTTGGTACACATAATAACTATTTTTCTGTAGCGGGTAGATAATTATAAAAATCTGTAATAACGTTGACTTGTCTGGATGTCAAATATCTTAGTCCGCCCGTGACCATGAATGCTGTAAAGTTTTCGAAATGTCGGGCAATCACAAATCAAATTAAAACGCGATAAAATCCGTAAGAGTAGTTTTATTTACAATGTATAGTGCTCGCGTAAACATCAGAAATCAGAACTGTGGACTTCGTAAAACAATTTTATTTCTTAATAATTTTATAGATTTACAAACAACTTTTTTTTGACTCAGCACCCGCGCCGTTTACTCGCCCGTATGTTATTCAACGTATAAGCTACCGTCTCTTTGAACAAGAAAAAGATTCGCAGTGAAACATTAAAAAAACAAAAGCTTTTTAAAAACAAGAAACAAAACGAACGTTCTGGCACGCTTGAGCGGACGCGAACAGCGCAAGCGATAAACGCTGAGCGGTAAGCGGGTAGCGGAGCGATTATAAATATCAAATTATTATTTTTTATCAAAAAAATGTGTGTACTCGTGCCTGCACATAAGAAGTGAAACTTCTTTGTCGGACAAAATAATTTTTGAAAAAACGACACTAGATAACCTGCCGGGTGTGTACTTCTCTCTAGCTTCAAATGAGTGGGCCACCGGTACTTAATCTTATCACCAGAAGCCAGGCGTCTTAGCATAAGGTTTTAAATCGAGCCTTGTTTCTCTTTCACAGATGATAACATCTGCATATAAATGCATATTATATCCCTTAGTTCTCTCTTATGACACCCATGGATAAAATAGAGATGTTGAATTGTATTCTTACTCCGTCACCATACGGAAACTTAGCATCAAGATAATCTTTTAGACTTACATTTTTAAACGGTTTTATTTAGCTTACCCTGTTTGTTGGTTTATTTTTTTCTATGTTGGGTCAAATTTAGTAATTGAAATTTCACCCTCTTCCTGTCAACCGATTAATCTGAAATTTGGTATACGCCTTTGGTTTTGGTGACAATATAATTATGTATAGTCAATATTTTTGTAAATTCAAGATGGCCGCCGTTTCAAAATGGCGGATAACCTATTTTTTTTTCAATCCCATCAATATGGGTTTGATACCCATAAACTATAAATAAACTATAAATTTATTTATTTATTTAAGACAACACCCTGCACTAAGGAAATAATCCTTGTATTGCGGGGGACTTTACAAACATATAATTAACGGACACAAATTACATCCAGACTCAGAACAACAATTTGTGGATCGCACAAAGTGTTGTCCTGCGTGGGATTCGAACCCCCGACACTGGCGCTGTAGGTCGCTATCTTAACCACTACGCCATCTGTGCAGTCAAATGAAAGTGCTTGACAAGTAGAATACAATGCACTATACAAATTCGAAATCTAAGATGGCCGCTGCTACAAAATGGCGGACAACCTATTTGTTTTTCAATCCCATTAATATGGGTATTAAATGAAAGGGCTTGACAAGTAGAATACAGTGCTCTATATAAAATCAATATAAAAACTAAAAGCTTGAAAATAAAAAAGGAAAAAAATAAAAATCGTGGGGCACGTCAAATATCTACAATCGTCGATTAAAATGTTTGTTTTGTAGTGTCCAACGATTTTATTTTTAGTGTTTCTTTACAATAAAACCGTTTAATTTAAAATTTATTTTCTTTCCTTTTTTATTCTTGAAGAATTTTTAAAGTTCTTTTGGTACGTTTAAGAAAACTGTTGAGATAAATTGTTACCATGCGCACACATCGTCATGAAAAACCGACACCCTGAAGTTAGCTAGTCAATATTTTTGACGATACGCGCACCGTCACAACTATCAAATAGATAATGCATTATAATAAAACGGGACAATGTATTAAATACATCTATACCAATAAATAAAATTGGAGTGTCTGTTTGCAATGTCAAAATAATAGGCTTTTTTTTCATGCTCACACGTTTATTTGCACTATACATATGCTTAAAATACACTTTATATTTTTTTTGTCTGTCTGTCTGTTTGTTCCGGGTAATCTTCAAAACGCCTGGACCGATTTCAAAAATTCTTTCACCAATGAAAAGCTATAATATGAGGGAGTAAACTAGGCTATATTTTATCCCGCTATTCTCACGGAAACGAGAACAACGGGGATAAGGCGACAGAAACCGAAGCGAAGCGAGGGCGGGTTGCTAGTTTTTATCTATTATTAGTGTCATTTTTTCTACAACGATAACTCGGCGGATAATTTTTTTATAAAGATTTTTGATCTTGTTACGCCAAAGAAGAACTTCTTAGGTACGTATACACACTTTTTTTTCAGTATGCTTTTACTTTTAAGCGTGAATTAATTTTCCAATAAATAACATTTCCCTCGCTCCAAAAGCCTATAATAAAGCAATATTCAATACGCCCTAACCTTGTTGAACTACACATAAAACAGAACAAGAGTCAATGTTTTGCTTCAAGATATTTAATTTCGGTATTTTGCGGCATAGTCTTTTAACTTCTTAAGAGTTAACTTCTAATGCTTGACTTCACAATTGGTAAAGTCCTGCTATTGGAGGATGGGCCTTCCATATTCATCTTTTATTCATCTCATATACATCAATTACTGCAGTCAGGCCTCCTTCACAAATATGAAAATAAATCGACCTACTATTCCTCGTCGGTGTAACGTATTGAAATAGGGTTTTATATCGAGTTTTCCTTCTTTCTCGTCGATATTATCTGCTGATATATCCTTTAGTCGTTTTTTACGATACCCACGGACAAGAGACTGGTTAATTATAATCTTACTCCGTTACCATGCGGACTCGTAGACATTTTTATATTAAACCGCAACCGATAACATTTTCGACGGGACTCCCGCCCTCGTTTTACTTGAATTTCAGTAGCTTGATCCGGCATTTTAAATCCCCAACTATGCGACTAAAGTTTATAAGGCCTCGGGTATTCCCAGATCGTTCAAAATATTATAGGGTTTTTTGAGAGAAAAATAGTCTAAGTTACTAAAACCGACTACACAGATGATGTAGTGGTTAAAGATAACTACTGCCCCCGTTGTCGTGAGTTCGAATCGTGAGATTCTTTGTGTGATTCACTAATTGTTATCACAAGTCTGTAATATAATTTGTATCCGTTAATTATATGTTTGTGAGGTCCCCCACAACACAAGAATTATTTTCTTAGTACAGGTTCTTTAAAAAAAACTACCACCTAAGCTACAACCAATAAATATACAAATTTTGCTATATCATTCGGCTTACAGACTTAGTTGCTTCGCAGCATCCGAACTAGAAAACTGGCAATATAACCCTATACAAAATCATCTGATCAGCATGATTTATGAGGTAAATTTTCCCCCCTATTAATAGAAGGAATTACGCGGATAAAACCACAGGAATTTGTTAGTTCTTTAATAAAAGTCTCCAAAATCGCTCATCGCTTACATCTTACGGCGGAAGCATAAAGTCCTTGAAGGCAGAAACAAAAGATAGTATAATTGAAATTATCTTCAAAAGAGATTGTATTTTCTTTAAATATAATAAGAATTTTATGTGAATTTATATATATTTTTATTGTAATTATATCTGTTACTAGCAACCCACCCTCGCTTCGCTTCGGTTATAGGTTATAGTCGTTTTACCCGCGTAGTTCTTGTTCCCGTGGGAATACCGGGATAAAATATAGCCTAGTTTACGCCCTGATATTATAGCTTTCCATTGGTGAAAGAATTTTTGAAATCGGTCCAGCTGTTTTGAAGATTACCTGGAACAAACAGACAGACAGACAAAAAATTTTTAATTGCTATTTTAGGCATAGGTGTCGTGCAAATAACCGTGTGAGCATGAAAAAAGCCTATTATTTTGACATTACAAACAGACACTCCAATTTTATTTATTGGTATAGATATCGTCCGTGCGGTGACGGAGTAAGAATACAATTCACCAACCTCTGTCTCGGCCGTGGGTTAAAAGATGACAAAACAAAAACAAACGCGATAACACCCGTAAAAATAGATTTATTTATAATCTATTATTCTATCTTGCCTTGCCTTCCGTGTGGTGACGGAGTAAGAATACAATTCACCACTCCCTATCTTGCCCGTGGATGTCGTAAGAGACGACTATGGGATATAATCTATACCAATAAATAAAATTGGAGTGTCTGTTTGTAATGTCAAAATAATAGGCCTTTTTCATGCTCACACGGTTATTTGCACTATACATATGCCTAAAAATCACTTTAATTTTTTTTTGTCTGTCTGTCTGTCTGTCTGTTTGTTCCGGGTAATCTACAAAACGACTGGAGCGATTTCAAAAATTCTTTCACCAATGGAAAGCTATAATATCAGGGCGTAAACTAGGCTATATTATATCCCGGTATTCCCACGGGAACGGGCACTACGAGGGTAAAACGACTAAAACCGAAGCTAAGCGAGGGCGGGTTGCTAGTATGCATATAAAATCTGCGCAAGAGAAGGAAAACTCGAAATAAAACCCTATAACAACCTGTCCGACCAGCATGGTATATTAAGGTCAATTTCCCTCCTATTGTGAAGGAAGCTCGAGCCCAGCAGTGGGACGTATATAGTTGAGATGATGATGATGATGATGAAATTAATCCTTATAAAGACAGCTGGTACAAACTGGTCAACTGTCGGACAACTGGTAACAAAATATGTAGTATGAAAATCGGTGCAGCCGTTTTGAAGATTAAATTAAACTGGTTTTTAGACATAGGTACCTAGATATCGTGCAAATAACCGTGAGCATTAAAAAAAATGTAGATACTATTTTGACATTACAAACAGACACTTAAAATTTTATTTATTTGTATAGGTAAAACGGAGTAAAAATTCAATTCACCACCCCCCCCCCCCCCCCCCTCTCTTGGCCACGGGTGTCGTAAAAGACCACTAAGGGATATCTTATTCATACATCAACTATACAAGAAAAGAAAACTCAAAATAAAACCCAAACCAACAGACCAGGGTGGTTTAGTAGATCAATTCCCCTCCCAATATGGAGAAAGCTTGAGCCTAGTAGTAGGACGCATATGAGCTGATGTACAGAATTTTAAAATAATTAATAAAATTTAAAAGTACCATGTACCATTTTGATATTCAAGTCAAAATTCTTCATAATCTTTTAAAAATACAGTAGTCTCCCTAGACACTTATAAGAATAAACTGGCAAACATTTTGTATTCAAAATTCGACATGGCATGGACAAAATTAATGGTTTAAACTCATTGGTGCGCTAACAAACTGCTTAATATGGCCATTTAATTTCAGAAGCCATCCGGATAACGATTAACATTCAAAAAGTTTCGTCAAACTTTTTTAAACTGCCGTAAAACCGACTAGGGCTAATATCAAACTATCGACCCGCGCCAGTTTCTCACGGAGGGAATTAAATGATAATTCAAACACCTATTAGCAACGCTTATTCATATAGAAGCATTTTATTTATTTATTTATTAATCTTCATGCAACAATGCAATGGCGGACTTAATGCCAAAGGCATTCTCTACCAGTCAACCATAGATAGTCATAGGCATTTTCTTCTTCAAATTCAAATCATTTATTATCCATCAACCGCGAGAGGGCACTCACATATTGTCAGATTTACAATTTCCAAGAAAAATATACCCCCACCGGATCGGAACGCGACCGCTACTGAGAAGATCTGGCAAGAAGCGGGCTTGTCATAATTTTTAATTATTTTTTTCTTCTTACTACTTTTTTACTTATAAATATACAATTGTGTACATGTTTTGTAAGAACTAGCTCCAGTGTGATGCCCTTCGAACCGCAAGACACTTAATATAATTCAAACGATTATGGCTGGACCATATCCCTCAAACGGCACCCGATCACGAGTTAACTATTAGAGCAGCCATCATCTTGTACTGGCGATAAATTTGTACCAATATGTGGGTCAAATTTTAATAAGCGATTTCTGTAGCGGGTAGATAATTATAAATTTTCTGCAGTAACGATGACTTGTTGGACGTGAGGTATCTTAGTCCGCCCTTGACCATGAACTCTGTAAAGCGTTCAAAATGTAGCTACAATCAAAAATCAAATTCAAACGCGATTCAATCCGTAAATTAGTTTTATTTACAACTAGCAACCCGCCCTCGCTTCGCTTCGGTTATAGGTTACGCCCTGATATTATAGCTTTCCATTGGTGAAAAAATTTTTGAAATCGGTCCAGCCGTTTTGAAGATTACCCGGAACAAACAGACAGACAGACAGACAAACAAAAATTTTTAAATTGCTATTTTAGGCATAGGTGTCGTGCAAATAACCGTGTGAGCATGAAAAAAGCCTATTATTTTGAAATTACAAACAGACACTCCAATTTTATTTATTGGTATAGATGTAAAATACTAATACTCGCCCATTTTTTGAAATGAAAACTTCTATTTTGAATGATAGAAAACCTTTTCCTTGTAGCAACGGAGTAAGAATACAATTCACCACCTTCTCTAGCTCAGGGTTTCCCAACCTTTTTTTGGACAGGGACCACTTTTATTCTTGTTAGCAGGGACCACTATGTAAGTATAATAAAAATAAACTGTAATAATCAAACTGAAACATTTTAAAACTCAATAGGAAATTTATGTAATTTCCTATTAAAAGAAATAATAATATTTTTAAGATAAACTTATTTTGTATTAATGTGATTTTTGAGCTTGTATCTTTTGCACGAGTTCGGCTATCTTAGCCCTTATATTGTTACTCAAAGTTACAGACAAATCATCATATACTTTTAAGCGATTCCTTGCCTTGTTTTTAATAACCAACGAAGCAGAAAATCCTTGTTCACATAAATAAGTTGTGCAATAATCGGGGATCCCAATCTTACGGACAGATTGGAGTCGCTGGAGCAGCAGAGAGACTTTGGGTCACTCTATGTACTCTACCGACTCTTTCACGGGGAGTGCTCCGAGGAACTGTTTGACTTGGTACCACCGTCACCATTCTACCAACGTACAACTCGACATCGTAGCAGGGTTCATCTATTTCACCTGGAAACGTTATGGTCTTCAACTGTACGTTTCCAGCGATCATTTCTCCCACGTACGTGCAAGCTCTGGAATGAACTACCTGCTGCTGTGTTTCCCGAGCGCTATGACATGTCCTTCTTTAAACGAGGTTTAAGAAGAGTATATCCTTCACGGTAGGCAGCGGCCTGGCTGTGCCCCTGGTATTGCAAAGTTCCATGTGCAGCAGTTTCACTTACCATCAGGTGTGCTGCTTGCTCGTTTGCCACCGTTGGCAATAAAAAAAAAATATTTAATCATTCGCGGACCATATTTTAGCTTCTGTGGACCACTGGTTGGGAACCATTGCTCTAGCTCATAGGTGTAGTAGAAAACGACTAAAAGACATGTTAAACGTAAGACTCAGTTATGTAACAAAAAGTTCAACCCCTGATTACCCTCTTCGAGGATACAAGCGTGATACAGTAAATAAAATAAAAACGGACATTTTTCTTAAAATTTAAGCGAAGCGGCTTTAACATTAAGCCCAAAGATTTACTTCTATCTTAATTTTTTTGGAGGATTATCTCAAACTGTTTATTCTCTTCCATGTCGGATTAAATACGGGGATAAAATTGTTTGCTTTCATAGTTTATTTCTAACTTTCGTCCGCGTGGAAACAATGGTGTGTTCAAATCGCAAAATTAAGGTGGTTTAACAAAAAAAAAACTACTTTTACGGATTATATCGCGTTTGTATTTGATTTATGATTGCCCGACGTTTCGAACACTTTGCAGCATTCATGGTCACGGGCGGACTAAGGTGTCTCACGTCCAATAAGTAATCGTTATTACAGACATTTATAATTATCTACCCGATACAGAAAATTAGTTATAAATTTATTAAATTTTGTATTTATATTTATTTTGTATGTATTTATATTTATTTTGTATTTATTTAAATATGCAGTCTTGTGGTGGTCTGTGGTGGACTGCATGATACTGTGAGCACTTATTGTATAGATTTGACCCACAATAATAATAGTTAAAGATAATTTTATAAATCAAAAATCAAGCATCTAAAATTAAAAATCAATATTAATTTAGCATCATGTCCCCTGAGTTTTCTTGCCGGATCTTTCTCAGTGTGGCCGCGTTCCGATCCGGTGGTAGTATATTAGTTTTGTTAGTTTTAAATCAACAAATTATAACAATAATTGCTACAAATTTAATAATTACTAACCATAAACAATATAATTTTTTCATATAGAATCATTTTCTTCTTACACTGGCAATAAATTTGTACTAAAATGTGGGTCACAATTTAATAAATTTATAACTTACTAGCAATCCGCCCTCGCTTCGCTTCGGTTATAGGTTATAGTCGTTTTACCCGCGTAGTTCCCGTGCCCGTGGGAATACCGGGATAAAATATAGCCTAGTTTACGCCCTGATATTATAGCTTTCCATTGGTGAAAGAATTTTTGAAATCGGTCCAGCCGTTTTGAAGATTACCCGGAACAAACAGACAGACAGACAGACAGACAGACAAAAATTTTTTAATTGCTATTTTAGGCATAGGTGTCGTGCAAATAACCGTGTGAGCATGAAAAACGCCTATTATTTTGACATTACAAACAGACACTCCAATTTTATTTATTGGTATAGATTTTCTGTATCGGGTAGATAATTATAAATGTCTGTAATAACGATGACTTGTTGAGCGTGAGACACCTTAGTCCGCCCGTGACCATGAACGCTGCAAAGTGTTCGAAACGTCGGGCAATCATAAATCAAATACAAACGCGATATAATCCGTAAAAGTAGTTTTATTTACAATGTGTAGTGCTCGCGTAAACATCAGATAGCATTATTTAAAAAAAAATAAGTTATTTCTGTACATCATTATAACTCATATACATCCCACTGTTGGACTCGAGCCTCCTCCACAATAGAAGGGAAATTGACATTACTATAGCATGATGGTTAGTCAGGTTGGTATAGGGTTTTATTTCGAGTTTACCATCTCTTGCGTAAATGTTATATACGTATTAATCCTTAGTCATCTTTTACGACATCCATGTGCAAGATAGGGAGTGGTGAATTTTTTTTTTTTGACGCGGGCTCAGCGCACTCCTCGTCATTTTAACCACTGCATCAGCACCGGCCGGAAGGCCTCCACGGTCCGCACACCGAACTGAGACCTCTCCAGCCGGACTGGCCAACGGGCAATGACATCTCGGCGGGACTCCGTCACCATACGGATGATCTCTTTATATTTGAAGTAAAATATTTACCATATGGTCACGGATTAAGAATACAACTAACTACCAAATTTCTTGCTAGTTAACTTAGCGAGTTAACTGCTAAATCAGCCATCATATACGTTATATATATGTATATATACATATATATATATATATATATATATATATATATATATATATATATATATATATATATCAAACCCGTTAGTCGTTTTTTACGGCCACTTGTAAGATAGGGGTTTGTAAATTGTATTCTTACTACTTTAAATTTGTATTATCTATATCAACATGTCTGACCAGCATGATATTTAAAGTCAATTTCCCTTCTATTGGGGAGGAGGCTTGAGCCCAGCAGTGGGACGTATTTTTTTTTTTGCCACTGATGGAAAATGCTTTTATGCATATCCCCCCTTGGTGGTATTGGGAGGGGGGTATGGTAGGACTCACCGGACGGCGTAACCTCCCAGAATACCCACTAAAAATCATCAGCGGCTCCACTACCCCGTCATTCTGGGGACGTCAGAGGATCGCCTTTCGGCATTCAACTCGGATGCCCCGACGGTCTGTTAGCCTCATCTTTGTGCCACGCTATGAAGGAAGAAGGCGCGCCTACTGCTGGCGACGTCTACCTGGCTGTCGTCTACGCAGAGGGTTAACGGTGGCATCTGCCTTGCGTTGCCGCTCTGCGGCCTCCTTTTGCAACATCACGGTTTCGCAGAAGGATGCCATGGCCGCCCAGCATGCGGGGTCATCAAGCATTTTGTTTATGACAGCCACCAGCGACAGGTCCTCACCGATCTCAGTCACTAAGTCGTGTCGCTGGGACTCCCACGTGGAGCATATCTCTAAGGTGTGACACGCGTCGTCAGTTGACGCGCCACACTCATGGCAGCTAGGAGCCGTTTCCCGCCTCACGATTTAATACAAGTACTTACCGAAACATCCGTGTCCAGTAAGTACTTGCGTCAACCTAAAACTCATGTTGCCATGCTTTCTGCTTAGCCACCAGTGCAGGTGGGGGGCAACCACGGTTACTGTTACTCGACCTGCTGCAGGGGAATCAAGGTCCTCACTCCATCGGCGGGTTAAAGCCCTATGGGCCGCTATCTGCATCCTCCTAAAGACCGCATGAGAGATCTGTTCGCCTTGGCCTTGCATCATGGCACGAAAACCATATATCTCTGCCTGGAGCTCCGCCTGTAGCTCCCAGGGTGGATCACCAGCCAATAACGTAGCAGCCGAGTGGAACGTATATAAGCTGAGACTAAGATTTGTATTATTGTAAATACATTAAAAATACTTTTTGTATTTATTTTGCCGCCACTTTGTATCTTTAGGCAGCAACTCAAAAACCCACCCTAACGTTCGATTAATTGTGACAGTTCAATTATCTTGACCGATGGGACCCGTTGGACCTCAACGTGTATCACAAATCTATACAAATAAATAAAATTGAAGTGTCTGTTTGTAATGTCAAAATAATTCTTTTTTTTTTCATACTCACATGGTTATTTACACGATACGTATGTTGGGACAGAATAAAAATACAATTAACCAATTCTCATCTTGCCCGTGAATGTCATAAAAGCCGATTAAGGGATATAATATCCCAATCTCACGGACAAATTGGTGTCACTTTAGCGACGGAGATTTTGGGTCAATTGTGTACTCTATCGGCTCTTTCATGGGGAGTGCTCCGAGGAACTGATTGACTTGGTAACACCGTCACCGTTTTATCAACGAACCTCTCGACACCGCAGCAGGGTTCATGCATTTCACCTGTAAAAGTTATGGTCTTCAACTGTACGTTTCCAGTGACCATTTCTCCCACGTACGTGCAAGTCCTGGAATGAACTACCTGCTGCTGTGTTTCACAAACGCTATGACATGTCCTTCTTTAAACGAGGTTTAAGAGGAGAATTTTCTTCACGGTAGGCAACGGCTCGGCTGTGCCCCTGTGTTTTATTAAGGCCCATGTGCAGCAATATCACTTACGATCAGGAGTGCTACTTGCCACTTCGACAATAAAAAAAAATGCATTAACTCTTGCGCAGCATGAAAAAGAAAACTCAATGCCTAATATTTCCTCACTTATTTCTTGTATTCTTCAAACAATCAATAATTACTGACTGCACAGATGGCGTAGTGGTTAAGATAGCGACCTACAGCGCCAGTGTCGAGGGTTCGAATCACACGCGGGACAACACTTTGTGTGAACCAAAAATTGTTGTTCTGAGTCTGGATGTAATTTATGTCCGTTAATAATATGTTTGTAAAGTCCCCCGCAATACAAGGATTATTTCCTTAGTGCAGGGTGTTGTCTTAAATAAATTAAAAAAAATTAAAAAAAAAAAGTTCCTATTCCTATTAGAATTAACAGACAAACATCAAAACAGTGTACTCGAAAATAACTAAATTCGCATTTTTAAGGATAACTCAAAAACTACATTTACTATTTTTTTTATCATCATCATCATCTTGCTCTTCCCAATTACTTGGGGTCGACGCAATATGTCATCTGTTTTGACATATTGCAAAAAGTTTCGGCAATGAATTTTATGACCGGCCGCCTGCCTGACGTCAACCCTCCTTGGGAATGTAATCGTTAACCCAAATGGTACCAGATGGAGTTGGTCCGGGTCAATCTAGGGCTCTTAGTCGTCTTTTACGACACCCACGAGCAAAGCAAGGGTTGGTAGTATTCGAAGCCGCTACCACACAGCACTATTTTTTTTATATAGAATCATTTTCTTCTTGTACTGGCAATAAATTTATATCAAAAATGTAGGTCAAAATTTAATAACTAATTCTGTAGCGGGTAGATATAAATTCTGTAATAACAATGACTTGTTGGACGTCAAACATCTTAGTCCATGACCATGCAAGCAAAAATCAAATACAAGAGCGTTAAAATTCGTAAAGTTTTGTTTTATTTACAACTAGCAACCCGCCCTCGCTTCGCTTCGGTTATAGGTTATAGTCGTTTTACCCGCGTAGTTCCCGTTCCCGTGGGAATACCGGGATTAAATATAGCCTTGTTTACGGGCTGATATTATAGCTTTCCATTGGTGAAAGAATTTTTGAAATTGGTCTAGCCGTTTTGAAGATTACCCGGAACAAACAGACAGACAGACAAAAAAACTATAAAATGATTTCTAGGCATGTGTATAGTGCAAATAACCGTGTGACTATGAAAAAAATTATTTTGACATTACAGACACTTCAATTTTATTTATTGGTATAGATCAGAAATCATTATCAAAAACACTTGATAATTTTTTTTATTGCGAACAGTGGCAAACGAGCAAGCAGCACACCTGATGGTAAGTGATACTGTCGCACATGGACCTTTGCAATACACAGGGGCACAGCCAGGCCGTTGCCTACCGTGAAGTAAATGCTCTTCTTAAACCTCGTTTAAAGGAGAACATGTCATAGCGCTCGGGAACTACAGCAGCAAATTTATATGGGTCCTATACAGGGTGTATCAGGTTATGGGACAACTGGTCAAACGGGGGGTAGGCAATGGTGGTAAAAACCCATAAAAAAGTTTTGAAAGAAAAATATCGATTCGTTAATGAATTAGAGAAATGTAAAGTTTTCAATTTTGTCATTGTTTTTCCGTTTAAATCTGATTGAAATGTATAAAGTCAGTGATACTTAATCTGCAGCATATTCGTACTTTGTTAAATGTTCAATAGAAATTGAAAAAATCAATGATTACGTTCGCATAAGCAAAATAAACTTCGCTTTAAATCAGCTGATCGGCCGATTATCGTCGCCGAGTCACGTTTGTACCTACGGTCCCATTGAAGCGTTTGCGCAATTCTAGGTATGTATGAATGAAATTATACTGTCGAAGCTTTACATGCCTACATGTATCCTGTCTATCCATGCCTACATAATACGTAATATTTAAGGCGTAGACTGTCTGACACACATTTTTGAAATTACTATAACTTTTATGTTATATTGTTTTTTGTGTAATATACATTTTAATTACGATCTATGGACGGTACACTACAACATACTCGAACAGTTGCTCCATAACCTGATACACTCTGTATATGAGAGAATATAGTGGGTTACGGGGCCATGCCCTTTCGTCACCCCTGACGGAGTGAACAACTTGTGCTGACCATATCCTAACCAAAAAAATAAAAGTCGTCCTCATCATCATATCAGCCTATAGTCCTACTGTTAGATTCAGGCCTCCTCCACAATGGGAGGGACATTGACCTATTGTACAACGCTTTGCCGTGTGGTGATGGAGTAAGAATATAATTCACCACCAACCACCCCTCCCCTATTATTCGTGGGTGTCGTAAAAGGCGACTAAGGGATATCTTGTGCGTATAACAATTATGCAGGAGAAGTGGAACTTTAAATTAAAACTCTATACTAGTGGTGGGGAAACTTTTTTAATGGCGGGACACTAAGTTTAAGAAATTCTAGAGGAGGGCCAGAATTATGCTCCTATTCGGCGACACGTTCCGCCGCCGGCGACTCGGGCGGCGCAGGCGCGAGTATCTGCGCCTAATGCCGCCCTAGCCGAGGCCGCGGGTGATCGAACCGGGGAATTGTCCGTCACCCGCAGAGAGGCTGACCGCGCGACGGCGTCCGACGTCCCAGGACGCCGAGAGGTGAGGTTACCCGAAAGGGTATTCCGTCAGGCCGACCACTGACGACAAGTCACATCTGCTCCGGTGGTCGGCCCAACAACGAGGTGACGTGGGTACGGGTGGGTTATGGGCCCTTTCATCGCCCCGGGCGGACTGGACCGCGCGTGCGCTTACCATAGCCCACCCATAAAAAAAAAGGGCCAGAATTATAGAAAAAAATGCATTTTGTATTAAAACTTTTTAATAAACAAAATACCTTTCACTTTTATGCCTTGTTAGGCGTGTGGGACATGGAATTGTTTTCGAAAGTTCGAAAGTTTTTTCGAAAGTTTTTTACTACTCCTAATGTGAGGCAAGTTGAAACCAATGTCCAAATGAATGGTGTGGCTCTAGACCTTGTGGAGTCAACAGTCTTTTTAGGTATCACCATAGATGCTAAACTTCAGTGGGGACCTCATATTGAAAAGTTGTCGAGTAGGCTTAGCTCAGCGGCTTATGCAGTAAAAAAATAAGAATGTTAACAGATACTGAAACAGCTAGAATGGTTTATTTAGCTTATTTCCATAGTCTTATGTCTTACGGTATATTACTGTGGGGATGCTCCGCGGACTTCAATAGAATCTTTGTTCTCCAAAAAAGAACTGTCCGTGCAATTTATAATCTAGGCCCAAGAATCTCACTTCGGGAGAAATTCAAAGAAATAAATATTCTAACTGCTGTATCACAATATATATACGAAAATATATTATGTCAAAAAAAATATCGCTAACTTTAAGAGATATTGTGACATTCATGAAATGAATACTCGTAAGAAGGACAGATTTGTTGTACACACTACTCGTCTCCAAAAAGTTAACAAATCATTCATGGGGCAATGTATACGCTTTTACAATAGATTACCTAAAGATATCCGAGACCTGCCTATGAAAAAGTTTAAAAAAGCCATCAAGAATAGACTTTGTAAAAAAGCTTATTATAAAATCTCGGATTATGTAGATGATAATACAGATTGGTTGTGAGCAGCTCCTCATTCAGCAATTTCCTTGTTATTTTAAATATACTGTTTGTAAATGTACTTTTAACTTTTATTGTAAAGTGTAGCGTGTTTTGCCTAACGAATTTTTGTATTTTCAGCGTTTGTAACATATTGTGGTGTTGGTCATGCTCACATAAGGATCTACTTGCGGTAGCTGCGTGGAGCGGGTCTCTCCCTTCCCTCCATAGTGGTTGAGGGGAGTGATGGCTGCTCTAGTAGTTAACTCGTGATCGGGTGCCGCTTGTGGGATCTGGTCCAGCCATAATCGTTTAAATTATATTAAGTGTCTTGCGGTTCGAAGGGCATCACACTGGAGCTTGTTCTTACAAAACATGTACACAATTGTATAACTAGTAAGAAGAAAAAGAAAATTAAAAATAATGACAAGCCCGCTGAGTTTCTTGCCGGATCTCCTCAGTAGCGGTCGCGTTCCGATCCGGTGGTAGTATATTTTTTTTGGAAATTGTAAACCTGACAATATGTAAGTGCCCTCTCAGGGTTTATGCATAATAAAATAATTTGAATTTGAATTTGAATTTGAAAAAAAGCAGGTTCCATCTGTGACGAAACAACTTTCAGCAGTGTGAAAAGGTGTTCATCAGTCAATCGGTTTCTTATTAAGTTTTTCCGTTATCGCCCTCGCCGCCTGCGCCTCACATTTCACCACGCTTTACGCCCCATGTTTCCCAACACATGAACTACACGGCTAGTTTAGAATAGAATAGAATAGCATTTATTGTCACATAATAACTAATAATTATAATACATGTTTTTAATTAATTTCGACAATAGGGGAATGCTCAGCATTGTGCTACATAGAAATTATGCAGGGCTGGTTTTCAGCAAACCCCTTTCCTCAAACATATAAGAAAGAAAAAATAACAAAAAGAAAAGAAAAAAAGAAAAGTAACAAAAATAACTTACAATAAGAATGATAACAATATAAATAACATTAATGAATTGAATTATGAAGGATGTGCTTTTGTATGAGTTCGCTTTTTCATTTTTGTGTGTATGAGTGTTGAGTGTTTGTTTGCGTGTGTGAATGTGTGTATGTGTGTGCGTATGCGGGCCGTACTTTGCCCATCACTGCTTTAAACCAACCCACCTGATCAGCAGGTCCGAACCCAGTAGTGGGACGTATATGAGATGAAATGGTGATGATGAATAAAAAAAAATTGTACTCTCTCTCTCTCTCTCTAGATCCTTCTCACTCGCTTGCTCCCTACTCTCGCCCCAAGGCTGTGTTTCATGCTATGTTCTCCCTTTCTCACTCTCAATCGGTCTCAATCGCTCTCTCCCTCTTTCCCGACAAAAACGTCGCACATTTTCGTATCACTAAATTGCATTTCATCCGTAAAAATGTAACCGCGCAAAGAAGTTTCACTTCAAAAAGGCATCATCATCATATGAGTCTATATATGTCCCACTGTTGGGCTCGGACCTCCTCCATAATGGGAGTGAAATTGACCTACTATACCACGCTGGTCAGACAGATTAATATAAAGTTTTAGTTAGTTTTCCTTCTCTTACATAGATAATATACGAGTATGTGTTTTATATTGCTTAATCTATAGAGGGTAGCGACTTTATAAAACACTAGCGTCTGCTCGGGACTTCGTCCGCGTGGTATAAATACTTTGGGCTAACGCTAACTTTAACCTAAGACTTTGTTTACGTAGAAGTTGAAAATATTTTTGAATAATACGATTGTGTCACATGATTTTTGCGAAAATTTAACCGTTTACGCAGAGGAAACTCTCAAAAGGAAAAAGAATCCGATTTTGAAACATTTTTCATTGTAGCTCCGCTCCTGTTGGTGTTAACGTGATGATATATAGCCCATAGTCTTCCTCGATAAATGGGCTATCTAACACTGAAAGAATTTTCCAAATTGAACCAATAGTTTCTGAGATTAGCACGTTCAAACAAACAAACTCTTCAGCTTTATATATTAGTATAGATTATAGATTGTAAATAAATTACTTTACGGGTTTTATCGCGTTTGTATTTGATTTTTAATTGTTCGACAATTTGAACACTTTGCAACGTTCATGATCATAGGCGGACTATCATTTACAATATGTAAAATTCGCATAAACATCATAAATCATTTTATTTACCTCACAACTACTAGGGCAGCCATCACTCCCTTCAAACACCTAGCAGGGAGAGAGAAGTATTTGACTTAAAAATTCATATACACATTACCATGAATACAATTAGTAAAATCCCCGGAGCACTTTATCGAATAATCATACGCCATTACATCATTTTGTTAAAGAGCTGATACTCTTACACTGCTGGACCGATATTAACCAAACATAGCTAAGAATCACCACAAGGAAACTGGTTTTCAAATGAAAAATACTGCATCGAAATCGGTCCGCCCGTTTGTGAACTACGATGCCACAGATATACACATACATAAACAGACAGACATCAACATCAAACTTATAACCCCTTTTTCCCTCGGAGGTATAAAAATGACTTGGGTATCTAGAACAAAAGAACGTGACGTGATAGACAGAATTTACATCGCAATGAACGAAGCCACAACTAATGTTAAACAAATGTTTAAAAAGAATAATTATTTTAAATTCAAATAAAAACTGTAGCCGCTCATTTTTTTTTCTATTGAAAAGAAAAATAATGGTAAATCAACAAAGTGGCCGACAAAAAAAAATCAAATAAAAAAGTTTGTGTTCAGCCAATCATGTAATTTTCGGACGCAAGGGAAATTTTACACTACGGTGGCCAATTTCGCTATACCTCTCTCTTTCGCACTCGTATTTAATTCATATTTTCCATTTCTTTCCAACATCTAAACCGTTGGGATGCGGCCGTATTTGCTTAGGAGAAATTAAAAGTTTTTACTTTTTTTTTGTACTCGTTTTCTTTTTCACATTTCACCGGATTGTGACGAGGGTGTTTGAGAATATGTTGAATGGGCTTTTAACAATGTTTTTTTTTTGAATCTTTTTATATGGTTGATTGATTTAATAGGTTATATTGAAAGCCCAGCTGTTTGAACGTTTATGGTATTGATATAAAGTCTTACAGAACCATATATTCCCCCAACGTATAATCTTTCTTAATATATATAAATTACGTGTCACGTTGTTTGTCCGCGATGAGCTCCAAAACTACTTAACCGATTTTAATCAAATTTGCACACCGTGTGCAGTTTGATCCAACTTGAAAGATAGGATAGCTTACATCTTAATTTATAGTCGCAATATTATTTTATTGCAAATTATTTGTCTATTATTTGACATTCACAATTGTCTGTTAACTCCAAACGATTTTAACAGATGGCGATATCTGTCGACTGGATTGAGTAATTAATCAATAGATGGCGCTGCTTTGTCAAACCTACAAATGTGTCATATACGATTTTAACTTGCTTTTTTACATAGATGCCATTTGTAAAAAAATATGACGACCTCCATGACAGATGTTCTCTTACAGTTCCACTTAAATAGTTTAATAAAATGTAATATAACAAAAACATTAGCCACAGCAACGTGTGGCCGGGTCTGTTAGTTACATATAGGTATATTATTTATTTGCCCTGTGGTGACGGAATAAGAATACAATTCACCACTCTCTATCTTACCCGTGGATATCGTAAAAGACGACTAACTTAATAATATTAACCATACTAGCTAACCCAACAAATGTTGTTCTGTTCAAATGTAAAAAAATAGTAAAAGTAATTCTCCTTGAAATCAATCGCAGCGCCATTCACCGGTTCCAATTATTAATCTAAACCATTCTCATATCCGTTGGAACAGCTACGGAAAATCATCAAAATCGGTCCATCCGTTTAGAAGTTGTTCAATTACAAACACACGAAAATAAGATTTATCCTTACTAATATTATAAATGCGAATATAAGTATGTTTGTTACGCTTTCACGTTTAAACCACCGAAACGATTTCAAAAATTCTTTCACCATTGGAAAGCTATCAGGGAGTAACATAGGATATATTTTATCCCGGTATTCCTACGGGAACTACGCGGGTAAGGCGACTGAAACCGAAGCGAAGCAAGGACGAGTTGCTAGTAAATATATAAAGAAGATAACATCTGTGCAAATTCAAATTATTTATTATGCATAAACCCCGAGAGGGCACTTACATATTGTCAGGTTTACAATTTCCAAAAAAAAATATACTACCACCGGATCGGAACGCGACCGCTACTGAGAAGATCCGGCAAGAAACTCAGTGGGCTTGTCATTATTTTTAATTTTTTTTTCTTCTTACTAGATATACAATTGTATACATGTTTTGTAAGAACTAGCTCCAGTGTGATGCCCTTCGAACCGCAAGACACTTAATATAATTCAAACGATTATGGCTGGACCAGATCCCACAAGCGGCACCCGATCACGAGTTAACTACTAGAGCAGCCATCACTCCCCTCAACCAC
The DNA here is from genome assembly GCA_032191425.1 of Lymantria dispar. Taxonomy (NCBI): domain Eukaryota; kingdom Metazoa; phylum Arthropoda; class Insecta; order Lepidoptera; family Erebidae; genus Lymantria; species Lymantria dispar. The sequence goes on from CM063467.1 coordinate 2,662,153, forward strand.
TGAAGGGAAGGGAGAGACCCGCTCCACGCATCTACCGCAAGTAGATCCTTATGTGAGCATGACCAACACCACAATATGTTACAAACGCTGAAAATACAAAAATTCGTTAGGCAAAACACGCTACACTTTACAATAAAAATTAAAAGTACATTTACAAACAGTATATTTAAAATAACAAGGAAATTGCTGAATGAGGAGCTGCTCACAACCAATCTGTATTATCATCTACATAATCCGAGATTTTATAATAAACTTTTTTACAAAGTCTATCCTTGATAGCTTTTTTAAACTTTTTCATAGGCAGGTCTCGGATATCTTTAGGTAATCTATTGTAAAAGCGTATACATTATACAAGTTAAAGAATATTCGTAACAAAATCTTATAGGAACCTGTGTGACCAGCGTCATATAGGAAGGTTGATTTCCCTCATCTTGTGGAGGAGGCTCGAGCCCAGCCTTGGGACGTATATCAGCTGTGATAATAATAATGATATTCTATACCGATCCTAGTTGGCAATGCGATTCTCGAAGTTATCGATCATTACATTTACCTAGGACAAACAGTTCAGTTAGATCCCATTTCAAGAAAGAACTCAGCCGACGAACGCAACATAACTGGGCAACGTCCGGGAAACTTTTTTTTTTTTTGGGACGGGCTGCGGTCGGCGCGCCTCCGCACCACTCTGTCTGGGGCGACAGGGGGGCTTAAGCACGCAACACCCGCAACCCACCCGAACACCACGGCGCCTTCGTCGTTGGACCGACCACCGGAGCGAGGTTACTTGTCATCAGTGGTCGGCGTTCGGGAAACTTAAGATGATCTTCTCATCCAACATACCTCAGTGTCTGAAAACATAGGTCTACGACAAGTGTATATTACCAGTGATTATTTACGGCATGGAAACGTGTTCCCTAAATGTAGGCCTCATAACAAAGCTCAAAGCTACTCAGCGTGCTACGGAGCGGCCTATACTCGCGGTTCTTCTGGGAAATAGAATTTGAAATAAGATAATCATAATTTTTAACAAAAAAAAAACCCGACTTCAAACAGTAAACTAAAAACGTTAAAATTGTCTATAAAATTTTAAGATTTCCACCAATTTCTCAAGGATACCATCATCAGATCCTGATCTGATGACTATGGGATCACCTGGAAAGAATACCCTATCAAACAAAAAAAGAATTTTGCAAATCGGTCCAGGCGTCTTTGAGTAATCGGTGAACATACATAAAAAAAAAAAAGATTCCGACGAATTGAGAACCTCCTCCTTTTTTTGAAGTCGGTTAAAAATCAGAAGAAGAACGGTTGTAATCGACGTAGCATTAAGAATTAACACGCTGAAGTGACAATGGGCAGGCCACATCGAGGTTCTTGAGTGGAGACCACGTATCGGACGACGCAGTGTTTGACGCTTAAATTAGATAGACCAACAACCTAGTGAAAGTCGTTGGGCGTCGTTGAATGCAGGCGGTATAGGACCGCACTTGTGACGAAACATGAAGAGGCCTACGTCCCTCTATCAGCCTCGTAAATTATCGTGTCAGCTAATCCGAATGTTGGGCTAGAGCTTTAAGTATGAGAATTTAAGATTAATATGAGACAATGATTCATGCTTTGTCGTGCGTGCAGCTGGCATTCATCGATTTATAAGACGTTGTCACATCAAAAATCCGTGACGAAAAAATATTAAACAATGTAAATTTAAGGTGTAGTTTTAAAGAATAATGAATAATTAATCTTTACGCATACATTAGTGGAGCAAGTTAGTGTGGCCATGCATTATTGAATAGAATAGGATATGTCTTTATGTGGGTCACAGAAATCACGAGACCCTATCGTAGCCCATTCAATTAGTATAGCGAGACAATACTGATTATAGGGACCTGCCTCTACGATGCCCAAGTTAAGGGTTTTCTCCTCAAATTGAAGGGGTACGTTAGATGGATAGGTTCTTTTTAGAGAGATATTTTTAATTATATATAGATTAAATATCAGTAATACCAGGCAAATATTTCCATTCTTGATGTTGACGAAGGAAGATGGAAGTCAAGTACCAGTGGTGGTGGCTATGATGATGAAGTAAGGCTACAATTCACCACTCCAGTATCTTGCCCATTGGAGTCGTAAAAGAACGACTAAGGGATAATATACCTATGACATCTATACGAAAGAAGGAAAACTCATAACAAAACCCTATGCCAACACGTCTAATCAGCATGGTATATTAGGTCAATTTCCGTCCTACAGCAGAGGAGGCCCGAGCCCAATAATGGAACGTATATGGGTTGAAATGAGATGATGAGAATGGTGGACCCCATGGTGAAGGGGAAAGAAATACGGTGACTTTTGTCATCCCGGACAAGACGGGCCATAGCCTGTCAAAACAAAAACAAATGTTGCTTGTCAAATCTCTAGAATTTACAATATGTTAACTGGAGCAAACCGATTAATATCCAACCTATAGTTTCGTCGAAAACTTGAATATTGAACCTTCTGGAACGATAAATGTTTCTCTTCACGAGAAATGTCGCTTAAAGTAGTGTTATTTCTTTATACTTTCATTTCAAACCACATAAATCCTACTGTTGAGCTCGGACCTCTTTCATTGTGGCAGGAAAATTGACCTACTACACCACGCTGGTCAGACGTACTGATACATTATACTACACAGATTTTATTACGAGTTTTCCTACCCTTATATGCATGCATATGACCCTTGGTGACCTTTTACGATGCCGACGGGCAAGAAAGTGGTGGTGAATTTTATTCTTAGTCCGTCACCACACAGAGAGTTTTTAACACAAAGTAAACAGCGCCATGAGCGAACTAATTGCAGTGAAATTTAAAATTGAGATAGCTAATTCACCAACAGCTAAATGTAGTGACAGAATAAGAATACATTTCCTATCTTGCCTGTGGATGCCGAAAAGACGTAAGGTGCATTTAACAATTATACAAGGCAATAAAAACTCGAAAGATAACCTTATACCAATCAATCTGTTCAGCGTGGTGTAGTGGATCTATTCCGTTCCTATTAATGAGGACGCTCGAGATCAGTAATCTGTGCAGTCGATTTGTACGATAACTATGCCCAAAAGCCATACTTTTAATGTGTAACATCTTTCATCTCGCTTGCTGAAGATTTTTGTGGGAGTGATTTTCAAAAAGGGACGAAACTGTGTAACAGGATATCGGGGTAGCGCGTGCTATTTGATTTGACCGATGAGCAGGCGCGGTAGCAGAGAGATAGCTGTTAGATTCCAACGCATTTTGCGTGAGGTTGATACCACAACGTTGGCCAATAAAGTGTATGCGCATTTGTGACCAAAAATAAAAAGAGAAATACAGTGTTGACAACCCTACAATTTGACCACAGAGGGTCACGGCGATCAGGGCCATACGCGGATACCGCACGGTGGCGACGGAGGCAGCGTGCCTATTGGCCGGGACTCCACCGTGGGACCTGGAGGCGGAAATGCTCGCCGGATTGTATCGGCGGGTGACGGGGGTGTGAGTGGAGGGCGGTGTGATCTCGTTAAGGGAGCTCACCGCCTGGCGCGTTGACGCCCGCCGAGACGTCATTGCCCGTTGGGCAGTCCGGCTGGAGAGGCCTCGGTCCGGGTTGCGAACCGTGGAGGCCTTCCGGCCGGTGCTGATGCAGTGGTTGGAGAGGCGGCACGGGGTGCTCTCCTTCCGACTGGTGCAGGTTTTGACGGGGCATGGGTGCTTCGCCAAATACCTGCACAAGGTCGTTGGGAGGGAGAGTACACCGTCCTGCCACCACTGCGATAGCGACGAGGACACGGCGCGCCATACGCTCGAGGTCTGCGCGGCTTGGGCAGTGCAGCACTGTGAACTCGTCGCAATCATCGGTGCAGACCTAACGCTGCCGGCTATCGCTAGGGCGATGGTCGACAGCGTCGGGAATTGGGACGCGGTCGCAGCCTTCTGCGAGACAGTGATCTCGCGGAAGGAGGCGGCGGATTGCCTGCGCAAGGAACGCAGCCTCGATGAGGAGATCCGCCGCCGGCGACTGGGGCGGCGTAGCCGCAACTACCTGCGCCTCATGGCGCCCTAGCCGAGGCCGCGGGTGACGTGACCGGGGATTAGTCCGTCACCCGCCGAGAGGCCGACCGCGTGAGGAAAGACCGACGTCCTCCACGAGGGGGGGACGTCGGTCGATGGGAGGGTACCCCATACCCCCGGAGGCGCGCCGACCGCAGCCCACCCACAAAAACAAAAAAAAAACCCTACAATTTAAATCGTATTTATACGACCTTTTTACTTTTTTTCGGGATTTAAGTTACTATTTACCACGATTAGAATTAAATTTGCGCGAACAAGCGCGATAATTACATATATTATCATACTTAAAATATATTCGAGCAAAAAACGAATAAATTTTCTTCACACATATTTCGTCACAATTTCATAGTATGACAACATGTCGGACTGTATATATACCCTAGCCGAGGCCGCAGACGTTCCCAAACAGCGAGGGAACGTCGGTCGAGATGAGGCTACTCCTCAAGAGGTATTCCGTCGGGCCGACCACTGACGACAAGGCACCGGTGGTCAGCTCAACGACGAAGGCGACGTGTCACGGGTGGGTTATGGGGCTGTCTGTTGGCTCTGTCGCCCCGGACCGAGTCGGGCGACAGATGCGCTGACCGTAGCCCACTGCAAAAAAAAGCCTGTGTATATATATATAGATTATTGTACGACTCGCTTTTTAGTGTATATTTACGCAAAAAAATGTAACATATTAATATCATTAATTATTACATTAATAGCATTCCTTAAATTTTAACAAATTAAATTGTATTTGAATTGAATTCTCATACACTAAGGTCTGTACCACACCACGTCCAATCTGTTCAGGGCGACGTTTGATCTGCATACGGCCCCATAACCTACCGTACTTCTTACCTAACGCCATTGGGCGATCACTGGTACCAAATCCTCGACATCCGTGCCCGGTCCTGCAGTTTTCGGGGTACCGTCCTCTTCGACGCGGCCCGGCAGATTACCACTTCCGATACCGTCTTCTTTGACGTCTTCTTTGCTTACCCTGTCTGTAATTTCTACACACTCCCCCCGGTGTATATGAGGTGTATTTGAGTTGTATTTTTACTCCATTATCATGTAAAACTATTCATGAAATTAGGACTGTCCTAATTGCCAATGGTAATCATTGTCACCCTATGCGTCAGGTGGATGACCCAGTTACATGATAATTATGTGTTAATTATGCTTGCGTACTTAAATACTGCGGATTTTCACGGCATCATTACAATCTTGGGGGACATGATATGAATTAAAAATACTCACCATATTCCGTATGGTGACGGAGTAAGAATACAATTCACCACTATCTTGCGTGTGGATGTCGTAAAAGACGACTAAGGGATATAATACGCATATAACATCCAAGTAAGTGAAGGCAAATTCGAAATAAAACCGCATTTTTTTTTGGAGTTGGGTTTCGGTCGACGCACTCCTCGCTCCACTCCGTCCGGGGCGACAGAGGGGCGTAAGCACGCACACCCATAACCCACCCGTGACACGTCGCCTTCGTCGTTGGGCCGACTACCGGGACAAGGTGATTTGCCGTCAGTGGTCGGCCCGACGGAATACCCCCTAAGGAGTACCATCTCCTCGACCGACGTCTCCCCCTCAGGGAGGACGTCGGTCTTTCCTCACATGGTCGGCCTCTCGGCGGGTGACGGACTAATTCCCTGGTTTAGCCACCCGCGGCCTCGGCTAGGGCGGCATTAGGCGCGGGTAATCGCGCCTACGCCACCCCAGTCGCCGGCTGTGGTTCGCGTAGTCAAGGAGACGCTCCAAATAAAACCCCATACCGTCTTGTCTGATCAGCATGGTATAGTAAGATCAATTACCCTCTTATTGTGGAGGAGATTCAAACCCACTAGTGGGATGTATATCAGCCGAGATGAAGACGATTATCTATACTAATATATAAAGCTGAAAAGTTTATTTGAACGCGCTAATCTCATGAACTACTGGTCCGATTTGAATAATTCTTTTACTGTTAGATAGCGCATTTATCAACGAAGGCTATATATCATCACGCTAAGACCAATAAACGCGGAGCAGAAGTGAAGAATGTTTAAAAATCAGGGTATTTTCCTTGTGAGAGCCACCGCTGCGTGCGCTACGAAAACGGTTAGTTTCGCAAATTATCATATTTTTTTTTTGGGGCGTGGGTTGCGGTCGGCGCCCTCCTCGCACCACTCCGTCCGGGGCAACAGAGGGGCATAAGCACGCAAACCCGCAACCCACCCACGATGCACGTCGCCTTCGTCGTTGGGCCGACCATCGGAGCAGGGTTACTTGTCATCAGTGGTCGGCCCGACGTATACCCCCTATTTGGAATACCCTCCCATCGACCGACGTCCCCCCTCCCCTCGAGGAGGACTTCGGTCTTTGCTCCCGCGGTCGGCCTCTCGGCGGGTGACGGACTAATTCCCCGGTCACGTCACCCGCGGCCTCGACTAGGACGGTATGAGGCGCAGGTATTCGTGCCTACGCCGCCCCAGTCACCGGCGGCGGATCGCCTCATCGAGGCTGCGCTCCTCGCGCAGGCGATCCGCAAATTATCATATATGACAGAAACGTATTATTTAAAAATATTTGTACCTTCTACAATCTACATGAACAAATTCGCGGGTTAAAGTTAGCGTTAGCCCAAAGTAACTAAGAATATGACTTAGAGGGAAAAATCGATTAATAAATTATCGATTGTTTTTCTTTAAAATAAATCCATTTGCAAAAAATCGATTAATTATTTTTAATTAATCGATTATTTTATAATCGATTATTTTATAATCGATTATTTTATAATCGATTATTTTATAATCGATTATTTTATAATCGATTATTTTATAATCGATTTTTTTACTATTCGTATTTCTTTTTTGAAATTTTACTCCCAACAGGATTATGATGACCTTTTCTTGTTTTTTTTTAGGAAATCTGACAGTATTTCATTTTCTATATCATAGAAAACTTAAAATTTAAAGAAAAAAGCAAATACTAAAATAATTAATTTTAATATAAAAAAATCGATTACTTTTAAATTGATTTTAAATTGATTTTTATTTAAGCGATTATCTACGTTTATTAAAATCGATTATTACAAAAAATAATCGATTGAAATAAAAATCCATAATTTTTTCACATCCCTAAAAGTAACCACGTGGATGAAATCGCGGGCAGCAGCTAGTTAAATATATAATATCTCGTCAAATAATCTATACCAATAAATAAAATTGGAGTGTCTGTTTGTAATGTCAAAATAATAGGCTTTTTTCATGCTCACACGGTTATTTGCACGACACCTATGCCTAAAATAGTGATTAAAAAATTTTTGTCTGTCTGTCTGTTTGTTCCGGGTAATCTTCAAAACGGCTGGACCGATTTCAAAAATTCTTTCACCAATGGAAAGCTATAATATCAGGGCGTAAACTAGGCTATATTTTATCCCGGTATTCCCACGGGAACGGGAACTACGCGGGTAAAACGACTATAACCTATAACTGAAGCGAAGCGAGGGCGGGTTGCTAGTATTAAATAGATTTAGATCTACAATAGTTTTAAAACAAACTTTGTTAGTATAAAAGGTTTAGCAAATACCTCTGGTTAGATAAAAAGTTTTTTGATGCGGGCTTTTAGGTAACTAAGGGTATCCACTATATTTCAGATAACCATTTTTATGTTATAAACTAGCAACCCGCCCTCGCTTCGCTTCAGTTATAGGTTATAGTCGTTTTACCCGCGTAGTTCCCGTTGCCGTGGGAATACCGGGATAAAATATAGCCTAGTTTACGCCCTGATATTATAGCTTTCCATTGGTGAAAGAATTTTTGTAATCGGTCCAGTCGTTTTGAAGATTACCCGGAACAAACAGACAGACAGACAGGCAAAAATTTTTTAATCACTATTTTAGGCATAGGTGTCGTGCAAATAACCGTGTGAGCATGAAAAAAGCCTATTATTTTGACATTACAAACAGACACTCCAATTTTATTTATTGGTATAGATGAAACTACTTTACGGATTTTATCTAGTTATATTTGCTTTTTGATTGTCCTACTAGGGATGGCGATCTGAGATCGATTAATCGACGAATCAATTTTTCAGGCCCAAAAGATTGATTTTATAAATCGATACGAAACACTGAATTGAATCGGTGAATCGATACTTTACCCTGGAAAATCGTCATTCGATTTTCTTGCTACAATAGCACATTCAGATTTCCTAAAAAAAGCTCATCTTAATCCTGCCAGAAGAATAGTGTACCGTTTCCAATCAATTTATGTCTATATTATTTTAAGACATTACTCTCCAAATTTCCAAAAAAAAAAGCTCATCGCAATCCCGCCAGGAAAAGATCGATAGATCGATTAATCGGCAATCGATCCTGCAGACCTCGATTTTCTTGTGAATCGATTCTTTGGACGATAATTCAAATCGATTCAAGAATCGATCTTTTTCAGAAAGATCGCCTATGCCTATGCCCGACGTTTCGACACTTTACAGTTTTCATGTTCACGGGTGGACTTCTTTTTTTTTCTTCGATTGAGCTGCGGTCGGCGCACTCCTCGCACCACTCCGTCCGGGGCGACAGAGGGGCGTAAGCACGCACACCCGCAACCCACCCACGATGCACGTCGCCTTCATCGTTAGGCCGACCAACGGAGCAGGGTTACTTGTCATCAGTGGTCGGCCTGACGGAATACCCTCTAGTGGGGTCGACCAACGTCCCCCGCTCGGGGAGGACGTCGGTCTGTCCACGGGTAGACTAATATGTCAACGTTATTATAAAGATTTATATCTACCCTCTACAGATATTAATTATTAAATTTTGACCCACATTTTTACAAGCTTTTACTTACTTTCACCTGTCCTGTTGTCTGTAATCAAATCTTGCAAGTTAAATTTGATCCACTTCCCGTTTCCGATTGAGCTGAAATTTTGCATGCATGTATAAATCGGATGACAATGCAATATTATTGTAACATAGAGTTGATCTGATGATGGACCTGGAAGCTGGCCTCAGGAACTCCATAATTAAACGACGCAACCTCATCGAGTTTGGGCTCATTTGATTCGTCTTGACGAATACTTTGATACTATATGGTAACTAGGATCTGATGATCGACTTGGATTTTTAACTTTTTAGTTCATTTTATTAACAAATAATAAAAGCTTGTTTTTAAAAATGGTTTTTTTCTTTAATTTATTTCATACTAGCAACCCGCCCTCGCTTCGCATCGGTTTTAGTCGTTTTACCCGCGTAGTTCTCGTTCCCATGGGCATACTGGGATAAAATATAACCTAGTTTACGCCCTGATATTATAACTTTCCATTGGTGAAAGAATTTTTGAAATCGGTTCAGCCGTTTTGAAGATTACCCGGCACAAACAGACAGACAGACAAAAATTTTTTAATCGCTATTTTAGGCATAGGTGTCGTGCAAATAACCGTGTGAGCATGAAAAAAGCCTATTATTTTGACATTACAAACAGACACTCCAATTTTATTTATTGGTACCTATAGATAGAATCATTTTCTTCCTATACTGGCAAGAAGGTCAAGTGTCGTGACGTGAGTTTAACCTTTTTTTATGTATCCCAAAAAGTGCATAACGCCGCTTAAAAAGTTTTCACATCAAAAAATTCTAAATAGACCAAAACAGGCAAAAATTTGAAAGTTCAAGGTCAGGACTATATGGCGGATGCATTAACGCCTTCCAGTCAAACTTTATTTTTTTTTTTGAGTGACTAAAGATATGTGCATTATGTGATACTATTATTGAGATGAAAGACACCCTTTTTAACCCCCACCCCAAAGGAAGGGTTTTTTTGGCGGTGCGTAGCGGTCGGCGCGCTCCTCGCACCACTCCGTCTGGGGCGACAGAGGGGCGTAAGCACGCACACCCGCAACCCACCCACGATGCACGTCGCATTCGTCGTTGGGCCGACCACCGGAGCAGGGTGACTTGACGTCAGTAGTCAGGGGTGTTATAAATTTGACGTTGTTGTCTGCGTGTGAAATCGTAGCTCTTAAACGGATTTACCGATTTCAAAACGGTTTTTCTCATTTGAAAGCCTGTTTCCTTGCAGTGATCTTAGTTAAGTCAGAGAGGACGACTTATGTTATGGGCTCAGCGGTGTACAACAAACTGTCTATACTGGTAACTTCCGCTCCTAGCCTCCAATGCTTCAAGGTCCCGCTTAAAGCGGTGGCTCGTCAGACAAGCATTCTATACTTATACGAATGTTTGAAAATGTAGACAATACTCAACGTGGATATTGATTAGGTTCTTTTTTTATTTTTATTAGTATTATTTCTCTTCGACATCGTTTATTTATTTTCTTTCTTTTAATTGCTTGAATCTAATATTGTTAAGAAGTATATTTATCAAATTATGACATGTAAGAAACCCTTATGAATCTTATATCTTTAAACGAGCAATTCATGTATATATATATATTTTTTCAGGATCTCGGAAACGGCTCCAATGATTTTGATGAAACTTGGCATACTAGAGGTTTTGGGGCCAAAAAATCGATCTAGCTAGGCTTTATTTATAGAAAATGTTGTTTTGTCGGTGTTTTAAGCAAAACAATACAATGACATTAAATTTTAAAAGAATATGAATTCAAATTTCGTCGTCAACGTCAAGAGCTATAATAGCTCAGTTGGGAAGTTGTCCAGTTTTCTTTTTGTTTTGTTTTGGCATTCAAACAGCGCGGGATCGAATCTCGGTGTTATTATTATTTGATATGTTTTTCATTATTAAAATTTTTATATTTTATTAATATATACTCGTATCTAAATAAATTCGACCAAAATACAACAAAAATATACCGAGCGAAGCTCGGTCAACCAGATATTAAATGAATTATAAGTTATGATTATCGATTCGGATCTCTACTGCCAACAACTGATGAGATTAAAGCAAGAAATTGAAAGAAAGCGACCGGAATTAATCAACAATAACATAAAATTTTAAATAACCCCCGACACAATCTAAAATAATAAAAAAAAAGTATTACGTTCTCTTCAACAGGATTTTTGGATCAATTAATTGTCATTTAACGATTATACTGGCACACGTGAAGCACTTAATCGAGTAATCATACGACATTACATCATTTTGGAGCTGATACATTTACACTACTCGACCCATATTAACTGAACATAGCTGAGAACCACCGCAAAGAATTCAAATGAAAAAAAAAAAACGCATCGAAATCGGTCCATCTGTTTAAGAGCTACAATGCAACACACAGACAGACAGACTTCGACGTCAAACTTATAAACACCCTCCTTTTTCATCGGGGTTTAATAAAGTATATAGTGCAATTGCCCGAAGTTACATACAATCTTTATATATATATATATATATATATATTTCTTGTGTACGTGTGTATGTCACTGAACTCCTCCTAAACGGCTAGACCGATATTGACGAAATTTTTTATGTGTGCTTGAGAATGGTTTAGATTCACAATTGGACCCGGCATGTGGCGCTACTGTCGATTTCAATGAGAATTCCTTTTATTTTATTAGAACAGAACAACGTCTATTGGGTCAGCCAGTATCTATACCAATAAATAAAATTGGAGTGTCTATTTGTAATGTCAAAATAATAGGCTTTTTTCATGCTCACACGGTTATTTGCACTATACACATATCTAAAAATCATTTTATATTTTTTTTTGTCTTTCTGTCTATCTGTTTGTTCCGGGTAAACTTCAAAACGGCTGGACCGATTTCAAAAATTCTGTCACCAATGGAAAGCTATAATATCAGCGCGTAAACTAGACTATATTTTATCCTGGTATTCCCACGGAAATGATGACTAAAACGACTAAAACCGAAGCGAAGCGAGGGCGGGTTGCTAGTTTTATAACGAGTGTACGAGTGGCAAGCCCAATTGTGGGACATGTGTGGGCTGTATAGTTTATTTGAACTCTTATTATCTCTTGTTTCAGAACATTACCACATCTTCGTTGGAGATTTAAGCCCAGAAATAGAGACGCAGAGTCTTAGAGATGCATTCGCACCTTTTGGAGAAATATCGTAAGTAATTATATTATCTATTGCACATGAAAACACAAGTCTACGACCAGTGTGTGTTACCAGTGATGATTTACGGCATGGAAGCAATCATCATCATTTCAGCCTAGGAAGCACGTTTCCGTGCCGTAAGTCATCACTGGATACATAGATGGATGGACAGATCCATTTAATTCTTAGTTGGAGGAGATCCTATGCCAACAGTATGTGAATTAAAATAATGGATCCTTTTTTTTGAGGTGGGCTACGGTGCGGCGCACTCCTAGCCCGGCCCCGTCCGGGGCGACAGAAGGGCGTAAGCACGCACACCCGTAACCTACTCATAAAGCACGTCACCTTCGTCGTTAGGCCGACCACTGGTGCAGAGTTCCCTGACTTCAGTGGTCGACTCGACGGAATACCCCGAGGGAGTACTCTCTCCCATCAATGTCCCCTACCGGGACGCCGATCACCGTCGCGAGGCTAACCTCTCCAGGGGTTCCGGACCAAATCCCCGGTCCGATCACCCGCAGCCTCTACTAGGGCGGCATCAAAAATAATGAACCCTAAAGTGATTTTATTCACGAATGTCTTTTATGAATCATGTAATAATTTTTCTTAGTGACAATAATAAGCTCCGTATAGAATATTAAGATCTTAAAACTAATCCGACGTTATCACAACTAAGAAATATGCAGTGAAAAAGATTGCTGTCTGACTGTAAAACTAAATTTTGGATGGCGGCCAAGATGATATGGCTTCAGTGATAGAGAGCAGATTAAAATCGCTTGCGCTTATCAATAATTTTGATCAAATATATCCCAATCTTTGAAAGAATGGGTCACTCTGTCTATTCTACTGGCTTTGTTTTTTTTTTTGGGTGGACTACGATCATCGCACCCACCGCCCGACTCCATCCGGGGCGACAGAGGGGTGGCAGGTGGTCCCGTAACCCACCCGATAGCACGTCGCCTTCGTCGTTGGGCCGACCACCGGCGCAGAGTTCCTTGTCTGCAGTGGTCGGCCTGACGGCATGCCCTGAGGGAACCTGCTGTTGTGTTTCCCAAGCTCTACGATTTGTCCTTCTTTACACGAGGTTTAAGAATACTTTTTTCACGACAGGTAACGGCCTAGCTGTACCCCTGCTATTGCGGTGATACCACTTACCATTAGGTATGCTGCTTGCTCGATTGCCACCATCAGCCATAAAATAAAAATAATGCAATATATTTTATATTTTTCTATTGTATTTAATGTCAGATAGGTAAATAAAATAAGATGGGAAGTGGTAGCTTGCATTCAAAGACCTCTGCAAAGCAAGCCAATACTAAGATGGGTTGTGGATATTTGACTCTCTCGCTCGCCGAAAAGAAAAAAGCAGAGCAATAAATTTCTAATGCTCAGATGTTAATTTTTTATGAAAGTGTGGTACTCGAAGGAGTCGATTCATTCATGACTGAAGGCATAAGAAGTTGTAAAGCTATGCTCTCGGAAAACACCGTAATGGGAAACTAACTGTAGCGTATGAGTTACGTCTCCGGTGGCAGATGTTCCAGTCAGATGATCCAGCGTTTCATACTCGTTCGATTCGGCTCATGTATCCTTTTAACTGTCTGAGAGTGTTTCCGTGTGATGGTTTAATATCGCCAAACCTTATTGAACAAATTCATACGCCCTTTCATCACGGTAGGCAGCAGCCTAGTAAAGGTCCGTAAGCGGCATTACCACTTACCGTCAGGTGCGTTGTGTGCTCGTTTTCACCAGTAACATGAAAATAAAACCCAAGACATACGTAGATTAATACAGACAATTAAAATTCACTGTGTAAACTTGTTAAAATAACATTTTTTTGCTAAATACACATGGCAAGATGTACAATATTTATAATAAAAAATCTATCTAAAAAAATTCTGTCTTCTCGTGTCCCTCTTTTTCTTTGTCTGTTGTTTCTGTTCCCATATTACAAAACTTTGCATAACAAAATACTGAAATTCCCGATGGAGATAAAACAAAAAAATACTAAAATCTAAACAAATACTTCAACCGTTTTCTCATGGATGCCACTATCAGAACTGGACCAAATTGAGAAATGGGACCACATGGGCAGCATTACCTTTCAAATAAATAAATAATCGGTTCACCCAATCAAAAGTTCTGAGGTAACAAACATAAAAAATACAGTCGAAATGAGAACCTCCTCCTTTTTTGAAGTCGGTAAAAATATAGAAACCCGCTCCGCTTGTGAACCCGCTGTTAACTCCACTGCACCTTTACCCGGGTGACACACTTCAAACTTGTCTATAAGCCAAAAAATTCATCCCTTGAAATGTCCCTTTTAAATATTAACATAAAAGATATATCTTAGTATAAGAAATTGAGGTCAAAGATTAGTATTTTTGTGATAACTTCTTATAAATCGATGAACGCCGGCTGCACACACGAAAAAGCATTACTAATTGTCACGTTCCGCCTGAGCCGAGCGTATAAGCAAGAGTGCGGAACAAGCTATAGAGGGAGACGATCGGCCTAAGCATTCAGCTTGTGGCGCATCCATCTATTTTTTAATAAAAAAAATTTTAGAATAACCGATAAAAAATAGCTTTTAATTTTTCGAAAATTTGTATTTTGCAATAAACTTCTTCTTTCATCATCAACGCAGCCCATATACGTCCCACTATTGGGCTCGGGCCTCCTCCACAATGGGAGGGAATTTGATCTACGATAGGGTTTCATTTAGAGTGAGAGTTTTCCTTCCTATACCAACACGTCTGACCAGCGTGGCATAGTAGGTCAATTTCCCTCCCATGGTGGAGGAGGCCCGAGCCCAATAGTGGGACGTATGTGGGCTGCGATGATGATGAAAGAAGAAGTTTATTGCAAAATACAAATTTTCGAAAAATTTAAAGCTATTTTTTATCGGTTATTCAAATATTTTTTTATTAAAAAAGAGATGGATGCGCCACAAGCTGAATGCTTAGGCCGATCGTCTCCATCCGAGATGATGATGATGATGAAGATAGCAAGCTGGTCAGACGGATTGGTACCTATAAGGTTTTATGTCAAGTTTTCCCTTCTCTCGCAATGTTATCTGCTTGTTATATCCTTTGATTGATTTTTACGATGGCAAGAAACAATGGTAAAAACGGGGTGCATTAACAATGCCAAATCGACCATCATTATATCGAATTGCTGAAGTGTTTGTATAGAAACGCCACAATGTCAGTCCGTATCCGGGATAAGAGTACAAAACCGATCCAGTTGCAGAAAGGCGTAAGACAGGGAGACGTTATCTCTCCGAAACTGTAAATAAAACTACTTTTACGGATTATATCGCGTTTGTATTTGATTTATGATTGCCCGACGTTTCGAACACTTTGCAGCATTCATGGTCACGGGCGGACTAAGGTGTCTCACGTCCAACAAGTAATCGTTATTACAGACATTTACAATTATCTACACGATACAGAAAATAGTTATAAATTTATTAAATTGTTACCCACATTTTAGTACAAATTTATTGCCAGTGTAAGAAGAAAATGAATCTATATGAAAAAAATTATATTGTTTATGGTTAGTAATTATTAATTATTAAATTTGTAGCAATTATTATTACAATTTGTTGATTTAAAACTAACAAAACTAATATACTACCACCGGATCGGAACGCGGCCACACTGAGAAAGATCCGGCAAGAAAATTCAGGGGACATGATGCTAAATTAATATTGATTTTTAATTTTAGATGCGGCTTATTAAAAGATTTTTGATTTATAAAATTATCTTTAACCATTATTATTGTGGGTCAAATCTATACAATAAGTGCTCACAGTATGTACACACACACACGCTCTCCGAAACTGTTCACCACTGCACTGGAAGATGTCTTCTAGCCCTTAGACTGGACTAGACTCGGCATCAATATTAACGGCGAATACATCACTCACCTTCGATTTGCAGACGATATCGTCGTTATAACACAATCCATGAAGGACCTTGGCACCATGCTCAATGTTTTCAGCGGGGTATCTCAACTAGTGGGTTTACGAATGAACATGGACAAGACGAAATTCATGTCAAATGCCCGTGTCATTCCTGTACCGGTCCTAGTTGGTAATGCCACTGCTGGGTTTAAGCACCTACACAATAAGAAGGCAATTGACCTATGCCACGCTGGTTAGACGTGTTAGTTTTATTTGGAGTTTTCCTTCTCTTGCATAGATATTATATGCATATTGTATCTCTTTGTCCTCGTTTACTATATCCACGAGCAAAATAGGGAGGGAAATTGTATTCTTACTCTGTCACCATACAGATAATTTTTTTTTAATGATAAATTATTACATTTGTATATATTTTGTTCACAGTGACTGCCGAGTGGTTCGAGATCCTCAAACGCTCAAATCTAAAGGATATGGATTCGTTTCATTCTTGAAGAAATCGGTAAGTGAATTTAATTGATAAAAAATTGTAATAAGTCACAAATTAAAATAATAACAAAAAAGTAATACGTTCTTAGCGTCTTCTTCTTCTTCTTGTGTAATGCCAATGAGCTACATTTATATGAGCTATTGATGCCAGTGTCTAGTTATTATGTTGACTATTCACGTCTTTAGTCTTCGTATTTTAGTCAGTCGTTAGCAATGATTTGGAGCTGATGACCTCTGATGATGAAATCATCCTCTGGGAATTTTGGCAGAATGTGAAAATGCACACAATGCACTATTATATCGTATTCACTACACTTCAGCATTTTGTCCGCATTATATTACAATATCAGGTTGACCGAGCTTCGCTCGGAATATTTTTATAGAATTTATTTAGATATATTAATAAAAACTAAAAATTATATAAAAAAAATTACAAAAAAAGAATAATAATAACACCGAGATTAGAACCGACGCTGTTTGGATGCTACAAAACTCAAAATTAAAATCGGCCGTCCCCCAACTGAGCTACCGGAACTCTCGACATTTACAACGAAATTTGAATTCATATTCTTTTAAAATTTAATGTCATTTATTGTTATGCTAAAAACACCGACAAAAGAACATTTTCTATAAATAAAACCTAGCTAGATCGATTTTTTGGACCCGAATCCTCTAGTATGCCAAGTTTCAACAAAATCGTTGGAGCCGTTTCCGAGATCCTGAATATATGTATATTGACAAGAATTGCTTGTTTAAAGATATAAGATAAAATATCAGCAAAATTATTCAATATAACACTGTAAAACACTAGAATAATGAAAAAAATATATAAAAGCTCTACATGACATTTAAAAAAACGTTCTTAGCAACAGAAATTATCAATTAACAGCCATTTTTTGCTTCAGGGGTTTAAAATACATCCAACCATCCCTATAACCACCGCCCCCATTTGCTAGAACATCCTTTATCTGGTCTCTATTAGCTGCCTGTCCTGTCTTCTATTAGCTAGATCATATTTTTTTGGATAGGTATGTTGGTAGGTTCACGTGGGTTATATGGCCGAGCTTCGCCTTAAAGTCACTCCGAATGGAACAAACGGCAGCTATCCAGACTATAGTCTACCAACAAAAAAGTACCCAAATCAGTCATGAGAACTACCGACAGAAGCGAAAACTTAAAACTATGAAGTTACAATTTTTGAAATATTCAAATTAATTACTTAATCTTCACATCTCGGCTCAAATACGTCCCACGGCTGGACGTCCTCCACAATAGGAGGAAAATTGACCTACTATACCATACTGGTTAGACAGGTTGGTATAGGGTTTTGTTTCGAAATTTCCTTCTCTTAATCTTAAATTAAAATTTGTAAATTGTTTCTGTAAACAATCTGTCAAGGTTATTACAGATTTTTTCTATAAGAAAATCTGTAATTTTTATGTTTTTTTTTTTGTGCGTGGGCTGCGGTCGGCGCGCCTCCGCACCACTCCATCCAGGGCGACAGTGGTGCTTAAGCACGCAACTCCCGCAACCCACCCAAAAACCACGTCACCTTCGTCGTTGGGCCGACCACCGGAGCAGAGTTAACTTGCCATCAGTGGTCGGCCCGACGGAATACCCCCTACTTGGGGTACCCTCCCATCGACCGACGTCCTCCCCCAGGGGGGGACGTCGTCTTTCCTCACGCGGTCGGCCTCTCGGCGGGTGACGGACTAATCCCCGGTCACGTCACCCGCGGCCTCAAGAAAATCTGTAATAACGTTGACTTGTTTGGTCGTCAGAAATCTTAGACCGCCCGTGACCTTGCAGGTGCTTACCGGACACGGGGTCTTCGGTAAGTACTTGCATATGATTAGAAGAGAAGAGGCCCCCGAATGTCATGAGTGTGGTGCGCCAACTGATGATGCGCGTCACATATTGGAGGTATGCCCCGCCTGGGGGTCTCAGCGCCACGACCTGTCTACGTTACTTGGAGCGGACCTGTCGCTGCCAACCGTTATCGCAAAGATGCTCGGCAGCGACAGGTGCTGGTCGTCGATGGCCTCATTTTGCGAGGCCGTCATATCAAGGAAGGAAGCGGCGGAACGGGAACGCGAGACGCTTGCGTCTGCTGACTCGCTTCGTCGACGACGACCCGGGAGGAGGAGACGCCAATATGCGCACCTACTCCCACCGCACTAAATAATGACGACAGGATGTGGCCAGACAGCCTTGCGTTGAGATGTCGAGGATTGAATGTCATTAGACGACCTCTCCGGCACCCCGTAAAAGCGCGGAAGGGCCGGTGTGGTTTTAGTGGGTATTCCGATCACGGATGTGGTCGACGAGTCCCACACGCGACCCGTCCGTCACTGGCGGGGGACAGTGCGTAAATGCATTTCCACAGCGTGAGCAAAAAAAAGTCCGACCGTGACCATAAATACTGTAAAGTATTTGAAACGTCGGACAATCACAAATCAAATACAAACGCGATAAAATCCATAAAAGTAGTTTTATTTACAATAATCATTTTAGTTCATATACATCCCACTGTTGGGCTCGAGCCTCCTCTACAATAGAAGGGCAATTGACCTTACTATACCATGCTGATCAAGCAGGTTAGTATAGGGTTTTATTTCGAGTTTGCCATCTTTTACATTAGTCATCTTTTACGACATCCACGGACAAGATAGGGAGTAGTTTTTTTTTTAAATGTCATTAGAACATGTAGCCACTTCAATAATCCCATGGTTCTAAAACTTCTCTATAATGCTTATGTACGTTCCAAGTTGGAATATAATTCAATAGTTTGGGATCCACAAAGGAAAATTTATAGTGAGAAGATCGAAAAAATACAACGGAAATTTTGTCGATACCTATATAAGCAGATATATGGATACTACCCTTTTATGTACCCCTCTATGTTTGTATGTGGGATGGTCGGTTTTGATACACTAGAGCTGAGGCGTAAGTTCGCACATATTATGCATTATTATCTGCTACTGGGTGAGAAGATCGACAATCCTTCAGTGCGGGAGTGCATAAACCTGTATGTACCTGATAATTACATGCGTGGTATTGGTCGAAGACAGCATCGACTATTTGCCTGCCCGCCAACGTGGCGGATTTGTCAAGCCAGTAATAGTCCTACTGGGAGGGCTATCACTCAAATGAATATATTGATTAAAATGATCCCAGAGGTAGATATATTTACGGATAGAACATGTGCAATTAAAATCCAAATAAATAAATATTTAAATTGTATACTACATTAAGGTTGGCTTTGTGTATTATTCATGTTATTTTATTTTAGTTCATTTTATTTTAATTCATCTTTATTAAGTTATTTTATTTGTTATTGTATAATTATATAATTTTAGGTATTTAGATTGTGTAGTATAGCATATAAGCGTTTTGGTTTAAACTGTAAGCTTTTATGTTTCCTTAAATAAATAAATAATAAAAAAATGTAGACCTTTTATATTGAGACGAAAGGACGGCCTGCGGGCCCCTAACCCACCCGTGCCCACGTCGCCTTCATCGTTGGGCCGACCACCGGAGCAGAGTGACTTGTCATCAGTGGTCCTATTGTATCCCATAGTCATCATTTACTACATTCACGTGCAAGATAGGGAGTGGTGAATTGTATTCATACTCCGTCAACACACGGAAGAAACCTACCTTTAGATGTTTTAAAAGTTTTCTACAAAAAAAAATTATTGCGAAACATTCACACTGGTCTCCCTCGCAATGCGCGAATGTTTCGCAATCATTTTCTTTTGTTATAATAATTAACATGGTCATTTAATTTGCAAATTGACAAGTAGGACTTTTTTCGCAACGGAAATACGACATATGGTACAATCGATTTGTATCAATTATTACTATAAGCATGGCTGTATTAACCATGAATAATTAAACGTTGTATTACACATAAATATAGACATTTATTGTTTAGTTTTGTTCTGTATAATATCTATATATTATTCGCATTCTATATGGTAATTCAAGATATATTTTGTAAGATTATTTACATTTAATCTTATATCTTTAAACGAGCAATTCTTGTAAATATATATATTTTCAGGATCTCGGAAACGGCACCAACGATTTTGATGAAACTTGGCATACTAGAGGATTCGGATCCAAAAAATCGATCTAGCTAGGTTTTATGTATAGAAAATGTTCTTTTGTCGGTGTTTTTAGCAAAACGTTACAATGACATTAGATTTTAAAAGAATATGAATTCGAATTTCGTTCTCAACGTCAAGAGTTACGGTAGCTCAGGTGAGACATTGACCGGTTTTAATTTTAGTTTTTGTGTGTCAAACAGCGTGGGATCGAATCTCGGTGTTATTATTATTCTCTTTTTGTAATTTTTTATATATTTTTCATTATTTATTTTTTATTTTTTATTAATATATCCCTAAATAAATTCTACAAAAATATTCCGAGCGAAGCTCGGTCAACCTGATATTTACAATAAAGTAAAGTAGTAAGTGGCTGAATGAGACGGCCACATCGCTCGACGACGTATTGGACGACGCAGTGTAGGACGCCCCCCCACCAGGTGGACCGACGACCTGCTGAAAGTTGCTAGGCGTCGTTGGATGCAGGCGGCACAGGATCGCACTTTGTGGCGTAACATGAGGGAGGCCCATGTCCAGCAGTGGACGGCGATAGGCTGAAATGATGATGATGATGAATTACAATATATAAATGTTTTCTTTTCTCTTTTTTTTATGTTCGTCTATCATTTTGTAGATAGTGACATGTCCCGTAGCTATAAAAATTTTGGGACATCTAATAAAAAAAACGAGACAAATAGTTTTGGCAATTCTCTCTTGAAATTAATCTAATTTTCTCTAAAGAATTCTAAAGTGATCGAAACAGGTGAAAATCTGGAGGTGTAAAGATCGCAATATGGCACATGCATTATCATCTCCCAGCAGTAGCGTAGCGTACCTTGGAGGGGACCTATATCAAAATTAGTTAGGGGTTTAAATGAATTACTGGAATCCCGGAATTTTTTTCCCGGACATGGCTGATACGTCGGTAGCATCGGCTATACCTCCCAGTAGGGATGATCCATGAACATCGATGTTCGATAATCATCGATAAAAACATCGATGTTTTAACATTGATGTTGCTATAGGCTAAACATCGTAACATCGATGTTAACGGCATTCATGATCGATGTTAAAAACATCGATTATACGAAAAATATCATAACATCGATGTCAACGGTATTGATCATCGATCATCTCCAAGATGCTCGGTAGCGACAGCTGTTGGTCGTCGATGGCCTCCTTCTGTGAGGCTGTCATGACAAGGAAGGAGGCCGCGGAGCGGGCACGCGAAGCGCTTGCGTCCGCTGACTCGCTCCGCCGGCGACGACCAGGGAGGAGGAGACGCCGCTATGCGCTCCTCCACCCACCGCCCTGAATGATGACAGGACGTGGCCAGACGCCCAAGCGTTGTGTCGGGGATAGAATGTTATCAGACGATATCTCCGGCACCCCGTAAAACCGCGGAAGGTGCCGCTGTGGTATTGATCATCGATGACAACTTACGCAATAAAACAATGAACTCTCGTCGATGACCTAAAAAAAAGCTCATCAGTTTAGCCGTAGAAAAGTAAGAAATAAAAAGCTCATCACAGTTTAGCCCGTAGAAAAGTAAGAAATAAAAAGCTCACCACAGTTTAGCCCGTAGAAAAGTAAGAAATAAAAAGCTCATCACAGTTTAGGCCGTAGAAAAGTAAGTAATAAAAAGCTCATCACAGTTTAGCCCGTAGAAAAGTAAGGAAAAAAAAGCTCACCACAGTTTAGCCCGTAGAAAAGTAAGAAATAAAAAGCTCACCACAGTTTAGCCCGTAGAAAAGTAAGAAATAAAAAGCTCATCACAGTTTAGCCCGTAGAAAAGTAAGAAATAAAAAGCTCATCACAGTTTAGCCCGTAGAAAAGTAAGAAATAAAAAGCTCACCACAGTTTAGCCCGTAGAAAAGTAAAAAAAAAGCTCATCACAATTTAGCCCGTAGAAAAGTAAGAAATAAAAAGCTCATCACAGTTTAGGCCGTAGAAAAGTAAGAAAAAAATAGGTCATCACAGTTTAGCCCGTAGAAAGTAAGAAAAAAATAGGTCATCACAGTTTAGCCCGTAGAAAAGTAAGAAAAAAAAAGATCATCACAATCCTGCGCCGAGAAAAATACTACCGGGCTTTACCCCTATATTATATAATACGACACCAAAACATCGATGTTCGGTTTTCGATTATGACATCGATGTTAACATCGATAATCCCTACCGCCCAGCCAAATTCTCTTAATTTCTACTGAGTTACTAAAGATGTATGTGGTCTAGCATTATCGTGATTAAAGTCCACACCCCTTCTGTTGACTAATTCTGGCTGTTTTCTCTCAATTTCTTGTATTAATCTCCAATGAGTTGTTGGCAGTCGAGATTCGCATCAATGTGGTGCGTGTTAAAATCTCATAAAATCTCATGACCATGAATGCTGTATTCCAAACTTCGGATAATTGGACGTAGTTTAGCAAACTAAAACCAACCCTCAAAAATTCACTTTCGAGTTATTGAGGCTTTTGTTTCAAATATCTGTTGAAAAAAATGGAACAGTTATTTTGAAAAAACAAATTTATAATGATATTCTGTTTTGGGTTAGTTTTTTTGACCAGGATATTTTTTGAGTAGGTGCACAGCATGGTTGAGGGTCTACTTTTATACTTAATTCAGTTTCACTCAAGGTGTGGGTTGGTTCTAGATTGCTTAACTACGTCCAATTAAAATCAAATACAAACGCAATAAAATCCGTGAAAATAGTTTTATTTACAACTAGCAACCCGCCCTCGCTTCGCTTCGGTTTTAGTCGTTTAACCCGCGTAGTTCCCGTTCCCCTGGGAATACCGGGATAAAATATAGCCTAGTTTACGCCCTGATATAGCTTTCCATTGGTGAAAGAATTTTTGAAATCTGTCCAGCCGTTTTGAAGATTACCCGGAACAAACAGACAGACAAAAATTTTTTAATCTGTATTTTAGGCATAGGTGCCGTGCAAATAACCGTGTGAGCATGAAAAACGCCTATTATTTTGACATTACAAACAGACACTCCAATTTTATTTATTGGTATAGAAGATGTGTAATACTCGCGTAAACATCAGAAATCATTAAGAAAAGTGAGCCGTCGTTCAGGACGCCTGGCAGATGTGAAACATCGAAATTATTTTGTACAAGTATATATGCATAAAAGAACAGATTACAACAGGAACTAATATTACGATTAATATTTATATTATTTGAAATATTACACAAAAACCATAATTAATTCACCGCACAGTCGCTTACGCACAACACCGCGTCGCTCCGTCTCACTCACACAATACTACGTATAGACTACGTTATCTATACCAATAAATAAAATTGGAGTGTCTGTTTGTAATGTGAAAATAATAGACTTTTTTCATGCTCACACGGTTATTTGCACTATACATATTCCTAAAAATCACTTTATATATTTATTGTCTGTCTGTTCGTTCCGGGTAATCTTCAAAACGGCTGGACCGATTACAAAAATTCTTTCACCAATGGAAAGCTATAATATCACTATAACCTAGACTATATTTTATCCCGGTATTCCCACGGGAACGGGAACTACGCAGGTAAAACGACTATAACCGAAGCGAAGCGAGGGCGGGTTGCTAGTAGTACATATATTCCATCATATAGCGTGGCGTTTCCTCGTCGGTCTGATTACGCCACGCCAGCGATCAGGTTTACCCTCACATATTCCGTCATATAGCGTGGCATTGCGTCGTCACGGTCTGTTTACGCCACGCCAACGATCAGATTCACCCTCACATATTCGGTCATATAGCGTGGCGTTGCGTCGTGGTTTACCCACGCCTATAGATGTTTCATATCAATAATGGTAATGTCTCTTTGTTATAGGAGGCTGAATCAGCAATAACTTCGATGAACGGCCAGTGGCTGGGATCACGGTCGATTCGTACAAACTGGGCGACAAGGAAACCACCAGCTCCGAAGAACGAATGTAAGTTATTGCCTTAAGGGGTTAGGGGTAGGCAGGAGCGTGAATAAATGACATTTTTCAATATATTTTTTTTATCAGTAATTAATTCTATTTAACAAAAGTAAAAACATAGTATCATTCTATCATGTTTCAACATGACTTCTTTAAAATTTCAAGAAAAAATATTAATTATTTTAAAAGTTATGACGGTCTATGTTGAACAGGTTTTAATAATGGGTCCTTGCGGTGACCATCACAAATCCTTGGAGATTCATCTGAAATCAATGAAACAAAAAAAAATACTTTTATAAATAGATAAACTTGTGCCTGATGGAAGCTTTTATGTTTTTTTTTCAAAATTAACAAAATGGTGGCCTCAGGAAATTTGTTTTCTGATTTTCGGGTAAAAACCAACAGTCAATTGTTTATAAAAAATCGAAGTTTAAAAAAAAACAAAAATCCTTTGATCAGGCACTAGCTTTTTATGTTTTTTAAAAGCTGTATAAATTTCATTAAAATCTATCGAGCGGCTTTTGAGTTACAGTGGTCACCAGTTCGAAACATAGTTTTGAGAAAAACGCGTTTAAAGTTTTACAGTCGATTTGTGTAGAGTAAGATACGACGATTAATGTAGATAAGATTATGTAATAAGAATAATTTCATTACTTACACTCAGTCATCTATTCCTGGACCATATAACAGTTCTTCAGCCATTGTCGAAATTTCTAATACATCAATTTGTTGATAGCACGCCGATCAGCCATTTCTATACGTGTATCTATTTTTATTTTCTTTTATTGTTCGCTGAATAACTCGAAATATATTTGTCGGATTCACTTCAAATTTTCAGAGAATATTTTTAAGATACTATACTTTAAGAAAATGTGAAAAGAACAAAAATCGATTATTTGAAAAAGCTGACTACCCCTAACCACTTAATACACACTGCAGTAAGATAACGTACACACACGCTTTTTTTAAGAAGAAGCGTGTGTGTACTTTATCTTCGCACGTAAGAAGTAATACTTCTTTGACGTAACAAGATAAAAATATTTATAAACATTTTATACTTCGCGTTATCATACGTTTGTAGAAAAACTACACTAATCTATACCAATAAATAAAATTGGAGCGTCTGTTTGTAATGTCAAAATAATAGGCTTTTTTTATGCTCACACGGTTATTTGCACGACACCTATGCCTAAAATACAAATTAAAAAATTTTTGTTTGTCTGTCTATCTATTTGTTTGTTTGTTCCGGGTAATCTTCAAAACGGCTGAATCGATTTCAAAAATTCTTTCACCAATGGGAAGCTATAATATCAGGGCGTAAACTAGGCTATATTTTATCCCGGTATTCCCACGGGAACGGGCACTACGCGGGTAAAACGACTAAAACCGAAGCGAAGCGAGGGCGGGTTGCTAGTAATAGATAAAAACGTATTTATTACATTGTTCGGATTTATTATAACGTATTATCTAGTTGATATTTGTGATGGTAGGAGCGCGCATCATAAAAAATATTAACTTCAGAGTGTCGATTTTTCGTGACGTGGGCGCGCATTGTAATAATTTACACTCATAATTTTGCCCTAACACGCCAAAACTTCAAAAACGTATCTTTTTTTAGAACTAAGATGACATTTAGAACTAAAGAATATTTATCTATATTCTATACCAATAAATAAAATTGGAGCGTCTGTTTGTAATGTCAAAATAATAGACTTTTTTTATGCTCACACGGTTATTTGCATTATACATATGTCTAAAGTGTATTTTACTTTATATTTTTTTTTGGCTTCCTGTTTGTTCCGGGTAATCTTGAAAATGGCTGAACCGATTTCAAAAATTTTTTCACTTATGGAAAGCTATAATATCAGGGAGTAAACTAGGCTATATTTTATCCCAGTATTCCCACGGGTACGGGAACTATGCAGGAAAGACGACTGAAACCGAAGCGAAGCGAGGGCAGTTTGCTAGTTTTGAAATAAAATTATATTTAAGGATTTTATCGTGTTTGTATTTAATTTTAAATTTCTCGATGTTTAAAAATCTACACTAATATTATATAGAGGAAACGTTGTATTTTTGTATGTTATTTCTCTGGCCTGCCATCATCAAAGCCTGATTTCCTTATCATGGAACCACCTTCAAAATATCTTCTTTCCAACAAAAAAAGAAACATCAAAATCGGTTCATAAACGACGAAGTTATTCGCGAACAAACATAAAAAAAGCATACGGTCGAATTGAAAAAATCTTACGGACGGATTGGAGTCGCTGGAGCGGCAGAGAAACTTTGGTTCACTCTATGTACTCTACCGACTCTTCCAAGGGGAGTGCTCCGAGGAACTGTTTGACATGGTACCACCGTCACCATTCTACCAACGTACCACCCGACACCGTAGCAGGGTTCATCCATTTCACCTGGAAACGTTATGGTCTTCAACTGTACGTTTCCAGCGATCATTTCTTTCACGTACGTGCAAGCTCTGGAATGAACTACCTGCTGCTGTGTTTCTCAAGCGCTATGACATGTCCTTCTTTAAACAAGGTTTAAGAAGAATATTTTCTTCATGGTAGGCAACGGCCTGGCTGTGCTCCTCTGTATTGCAAAGGTCCATGGGCAGTATCACTTACCATGAGATGTGCTGCTTGCTCGTTTGCCACCGTCGGCAATAAAAAAAATCTAAATCCTCCTCCTTTTTGAAGTCGATTAAAAATAAATGTTTATTTACTAATATTTCATTGATTATATTTACAACTAATTTAGGAGTTAAATATAGATAGCTAATGGTAAAACGGAAATACGTCATACGAAGCAACGGAAGGTATTACCAGGAGCCGGAAATTGCGATTCGTATAGTATTTATATGTAACTATTTATTTATTAATGTATTAAATGTTTTGTAAATGTTGAAATGATTGGAATAAATAGCGTAATTGTTAATATACGGATGTATAACAAGTGTCGTTGGTTCGATTTCCATACAGGTCAATATTTTGTGCGTTTCACATTTTTTTTTTCTTGTGGCTACTGGTCCAGCCATAATAATTTATTTTTTTATGTTACTACCCTATTTACCCCGTGAGTTTTGTAAAAGGTGACTAAGGCATATCTTGTGTATATAATATCTCTGCAAGAGAAGGAAAACTTGAAATAAAACCCTATACCAGCTTGAAATTTTATTAATCACTAGCTATACCCGTGGCTTAGTTCGAATAAATGTAGATGTTATCAATTTTCTATCCTCCGAGAACTTTTTCATAATTAATGAAAGAAAAAGAAATAAAAGCTTCTAATCACTATAAAAAATTAAAAGCTAACTCTCCAGACTTATTTCAAAAATTCCTGAAAATTTCATGGAAATCGATCCCACCGTTTGGTAATGCAAAGAGAATATATATATATATATATATATATATATATATATATATATATGACCTAGCTGACCCAACAGACGTTGTTCTGTTCAAATAAAGCGCCACCTACCGGGTCCAATTGTGAACCTAAGCCATTCTCGAATCCCCTTGAGCACACACAAATTACTTACTCAAACCAGTCATCAGATATCGCCATCTATTAAAATCGTTTGTAGCGATGAGACGAATTGCTTTTTTTCGATTCGAATCAATCGAATTAAAATTACTATTGATTCGAATCGCAATTCGAATTGATTCGGATCGTCACATTCGTCACGTCAGCATTATAGTCAAATTCGTACTCGTATTTCAAGTCATCCGCCTGTGAAGCCGAGTTGGCGAGTTATAATTCGTTTACATTATTATTCGAGCGAGTTTTTTTTGCGGATCGGTTTGCATTACGAATGAGTCGAGATTTTGAGTTACAGCAGTGTGCTCGGTATTTGGTTACGGAAAGGGGACTTATAGGTATATTGACTTTTAAACACGTAGGTAATGACAATACTCTTTTATTATTATGATTAAAATCAGTATACTAAATAACAAAAAGTAATAATAAAATCATATACAAAAAAATACTTTTTTTAAATAAAGTCTGATTCTAATTAGTAATTACCCGATAAATCAACTTTAAAAAAATACGTTTTTATACGTCTCCGGTATACTCATAACACCGGCACACAAAAAAATAAAAGTGGAATGTACTTTGGACCGGACCTACCTACCGATATGTTTTTCCACTCGCTGAATCTGAATTTCAAGTCCGTTTCGCCCGGTCACCCTCCAGTTTTGAGTAAAAGGCAAAAAACCTCAAGGTGGATCTTTCAAGTTGGATCAAACTGCACACGGTGTGCAAATTTGATTAAAATCGGTTAAGTAGTTTAGGAGTCCATCGCGGACAAACAACGTGACACGTAATTTATATATATTAAGAAGATATATATATATATATATATATATATATAGTATAGTAAGGTCAATTTCCCTCCTGTTGTGAAAAAGACTCAAGCCCAGCAGTGGGACGTATGATGATAAGATTTTTTTTATAAAAATGTAATTTATTTATTTTTCTCCTTACAGTAAATTCGAAACCTTTGACCTTCGACGAGGTATATAACCAGAGCTCTCCGACCAACTGCACCGTCTACTGCGGTGGTCTCACAACTGGACTAACTGAAGAGCTCATGCAGAAGACCTTCCAACCATTTGGTACTATTCAAGAGATAAGGGTCTTCAAAGACAAAGGATATGCATTTATCAGGTAATATTATTAATTCTAATTATGGATTAAGTTTTACCATCTCGACTTTATACGTCCCACTCCTGGGCTCAAGCCTTCTCTAAAATAGGAAGGAAATTGACCTATTATAACATGGAGAGTAGGGAAGTGACTTGGAGGGAAAATAATCGATTTTTAAATAATCGATTTTTTGTTCGATAAAATAAATCGATTATAAAATAATCGATTTTTTCTGCCAACAGGATTGTGATGACCTTTTTTTTTTAGGAAATGCAAGCTTTATTTTCTAATATAATATAGTATGAAAACACACCTAAAACATACCTGATGACTTTTTTTTTTAGTAAATCCATATCATGCATAATGCATGCCATGCATAATCGCTTAATTTCGAATAGGTAAAAAATCAATTAATAATCGATTTTTCTCATTTTCTTAATCGATTATAAAAATCGATTATTACAAAAAAATAATCGATTAATAATCGATTTTTATAAAAATCGATTATTAATCGATTATTTTTTCACATCCCTAATGGAGAGGGCTAACCTCGATATTTCTCTACGTGATAAAATCCGGAAGACGGAAATCAGTAGAAGAACGGGTGTAACCGACATAGCCCGCAGAATTAGCACGTTGAAATGGCAATGGACAGACCACATCGCTCGTCGAACCAATAACCGTTAGGGAAGAAAGGTTCTTGAGTGGCGACCACGAACCAGACGGCGCATCGTAGGACAGACTAGGTGGACCGAAGAAATCTTAAAAGTCTCAAGGAACTGTTGATTGCAAGTGGCACAGGACCGTTCCCATTAGCATTCTTGTAGGGAGGCCTATGTCCAGTGGACGTCTGTAGGCTGACGGGTGGATGGATGGATACCATGGCGATCAGACAAGTTGGTATAGGATTTCATTTCGAGTTTTCCTTCTCTTGCATAGATGTTATATGCCTATTATATCCCTTAGTCGTCTTGTACGACGTCCACGCGCAAGATAGGGAGTGACAAATTGTATTCCTACTCCGTCATCACACGGAATAGGAGGGATATGGACCTACTATACCACGCTGGTCAGGTTGGTATACGGTTTTAATAAGAGTTCCTTTCTGTGCATATTATATCCCTGCCTTATTTGAAAGCTGGTGCTTCCGATAGGCTTTCATTTAAATTTCATAAAGATGTATAGTTTTGAGTCATCTAACATTAATTCATTTTCGCTCATATACATCCCACTGTTGGGCTTGAGCGTCCTCTAAAATAGGAGGGAAACTGACCTTACTATACTATTTTAAATAAAACTACTTTACGGATTTTATTGCGTTTGTATTTGATTTGGTTCGAAAGCACGAAAATGTGGGTCAATATTTATTAACTAATTTCTGTATCGGGTAGATAATTATAAATTTTCTGCAGTAACGATGACTTGTAGGACGTGAGACATCTTAGTCCGCCCGTGACCATGAACGCTGCAAAGTGTTCGAAACGTCGGGCAATCATAAATCAAATACAAACGCGATAAAATCCGTAAAGTAGTTTTATTTAAGATGTGTAATACTCGCGTTAACATCAGAAATCCTTACTATATTATGCTGGTCAGATTGGTATAAGGTTTTGTTTCCAGTTTTTTTTCTCTTGCACAGATTTTATATGCATATTATATCCCTTAGTCGTCTTTTACGACATCCACGGGCAAGATAGGGAGTGGTAAATTGTATTCTTAATCCATGATCACACGAAAAATATCCTTACTCCCTTACTAATACTATAAATGCGAAAGTAATTTTGGTTTTACGCTTTCAAGCTTAAACCACCGAACCCATTGAAAAAACTATTGCACCAATTGAAAGCTATAATATCTGGGAATTATATGGGCTATATTATCCCGGTATTATCCTGGTATTCCCACGGGAACGGGTACTGCGCGGATAAGGCGACTGAAACCGAAGCGAAGCGAGATCGGGTTGCTAATCTATACTAATAAATAAAATTGAAGTGTTTGTAATGTCAAAATAATGGGCTTTTTTCATGCTCACACGGTTATGACATCTATGCCTAAAATACAGATTAAAAAAATTTTGTCTGTCTGTCTGTCTGTTTGTTCCGGGTAATCATCAAAACGGCTGGACCGATTTCAAAAATTCTTTCACCAATGGAAAGCTATAATATCAGGGAGTAAACTAGGCTATATTTTATCCCGGTATTCCCAGGGGAACGGGAACCAAACCGAAGCGAGACCAGGTTGATAGTTACAAATAAATATTATTCCATTAATTTTAATATTTGACTTTAAACAGATTCTCGACGAAGGAAAGCGCGACCCACGCCATAGTTGCGGTACATAACACTGATGTTAACGGACAGCCGGTCAAATGTTCCTGGGGCAAGGAGTCCGGGGACCCGAATAATGCGCAAGCCCAAGGACAGGTGTGTATCTTGTACTATTTTTAAATGTTTTGGCGTGACAACGTCTTATAATTCGATGGAGCCGGCTGCACACACGAAAAAACATGACGTATGCGGCGTTACCTCGCTCTGAGGCGTTCCATTTAAGGCTTGATCCATACAAAATATCTATCAAACAAAATTAAAATTTTCTTTTGAAAAATGAAACCATTCCATAAGTATTTTCTTATGACGTTGTCACGTTCAACTATCGTCAGTAAACCGACTTTACAGACTGTCGCCGCCGTTACTACATTCATACACCCACGCAATCATTACCTTCATTAGATTCTTTCACATTCATTTACACATTCACTTCACTCATACAGACCACTAAACCGCCATCTTATACTTACACATTACACAAGAACACCGACACATTCGCACACAAAATTGTCGGGCTAACAATTATTGAATCTTATACAATATACCATATTATAAGATTCGCCTATTTTTATTTCTTTTGTTCCCATCGCGAACAAAAAGTGGCGACCGTGACAGGACCTGCCGGGTAGCAGTCTGATTGCAGGTCTCTTTGTTCCTGCAACGTAAAGAAGATTTGCCGCGTGGTACCTACATGCGCTGCTGACTTTGGTGGCTAATCCGAAGCAATCAGCGGTGCCTAACACCTACTACGCGCAGCACAAGCCGAAATTCATCAGGAACAGCCTATATTTCATCCCTACAAGCGCCTATTACTATACAGAGGGACACGTCATCGATCGGAAGAGTTTCGCAGCAGGCGCAGATACAGCCAAGGAGGACTACAAGACTACAACTGCACTATCCTGTCTGAGTGAGCTCGTTCCTATCTATATTTCCTTACTTTCCGCTTAAATTCGTGTAAGCAGTGATTTTAGCGACCGAATGTTCAGCCTATCTAGATAAGACCTATTTCTAAGCTTACCTATTCATCCTATTGCAACAAACTTCATGCCTACTAGTGAATTATAGCTAGTTATAGCAAATTATATGCAGTTTAGCTAACATAGCCTACCTACATATATATTGCACTTGCCTACCTACCTCATTATAATTATACATCGTTTCACTCGCTTATCTTATTTGAAATTCTTATTTCAACTATTATTATTTCGCACAAACAGCGTTAATAACCGCACTATATAATAATTCTATGCACTAAATTATTCTGTCTATCATTCTAAAGCTTCCCTATTGCTCAAATCACATACATCCTCGTCAATTCACTAGTAAAAACACATTATATTTATTTGCGTTGTTATCACATTCCAGTGCACTGCATGTTTTTATCGCTGCGGCCGGCCCGTGCGCTGTTGCATCTTTGTTTATCCCTACCATTGCAGCGCGTGATCAGCTGAGGTGACCGTGTGACGTCACCGGCTACCTGCGCCCGACTTCAGCGAACCTTTCGTGAGGAGCGTATCGTATGCAAATTCTATTCATTAGCTAATAGCTAACTTAACTACTATTTATATTTCATTGCGAGTTTTATAATGTCAGACGATAAGCTTAAAGAGTTAACATATAAACGCAGCTCCATTAGAGGACGCGTAACTAAATTTAAAAAACATGTTGACGATTTGTGTTCATTAGAATCTGTTTCTGAAATAGAAATAAGCAAACTTGCAATGAAGTTGTCTAAGTTTGAGGCGTTATTCATATCGTTCGACGAGTTGCAAAGTGAAATAGAAGTTGTTAACGCTATGAATCAAACCGCTGAGTTAAGCGCTCGCGACGCAATAGAACAAGATTTCTATCATTGTATCGCATTTGCTCAAAAATTGATCGAGACTAATTCCAACTCGAATCCTGTCAATATTAAATCTAATCCTTCTCATAGCGTGACTTCGCATTGTCATCATCATGATGAGTGCAGCAAAAATAACCCTCTTGGCTTTAAATTGCCGGAAATAAAAATACCTAAATTCGATGGCTCATATTTTAAGTGGTTAGAGTTTAAAGAAACATTTAATGCTTTAATTCACGAAAACGATGCTATTAAAAATATTCATAAATTCTTTTACTTAAATTCTTATTTAGAGAACGAAGCCAGGGGTGTTATATCTAATTTAGAAGTCACAGATAGTAATTATTCGCAAGCGTGGTTATTATTGTGCGAACGATATGACAACAAACGCCAATTGATTTATGCTCATTTGAAATCTTTATTTAATTTTGAAACAGTGCGAGAGACCGACAAGTCATTAAGATATATAATAGACCATGTAACAAAGAACTTGCGGGCTCTCAGCACCCTTGGTCTTCCCACCGATAAGTGGGACGTATTAGTTATTTTTATGTTAACTACTAAATTAGATAGTAGTACGATATTTAAATGGGAAGAGCATAGGAACAATTTGACGGATATTCCTACATTAAATCAATTCTTTTCTTTTTTAAAATCACGTGCTGATGTTTTTGAAACGGTTCATCGCAATAAAATTGAGAGGCAAGATAACAGTAATAATAGATCTAGATTTAATAATGTACCGTATTGTAAAAATCAATCTAAAGCATTAGTGATGACTTCGAGTGGCCCAAAGGCTCCCAAAGTAGTTTGTGTAGTTTGTCAAGGTAGTCATCGCATATATGACTGTTCAAATTTTAAATCAAAGTCCCATAAGGAAAGGATGTCTTTAGTTTCATCTCTCAATTTATGTACTAATTGTTTACGAGGTGGTCATGTGGTGTCACGTTGTCGATTACCTGGCACGTGTAGGCTTTGCAAACAACGTCACAACACCATGCTACATGACTCTCCACAGAATGAGGCAACAGAAATGTCTGACTCAATAGCCTTGTCATCCATTTCTACCTCAGAGGTATTGTTATGTACCGCTGAAATTCAGATTCGAAACCCTACCACTGGTAAAACTTTGACTATTCGTGCCTTACTCGACAGTGGTAGTCAAACTTCATTTATCACCGAGGAAATTAAAAACAAATTAAATATAAAATCTCAATCATGTAACACTTCTCTATCTGGCATTGGTGATACACCCATAAAATACAGTGCTGAAATCTGCATGGTTCACATTAGTTCTAGGTGTCAATCATTCCAAGCAGATGTGTCTTGCTTAGTGTTGCCTAGTATCACATCCAATATTCCTAAAACTAGTTTTGATATTACTAAACTTAATCTATTAGGATTCACTTTAGCTGACCCAAGGTTTAACCAGTCAGCTTCCATACAAATGCTAATTGGTGCTGAACTATTCTGGCAAATAATAGGTTCCGAGCAGCACCATTTAGGTGACCAAGGGCTAATATTACAAAGCTCCAAATTAGGATGGCTTATAGGAGGGCCTCTGCCAAGTAAGCTTTGTTTCCCATCACCAAAACAAATGAATAAATCGTCACTATTTTGCAACTTTCTTCTTAAAGAAAATCACATGTCTAACCTTCATGACGAATTAGAAAAATTTTGGCAATTAGAGAGTTTTCCGTGTGAAAACCCACTTACCGACGAGGAAAGGCTATGTGAAGAGCATTTCACATCAAACACAATAAGGTTAAGTGATGGCCGTTTCTGTGTCGCTCTTCCACTCAAAGATACACCTGATAGTTTAGGCACCTCTTACAATCTCGCTAAAAGGAGATTTTTTAACTTAGAAGCTCGTTTTAGAAAGCAACCAGAACTCAGAATACCTTATAGAAAGTTTATTCACGAGTATAAAGCTTTAGGACATCTTTCAGAATGTACAACACACAATACTTTTAGTTCATACTTTCTCCCTCATCACCCGGTCCTTAGGGCTGAAAGTGAGTCTACCTCTTTAAGAGTTGTGTTCGACGCATCAGCTCGAACATCATCTGGGTTTTCGGTGAACGATATCCAGTTAATAGGGCCAGTTATTCAAGACCCACTATTTAATATTCTCCTCCGTTTTAGAAAACATAAATATATTTTAACAGGTGATATTGAAAAAATGTTTCGTCAGGTTGTCATGAGAGAAGCTGATCGCGACCTACAATTAATTTTATGGCGAGATAATGAAAGTGATCCTTTAAGAGTCTTACGCCTAAATACAGTGACGTATGGCTTTGCAAGCGCTAGTTTTTTAAGCACTCGTTGCCTGTTACAAGTTGCTGAAGAGTCACAAGACGTGACTGCCAGTTCAGTTATAAAAAATGACTTTTATTGCGACGATTTAATTACAGGATCAGATTCTCTCGAAGATCTACGTCATATTCGTGAATCAGTATCAAATGAGTTGGCTAAGAGCGGATTTAACTTACGAAAATATCGCTCCAACTCAACAAGGCTTTTCGATGATAATAGAGATGCTGAAGGGGGAGACCTCATGATTAGTAACTCCACAAGTACTCTAGGTATCGGTTGGACACCTTCTAACGATCAACTTCACTTTAAAATTCAAATATCTCCCATTATAAACACTGTAACGAAGAGATCAATATTATCGTCCACGTTTAAAATTTTCGATCCGTTAGGGTTATTATCGTTATGTACCATTAAGGCTAAAATCTTACTTCAAGAGCTGTGGAACATGAAGCTAGACTGGGATGACCCAGTACCTAAGGCTGTACATTCTACATGGCTCAATTTCACAAAACATCTAACAACTATTTCTAGGCTAGTAATCCCTAGACGTGTTTTAATAGACGCCTCAGTCTGTATAGAGATGCACTGTTTTTGTGATGCATCACAGCGAGCATTTAGCGCTTGTATATATTTAAAATCGATTAATTCCCGTGGCCAAGTAAATATCGCTCTATTATGTGCTAAGGCTCGCGTAGCGCCCTTAAAACAGACCACTATACCTAGGTTAGAACTGTCAGCAGCTTTACTAGGTGCACAGTTAAGTTCTACGGTTTGTAAGGCTCTACATTGCAAAATCGATCGTCACATCTATTGGACTGATTCAACCGTTGTGTTAGGTTGGCTAAAGTGTCCAAATAGAACTAAAACTTTTGTAGCTAATAGAGTAAATAGTATACTCGAAATATGTGATTCAAGTCTCTGGCGCTATGTACCTAGTTCACTCAACCCCGCGGATCTAGCGTCTCGAGGTGTTGATCCTGAACAGGCAGAAAAGTCCTCCTTATGGTGGTATGGACCTGATTTTCTTCTGCAATCTGAGGTCTCATGGCCAACGCTTGAGCACAAGCAAGTAGATTTGCCAGAATTGAAAGCACATTCTGCTTTGGTTGCAGAGCTTTCACCATCACTACCTAGTGAAGACATATTAAACATGCAAAACTTTTCTAAGTTTTACACTCTATTAAGAGTAGTTGCTACACTACTTAGATTTGTCTATAATTGCAAAAATCCCAACCATAAAATGCTTGGTCCCTTTCAAACTACGGAGCTTGATAGGTCTTTAAAAATATTAATTAAAATTTCACAAAATGGAAACTTTTCCACAGATATTCGTTTATTAAAAGAAAATAAACCCTTAAAACCTAAATCATCAATTTTATCTTTAAATCCGTTTATTGATACTTTGGGAATTCTCCGTGTTGGTGGACGTATTAAATCTTCCTTTTACTCTTACGATAAAAGACACCCTATTCTCTTAAATTCTAATAATCATTTCACAAAACTATTGTTTAAATACGAACATGAACGTCTTTTCCATGCTGGGCCACAACTACTTCTTGCCTCTATTAGGGAACATTACTGGCCTATCGGAGGTCGAAACATAGCTAGGCGTGTGGTTCGTCAATGTTTTATTTGTCGTCGCTTTAGAGGTCAGACAATGACAAATATAATGGGCAACCTACCTTCCGATCGTGTGGAACCAAATTTCCCATTTAGCTCAGTAGGCATAGACTTTGCCGGGCCATTTTTAATCACAGATCGAAAGGGACGGGGTTGCAAGATAACCAAATGTTATTTATGCGTTTTTATTTGTTTCCGTTATAAGTGTATACACTTAGAAGCCGTTAGCGATCTAAGTAAGGATGCATTTATTTTAACTTTAAATAGGTTTATTGCTCGTCGTGGTTTACCTCACACTATATACTGTGACAATGGTAGAAATTTTGTCGCTGCGGCTAAGGATATTAAACATCTCTTTGCTTCAAATAGAGAGCATATTATAGACTTTGCGTCTCGTCGGGGTATAGAATTTCGCTTTTCGGCACCATACGCTCCTCACCAAGGGGGTCTCTGGGAAGCTGGCGTGAAATCCGCCAAGCACCACCTAAATAGAGTCTTAGGCAATGCTCATCTGACATTCGAGGAGCTCTCATCATTGTTTGCTCAAATTGAGGCAATCCTTAATAGTCGTCCTCTCTGTCCACTTTCACCTTCACCCAATGATTACGTGCCACTCACACCTGGACATTTTTTAATAGGAAGACCACTGACTTCACTGCCGACGCCGTGTCTCTTGGAGCACGGTACACACCGCATCAATCAGTTCCAGCGCCTCGAACAAATTAGGCAGCATTTTTGGAAACGTTGGGCTGCTGAATACGTCGCCGAGCTGCAGCAACGTACAAAATGGCGCACCAGATGTCGAGATTTACGTGCCAATGATCTCGTACTTATTAAAGAGGACAATACACCACCACTTTGTTGGCGTTTAGGACGAGTGCACAAACTGTACGTCGGCTCCGATGGTGTACCCCGTATCGTCGATGTCTCCACAGCCAATGGCATCATACGTCGAGCCATCAATCGTCTTTGTCTTCTGCCTACGGCTGAGGATCAAGAATGTTGAAAGGCTACTTTCAACGGCCGGGAGGATGTCGCCGCCGTTACTACATTCATACACCCACGCAATCATTACCTTCATTAGATTCTTTCACATTCATTTACACATTCACTTCACTCATACAGACCACTAAACCGCCATCTTATACTTACACATTACACAAGAACACCGACACATTCGCACACAAAATTGTCGGGCTAACAATTATTGAATCTTATACAATATACCATATTATAAGATTCGCCTATTTTTATTTCTTTTGTTCCCATCGCGAACACAGACAACCGATTTTTTAAATATATTTTTTCTATACCAATAAATAAAATTGGAGTGTCTGTTTGTAATGTCAAAATAATAGGCTTTTTTCATGCTCACACGGTTATTTGCACTATACATATGCCTAAAATACACTTTATATTTTTTTTGTCTGTCTGTCTGTTTGTTCCGGGTAATCTTCAAAGCGGCTGGACCGATTTCAAAAATTCTTTCACCAATGGAAAGCTATAATATCAGGGCGTAAGCTAGGCTATATTTTATCCTGGTATTCCCACGGGAACGGGCACTACGCGGGTAAAACGACTAAAACCGAAGCGAAGCGAGGGCGTATTGCTAGTAAATTAATATTATTACTTAAAGCATCATGAATTAAATCATCATTCATTACCTTTCAAATGTAAATCGTTATGAAGAAATAAAATATATATTATTCAATTATTCATTACGTTGAATAATTAGATATTCATCAATTTGAATTTATTTATTTTTAATGATGATTATCTAAATGCCTTCTAAGTTTCATTTACATACATTAATTAGCTTCTGTGATCTCTCTGTAATTAATCGAATAATAAATATTTAATATTAGACAAAGAAATCGTCTAAATATATATCTTTATCTATACCAATAAATAAAATTGGAGTGTCTGTTTGTAATGTCAAAATAATAGACTTTTTTCATGCTCACATGGTTATTTGCACGACACCTATGCCTAAAATAGCGATTAAAAAATTTATGTCTGTTTGTCTATCTGGCTGTTTGTTCCGGGTAATCTTCAAAACGGCTGGACCGATTTCAAAAATTCTTTCACCAATGGAAAGCTATAATATCAGGGCGTAAACTAGGCTATATTTTATCCCGGTATTCCCACGGGAACGGGAACTATGCGGCTAAAACGACTATAACCGAAGCGAAGCGAGGGCGGGTTGCTAGTCTTACATATAAATTTCTTGTGTACGTGTGTATGTCACTGAACTCCTCCTAAACGGCTGGACCCATGTTGATGAAATTTTTTGTGTGGATTCGAGGGGATTAAGAATAGTTTACATTTACAATTGGACTCGGTACGTGACGCTGCTATCGATTTCAAGGAGAATTCCTTTTTTCTTTTAATTTGAACAGAACAACGTCTATTGGGTCAGCTAGTATTTATATACATTTTTATATATACTCACTGACCGAACATATATATATATATATATATATATATATATATATATATATATATATATATATATATATATATATATATATTCAGGATCTCGGAAACGGCTCCAACGATTTTGATGAAACTTGGCATACTAGAGGTTTCGGGTCCAAAAAACGATCTAGCTAGGTTTTATTTATAGAAAATGTTGTTTTGTCGGTGTTTTTATCAAAACAATACAATGACATTAAATTTTAAAAGAATATGAATTCAAATGTCGTTGTCAACGTCATGAGTTACGATAACTCAGTTGGGAAG
Organism: Lymantria dispar; assembly: GCA_032191425.1. NCBI lineage: Eukaryota > Metazoa > Arthropoda > Insecta > Lepidoptera > Erebidae > Lymantria > Lymantria dispar. The sequence goes on from CM063467.1 coordinate 2,702,206, forward strand.
TTGTCCAGTTCTGTTTTTGTTTTGTTTTGGCATTCATACACCGTCGGATCGAATCTCGGTGTTATTATTATTCTCTCTTTGTAATTATATATATTTTCCATTGTTTAATTTTTATTTTTTATTAATATATATCTAAATAAATTCGACAAAATTATTCCGAGCGAAGCTCCATCAACCAGATATTTATATCTTTAAACGAGCAATTCTTGTGCATTTCTATCATAATTTGCCTGTCCTCATCCCACGCTGTGGTCGACACGACATATATATACAAGAATTGCTCGTTTAAAGATATAAGATACTGGCACGCGTGATTAATCAGGTAATCATACGACATTACATCATTTTGTAAAAGAGCTGATACTCTTACACTGCTGGACCGATATTAACCAAACATATCTAAGAACCACCGCTAAGAAAATGACTTAAAAATGAAAAAAAAAACCGTAACGAAATTGGTCCATCCGTTTGAGAGCTACGATACCACAAACAGACAGGCATGGATGTCAAACTTATAACGCCTCACTTTTGGTTAAAAAAGAAAAAGAAAAGTATAATAGTTTATTTTACTTCTTCCTCAGCTGCCAACAGCATATAGTCCTTTCGGTGCAGCATACACAGCTGGTGGTGTACCTCCCACGTCGTATTGGTACAATACTTACCCGCAACAGCTTGGAGGATTCCTGCAAGGAGTTCAGGGCGTACAAGGATACACATATGCTGGACAATTTGCTGGATATCAACAGCAATACATGGGGTAAGTGGCGAAGAAGATTTATTTGAAACTGTATTTATTTGAGTTAGTGTATTTTTGATTGTGTTTATTTGAGTAAGTGTAATTAGTGTATTTGTTTATTTAAAATTAAGCGGATGGCTGAGTAAAAAATTTTGCACCATTAAAGTATATATTGAGGAGAAGTGAACAAAACTGAAATTTTGATATAATAATCAATTCGAAAAACATTAAATTAATAAATAAAAACATGACGCACATTACCACGCAATCGACACACACACATACACACACAAATATACACTTTATTTTATGATTAGCCTCTGATCGAACTGAATGTCAAACAATCATAATTATGATGACAATGTCTAATAGATATTTGTACTTTATATTAATTACAGCTTGCTCAATAAATACATATATACTTAATTAGAAAATTATGTAGCAGAAAAATAAATTTATACGAATTACGGTCGAATTTCGAACCGCGACCACTAGTTTATATGACTGTGTATTCTTTACGTAATTGTTTGAGTGAGTGTATTTCAATTTAACTGAAATTAATTAAGTGTATGTGAGAAAAATAAGTATCAATGTTTAAGACTAACTACACATTATATGTGTCCCCTTTAATTCGCAGTAAGGACTATGGATGGACTAACACTGGTTCCTGTTCCAGCATGGGCGGCGTTCAGCTCCCGTGGGCCTTGGGGGGTGCTGTAGGAGGGGTAGGATCTGTTGGAGGGGTTGCTGCCATGTCTCAGCCCCCACAAGTATTGCATTACCCTGCTGTACAGCATTTCCAAGTGCAACCCGTAAGTTAATAAATAACTTATTTTCTACTTATTTGACTGTGCGATACAAAACAGTGTAATGTAATGATTTCTAATATTTACGCGAGTATTACATATTGTAAATGAAACCATTTTTACTGATTTAATCGCGTTTCTATTTGATTTTTGATTGTCCGACATTTCGAACACTTTACTGCGTTCATGGTCACGGGTGGAATGTCTGTTTTCGTAATAAATTTGTATCAAAATGTGAGTCAAAATTTAATAACTAATTCTGTAGCGGGTAGATATTAAATATCTGTAATGACGATGACTTGTTGTACGTGAGACATCTTAGTCCGCCCAGCAGAGTAAAGCGAGGTTTTTGAAGTTCTTTGAAAAATGATGAGTGTACATTTTTATGATGCGCCCGCAAACCGTCACGAAAATCGACACCCTAAATTAGCTCATTTTTTACCATGAGCGTGAGCGTCATATATGTCAACTAGATAATGTGTTATAATAAAACTGTCAATCAGTTTTTTTCTACAAACGTAGAATAATGCGAAGGATAAATTCTTATAAAGATTTTTATCTTGTTACGCTAAAGTGTATAACTTCTTACGTATAAGTACAAGGTTTTTTTTTATGGAAACTAAAAGATATATTACATGTCCTAGATCGGTGAAGATGAATGGCTTGCTCCGAGTCTTCTGGTGTGAGGCCAGCGTCCTCTTCCAGCTGAGCCTCAATGTTGCTGCGGGCACAAAGACTGGATATGAGCATGATTATCCAAAGTTTTTTCAGTTCAGTGATCCAAAATTACAAAAAGAAGTTCGTTAATAATATAAAATTTAAAAATAAGTTCGTTAATTTTATCATGCAAGTTCGTTAATTTTTTGAAATGGAAAAAAATTTTATTAAGGCGTTTGATTTGGAATATTTGATATGATATTTTATTTAAATAATGCCAATTATTCTGGATATTCAATTTGAACATGTTTTATTTCAAAATTAACATCTTATTGGTATAAATTATTTAATCTAATTTAGCAATGAAGAATTAGGTGTTGTCATGTAACTAATTTAAAAGAAAACGTGTATATTAGTAGAAAATATGACAAAATGGATCATGGATTGCAAGTCCATGCTAAATTTTAGAATCTTGAAATTATTTATAAAAATTATATATAATTTATTGAAACTATATTTTTGTTAAACATATAATTGTATGCGAATTATTTCTAACTTTAAAAAAATGCATCACGGTTGAGTTAAAAATGATTAAGTTGCAAAAAAAAGAATTAAAAGTTTATCTTTCGTTGTGAATTCAAAAAATTACTTCATCTACCGTTTTTGTTTGTTATATGTTACTAAAAATTTTTGATATTTCAACATTTAAAAAAATGAGATTTTTTTTCTAATTTTTAAATCAAATCTTTGGAGTCTGTTATAAATTATAAATATATGTTGTTATTATTATAATCGCTTTGTATATAAGTTGAATTTTTTTGTATATATTTCAGATAAGTTTTTGCGATATATATATATATAACGTTGATAATAAGTACGTAATTAAGAAATTTAAGTCACATGTTCTATTGTAAACGTGTCTAATAATTTAAAAATCAACCAACGATTCTTCAACAAAAACTAGTCAATTACTGACACTTTTAATTTTTGAAAGAAAAATCTATAATTATTTCTATATTTTAATTGATTTTCATTGTTATTTTCGAGATTGAAAAAAGTGAATATGCGATTCATGGCTTCAAGCACCCAAAATGGGACGGAAAAAAAAACAAAAAATATGATAAAATGTGAGTCAAAATATTGAAAGATTACTTTACTACTGCTTATGAATGCATATAAATGCGTAATCTTAAAACATACTTTTAGAAAATATATAGAAATATAAATATAAGATTAAAATATAAGCTAGACGTAAGTATATATCACCACGCGGGCCAAATGGGGTTGCGAATTTTTTTTTACGGTCGAACCATCAGCAGTTATTTAAAAATAAGAAAAAAAATATTGAATAAAAAAAATAGATTTTTGGAGATATGTTTAGTAGTAAAATAGTTGCAACATCGGAGTGAGAAGAATTTTATAAAAAAAAAATGAAATAATAAACTTTTATATATGCCGAAACGCTAGGAGTGGTATAGTATAGAAAATAACTCTTTTGAGATAGAACGAGGAGAATGATTTATAACTTCGAAGTCAAATTTGAAGTGTGAGAAATTTTAAATGAAACATTTTTGGACGAGTCGTTTGAGAAGTTTTTTTAAGTCAATGTGACTTACATCTCGAAGTTACGATTGGAAAAGTTAAAAGTTCGATTGACTTCGATTAAAATGAATTTGAGATTGCGATGAAGACTTTTTATAAAAGTCGAAAGTTTTGGGCATGTCGTGTACCACGACAGTAATGTCTTTAGACAAGTATTGCGAATCGGTAATTTTTCTTATAGGTACTTAAAACATCGAGAAGTCATTTTGTCTTATGCGCACACTACCGACATTTCTGTAAGTTAATTATCAATAGGATATAGAGGAATCGACTCTACATCGACTCGAAGTCGACTTTTAAAAGTCGGCCGAATCAAAAATCAAGAAATTTTTTTTTCTGAAATGCCATTGCCAAACTCAGAAATCCGTAAAAATACTGTTAAAATAAAAAGGTTGTGTCTAGTTAAAAAGATACACTAACTAATCCGAAAAAAAATGTAGAGGAAAAAATGTTAGATTTATTTATTAATATTAACTTATAAGTGAAAAAAAAATATTTATTGAATAGAAATTAAGAGTAACACCCGTTTACTGTAGCTAGAGGAAAAATATAACGAAAAAAAAAGATAAGGTATTTTCTCTCGGGAAAAATTTCGATTTGACAAACGCGAATCTGGCTGTTTCTTTTTTTATTATAACTATTTTTTGTTTTTTACTAAAAGAGGTTTTTCTCTTTTTATTTTTGTTTAACTTCATATTTCCCTCTTATGAGGATAGTGTTATGCTGTAGTCATGTCTAAAAAAAAAACTCTTTTTTGAAGCATTTTGATCGGCGATACGCTTGTATCGCACGATTTGAACTTTGTATAAAAATGATATTTTATACAATAATTACTATATTAAATATATTGTGAATGTTTAAATGTTTTTGTTACTTTTAGATTTATAAAAACGATACAAAAAATAACCGGTCATTAACCGCTCAATTGGCACAGCCATCTTGCACAAAATGTCACATCTGGCAGCAGTATGACGACAGGCGGCAGCACTATGGGTCAATTGTTATTAAAATGCTTTTATCTAAAATTAACATTTATTTGCACTCGTTAATTCAAATATTTTTTTAAAGAGAGATAGATGCGTCACAAGCCGAACGCTTAGGCTGATGGTGCCTCTCTATCGCTTTTATCGCTTGCATGCATGGCTCAAGAGGAACCTGACAATGAGTCATGCTATTTTTTGCGTGCAGCCGACGTTCATCAATTTATAAGACATTATCACGCATCATACTGCTCCATTAATACTGCAATATGTTTAAATAATAAAAGCAAAATAACATACTTACGTTTAAAGAGCAATAAGGGAATGTGAGTAAATACTAACCTTAGTACATAAGTAACTGAAAATAATCTTGAAGTGACAAAAACATTTTAAAACATTTAGTATTTCACTGTTAGTGTTTTTGTTTTTGGTTAAGAAATTTAGCTGTTTTTTAGTTTTCTTCGGCGTGTAGAAAAAAAAAATATTTGGCAGACATATCGCTAGAAACTTATTTAATAAGATATTGATATAACTTATATACTATAAAAAGCTATTCTAATTAACATATTTTATATGTATATATACAGATATATATGTATATAGGCTAGTTTCGAAATCGTATATTTCAAATATTCAATATGACTTCCGACGAGAATTCATAACAATATGAAAATAAAATTAAAACACATTGAACCTATATAAATGGTTCGATATATAATTTTATAAAAATAAACGATTTCAAAAAAAGCCTATATATAATTTATTTCAAACCATAAAGACTTTTCACACTTATTCTCACACTGTTCTATGTTTCAAACATTAAAATACAAAAAAAAATATATTGTAAATTAAAAAAAAATATATGTAATTACATATACCTACATATTAATTAAATGTATTTTGAAAATACACCTATTGTCATTCGGACAATGTATGTAATGTATTCAACATTGGAAACCTTCATTGGAGGATCATACTGGACATGTGTGTGGACATGTTATTTTAATTGCAATCTTTACCTTTATTCATTCAATACTTCTGTGATTTGTGAGAAAACGGTAATTGTTAATATCTTATTAAGTATATTAATATTTAAATTACTTGAAATATTACTTATTATAATAAGTATTATCGGTTCCTTTGCCGAAATTAGAACTAATTGAGAATTATACGTTACCAAAGCGATGAGCTAAATATCTCCAAACGTGGTATTTTTCAAAATTACCACAATAAAAAAATATGTAATGTAGATATTTTCAAACTTAAAATAGTTCGAATTATGAATGAACGAAATTAGATTAATATAGAGTAATGAATTCAATAGGATTAGCGTCATTTATATAAGTTAAGGAAACCATATTTAATCAATTCCAAATATATTTATAGTTATAGTTTTAATTTTCAAAATGTGTGTGTAAATTTTAATTTAAAACTAAACTGGTGTTGTATGACAGCAAAATGCTTCGACTTTGAAGGAAAAACATCCAGCAGTCTTGCCCCTATGGTAGGATATATGGAGGTTCAGAGATTTAGATGTGGTTTTATCAATATTTTTAGGCAACAGCTTATAATAATATACTGTATCGCTAACTTGTCTGCAATTAAAAGCAATAAAGTAATAAGAGATATATTCATATTTAAATGTCGTCAAATCAGAATATTTTCTAGATAAACATGTCTTTTTTTATAAAATAAGTAACGTATATAAAATAAGTGTGAAAATTCTTTACAAGAAAATTGTTATGTCAATTTTGGGCATTCAGTCAATAATGGAGTTGGCTAGGTTTTGATAATATACAAAAGTGAATATTAATTCTATTATCTTCTTAAGTTTCAAAGTGTATGTGCAAAATACATACAATATCTTTAATACAATTTGATTTCTGTTTAATAAAAATATCAATACTTCTTTAACAGTAATATACAAATTAAAATGCGGCTAGGTGCGAGGCGGAGGGTATGCTCATGCACGAAGGGTTCCGTACCATTATCTATAAAAAAGACAAAAAAATCGCATTTGTTGTATAGGAGTCCCCCTAAATTATTTATTTTAATTTGGTTTTTAGTATTTGTTGTTATAGCGGCAAGAGAAATACATAATTTGTGAAAATTTCAACTGTCTAGCTATCACGGTTCTTGAGATACAGCCTGGCGACAGACAGACCGACGAACAGACAGCGAAGTCTTAGTAATAGGGTCCCGTTTTTACCCTTTGGGTACTAACCCTAAAAAGCCGTTTAAATGGAAATTGAAAAACTCGTTTGAATTGATTATTTAAATACAAAACAAAAAGTTATCTCCATTATCCACCTCTCCTCACCAATTACTTGTGTGTTGACTCAATAATGTACTCCTTGTTTCATACGTACATACTGTAATAGGTTCTGCTAATAGTTCTATAGTCCTGATACGTGCCTAACGTCAATGCTACCTGGTCATTGTTGACAAGACAACATCAGTTGGAGTTAGTCCAGTGTGCTTACTCCTGAATCTCGACTCCAGTCCTAAATCCAATCGCAGCTAGAATTTGAGCAATTTGGTACTCTTGAAAGCGATACTAGCGCACGATTGGAATCAGTGTGCCTACTCTGGAAATCCATTCTAATTTCGAATCCGATTCAATTCCAATCTCACCAATCTTATATTTGGTACTCTTGAACAAAATCGAGAATGAATTCTTCGCGTTTGGCGTTGTTATTTTCACTAAATGTGTCGTATTTTCTTATTTTAAATTAATAACGTTATCGAACTCGATCACTACAAAAACGCTTTCTTGCAATTGTGCAACATTAATGATTTTAAACTACGTCAAAATCGCGTCGGGAGTGACCTTCCCGACAACTTACAACAAATGTATAAAACAAATTGTAAACTATTCAAAAACAAACTTAAAAAAAAATATGTAACCAGTAGCATATGTATTTAAAATGTATATAACTATTAGAATGTATACAATGACTCACCGTAACCCAAACAAATCCCTCGAGGTTTACGTTGTACGGATCACGTCATTCTATTATGTATTTAACGAGAATTTTGGAAATAAATGAATAATAATAATAAATTTCAAGGGTAAGCCCACAGGTTTTAGTCGTCTTGTACGACACCCAAAAAGAATGAAAGGATATATACAAAATAGTTTTATGACCAGCAACCACACTTGGGAATGTAATTATTGAGCAGTCGGTATAAGATGAAGTTGGCTCCAGGTATATGTAAAGTAAAAAAAGTATGTCTTTGTTGTCCTCTACGACATCCACGAATAATACAAGGATATATAAAAAAAAATATATAGGAAAAAACAGCCGTCGATCAAGACGCCTGGCAGATGTAAAACATCGACATTATTTTGTACAAGTATATATGCTTGAAAGAACAGATTACGACAGGAACTAATTTGGCATAAAGTATTAATAATATTATGATCTTTTTTTAGAAAATTATGATTTTATTTAATATACATTTATTTTCATTAGTATACAATATAAGTATGTGTTTTATATTAATAATTTATTTTGTGCTCACTAGATGGCGTTGTACAAAATTCTAAAACAGTTTATGGTTTCGTTACACAAATGTACATATCCAATCGTGGCGTTAACGCCACGCCAACGATCAGGTTCACCCTCTACTATAGATGTTTGCAACTCAAAAATACATAAATCTTATCTTAATCTTATCTTAATATATATAAATTACGTGTCACGTTGTTTGGCCGCGATGGACTCCTAAACTACTTAACCGATTTTAATCAAATTTGCACACCGTGTGCAGTTTGATCCAACTTGAAAGATAGGATAGCTTACATCTTAATTTATAGTCGCAATATTATTTTATTGCAAATTATTTGTCTATTATTTGACATTCACAATTATCTGTTAACTCCAAACGATTTTAACAGATGGCGATATCTGTTGACTGGATGTAAGTTATTTGTGTGTGCTCAAGGGGATTCGAGAATGGTTTAGATTCACAATTGGATCCGGTAGGTGTCGCTTTATTTGAACAGAACAACGTCTGTTGGGTCAGCTAGTTAAAATATATATCTATTTGTATTTTATAAATTGTCTAATTAATTTTAATTTACAAGCATATATTTTAAGCTGTAACCAACAAGCTAATTGAACCCACTAGCACGAAGACTGTTAGATTTCTTGAGCGTAGATATATATTTAAAAAGTATTGTTTTAATAAGTAAATCGTACTTAAGTGATTTTTGACTTCAAGGGATATGCAATAATGTAGCTACTAGCTTTTTAATTCCACCATTTAAGACTGATGGTAATCTCTTAATTACTTACTTAAATATCTAAAATTGTGTGATTAAATTCGTACAAATAATAACATGTATTCAAGGTTTTTATAATTTATAATTGATTACAAATTATAAATATTTATTATTATATTATACTAAGCAATAATTAAAACTGCTTATCGATTTAAAAACAAGTCGACGAGTCATTGGAAATTATATTTAGTTTTTATGGCATTAAAAATAAAACTATATTTCTGCGTCTATTCGTGTACAAAATACCACTAAAATTAGGAAATCTATAATTCAAAATGATCATTTAATTAACTCTCAAAATATTTGTAGTTTGAAATCATTTATACAAAAAAAATCTGTTTCATTTATGTCAAAAAAAATTACATATAAAAAATATATTCACTTTTGTATATTAAAAACGGCGAACAGAGGTGCGACCTCCAATATCACAAAAAAAACTAGCTAGTCAAATTTAGATCATAGACAACATATAATATGCTAGAAAATCATGTATGCCTAAGTGCTTCTAGTCATAATATATTTAACCATATTTAAAGTATGCCGGTCGAGAGACCGCTGCCTTTTCTGATAAAACTTCCTTCTAATATATTATAACCATATAAATAAAGTAAGGCTTTGCTATAAATAAGTATTTAGATAGGTGAAATGCAAAATATATAAAAAAAACTTAGATAGGGTATTAAAATTAATTTTATTTATATTTTGAAATATTTTGTTGAATTTTTTTGTTACATTATTCCTTATATATGTAAGTTCCAAAACACCAAATATTTTAATCCTTATCTATAATGTAGATTGGCTATTTATATATTAACATAGTAACTCAGATCTTGGACTAACTAGGATGCCTTACAGAACTTTTGTTTTTAATCAAAATTAATTAAAAATGGTGTGTTTATTTCATAAAAAAAATATCTATAACGCAGCGCAAAAATTTAACTTAAATTTTATAAAATGATTTACAACTTCATAAGTTATAAGTGCCACCATGTTTTTTTGTGGTCCATCCAAAAAGACCTAATGAAAGTGACTTTTAAGTTTTTTGTAGTTATATAACTACATTTAAAAATATATTACATATACTTACAAAAAAATTGGGATTACTAAATCCGTTTTACTGCGTTTTGAAAAGCAATAAGTAATTAATAAACTCACCATTTTTAAAAAGGCGAGTGCCAAAAATAATTAGTTGTTTTTTTTACTTCTTTCTTCGCGTTATGACATCCGTCTATTCCAATTAAAAATATAACACCAAGTTTTCAGACTAAATGTAATCCTATAAGGAGATTTCTAAATATTAAGATTTTTTACAGTTTTTGTATATATTTTTTCAATTTTGTATTTCAAATATGGTTGGGTGCAAATTGTAATATTGCATATCATTAAAATATTTGTATATATATTTTATAAAACTTACTAGTCAACTGTCTTACAACCGATGAAAAAAAGTTTTTGAAATATCAAAAAAATGTATTTTGAGCTCTGTCTTTTAGCAATATTTTTTTAAATTTATCCATATTACGTACGGTACGTTTAATTTGATAGAATGTATACATTTTTTTCTAAATTTTTATAAAAAAAAATTTTAGACTCGATATCCTATTTTCTTCAATTAAACTTGTAAAGCATATGTTATTTTGCACCGATACCAATATTCAAATATTTGTATACAAAATGTGAATATAAGCAAAACTGTAAAAAATATATAGTATAGACGTGAATAAGTGTACTCAATGTGATTTTGTTATTATGTCCTGTGCTATGCGTTTGAATGTTTGCAATGATGTACAAAATGGCTGCGCCTAAAAGACAATTCTCAATTTTGGCGCCATTTTACACCTTAACTGCGATACTGTACCACAGAAAATAACGTTTACTTATTCAGGCACATTCAATATTTTTATGATTCACATATGTTACATATACGTGGTCTCAAACAAAATATTTGAATTAAAAAAAAATACGGTGTTAGTTACAGGCATGGTGCAATTTTTCTAATTCTAAAAAAAAAAACTTAAGTATTTCGTGATGCTCTTATATATTTTACTTACTACTCTAAAAGAGAAATGTTTCGTTTATGTTATGGGTGATTTTGCCTTTTGATGACCGATGGACAAGCAGCCCCGATGATAAATAGTAACTGGCGCTCATGGACCTCAGTAATACCAAGGGTACAACTAAGTGACTGCCTACCGTGAGAGAAGAACTCTTCTTAAACCTTATTCGTAGTGGACAAGTCATGGGGATCGCGAAACACTTAAAGAGGTATGTCATATCAGGCAAGCGCGTGGGTAGCGTCAGTGTACCCACGCACATCTCTCCTAAAAACGTACAATTGAGGGCGATATCGTTTAAGTGATATGAATGAATCGTGCTGCGGTATAGAGTGGTATGACAATAGACAGGAAATGTTGATACCAAGTCAAACAACTCATCAAAGTTCTCCCTATTAAAGGCTCGATAGAGCACATAAAGGGACTCGAAGCCTCTTTGACGATCTAACTACTTCAGTCAACGGATTGATTAAGATTGGGATCCTTGAAAATTCGACCGGCACATCTTTACAGGGAGTCAAATGGCTCGAGCTCATAGTTTTGCCCACCCGCCTTGAAATGGCACTTCACGTTTAGTTGCACTTACGCCTTACACAAGACAAGTGATTTTAGTACCCTGATACACCGCTTAGCTATGTTCAGAATGCCAAGATTTTTGCCCACTTATTTGGATTTTGTCTTCATATGACTCTCATATTGGACTTTACAACATATTTCAATGTCAATTAACTCAGTATTCTCAAAGATTTGGCGAGTTACTCCTTGGAACCGAGGCGCTACGACAAATGAATTATTTGCAGTGAACGCGCAAACTTGTATTTATATTTATAGACTAGACATTGTTCAATTGAACTACATATGTTCAATATCTAAATACTGAAGGCTACATTGCCTATAAGTGAACGTTATTTTAAGATTTTACAAATATATAAAATCAGAATTTATACAAATCAAAAGCGTGTACCACATATTTTATCCCATAGAAAAAAACATAAACAGCAAGGTGTAAAATAATTATTTATGATCTGCATCTAGCGAAAGATGGGTTTTATTCATATAATATTGAAAGAGAAAGATGGAAAAGAAAATGAACAAACTATAACCTTTGATTTTTGATTTCTAATACTAGTTAAAGAGGCGCGTAATTATACAGATTACAAATTTGACCATAGCTAATGTAAACACATCTTTCGTTCGATGCAACTTTACATTAAAAGTATCTAAAAGACGTATTCTCATGGTTTCTTGCAACATTTCAACGCATGGAAGTAGTGAATTTTGTTTTATTATTTTTTAGAAAAAAGCTAGAGTTTTGATGTTTTAGTCATATGTCCCGAGAAGATAGCTAGATACTTGTGTTCGGACACAGTGAATGCTACTATAAAAAAAATGTATAATATACATATTTTTTGAAATGTATAAAAGATCTATCATCTGTATTTTCTTTATCGTTTCGGTCGGGTCAGCACGTGGTACCAACATCTAGGCATAGTTATTATTTATGCCTAGAAAATAAAAGAAATTACTACCTAAGCGTGGCAATAAGGATTTAGACACGTTATAATCTGTTAGGAATTAGTTTATACATTGAGAGCAAGCACTTACTCCCATGATTCTATTGTAATGAAGGGTTAATGACATTATATTACGCAGCTATTACATGAAAAAAAAGCGTGCGTGCAAAGTACGCATATCAGAAGTAAATCTTCTTTATCCTTTATCTTTTAATCCGTCAATAATAGACGGATTTAAAAATAATATAAAATGGTGTATATATTTCTGTCTCATTCTTTGCCGGCTTCATCACACACAGAAACACAAAATATTTGTGTCTCTTACCAGTCGCTTTTTCCGTTGCATCCGGTTTGAAATCACAACGATTCTAAAGAAGTTTCACTTCAAAAATTATGAGATTTTACATCAGTGATTGATACGAATAGGAATAAAAAGCAAAAATCAGACTATATTTGTATTTCTGGATGGTGGTAGTTTTCGAAATGAGAGTTCAAAAAGGTCAAATTTTAATTAAAACAGACCTAAAATCACGCTTTATATACGTTTTAACAATTTAATTTCTAGACATTACATATTTACATGATAGTCAAAATCTGACAGCAGGCAGTATCCTATATCATAATGTGTGCTAGTTGCTCGTTTGCCAACAACAGCAATGATAAAAATAAAATTAGAAAACTTTAAATAATATTTGTTTACAATGCGCTATATGTTTCTTTACAACGCGTCAAATAACATTTGTTTATAACGCGTTAATTCCAGTTTTCTTTCTTCTCATTTTATTTTAAATTAACAAAGCATTTTTATTATTACGATCCGAACTCTAAACAGAATAACTATGTACGCTTGAGGTAATCTATAACCCACTATTTTATTGTCGATAGTGGCAAACGAGCAAGCACGTGGAGCTTGGCAATACCAAGAGCACACCTAGGCCATTGTCTATCTTGAAGAAAATGCTCTTCTTAAACCTCGTTTAAAGAAAACTTTGGGAAACTAATATATGCATATGGTAATGCTCAAATGATGGATCCATTTCTATGTAACAGATATATTTGTTGAATTAACTAGCGAACCGCTGTTGGTTCATTTCGGTTTCAGCCATTTTGCGCTCGCATTTTAGATCTTTAATATTTCCAAAGGTATTCAAGAACTAGCTTTGAGTCCGCCACGAACTCTGTAGATGTAGATAACTACCTAGTAGTAAAATATTATAAACATCAGTCAAAACCCTTTTGAAAATTACTCGAAACAAACAGATAGACAGACAAAACATATTTAAAATGCTTTTACCTAAGTATCATGCAAATAATTGTATGAGCATGAAAAAAATCCTACTATTTTGACATTACAAACAGACGCTTCAATTTTTATTTGTATAGATGTAAACTGTATAAAAATTGTAAACAAATTTTCACTATTAACGTGTCGTCAACAAATGTTATCGTTAAAATTGCGATCGGAATGTTGCCAATACAAAATGGTAATAAAAAACTTGCTGACCCGAACTATTGTATGTAGATTTTGATGTACTCGTGATCGATGTGTAGAAAATTTATTTATAAAAATCCTGTTAGCAATATCTTATAATACTTAACGTTTTACAATTTTTTGTGGTAAAAATCGTAGTTAATAAGTTTAGTCGATAACGTCAAAATTTTTATCAATATTCAGGAATTTTTTCTGCTATTCAATTATATTTTAAATATTCTTGATTTTCCTTATAATAATGGAGTAAGAATAAAATTCACCATCCTCTTTTGAGCCCGTGTGTATTAAAAGACTACTAAGGGATATAATATGGGAATCTATGCAAGAGAGTTTACTTTAAGCCCGAAATAAAACCCTATACCACCCCGTCTGGCCAGCCTGGTATGATAGGTCGTTTCCCACCTATTCTTAATAAGGCTCAAACCCTGCAGTGGGATATATAAGAAATAATAATAATAATTAAACACCATTTTTATATGCAACTTTGTTAATATTATTAAAAAAAATGGATTTTAAATTAGTGATATTTCTTTCCATGGTATTCATTTATAAATTAGTAATATTTATTATAAAACTTTATTACCGTGAATGATTTAACGTTTTTTTTTTATAGAGCATTATATAAAACTAAATGGTTAGTGACTAATGTCATATAATGACAAAGTTATTATAACAATGTATAAAAAAACTGCGATTTCTACCAACAAAAATAAATTTAAAAAAATCGAAATAAAAGCACAGCAATAATGACGCAATAGGTGTGAAGGTAGATTTCTTTATTTAACTTACCGCTAGTTACAACTTCGTAAAATACTTTCGTTCTTCTGACTTGGGTTTTAAATAAATTGTAAAAAAACCTACGTTAATTGCACTATTTTTAATTTACCCCCTTATTTCTACCGTCCATGGGTGTTGTAGTAGAAATAGTTTTCTGAGCTCAAAAATTTCATTTAATTTTTTTTTTTGTAATAGAAAATTTCAAGACGCACATTTTTTAACTCGAATATAGAAAAAAAATTGAGCTTTATTTGGTTTTTCAAAAAAAATGTGATGTTTCGAACTTAAAAAGACCATAACGAGTTAGTGATTTTAATCTTCCTTACCACCACCTTTACGATGTTTATATGAATTGTGATAAGGTCTATATATTTACATACTGTAAAGACACTAGTATTATTTTTTGGTTAAAAGCTGCGAAAGTATAAAAACCAATATCTCAAAAAAAATTAAATTGACAGTGACATTCCACTTCTGCGAAAGTATATAAAACAAAATCAAATGAAGTTGACAGTGACATTTCACTTATGAAAATTTTCACAGCATTTGTTCACAGAAATAGACAATTACCGTTACTTCCTGTTGATTAGAAACTTGTAACACTAACTTCGGAACTTTAAAACAAAATAGTTTCAAAAACAACGTATTCTCTTGTTACAGAAATTTTAAATCTTACATAAAATGAAATAGGTTTCATTATAAACAATTATTTGTATGTATCGCGATTATTTTGGTAATTACCATTTCTAAGGATTTTGCTCATGTCCTGATAGAAATAACAATAAATGAAATAGCAAGTATAACGCTTTGGACCAAAAAAAACTAGTGTCTAATAAGTTAGTTATTTTTTATACCCCCAATATTGTTTATAATTATTTCGCGTTAATATAGCAATTAGATGAGAGTATTTAGGAATAATTTAGTAAATAAGTACACTTAAGTAAAGGCTTGTTACGTTTCAAAACATTAAGTTTTCTATCCTTTTGTTGAACTATTGAAGATATTTATTATCTGTGGTAATATTTTTTTGACAGTTCAAACTTTACCGTACTGTGAAATATGTCTCTTTTTAATTATTTAAAAAACAGTTTAATCAAGATTCAGTAAATTGCAGTAACTTTATCATAAAAATAAAATGCTCCAATGTATTTTTAAAGCATATTACATATGAAGGCAAAGGAAACGAAGTGTCAATTTGGAAATGTCACTCTGACAGCTGTCATTATAAAAAGTATTACCACAGTGTATAAACAAAAATCTGTTGTTTTCATTATGTATGTATTATACCAAGTTGAGATATTATAAAATTAATAATAAGACGAATATACTGCGTACCTATCTGTAGTGTAACATGACCTACATATGACTTAGCATAACTATTATATGATGCGGGATATATTAAATAACAATAACAATATGCGTTTTATTTCTTAACCTGAATTACCCTATAACCTTAAGCATAATGCATATAAAATATAAATGGGCTGGGTGACCGACTCATAAACGCAGAGACGAAACTACTGAAGCCAGGAGCATGAAATTCGGACCGTAGCTTCTTTTTGTAACGTAAGGTTAACCCACTAAGAAAGGATTTTATAAAATTCAACCCTGAAGGGATTGAAACGCAGTGGTAAACTTTGCATAAAGAGAAAAAATCTTAAAAGATGAAGTTAAGCCTGTCGTTATTAATCATATGAGTCTCCTAGACCATAGGAGGTAAATTGACTTACTAGGCTTACCATACTTGGAATGTTGAAATGTCCAGTTTAAATAAAATATATTCTTTTAAAGTGAGGCAAAAGACGTTTAAAGATTCCGTTACATACATACAGGTAAAACTAATAAAAACGTGCAAAAAAAACAACTATAACAATAATAGACAAAGATTCGGTGAATATCGAAAGAGATTGATGTTTCTTTTACACTGTATCCGTTTAACTTCCATTTCCCACCAATTTGTGGTAGGATTATACTGTCAACAGTCGTGTCTACAGTCGCTGGCCGGTCAATTCGGTGTAGTACCACACTGAACAGAAAATAATAGGTCTTTACCTATGTAATTGCCGTTCTGCAGTACTGGCCATTTCAAATCAAAATAATTTTTGTTTGACTAAGAATTCTAATTTCAAATTAATTTTATTTTAAAACATGGAATTCATTTTCCAAAAGTAGTCATTTGTTTATTGCTTAGTATAATAACGAATAGAAGGATAGTGTCAATACTTCGAAAGTTCAAAACATGAATCTAAAAATACTAATGGCGCGCAGACGACACACGTATACACGCACACCACTATACAAATTATGAAATCAAATTTTGTTTTTATTAACATAAATCGTCGAAATACTTTTAAAAGTAATGTTAAAAACCTTTTTAAGTTTTTCAAATGTGTTATGACACCATTTGAATGCACAAACCGTCATAATTACGTATTTATTTTTTAAGAGTTGCGTACGTACGTGCAGTACAGTAACTTGTACATTACGGGACGGTTCCGGCGTAAGCTCCATTAGGCTCCAATTGAAATGCTTCACTTTTTGTGCGCGAACTTACCTTCTATACGTTATTATTCTAAGGTTTATTGATTGTGTTACGTTTTCATCGCATTTCAATCTTTTTCGTCATCACGGATACGTTAAAAATTCGAGTAATTATTGAATATGAGTATCGTCGTGGCAGCAACGCGGCACAAGCGGCACGCAACATCAACGACGTTTACGGAGCTAACACTACAAACCAACGCACCGCCTGTTATTGGTTTGCTCGCTTCCGTTCTGGAAATTTCGACCTGAAAAATGAACCTCGCGGTCGTCCGAAGACTTTGGTCGACAATGACGAATTAAAGGCGATTGTGGAAGCCGATGATACACAATCTACGGCTGAATTAGCAGCAGCTTTCGACGTTAGCGTCAAAACAATATTGGTCCATTTGCGTCAAATTGGCAAGATAAGAAAGCTTGGCAAATGGGTGCCCCACGAACTCAATGATCGCCAGCGCGAAGTACGCGTCGAGACATGCCTTGCATTGCTCAACAGACACACAAATGAAGGAATTTTGAAACGCATTGTTACTTGCGATGAAATATGGATTCCGTTTGATAACCGCAAGCGCTCAGCAAGTTGGTTGGATCCTGGTTCAGCACCTAAACAATGCCCTAAACGAAAACTTACCCCTAGAAAAGTGATGGTCACTGTTTGGTGGTCTAGCGCCGGTGTGATTCATCACAGCTTCTTACCAAACGGGGTGAGCATTACTGCAGATGTGTACTGTGAAGAACTGAACACAATGATGGAGAAGCTGGCACATCTCCAACCAGCATTGGTCAATCGCTCGTCTCCGCTGCTCCTGCACGACAATGCGCGACCTCATACTGCACAGCAGACGGTCTCCAAGTTGCAAGAACTGGGGTTGGAAGCTCTCTGTCATCCGTCATACTGACCAGACCTTTCGCCTACAAACTACTTCTTTTTCCAGAATTTGGATAACTTTTTGGCGGTAAAGAAATTCAATACCCGAGAGGCAGTACAAAATGCCTTTGAAGAATTTGTTGCCTTCCATCCAGCTAATTTCTTTAAGAAGGGCATCAATAAACTGCCGCTGCGTTGGCAAAGATGCATTGATTGCATGGATGATTAATTCGATTAATATAAATAAAAAATTCATGACAAAAAATCGTTTAATTTTTTTCATACGTAACGGCAATTTCATAGATAAAGACCTAATATACAATAGAGTAGTAACTATATGTTACTGCGCTACGTTCAGTGAACGAGAGAGACGGAACCACAACTTTCTGAGGGTGTTCACGTGTGGTGAGTTTTGGTGATGCCTTTAGTATCATCGAACCTCATTGCACGTAGAGATGGTCGTTGCGCAACTTAGCTGGTTATTGTAACTATTTATCGACACAATAGCGGTTAAATAGTTTCGCCGTACTGCAATAACCTGCTACCAGCTATTAACTCAATCACGACATAATGTTTCACGAATAGGGACACGATATCGAAACGAAAGTATCGATACTGTACTCATGAGTAGTATCGAAGAAAAAGTATCGTACTCAATAAAGTATCGAAACAAAAGTATCGATACTCCAAAGTATCGAGTACTGAGTACTTTTCCTAGAATCTAAGTCGTGATGAGCTTTTTTTTAGGAATTTGGCAGTTTCTGTGTTTGGATTAAAATATGTCGAGCCACTTTTTACGGATCATTACTCTTCAACTAGGTGGCGTTACCATAAGCATGAGCCGTAAGGTCAAGTTTAACATGGATACTTTCTACAATTTATTCGATACGATACCTGCCTAAAAATACTCATCGAGTAAAAGTATCGAATAGAAAGTATAGAGTACAAAAGTATCGGTATCGAAAGAAAAATACTCGATACCTAAAAGTATCGATACTTTTCTCGTGTCTTTATTCACGAACGCGAATCACACAACATTGAACGTTCGGTAATACTCGATCGCTGTCGGCAGCTAACAGTCGCTACTCGCTATTGTAGCTAGCTATAACTAACAAGTCTATAAACAACTCTGTAGCTAACAGCTATCGCGATCGCAATACGGCTCGAACATCGGTTCTTTCATCAATCACCATTTTGTCTCTTTCACACACGCACACACCAAAGCCGCGTTTGACCTTTGACTTAAGTCCTTAAGACCTTTGAAATAAGATTAATTTTTTTTGTAAGATTATTTGTGTTAATTGTCATTAGACAGTTAGATGTGCATTGCAGGATTTGCAGGTTGATGCCTAATTATATTGACCTTGAATTAGTCATAATTCACATGTTTAGCGACATAGTTAATTATAGACGCGTCTCTAGACATCTGTCCGCTATATCAAAACGTAACCGAAAACGGTTACATGCCTCCAACGTATCGTATCGGTATTGATATAACTAATAATGGCTATCAGTTATCTAGCTACAAACAACTGACAACGACGCGACGTTGTCAACTAAATATAGCACAACAATAATTATTGTTTAGGTGCCGTGATTCTTGTTTCGCTACGTTAATAACCGAACGATCACCAATAAGCCTAATAACCAAAATAATTATGCTATCTCTCTCTATGTGATTCCTAACGTGCAAAACAGAGAGGGGGCGGTTATTGGCTGACGGCTTAGTAACAAGCAACATTTCACGAACATTGATACCTAAAAGCAAAAGACGCTCTTATTTATATTACAGTAAGACTTAACTCTCATAAACTTAGGTAATTTAAACTATAATGGTAAAGAGATTTTGTTTCTCGTCGCTATCGTATACGCAGTGTTTATAGTTTGACCTATGAAAGGTTATAATGATTAAATCGTGCATTAATATAAATAAGATAGCGATTATTTTACGCGTATTATATCGATATTTGGCAACGGTTATCCATATCGATATTGACACCAAATAAACGGTTAGTAGCCGTTGCCATAAATAGCCAATAACGCCCATGTCTACGCGTCTCGGGTTGACGGCCCTCAGCGTTCCCCCACCTGTCCGGGTAAACTATACAAATTAATAAAATTGATGCGTCTGTTTGTAATGTCAAAATTATGACCTTTTTCATGCATACAGTTATTTGCACGACACCTATGCCTAAAATTGATTTAAAAAAAATTGTGTCTGTATTGGACAATCTTCAAAACGGCTGGACCGATTTTGATAATGTTTTACTACCAGGTAGACATCTACCATATAGACATCTATATAAGGAGTAACTTAGGCTATATTTTATCCCGGTATTCCCAAAGGAACAGGAACCATGCGGGTAAGGCGATTGTAACCGAAGCGATGCGAGGGCGGGTTGCCAGTTATAAATAAAACAAAACAAATAAATAAAATTCTATATTAATATAATTATGTGTGTGTGTTCAAATGTATTCCTTGCACAGTCCCCGTTCATAATATATTTTGTGTGTGTTTTGATTTATGTATTTTTTTTAATTTTTTTTTTACAAACAATATTGCTTATTTGATTTACGGCTTCAGACGTTTGTAGTTCGCGAGATGACTATTAAGATGCTGCGCCAATTGATCGGCTCGAGCAAATGATGCCTGAAACATATAAAAAAAAATATTAATTTTCACGGTTGGCGTAGTGATTAAAATTCGATTCCCGCACAGGACAATATTTGTTAACGACAAGACACCCTGCGCCGGTGGTCGGCACAACGACGACGAAGGCGACGTGCCACGGGTGGGTTACGGGGCCACGCGGCGCCCCTCTGTCGCCCCGGACGGAGTCGGGCGGACCGTAGCCCAGCCCAAAAAAAAACATAAAATACTAAAAAAAAGGACAGTATTTGTTGTACAGAATTTGAATGTCATTTATGTCCATTAATTATATGGTTGTAAAGTTACAATATAAGGACTAGTCCCTTTAAATAAAAAAGCATAACAGTATTCACCATTGTAAATAAAACTTTACTTTTACGGATTAAATCCAGTTTGTATTTGATTTATGATTGCCCGACGTTTCGAATACTTTGCAGCATTCATGGTCACGGGCGGACTAAGGTGCCTCACGTCCAACAAGTCATCGTTATTACAGACATTTATAATTATCTACCCGATACAGAAAATTTGTTATTAAATTTTCACACAAATTTCAGTACAAATTTATTGCCAGTATAAGAAAATGATTCTATATGAAAAAATTATATTGTTTATAATTAGTAATTATTATTTTTTTAGTAATTATTATTACAATTTATTAATTTAAACCTAACAAAACTAATATACTACCACCGGATCGGAACGCGGTCACACTGAGAAAGATCCGGCAAGAAAACTCAGGGGACATGATGCTAAATTAATATTGATTTTTATTTTTAGATGCGGTTTACTTTGTTTTACTAAAAGCGTGAATGTGGTAAAAAACGTAAAAGATATGATATGCATATAACATCGATGCCAAACAAGGAAAACTTAAAATGAACTCCTATAGCAGCACGTTTACCTGCGCCTGATGCCACCCTAGTCGAGACCGAACTGGATTGGAATAGTCCGTCCCTCGCAAAGAGGCAGGCCGCGTGAGGGCGACGCTTCGGGGCACGTCAAGGAGAGAGTGTACCCGAAAAAGTGGGGCTGTGAAAAATAATCGATTTTTATGTTAATCGATTATTTTTTTGTAATAATCGATTTTAATAATCGATTATCTAAATAATAAAGTCAATTTAAAAGGAATCGATTTTTTTTATATTAAAATTAATCGATTATTTTAGTATTTGCTTTTTTGTATAAATTTAAAGTTTTCTATTATATAGAAAATAAAATCACTGTCAGATTTCCTAAAGAAAAAAGGTCATCAACAGGATTACCTGTTGGGAGAAAAATTTCAAAAAAGAACTACGAATAGTAAAAAAATAGATTATAAAAATAATCGATTAATTAAAAATAATTAATAGATTTTTTACAAATAGATTTATTTTAAATAAAAAAAAAAACGATTATTTATTAATCGATTTTTTGAAATCGAAACGCAATTTAGCGTCACGAAGATGTGCAGCGTTTTTGTCAAAGAAGAGGGAGAGAGCGATTGAGAGAGTGTGAGAAAGGGCGAACGCAGCACGAAGCACAGCCATGGGGCGAAAGTAGGAAGCAAGCGAGTGAGAAAGATCGTTTTTTTTTAATTTTTTTTTTAATACTAATAAAAAACACATGGAACAAAAGCAGTTTCACTTCTGACATGCGTACTTAGTCACGCTATTTTTTTTTTCATGATGTTCCTAAATACCAGGTGCAAATAGGTATCCTCATTCATTCTTAAATAATTATTGTAATCTTTTGGAGTAATTCTCATTTCATTTATCAAGAATCTGTGTGAATACGATTTTCTCAACAGAAGTCAGTGTTTACACCAGAATTCACGTTTTTTTTTTTTGGTTCCTTCTACTTTCTATCACAGACGTTAGCCGTACAATCGCTAAAGCGTCGTCTACGGAAGCCATGATGATAAAAACTGAAAGATCTTACAGTTTTACTTAAACGTGTGTAAGCTGTAGGGACATACGATTTACAGATTCACATTTACTATACAATTCAACTGTACAGTTAAAACTGCAAGGTGTGTAGCGCACCGCGTGAGGAAAGACCGACGTCCTCCCCGAGGGGGGGGACGTCGGTCGATGAGAGGGTAGCCCAAATAGGGGGTATTCCGACCACTGATGACAAGTAACCCTGCTCCGGTGGTCGGCCCCACGACGAAGGCGACGTGGTGTTCGGGTGGGTTGCGGGTGTGCGTGCTTACGCCCCTCTGTCGCCCCGGACGGAGTGGTGCGAGGAGCGCGCCGACCGCAGACCACCCCAAAAAAAAAGGTGTGTAGCGCCCTTTACATATCAGAATAACACATAGGTTATAATTCATCTCGATATTCCCATGGGAAGGGGGGAGTAAAACCGCAGGTTGCTAGTTATTAATAAAGCTTGAAAACCAAAATTCTATTTACCTTGCATACAACGCACCGATACAATTGTTTCGCATGATTATGCATATGTCTTGTGAGTGAATGGGCATGACCGAATCGTTTTCCGCATTGGGCGCACGCGTAAGGAAGCCGGGCGGCCTGACCGCCACCGCCGCTCCCGCCGCCAGGGGGTGCCGATGCGGCACCGTGGGCGCACACACGATGACGCCGCAACTGTTCGTAGCGTGGGAATGTCGCTCCGCATTCCACGCAGCGACCTGATACAAAATATTAATACAAATAAATATATAATTCAAAATATTAAACCAAAAACGATATATCTATATATATAAAAGAAAGTCGTGTTAGTTACACTATTTATAACTCAAGAATGGCTGTACCGATTTGGCTGAAAATTGGTGGGGAGGTATCTTAGAACCAGGAAACGGACATAGGATACTTTTTATCCCGTTCGATCGCGTTTCCCGTTCGATAAAATGTCAAAGAAACGTAGTATAACAAAAACGCATTTGATATGTAATAACAAAACGCAAATGACAGCTAAATGTAATTTTGTCTATAGTTAAGTATGTTTGAAAATTTGATAATTATAATTTTGTCAGATATTAATAATCAGTCATTTTTATTCTCTTTGAATCATCATTAACAATGCCGCGACCAAGACGATCGAATCTTTCCGGACAAAGCTGTATTGGTTGTTCCAGAGACTATATTTTCGGCAATTTAGAAAATATATTTACGAAAAGAATTATAGCGGTACGAAGTTCGCCGGGTCAGCTAGTAATACATAAAATACTATTACAAAATACTGATACAAAAAAATAATATTTACACTCGCCCCTTTCTTTGTACCGACGACGTAAGTCTAGGTCCATAGTTCATCCAAAAAAAAATGTTAAATACTAAATTTCAGTAATTTAGACAATAGTGTAGTAATCCTTACTTAATATTATAAATGCGAAAATAAAGTTTGTTACGCTTTCACAATCAAACCACTGAACCGATTTCAAAAATTCTTTCACCATAACATAGGCTATAGTGTAGATAAACGGCTATATTTTATCCCGGTATTCCCACGGGAACGGGAACTACGCGGGTAAGACGATTGAAACCGAAGCAAGGACGGGTTGCTAGTCATTTATAAATATAAATAAAATTGAAATGTCTGTTTGGAATGCCAAATTGGGGGGTATTTTTCATGCTCACATGGTTATTTGCAAGATAAAAAATTTATGCCTGTCTGTTGCGGGTAATCTTCAAAACGGCTGGACCGATTTTGATTAACATTTCACGACCAGGTAGCGGTCTGTATAAGGAGTAACATAGGCTATATCTTATCACGGTATTCCTACGGGAACTACGAGACTGAAACCGAAGCGAAGCGAGGACGGGTTGCGGGTTGTTTAATACAAATATAAATGAAAATTTACGAGTATTATCGTACATTGTTAACTTTCTAGACAAATAAGAGTGCCAATTTGACTGTCATACGCCAATCCACGCTGTTGGTAAGGCATTCCGATAGGCATAAGTTCGAATCCCGCACAATAATTTTTCACTCAAACAAGTTTATATAAATTACCTAATATATTAAATGATACTAGTGGTCGCCGTGTGGTCGAAATTCGGTCAGAATTCATTTTAATTAATTTTTCTGCTACACAATTTTCTTTAATTTTATTTATGTAAATTGTATTTTACTAATAACTAATATATAAGCACAAATCTCTATTAGACATTGTCATCATAATTATGATTGTTTGACATTCAGTTCGACCAGAGATTTTAACCGTAAACAAAAGTCTATAAGCGTCGCTACGCAATACACTCACACAAACGCGTGTGTGTGTGTGTGTGTGTGTAGCAATTGCGTTGTAGTGTGCGTAATGCCTTTTTTAATGAATTTAATGCATTTCTAATCCATTATTATATAAAATTTCAGTTTTATGCACTTCTCCTCATTATATACATCAACTGAGCCAAATTTCATACTTGTCCGTCCACGTAATTTTCGAAAAAAGGGGTACAAAAGTTTTGCTTCACGTATTTATATACAGGGTGTATCAGATTATGGGGCAACTGTTCAAAAGGTAATGGTGGTAGGAACCCATGAAAAAAATTTGAACGAACAATATCGATTCGTTAAGGAATTAGAGACATGTAAAGTTTTCAATGTTGTCGTCGCTTTTTCGTGTAAATCTGATTGAAATGTATAAATTCAATGATACTTAATACGCAACATATTCATACTTTGTTAAATGTTCATTAGAAATTGAATAAATCAATAATTACATTCACATAAACAAAACAAACTTCGCTTTAAAACAGCTGATCGGCCTATGACCGTTGACCACTCGCCGCTCGTAGGTACAAACCTACACTGTCATTGAAACGTTTGCGCAATTCTAGGTATGAATGAATGAATTTATACTGTCGAAACTTTACATGCCTACATGTATTCTGTCTGTACATGCCTACATAATACGTAACATTTAAGGCATAGACTCTTAGACACATTTTTTTGAAATCACTATAACTTTTATGTTATATTGTTTTTTGTGTAATGTACATTCTAAGTATGATCTATGACCGTTAAACTACAACATAACTCGAACAGTTGCCCCATAACCTGATACACCCTGTATAGATAAACAGTTTTAAATAATATTACCGGCTCTCTCATCCTGTGTATGTGTACGATCGTGGGCGGCGAGCTCGGCGTCGTCTTCGAAGCATTTGCGGCAGACTTCGCATCTGACTGTCATCGCACCACGGTGTACTGACGCCCTGAACAGTAATGGATGATTAATACGCAGAGCATGAAATCAACCTTGAAAATCAGCTAGGATATCGATAGGACTTCGACCTTCAGGGGTCTTCTACATTCCGTCGGGCCGACCACGAACAAGTAACTCGTACCAGTGGTCGGCCCAACGACGAGGGCGACGTGCTATGGGTGGGTTATAGAGCCGCGCGCCGCCTCTGTCGCCCCAGACGGAGCCGGGCGCCAGGTGCGCTGACCATAAGCCACCCCAAATGAAAAGGAGGTTTCCTGCATATTTGTAGGTAAATTTTCTGAAATAACTTTGAAAATATAGTTCAAGGTCAAACATAAGGTCACCATAAGATTTCTAATAAAGTCTCTTGACGTGTTTCTTTTGTATTTAGATTAACCCATCATTTCCTCCGACATCTTCGGGGGTGTTCTATATTTATTCTCTCCCTTTATTTGGACATGAAGGGTCACCTTGATACATATCTGAACGTATTTTTTAGAAATAACCTTGAAAATAAATATCAAGGTCAGCACAAGACTCCTAATAAAAACTCTTTCTAATGTGTTTTTTTCTAGATTAATTCGTCCCCCTCCAGATCTTCAGGATTTTCACACTTAGTGTATTAAACGATAATTTTTCGCTCACTTTTCGCTCTGTGTAGATAGAGAGTAATTAAGAATTTTATCAACTAAATTATAAACATCAAGAGGCAGGCGATAAATTTAGTTAAACATACTTATGCTCCCGTAGTTTCTCGCGTCTGTTGAATGTCTCGCTGCAACAATCGCACTCGTATCGGTCGGAAGACCTCGCGCGCGACCTGGACGCACCACCGCCGCGGTTCTGGTGGACTCTGCGGTGTATTCTGTAAAGTATATGATCAAATCCAAAGGGTGTAGTCTTTTAAAAAAAAAAAAAAAAAAAAAAAATGTCAAAAGTCTTTCAAATGAACCACACATAATAAACCGCAAACATAAATTCTGTAGCTGAAATTAGCTTACAACACGCTGATTAGACGAGTTGTGATGGAAAATAAATAAAATATTTGGAGTATTCCTTATCTTGCAGAGATGATGTGTTAACATTCATCACACTTTCTCTTACCCGTGGGTATCATAAAAAACGGAAGGGATTAAATATACATATATTACAACATCTATGCAAGACAAGAAAAACTTGAAATGAAACCCTGTACCAACATGTCCGACCAGCATAGTATAGTGAGGTCAATTTCCCTCAAGTTTTATTTCGAGTTTGCTTCCTCTTGCATAGATGATAATCCCTTAATCGTCTTTTACAAGATCCACGTGCAAGTGGATGGTGAATTGTATTGTGCAAACGGGGATAATAAAATTCAAGGTCAAATACACATAAGGTCATCATGAGATTCCTAATTGGATAATCTTTCTTGACATTTTTTTTTTCATATTTCGCTTAAATCATCTCTCAAAACGTTTCGGGTTTGCCATATTTTCCTAATAATTGTATTTTTATCCCATCAGCACGGGAGAAATGGGTTATTCTTTTATCTTTAATAATACCTATGGTGGCAAACGAGCAAGCAGCACACCTGATGGTAAGTGATGCTGCCGCACATGGACCTTTGCAATACACAGGGACACAGCTAGACTGTGAAGAAAATACTCTTCTTAAACCTCGTTTAAAGACAGACATGTCATATCGCTCGGGAAATACGGCAGCAGTTCCAGAGCTTGCACGTACGTGGGAGAAATGATCGCTGGAAACGTACAGTTGAAGACCATAACGTCTCCAAGTGAAATGGATGAACTCTGCTACGATGTCGAATGGTACGTTGGTAGAATGGTGACAGTGGTACAAAATCAAACAGTTCCTCAGAGCACTCCCCATGAAAGAGCTGGTAGAGTACACAGAGTAACCCAAAGTCTCTCCGCTGCTCCAGTGACTCCAATCTGTCCATAAAAAGGCTTGCTCCGTCCCAACATCGAATACTTACTTGAGTGTAACCCTTGTGGAATACCATTTGCTACAAATGTGACATTGGAAGCTTTTATCGGCTGACTCGTTTTCAGATTCGCTGATCTCGTCGTGGGATGTTGGTGCTGTGGGGTCTGCTGCCCTCTCAGGGTCAGAATCAGTGCCTGAATCCGAAGCCGCACCAGAATATGACCATGCGCCGAATGATCTACAAACAAACATACATTTTTGAAGTGAAAATTTCTTTAGCCACATTTGACACCTTTTGGTAGGTTAAAATCTTATGGGTTTCGTGTCATCTTATGGCTTTTTTGGGTGGGTTACGGTCAGCACACAGGCCGTCCATTCCGTCCAGGGCGACAAAAGGACAGCGTGCGGCCCCATAACCCACTTAGACCCAGGATGACCCTCTCCTTCGCCATTGGGCCGGCCACCAAGTTCCTTATCGTTCGTAGCCAGACCGGCACCGTAGCCCGCCTGGCTACTGCGTCTCAGACACTTTTTGGATGGGTGAAATCTCACTTTCCATTTGTTCATTTCAGCTCATATACGTCCCAATGTTGGGCTCGAGCCTCCTCCACAATAGGACGGAAATTAACCTTACTATACCATGCTGGTCAAACAAGTTGTTATAGGGCTTTGTTTCAACATTTCCTTCTCTTGCATAGATGTTATATGCGTATTATATGCCTTAGTTGTATTTTACGACATCCACAGGCAAGGGAGTGATGAATTGTATTCTTATTTCGTCACCACACGAATATATGAAATTGGTATATGGAAGTCTTCTCGAAAATCAAATCATTTATTCTGCATAAGCCCCTTAAGGGCACTTACATATTGTTAAACTTATACATTTTTTTAACACAATTAGGGACACGAAAAAAGTATAGATACTTTTAGATATCGAGTACTTGTCTTTCGATACCGATACTTTTGTACTCGATACTTTCTATTCGATACTTTCTATTCGATACTTTTACACAATGAGTACTTTTAGGCAGGTATCGTATCGAACAAATTGTAGAAAGTATATATTTTTTTTATGGGTGGGCTATGGTAAGCGCACGCGCGGTCCAGTCCGTCCGGGGCGATGAAAGGACGGCGCGCGGGCCCCCAACCCACCCGTACCCACGTCACCTCGTTGTTGGGCCGACCACCGGAGCAGATGTGACTTGTCGTCAGTGATCGGCCTGAAGGAATACCTTTTCGGGTAACCTCACCTCTCGACGTCCTGGTACGTCGGTCGCCGTCGCGCGGTCAGCCTCTCTGCGGGTGACGGACAGTTCCCCGGTCCGATCACCCGCGGCCTCGGCTAGGGCTATTGTAGAAAGTATCTATGTTAAACTCTTGACCTTACGGCTCACGCTTATGGTGACGCCATCTAAGTAAAGCGTAACGAACCTTCTAAAAAGTGGCTCGACATATTTTAATCCGAACACAGATGGACAAATTCCTAAAAAACAAAAAAAAGCTCATCACGACCTGGATTCTAGGAAAAGTAGTCAGTACTCGATACTTTGGAGTATCGATACTTTAATGAGTACGATACTTTTTCTTCGATACTACTCATGAGCACAGTATCGATACTTTCGTTTCGATATCGTGTCCCTAAACACAATACAATAATCTACCACCGGATCGCACCGCGGCCACAAGTTGAGAAGATCCGGCAAGAAACTCGGCGGGCTGTCATTTTTTTTATGTGAAACATCTATAGGCGAGGTTGAACTTAATCGTTGGCGTGGCGATAACGCCACGCTTGAATATGTACATTTGTGTAACGAAACCATAACCTATTTTAGAATTTTGTACAACGCCATCTAGTGAGCTCAAAATAAATTATTAACCTAAACACATACCTATAATGTATACTAATGAAAACAAATGTTTATTGAATATAAATCATTTTCTGAAAAAAAAAGGTATTATATTATTAATACTTTATGCCATATTAGTTCCTGTCGTAATCTGTTCTTTTATGCATATATACTTGTACAAAATAATTTCGATTTTTCATATTTGCCAGGCGTCCTGATTTTTTTAATCTTTTAAATATGTATACTTCATACAACAAATGGTATTAGCTCCAGTGGGATGCCCTTCGTAATTGTTTACATGTATGTATGTCTAACCTTTCGTCCTCGTGGGTATTGTTAGCGAGTGGCGCATCTGCCTGTTCCGATTCAGTCTTGTGTTTCTGTGTTTCATTATCGGACTCGGACTCGCTGTCCGAACTGTCCGACGAGGACGAACTGCCCGACGAGGAGCTGCCCGATGATGAGGAGGAACTTCCTGCAAACATATCAACAACCATATATGCACCATGCGTAAAAGCTATACTAGTAAAATCTACCAAACTTATAAATGTAGCTATAAATCTACCATATGTTAAATCTACTATCATAAAATCTACCATATGTAAAATCTACTATGATAAAATCTACCACTAAATTTATAAATCCTGTACTAAATCTCCCATTGTAAAATCCTACTAATATTATAAATGCGCAAGTTTGTGAGTATGTAAGGATGTGAAGATGTTTGTTGCTCTTTCACGCAAACACTACTGAATGGATTTTGATGCAACTTCACAATAATATAGCTTACATATCAGAATAACACATAGGCTATCATTTATCTCGATATTCCCAAGGGAATTTCCCCTATGCGGGTTAAACCGCAGGCCGCTGCTAGTTATCTATAAAAGGGGCAAAAAATTTGCGTTTGTTGTATGGGAGCCCTTATTTAGTTTATTTTAATTTGTTGTTATAGCGGCAACAGAAATACATAATTAGTAAAAATTTCAACTGTCTAGCTATCGCGGTTCTTGAGATACAGCCTGGTGGCAGACAGGCAGACAGACAGCGAAGTCTTAGTAATAGGGTCTCGTTTTTACCCTTTGGATACGGAACACTAAAAAGCATTGATACGCTCATTAACCTCTCGGTAAGGAGACCCTGGCGTGATCATATTCGAACCCAGCGCCATCTAGCGAGGATTAATGATAATCATTTATTTCTCACCATAACACTTTGTACACAATAACACTTATTTTGGAGTTACAAATTTTGTCATGGATCGCTGGTGCCTATGGTAGGTAGAAGATCTACCTGTAATAAAGGTCACCAGGAAATCCACGGGGACTGGGACTTATACTGAGTATAAATAGGACATGTGTAAGAACTTTTATGGCGGATGTAAGAATAGATTGTATGTAAATGTGGATGTAAGTTTGTGTGTAAGTATGCGTGTGTGTTTGTGTGTATCTATCTATGTAAGTGACTGCATATAGCGTGCATGGACACGGGCATTTCGTGCTTGTGTATGTGCGCGAGTGCCTAGAATGACACAATAACCTCTAGTAAGTTTTTCGTATTACTATAACATTGCTGAAGAAGCCATTCCTGCAAAATTATTTTGCATTTATATGCAGTTAGAAAGTGTAATGATAGAAATTTGTGGAGCTTATTGTAGAGATAAGGTCCAAGAAAAACAAAAAATCTGCGGCTAAATGAAGTTTTGATAGGAAACGAAGGGACAATGAGGTGATTGCGGCGTGTCGATTTATGCACAAAAGGTGCCAGAAAATGTTGTTTTAAAGTCGTAGCTAGAATGAATGAGTCTGACCGTAAGAATTTGGCAGTCTCTAGTGCTTAGCAGTAGGATATAAACGAGGTTTAAAACAGCCAACCTTTAGAAGGGCTCATTGAGCGCGTTCAATTTGTATGAAGTGTGATTTCGCAGCACCACCCTAGGTAGTTATGCAATAATTCAAAATAGATTGGCATAGTGATAGATAAACCATCTTCATAATATGTTCATTAGCCAATTGACGTAAATCCTTAAAAAATATATAAGTTTGCGAACTTTAGCAGATAAATAGTCTACATGATCTTTAAAAGTGAGTTTATGATCAATTAGTACTCCAAGGTATTTAATAGAATTCATTTTCTCTATACAATAGCCATTATCAGTAGAGCTGCCAACAGGTTTGGCTATTATTTCAAAGATATTGTCGGAACTGTTTTCAATATCACGAATAGTAAAGCTAATTAATTTAGTTTTGAGAAGATTTAGAGTAAGAACATTATCATGTAGCCATTTATTGACGGAATCAAATCCTCTTTGAGCAAGAGACTAAGTGCCAGACCAAGAGCTTGAAGAAAGTACAAGTGCAGTGTCATCCGCATATGTGAAAATAGCTCCATGGTCTAGAGGAAGCGTACATAGATCGTTTATGTACACCAAGAATAAACTTGGGTCAAGAATACTTCCCTGAGGCACGCCGTAAAAAATAGGCAGTTCCGAGCTAACGTGAGAACCAATCTTGACTACCTGTGATCTATCGCTCAGATAACTTTCGAAATAGGGACAACTGTTTGCCCCTTATACCCAGAGATTCAAGCTTGGGTAATAAAATAGGAATGGACACAGTATCAAATGCCTTCATGATATCGAGAAAAAGATCAATACATTTTTGTCGCCCATCCAGCTTTCTCACTATATAATCAACCAAACTATGTACAGCATTTGCAGAAGAGAATTTTTTCTAAAACCCATATTGGTTTGGAGATATTAAAGAGTGTGCTTCTAGATAACTAACAAGTCTAGAGTTCAGAATTTTTCTAGTATCTTTGACATCGTAGGAAGAACAGAGATAGGACGATAGTTTCCAATTTAATTACGATCACCGATCACATATATCAATATAAACAGGGTAAATTATAACCTTCTTAAAATGGTTAGGAAAGACACCAGTGCTCATACTTAAATTGCAAATATGAGTAAGCGGGGGAATAATTATATATTTGTGTTCTTTTAAGAACTCGGAGGAGATACCATCCCAACCACATGAACAGTTACTTTTTAAAGACATAATTAGACCGTCCACTTCAGACTCATCTGTATCAATTAATTTGATTGAAGTAAACATAGTTTTTTAAAAATAAAATTGGTGGCTATGGTTTGCACGTGAACAAGCAGGATAATTATGATGACGTAGGCCCACACTTGCCTAATTGATGAATCATTTAAAACCGTTTGAAATCGTTTGAACCGAATCTATTGGCAATTCCAATAGATTCGGTTTCCAAACCCACGTGTGGCTACCATTTGTGGCTCGTAAATACAATGTGTAGATGGAGAGGCATTAAAAACTTACCTGAACCAGAGCTGCTGCTGTCGGAGTCAGAATTGGAGCTGTCTTCCAGCTTCTCCACGCGTGTCTCCATCTCCTTGACTGAAGCGCCACCTATATATTAGGTATTCGTTACTAAGATTTTTTTTAAAGACACTGCGAGACCTGCACTAAGGTAATTATCCTTGTATTGCGGTGTGACTTTACAAACATAAAATTAACTGACACAACATTACATACAGACTCAGAATAACAATTTGTGGAGCACCCAAAGTGTTGTTCTGCGTGGGATTCGAACCCACGACACCGACACGGTAGGTCGGTATCTTAACCACTACCCCATTTGTGCAGTCTGAAATTAGTTTTTAACCAAGATAATTGGTGAATTAAGAAGGAAAATTTATTATTGGAGTGACATGGGGTCATGACCCCTAAATTTATGGTGACCCCCATTGCAGTGATTTTTGTGTTAATTCTTTAGTATTAACAATATACCTTAAGACGAGCGAGACACTATTTAAAAGACGGGTATTCATAAAAGAAAAAAGTTTCATTAAGGGGTACGGGAAAGAAAAAACTTTGGGAAACACTGTTATAACAAAAAGTACCGCAATTCAATATTTAGAACCACACTTCCCCAGATTCCAGACAAAGATTTGTGTACTTTTTAAAAAAAAAATTGTTTAAATTCACTTCTAACTCCTGGAATTTTGCAATCAATCTTTCACTCATTTACACAATCGGGGCTGACAATGCATGATTATTTAAATGTCGCCATTTTGCCATCCAAAATGGCGGACGTCACAAAATGGCGATTATCGATTGGCAATTTATAATTTATATAAACCCTATAATATGGGTATCAAATAAAAAGGCTTGATAAGCAAAACATAATAAATGGGTTAACATTATTCGAAATCCAATATGGCGGACATCACTATTAAAAGCCTTTTTTAATATCTTTAAACAAAATAATTTTATACCAAGTAAATACTCCACCATGTTATTACGTAATATTTATTCATAGAAGATCACTGCTTCTTTTGTCATCTTCCTCTTTCTTGGATATTAAGACTAGGGGACAAAAGCAGATCACTGGACGGGGCACTGAAGGGCGGGTGCCGATGGCCCGCCCACATGGCGAATGAATGATACGAGTACGGCAGGTTATAGGGTCGTACGCCGTCCCTTCCATCGTCCCGGGCGGCTCAATTGAATTGTCATCATACCATGTCCTCTAAAAATAGGGACAAAACGAGATAACATCGTAAATTTACTACACAAATGTTATATGGATTCTCAACGACATTTCTTGTGGAGAGCCATACTCATTAGTTAACGCTGATAGATTGCTGAAGGTATAAATGAATGATGTTACCTTCGGAGCTTCTGATGGAGAGTACGTCATCGTCCCTCCGCTGACCATCGACGTTGGGCTTCTTAAAATTGGCAGCTAATAAATGTGTGTCGTACAAGTCGTCCTAAATACAAAATAAATAGCATTAATTTTATTCTTGTGCTGCGGGACGGATGCACGTGTCAACTAACGACACCTAAATTTTAGGTAACACTTAAAACAGATCTATACAACATACAAGGTACAACATCAAAGATCCTTGCGGAATTCAGTAGTCCGCATCAAAAGACCACTTCTTTTCGCTTTTAAATCACGGATCTATTTCTCATTATTAACTGATACAATAAGCTTTAAAAATTAGTGCTAATCATGCAATTTGATAAAGGGATAAAGGTATAAAGATCTCACGAACCGACAGAAAAATAGGTAATAAAGTATTTTGTAAGATAGTTTGATTTGAGGTTTAAATTATCTCAACGTGTTGCCCAAAACTTAGGCCTTTAGAGAAAGTCGACATTAGAATACAAAGTCACCTCCTCCTCCTATCTCTTATATCCATTATATTCAAGGTCCAATCCAACTTTCACATCACAGACCACACGAAATGCAGTTTACATGTTAAAAGATAACATCAATCTGTTTAAAGTAGGCTCAGAGGGGGGTCATGGCTCAATGACCCCCTCACAGATTCAGAACCTTATAAATAATTTTAATCTTATAAATAAGCTTATTTAAGTATTTTCATATCGTGTGAAAATAACGAAATTATATTGCTAACTCTTTGTGTGGTGACGGAGTAAGAATATTCATCACACCTTATTGTGCACGTGGGTGTCGTAAAAGACGACTAAGGGATATAATACGCATATAACATCTATGCAAAAGAAGTAACGCACGACATGAAAGCCTATACCACGGAGAACACACGGAGAACTAACAGTATAATTAGGAGTGGTAGGACCACACTGTCGACAGTTATCTGTCTACAGCCACGGGCCGGTCCGTCCGGGGCAGTACCACGCTCTAGCAGAAAATCGACGTCTGAATAGTAACAATTTGTTACTGCGCTTCGTTCGGTGAGCGAGAGAGCCGGAAGCCCAACTTTCTGAGGGTGATTGCGTGTAGAGGGTTTTGGTGGTGCCCTTGGTATCACCGAGCCTCAATGCACGCATTCACACTCCCTTCGCTTTCTTCGCGGTAGGCAACGGCCTTGTAAAGGTCCATGAGCGGCAGCAACACTTACCATCAGGTGTACTGTTTGCTCGTTTGCCACCGTTTACAATAAAAAAAATAATTCGTTTTTTCAGAAGACGTGAAAACATTTAAATAAACTATTTAAAATTGTTATTTCAATCATTTATATGAAGTTCTGAACCTGTAAAGGGGTCATGGCTCAATGACTCCCCGAGTTCAGGTTCTGAACCTGTGAGGGGGTCATTGAGCCATGACCCCCCTCTGAGCCTACTTTAAACAAACTGATATTATCTTAGGGACTCTCGAGTTATCTTAGTGAATAATGGCTGTAAATATATACATACCTTATCTATATTAGCATATTTTTCGTGTATATGCCTCAACGCACGTAGATTTTCATCAAGACTTAAGGAATCCGATGCCTGGCTTGGAGACCCTGGACAAAAACATTATTAAAGTTATACTTTTTTTTGGGGCATTAGGGCAAAATTATAAGTGATTTAAAAAAAATAAAGAAAAATTATAACAGTAATTTTATACATCATCACGTAAATTCGACACCCTGAAGTTAGCCAGTCAACATTTTTTACGATGCGCGCGACAACGTTACAAAAAACCGACACTCCGAAGTTATTCAACTTTTTTTTTTCGATTCGCGTGCACACCGCCACGAAAAACCGACACCCTGATGTTAGCTATTCAGCCTTTTCTACTATGCGCGCGCACACCGTTACGAAAAATTGTGAGCATGAAAAAAGCCCTTATTTTGATATTACAGACACTTAAATTTTATTTATTGTTATAGATGTATATGATGGTGAAGACTTACCCAAATCCGGTTCATCATCACTGTCGAGGGTGATCGGTTCAGAGTTGTCCGGCATGAGGTTACTTCTGACCCGAATCTCTGTAAGAGAAGCATAATTCTCTGCTTAGTTCTCCTTCCTCTTAAGTCTTCATATCGCCTACTTTCAAGAAAAATTGATAATCAGCACCATTCATTAGCCATTCTGGCCAGTATACCATTATCCATCCATCACCCTAATCAAATTCACTAGAAAGTAAGTTTGTTTAAGTTTGTGTAAGTTTGTTTGTAAGAACCCTCAACCTGTTTCAACTACTGCTAGGTCAAAGTAAGATATTGAATGATGCCTCAAGCCTATTTCAACAACTGCCGAAGTAAAGTAAGTTATTGACTGAATCCTCGGCCTATTTCAACAACTGTTAATGCAAATATAAGTCGTTAAATGAACCCTCAGCCTATTTCAACAACTGCTAAGGCAAAGTAAGGTATTTAATGAAACCTCAAGCCTATTTCAATAACTGTCCGGTCAAAGTAAGGCATTGAATGTTACCTCAAGCCTATTTCAACAACTGCCAAAACTAATTTATTGAATGAACCCAATTAGCCAATATACAATTTCTGCCAAGGCAAAGAAAGTCATTGAATTAACTCTCAGCCTGTTTCAACAACTACCAAATCAAAGTAAGGTATTGCTTGAAAGACTCCCACGTGAAATAGGGTAGATTTTTTTTTTAATTATGCGTATTTTCTTCTAGAAAAGAAATATCCTTTCGTGCTTTTTTTGGGTCAGTTTCGCATCAAATTTATCAGTTGTCTCGTGAGGGCTCAATGATTCGTTACTCTGAGTCTTTTTTATAAAGGATTTTTCAAGAAGAACTTTGTTTTCTAAAACAAAATAAAACAAGAAATTTAGATGAAGATGATTCAAATTTTTATTGTATTACGAAGAGAAAAGTTCGGCAATTATGAATGAAAAATGATATCTGGCAAATGTCCACCACGACCACGTTGAGAGATGTCGATTCTTTTATCAAAGTTTTTAATCACTTTTTGGCAAAATGGCGGGTCTATTTCGTTAATCGGATCACGGATTTTGAGTTCTAAGGCTGCAATCGATTCGATTGGCTCCGTATAGACTCTGTCCTTAACATAGCCCCACGAAAAATAATCCAGTGGTGTTAAATCACACGATCTGGCTGGCCACATAACAGCTCAGTTCTTGTTTTATTTTGTTTTAGAAAACAAAGTTCTTGTTGAAAAACCCGATACTTACTGGGCTGCTGGACCTGTTGTTTATTGACGGCCAGCTGATCCACCTTCCTTGGTCTTCCACGTTTACCTTTCACTCGTTCTGTCGTCGGAATCTGCTAGCGGAGAACAATTCAAGATAATTTTTTATGTATAGAATATTGTCAATTATAACATTTTACTTTAAACCAAGAAATTTTCCGTGTGATTATGTCATGTCAGCCCTCATAAGTCTCACTATTTGGCGTAGGCCACCTCCACAATGGGAGGAAAATTGGCCTACGACACCACACTGATCAGATGTGTTGGCATACGGTTTTACGGTTTTAATCGTTAATTAACGAAGTTAACAATCTGGTTAACGGATTAACTTTTAAGTTAATTTCAGAATATGTTAACGCTCTTGTTAACTTCCGTTAAGTTGAACTTCTGTTAACTTTAGTCCGTTACATAAGTCGTTTGTTGATATGCTGTCATTTTGTTTCGTTTGAATTAAGCGCCACGTCATGCTAAGTTCCACGACGAATGCGCCCCCCCCCAAGTCGTTAGCAGCGGATCGTGTTGTAGAGGAGTCCAAGCGCACGTTCCACTACCTATATCCGTGACATAATTACCATACGGAAGGTGGTTACCGCGTCCCAGTTCCTGAAGCCGTTGAGCATCGCCCTAGCGATCAGATCGGCACTATTGATTAGGACGAGTTCAAGGCGCTGCTCTGTCCACGAGGCATACACCTCGTGTGTACTGCGCAGTGTCCTCGTCGCAAATGCAATGGTGGCAGGACGGTATGGTCTCTTTCCCCGCGACCGTGTGTGGATATTTGGCGAAGCCACCATGCCCCGTTAATACCTGCATCAGTCGGAAGGAAAGTACCTCGTGCCGCAGTACTCCGTCAGCACCGGCCGGAAAGCCCCGAGGGTGCGAACATCGTACCGAAGCCTCGCCAACCGGACAGCCCAACGGAAAATGACGTCACGGCGGACGTCGTCGTCCCCGGGCGGCCATCTGGATAAACTAGACTAAGCCAGTCCCCGCTCCGCCTCGCGAAAAAGGCAACAGATTCCGAGCCTTCATCAATTGCAGTCAATTCTTCTAATGTAGATTATGATAATAGCAGAAGTGATATGTTCTCCTCCACCTGGTTATTACGTCAGAAAGCGTCGTAAAATATTGATGAATCTTTAGGTATCACGACTACCGGCAGTAGCGTATCGCAATCTTGTGTGGACAGATGCATACATAATGAAACATAATTCCATTACATGCTGTAGAATTTATCTATTTCTCTCACAAGGAGACAGACGTGTGGGTCGGGGATTTCCATGATTTTTGGTAGGGTGGTGGAGGGGGCCCGAGGGTATCACAACTACCAGATATTAGGGTCAACTGGGCCCTCGTTAAAAAGATTTTAAGCGTCAAAGTTTCATTCCCAAAAATCATGGAAATCCCCGACCCATACGTCCGAGTGTCTCCTTGTCAGCCTAAAAGCAGTATAAGTTTTTAAATTGTTAACTTTTAACTATTAACTTTAACTTGCGTTAAATTTTCGCAAATTTAACGCTTTAACGATTATCGAAGTTAACATTTTAATTAACGATTAACGAAGTTAAATTGTGGATTAACTGTGCCCACCTGTGCATATCATATCCCTTTGTCGTCTTTAAAGACACCCATGGGCAAGATGGTGAAGGGTTGGTGAATTGTATTCTCACTCACGAATACAATTCACCAACCCCCTTTTACGACAACCATGGCCTCTTACCCGATAAGAGATTTAATATATATATATATATAACATCCATTCATGATAAGGAAACCTCGAATTAAGATCCTTTACCAATCTGTCTGATCAGCATGGTATAGTAAGGTCAATAGTGGAACATATATGAGCCTGCCTGCCATCATAAGCGATCCAAAAAAAAATACAGGTTTCATATCGGAGTCCAAAAAAAAGGAGATTCATTTAAAGATTTTACCAAAAAAAAAAAAACAACTGGATTAAATTGAATGGGACCAAACGGGCAGCACCAGCTCTAAAATAAAAAAAATAATCATCAAAATCGGTTCAGTCGAAAGTGACTGCACAGATGGCGCAGTGGTTAAGATACCGATCTACTATGCCAGTGTCGTGGTTTCGAATCCCACACAGGACAACACTTAGTGCGAACCACAAACTGTTGTTCTGTGTCTGTATGTAATGTTGTGTCAGTTAATTATATGTTTGTAAAGTCACAACGCAATACAAGAATTATTTACTTAGTGCAGTGTTATCTTTAAAATAGTTCTGACGTAACAAAGATAAAAAAATACATTCGAATTGAGAACCTCCTGCTTTTTGACGTCGGTTAAAACGTTACTCTAAGCCTGGTTATCTTTATACATATATTTATTGTGTACGTGTATGTCACTGAACTCCTAAACGGCTGGACCGATATTAAATAAATAAATAAATGTTGATGAAATTTATTGTGTGTGTTCAAGGGAATAGATTCGCATTTGGACCCGGTAGGTGGCGCTGCTGTCGATTTCAAGGAGAATTCCTTTCATTTTATTTGAACAGAACAACGTCTGTTGGGTCAGCTAGTTACACATAAGTCTTACCCTTAAGTCTATAAAAAAATGTTTCTCATAACCTTAATACTTCTAAGTCCATGATTGACAGCTACCATCTACCATCAGCAGTTCAGCAGCACATCGGCAATACTTACAACATCTTTCTTAGCGCTGGGCGTTCTTTTTGTGTATTTCCTCTTGACCCTTGGAGTGGTATCGCCCGTGGATGATGAGGCGGCAGAATCTGGAATATTCTTAGCATTAGATGGTAAAGGATTTTAAATTTCTTTCTTCTTGTCAAGGTTCATTCAAAATGGATGAAGTGTATAATCCACGTGAATTACAATTGTGCCAGAAATGAGTCTAATACCTTATATATACCTTTTTTAATTTGTGGCAACACTGCGCCACTGAAATTTAAAAAAAAAGTTGAATATTTTCTACTCTCTGGTTTAAGTAATCAGCTATTTTTCTTTAATATTAGGGCTGTTGATAAAATATCGATATATCGATATTATTATTTAAAAATATCAGTACTTATTACTGATATTTTTTGAACGATATATCGATACTAAAAAGTAAATATCGAGGGTCGATATTTATATGAAGAAATTTGTTGTTTGATCTTTTCTTGTAAAGTATTTATTCTAAAAATTCACGGTAACCTTAATTTACTGTAAAAATGCACGTATGAAATTAATAATAAATTTTAAATTAAACTACTTTACGGATTTTATTTATGAAAAAATTAAATTGTTTATGGTTAGTAATTATATAGAATCATTTTCTTCTTACACTGGCAATTAATTTATATCAAAATGTGGGCCAATATTTAATAACTATTTTCTGTATCGGGTAGATAATTATAAATTTTCTGCAATAACGATGACTTATTGGACGTGAGACATCGTACTCCACCCATGACCATGAACGCTGCAAAGTGTTCGAAACGTCGGGCAATCAAAAATCAAATACAAACGCGATAAAATCCGTAAAGTAGTTTTATTTAAAATGTGTAATACTCGCGTAAACATCAGAAATCATTAATAATAAATTGTCACTTACTTCTAGAATTTAGCTTAAAAAACAAGTTCATCACGGAAACCCCGCATTGAACGAAGCTAAAATGTGTTCATAGGGAAAATTATATCGATATAACGAACTCCGATATTAATATATTTAAAAATATTGATATATCGAAAACACTACTTTTTTTATAAAATATCAACAGCCCTAGTTTCAATTCGTCCGGTCGTATAGGCAAAGGTAATAAAGCCAATACAGCCAAGTATTATATAGCAGTATTGCAGTTTTCTTAATAATCTTAATTTTAAAATTATTAATGTATATAATACCATAGAAAATTAAATTACTGAATCAATTAAGAATGCCGCATATAATTTGCATATTAACGCCAAAAACACTGAATCCGATTGAAAGTTAACTGATGACGTCATTAATATGGCGGCTGTATTGACATTTTACAAGGATTATACTCCCATTTTCAAATTATATTTACTTATTATTAATACAATTTAGCATGCTGTGATTATTTTATTATCTAAAAAAGCATAAGCAAGTTTTTTAAAGCATTATCTACATGTTAGTTTTAATATTATTGTTTAAATATATACCATGCTGGAACGGAACGATAAGAATGATGAGTGAATGGAAATGTAATCACAAAATTTGTACGACGAATGTGACTTATGAACGAATGAGGTTGATGACATATCGAAATAGAATGGAGAGAAAGAGCGGTTAAATAGGACCTTTTTCGATCTGTTGGTATACTATTTGTTTGTTACTCTAGTGTATTTTGCCTTATTTTGTAGTTATTAGCGTTTACCTTATTATAGTATAATCTTTAGAATTTATATAGACTCTTAGATCGAAATAAGTGTGTTTTCTTTCATTCTTTCTTGCACGTTGTTTTCTCTTAAATATTAAACAGACTGTTGTCAAAAAAAATGCAAATATGTATGTGTATTTCACCTCAAATTACTACTAGAAATCAATCATACCCATGATTTTTTTTTAATTTAGTAAAATTTGTATATAGCAAATTTAATATAAATAAATTTTAAGATCCGTCTAACACAGATAGCGATCTCGAGACCTCACAGTTCGATAGCCACATGCTAACACTACTAAACTAAACAGCTATACATTTAAAAATATATCTAATAATTCATATAAACATATATTTTGTTTAACTCGGATACGGCTGTAACGATTGAAAGCAAATATTTAACGGTGATGACTATCGTTAGTCTATCGATACTGCGGCAATAGTGGAAATATCGATAAGGACTATCGATAGCATCGTTACTATCGATAGCACAGTGTGGTAATACTATCGACAACATTTTTTTTTTGGGACGGGCTACGGTCAGCGCATTCGCCGTCTGGCTCTGTCCGGGCCTTCGTAGTTGGGCCGACCACCAGTGCAGAGTTCCTTGACTTCAGTGGTCGGCCCGACGTACTACCCCGAGAGAGTACCGTGTCACATAGAGGTCGCCTTCCCGGGACGCCGATCGCCGTTGCGAGGCCAGCATCTCCGCGGGTGCCAGACTAAATCCCCAGTCCGGTCACACGCAGCCTCTATACTATTGACAACTTGCAACAATATCGATAGTAATGATAGTATTACATCTTGATAATCACAATGCTATTGATACTATTTGCCTCCTCGCCATCACTACTATTTAGACAAGGCTTTACTTTTTAAACTTATTTATCTGTGCCATTAATATGGAATTTAAAAGAAAAAAATAAATATCTTAAAACGCAATCTTGTAAATAAAATAATTTGCTTGGATAATATGGGAAGTTAATAGAACCTCCAAGCTATAAGAGATGGCGCTACAAAACAACGTCACCTACCTACCATTTTTATGTAAAATTTTATTTTACAAAAACAAAGTGTTTGTACTTATGTACGTAAGTAAGAAGTTATATTTCTTTGGCGTAAAAAG
The DNA here is from genome assembly GCA_032191425.1 of Lymantria dispar. Taxonomy (NCBI): domain Eukaryota; kingdom Metazoa; phylum Arthropoda; class Insecta; order Lepidoptera; family Erebidae; genus Lymantria; species Lymantria dispar. The sequence goes on from CM063467.1 coordinate 2,745,551, forward strand.
ATAAAAATAGTTTGTAGAAAAAACGACTCTAATAATAGAAAAAAAGGTATTTAATACATTGAAAGTTTTATTATAACGCATTATCTAGTTGACATTTGTGACGGTGTCCGCGTCGCATCATAAAAATGTTGGCTTGCTAACTTCAGGGTGTCAGTTGTTCATGACGGTGTAAAAAAATCACTCTCATCATTTTTCCTTAACACGCCAATAGAAGTACAACTTCAAAAACAATTTAAAATCTCAAAAGCGCTAGAAAAACAATTCAAAAGCAAATCAGCCATTCACTAACTATTAATTTGCCTTCTAAACCAATCACATCTACTTGAACTGTTCTATAAGAAAATTATTATATAAAAGCAAAAACCTTAATCCTAATTACTTATTTCTTTATATATTGAATAATATAATAAAAAAAACGACTTCAACCTTTCTCATGAATGCTATTGTCAGAACCTAAACAAAAAGCCGACTTCAAACTGGACCAAATTGAAATGGGACCATACGGGAAGCACCAGTTTCCAAATAAAAAATAATCATAAAAATCGGCTCACCCAGTCGAAAGTTCTGAGACAACGAACATAAAAAGAACAGTCGCATTGTGAGCCTTCTACTTTTTGGAGGTCGATTGAAAATGGTATTTCCCAACGACATATGATGCGAATGAATAGATCAAAGATTAGATCCACAGAGGTCCACAGCTTGAAGTCACTCTGTTACAGAACCATTGGGATTTCTTTTTTTTTGTGTGTGTATAGCTGTTAGCCGCAGATGGCTTTCACAGCTTGACCCGGACTATGGATGAGCGCTAAGGGCTCTCAACCCAGTATACCATCGAGAGAATATGATATTTAAAAAATATAGCTCACTAGTCGGACCACAAATACCATGGAATCAGGTCGAAAAAATTGTGCAAATAGCACTCGGACACAAATTACATCCAGACTCGGCACTATAAAGATAATATTCAAAAATAGATATCAAATTATTTGAGTGTACCGTATCGATAGGCCGAGACCAGAAATGAAGCTGCGGAGTACGGAACTATCTCGATACGAATCTATGTTTACAAGAATCCAATTCAGAATTAAAGAAATATATTTACAAGAATTTAACGCCATATTTTCTTATTTCTCAATGTTTACAAGAATCCCCTTCAGAATTTAAGAAAGACGTTTACAAGAATCCGCTTCAAAATTAAAACGGCAAGAATTAACAATTTATGCTCATCATTTATTTAATAGATAGAAATTATGGTTCAGTAACTAAAAAAATATGACATGAAAAGCACATCGTACTATTGGTTGAAGCGATCAAAAGAAATAATACAAAACAGCAGAAACAACATTTCTATAACCGCGAGGAGCTTACGTATAAGCATAACAAAAATAAAAAAATCCTACGCATAAAAATTGTACAAAAACATATTTTTTGAATTATTTCTTATAGAACAGAATATACACACATGCAGAATTTTCTCCATCTTTTACCTTTCCTCTTTATAAATTTCCCATTTCTTCTTACAAGACCCCTCCTATCATCTTTCCTCGCAGTATTGCCAACCTTCCGCATTTTAACTAATCTAATTTTAGGGGCTGGCAACTTTTTTCCGGTCATCATTTTGTGCGCCGACATATTTCTCATGATTGGTTTAGCTATATGTGAATTTTTTGGTGTTAGTCAAGCGTTTGCATGAGTCGAGATTGTAAGAATTTTATACAAGAATCGAGATTGTTTGAGAAAATACTTGCAACCTCTTTTTAGTGTTTAGCATTTACACAGGACAAGAATAAGTAAAGAAAAATAATCAAGTTTTCATTAAAATTATTTTCGCGAGAAAATCTATATAAACAGTTTTATTTCAAATAAATTAGATAGTGTTGAACTATCGTTAAGGCAACTATTTAGGAAGAACAATTTATATCCTTGCTTATGATTCTTGCCTCATTCTTGCTTCTTGCTCAAGAAGTGTTTAGTACAATTAGTGAACACACTGTCTATAGACGTCTTAGAATCAAATCCTCAATAGAAACCTTTGGAGGTCATAAATTATTAATCTCAGCATAAAATTATTCATTATTTTTGGGAAAAAAAATTGATCTGCTATACCACGCTGGTCAGACGTGTTGGTATAGGATTTTATATAGTTTTCTTTCTCTAACATATTTATTTTTATATTCCATTCATCATCATCATCACAGCCCACACTCGTCCCACTGTTGGGCTCGGGCCTCTTCCAGAATCGGAAGGGATTTGACCTACTATACCATGCTGGTCAGATATGTTGGTAAAGGGTTTCATTTATAGTTTTCCTTCTCTTGCACAGATGTTATATGAGTATTATATCCCTCAGCCGTCTTTTACGACATCCACGGGCAAGATAGGGAGCGATGAATTGTATTCTTACTCCGTCACCACAAGGAAATTATATTCCATTAGTAGGCTTTTACGACACCGTCAATCTCTCTCCTATTATAGAGGCTCGAGCCTTTTTTATTGCGGTGGGCTATGGTCAGCACATCCGCCACCCGGCTCCGTCTGGAGTGACAGAGAGGCAGCGCGCGGCTCCATAACCTCCACAAAGTAGGTCGCCTTCATCGTTGGGCCGACCCCTGGTGCCGATTTCCTTGTCTTCAATGGTCGGCTCGACGGAATACCGTGAGGAGGTACCTCCTCTCGACGTCCCTTTCCCGGGATATCGGTCGCTGCGGGTGACGGACTAAAATTCCCGGTCCGTCACCCGCGGCAGGAGGCTCGAGCCCAGCAGTCAGACGTAAATGACCTGTGATGACACGATGAAGTATCCTCGGGGTTTATGTGTAATAAATGATTTGAATTTAAAATGACCGAAAGGCTTTATTGAGGATTTGATTCTAAAACAATTGATATACGCACGGCAATGCTTGTTACAAATGAAAATAAACACATGAATCAATTATATTATTACAAACTGTGTATCCATAGTCCGATAAATACAATAAAAATACAAAATTTTAATATTATTTTTTGTAAAAAAAGAAACCGCCTTCAATAATGTAGAAAATGTAGATTATTTTTTTTTGTTTATTTTCAAAAACCGTTTGTCCGATTTCGATAAAATTTTCAGGGGACCATTTGGGAACAAAAAAAAACCCTTTCCAACAAAAGACAACCATCAAAATCGGTTTATAAACGACGAAGTTATCCGCGAACAAACATAAAAAAAGCATATATACGGTCGAATTGAGAGACCTCCTTTTTTTGAAGTTGGTTAAAAAATTGTTGTTCGAAACGTCGGGCAATCATAAATCAAATACAAACGCGATATAATCCGTAAAAGTAGTTTTATTTACAATGTGTAGTGCTCGCGTAAACATCAAATATCATTAAGTAAACATTGACTTAAAAAATTGCATACTTTTATGAATTAAATTATTATCACTGAATTATGATTATTTTATATAATACAAAGGAGTTAATTGAAAATTACAATTTTTTCGATAAATGAACATTTATTTGCACTCGTTAATTCAAATATTTTACTGAAAAGAAATAGATGTGTCACAAGCCGAACGCTTAGTCCGATCGTGCCTCTCTATCGCATGTTACGTGATCTCGCTTGCACGCTCGGCTCAGGCGGAACGTGACAATGATCGATCGATCATGCTTTTCATGCGTGCAGCCGGCTTTCATCGATTTATAAGACTTTATCACATCAAAAACTCATCACAATCCATTTGTTTAAGAGCTACGATACTAGAGACAAACATATAGACGGAAATTTATGACAACCCCTGTTTTTGTGTCGGAGGTTAATAAAAAAATAATAATCGTCAATGGATACACTAATTCAATTATAATTCCGTTAAAGAGAGAGATGTAGATTTTTTTAATTTTTATTTTGAATTTCTGAATAATAAATCACTGCTGTAGACTTTGCTATTAATACGCCAAAAAATATGTGCTACAAGACAGAGCTAGCCGGGACCTCATAGCAATTCCAATAATACAAGTTTCTCACTTATCTAAGTCCCATTGAACCAGGTTTCAATGTATTTTTTTTATATTTATTTTTTAAATTACAACTCTCTTTAGCGAAATTTCTTTTATTATAGAGTAGAATATATATGTACAAGAATAGAAGATAAAAAGAAATCCTTACCTCCAGTGGCTCGTCTCTTATATTCTCTCTTCGCCTTGCGCTCCAATGCTTCTGTAGGACAAAAGAAGAAAAAAAATTTAAGTTGTTGGTAGTACAACAAATCACCCCTTTGGCATTTATTTACAAGAAATCATCACTCATATTTACTCTATTATATGTATTCTAACAAATCACCCCTTTGACTGGCGTTTATTTACAAGCATATCATCACACATATTTACTCTATTGTAGGTATTCCAACAAATCACCCCTTTGACTGGCATTTATTTACAAGAAAATCACCACTCATATTTTATAGAAACTATTATTTTATTGAAAACACATCCACATTATAACTATTACGTATTACAAATAAATTGTGCATATTTATCATTCATTATTTCAGCTCATATACGTCCCACTGCTGGGATGAAACCTTTTCCAAAATGGGCAGGAAGTTGACCTACTTGGTATAGGATTTTGTTTAGAGTTTTTTCTCTTGCATAGATGTTATATGTGTATTTATCTCTTATCCTCTTTTACGACATTCACGTGCAAGATAGAGGGTGTTAAATTGTATTCTTATTCTGTCACTACACGGAGATACATATTAATTGATATTAAAAATAACCTTAAACAAAATTGTCCCTTCTAAATATAAAATCATCCCTCAAACTTTGCTATAATATTGCCAAAACAAAAATCAGCTCACCAATTACTACCAGTTTTTACTTACAATATCCGTGTGATGACGGAGAAAGAATACAATTCACCACTATCCTATCTTGCACGTGGATGTCGTAAAAGACTACTAAGAGAGGGGTACAATATGCAAACATTTATGCAAGAGAAGGTAATCTCAAAATAAAACACCTTTTTTTTGGAGGTGGGCTATGGTTAGCGTACCCGCCGCCCGGCTCCGTCCGGGACGACAGAGGAGCTGCGCGCGGCCCCGTAACCCACCCAATAACACGTCGCCTTCGTCATTGGACCGACCACCGGTGCAGGGTAACTTGTCGTCTGTGGTCGGCCCGACGGCATACCCCTAAACAGTAACCTCTCCCCGACGAAGTTTCACTTCTGACATACGTACTTAGTAATCATCATCATCATCGCAGCCCACATACGTCCCACCGTTGGGCTCGGGCCTCCTCCACAATGGGAGGGAATTTGACCTACTATACGATGCTGGTCAGACATGTTGGTATAGGGTTTCATTTCGAGTTTTCCTTCTCTTGCACAGATCTTATGTGCATATTATATCCCATAGTCGTCTTGTACGACATCCACGGGCAAGATAGGGAGTGGTGAATTGTATTCTTACTCCGTCACCACACGTACTTAGTACTCACGCTATTTTTTTCTGGTAGCCTATAGTTCGTACACACCCTGCCCAATCTGTGGGAGGCGACGTATTCCCTCTCCACCGTTATTGGGCCGAAAACTAGTACCGATTCCTAACATCCATGGCTGGTGCGTCACCCTTCCAGATACAATCCCTCAGGCCAACTCTGGAACTTCCCGCTATACTCGATTTTATAAAGTTTAACGCTATCATTGTCATTCATTTCAGCTCATATACCTCCTACTATTGGGCTCGAGCCTCCTCCACAGTGGGAAGGCAATTGACCTTACTATACCATGCTGGTCAGATGGGTTAGTATAGTTTCATTTCAAAACGATTTCAAATTTTTATGCGAGTATTATAAATCCTTACTAATATTATAAATGCGAAAGTACGTCTGTTTGTTTGTTACGCTTAAACCACCGAACCGATTTCAAAAATCCTTTCACCAATTGAAAGCTATAATATCAAGAAGTACTTTAGGTTATATTTTATCCCGGTATTCCCACGGGAACGGGAACTACGAGGGTAAGGCGACTGAAACTGAAGCGAAGCGAGGGCGGGTTGCTATTTGTAAGTAAAATTATTTTTACAAATTTTATCGCGTTTGTATTTGATTTTTGATTGCCTGACGTTTCGAACACTTAACAGAATCCATACGGATACGAATATCATTTTGGTAACAGTCAGAACAGCTTCCTAGGACATCGAAATGGTCAAGATTTGATAAAAACTCAATTTTCGTAGAACTATAAAACCAATAACTTCCTGGATAACGATTTTTAGTAGTTAAATTATATTAAGGAAACAAAATCTATTACTATACAAATTAAAATATTATCAATTCCAAGTTTTCCTTCCGCCCGAATGTTTCGTGAATATTAAATTACTTATTTACCATCTAGCGTCTTATACTCGACTAACGTGTGTTTCCGTCCCTTTGCGATATTACTGTACGCGATTATACTCCATGAGGACTCGGGTTCGATCCCAGATCGGGTGAAATTTTATAGCATTTTTTATTTCAGAGAAGAAAATAGCTCACGTTATTCATTACACAGACAACTACTTGTTAGTAAAATATTATCAAAATTGGTTAAGCCGTTAACTGACAGATTAAACAATTTAAAATTTGTTTTTAGGCATAGGTATCTCGTAAATAACCCTACAAGTATGACATAAACCTATTATGTTGGACATTAATTTTAAATTTATTAATTTGTGTAAATTCGAAGCTTTCCTTCCCCGAATGCTTCATGAATAACATAACCAGTACTACTTTTCCGTGTGGTGACCGAGTAAGAATACAATTCACCACTCCCTATCTTGCCCGTGGGTGTCGTAAAAGACGACTAAGGGATATAATACGCATATAACATCATTGCAAGAGAAGAAGCACTCGAAATAAAAGCAACACGCCCGTCCAGCGTGGTATAGCAGGTCAATTTCCCTCCTATTGTGGAGGAGGCTTAGCCAAACAGTGGAATGGGATGGGCTGGGATGGTGACGATGAAAAAGTTAAAAAAAATACACTCATGAAGGCTTTAGCCTTCCTAAAAGCAACCTGGTTGCGTAGATGCCGTAGTGATTAAGATATCAATCTAGTAGCTATGGGGTAGCTATGAGGAGCGGGTCACTCCCTTCCCTCCATTATGGTTGAGGAGAGTGATGGCTGCTCTAGTAGTTAACTCGTGATCGGGTGCCGCTTGCGGGATCTGGACCAGCCATAATTTTTTCATTACATTTGTGATTATTATTATATTTGTGAACTATATTATATAATATTTCGAATGGCATTACACTGGAACTATTAATAAGCATGTTGTAAGATGTAATTTTATTTAAAAGAAATTAGAAAATAAATAAAAAATAGACAATCCTGCTGAGTTTCTTGCCGGATCTTCTCAGTGCGGTCGCGTTCCGATCCGACGGTAATTATAACTTTAAGAAAAATGTAAAAAAAAAATACAATATGTAAGTGCCCTCGCGGGGTTTATACATAATAAATGATTTGAATTTGAATCCACCGTGCCTATGTAGGACAACCCTGTGAGCACAGACATCCAAGGATTCGGTACTAGTGGTCAGCCCAATCGCGAAGGGAAGTACGGGGGGTTATGAGACCATGCGGTGCTCTTTCGTCACTCTGAACGGAATGAACAGAATGGACGGAACCAGAACTTAGTTTGCCCAAAAAAAAAAAAAAAAAAGATACCAACCTGTCTGACCAGTGGGGCATATTAAATCAATTTCTTTCTTATTGTGAAGGGGGTAAGCCCAGTAGTGGAATGCATATGAGTTAAGATGCTATAATGGCTAATCAGTGTAGTTAACCCCTTTGAGTAGCGAATAGGGACACGGTATCGAACAGAAAGTATCGATAATGTACTTATGAATAGTATCGATGAGAAAGGATCATACTCATCGTACTTTAGGAGTGGTAGGACCACACTGTCGACAGTTATCTGTCTACAGCCGCGGGCCGGTCCGTCCGGGACAGTACCACGCTCTCGCAGAAAATCGACGTCTGAGTAGTAGCAATTTGTTACTACGCTTTGTTCGGTGAGCGAGAGAGACGGAAGCACTTTCTGAGGGTGTTTGCGTGTGGAGGGTTTTGGTGGTGCCTTTGGTATCACCGAGCCTCAATGCACGCATTCATACTTCCTTCACTTTCTTCGCGGTAGGCAGCGGCCTTCTAAAGGTCCATGAGGGGTAGCAACACTTACCATCAGGTGTACTGTTTGCTCGTTTGTCACAGTTTGCAATAAAAAAAAACTCAATAAAGTATCGATACTGCAAAGTACTGAGTACTTTTTCTAGAATCTATGTCGTGATGAGCTTTTTTTTTAGAAATTTGACCGTCTGTGAACGGATTACAATATTTCGAGCTTTTTAGAAGCTTCATTACATTTGAACTAGATGGCGTTATGTATAAACATGAGTCGTGAGGTCAAGTTTAACACGAATAATTTTTACAATTTATTCGATACAATGCCTGCCATAAAGTACTCATTGAGTAAAAGTATCGAATCCAAAGTATCGAATACAAAAGTATCGGTATCGAAAGAAAAGTACTCGATACCTAAAAGTGTCAATACTTTTTTCGTGTCCCTAGTTGCGAAGATTAATCCACATTTGCTCCATGGAGAACTATATTTTTGTCTAAAATTTATATGCTAGAAAGCCGACCCTAATACGGTATAAAATAATATAATCGCTGAAGTGAAATCTTCAAAAATATTGTACGAGCTTTTTGTATGCGCGCACAAACACATGTACAACGCTAAGGCACAAACAAACTCACACTATGTCTTGATAAACACGAGTGGAGGGGGGTACGCAACAGAGCACTAAGAGAACCACCAATATAGGAAACACTGTATAATGCTTCCTATCACATTTTCTCACACGTTAAATCTTATAAATGTATATGTCTGTCTCTTTTTATTGTCGCTTTTTCATTTCATCGACCTCCAACACAACGATGCTAAAGAAGTTTTCACTTAGAAAACTGCTTAAAAATTTATCAAGCATATTTACAGGCAAAAAACAATGGTGTTGGTCTGATAATCCATTGTAACGTGTCCTTATATAACAATTTTTCATCCATCCATACATCTATTATCAAAAGAAAGAGAGACAAGAGGGGAAAGAGAGGGGGGGGAGAGAGAGACAAGAGAGAGATAGGGTGGGGAGAGGGGGTAGGGGAGAGAGGGGGCAAGAGGGAGAGGAGAGATGGGGGAGAAAGAGTTGGATTGAGAGAGAGGGAGAGGAGAGATAGGGGGGAGAAAGAGTTGGATTGTGAGGGGGGGGGGGAGAAAGCGAGAGGGCGGAGAGGGAGAGAAAGAGGGGTAGGGAGAGAAAGAGGGGAAGAGAGAGAGAGAGAGAGAGACGAGTTAAAAGGCGTCTTTTGTTGGAAATACTTTCCATGTGATGATGGAATACGAGTACAATTCACCACCCTCCATCTTGCCCGGGGGTGCCGTTAAAGTGGACTATGGGATATAGGATATAAATAATATTTCTGCCAGAGAAGGAAAACTTGACCTAAAACGCCTGACCTACGAGGTATAGTAGGTCAATTGCCCTCCCATTGTGGAGAAGGTCCTAGCCAAACAATAGGACTAGGCTGTGATGGTGATGTTGGAAATAGATCTACATAACAGGAGATCCCTGACGGGTCTACGAGGCACAGGTATCTCGCTTCCCTCCATTGCAGTTGAGGGGAGTGATGGCTGCTCTAGTGGTTAACTTGTGATCCAGTGCCGCATGTGAATTTTATTATATTATGATTCGAAGGATATCACACTGAAGCGGTTACTAAACTCAATGTACCAGTAGAAACTCGATTAACCGGACTAATTGTTGTCGTTAGGCATTCGGATAATCGAAAATCCGGATAATCGAATGTATGAAAAACCTCCTTCGGTTTTGTGGATATATAAACATAATTTTATGTGTTTATTAAAAGACGAATACATATCCCGCGGGGCATGCTTCTAACTAAAACAATAATGAAACGCGACACAGACACATTCATGATTGCATAAACTCGATTTGTAGGTACATAGGTCGCGGTTGGCAGTCCGGATAATCGGGAATGCAAATAATCGAGGGCCGTATAATCGAGATTCTATTGTAATTTTATTTAAAAGTAATCAGTAAAAAAAATAAATCAGTAAAAAAAAAGAAATCAGTAAAAAAAAGAAATCAGTAAAAAAAAAGAAATCAGTAAAAAAAAGAAATCAGTAAAAAAAAAGAAATCAGTAAAAAAAAAGAAATCTCGCCGAGTTCCTTGCCGGATCTTCTCAGTGCGGTCGTGTTCCGATCCGGTAGTAATTTAAGGTAAAATGTAAAAACTGAGAATATGCAAGTACCGTCGCGGGGTTTATTCATCGTTACTATCCTTACTAATATTATAAATGCGAAAGTAATTTGTTTGTTTACGCTTTCACGCTTGAACCACTGAACCGATTGCAAAAATCCTTTCACCAATGGAAAGCAGTAATATCAGGGAGTAACATAGGCTATATTTTATTCCGGTATTCCCACGGGAACTACGCGGGTAAACTGAAACCGAAGCAAAGCGAGGGCGGGTTGCTAGTAATAAATAATTTGAATTTGGCCACCTATGTCAAGGACTCAATACCGGTAGTTAACCCAAACGGCGATAGGAAGGAGATACCGTAGGTTATGGGGTCGACACCACCCTTCCATCGTCCCAAAGGGTAAGGGTAGGATGTGCCCAAACAATCATAATAAAAAAAAAATTCAAAATATTCTTTCACAGAATCGTATCTACTCGGTCTAATATAGTACAAAAACCGGCTAAGTGAGAGTCGGAGCCGCGCACGAAGGGTGCCGTACCATTATCTATAAAAGGGGTAAAAAAAATCGCGTTTCTTGTATGGGAGCCCCTCTTAAATATATATTTTACTAGCAACCCGCCCTCGCTTCGCTTCGGTTTTAGTCGTTTTACCCGCGTAGTTCCCGTTCCCGTGGGAATACCGGGATAAAATATAGCCTATTTTACGCCCTGATATTATAGCTTTCCATTGGTGAAAGAATTTTTGAAATCGGTCCAGCCGTTTTGAAGATTACCCGGAACAAACAGACAGACAGACAAAAATTTTTTAATCGCTATTTTAGGCATAGGTGTCGTGCAAATAACCGTGTGAGCATGAAAAAACCCTATTATTTTGACATTACAAACAGACACTCCAATTTTATTTATTTGGTATAGATTTTGTTTTTAGTATTTACTGTTATAGCGGCAACAGAAATACGTAATTTGTGGCAATTTCAACTGTCTAGTTATCACGGTTCTTGAGATACAGCCTGGTGACACACAGACAGCGAAGTCTTAGTAATAGGGTCCCGTTTTCACCCTTTGGGTACTGAACCCTAAAAATTATGAGAATTAGCAAGGCAACATTGTACATTACTGTCAAACAGAAAAACTTATCAATCCCTACAAGGGAGCCAATACAGCACCTAATAGTTACTTCGTTTTGACTAGCTTTTTTATAAAAATTTACTTTAAATATTAAAGCTCTTATTCTAATTATTACAATAAATTGCTGTGTGGTAGCGGCTTCGAATACTACCAACCCTTGCTTTGCTCGTGGGTGTCGTAAAAGACGACTAAGAGCCCTAGATTGCCCCGAACCAACTCCATCTGGTACCATTTGGGTCAACGATTACATTCCCAAGTAGGGTTGACGTCAGGCAGGCGGCCGGTCTTTTTGCAATATGTCAAAACAGATGACATATTGCGTCGACCCCAAGTAATTGGGATAAGAGCAAGATGATGATGAATCTAATTATTACAAAAACATCTATAATTACAAACACAAATTCTACAATTAATATACAAAACCTGCAATTTCTATACAAATGCTACAAATTCTATATTTGTATAGAATTTGTAGCATTTAGCTACAATTTCTATTTATACGCTACCATTACTTTGAAACTGCCAAAAAAAAAAAGAAATACATACTATTATTTATATTTAAAACGCATTCCTTCTTGACAGTTGGTATTGGTGGTATTAACCCACCAACCCTTATATGCTGGGTAATAATTGTTTAACAAATCTTATTCAGCAGATAAAGCATTCCGTTTCAATTTCAACTACTAATAACCAGAATTACAAGCCATCTTCCGTGTGGTGACGGAGTACCCGTTGACTGCAAAGATGGCGAAGTGATTAAGATACTGACATACCGTTCCTGTTGTGGGTTCGAATCCCACGCAGGACAACACTTTGTGCGATCCGCAAATTTTTGCTCCGAGTCTAGTATTTAATTTGTGTCTGTTAATTATATATTTGTAAAGTCCCCCGCAACACAAAGATTGTTTCTGGGACGCGGTCGCCGCCTTCTGTGAGGCCGTTATCTCACGGAAGGAGGCGGCGGATCGTGCGCGAGAGGAGTTCCTCTTCGGTGTGTCCGTCACCCGCATTCGGTGTGGCTGACCGCGCGACGGCGACCCGGGGCAGGGATGTCAAGAGGTGAGGGTACCCGAAAGGGTATTCCGTCGAGCCGACCACTGACGACAAGTCACCCTGCATCGGCGGTCGGCCCAACGACGAAGGCGACGTGGGTACGGGTGGGTTATAGGCCCGCGTGCCGTCCTTTCGTCGCCCCGGACGGAATGGACCGCGCGTGCGCTTACGTAGGCCACAAATAAAAATTAAAAAAAAAATAAAGAAAAACGTTTCCTTCGTACAAGGTGTTGTCTAAAAAACAGAACTGTTAAAAATACTACAGGTTAATAACCGGAACGCTAAATAAATCACGTGATTGGTGAATTGCATGATTTATAAATGGATTGATTGATAAATAATTTGATTGATAGATAGAATGCTTGATAATTCGTATGATTGATAACTTGTTAAAAAATTATGGGGTTTTTAAGTTAACATCCAAGCCTATATTAATAACTTAAAACCCTGGACTCGGAAATGTACAAATTACTGGCAACAATTACTTCATACAAATTCAAACTAACTATTGCCACCCTTAAAAATTTAAAAACACACCCACACTTTTAAAAAAATAAGCACACGTCGCAATGGGTTACCAGCTTTATATTTTAAAACAGTGCCAATTCACTCCACAAATGCTTTTTATTTTTCTAACTCACCCAATTCTCTAGCCCTTTTTCTAGCCAGATACTCTGGACTAGTCTTATCCACTCGCGGCCGACCCCTCTTGCGCTTCTCCCCAGATTCTGGTGTCCGATTATTCATCATTGCGGCTGTGGAGAAAAAAAATAAAAGAACAAAAAAAAACAAAATTAAAAAAATAACAAAAACAAAAAATAAGAAAGATGATTGAATATATTAATTAAATATTATATAATGCATGCATGGATGAATGAATGATATGGAAGGAATAAAATGGTTGAATTTTGAAATGAAGCTTATTCACTCGCAAATTTTTAAAAGCACCAAGTCCCTTATTACAGCCTAACAGATTTCGTAGCAATTTAATTAATATAATAATAATTTTGTATCGTGTAGTTTGCGTAGAAAATGTTACCTCAAGTCAACGAATTCAAAATCTCTGAATATTAATTGCAATTGTCTTCAAAAATATCAAAGATGATTCATTCTTCCATTGGCTTGGATAAATATACAATTTCGAACGTAAATGGCTCTGCATATTGGTAAAAGCGACGCCATACTATACCAAATAATGGTATTTTAGTAGTAATTTTATCATACTGAAAATAGCCTATAGGCAAGGCCAAATAGGGCTTATTGCGTCAACTTTTTATCAGCTTCGAAATATATAATTGAGATGTCATCCGATTCTAAATAACAACTAGACATTTTTTTGGAAAATTGCAAAAATATATTAACAATTAACTAAAAAAAGAGTTTGATTTTTTTTCAAATATAACAAAAAAAAATTGTAGTATTTCAAATTACAAATTGAAATGTTGAAATATGAAATGAAAAAAAATGGGATAAATTTTTTGACAGCGACTTATTGTTCATTCACCTGTCCAGGAAGAACCTAAATTTTTGCCGCTCTTACTCTTTTTTTGTGAAATATCCAAATCTCCAATCAAGTTAAAAAAAACTCAAATAGTTTTTGAGATATTTCCAAAAAACCAAACTTCTTTTTTTTAGTTAATTGTTTATAACTTTTGCAATTTTGCAAGCGTACTTCATTTTTTTTCGTACATTATCTAGGTTTTATTCCGAATCGAATCACACCTGAACCATATTTTTTTCGAGACTGATAAAAAAGGTGATCAAAAAAGCACTTATTGCCCTTAATTCAAACCATTGTCTAGTTAGCCTATCAAGTTCACTCGAGCCAATATGGAAATTGAAAGCTTTCGAAATTTAATATCAATCAAAATTATTAAAAAAAAACCACGCCATCAGATAATAAGGATTTAATAAAAAAATAAAGTTAGTCCAAAATATGAAAAGCAGAAAATAGCATTAATTATGTAGCCAAAATGAACCCGTGCTTTGCAAGGCTGACATATAAAAACTAAACTTTACCCATCTCTTTGACCTGCTTTCTCGCAGCCAAATTGGCCAAGTATTCAGGGCTGGTCTTGTCAACTCTTGGCCGGCCTCGTTTTCGCTTGACAGGTGTAGGAGGACCGCTCGACTCAGCTACAAGTAATTATTAGGCTGTTACTCTAATTTATGAAGCTCACTTTAATTGCCTCCGTACCAACCTGCTTGCTAACGATGACGTAGTTACCAACCATTTGATGGAGGTGCAACTAACTCTTGATATAAAAAAACCTTAAGCATGGAAGAATACTCGTATATCCAAACTCTTAGCCTCGAGAATCCTAATTCAATCACAAAACAGGTTCCATATATCCATCAGGCTCCCATCGGCCACTACTCGAAGTAACTCTTCCCCATAGAGCGTCATCAGTCCGTGGGATAGGTGTTCACTACTCGAGAGCCTATCTTCTCCAACAGTTATCGGTTCATCGAGCGATGTGGCCTGCACATCGCTTGCAGCGTGCCGAATATACGGACTACGTCAGTTACTACCGTTCTTTCGTGTGTTTCCCTAATCCGAATTTCATAACGTAGAGAAATCTTGAGAATGGCCCAGTAAAAAATAAGCAGAGCAACTTTGAGCCTATACTAGGCCGAAGTTTAGAGATAATGACATGTCGTAAATCACCCTGGCATACACAGCCATACATATACAGCATATTCCAAATAGTAGATTTATTTCTTAAGACTGTTGGTTTTTTGCCCGTGAATGTCGCAAAGGATGACTAACGGAAATATGCACATAACATCTTTGCAAGAGTAATAAAACTCAAATGAAGCCCTAAACCAACATTCCTGACCAGCATACTATAGTAGGTCAATTGCCCTCCTAATAAGAAGGAAGCTCAAGCTCAGAAATGGGCCATGCACGAGCTAAGATGAAGACCATGGGCGGCTACAAATACTTCGAGCCCTTACATGGATTGGGTGTCGAATCGAGTGATGATCAGGAGCCAAATCGACCTGGGGCCATCTTATATTGTCAACAATTACATTTTTTATTTTATTATTAATCTTCATGCAACAAGTACAATGGCGGAGTTAATGCCAGAGGCATTCTCTACCAGTCAACCATAGGTGATGCAGAGATAAAAAAAGGTAGGTCCATGTTCCGAGATAGTTATATTATTCTAAAATGAAAAAGAAAACATTTTCAAGGAAAATTAACATTAGAAAGGTGGCCGATTGTACAATGGAAGAATACACATTGCTGCAATCCCAAGTAATCGGGATAAGAACCAGATCACGATCCAAAAAGAGAAATTTGGAATTGGACTTAATAAAACTGGGATTTCATAGCAAACAAATCTGAAAAGACGTAACGTACCCCATAGACGCACATAGTGTATGTGGAAGACCAAGTGACAAATTTCCTAAAACCTTGTTTTCCTACTGCTCCAATGACTATTACGACAGAATTAAAACGTCAGAAGACGTAAAGATGCCGGAAATTAAAGACAAAATGCAGCAAATCATTTGCAAGTTTGAACTGATTGCAATGTTTTTTCAAGTCATCCAACGCAATCATAGTTCCCTTTTAAGAATGAAATCTTCTCTTCTGTATTTAATATAATAACAGATTAACAAAATTCTACATCAGTATCCAGCTTTCAAGATCCATCATTATCCCTAAAATATCTCTTAAGATTAAAACAATACCTATCTATCGGAGCCTGTTTCTCGTTTCCTGCATTTCAGATGGCCATCATCAACCATTCGCGGAGTCTTTTGTATTATTATATCCGGCAACTCAACAGACCTCCGAATGTAACTACGCAGGATTCTTCTTAATAAACCTATTCAGTTTTTCTTAACACTCGCAACCCCTAATCAGTTTTTGCTCTAAGTAATGCATTCAGCTCGAATATGGCCAGCCATCTAGACATCAAAAACTAAAAGCAAAAATGAATACTACCTAATGGAAGCTAATAAAACAAAAAAATAATAAAACTTAGCACATGCACGTTTATAAGTATTACAGAGTAGACCAGCTCTGAAAAACTCACCGGTGCTGTTCTGTTCCTGTTTGTGTCTGGCTGCATAGAGTTCCACGGCCGGTGGCACGAAGTGCGATACTGGTGAACGGTAGTCTACGCTTAAGGGTAGACCACCAGGCACTATTGGGAAGAACCAGAAGAACATATATTAGTGATAATTTGATTTTTGAAGTGAAACCATTTTTAGGCGCCATGAGCACTTTTTTGTGTGAACAAAAATCATGGAATTCGCATGATCGCTGGGTGAACAAAAATCGTGACCCTCGCGTCATCGTCACCGAACGCAAATATACCTCTATGCATAAATATACCTCTGTGCGTATTTTCTGTGAATCAAACTTGCCAGATAAATGCTTCTGGCGTCTTTGAGTGCACATGACTTGAAGGAGGCGGAAATTTGATAGATCATTTGAGCATTTGATCGATTGATTGATTGGCGATCAATCAATCATCATCATCATCGCAACCCACTTACGTCCCACTGTGGGACTTGGGCCTCTTCCACAATCGGAATGAATTTGATCGAAGTGAATGTACAGAAAAATAATACATCACCACTTTGTTTGTGGATATCGTAAACATCATCTCAGAGAGCTCGAGAGGTAGGTAAATAGCAGTAAGAGATGGAATACTGGTAATAAAGCCTTATAGCATTTCATCTAATTAAAGTGGTATGAATGCACAATTTAATAATAATGACGGAGTAAAAAAATAATTCCCGGATTGGAATACGGCCACAAGCTAAGAACAAGGCAAGAAACTCAGCGGGCTGTCATTTTTTTTTATATTTTAAATAAAATTGTAAGTATACAATCGTATTAGCTTCAGTGTGATGAAAATTATGACTGGAACAGATACCATTAGCAGATCATGTAATAGTTAACTCATATCAGAGTTAACTACTAGACCAGCCATAATTCCCCTCAATCACATTGGAGGAAAGGGAGCAACATGTAAATACAATATACACACTGCTATATGCTCAGTAGTAATTATACAATGTAGATAGGAATACAAACTTTTTTTTTTGTGTGTAGCTGTTGGTCGCAGATGACCTTGACAGCTTAACGCGGTCAATGGGTGAGCACTGATGGCTTTCAACCCGATAAGTTAAGCGAACATCGCCCGAGGGCTACCCCTGTGGGGAACGGACCTCGGCTCGGAGCGTCGCTGAGAGCAAAGTGGGCGGGGCCACGTTTAGGTTAATGACTTTTACGCGGCGCGATTTTCGACCTCGACGGCGGGGCCGATACCGCGGAGTTTTATTTGTTATCGCTGCGCGAGCGGTGTAAGCCCTTTCTTGGGCGATCGTGATAGCGTATGGAATACAAACCTTGATTAAGCCCATAAATATCACCATTTGGTTCAATTTTGGTCTTCTTCTCGGGACTCTCATTCTGACTACCCTCACTGCTGCATTCTTCACGCTTCAATTGCGGCAGTGCGCAGTCCAACTGGCTCTCGCATAACGCCATTATTTCATTTATAAATCTAACCTGAAAATTAAATAAAATACCACATTATTTCATCATTATAATCGCAGTTCATATAAGTATGTTGGGCTCAGGCTTCCTCCATAATGGGAAGGGAATTGACCTACTATTCCACGCTGGTCAGGCGTGTTGGAATAGGGTGTAGTTTCCAGGTTTCTTTCTCTTACACAGATGTTATATGCATACTAATTTTTTTATTATTTTTATTATTAGTTTATACAAAAAATATACAGATTTGCTATAAGTCTATATACCGTGCTATAAGTCTACTTACAAAAATGTTTGTGTGGTAATCAAAAAGAATATATATACATACTAGCTGACCCAACAGACGTTGTTCTGTTCAAATAAAGCGCCACCTACCGGGTCCAATTGTGAATCTAAACCATTCTCGAATCCCCTTGAGCACACACAAATTACTTACTCAATCCAGTCAACAAATATCGCCATCTGTTAAAATCGTCTGGAGTTAACAGATAATTGTGAATGTCAAATAATAGACAAATACAGTGGATTTTGGTTATAACGACGGCGGCGACCTGCACACAAAAAAGCATATGACTATCTGCGAATGTGAACAAAGGATAAGAAAGCTTAATAGTTAAAGCTTATGAATGAGAGTTTGTGCCTTTGCCGACTTAGTTGCAACATCCGCAAGCAATTTCTAGAAATCTGTGCCAAATAGTTCATAAAAACCATTCGGTATATCCGAATTAGGCGCTATATCCGGAGTCGCTAATGCCGAATGTATTTCCTACGAAATCGAAAGTATGCTTTAAATTCTAGGGACTTAAGTTCGACGTCGCTATAAACGAAAAGTCGTTACAACCGAGGTCGTTATAAATGAAATCCACTGTAATTTGCAATAAAATAATATTGCGACTATAAATTAAGATGTAAGCTATCCTATTTTTCAAGTTGTATCAAACTGCACACGGTGTGCAAATTTGATTAAAATCGGTTAAGTAGTTTAGGAGTCCATCGCGGACAAACAACGTGACACGTAATTTATATATATTAAGATTTGAAGTTGAGTATTATACATACATATGCCTTTAGTTGTCTTTTATGACATCCACGTGCAAAAAAGGGAGTGGTGCATTGTATTCTTACTCCGTCACCACAAGGTTAATAACTCAATAGGAGGAAAATTATCCTATTATACAACGTTGGTCAGGCCAGGAGGGATATTGTTTTACTATAATACACTGGTCAGACAGGTTGGTATAAAGTTTGATTACAAATTCTCCCATCTCTTGCATAGATTTTACAGACGACTGGTCCAACCATGTTTTCTTATCCTCTTTTATTCAAACTAAATTAAAAAAAATAGCTATATCCTATCTCGAAGGGCATCACACTGGAGCTAAGACTATATGTTGTATACGTAATTCTATTCAAAAGATGGTAAAAAAATGACAGCCCGCTGAGTCTCATGCCGAATCTTCTCAGCTTGTGGCCGCGTTCCGATCCGGTGGTAGATATTGTATTGTGTTCAAATGATGTATAAATTTGACAATATGTAAGTGCCCTCAAGGGGCCTATGCAGCATAAATGATTTGATTTGAGATATTATCTGTATATCATATCGCTTATATATGGAGAAACTATTCAATAGCCATCAGTAATCTACAGATTGGAAAGGATTTGATTCTTCCAAGACATAGCATCTTCAACGCTATCTGTTTTTAGGTAAAACTAGCAACCTGCCCTCGCTTCGCTTCGGTTTTCGTCGTTTTACCCGCGTAGTTCCCGTTCCCATGGGAATACCGAGATAAAATATAGCCTATGTTACTCCCTGATGTTATAGCTTACCATTGGTGAAAGAATTTTTGAAATCGGTCCAGCCGTTATGAAGATTGCCCGGAACAAACAGACAGAAAGACAAAAAAAAAAATATATAAAGTGTCTTTTAGGCATGTGTATATTGCTAGTAACCATGTGAGCATGAAAAAAGTCTATTATTTTCACATTACAAACAGACACTCCAATTTTATTTATTGGTATATATAAGAGGGCTACATCAGCATCTCTGATATTTTATTAATTTAATTTTACTCAATAAAACATTAAAAATTGGTTATTGAGTAACTAACATTATTGATAAGAATAAGTTAAATTCATAATTATCATATCAGCCCATATACATCCCACAGTTGGGCTCGAGCCTCCTCCACAATGGGAGGGAAATTGATCTACTATATCAGACTGGTCAGACGCGTTGGATCGGTTTTGTATCGAATTTTCCTTCTCTTGCATAGATGCTGTATGCATATTATATCCCTTAGTCGTCTCTTAGGACACCCACGGGTAAGAGAGGTCAATTGTATTCTTATTCTGTCACCACACGAGATATATTAATTTAAAATAATAATTTATTTTAGAAGGGGCTCGTATATTGAATTCATACTCTGTCACCACAAGAAAAAGTAAAAAATAACATTCAGTAAAAACAAATAACGCCATCTATTGATATATCCTAATCAACAGGATTGCTTTAGTAGTATTTTTAATCCTACAGCTTTCTATTCGTAACTTGGGCAATACATATATCTCGCTCTTTAATTGGTAGGTACATTTTATTAATTTTTTTATTGCCTTAGGTGGAAAAAGAACTGCCATTTATAAATTGACTGCACAGATGGCGTAGTGGTTAAGATAGCGACTTACAACGCCAGTGTCAGGGGTTCGAATCCCACGCGGGACAACACCTTGTGTGATCCACAACTTGTTGTTCTGAGTCTGGATGTAATTTGTGTTCGTTAATTATATATTTGTAAAGTTCCCAGCAATACAAGGATTATTTCCTTAGTGCATGGTGTTGTCTTAAAATTATTATACAATTATAAAAAAAAAAAAAAATCTCTTTAGTACTAAGGGCCCTAACCATGTTGCTACCTACTATAAGGCTTGGAAAGTAATCATTCACGGTGGTCAGTTCTATTGGCAATAAGTATAATACAGCAGGCTATCACACCACATACAACCCTTTTGTACCCAAAAGGGGTTGCCCCAGCCAAAAAAAACATTTTCCCCTTTTAAGTCCAATCCAAACCATTTCAAAATAAACCTATATCACTATGATTCTATGTGGTATAAGAATGCCTGCCTGAGTTTGCAAACATGACAATTATAGTGGTATCCTCCTTAACAAAGAATATTTTTTTATCCTGCCACACCTTCCCACCATTGTAACTCCTGTAAGCCAGGATCCACAATAGTCTCCATAAATGACACCGAGGCTTGACCCTTAGGCAGTCCCGGGATATGATTTTAATTGTCATGGGACCCGCAACAAATTTAATTAGAAAAGATTAAGGAGGAGTTGGAAAGAGAGATTCCACTTCCCTCCTAGGCAAAGCGGGAGACAGGAAAACAAAATGACTAGTCAGCCAATAAGTAAAGAGGTGTACAGCTACAGTAAGCGCAGCAATACGGCACCAAGGATATGGAAGAGCTTAACAGGGCCTATATGTGAGCGTTAAGATTGATTGCTACACAAGGTCCGTATAGTATACTACCCCACAGGTGACTTGCAAACTGTTTAACATAAGGTTACGTTTCGCCAGAGATCGCACTCCCAGAAAATGTGATCTGCTGATTGTTCATATTAAGGTAATATCAGGTTGACCGAGCTTCGCTCGGAATATTTTTATAGAATTTATTTAGATATATTAATAAAAACTAAAAATTATATAAAAAATTATAAAAAGAGAATAATAATAACAACGAGATTCGAACCGACGCTGTTTGGATGCTACAAAACTCAAAATTAAAACCGGCCGTCCCCCAACGAAATTTAAATTCAATTTCTTTTAAAATTTAATGTGATTTATTGTTATGCTAAAAACACCGACAAACGAACATTTTCTATAAATAAAACCTAGCTAGATCGATTTTTTGGACCCGAATCCTCTAATATGCCAAGTTTCAACAAAATCGTTGGAGCCGTTTCCGAGATCCTGAATATATATATATATATATATACAAGAATTGCTCGTTTAAAGATATAAAATATGACTAGTGTGATCTCTATTTGAATATAACCAGTATTTGTATTAGTAAAATATTTCATAAATTATAAACTATTTCTAAATTAGATTGACCCGGACCAACTCCATCTGGTACCATTTGGGTTAACGATTACATTCCCAAGGAGGGTTGACGTCAGGCAGGCGGCCGGTCATAAAAGTCATTACCGAAACTTTTTGCAATATGTCAAAACAGATGACATATTGCGTCGACCCCAAGTAATTGGGATAAGAGCAAGATGATGATGATGATAAACTATTTCTAAAACTAGTCCAATCTATAGAATGGATAGGTCCTTAGGGATTTTGAGAACATAATGCATTATTACAGGGACTGCAGTTTACATTGAGCCAACTCAATCTGATGACATTTTGTCTACAATTACATTCCCAAGGGGGTTAATGTGAGCCTAATGGCCACTCTTAAAACTTCTAGAATATATATACAGTGGTAGAAGAGTACATATGTCTACCGCTGTAATCTATACTAATAAATAAAATTGGAGTGTCTGTTTGTAATGTCAAAATAATAGGCCCTTTTCATGCTAACACGGTTATTTGCACTATACATATGCCAAAAAATCCCTTTATATTTTTTTTGTCCGTCTGTTTGTTCTGGGTAATCTTCAAAACTTCTTAATCTTATTGGTATCTGGGTAATCTTATCGGCTGGACCGATATAAAATATTGTTTCACCAATGGAAAGCTATAATATCAGGGAGTAAGCTAGGCTATATTTTATCCCGGTGTTCCCACGGTAACGGGAACTACGGGGATAAGGGGGACAAAAACCGAAGCGAGGGGGGGGGTTGCTAGTTATATAAGAACAGAATGATCTTGATAGGATTTTTCGAAATGCGGTGAAAATTGACAACAGTAAGAGATCCTGAAATTTTACATAATTCTAATTTTATGGATTGTATCGTGTACTAGCAACCCACCCTCGCTTCGCTTCGGTTTCAGTCGTCTTTCCTGAATAGTTCCCGTTCCCGTGGGAATACCGGGATAAAATATAGCCTAGTTTACGCCCTGATATTATAGCTTTCCATTGGTGAAAGAATTATTGAAATCGGTCCAGCTGTTTTGAAGATTACCCGGAACAAACAGACAGACAAAATTTTTTTAATCTGTTTTTTAGGCATAGGTGTCGTGCAAATAACCGTGTGAGCATGAAAAAAGCCTATTATTTTGACATTACAAACAGACACTCCAATTTTATTTATTGGTATAGCGGTTTCTTTCTAATATAGTATAGAGGCAGAGTAAGAATACAATTCACCCTATCTCATTTGTGGGTGTCATAAATACGATTAAGGAATTAAATATGCAGATAACATCTATGCAAAAGAGGGAAGTCTTAATAAAATCTTATACTTTTTTTTTGGGTGTTTACGGTCGGCGCGCTCCTCGCACCACTTCGTCCGGGGCGACAGAGGGGCGTAAGCACGCAACTCCTGCAACCCACCCACGATGCACGTCGCCTTCGTCGTTGGGCCGACCACCAGAGCAAGGTTACTTGTCATCAGTGGTGAAATTAGAACCGGTCAACTTCCCAACTGAGCTATCGTAACTCATAATAAAATCCTATACTAATACTTCTGATCAGCATGGTATTGCAGGTCAAATTCCCTCCCATTGTGGAGCAGGTCTGAGCCCAACAGTGCCACGTATATAGACTGCGATGATGATAATGATCATGCCCCTGGACATAATAAAAGACAACTAAGGGATCATCATTTTCATTTTTTTTTTATATTGGAAGCAGTGGCAAACGCGCAAACAGTACACCTGATGGTAAGTGTTGCTGCAGCTCATGGACCTTTATAAGGCAGCGGCCTACCGCGAAGAAGGCGAAGGGAGTGTGAATGCGTGCAATGAAGCTCGGTGATACCAAAGGCACCACCAAAACCCTCCACACGCAAACACCCTCAGAAAGTTGGGCTTCCGGCTCTCTCGCTCACCGACCGAAGCGCAGTAACAAATTGCTACTACTCGGACGTCGATTTTCTGCGAGAGCGTGGTACTACCCCGGACGGATCGGCCCGCGGCTGTAGACAGATAACTGTTGACAGCAGGGTTGGGCTGATTAAAATCAAGTGATTAAAATCACGATTAAAATCATGATTTAAATCGCTTGATTTTTAAAATTAAAATCATGATTTAAATAATTTTTTTTTCCTTTTTATTCAGAACCAGATAACAACATAACATAAAAGTTTTCTCAAAAATCAAAAGAAGTATCTGCTTTTAGCAAAAACAACAAAAAAGAAGTACATAATTCCAAATTCTTAAACTAAACATAACACCTAAATTTTATTACCGTACATTTTCAGTCTATTCATTTTCGTTATACAATTTAAACAAAAACACGAGTTTTCCTCCTTTTTCTATGCCTAATCTGTTTCTAATATCCGAGTGTACAAGACCAAAATACGCGTTTTACTGAAGCTGAAGAAGTTGCACACAGGAACTGTTTCATTATTGGCAACTGTTTCAAGATTTCCGGCTCATCATTTTGTGATAACCACCATTGTAGTCCGTTTACATTTTTTATTACATCGTCCGAAAACATAACTTGCTTAAATGGAGCACTGCGGGCATTTAACTTTATTACTAAAGGTAACAGTCCATGGTATTCATGTAACTTTAATTGTTTCTAAAGCTATATTCTTTTCTTCTGGTGTTAACTGGTATTTTGATTTATGTGGATTCAACATATACGCTATAAAATGATATGGCGTTAGTGCTTGCTTATATCGATTATTAAATTGTTGTGTTTTTGTAATGGTAATTCCACAGATTCATCAAAGATATAGTGTAAATGTTTCCACTGCTCTACAGTATCTGCAATAGTAGCATTTTTCCTCTACACAGTATCAAGAGCAATTGATATAGGTTTTAAAATGTTTAAATAATCTTGCGCTGCATGTTTCATCGCAATATTTGAAACTTTTCAGTAAATAGTGGAATCAATCTCGTTTTTATTTTCTTCGCAGATTTTTAATATGATGTCCCACTGAGTGACATACATCTCTAAGCAGTTGCCAAGGCTATTCCATCTCACATCGCTTGGAAGGACTAAAGCGCTGCCTCCTGCTTGACTGAATTTAGCTCTAGCCAAATGGTTATTTCGAAAATATTTAACAATTTGGACCACATGTTCTATAACGTCTTTAACTTGAAAGTCCTTGCACAGTAAATTAAAAATATGTGCAGAGCAGCCATAAGTTATAACTTTTGCGTTCGTTTTTTCTTCTAATGTTTTTCATATGTGTCATATTTGCGGCATTGTCTGTCACAAAAGATTTTACGGTACACTTGTATTTTAATTCACATGAAGAAATCAGGTCACAAACTATTTGAGTTAAATATTCTGAAGTATGTGGATTTCCTGATATGTCCATCTTCAGTGGTTATCGTTGTGCATATCACTGGTACGTTGTGCACGTTTGACCACCCATCAATTGACATATTTACGGACTGTCCTGACAGGGAGGAGAAATATTTTTCTTTTTCCTCTTCATAGATTTCGTCCAAAAGACTTGTTGCTACCGTTTTTCTCGAGGGCGGTGTATAACCAGGCCTTAATAACTGAATGGCTTTTTTTCACCTCTAAATTCTCAATACATCTGAAGCTCGAATTAGTAGCAAAAATAGCCTTTGCTATTTGTTTGTCAATTTTATGTTTTTCAGCAGTTGAAGTCCGCATTACAAAACTACTCATGGTACTCATGGTAGGCTGAGTTTCGATTGCTTTCTTTTTTTGGACTGGCTCAAAAGTTGTTGGACTTGTTGGTGTTGGTACTTTTGTCATGAGTGAACTATAACTTGAGGCAGATGATGTGCTAGCAAAACTGTCAAGCGACATTCGACTCTCTGGAAAGAGAAAAACATAACTGAAAATTGAAATTGATTAATTATAATTGATGATATATTGATATAGTATTGAATTATTGATTTTAAAATAAAGTTAAAATGTTCAATAGAGATGTAAAAGCAAATTTATTTTTTAAGTTGAAAAAATTAAAAATTAAGTAAGTATAGAAGAGTAAAGATAATCTTTAATAATTAACCTGGGCAAGGTCGCGTTAAAAAAGTTACATTAAAGGCCACGCCACGTGTTAGATTTCACCTAACATTTAAAAACAAAAAACAATCATATATGCCTAAAATATAAATAAAATAAAATTAATAATTTAATTACCTGTATTCCTCTCTTGATAATTACAAACATCGTGGTGTGCTTTAAGTCTTTGGACTAACCCTTGAATATCTTTCTTGCACTTTCTACAAATAGCCCTACACGCCAATTTATTTGGATTTGTTGTCTTAATATAGAACTGCCATATTGGGTCCTCTTTTCTTCCACTCATTTTACTTTATTTATATGTTTTCACTTCACTTAACTAACTTAACTAAACTAGCGAAATGCGCGAACGTCAATTTATAGGTTGAAAAGGAAAACAAGCCTCGACACGACACGACAGGAATATTCTTGCAAAAAGCACAACAAACGCGTTCGTGCCTCACTCGGCACTGTATAGTGAGTGAGTGTATAGGCCAGAAGGAAAACAAATCGTGACAAGAATTTTCTTGCAAGAAGCAAAAAGCGCGACAAATGCATTGTCACAAGTTTTTGAGGCGCAAATTGTATTATAATTTTTAGACTTATACATTAAAATAATTAACAATAATTTCAAAGAATCAAAATGTTCAAATTTAAAAATCATAAAAATCATGATTTTTTAAAAAAAATCAATGGTTTTTGATTTTTTTAATAAAAATCAGATTTTGCCCAACCCTGGTTGACAGTGTAGTCCTACCACTATTTTAGCTTATAAAAATCCCACTGTTCGGTTCAAGCCTCTTCTACAATAGGAGGGATATTGACTTACTATACTCTGGTCACACAGGCTGATATAGGGTTTTATTTCAAGTTTTCCTTCTCTTGCACAGATATTATATACATATGATATCCCTTAGTCGACTTTTATGACACCCATGGGCGAGATAGGTGTTCAATTCTATTCTTATTCTGTCACCACATGATTTTTTTTTACTGACTTTGTCGCACAGCGACCACATCGTCCTATAGGAATAACAAAATGAATGATACATATATAATAAATCTACTTATCACTATTTTAAATATAACTCTGCTAACCTAATACTTTCATCTTTTAAGATGTAGTATCTGCTAATATATTGTTAAGGAGGCCAATATCTATGGATCTAACCATTGCGATGCATGAATGCCTAAAACTTTAGTTTCGTACACACTCCATCAAAACATGCTCAACATCCTCAATAGTTCCACAGTCATTACAGTTTGGAGATGGGGATATTTAACTAAAAACAAAACACTACACCAATCTGCTTGACCTGCATAGTATAGTAAGGTCAAATTCCCTCCTATTGTGGAGGAGGCTCGATCCCAGTAGATATATATGAGCCGAAATCATGATTGTCCCAATGGTAATGATGTTCTCAACTTCTTCTTATAGCTTCAGCGGCGTAGATTTGCCACGAATTTGCCAATGTTGTATAAAAAAAGTGAGAAGCAAATTGATTGGTATTCAATGATGATCAGTATTAGTGTTAATAGTATTATTATACATGTATTGTTTTGTAGAGAAAATGAATGGAGATTGACAAGCGGAATTTATAAGACAAATGTGAACGAAAAGTGTTGGAAGGGGAAGACCAAGACAGACGATCCACTATCAAATCGGAGATGTATTTAAGAGAGGCCAGGTTAGAAGTACCCTAAACCGAGGAATATGCATGAGGAGATTAATAAATGTGGAGGAGACAAAAGCGGTATGTTTTTTTTTTTTTTTTTTTATTGAAAACAGTGGCAAACGAGCAAACAGTACACCTGATGGTAAGTGTTGCTGCCGCTCATGGACCTTTACAAGGCCGTTGCCTACCGTGAAGAAAGCGAAGGGAGTGTGAATGTGTGCATTGAGGCTCGGTGATACCAAGGGCACCACCAAAACCCTCCACACGCAATCACCCTCAGAAATTTAGGCTGCCGGCTCTCTCGCGAGATTGTAACAAGTGAAGGGAAGTGGTCTCTATCTACGACTATGGGAAATGTATGTATGTATGTATTTACTCTATAAATGAGTATATATGTCCACTAGTTGATAACCAATTTGTAGCAACACTTATAATTATTGAGATCTGGAAATACTCCAATATCATGACCCTGCTGTTTACTTGGTATTGATGTAAAAGATACTCTTTGCTCAAACAACCTTATTATATGCGCAAAGACTCCATTCATTCTAGTTACTCTAACAAAAGTCGAGTTTCATTGATGTACATATTTCTATAGCAATTTAATACTAATATTCGTAGTTTATAATTCCAAATAATCATGTTTGCCGTAGTTTCATCTCAATGTGTACTCGTCCAAGCTAATTATACGCTATCAATAGTTTGCACAATAATAACAAAATGTCACATACCTTTTTACATTAAATTTTGCTGTAACACCATTACAAAACCGCAAAACACTTAATTTAAACACTTATTTATATTTAAAACTTACAATAGAACAACATTTAATTATATTACCACACAATACAAAAACTTAATAAAACAACACAAAAATTCTATCTCGTAAAATATAAAGTTGTTCATTAAACAGCAATTCTACACGAATGTAGTCAGATATAATGAGAACGGAAATATACACAAAAGAAACGTTTTTAACATTTAATTTAACGTAATACTACATTGTTGTTAAACTAAAATGGTTTTGGGAGTAATTATAAAAGTTTTTAGCGTAGATTGTCGAAGATATAAACAAAATACACTATGTAATAAAATATTGCTAGACGTCCATTTCACTAACGTTGGCATTGCTACTGCCTCAAGGAAGAAATAATAACGCGAGGTTATTTTTTTTGTGGCAACATTTCGTAATACTTGGCCAAGTACCGTTATCACGCGCTGACGTCAAGGCGTGTTCCGATTTGCACTATGTATTTATCATTGAAATAAGTTACCTTAAAATATATTTAATATTGTAATGAAAATTGGCTTATAATCCGCAATGAGCTTGACCAACTATTATTTAACTCAAATTAAAAAAAAATGCAATTGAAGCGGTCGCTTCGGACACTTCCAAACTTAATTTTAAACAGGTACAAATTTAATGTGATATAAATTTTAAGGTCCCATTTTTCTTTTATTTATTGCCGATGGTGACAAACGAGCAGCACACATAAGGGTTAATAATACTACCGCACATAGACCTATATGCATTACCAGGGACACAGTCAGGCCGTTGCCTACCGTAAAGAAAATGCTCTTCCTTCACCTCTACGAAACGTACCGTTGAAGACTAAAACGTTTAATCATCTTCAAACATGTTTCACATGTAGTGTTATTGAACGGAAGTTGACAGTCTTACGCTAAAGAAATTGTTGCCCTTAACTTCATACTGCATTCCGGAACATTTGACAGCTTAACCCTAACCTGCTATTACAGCCAATAGACTCTTTCATTTATCCGTATTATAGCAAAAATGCGTAAATTCCAAAATAAAATCCAAATATTTTAAAATATATCCTGAAATATTCAAAGAATTAATCAATGATGAATTATTATGTTTTAAAAAAAATGTAACGATGCAGTAATTAAGCACTTTTGTTTATGTACATGCAACATTGTTTGGGTGTGGGATAAAGGAGTGAGACAGTACGAAGTAACGATAGTTATAGGTAGGTCGAGCGTCGAGTTGGCATTGTAATAAACTACTTGACGTGTTTATCGTTGGCTGTGTTATCGCTCGCTTTGTGCGGTTTCACCTTGTTACGAACTCACGACGCTTTCAACCGCTGACGTATTTTAGCCGTTTATTCACTTACATTATTTCTTGGATATAGCTCATCATTTCAGGAAATTAATAATTTATATATTATTAATTTGTCATTGCATTCTTTTTACTGTGATAGGTATATATAAACTAGAATTTAATCACGTATAGTTAGTATTATTTTTAGTTTTTGTGTTGTTATTGTCGTGTTTGATATAATTAGTTTTTTTATACATACTATAAGCCGCTTTTTATATCACGGGAACTATTTATCTATTTCTTCCCTGAGCAATACAAACAAATCAAAAATTTTATCAACAATATTTATTGTTATGTTTGTAAATAATAAAGGTTCGATCACGTATTTCATGGATGAATACATTACTAGTGCGATAAATTGATAAGAATTTTTATTTCAATGGCGCGAG
The DNA here is from genome assembly GCA_032191425.1 of Lymantria dispar. NCBI lineage: Eukaryota > Metazoa > Arthropoda > Insecta > Lepidoptera > Erebidae > Lymantria > Lymantria dispar. The sequence goes on from CM063467.1 coordinate 2,775,839, forward strand.
TAAGTGGGTTAATACTTTTATTTATTCATTGTAACAGAAGTTATATAAAGGAATAACGGTACATTTTCCTTTGTCACTTCACTGTTTAAAGGAAAATTGAGAAATAAAAATGTCTTATGGTAATGTATATTGTCTATAAAATGAAATAACAGTTATTTATGATGTAATATTCCTTCAAACAGTTGATAATGATAACAATAGCATAAGGGTAGATAACTTGATAGTATTATTGATCGGACATCAAACTGTATGACTTGAACAGTTAAAATCAATACTTTTACAAACCAAGAGGGCGGGGTTTGACAATACTACGCAGAGATATAGTTCAATGGTTTGTATAAACATTATTTCGTGTAATAGCTGATGAAAATAACGCTTTATATCGATAATTTCTTGTTATAAATAATGGTTATTAATATTATTGTAGTTGAAGTATAGATTTTTTAAGTGATTTCTTTTGATTTACGCTTTGAAATTCTAATTAACAATGTTTTTAAGTCAATTATTGGTGTAGTTAATCAATTTATTAGGTGTTTTTTTTTTGGGTGGGTTACGCTCGGCGCACTCCTCGCACCACTCCGTCCGGGGCGACAGAGAGGCGTAAGCACGCACACCTGTAACGCACCTGTATAACACGTCGTCTTCGTCGTTAGGTCGACCGCCGGCGCAGAGTTCCTTGATTTCATTGGTCGACCCGACGGAATACCCCGAGGGAGTACCCTCTCCCGTCGACGTCCCCTACTAGGACGCTGAACGCCGTCGCGAGGGTAACCTCTTCACGGGTGCCCGGATTAAAATTTATTAGAGCGGAGTAGCAGTAGTATCTCGCTTGTCATTGGCTATAGGAGAAGAATGAGACAACCACTCTTCTTTACATATATTTTTGTGTAAATTAATGAATAATAAACAGTATATGCTATTCAAAAGTGATTGATGTAATATTCAAAATGTTTCCTTGTAATACAAAAGTTTCACGTCTATTATTTAATTTTATGACACACCCTATGTTGCTTTTTTCGTTTTTCGTCTGTAACTACATTACACTGTATTAAAAAAAAAACTAATATTATACCCATTTAGTGACGTCATTTCTTGTCCATACTATTTAGTGAATTTTTTTCATATTCAAGTTGATTGAATATTCTGATTTCTTTGTCTATTAATATAGCTTATCTATATCTATACCAATAAATATAATTGGAGTGTCCGTTTGTAATGTCAAAATAATAGGTTTTTTCATGCTCACGCGGTTATTTGCATGACACCTATGCCTAAAATAGCAATTAAAAAATTTTTGTCTGTCTGTTTGTTCCGGGTAATCTTCAAAACGGTTGGACCGATTTCAAAAATTCTTTCACCAATGGAAAGCTATAATATCAGGGCGTAAACGAGGCTATATTTTATCCCGGTATTCCCACGGTAACGGGAACTACGCGGGTAAAATGACTATAACCTATAACCGAAGCGAAGCGAGGGCGGGTTGCTAGTTATATATATACTTACTATGCATTTTGTGGCGATTATCAAACTATTTATTTTTAACATCTTTTCTTTCTACTATGGCCCTATTTATTGCTTTTGGCGGCAAAAGAGCAAACAACACATCTTTTTTTTCCACCGACCAAGGAGCCATTCTGGGGGGAACGTGCCCCATAGAACGCGGGAACAGTTCCCCCATTAGCCCCGACAGGAGACCCGGGTCCATTGTTTCGACGATGGGGGCGCCACAGGCACGGATCTTGTTACGCGCCCGTTGATATAGGCGCCCCCATGGATCTCTGTCAAGGCTCGCAAGAAGCTCTTCACGGGCCCTCTCCTTCGCCTGGCTGATGGCCAGCTGCAGTGTCTTCTTCCTTGTCCTATATTCTCTTCGCAGCTGACCCTCGAGGACGTCATCCCGGTTGACTCTCTGACGGCATCAAACGTAGGCACGCCGCGACCGGTTTGAAGCCACCCGGAGATTAGCGATCTCGGGTGACCACCAGTAAACCTGACGACGCGGCGGCATCCGTCAAGCTCTTGGCATCGCCGCATCACATATTGCTTTAAGGGCATTTTTGATACGACCAACAAACCCCTCCACACCTGTGGGTAGCTGTCCTGCTATACCCCAGCGCTGCACTATGGTGGACTCCCGGACCATTTCCGGATCAAGTTGGCCAATGGCCCATTTTGGGAGTCCACCTCTTCTTCCGCGCCGGGGCCCTAGTGGTCCCCGAGGGGTGGAGATCTCGAAACGTATATATCGATGGTCCGAGAGAGTCTTCACTCCTTCTTCTACCCTCCAGCCGTTTACCTCACGAGCGACACCGGGGGTGGCAAACGATAGGTCTACCACAGACCCACTCCGATGTCACACGCAAGTGTGGACCGTCCCTCTATTAAGGAGGGACAGACCGGAGCAAAAAAAAAAAACACATCTGTTGGCAAGTAATACCGCTGCTCAATGCTCTTTGCTAGGCCGCTGCCTACCGTGAAGAAAGTAAAGGGAATATGAATGCATGCTATAAGGTTCGGTGATACTAAAGACATCACCAAAAACCCAACACACGCAAACACACTCTCTCTTACTACTTACCCTGACATTGCTCGTATATGACTTAAAAACGACTACGATTTTTCATCAGAGGCAGGCATTAACGCTTTAATCTGTTAATCGTTAATTAGCGAAGTTAACATTTTGATTAACGGATTAACTTTTAAGTTAACTTCAAAAAATGTTAACGCCCTTGTTAACTTCCGTTAAATTGAACTTCCGTTAACTTTAGTCCGTTACATTAGTCGTTTGTTGACATGCTGTCATTTTGTTTCTTTGAAGCCACGTTCGTGATTTCCACGAGACCTGCGCCGCCCATGACCGAGACCGTGTCCCAGTTGTTAACGGCATCGAGCACCGCCCTAGCGTTCAAGACGCTGCTCTGTCGTCGTGATACACACCTCGAGCGTATACTGTGTCGTTTCCTTGTCGCAATCGTAATGGTGGCAGAACGGTGCTCTCCTTCTTCACGACCGTAGTCCAAATGGTCCGAACACCGTACCGAGGCCCTTCCTTCCGGACTGCCCAACGGACAATGAGGTCACGGCGGGCGTCATCCCGCCAGACGGCCATCTAGCTAAACGAGACTAAGCCGCTCCCCGCGAAAAAGCAAATTGATCCCAAGCCTTCTTCAATTGCTGTGAATTGTTCTATTGTAGATTATGATAGCAGAAGTAATATGTTTTCAACTGGTTATTACATCAAAAAGCGTCGTAAAGTATTGGTGAATCTTTTGTTATCGCGGCTACCGGCAGTGGTGTAACCTAAATTAGTTTGGACACATGCATGCCAACATAATTCCACTACATGCTGTAGAATTCGTCTATTTCTCTCAGCCTAAAAGCAGTCGTCGTCCTCATCTCAGCTAGTATATGTCCCACTGCTGGGCCCGAGACTCCTCCCCAATAGAAGAGAAATTGATCTACTATGCCACGCTGGTTAAAAATGTTGGTATAGGGTTTTAGTTCAAGACTTTCTTCTCTTACGATAAATGATATGAATATTAAATCCCTTAATCGTCTTTTACAATATCCACGGGCAAGATAGGGAATGGCGAATTGTATTCTTACTCTTTCGTCACCGCACGGGCACGAAAACGGTTAACTTTAACTTAAATTGCGTTAAATTTTCGCAACTTTAACGCTTTAACGATTATCGAAGTTAACATTTTAATTAACAATTAACGAAGTTAACTTTTTGGTTAACTGTGTCCACCTATGGTTTTCATCATCATTATCATTCAGCCTATCGTCATCCACTGCTGGATATAGGCCTCCCTCATGTGTCATCACAAAGTGCGGGTCTGTGCCACCTGCACCCAATGACGCCCAACAAATTTTACCATGTCTTCAGCCCGGTGAGAGTATCTTACACTGCCTCGTCCGATACGTGGTCGCTACTCGAAAACCTTTCTTCCACAGTGGTTATCGGTTCTTCAAGCGCTGTATCCATTGCCACTTCAGCGTGCTAATTCTTGTGTTAAGTCGGTTACGCCCATTCTTCTATGGATTTTCCTATTTTGGTTTATTATTTATACTAAGTTTTTTCCGTGTGGTAACGAAGTAAGAATTCACTACCCCCTCTTATTTGCGAGTGTCGTTAAAGACGACTAAGGGATATAATATGCATGTGCGCTATGACATGTCCTGCTATAAACGAGGTTAAAGAAGAGCGTTTTTTTTTTTTTTTTTTTTCTTTAATTATTTGGGACTTTTATTCTTTATGAATATGTAAGCCCCATCGTACCCTAAACTTAAATATAAATATAATATAAATACAGTACAAAGGTAATATAATATAGATACAGTAGCAATACTTAACTACTACGATGAACCGCCAGGTTATATAAATGCTTTGCAGCTTCAGACGTTGGCTTTGCCAACATAGTTTGGACAATGCCAACATCCGAATCATTAAGGCACAACGATTGTTTCATTAAATCTCTTTCGTGTTGGTTCTGGACACATTCCATCAACAAGTGTTGAACATCATCAATAACGCCGCAGGTATCGCAGTTGGGTGAATTCGATTTACCCATGAGGTATGCAAACTTTTTTGTTGGAAAATGTCCAGAACGCAATCTATGAGCTATAATTACATCCAATCTTGTTAATTTGCTCTTGGTAACGAACCAAGGAATTTGAGGAGGCTGATGCTGTATAGTTTTATACCAAATGCCTTTAATTTGTGATATTTCTTCAAATTGTTCTGTCCATTCTTTAAAACAAATTGTCTTAACTGTACTAATAATTTCAGTGTAATGTGGTTTAATTACTATATTTGTGCCTTGTTCTATAGCTAATTTTGCAAGTCTATCAGCCTCCTCGTTGCCATGAATACCTATGTGCGAAGGAATCCATTGCAATATCACATTCCTATTACTGCAACAAATCTCTCTAATTTTTATTAATATAGTGTAGGCTACCGAAACACCTCTGTAACCAGAGGCGCATCGAGCCAAGTGTAGCAGAGCAGATTTGCTATCAGTAAAGATTACAAAATATTGACATTTTATTTTCTGGATCCAATCTAAGGCCTTTAGGATTGCAACTAGCTCTAATGTCATAATTGAAACACTTGCCTGGATTTTGTACATAGCGAAAATGCCCTCACTTTTACAGTATACTGCTGATCCTTGACCATTTGGACTTTTTGATCCATCTGTATAAAACCATATCCCGCCTTGATATTTCTCTTTTAGCTCATTTATAATTTCGAATTTTACTAAGCTACAGTTATTACTTCTTTTGTTTCCTTTCAGACATTTTAAATCAAGCTTTACAATATTACTTACATTAATTATACCTGTTATCCAAACATCTAAATTAAACATGTCTAGCACATCTGATGAGTATATGTCATAGTTTTTAATATCCCTATATATTAAGGGCAGAAGTGGTTTCTTTTTATTCTGCCAATATCTTTTATGTAAATGGCCACTAAGATCATTCATCGACTTAATACTAATATTATTTGTCCAAGACATACTCTTTACACAGAACTTATAAGCCAGATACATACGACGTATATTTAATGGTACAATGCAAAGCTCACTTTCCATTACATGGATTGGGGAACTTCTTATAAAACCACCAATGATTCGTAACGCTTGGTTCTGGATTTTATCTAGTTTGTTTACATGTGTCTTTGCGCTTGCATCATATAAAAAGCAACCAAAATCTAATCTGCTTCTAATGACTGAGATGTATAATCTACGAAGATGCTTAGGGTGTACACCCCAGGCCGACCCCGTCAAGACTTTCAAAATATTTAAGAACCTATATGATTTCTGGAAAATTTCATTTATATGTTTGTTCCAAAGAAGTGATCTATCAAGCCACATACCCAAATATTTAACCTGTGAAACAGCTCCTAATATGTTATTATTAATTTTTAGATTTAATTGCCGCCTTATGTGACCTCTGCTAAAAATACAGTAACTAGATTTATCGGAGGATATTTGTAAGCCAAGATTTTGTAGGATAATTGTCATAGTATTTAACGCTATTTGTAAATTATTTTCGGACGTGCCCAGTTCATTATGACGTAAGTAAAAGACAAAATCATCAGCGTATTGCCCAACTATGACATTTGAAATTAATGTACAAATCTTATAAGTAGCTACATTAAATAGAAGTGGGGAAATAGGATCACCTTGTGCTAGACCTCTGCTGGTCCATCTAACATAATCTTCAGTATGAGGTTGATATTCATCAATAGACTTTTTTAACATTAAGTGTCTACAGTTTAAAAACGACCACATATATCTACAAATATTTTTCCCAACATTTAACCTGTCAAGCGCTAAAACTACTTCGTCTACTAAAATATCATTATATGCATTACAGATATCTATGAAGCATGCTACTGTAGGGGTATTCTCAGAAAAACCGATTTGTATATAAGTAACAAGTCTAGTAAGACAGTCTAAACAAGATTGTGATTTTCTAAAGCCAGTAGTATAAGGAGATAAAATCTGATGCTTTTCCACATACCATTCCAGTCGATTACCTAGCATATGATGAAAACTTTTACATAAACAATTTATTAACGAAATTGGTCTAAGTTTAACATCAGAGTTATTACTAGAACTCATTTTAGGTATTGCTACTATTAAAATTTGTCGCCACTGATTTGGAACATGACCAGTTTTTAGTATCAAATTAAATAAATCTATTATATATACTTTAGCTGAATAAGGCAAGTTAATAATCATAGAATAAGTCACCCCATCCCTACCTGGAGCCGTGTCCTTTTTTTTTAACGTTTTGTTAAATTCTTGCATTGTAAAAGGTGCTTCAAGTAATTTATTTTCTGACTCGAATATCGGTGGTATATTTGGCACATAGTCAGGAGTAAGAGAATGTAACAACTCCATTTTTTTTTCTTTAGATGCGTGAGCGTTAGGTTTATGGTAGCCTTTAAACCATCGCATTTTAAGCCAAAGATCATTAACCGACGTAGATTCGTCAATACTAGAACAAAACTTTTGCCAATTCTGGGATTTGGCTTTACATATTAAATGCCGCGCCATTTTCGTTTTCGCTTCCAAAATTGTAAAATTATCAGGGGTAGGGTTTTTCCTAAATTTACTTAAAGCCAATCTACGTTCTGCGACAGCTGCAGATAGAGAGGGGTTCCAATAGTCTTTAGGCTTAAACTTACTTTGTAAATTAGTGCATACTTTTTTAAAAGGAATATTCTTGTTAGCTGAAAAAAGGATTTTGCTTTCTAAGTAATCGTATAACGGTTGCACATGACTGTGACAGTTAAATATGCCAATAGGTTCTTTAAATGAATCAATTAAATCATCATGATAACATTTCCAGTTAGCTAACTTGAAATTTCTTTTCTTACTAAAATTTAGCGTCTCTTGAAAATGTATTGATATTTTAATGAAAAGATGATCACTACCTAAATTCTCATTAAATGTTTGCCACTTCATCGTTACTGCTATATCTGAAGATACAAACGTTACGTCTGGTGAAGAACTTTGCAAAGATCCGTTTACAAGTTTAATCCTTGTGGCATCTCCATTATTAATTGAAATAAAACCATTTTCTAAAGACGAATCTACTAGTTGGTTGCCTCTGTTATTAATCTTATACGACCAATTGGTGTGATGTCCATTAAAGTCACCACTGATAATAGTATTTGTGGTACTCAGGGCAAAAACTTGATCCCAATCTGATGAACGTGTATTCACTGAAGATGGGCAATATATACCTATTACATTTTTTAATATGCCGCAGTTTAGTAATTTGACATAAAGAATCTCTATGCCTGTATTGGGTATATTAATAGGTTGTACCTGGGTTCTAATCGATTTATGGACAATAATAGCAACACCGCCGTAGCCATCCAGGCGATCTTTTCTATACACATTATAGTCCGAAAGTCTGATGTTATCTCTCCCAGTATCCAGCCATGTTACGCATACAATAGCAATATGAATCTTTTCCTGGTTCATTAATTGGTCAAGGTTCATTAGTTTTGGTTTTAAACTTTGGGCATTCCACTGAAAAACGTTAATCATCAATCCCTTGGAAATATTATTATCCATCAAATAATTTAAAGATACTTTCTACAAATTTATCGCCTGACAAAAAACTCAATACAAATGCTTTAATTTCCTCACATATTATTTTAAACATCGTCAAAATTTTATCCTCTAACTTATTCTCACATAAAAAAGCATCTTTTAGTCTTCTAAACAATCTCCTAACCTCTATTTTTTTCTCTCTCCTTGTATTATCATCTTTCATGGTGGTTAAGTGATCAGAAACAATATGATCAGAGTTAACCTCACATTCCATAGCTGTCGATGTTTTATAATGTTGTTGTTTCTTCTTGCGCCTTTGACCTTTTTTAAACTAATCTTTCCCTGCAGTTTCCGCCTCCTCTATCGAATCCTCCGCAGAGCCCTCTTGATGTATATACAAATTTTGTACAGCCTGACTGTAAGTGGGTTCTCTTAATTGTAAAGGCAATGTATCTGTAATTGCATTTTCTGTACGGACCTGAATACTTTTCTCTGTTTTTTTCTTGGCATATATCTCCAACGCTTTTTATATGTGATGTTTTTATCACTCATTATGTTACGGAGCATTTTTTCTTTTTTAAAAAAAGGACATGATTTGTCCAAGGCCATGTGCGGTCCTTTGCAATTGCAACATTTAAAAACGTCGATATCGCAATTTTCATGTTCTTTGCCACATTTAGGACATAAAATTTTATTAAAAGCACAATATTTTTTTACATGACCAAATTTCCAGCAACCAGAACACTGCGTTACTGGAAATTCGTATTTTTCAACTTTGAATCTACATCCGTAAGCGAAAACATATTGTGGTATAACCGAGCATTGAAAGCACACACGCATCGTTTCGCTTTCTACCCATTTACCATCAAAATGTATGCGATTTAATCTTTTCACTGATAAAATATCAGCTGAACATTGCAAATTATCCAAAATTTCTTTTTCTTGAAATTCTAAGTCCACACCCTTTATGATTCCATAAGATAAAATATTTTGGTCCGTATAACGAGCTCTTATGTCTATATCTTTTATTTTATGACAATTGATGAGTTTATCTCCTTCTCCTTTACTGCTAAAATTAATAAAAACTTTATACGGACTTTTATATTTTATTTTAGTAATACCCTCTATGTTCTCTGATCGTAACAATTTAGCTAAAGCCATTTGTTTTGGTAATAATTGTATCGCCGTTAAACATATTTCATAACTACCCTCATTATTTTTTACCTCTTCCGATCGTCCATCTATTTCTTTGTTCGTTGCGTCCATGGAATCGCTCCTTATTAACCTTTTAGGCCTTCGCCGAACAACAGGGATAAAACCGTCTTCACTACTTTCCTCACTTCTATTTCTTGCCCTTTTCTCAACATTCCTTTCAGAACGAATGTTTTCTTCATTATTAATGCAAATATTCCATTTATTTAACTGCTGCAGCTCCTGTTCGCATTCTTTTATAGTTTGACAGTCACTGTTCTCTTCATCGTCCTCCAAAATATTCACTTCCATTTTTCAGAACACTTACTCGAAAAATTATTTTTTTAATTACTTATCACTGATAACACCGTGCGTATGACACCGCGTACCGTACGTGAATGAAGAGCATTTACTTCACGGTAGGCAACGGCCTAGCTGTGCCCCTGGTATTGCAAAGGTCCATGTACGGCAGTATCACTTACCATCAGGTGTGCTGCCTGCTCGTTTGCCACCATCGGCTATAAAAAAAAAACATAAACCATATATAGGAAGAGAGGGAAATATCGAAGCAAAATCCTATACTAACCCGTCTGACCAACTTGGGGGGTCACTCCCTTCCCTCCAATGTGGTTGGAGAGAGTGATTGTTGCTCTAGTAGTTAACATATGATCGGGTGCTGCTTGTGGGATCTGGTGCAACAATATTTTCTTTCTTTTTTTATTTGAACTAAATTAAAAAAAAATATATATCCTATCTCGAAGGGCATCACACTGGAGCTAAGACTATATGTTGTATACGTGTAATTTTATTCAAAAAATGGGTAAAAAAAATGACAGCCCGCTGAGTTTCTTGCCGGATCAGCTTGCGGCCGCGTTCCGATGCAGTGGTAGATATTGTATTGTGTTCAAATGATGTATAAATTTGACAATATGTAAATGCCCTTAAGGGGCCTATGCAGATTAAATGATTTCATTAGTTCAATTTTCCTCCCATAGTGTAGGAAGCCCATTAATACCATTTGATCAATTATTCATTCCTAATGATGACGTCAGGCAGATGACCAGTCATAAAATTATTGCCTTTAGAATATGTAATAGAAGTGCCGCTATATAGCTCGAACGCTCCTTAGCAATGGGAAGGAAAATAATCTACTATTCTGCGCTAGTCAGACGTGTTGGTATAGGGTTTTATGTCAAGTTTTCCTTCTCTTGCATATCTTACTAATATTATAAACGCAAAAGTTTGTATGTAAGTATGTGAGAATGCTTGTTGCTTTTTCACGCAAAAACTACCGAATGGATTTTGATGAAACTTCAAAATAATATTGCTAACATATCAGAATAACACATATGCTATAATTTATCTTAATATTCCCACGGGAAGAGCCGCTGTTCATATAAAACCGCAGGGCACAGCTAGTATATTATACGCAAATTTTCTATGTGGTGACGGAGAGAGAATACAATTCACAGCAAAATGCTACTACTCAGACGTCGATTTTCTGCTAGAGCGTGGTACTACCCCGGACGGACCGGCCTGCGGCTGTATACAGATAACTGTCGACAGTGTGGTCCTACCACTAGTGAAGTTACTCTTTACATAGACAGCTACTTAGTACTAAAACATTATCAAATTCAGTCCAGTCGTTTTGGAGATTACCTAATACAAACAGACAAAAAAATTTAAACCGGTTTTTAGATATAGTTATCGTGCTAATAATCAGCATGAAAAAAGCCCATCATTTTGACATTACAAACAGACACTTCAATATTATTTATTTGTATAGACATCGCAAAGTCGTCTATTATGACACCCATGGATAAAAGGTAGTAAATTGTATTCAGCAAGAATATAACCTTTAACCTGCCAAAAAAGATTGATTAAACAATAAGCCTTCAAGAAACTTATTTCGCGTTTGTATTTGATTTTGCAGCGTTCATGGTCTCAGTGATGACTTACGGCACGGAAACGTGCTCCCTAAATGTAGGCCTCATAACAAGACTGAAAGTCGCTCAGCGTGTTATGAAGCGGGCTATGCTCGGGATTTTTCTGCGAGATAGAATCCGGCATACGGAAATCTGCAGAAGAACGGGTGTAACCGACATAGCACGAAGAATTAGCACGCTGAAGTAGCAATGGGCAGGCCACATCGCTCGACGAACCGACGACGGCTGGGGAAGAAAGGTTCTCGAGTGGCGACCAGATATCGGACGACGCAGTGTTAGACGCCAACTAGATGGACCGATGACCTGGTGAAAGTTGCTGGGCGTCGTTGGATGCAGGCGGAACAGAACCGCACTTTGTGGCGTAATATGAAGGAGGCTTACGTCCAGCAATGGACGGCGATAGGTTGAAATCATGATGATGATGACCAAGACGTATGACTAATGTAGCATAGTAGGTTCATTTCACTCTTTGATCATAAAAATAGGAAGCGTATCTAATGTAGTCATGACAAAGTTTATTCAACCTGATATAATCTGCACCGCCATTTTTGTTTTTAAAAGTAATTATATTTATCTTATCAGTTTCACACTCGTCTCGCAGTGCTTACAGCGAATAGTATTGATAAGTTATTTCTACATTGTTGACATAATATTATTAATATTTAGTGTAAATTAATGTTATTTTTGATGTGCAACATAGGCGAGGGTTAACCTGATCGTTGGCGTGGCGTAAAAAGGCCGTGGCGATTTAACGCCACGCTATATGACGGTATATACGCAGACTATACGTAGTGGTGTGTGAGTGAGATGGAGCGATGCGATGTTGTGCGGAAGCGCCTGTGTGGTATATTAATTATGATTGTTGTGTAATATTTTAAACAACAATATATATCGTAATATATTATTTATAAATTATGTCATATTAGTTCCTGTCGTAATCTGTTCTTTTATGCAAGTATATATTACTTGTACAAAATAAGTTTGATGTTTCACATCCGCCAGGCGTCCTGAGAGACGGTTCATTTTTTTTTCATTTATTTATTTTTCTCGTATCATATGTAATTGAACTCCTTCCAAATGGCTGGACAGATTTTGATGATTTTTTGTGTTAACCAGTGGATTCGAGAATTGTTTATATTAATAATTGAACTCACCAAGTAGCCCTGCGATTGATTTCAAGGAGAAATTATTTATTATAGATTTGAAGAGAACAGCGTCAGTTAGGTCAGATAGTATGCATATATAACCCTTAGTCGTCTTTTACGACATACACGGGTAATGAATTGTATCCGTTACTACACAGAAAAATGGCAGTATGGTGTCCTTTCTTATTTTTTTTAGGATTGGGTCATGGTCAGCGCACCAGCCATCGGCGGCTCCATCCGGGGCGACGGTGGGGCGGTGCGTGGTCCCATGACCCACCCGTGGCACGTCGCCTTCGTCGTTAGGCCAACTACCGGTACAGGGTATCTTGTCTTCAGAGGTCCGCCCGACGGAATACCCTGGTCGCGGGGTACCTTATAGTATGGTGTTCTAAAGTGCCTTTTTTGGACGAGCTCTGGTCTTGACGCACGTCGTCCATTCCGCCGCCCTAGCCAAGGCCGTCACCCACTGAGAGGCCAACCACGTGAGGAAAGACCGACGTCCTCCCCGAGGGGGGGACGTCGGTCGATGGGAGGGTACCCAAAATAGGGGGTGTTCCGTCGGGCCGACCACTAACGTTAAGTCACCCTGCTCCGGTGGTCGACCCAACGACGAAGGCGACGTGCATCGCGGGTGGGTTGCGGGAGTGCGTGCTTACGCCCCTCTGTCGCCCTGGACGGAGTGGTGCGAGGAGCGCGCCGACCGCTCCAAAAAAAAATTATATGTATATATATTATATGCATACAAAATATTCAAAATTAATAACATCCTTACACAGACACATAACTAAACACACATGCACATTCACTCACACTATTTAAGGTTTGATAATTATTTTTAACTTACATAATTATGAATATGGTGTTGGCAGAATACCAGCGTTAGTTCTTTAAGAAGACGTAGCGCGAGCTGACCAAACAGCCTTATTTATTCCTCGTTAAAATTGCGTTAATGAATGTAAGAAGCTCTTTTATTGTGTTTTTTATTAGATTTAACGAGAACAAAATAAATGTTTTTCTTTCTTTCCATGCTGGTCAGAAAGGTTGATATAGGGTTTCATTTAGAGTTTTCCTTCTTTTATATTGATGTTATATGCGTATATCCCTTAGTCGTATTTATATCCACGTGCAAGATAGGGAGTGGTGATTTGTATTCTTACTTCGTCACCACGCGGAAAAAAAAACTAGTAATAAAATATAAATCCTTTATGTAAAAATAACAAAAATATTTTATTATAGTTTACAGATTATTAATAATAGGTTAAGAAAAATTAATCGATCGAAAATCATAATCGTGGAAAACTGTAGAAACTAAATTATAGATTACAGAGGGAGGAATTAAGAACATAAACAGTAGACAAATATTATATAGTACATTATAGATATGAATTAACCATCAGTTCTTATCGTTTCTATTAATGAAACATATTGAGGAATTTCCTTGTGGAATATATCAATTTCGCTATATCTGGCATTATAAGTTCTACAAGCTCTTACCAAGAATCGGTTACATGAATAATTAGTTTTACATGTAGGTATTGAAAATAATGAATTAGAGCGAGCCGTAAATCTTGCGCATCTGAAATCTATCTGGCCAAGAAGATACGTAGAGTCAACAATACTGTGCACAATTTTATATAAAAATATCTGGTCCCTATGCTCACGCCATTGATGCAAGGATAACAGTTGAGTTGAGCTATTATTAAACCTATATCTGAGCCTACGTACAAATTTATTTTGGATTCCCTCAATTTGATTCTTATACTTCGCATAAATAGGGTTCGCATATTATTGATGCGAATTCCAGATGCGTTCTTACTAATGAATTGTATAATATTAAATAAGTATTTATATTTTTAAAGTCTTTGCATTGTCTAAAGACGAAGCCCAACATCTTGTAAGCACGTTCAGTTATTCTATTGATTTGAGGTACAAAGGAAAGAGTATCATCTAGAAGTACCCCAGATCCCTCACCTCGGTCACCCTTTTTAAACAAGTATTCTTAAAATTATATAAGTAATTTGTTGGATATTTTTTGCGAGAAAATGTTATTGTATTTATCAATGTTTAATTTAAGATCTATGCAATAATTATAAAATATTATATTATAAATTATATATATAAATTAAGAACTTTTTACAAATTTACACGTTATTAAATATAAAATATAATTATTATTCTAAATGTCATACATTAGCAAATGAAGGGTTGAAGTTCATTAACCTAAATTAGGCCAACGACCTATTTATACTTTTATGATGGCAGCACTGGAGTCCTGTCAGTTATAAAGAGAACAACAGCCATAGAGAAAATACAAAAGCTAAGTTTTAGTATTAGTTAATCTATAAGTTGAATCAATATATAAATATTAGGTTTTAAACTAATAATCGTAAGAAATATTTAGTAATGATATCTGATGTTTACGCGAGCACTACACATTGTAAATAAAACTACTTTTACGGATTATTTCGCGTTTGTATATAATAATGTTTAAAAAAAATTATAAATTAATTAAATTAATAATTATTAAAGTTATAAATAATGGTTAAAGATAATTTTATAAATCAAAAATCTTTTAGTAAGCCGCATCTAAAATTAAAAATCAATATTAATTTAGCATCATGTCCCCTGAGTTTTCTTGCCGGATCTTTCTCAGTGTGGCCGCGTTCCGATCCGGTGGTAGTATATTAGTTTTGTTAGTTTTAAATCAACAAATTGTTATAATAATTGCTACAAATTTAATAATTAATAATTACTAACCATAAACAATATAATTTTTTAATTAATTAATAAAAAATAAGTAATTCACGAGTGATATTAGTCTATTAGATATGGAGCGATTTTAGCTGGAGTGTTGAGGGTTTTACATACACTAGTACAGCTATACTCTAAGTGTGTTCCGCGGAACCCTAGGGTTCCGTGATACCTCTGTCGGGGTTCCGCAAGAATTTAGAAATAAAAAATCAAAACACCTCTCTCTGGTCGCTCCGCGGCTGTGCGGACTCCGCGGCCGCGCGGAGACAAAACGCTATGAATGTTATTTATTTATTTATTTGTATTTGTATAAGCTTGTGTTACATTAGCTGGTACAATATCTCATAAGTTTGGTCTCAACAATTTTATACTTGTACAACGCGTTCGCTCTAAGTTTGCCGGTCTGTGGAATGCGCGTACCCTCCCCCACGTGACAACAAAACTTATAATGTGTCATAGTTTTACCCAAATATCTAACGTACACAATTTTTATTGTTACAATTAAATAAAAAATTTCGAACGTCATACACTCATACCTATCGCCAGCGGCAAACTTAAAACGAGCGGGTAGTATACTTGTAAGCGCTCAGTCTCTTTGATAAAAGCCGCCTCTGAATTAGACGCTATAGTTGTCAACTAGCGACTTTCGTCTCTAACTTCAAAGGATAAAGTCGATATTGTTTACAACGCTATTTTTAAATTTCTGTTTTTATTTTTGCTTTTTGTTTATCAAAGGTGCCGACTCGAGTATTTTCGAGAATATTTGAGATCGAGTCTAGGACTAAGTATAAAAGCGGCGATCGCGCGTTGGCGTCGTCAGTTGATGATTAGCGTTCGGCGCGATAAGTTACTACCTACTTACAAGCTCGCTAGCGAGAAACTAGTGTTCATTGTTTTACTACCTGCTGTATTCTGTTGTCTCAGTTTTATACATTTCTTCCCTGTAGGTTCTAAATTTAGTCTCTTATACGCAGTAACGATTGTGCATTATTTAAACCCCACTATCCTGACTTGTAACATTATAAATAAAGAAGAATGGAACGTTGGCTTAAAGGTGTTAAACGTGTTCCAACAACATCTTCTAATGACGCTGAATGTTCAAAAGCAATGCGCGCGGAGAATTTAGCAATCACCGATCCAGAAGATGATGCCACGAGTGCCACGACGTCAAGCTCGACGGTTTCAAAGACGAAAAAAAGGAAGTATGATGAATCTTATATCAGTTTCGGATTTGTTGATTCCAACGGCTCACCTCTCTGCATGCTCTGTAGTAAACTGCTTCCTAATAGTTCCATGGCACCTGCCAAATTGCGTCGACATTTAGAAACCGTACACCCCGAGACTAAAGACAAGAATAAAGAATTTTTTGTTCGCAAAAAAGATCAGTTATTAGAAAGTCAAAAAAATATGATGCATGTAACACAAACTACCAACGAAAAGGCCACGGAGGCATCATACTTAGTTAGCTATCGCATTGCACAAGCAGGTGAAGCGCACACTATCGCTGAGAAATTAATAAAACCATGTGTATTAGACATAACAAAATGTATGCTTGATGAAAAATCTGCAAAGCATCTTTCTACTGTTCCGCTATCAAACGATACTGTTTCACGACGAATCCATGATCTGGCAAGCTACGTCAAACAAGAACTAGTTACACGTCTACAAAATACACGATTCGCTTTGCAAATGGACGAGTCGACTGATGTCGCTGGTTTGGCTATCCTGCTGGTTATTGTGAGATATCCATATAAAAGTTCTTTTGAAGAAGACATGCTTATGTGTTCATCGCTGCTTACAAACACTACCGGGGAAGAAATTTTTAATAAAATAAATATATTTTTTGAAGAACATAATCTCAGTTGGAACAATTGCATTGACATTTGTACAGATGGGGCCAAGGCGATGACAGGTAAAACAGCAGGAGCAGTGTCACGAATGAAAAATAAAGCGCCTAATTGTAGTTCCAGTCATTGTATTCTGCATAGACAAGCACTTGCGATGAAGCAAATGCCGTCTAATCTAAAATTAGTTATGGATGAAGCGGTAAAAATAATTAATTTTATCAAATCACGACCACTACAATCCCGATTGTTCTCATTATTGTGTGAAGATTATGGCAGCAAACATAAAACACTGCTGCTCCATACAGAAGTGCGATGGCTGTCTCGGGGAAAAACTTTAACAAGGCTATTTGAACTTAGAGCCGAGTTACAAATGTTTCTTTCAGCAGATACTTCTTTTAATTTGAAGGAC
Organism: Lymantria dispar; assembly: GCA_032191425.1. Classification (NCBI taxonomy): domain Eukaryota; kingdom Metazoa; phylum Arthropoda; class Insecta; order Lepidoptera; family Erebidae; genus Lymantria; species Lymantria dispar. Next base: position 2,793,206 of record CM063467.1, read on the forward strand.
CGTTTGTATGATAAAACTTGGTTGTTCCGATTGTCTTTTATGGCGGATATCTTTCAAAAACTTAACGAATTAAATTTATCGTTGCAAGGTAAACAGACAACAGTGTTTCAGGCCTATAATAAAATAACTGCTTTTAAAAGAAAATTAGATTTTTGGATCATTTGCATTGGTAAGAAAGAAATAGAAAGTTTTACGTTACTCAGTGAGTTTGTTAGCGAAAACGACTCAGAAATGTTTGAAGATAATGTGTTTGAAAAATTGGTCCAATATCTCAGTTCGATGCGCGCATCTTTTGAAAAGTATTTTCCCGAAGAACACAATACAAAAATTAAAGTGAACTCCTGGATTCATAATCCTTTTTTACCCAACTTGGAAAAGCCTGAAAACATGTCAAATGAGATATATGAATCTCTTTTAGAAATGTCATCAGACACAAGTATGGAGTCATTGTTCAAAACGACGCCTCTTAATGATTTTTGGTGCAGAATCCAAGATGAATATGCAATGCTTGGCCAAATGGCTCTGGATATTCTTCTCCCGTTCCCAACTACATATTTGTGCGAAACAGGATTCTCTACCTACGCAGCCACGAAAACAAAATATCACAATAGACTGGACGCCGAAGCTGATATGAGACTCCAACTTTCTTCCATCAAACCTGATATCAAGCAATTGATGAAAAATAAAAAACAGTTTCATACCTCCCACTAGTTAGATTTTTTCTTTTTTAATGTTTTCTATTATTGTCCTTACCAAGTGGTGAAGTAAATAATAATTAGTAACTGATACATTGTACTTTTATTATGCTGATTAATATAGAATACACTTATAAAAATAATTGTTTTATTGTAGGGTTCCATCAAGTATTTTGCTTCCCAAAAGGGTTCCGTCATTTAAAAAGTTTGAGAACCACTGCACTAGTATTTAGTTGTCAGCATTAGTATTTAACATCATGAAGTATGGATGGGACAAAAAGACAACAATCCCTTCTAGGGTCGCCCGAAGGAAGCCAAGTTTTGAACTATAAAGAGAAAACTAAGAGTGAAAGTATTTCTATACAAAAAAAAGTGAGACGTCGCTCAGGACGCCTGGCAGATGTGAAATATCGAAATTATTTTGTACAAGTATATGCGAATAAAAGAACAGATTACGACAGGAACTAATATTACGAATAATATATTTTTTTTTTAATATATACATCTTGCAATCAGTCATATCAAAACTATAAGCAGATACGGTGTGAGTACTGTTGGCGTTCAGGGCATTGTTCCCACCGGAACCTACCCCTTCTTTATGTTTGCTTAGATTTTAAGGCCTTTACGTGTCAAAGATATCACGGCGCTTTTTGAGCCGACGCATGGTTTCAGGGATAGTGAGCTGTCCCGCTAACTGGTTCGGGTGCTTTGATAGCTTCAACTTGTAGTTGTCTCCAAGGGTTTATATTTCCTCTCTGATCATTGGTATATCCAAAATTTCATGGACCACTAGCATTCTTATAAATCAGGGTGCATTGGACATTTGTTTTAGGATGTAGTTTTGTACTCTCTGCATGATCATTATGTGGGAGGCGCTGGCCGAGCCCCACAACTGTACGCCATATGTCCAGATGGGTTTTAGGACCGACTTATATATGAGCAATTTATTGTCCATGGATAGTTTTGAATTGCGTCCTAGCAGCCAATAGAGACCTCTGTATTTTAGGTTGATTTCTTCTCGCTTTGTTTGGATATGTTTTCTCCGGGTAAGTCTACGGTCCAAATGCATACCCAGGTATTTGACTGTGTGTTGGTGAGGTAGCTGTATGCCACTCAAGTAGACTGGGAAAGAATCTTCTTTTTGGAGAGTGAAAGTTATGTGTGTCGATTTAGACACGCTGACCGCGATTCGCCATTTAGCTAGCTATTTGTCGATTTCATTCAGGCTGTTTTGTAAGACCTGTGAGGCTTTAATAGAGCATTTGTTCGAGGCGAGAAGGGATGTGTCGTCAGCAAAAGTTGCAACAGTTACTCCTGGAATTTGCGGTAAATCATATGTATACAGTGTATTCCTACAGGACTGGATTAATATTTAAATTATCTATACCAATAAATAAAATTGGAGTGTCTGTTTGTAATGTCAAAATAATAGGCTTTTTTCATGCTCACACGGTTATTTGCACGACACCTATGCCTAAAATAGCAATTAAAAATTTTTTGTCTGTCTGTCTGTTTGTTCCGGGTAATCTTCAAAACGGCTGGACCGATTTCAAAAATTATTTCATCAATGGAAAGCTATAATATCAGGGCGTAAACTAGGCTATATTTTATCCCGGTATTCCCACGGGAACGGGAACTACGCGGGTAAAACGACTATAACTTATAACCGAAGCGAAGCGAGGGCGGATTGCTAGTTATTTAATATATTCAAACAAATAACATAATTAATTCAACGTACAATCGCTTACGCACAATATCGCGTCGCTCCGTCTTATTTACATACGTGTTACTTACTATAGGTAGTCTTAACGAAAACGTTTAGACTACCTATAGTATATATATTGCGTCATATAGCGTGGCGTTACGTCACCGACCTGTTTACGCCACACCAACGATCATATTTACCCTCGCATATTGCGTATTATAGCGTGGCGTTGCGTCGCCGCAGACGGTTTACGCCACGCCTACGATTAGGTCTATATAACCGTTCGTATATGCATGTACCTATATAAGGGTATCTATATAGGGGTTGTTAAATTATATTCTTATTCCGTCGCCATACATGCAGTTTTAGTTTAAGAATACAATATACTTCTTCTGAAAGACGTAACAAATGGCTTATAAAACGTAAGTAGTAACATTACTCTAATAGAAGACATATTCGATTTGATGTTTAGCATAAATATTTGCGTCAAAGTATTCATAACGTTATCGAGGCCAATTTTCATGTATTTAGGATTTCTACAAAGCGAATGAGAGTGCACGCGTGATTTCTGCTGTTAGTTTTTGGTTCTTTATTATTTACTTGTTCGTAAAATTGGCTAACATGAACACTAATGAAACTTTCAAATTCCTGGAGCTGTATCAAGCAGAAATTCGAACAAAATTATCAAAATCTCGGTATGGCTCTGGATATAGTTCTAAAAATTAGTTATCCACGCTATTCCTGCGAAAAAAAAATGGTGTCCAGGAGAATGTGTTAAAAAAAATTGTAATAAATCATCATCTTCATCATCTCAGCCCATATACGTCCTAATGTTGGGCTCGGACTTCCTCCATAATGAAAGGGTATTTGACCTACTATACCACGCTGGTCAGACGTGTCGGTATAAGTTGGTAAAGGGTTTTATATCGAGTTTTCCTTCTCTCGTAATGATGTTATATGCGTTTTATATCCCTTAGTCGTCTCGTACGATCACCTACGGGTAAGAATGTGTGGGGCATGGTGGTAAATTGTATTTTTACTCCGTCACCCCACATGGAAGGCAAAAAATACCTACATTATGGAAATGATTTTTTTTCCACATTATTCGGTTTCTATGTATGCTAATTACAGCGTCCACCACGTTCCTCTTCTCCATTTTTTTTTTAATAACTACTGCGATGGACACTTAAATAGTACTTAAAGGCCCTAAATAAATAAATAGCTGCAACAGCTACGGTCTCAATATCCGTTTCGCGTGCGTACGCGCGTACGTGTTGCGTCCGTCAAGAATCAATACAGACTGATCGATCTACAGACGTATGGACGGCGCATAGAGATCCATCCGCAGATGCATCTGACGACGTCTGCGGACGCATCTGCCGATGTGTAGTGGCGGCTTAAGAAGTGCATTTTGACAGCTGTCAGAGTAAGTTGTCTAGGTATGTGAACTAAATATTCGCTTTCGAAAATATCCGATTTTAGTGTAAAATCGATATTGATTCTTTTTAATTAATGATCGGTTAATTTTTTTTTCTCAAAAAGTAAATGAATAAATTAAGTACTAAATTAATACTAAACAAATTTAATTATTTCAGCATAAAATCTATTCATCATATTTAGTAGCATTAGGTTAAGTAAAAAGTTGTGACTCACGTTCAAAATATTCGTGTAATTTCACAATCAACTCACGAGCCTGGGAGTTCAAAGTACAACTATGTCCTTTTGTAGACATTTTCTATCAATAAATAAGGTTTGCGTAAACAGAGTCCAGTGTAAATGTAGCCAAGGTCAACGTATAAAGCAAGATCAGTCCAAAGCATAGCCGAGTAAAAAAAAAACAAAAGATTATCACCAAATCAAAACACACACATTGTCCGTTTCCAAGATGGCGAGACACTGCACCATAGATAATCCTATCCTATCTTACTACTATTATAAACGCGAAATTTTGTGAGTATGTGAAGATGTTTGTTGCTCTTTCACACAAAAACTACTGAACGGATTTTGATGAAACTTCACAATAATGTAGCTTATATATCAGAAGTAACACATAGGTTATAATTTATCCCGATATTCCCACGGGAAGAGGAACTGCGGGTGAAACCGCATGGGCGCTGCTAGTTCACTATAAAAATGAGAAACTGCCCCACAGACTAGGTTGTACAGAGCACCTCAGGTCAAGAGAATTTTGATTTTGGGGTTTTCTTTTTTGACAGGTCCGGTCCGGTCCCACTCAGTCCGTACCGTCCGGGGCGACGATAGAGCAGAGCGCAAACCCCATAACCTGCCGTATTGCCTGCCTTAGCTATTGGGCGAGCCACCGGTACTGGGTCTTGGCATCAGTGGCTCACCCGGCGGCTGCTTTTAGGGGTACTGGATTTCTACCTAAAAGTCAGTTTAATTGTTCTTGAATGGTAAATGGTATCATTGCTTACAAATCAGCCAATGAAGGACAAAGTTAGGGTTAAAAGTAAGGTTAGGAATCACGGTTTTATTTTAATACGAATATTTTGGGAATTTAGTCTATTCGATTAATTATATTATTCTAATATTTTTACCGATTATTTGGATATTCGTGAATTGGAAGTTGTCAAGCACTACTGTAAAGAACGTGATGACGTGATATTGTAACATCTTCAATAACAATTACTGTTTTACGTTTTATTTCTATTTTAAATTGCTTTTACGAGTTTCAACGTTAGATTATTGTACAAGAAAGTCAGCCGCAACGTTAATTATATAAATAACTTAATAGTTTTTTAAAATTTAAGATTTATTGTTTGCGTTCATGTATACACGTTTGACCAGAGTTATTGTGCATTAAAAACGCGAAAGGTCAAAATGCACTTCTTAGATTAGATGAACTATATAATTAAAATTTTGACGTATTATTATTATAATGACATGCTAAATTATGAGTAGCTATTCAAAATGGAGAAGCGTAAGCGAATAATGTTATGACTATGAAGGCAAAGTGGTATTACGGACATGTGATAAATGGAAATTCATAAAAGGTAAAATGGACGAGCATGTACATTGACCATTATAAAATGGTTGCAGCGCTGCCTACCGTGTCATAATGCATTGTTTCAGTTTACATTTAAATTCGCATTATCGCCTTTCTAATGGAATAGCTATGGGGCACATCGATTAAATGGTGGAAACATTTATGTGTCATAAATATATTTTAAAATGATGTTACTAAACGAATACTGATTAGTTAAAACTGTCAAAATGACATTATTCCGAAGTGATGACTTTCTTGTCAAATAAAATCGATTTGAAACCGATTCAAAAACTAAAAATAATCGATTGAGATAAAAGTTACTCTGAAAGATAGATTTCTAAGCTACAAATAATAATTGGCATAACATAAAGTAGAAAATATTTACATTCAAAACAAATTATAAAAGCTGAAGTTTTTATTTATTACGATAGTAAAATTTCGGGTTTTAGAAACTCAATTGTTTTTTTTTTTGCGTTATTCTTCTGTTCGATATCAAATTTCATCGTTAGTATGTTTTTACCTACAATTTTATTATTTATATACTTTTTCTAGGTCAATTTCTTCTATTACTACATTTCAGTGAATCTCAATATATAAACGTCTGAAAAGGATGAATCGATTATTTGACTAATCGATTATTTGTCACTTGAATCGATTCAATTTGCTGTGTTATGACTTATGTAGTAAACACATGATTAGTAAAAAAATATTTTCTTTGTTTGATAAACACAGTATAAATAATAAAATCTTAAAAATAATATTTGTTTATAAATTCACTAGTAAAATTTAGGGTTTACTAGTGACATTATCGCTTTCAGTTAACGAGTTAATATAATTACGAACAACAGAATTAGCCCTTAGGAAAATTTTATATACGCAATTCTATATATTTTATTAAAAAAATGAGCCGATGTGATTTTAAAATTGTATTGTTAGGCAGTGAACACGTAGGAAAGACGAGTTTAGTGCTCAGATTTGTTAATTGTCGATTTAATTCGGATATACCATATCAAAATGTAAGTTTTTTGAATAATTATGTAAGTTATAATTATTAATTTTAAGTTATTATTTTATTGCCTGGATGATGGATTATTAAATAAACGTATCGCTAGACATCGTTCTTATAACAATCGAAAATCGGTTCAGGTATTGTATTCATTAAAATAAATGGGTAGATTCTACATACCAAATATGTTCACCAATCCGCCCGCCAAGTTTTGCGATAATTATCATTCCTCCATTCTTTACTTTAGGGACCGCAATATATTTCTCGTTCTCTCTCTAGAAAAAGCGTTTGGTGAAATTTTGAGACCCATAGGAAGGCGTTTCATACGATATTGTCCTGAACTTGTTGAGAAGCTAGTGATATCCCTACCATCTGGCTTTAAAACTCACTTGGAAAAAGCTTTGCTAAAGATCTAAATGACTAAAGCAAATACTTCCTGAAAGAGAATCTAGTATTTCGGTAATGTTGGTTAATGGGAATTTATCATCTTGAATTGATTCGTTTACTTTCCTGTAAACTACAACCAAGCGCCATTTCTTTTCTCCTTCCGATTTTTTCGGAACTAAAAGAATTGGGCTATTCCATTCACTATTGCTGGGTTATATTATATCATCATTTAACATTTTATCAATTTGTTTATTAATCTCTGGTTGAGAAAACTTTGGCAAACAATAAAGTTTGACATACACTGGTGTTGTATTAGGTTTCACTGTTATGGATTGTTCTAAGACATTCGAAGTAGTCAGCTTATCGCATTCTAAGAAAAATATGTCAGCATACTATGTGCATATAATTTCTATCTGTTCCCTGTCATGGGAATGCAAATGCGATAATTTTAATTCTGACAGCAACCGTTTTACACGATTTACCCTATTTTGAGTTCTACTAAATAAAAAAATATTATAATTTTCTAAATAGTCTAAATCATTGTAAATTTAATTTATTATTACTGAGTTTTATAGAATTTTTGCTCGTATTTAAAATTTTTACTGGTATTTTACCCCTTTTTGGTTGTACAATACTACTTGCCAAAAATAAATTTTCATTCAACTGTTTTGTATGTAAAACGCAGTCCTTATAGATTTTCTCATTTATGTCTAAATAGTGTACGGATTGGCTTCAACACGGAATAATTATATAGTTGTCTAAATCTACGCAGTCATCCTGTCCTTTATGTATTTCAATATTGCATTGAATATTATTTATTCGGAAGGTAAGTCAATCCGTTGGTAGGTCTATGTTTACATTATAATTTCTCAGAAAGTCTAAACCGATGATGCTGTCGATATTGCTCAGGATCGCATCGAATAAATATAACTTGTGACAAAATTCTACACCTTGCTCGCAGTGGCGGCTGGTGGGTCAACAAAGCGGTGGTGTACTTTACTTGCTCACTAAGTATTAAGATCAGAAATGCAATGGAACAACAACTTAGGAGTGGTAGGACCACACTGTCGACAGTTATCTGTCTACAGCCGCGGGCCGGTCCGTCCGGGGCAGTACCATGCTCTCGCAGAAAATCGACGTTTGAATAGTAGCAATTTGTTACTGCGTTTCGTTCGGTGAGCGAGAGAGCCGGAAGCCCAACTTTCTGAGGGTGATTGCGTGTGGAGGGTTTTGGTGGTGCCCTTGGTATCACCGAGCCTCAATGCACGCATTCACACTCCCTTCGCTTTCTTCGCGGTAGGCAACGGCCTTGTAAAGGTCCATGAGCGGCAGCAACACTTACCATCAGGTGTACTGTTTGCTCGTTTGCCACCGTTTGCAATAAAAAAAAAAAAAAAAAAAATTATAAAAAAATGAAATTTTTTATTATTTTCGAACTCATTACATTTTGTAAGTATACATTAAACTGGGCCAAAAAAAATCAACTATTTTTTTTTGTAGTATATCGAAAATATTATACCAATTTTCAAGGCGTGGTTATGAGAAAACGGTTCATCTGACAAAAAATTTCAGTCAGTCTTTTTTTGTAGACAATTAAATTCTCTTCAAATGTCTTAGTCAATTTCATTTACCTCGACGGTTTAGGAGTTATGAGACAAAACCCGCTCCGGAAAAAGTCCGAAAAACAAAAGTAGCGATGATAGACCTCTTAATATAAATATTAAGGGCTCAAATTCTCACAACATTTTTTTTTGTCATCCTAAATAATATTTTCGATATACTTCAAAAAAAAAATAGTTGTTTTTTTTTGGCCCAGTCTAGTAGGTATACATGTGAAGAAACATGTGGTTTTATTTGCTTTTCACACTTCAAAAAATATTTGTAAAATGCACTACTAACTATTTTATTAAATTTAACGAGGGCCTTGGCGGTCCCGCCAATTTTATATCAACTTTATTTTGAAAAGTTTTATCATGCTAGGCTCATTTACACTCACACCACACACGGTACACGAAGTATAGAATAGAACTAAGACCAAAATAAAAAAACAATTACTTAATGTAAACAAACAATATTTAACGCGTCACAGGATACATCGTAACTATATCTACTTACGTCGCCGCCGCCAGGCAAATTTCGTTGAAAGTCGAGTGCTCTCGGTAATGTTCGGTTCGCCCGTACGGCGCTCGAGCAGAGACTCATTTTTCGGTGTATTTCTATGAACTATCTTCTGTCCCACGCGCCAGGCGTTTTAACTCATAACTAATACAAGTTGTAATAATATTGTAATAACTGTTGTAATAACTAATATTGTGTGTAATAAATTATATCAATTTGCATATGCATTGTACAAATTGGGTAAAATAGCCAACGTCAATGCACTTCTTGCGGCGTATCATGGTTATGTTGCATCAACCTTAAGATTTGGAATAATATTCTGGGGTATTGCCACAAACAATCACGACGTTTTTGTTGCTCAAAAAAAGTGTGTGCGATCGATCTGTAAATTGGACCGCAACAAGTCTTGTAAAACACATTTTCGGCAGTTAAAAGTCATGACACTGCCATCACTATATATATACGAAGTTGGTATGTTTGTCAAATCAAATATAAATTTGTTTCAATTTATCGAAAGCAGACGGCGTTGTGATAAGCTACATTTATTACATGTAAAGACTAAGCTTGTTCAAAAAAGCATCTATGCAATGGCTCCAAAGATATATAATCATCTACCCAAACAAATTAGAGACTGTGATAATATACATGACTATAAATTTAGCCTAAGAAAATTATTAATAGAGAAAACATATTATTCATTAGCAGAATTTTTTAATGACAAACTATAAATGGCAATGATTTTCATAATTTTTGACATGTTATTTTGTATTTTTGATTATTCTATTATTGACTATTCTGTTATGTTGGTTTTTCTATTATGTTGATTATTTTATTGTGTTGATTATTCTTTTATGTTGATTATTTTATTGTGTTAATTATTCTATTATGTTGATTATTATGTTCATTATTTGTCTTAATTACTCTATTATGTTGATTATTATATTATGTTAAAATTGTACATTGATTGCATACCGTAAGGTCGACTATGGTGAGACTTATATTATTTGTAACATCTTATGTACCCATATTTCGCAATAATAAATAAATTGAAATTGTATTAGCAGTCCCCGTGCGTTCGCCTCAGCGCACCAGATTTTTTTACAGGGAAAATAAGTTTTAATAGCTTAGAATAGTTTAGTAAAGCGTTTAAATTGTTTCGTCATAATTTGAAATTAGATTTGTTGTATGCTTTTGTATGTTTAAATAATAAATATTAATATAGCAATCTATACCAATAAATAAAATTGGAGTGTCTGTTTGTAATGTCAAAATAATAGGCTTTTTTCATGCTCACACGGTTATTTGCACGACACCTATGTCTAAAATACAGATTACAAATTTTTGTCTGTTCCGGGTAATCTTGAAAACGGCTGGACCGGTATTCCCACGGGAACGGCAACTACGCAGGAAAGACTGAAACCGAAGCGAAGCGAGGGCGGGTTGCTAGCAGTGGCGGCTGGTGGGTCATCAAAGTGGTGGTGCACTTTACTTCCTCACTAAGTATTAAGATCAGAAATTGCAATGGAACAACAATTTAAGTAAAATTTTTTATTTAATTATTTTTGAACGCATTACATTTTGTAGGTGTACTTGCGAAGAAAAATAGGTATTTTGTTTGTTTTTCACACTTCAAAAAATATTTATAATAGAGGGCCTTGGCGGTCCCGCCAATTTATATCAACTTTATTTTAAAAAGTTTTGTTATTGTCTTTAATATAGTCCACTTCACTTCTTCACCCACTGTATACGCAGTATAAAATAGAACTAAGAACAAAATAAAAAAAAAACAATTAATGGAAGCAAACCATATTTAACTCGTCCCAGATACATCGAAACTATATCTACTTACTGTACTTAACGAGACATCATCGACGAATTTCGTCGTAAGTCGAGTTCTCTCGGCAACGTTCGGTTCGCCCGTGCGCCGTACGGGAACAGACTCATTTTTCAGTATATTTGTATGAACTATCTTCTGTCTCACGCGCCAGGCGTTTTAACTCATATCTAATACAAGTTGTATGGGCAGTCCCCGTGCGCTCGTCTCAGCGCACGAGATTTTTTTTACAAGGAATATAAGTTTTAATAGTTTAGTAATGCGCTTATATTGTTTCGTCATAATATGAAATTTTATTTGTTTTTTTTTTATGTTCAAAGAATAAATATTAATGGTAATTTAAAAATAAAGATGAAGTTAAATTTTGTAGTTTTTAAATATTTTGATTTGGTGGTTCAGCGCACGAACGCACTTAAGGTACAACCGCCACTGGTTCCTAGTAATTAAATAATTTTCTTTATGTGTTCCCAAAAAAAAAATTGTGTCAGAATATGAGTTGAACTTGTTGTGGGTGGATATAAATCTTCGTAATAACGACGACTTGTTGCGCGTGAGACATCTTAGTCGGACCATGAATATGAACGTCGAAAATTGTTAAAAACGTCGGTCAATCAAACATTGAATACAAACGCCATGAAAATAGTATTAATTACAACTAGCAACCCGCTCTCGCTTTGCTTCGGTTTTAGTCGCCTTACACGCGTAGTGCCCGTTCTTGTCCGTCCCGTTCCCGGTCTTCACGCGGGATTAAATATAGCCTAAGTTACAATCTATATATACAGCTACCTGGTAGTAAAATATTATATTAAGACTACCTCAAACAAACAGACAGATAAAAAATGTTTAAACTGTACAGTGTATTTCAGTTGTAACGACAGCGGAGGGACCACTTTAATGTTGTCGCTATATCCGGAGGTCTCTATATCCGAAATCAGTTTTTCTTTAACAGTAAATGTACGTCTAGGAGCCATTTTCACAAGTTTAAGAAAAACTGTTCACATAATGGAAATAGCTACGGAACTGATTCATAATTTTATCTTCGCGCACATGCTAAGTAACGCTACACACAAACAAAGCATTTGACCATCTGCGAATGTAAATAAAGGATAAGAAAGCTTAATAGTTAAAGCTTATGAATGAGACTGAGCCTTTGCCGACTCAGTCACAATATCCGCAAGGAATTTCTATGAATCTGTCCCAAGTAGTTCATGAAAACAAGTCGGTATACCCGAATTAGGCGTTATATCCGGAGTCGCTATTACCGAATGAATTTCCTACGAAAGTATGCTTTAAATTCTAGGGACCCTAGGTCGACGTCGCTATAACCGAAAAGTCGTTACAACCGAGGTCGTTATTAATGAAATCTACTGTATTTTAGGCACAAGTGTCGTGCAAAGTATCAGCATGAAAAAAGCCCAGTATTTTGACATTACAAACAGACACTTAAATTTTATTTATTTGTATAGTTGTGTAATACTCGCGTAAACATCAGAAATTATTATTTTTAATTTTATTTACAGACAGTCGGAGCGGCTTTCTGTGCAAAAACGATTCAATCAGATGGGAAAGACTTTAATATCGGGATATGGGACACGGCTGGAAGTGAAAGGTAAGGTAATGAGAACTAATTTTTTGTCCAGTCATTCATTTCAGCTCATGGGCGTAACACTGCCTTTCTTTGGGGTAGGCTGTGGTCAGCGCCCGGCTCCGTCCAGGGCGACAGAGGGGCAGCGTGTGGCCCTATAATCCACCACAGCACGTCGCCTTCGTCATTAAGCCGACCATCATTACCGGGTTCCTTGCCCTCCGTGGTCGGTCCGACGCAATACCCTGCGGGGTATCCTACTCCTCTCGTCATGGGTAGGCCACATCGCTCGACCAACCGACAACTGCTGGGGAAGAAAGGTTCTCAATTGGCGACCACGTTTCGGACGACGCAGTATAGGACGCGCAACTATGTGGACCGATGACCTGGTGAAAGTTGCTAGGCGTCATTGGATGCAGGCGGCACAGGATCGCACTTGGTGGCGTAACATGAGGGAGGCCTACGTCCAGCGGTGGACGGCGATAGGCTGAAATGATGATGATGACGAAATCGACTTCATTTATTGTTCGTCTTTTTCACATTTTATTGTCATTCAGTTCTGGTCCAAATGTCAAGAATGTAGCTCACCGTTCAGTTCCGTATGGTGACGGAGTAAGAATACAAATCACCACCTCCTATCCCGGCCGTGGGTGTCGTAAAAGTAGACACAACATTAAATACGCATATAACATCTATGTAAGAGAAGGAAAACTCGAAATAATTTCCTATACCAACACGTTTTACCAGCGTGGTCTAGTAAGGTCAATTTCCTTCCTATTGTGGAGGAGGCTCGAGCCCAACAGTGGGACGTATATGAGCCGAGATGGTGAAAATATTGATGTACACTTCTCACATGCGTACATATAATAATAAAGACACACTTTTTGAAGTGAAACTTCTTAGGCAGTGATTCGATAATTGAGGTATAGACGAGAATAGGGCCACGAAAAAAGTATCGGTACTTTTAGGTATCGAGTACTTGTCTTTCGAAACCGATACTTTTGTACTTAATACTTTTACCAAATGAGTACTTTTAGGCAGGTATCGTATCGTACAAATTGTAGAAAGTATCCATGTTAAACTTGACTTTACGGCTTATGTTTTTGGTAACGCCATCTAGTTAAAGCGTAACGAACCTTCTAAAAAGTGGCTCGACATATTTTAATCCGAACACAGATGGACAAATTCCTAAAAAAAAAGATTATCACGATCTATATTCTAGGAAAAGTACTCAATACTCCATACTTTGGGGTATCGATACTTTTGTTTCGATACTTTATTGAGTACGATACTTTTTCTTCAATACTACTCATGAGTACAGTATCGATACTTTTGTTTCAATATCGTGTCCCTAGACGAGAATGGCGAGTGAAATTTCAAGGACGAGTCACTTTTAAGTCTGTTTCGTTACGCGAAAGAGACGAAAGTTATTGCGTAGTGAAAAAAAGAGAGAGAACTATAGAACTTAGAACAATACATATGAACAGCTGAGGTATCGCTCGTGTTATTAACATTTAATATTTGTGTTTATTTACGTTCTTAACGTATGTATCGTGTGATTATTTGATTATATCTATGAAGAATTATTATGTAAGTGTAAGTAAATTATTTTTAACATATTTTACAGGTACGAAGCAATGACGAAGATATACTACCGAGGTGCTCATGCAGCCATTATATGCTATGAACCGTCTTCCATGGCCTCGTGGAGTAGACTGAGGCATTGGTTGCAAGAGTTGAGGACTGTGGAAGAGGTGGGATTTCTTCTATATCTTTTTTAGATCACAGACATGCTGTCTGGCAAGGATATTGTCTTTGGAGGAACAAAGCTAGCAGACCCAGGGCCATCTTTAATTTATTGGTAATTCTGGGCATATTAGGATAATGACGCCCCTTTGACCTTAACAAATCAATATTTTGTCAGAATTTTCAAAGAAAGTTGATAAGCAAGGGCCGTCTGCATCCAACGACGCCTATATGTTGCCCGGTGCACATAGCTTCGGGCTGCCTCCTACACTGCATTGTCCGATACATGGTCGCCATTCGAGAACCTTCCTTCTCTAGCTGTTGTTGGTTCATCGAGCGATGTGGCCTGTACATTACCACTTCAGCGTACTAATTCTTCGTGCTACTTCGGTTACGGATTTTGGATTCTATCTCGCAGAGAAATCCCGAGCATAGCCCGCTCCATAGCATGCTGAGTAACTTTGAGCTAGATTTAGGGACCAGGTTGCTGTGCCGTAAGGCATCGTTGGTAACAGACACTGGCCGTAGACTTGTGTTTTGAGACACTGAGTTATGTTCGATGAGAAACACTCAGGGCCAGATATTTTTATTTTTAATCAGCGTGGTTTAGTAGAGTGGACTATGGCCTTCGCACCCACCGCTCAACTCCGTCCGGGGTGACAGAGGGGCGGCGCGCGGCTCCATAACCCACCGTAGCACGTCGCCTTCGTCGTTGAGCCGATCATCGGTACCGAGTTCCTTGTTCTTTGTGGTCGGCTCGACGGTATACCCTGAGGAGTACCCTCTCCTCTCGACGTCCCTTTCCCGAGACCTCGGTATATCCATCCTATTTAGAAGGAGGCTCGGCCCTAGCTGTAATGACGAATACATAGTACTCGCATGGCAGCATACTAAAATAAAACCAGTTGTTTTTTTTTAAATTACAGTTGCCTCTATATTTCTCGTTAGATGGCGTTATTTTAAAACAATTTAGCTGGATATTTTCGAGTGGTGACGGAGTAAGAGTACAGTTTACCACCCATTCTCTCACCTGTGGGTGTCGTAAAAGACGACTAATGGATCTGATATGCAAGTAATATCTATGCAAGAAAAGGAAAACTTGGCATAAAACCCTCCAATTGGTCTGAACGTGGTATAGTAGCTGGATTTCCCTTCCATTGAGACTCGAGCTCAACAGTGTAACTTTTATGGTCTGAGATAATAACTGGATATGCACAGAAATGTCGCTATTGTTTATATTACATTTTTGCAGGAATGCAAAGTCTACCTGTGTGGTACTAAAAAGGATCTTCTAGAAGGTGGCTACGTCAATCGGGAGGTCCCTGAAGATATTGTAGAGACTTACTCGCAAGGACTATGTGGACATTACCTCACATCGAGTAAAACCGGAGAGAATGTCGGTAAGTCCATTACAGATACTGTTGTGTTGGATTCTCTTCCACCCAGGAAGGGACCATCCTATCGATGTTTACTTTGGAGCACATGTCACCCGTTTTTGATGTGATACATTTATTATCTGATCGTTGGCGTGGCGTTAACGCAACGCGTGGATATGTTCATTTGTGTAACAAAACCGTAACCTGTTTTAGAATGTTGTACAACGCCATCTAGTGAGCTCACAGTAAATTATTAACCTAAACACATACCTATAGTGTATGTATGCAAATAAATATTTATAAAATAAAAATCATCATTTTCTAGAAAAAAGAATCGTAATATTTTATTAATACTTTATGCCATATTAGTTCCTGTCGTAATCTGTTCTTTTATGCATATACACTTGTACAAAATAATTTCGATGTTTCACATCTGCCAGGCCTTCTGAGTGACGGCTGCCTTTTTTGTAGTTGTTGGCAAGCGAGCAAACATCACACTTGATGGTGAATGATACTGCCGCTCATGGACCTTTGCTAGGCCGCTGCCTACCATGAAGAAAGTAAAGGGAGTGTGCAACGATGTTTGTTGGTGTTACTAAAGGCATCACCAAAACTTATAATACGCAGTCACGCTCAAACCTATACATCCGTCTCTCTCGCTCATCGAACGTAGTGCAATAATATATATGCTTTTATAATAATGATAACTTTAATTAATAATAACATAAATTCTTTGCTTTTGTTAATAGTGGTAACGTAAATTTTTTTTTGTATCTTTCTCTAGTGGCAATTTATGTTTAATTTAATTGTTTATATGTGGATAATGTAGTAGTTACAATATTGTTTATATAGCCCTAGGCCTGCATTTATTTGTATTGTGTGTATTGTAGCTGTTTATTGTCCCATAGCAAATAAAATAAAATAATAACATATATCTACTACTCTGTTGTATATTTTCTGCTCAGTGTGATACTACACCGGACGGACCAGCCAGCGACTGTAGACAAACTATTGTCAACTCCAAACACATATGAAACCACCTCAAAGATTGATGCTTCCATGATAATTTAGACACTCTTTTGATACTCTCTTAATTGATTTTAAATCTCTTACCATATGGTGATCCAATCGCTATGGTGATAGAGTATGATAGAGTACGTTTGCGGGTGACGGGACTGCAGAATAGTCCCTCACCCGCAGAGAGGCTGACCGCGTGAGGACGATGCCCCGGATAGTGTCAGGGTACTCGAAAGGGTATACCGCCGGACTGGCTACGGAAGACAAGCATTCGGTACTAGTGGTTGGCCCAATGCTGAACGCGAGGAAATACGGCGGGTTATGAGGTCGTGCGCCACCCTCTCGTTACCCCGGATGGGACAAACACTGAGCAGCCGCACTATAGCCAAAAAAAATACCAACGCCTTCGACCACCAAGGCACAGTGCACGGATCCCGAAGTGTATTCTGTGAAATCTAAGAGTTCCGTAGAATTTTCTTCAGGTTTCCGGCGTAATAGCTTTTAATTTCTGTAATTTGGTTGTGAAATTATATCAATGTTACATTTTTTTTTTAATATCGCAAAAGTAGCGGTGAGAAGAGCTCAATATATTATGTAAGTAGATAGCAAGAATTAAACCCGGAATATGGCACAGCAGCCCATATAGTTGGCTACATATACGTGCCGTTGCACGGCGGACTTCGTCCTCACCTGAACACCTTCCAGATTTTTTGTCATTTGGTGTAGGGTATAGGGTATATTTGGTAGGTTGTATAGGGTACATAAAATAAAAGATATTCGGTTGGTGTGCTGTTACCTTTAATGTT
The DNA here is from genome assembly GCA_032191425.1 of Lymantria dispar. NCBI lineage: Eukaryota > Metazoa > Arthropoda > Insecta > Lepidoptera > Erebidae > Lymantria > Lymantria dispar. The sequence goes on from CM063467.1 coordinate 2,810,488, forward strand.
TAGGAACCCCTGGTACCTATAGTGGATCAGCTTGCCCTCCTTTGTGTAAGAGGCTTGAGTGTAGCGCTGGGCCATGTATGAGCTGAAATGATAAATATTTCTTCTATCTTTACAGAAGAACTCTTCCAGAAGATAGTAGACGATTGCGCAGCGGATGCGAAGGTAATGAAGAATGTAGAAGACTTCAGGGTGCAGCTGGCAAAAGACGAGGCAACTTACAGAGCGAAAAGCAAAAACTACTGTATATGTTGAAACTTTATTAACCCTATATCTGGACTACTCGGTAAGGGGCCATTCGTTAATTGTTTAAGGGTCCCCAGAGGCTACCGAAATCAGGAATTAGTACCGGTGTTAAAGCCAACGGCGATAGAGAGCTGTGCCTTTTTATAGTCCGTGGATCAGATGGGGTGTTTCCACACCATAACCTGTCACAAAATAAAGAGTCCCTAGTATGCCCTATACTTAAAAATACGAATAACTTTGTTTTGAGTGATAAAATAATAATTTTTTTTAATCGCTCCTAGGCCAAGGCCACTTCTGTCTATTCTGGCGATGCCTTAGATGGTTTTAATAACTCCTTTAGATAAGTAAGGGGTAGCGACAGAATTCTTTACCCAAATAATAAGTATTAGTTACATACACTTCTAACTACATTTAATTACTATGAAAGATAACTGTAGGTATAATGTCACTTCAGAAGTGAGATGGGCAGTGCCGAGTAACAAGTCTTCTTATATGAGGGTTAAAATGGCTAAAAATTGTACATGTATAACGAATGGCCCCTTATTTATTGCTTATATTCCTAAATAATTAACGAAACCTCGTAACTACTATGAAAGATAATTCTAAGTATAACCTCACTTCAGAAGTGGGATGGGCAGTTCGAATAACAAATTTCCTTATATGACGGTATGAGGGTTAAAATGGCCAAAATTCGTCCATATATAATGAATGGCCCCTTATCCGTTTATTAGTTATCTGCTTAAACAGTTAATATAACCTCGTGACGTGTTTATGTTTATTAGTATGACTAATAGCCGCGAGATGGCGTTGAAATAAATCCGATGATCATCGTTCTTGTGTACTCCTTGATACGTCGACCTAAAGCCCCAATCGTGCCATTATTATTTAAATTAAAAAAATAGATTACGCTAGGGAATAAATTCATTTGTACAAATATTTATGGATTACAGACATGTGTTCATTTTTGCATGATCTTATGTGACTGAAGTTTATACGACGGAATATTATCCCTTTAGTTTTATACGACCCCTTATTATGCCCTTAAGTTTAATATACTATGATTGCCGTGTGGGGACGAAGTAAGAATACAATTCACCACTCTCTTCCCCGTGGGTGTCGTAAAAGACAATTAAAGGATATGATATGCAGATAACATTTGTTGAAGAGAAGGAAAACTCGATATTAAACCCTATACCAACACTTACGTGGGCCGAAATAATATACTATACGTTTAAGCTTTATACAATCCCTTATTATGTATGCCCTTTAGTTTCATACCACCGCGTATTATGTGACATAATTTGATGCCATTGTCTATTAAATTTGACTTTAACCTAAAATTAAACACCTGTAGGGTTTAATTTTAGGTTAAAGTCGAATTTGTTAGGTGTTTGGTTAGGTGGTTTGGTTAGGTGTTTTTTAATTAACATAAAGTTTATTCTTTAATGCGTTTAAAAAAATGTGGAAAATCTGTTCTATATGTATGATGATCGTTTCGACCATTATTTACTTCCTAAAAGACAGCTTATTTATCTTAGTATTTTAAGTAATGATAAAAAAATATATTTATAGATATAAATTAGTTGATTTCTGACTGATTAATATATAGACCTTAATAGCCGTTTTTTTTTTCAATTATTCTCCTCAGGGGATAAAATAGGGGAATAAAGTTTCTATGAAAGATGGCGGTGGGCGGAATGGTGACGGAGTAAGAATCAAATTCATCCCTCTCATACCTGTGTGTGTTGTTAAAGAACACTGTGGGAAATGGTAGGCAGATAACATCGATGCAACAGAAGGAAGGAATATATTATCCTATACCACTCCGTCTGATCAGCCTGATTTAGTGGGTCAATTTTTCTGCAATTGTGAAAGAAAATCGAGCCTAATGCTAAAGCCTATGCAGGCTGGGATGAAATGATTCATCTCACTAATAGGAATGGTTTTTAGGACTAAGAAGGAATATGACCTACAAGAGTTAGAAATCCACACAGGTTAGACAAGCTCATGCAAGCTGTTTTTTCTCTTGCAGTAAACTTATCTTTTTACACCTTTTAGTCGTCTTAATGACCAGCGCGAGTAAATACGGGGTAATAAAGTGTATTTTTCTTCATCATTCACGGGATCTGCGTATACTAAATATTTTTGGGAATAGTACCTTAAAGGAACAAAAAAGGGAGAAAGAAGGGGAAAATTATTTAAATGATTCGTTAGCTTTTTAAAAATTGGTATATATATTATCAATCAGAAATTATCAAAAACGTGTGGCAGTATTTTTGGTAATTGTACCCCAAAGAGGGAATGGAAATATTAATTGTTTTTACGCTGAATTAGTTAAGTATGAAAAATATCGCTTTAAATAAAATGTATAAAAAAAATAGTTTTTAAATGGTAGTTAGGCAAAGTATTTTTAACAGGCAATATTTATTTAATGCCTATAATTCTAACACGGTACTAAGGAAATGTGTACTCTTATCCCCCATTTTAAATCCGTAGGGGTACAATATCTTTAAAAATTTTGGTAACATTTTTTAAACAAAAAGTGAACCCTCGCTCAGGACACCTGGCAGATGTGAAACATCGAAATTATATTGTACAAGTATATATACATAAAAGAACAGTGTGCCTAGTCTTGAATTTCGAATTCAATCCTAAATCCAATCGCAGCTCGAATTTTAACAAATCTGGTACTCTTGAAAGTGACACTAGCGCATAATTGGAATCAAATTCGGTGGAATATTTTTAAACTAAATGAATTCGACTCGTCGATTAAATCAAATATTTGCTACTCCCGACGTGATTTTGACGTAGTTTAAAATAGTAAATGTTGCACAATTTTAAGAAAGCGTCTTTGTGGTGATCGAGTTCGTTAACATTATTAAGAAAATACGGCACTTTTGATGAAAATAACAACGGCAAACGCGAAGAATTCATTTTCGATTTTGTTCAAGAGTACCAAATATAAGTTTGGTGAGATTGGAATTGAATCGGATTCGAAATTTAAATTGATTTCAAGAGTAGGGCCACTGATTACGACAGGAACTAATATGGCATAACGTATAAATAAAATACTAACAATTTTTTCCAAAAAATGATGATTTTTATTCAATAAACATTTATTTTCCTTAAATACAAGAATAAGAAATTCAAAAACATTTCAAATTGTGCCAACTCAATTTTTTTAATTAGTGATAATAGTTATATTCGATGCCTCTGACGATATTACTGTGACAATTAGTTGAAACTATACTTACTATCATATAGCGTGGCGAGGTCTCGCCACGGCATGCGTCGCTTTACGCCACGCCAACGATTACATTTACCCTTTGGAGGAGGAGGCCCGAGCCCAAAATTGGGACGTATGTCGGCTGAGATGATGATGATGATGACTATTGCTATTCAAAAATGTTTTTATAATTAAAATGTTATTTTTCTAGTTTCACTTCCCTCGTGTGCCTTTACGACACACTATGTGTAGCTTATTTTTATATGAAATATGGTCTTGCCTATCATTTAAAATGGCGGATTAGAGTACTATCTATAGGGCCTTCCTTAGTTTATATGAATAAAATAAAATAAATATATAAAAATGATTGAAAATTTTGTATTATTACGATTATTAAATGCTTTATATTTGAATTATGTTTTATTTCATCAATATATATTTATTTATCCGTGTGGTGAGAATAAGAATACAATACAACACCCGTTCCGTTGCCCGTGGGTGTCGTAAAAGACTACTAAGGGATAGGAAATGTACATAACATCTATGCAAGAGATGAATAACTCAGCATAAAATGTTGTACTAATAATTTCTGATGTTTACGCGAGTATTATCAGCGTTTATATTTAGATGTTTTTAAATTGCCTGACGTTTCGAACACTACAGCGTTCATCACGGGCAGATAGTCCGTTCGTGATCATGAAAATACAAACGTGATAAAATCCGTAGGTTTATTTACAATGTTGTCCTAAGTCATTTGATCAGCGTGGTATAGTAAGGTTAATTTCCCTCCTATTATGGAGGAGGTTCCAGCTTAACAGTGTGACGTTTATGAGTTGAGATGATGATGTATGTAACAGCTGTGCAAGAGTAGGTAAACTCGAAGTAAAACTTGTATGTATTGTATCTATACAAGAGAAGGAAAAGTCGTAATAAAACCCTATACATACTATGTTACGTCTTAATGTATAAGAATAACTCTAGCCATGGGGCTGTGCTTCGTGCTATGTTCGCCCTTTCTCACTCTCTCAATCGCTCTCTTCTTCGACAAAAACGCTGCACATATTTGTGACGCTAAATTGCGTTTAGTGTCGCAAAGATGTGCAGCGTTTTTGTAAATAAATTACTCTCATGCGCGCAAAGAAATTTCACTTAAAAATAAACCAAGAATAAAATACAAATTAATTTGAAAAGGCCTATTGTAGATAAATAATGGATTTGTAATACAGTTATATCCCGGACTTACGCGATAGGTGGGACTGAGCGATAATCGCGTAAGTCGGGATTTAATTTTGTTTATATTAAATGTACAAAAAAAAAATGATGATTTGAAACTAGTTCAAAGAAGACAATAATTTTAAAGAATATGGTCAAAATATTATATAAAAAATAATTGAAATTTTCTGAATAAAAGAGTTAAATCTAAGGTTTGAGCGCTCGAAGGGAAAACCGCGTATCTATCGTTGAATTCGCGTAAAATGGGGTAGCGCAAGTCGGGGTATTACTGTGTAATTAATAACTTTCGGGAGGAATACGCTTAAGGGTGATGTACCCAACGTCACCCTTAAGCGTATTCCAGGTCTAACCGAACTCAGCACGCTTCTGATAAGTGTTATCCAGTAGTCCCTGCTGGGTTCACTTCACGGGGTCTAGTTAACTGGGCTGTAGCTACGACCAGTCTTCGAAGCGCGGTGGTCTTGAACCCTGGAATCAGGTAGGGTGGACAATAAGTAGTCATTCCATAAGGGTACCGTGACTACGACAAGACGGATAATGAGAAAGAAAGAAAGAAAGAAAATCTGTTTATTGTGATGAGCATATTATACAGTTGATGTAAAAAGGAGTAGCATAACAAGTGAAATTGTTGCTCATCACAAACGTCTCCATCTCAGCATATTGCAGGTTAAAATAACCTGCACTGATCTTCCGTGGAGGCGCTTTAATGCTAGCAGAAGGAACTGGATCGGTTATTGGAGGTGAGACAGTCACGGTATTATTAATATAATACTAAGCAGAATGTCATACAATAAAATTAACTGTCAACTATATTTTAAATTAAATAATTAACATACCGATGGAATGTGATGTGATGATTAATTCTACGTGATAATGTACTATATGGTTAAATAACGACGTGAAGCATTAATGAAGCACTAAATATGTCGTTAGGCGAATTTAAATTGCACTGTATTTTTTTTTTTGTGGGTGGGCTGCGGTCGGCGCGCCTCCGCACCACTCCGTCCGGGGCGACAGAGGAGATTAAGCACGCAACTTCCGCAATCCACCCGAAAACCACCTCGCCTTCGTCGTTGGGCCGACCACCGGAGCAGGTTTACTTGTCGTCATTGGTCCCCCTCGGGGACGACGTCGGTCTTTCCTCACGCGGTCGGCCTCTCGGCGGGTGACGGACTAATCTCCGGTCACGTCACCTGCGGCCTCAAATTGCACTGGTACTGTACAATCCAATATTATTTACTGGTTAGAATCGCGAAATTGGTTACAGCGCCATCTATTCTGCCTATAAAAAACCATCAAGAAAGGCGCCATCTAGTTGAAAGAGGAATAAACATATAAAATTGTCTCTTTTATGTACTAGATAGCGCTTATTCGTAATAAAAACCGCCTAACAATTATTGATACTTTCAGCTCGAGCCTCCCCTACAATGGGAGGAAAATTGACCTACTATACCTCGCTAATTATACGTGTTGATATAGGATTTAATTACGATTTTTCTTTCTCTTGCATAGATCTTGTTTTTAAAGACAAACTCTGACATTAAGAAACAATGTTTTGAGTCGTAGTGAACTTTACAACCATTCAATTGACGTACACAATAATTTGTGAACCACATAACAATTGTCTTCTTGGGAATCGACTCGAAATACAGAAAACACGATAATCCGTAAAAGAACGGGTGTAACCGACGCAGCACGAAGAATTAGCACGCTGAAGTTTCAATGGGCAGGACACATCGCTCGACGAACCGACAACCGCTGGGGAAGAAAGGCTCTCACTCAAGTGGCGACTATGTAGACGACGCAGTGTAGGACGCCCAACTAGGTGGGCTGATAACCTGGTGAAAGTTGCTGGACGCAGCTTTGTGATGGAACATAAGGGAGGCCTACGTTCTGCAGTAGACGGCAATAGGCTGAAAGATGGAACTCGAATCAACGACACTCAGTGCAATATGTCGGTTCTGAGGGTGTTTGTGTGTGGTGGATGTTTGTGCTGCTTTTAATATCACCGAACTTCATCTCCTTTCACTTTCCTCGCGGTAGGCTACGGCCTAACACGAGCGGCAGTATCACTTAGCATCAGGTGTGTCTGTTTGCTCGTTTGTAGTAATAGCAATGAACAAAAAAGACATTGCAGTAGAAGAAAACCTCTAAAAAATATAGCAACATATCTGACCAGCCTTCTATTGTGGTGGAGACTGGAGCCTAGAAGATGACGTAAATGAGCAATGAAAACTTTTTGTACGCCCTAAACCGATTGATGTTAAGTGCTATCTAAACGCCGCGGGTGACGTGACCGGGGAGTTTGTCCGTCACCCGCTGAGAGGCCGACCGCGTGAGGAAAGACTGACGTCCTCCCCGAGGGGGGAGACGTCCGACAATGGGAGGGTACCCTACTAGGGGGTATTCCGTCGGGCCGACCACTGATGACAAGTAACCCTGCTCCGGTGATCGGTCCAGCGACGAAGGCGACGTGGTGTTCGGGTGGGTTGCGGTTGTGCGTGCTTACGCCCCTCTATCGCCCCGGACGGAGTGGTGCGAGGAATGCGCCGACCGCGACCCACCCCAAAAAAAGTGTTATCTAAACTTTAGGGTTAGTGAAAACGCAAGATAGTCGTTTTGTTACTTCAGAACTTTCGATTGGGTGAACCTATTTTGATGATTCTTTTTTTTATTTGTTAGCTGGTGCTTCCCGTGTGGTCCCATTTCAATTTGGTCCAGTTTTGACAATGCCATATAAGAGAAAACGGTTGAAGTTTTTGTTTTTGTTACAATCATCATTTCAACTCATAAATGTCTCACTGTTGGGCTCGAGTCTCTTCCACATTAGGAGGTAAATTGACCTACTATAGCACGCTAGTCAGACGTGTTGACATAGAGTTTCATCTCGAGTTTTCCTTCCTTCCTATGCAAGTTCAAATTCAAATCCTTTATTATGTATAAACCCCGCGGGGGCACTTACATATGGTCACTTTTTTACATCTTAAATCTTTAAACGAGCAATTCTTGTAAATATATATATATTCAGGATCTCGGAAACGGCTCCAACGATTTTGTTGAAACTTGGCATACTAGAGGATTCGGGCCCAAAAAATCGATCTAGCTAGGTTTTATGTATAGAAAATGTTGTTTTGTCAGTGTTTTTGGCAGACAATATAATGACATTAAATTTTAAAAGAATATGAATTCAAATTTTGCCATCAATGTCATGAGTTACGATAGCTCAGTGGCGAAGTAGTCAGGTTTCGTTTTATATTTGACATCGGTGACAACCGGCGTCGAATCGAATCTCGGTGTTATTATTATTCTCTTTTTGTAATTTTTTATATAATTTTCATTATTTATTTTTTATTAATATGTATCTAAAAAAAATTGCTAAAAAAATACTCCAAGCGTAGTTCGGTCAACCTGATATTTTTACCTTAAATTACTACCGGATCGGAACGGAGCATTGATGTTATATGCATATTAGATCCCTTAGCCGTCTTTTATCCACAGACAAGATAGGGGGTGGTGAATTGTATTCTTACTCCATCACCAAACGGAAAAAACCAGCCAAAATCATCAGCTAGAAAAGGAGAGGATGTTAAGACATTATATTAATAATTTGTCAACGTATTCCTTGGACTTCCTTGTAGCAACTCGAGAAAATCCAGCGCGTTCAGGCGTTTCTGCCATACCTACTATAGCAATCAATCTTAAGACTCACATATAGGCCCCGTCAAGCTCTCCCATATCCCTGGTGCTGTGCGGCTGCTCTTATTGAAGCTGCACATCCTCTTGTTTATTGAATAATTAGTCAATTTTGCTTCATGTCTCCCACATTGCGTATGAGGGAAGTGGAATCAATGTCTTCCAACCCCTCCTGTTTCACTTTTCTAATTAAATTGGTTGCGTGGTGAGATTAGTTCCATAAAAGCCATAATACTTCTTGAACACGAGGAAATAAAATGGTAATGTCTTTATAAATAGTTATAATTATTTTAATAGCATTGAAACCGGTTTCATACAAGTTTATTTATGCAGACTATGAGTTGAAATTGGTTTTGAGAGGACTCGCGTTGAATGTAATTGTCGTCAAACTTATTTTTAAGTTCGCTCTTATTTCTATTAATTGAAGTGACAGAGTAAGAATACAATTCACTACACCTTTCTTGCTTCTGAATGTCGTAAAAGACGACTAAGGGATATAATCTTATATCTTTAAACGAGCAATTCTTGTATATATATATATATATACCTATATATATATATATATACCTATATATATATATTCAGGATCTCGGAAACGGCTCCAACGATTTTGTTGAAAGTTGGCATACTAGAGGTTTCGGGTCCAAAAAATCGATCTAGCTAGGTTTTATTTATAGAAAATGTTGTGTTATCCGTGTTTTTAGCAAAATAAACAATGACATTAAATTTTAAAAGAATATGAATTCAAATTTCGTTGGCAACGTCATGAGTTACGATAGCTCAGATGGGAAGGTGACAGGTTTTAATTTTGGTATTTTTTCAATCAAACAGCGTCGGTTCGAATCTCGGTGTTATTATTATTCTCTTTTTGTAATTTTTATATAATTTTCATTATTTATTTTTTATTAATATATATCTAAATAAATTCGACAAAAATATTCCGAGCGAAGCTCGGTCAACCAGATATTTTACATGTAATATCTCTCGCTAAGTTTATACCAACACATCTGACCTTCCTAGTATAGTAGGTCAATTTCCCTTCTATAGTGGACGAAGCCTGAGCCCAACAGTGGGACGTATATGGGCTAAAATCATGATGATAATGGTTAACAGCCTATAGATAGTCTATCGATAGAGTGACAATAGGGGGAATATTGATAAGACTATCGATACTATAGTCTTATCGATATCCTAACTGATTTTCAAGGATGTCGAATAGGGATGGGCAATCTTTCTGTAAAAGATCGATTCTTGAATCGATTCGAATTATCGTCCAAAGAAAATTGAGGTGTGAAGGATCAATTCCCGATTAATTGATCTATCAATCTTTACTTTTAGGCGGGCTTTTTTTTTAGGAAATCTGAAAGTGTTGTTATACTTATAATACAGTGTAAAACAATAATATACTTAGTATCGAGTGGGCAGAAAAAAAATCGAATGACAATTCTCTAGAGTAAAATATCGATTCACTGCTTCGTATCGATTAAATCGATATATAAATTATAAAATCAGTTTTTTGGGCCTGAAAATCCATTTTTCGATTAATCGATCTCTGATCGCCATCCCTAATGCCGAATAGTGTAACTATTGATAGTTCGGCATCACTAGTCGCGTATAATATCTGCAGTGTCTCGATTGGCTGAGCTGAGAGTATCGAAGTAATGACAAATATCTCAGATTCATTCCAGAAGTTATTTGCACGAGTATGACTACTAACATGAACTCACTCTCTATACAAAGCTGCCTATAAAAGTAGTCACTACTTTTTAGGGTTCCATACCCAAAATGTAAAAACGGGACCCTATTACTAAGACTTCGCTGTCTGTCCGTCTGTCTGTCACCAGGCTGTATCTCAAGAATCGCGATAGCTAAACAGTTGAAATTGCCACAACTTATGTATTTCTGTTGCCACTATAACAACAAATAGGGGTCTCCCACACAACAACGCGATTTATTCCCCTTTTTATGAATAATGGTACGGAACCCTTCGTGCGCGACTCGCACTTTTTGTTTCTTTTGTTAGGAATCTTTATCCTTCATTTAGGCCCCCAATTAATTTTGATACAGCGCCTTGGAGGGGCGCTATGTCACCGATGACAATCTAAGTATTTAAGTTATTGCATTGTCATCGGTCCTTGATAAGTAACTTTTAGAAGCGGGTAGGCGCTTCACACATTGGCGACACGCCCAGTCGCAGAGGCTGGGAAGAGCAGATCTGCCTCTTCGAGCAGATTCTACCGCGCCTCCGCGCCTGACGGTTTTGTACGCGTCCCGCAATAAATTAAAGGTACTTCCATTTGGTCGTCGTGGTTAGTTACGTTACAATGGGCAATACTGAAGTCATTCAATTTCGTATATAAATCTATCCGTGTCCAGATCTGCTGCGGTCCACCCCGCGCCTCTGCGCCTGGCGGCAGAATCTGCTAGCGGGACGTGGTCCCGCGCCGTGGCGCGTTTTCAGTGTGATGGACCTGACATGTTTTCTATACTAATCGATGTACTTGCATACAATATTAAAATCTGCCACTCCGCGCCCGGCGAAGGAGCGCTGAGCAGTGTGTGAATCGCCGTAATCGCGATCAAATATACCGTTACATACAAACCTGGTTTTATTAATCGCGTTCAAAAAATCCTTAGTCATCATACACGTAAATAATATTAATTTATTCGTAAATTTTCCATAAAACGGCGCTTAAGCTAAAACACAAACTTAAAATAACAGATATGCCATTAAAATAAATTACATATTATGTACGGTACTAGCAGCCCGCCCTCGCTTCGCTTCGCTTTCAGTCTTCGTCCCCGCGTAGTTCCCGTTCCCGTGAGAATACCGGGATAAGATATAACCTATGTTACTCCCCGATATTATAGCTTTCCATTGGTGAAAGAATTTTTAAAATCAGTTCACTGGTTTAAGCGTGAAAGCGTAACAAACTTACTCTCGCATTTATAAAATTAGTAAGGATGTACTCGAAGTCTATTTGTCGTTAACACTGTCTATAGGACGGCGAGAATAAACTTGTGTACTACTAATTACCAACAAAATACGTTTTTGTGGCGACAAATATAAAAAAGTGTGTGTACGTTATGCACGCATGTAAGAAATAATACTTCTTTAACGTAACAAGATAAAAATATTTATTAAAATTGAATCTTTCGCATTGTCCTACGTTTGTAGAAAAATTTTGAACAAAAAACTCCCATATCAACCGTTTTCTCATAGATGTCATTGTCAGAACTGGACAAAATAGAGACCATACGGGAAGGACCAATGTGCCTACTCTTAAATCTCGATTCCAATCCTAAATCCAATCGCAGCTTGAATTTGAGCAATTTGGTACTCTTGAAAGCGACACTAGCGCCCGATTGGAATCAAATTAGGTGGAACGTTTCTAAACTAAATGAATTCGACTCTCGTCGATTAAGTCAAATATTTGCTACTCCCGACGTGATTTTGACGTGGTTTAAAATCGTTAATGTTACACAATTTCAAGAAAGCGTCTTTGTGGTGATTGAGTTTGATAACGTTATTAATTTAAAGTAAGGAAACATGGCACATTTGGTGAAAATAACAACGACGAACGCGTAAAAATCATTCTCGATTTTGTTCAAGAGTACCAAATATAAGTTTGGTGAGATTGGCATCGAATCGGATTCGAAATTAGAATTGATTTCAAGAGTAGGCCTACTACTACTGTGTGCCTACTTTTAACTCTCGATTCCAATTCTAAATCCAATCGCAGCTCGAATTTGAACAATTTGATACTCTTGAAGCGACACTAGCCCACGATTAGAATCAAATTCGGTGGAATTTTTTTAAACTAAATGAATTCGACTCTCGTCGATGAAGTATTTGCTACTCCCGACGTGATTTAGACGTAGTTTAAAATAGTTAATGTTGCACAATTTCAAGAAAGCGTCCTTGTGGTGATCGAGTTCGGTAACGTTATTAATTTAACAACGGCAAATGCGAAGAATTCATTCTCGATTCTGTTTAAGAGTACCAAATATAAGTTTGGTGAGATTGGAATTGAATCGGATTCGAAATTAGAATTGATTTCAAGAGTAAGCCCGCTGCTTTCAAGTAAAAAAAAAGAATAATCAAAATTAGTGCACCCTGTCGAAAATTCTGAAGCAAAATGAAAAAAAAAAAAACTTTCAAAATAATACAGCCGCTTTGAGAACCCTTCTTTGAAATCGTTTGAAAAACGACATTAAAAATAGAAATAAAGTGTATTTTTTTATTGCAAAAGGTAGCAGACGAGGAAACAGTACACCTGAAGGTAAGTGTTGTTGCCGCTCATGGACCTTTACAATACCAGGGTCACAACCAGGCCGCTGCGTAACGCGAAGAAATTGAACGAAAATGAAATTGAATGCGTGCTATGAGATTTAGTGATACTAAAAGCATCACCAAAACCAACCACACGCAAACACCCTCAGAAAGTTGGACCTCCGTCTCTCTCTCTCTCATTGAACGTAGTGCAGTAACAATTTGTTACTACTCAGACGTCGATTTTCTGCTCAATGTGGTACTACCCCAGACGGACCGGCCATTTTCTCCATTTTTAACGTGACAACGTCTTATAATTCAATGGAGCCGGCTGCACACACGAAAAAACATGACGTATGCGGCGTTACCTCGCTCTGAGGCGTTCCATTTAAGGCTTGATCCATACGAAATATCTATCAAACAAATAAAATTAAAATTTTCTTTTGAAAAATGAAACCATTCCATCAGTATTTTCTTATGACGTTGTCACGTTCAACTATTGTCAGTAAACCGACTTTACAGACAACTGATTTTATTATTTTTATTCGACTTCTAAATGAGGAGGAGGTTTTCAATTCGGATGTTTGTATTTTATTGTTATGTTTGTTCGCGCATAACTACGTCGCTTTCCAACCGATTTGAAAGATTCTTTTTAGTTGAAAAAGAAATACTTCCCAAATGGTCTTATGAAAATTTTATCGAATTCGGACAAGCGGCTTTTGATAAATCAATAAAAATCTAAAAAAAAAAATATCTACATTGTCTACTTTGGAAGTCGGTTAATTAACGATCTTGTTGTTTCTTTTTTAAGTATAATCTTTACTAATATTATAAATGCGAAAGTAAGTTTGTTTGTTTGTTACGCTTTCACGCTTAAACTACCGAACCGATTTCAAAACTTATTTCACCAATAGAAAGCTATAATATCAGGGAGTAACATAAGCTATAAATTATTACAGTATTCCCACGGGAACGGGAACTACGCGGATAAAGCGACTGAAACCGAAGCGCAGCAAAAGCTGGTTGCTAGTATAATATAATTCCGTGTGGTGACGGACTAGGAATACAATTCACCACTCGCTTTCTTGCTCGTGGATGTCGTATAAGACGACTAAGGGATCATCATCATCTTGCTCTTATCCCAATTACTTGGGGTCGACGCAATACGTCATCTGTTTTGACATATTGCAAAAAGTTTCGGCAATGACTTTTATGACCGGCTGCCTGCCTGACGTCAACCTTTCTTGGGAATGTAATCATTGACCCAAATGGTACCAGATGGAATTGGTCCGGGTCAATCTAGGGCTCTTAGTCGTCTTTTATGACACCCACGAGCAAAACAAGTGTTGGTAGTATTCGAAGCCGCTACCACACAGCAAGAGTAAGACGACTAAGGGATATAAAATGCAAATTACATCTATGCAAGAAAGGGAAAATTCGTAATAAACCCTATACCAACCCGTCTGACCAGCGTGGTATAGTAGATTAACTTCTCTTATTGTAGAGGAAGCTCAGGCCCAGTAGTGGGATGTCAACGAGCTGAGATGATGACGATGATGAAGTATAACAAGATGTTATTAAAACAAACTCCATCGATATAGCAGCCGACATGAGTATTGCTAAACCTCTCTACAAGTAAGTTGACATTTAGGTTGAACAGTAAGGCTTAACCCACCTTGCCTAACACCGCATTCCAACTTGTACTCGTCTGATAGCGCATCAGCCCATTTTACATGGTTTTTTGATTGGCATACCAGTACTTGACAAGAGAGGCGGACTCCGCCGGTATACCAGCACTAGGGCTTCCAATCCAGCGCCATTTTCTAAACCCGCATACTGCGGGATCCGCGGAATTTGCAGGACTGAAAAAAAGTGTGCATGCAAGCTCAAACTTAATAAACTCTCAAACTCGAACAGTAACATATATATACCAATAAATAAAATTGGAGTGTCTGTTTGTAATGTCAAAATAATAGGCTATTTTCATGCTCACACGGTTATTTACCTATGCCTAAAATAGCAATTAAAATATTTTTGTCTGTCTCTCTGTCTGTCTGTTTGTTCCGGTTAATCTTTAAAACGGCTGGACCGATTTCAAAAATTCTTTCACCAATGGAAAGCTATAATATCTGGGCGTAAACTAGGCTATATTTTATCTCGGTATTCCCACGGAAACGGCAACTACGCGGGTAAAACGACTAAAACCGAAGCGAACCGAGGGCGGGCTGCTAGTACTTAAATAAATATGGAGTTAGTTGATAATTCATAGGGTTTTTGTGATAAATAAACGGAGTAATTTCATTGATCTCATACTAATAATAATATGTACGTAAATAAATGTGGAGTTGATTAATTCATTGTTTTATTTGCTTTATATAAATGTGGATATTTTCAATATACGGGATCCCGCAAATAACGGAATCCCGCGTGATTGAAAATTTGTAATCCCGCAAATACCGAGATTGAATTCAGGCTGCGGTATTGGAAGCCCTAACCAGCACTACCTAGTTTGTTCCATAGAAGGTTATATGCGTCTAAATCAAAAGATTTTGATAAATCTAGGAAGCTCGTGTACACCGGTGTCCTCCTGGCTGTGTAGTACCTGACATAATGACGACTTACACGAATTAACTCGCCATTACAACACCTGACTGTAGAATGTTTTTGTTATATTACATTTTATTAAACTATTTAAGTGGAACTATAGGAGAATATCTGTCATGGAAGTCGTCATATTTTTTACAAATGGCATCTATGTAAAAAAGCAAGTTAAAATCGTATATGACACGTTTGTAGGTTTGACATAGCAGCGCCATCTATTAATTAATTACTCAATCCAGTCAACAGATATCGCCATCTGTTAAAATCGTTTGGAGTTAATGGTCTAAGATCCCGCTATACAACGACCTTCAACGAGATGCTTATTTGATGAAACTTATTTTTTATGTAATTTAATATGTAAATAAATATATTGCATATGGGTTGCCTAACAAATTTCAGTCCAGAGTATGATTCATTAATATTTTTTTTTGTACATTGCACCGGTTTGATTATTAGACAAATTCTATACCAATCGAAAGTATGAAGGCCATAGAATATGCAATCGATCAAACCGGTGCAAAATGCTAGTATCGATTTATCTGTTTATACCTGGCTACCCGAAAGTTGTGACCGGAAAAGAATAGGCAATCTAACGTTTGTATATTCTATGGGCTTCATACTTTCGATTGGTATAGAATTTGTCTAATAATCAAACCGGTGCAATGTATAAAAAAAAAAAAGAAAATATTAACTAATCATATTCTGGACTAAAATTTGTTAGGCAACCCATATGCAATATATTTATTGACATATTAAATTACATAAAAAAATAAGTTTCATCAAATAAGCATCTCGGTGAAGGTCGTTGTATAGCGGGATCCTATACTATAACAGATAATTGTGAATGTCAAATAATAGACAAATAATTTGCAATAAAATAATATTGCGACTATAAATTAAGATGTAAGCTATCCTATCTTTCAAGTTGGATCAAACTGCACACGGTGTGCAAATTTGATTAAAATCGGTTAAGTAGTTTAGGAGTCCATCGCGGACAAACAACGTGACACGTAAATTATATATATTAAGATTATAATAAAATCGCTATCGCTTCCGCCTTTGACGTGTACCACTGGTCACTAATGACGTACCGGCGTGTGCGCAGACAACTTGCCCATTAATGATACCCACTTCTATAGGGTTGCCACTTACAAGTTATTTATAATTTATTTTATTTACTATTTTTTGGGGTGTGCTACGGCCAGCGCAGCCGCCGCCCAGCTCCGGACGGAGGGGTTTCGCCCGGGTTTCACCCCCTAACCCATAAAGCACATCGCCTTTGTCGTTAGGCCGACCATCGGTGCAGAGTTCCTTGAATTCAGTGGTCGACCCGACGGAATACCCCGAGGGAGTACCCTCTCCAATCGACGTCACCCTGGGACGCCGATCGCCGTCGCGAGGCTTTTATTTATACCAATAAATCAAATTGGAGTGTCTGTTTGTAATGTCAAACGCGGTTGTTTGCACTATACATACGCCTAAAAACCACTTTATGTTTTTTTTGTCTGTCTGTCTGTTTGTTCCGGGTAATCTTCAAAACGGCTGGACCGATTTCAAAAATTATTTCACCAATGGAAAGCTATAATATCAGGGATTAAATTAGGCTATATTTTATCCCGATATTCCCACGGGAACGGGAACTACGGGGATAAGGCGACAGAAACCGAAGCGAAGCGAGGGCGGTTTGCTAGTTTACTATATAATAAAAACAATATTCCATATGGCGAAGGTATAAGAATACAATTCTCCACCCCCCTTTCTTGCCCGTGGGTGTCGTAAAAGACGACTAAGGGATATAATACGCATATAACATCTGTGCAAGAGATGGAAAAATTCGAAATAAAACCCGATACCAACATGTCTGACCAGCACGGTATAATAAGGTCAATTTCTCTCCTATTGTGGAGGATGCCCGAGCCCAATAGGGGGACGTATATGGACTTTGATGATAACGATGAATATTATTACGATAATATATAGGAACTAGCAACCCGCCCTCGCTTCGCTTCGGTTTTAGTCGTTTTACCCGCGTAGTTCCCGTGGGAATACCGAGATAAAATATAGCCTAGTTTACGCCCTGATATTATAGCTTTCCATTGGTGAAAAATCGTTGAAATTGGTCCAGCCGTTTTGAAGATTACCCGGAACAAACAGACAGACAGACAAACATTTTTTAATCTGTATTTTAGGCATAGGTGTCGTGCAAATAACCGTGTGAGCATGAAAAAAGCCTATTATTTTGACATTACAGACACTCCAATTTTATTTATTGGTATAGAATCGAAAGTAAGTTTGTTTGTTAAACTTTCACGCTTAAACCACCGAACTGATTTAAAAAACTCTTTCACCAATGGAAAGCTCTAACATCAGGGAGTAACATAGGTTATATTTTATTCCCACGGGAACGGGCACTACGCGGGTAAGGTGACTGAAACAGAAGCGAGGCGAAGGCTGGTTGCAAGTAACTCATAATTCTTTTTAAACTTGTACGAAACAGAGTCTTTTGGCAGAACTGGTTAGCTTATGTATTTATTTCAGTTAGCAACGGTATGAATAGACTTTGGTCTAAACTCTAGCCTATGACTACTTCTGTAAATTATGAATAATATAATGAATAATATAGCAGGAAAACCGGAATATTAAATCAGTTGATAATACAAATACCACGGCATTTAGTCATAGCACATTTAGAAGTGATTTTTGTTTATTTGGCATTTTTACAGGGGTTTTTTTTGGGGTTGGGTTGCGGTCGGCGCGATTCTCTCACCACTCCGTCCGGGGCGACAGAGGAGCGTAAGCACGCACACCCACAACCTACCCACGAAGCACGTCGCCTTCGTCCTTGGGCCGACCACCCAAGATTTTTAGAGTGGTAGGACCACATTGTTAACAGTTGTCTGTTTACAACCGAGGGCCGGTCCGTCCGGGGTAGTACCACACTCGCCAGAAAATCGACGTCCGAGTAGTAGCAATTTGTTACAGCACAGCACTAAGTTCAGTAAGCGAGAGAGACGGAAGCCCGGAGTTTTTGGCGGGAATCTGAAGTGTCATGTGGTGTTCTTGTATTATATTCAATATCTTAGTGTTTTATCGTGTTATATTAAATAATTTTGATGGCATTTTATGTAATATATAGCGACAGAACTGCTGAGGTGTAGTGAATATGATATAAAATTGCTATACATACCTTTGTATTTCCACCAAAATTCTCAGAAGATACCCTTAACAGTGGCCATTACACTGTTGAGGGCGACACTTTGACTTACTGACAGACTATTACTGACATGAAGAAACTGAGAACTTGAAAAGATAATTATAACTCGACACTGGCAAAAATGGCTCGTATTTGTAGCTGATTGCCAAGACAAAAAAGAAGAAGAAGAAGAAGAAAGCCCAATTTTCTGTGTGTGTTTGCGTGTGGTGGGTTTTGGTGATGCCTTTAGTATCATCGAGCCTCATTGCACGGATTCACACTCCCTTCACTTTCTTAGCGGTAAGCAGCGGCTTTGCAAAGGTGCATGAGCGGCAGCAACACTTACCATCAAGTGTACTGTTTGCTCGTTGACCACCGATTGCAATAGAAAAAAATTGAAATTTTGATACCGGGACTAATAATGCTGTGTGGTAGCGGCTTCGAATACTACCAACCCTTGCTTTGCTCGTGGGTGTCGTAAAAGACGACTAAGAGCCCTAGATTGACCCGGACCAACTCCATCTGGTACCATTTGGGTCAACGATTACATTCCCAAGGAGGGGTGCACGTCAGGCAGGCGGCCGGTCATAAAAGTCATTGCCGAAACTTTTTGCAATATGTCAAAACAGATGACATATTGTGTCGACCCCAAGTAATTGGGATAAGAGCAAGATGATGATGATGCCGGGACTAATAAGTTGTTTTTTCTTTCATTAGTCTTTCTTTACTCCTAAGGCTTGGAAGGCTTTCGTAATACTTATATAAGTTTTAGGCAGTAATATTGTCAGGTAATCTATACCAAAAAATAAAATTGGAGTGTCTGTTTGTAATGTCAAAATAATAGGCTTTTTTCATGCTCAGACCGTTATTTGCATTATACATATACCTAAAATACACTTTATATTTTTTTGTCTGTCTGTTTGTTCCGGGTAATCTTCAAAACGTCTGAACCGATTTCAAAAATTCTTTCACCAATGGAAAGCTATAATATCAGGGAGTAAAACAGGCTATATTACATCCAGGTATTCCCATGGGAAAGGGAACTACGCAGGTAAGACTGAAACCGAAACGAAGCGAGGGCGGGTTGCTAGTTGTAAATAAAACTACTTTACGGATTCTATCGCGTTTGTATTTGATTTTTGATTGCCCCTGTAATAACGATGTCTTATTAACGTGAGACATCTTAGTCCGCCCGTGACCATGAACGCTGCAAAGTGTTCGAAACGTCGGGCAATCAAAAATCATCATCATCATCATTTCAGCTCGTATATGTCCCACCATTGGGCTCTCCACGATAGTAGGGAACTTGACCTAACTATGCCATGCTGGTCAGACATGATGGTATAGAGTTTTATTTACAGTTTTCGCTCTCTTGCATATAAATTATCTGCATTTAATATCCCTTAGTCGTCTTTTACGACACCCAGGAACAAGATAGGGGATGGTGAATGTATTCTTAATTCTTTTTTTTTTTTTTTTTTGTTTTTTTTTTTATTGCCAACGGTGGCAAACGAGCAAGCAGCACACCTGATGGTAAGTGAAACTGCTGCACATGGACCATTGCAATACCAGGGGCACAGCCAGGCCGCTGCCTACCGTGAAGGAAATACTCTTCTTAAACCTCGTTTAAAGAAGGACATGTCATAGCGCTCGGGAAACACAGCAGCAGGTAGTTCATTCCAGAGCTTGCACGTACGTGGGAGAAATGATCGCTGAAAACGTACAGTTGAAGACCATAACGTTTCCAGGTGAAATGGATGAACCCTGCTGCGATGTCGAGTGGTACGTTGGTAGAATGGTGACGGTGGTACCAAGTCAAACAGTTCCTCGGAGCACTCCCCGTGAAAGAGTCGGTAGAGTACACAGAGTGACCCAAAGTCTCTCCGCTGCTCCAGCGACTCCAATCTGTCCGTAAGATTGGGATCCCCGACGATTCGAACAGCCCGTCTTTGCAGGGAGTCAAGTGGGTCTAGCTGATATTTGGGCGCACCTGCCCAGAGATGTGAGCAGTACTCCACATGAGGACGAACTTGTGCTTTGTATAGCACAAGACGCTGTCTCGGTGTGAGGTACCGCCTGGCTCTGTTCAGGACGCCCAACTTTTTGCTTGCCAATTTGGCTTTGTCCTCCAAATGACTCCCAAACTGGACTTTGCTCGATATTTTGACGCCGAGAATCCCAATACTCTCAGAAATTGGAAGAGTTACTCCTTGGAACTGAGGCGCCATGACAAATGGGTCCTTCTTTGCAGTGAACGCGCAAACTTGTGTCTTTGTGGGGTTGAACTGGACTAGGTTCCGTTCACCCCATTCCGAGGCCCGCCCCAGAGAGCGCTCGACTTCAGACACAAGTTGAACCCTTCTTTCCTGAATACTCCGAGGGATATTCCGTTGCTCAGTGTACCGCTCATCACCCGTACTGTCATCCGCATAGCAACGCATACTCTCGATAGAGAGCATGTCATTGATATGCAGGATAAACAACGTCGGGGAGAGCACCGAGCCTTGTGGTACACCAGCATTAATGGTCATGGTATCGGAGCAGGAGCCATCTACGACGACTTTTATACTCCGACCATCCAAAAAGCTGGCAATCCAATTACAGAGTCCCTCGGGGATTCCGTATGATGGTAGCTTCGATAGAAGTGCCCTGTGCCAGACCCTATCGAACGCCTTTGCGATATCTAGGCTGAACGCCAGCGCCTCACCCTTGCCCTCCAAGGCCTCTGCCCAACGGTGTGTGAGGTACACAAGAAGATCACCAGCCGACCGACCATGACGAAAACCGTATTGGCGATCACTGATAAGCTGGCGATCCTCAAGGTACTGCAGAAGCTGGCGGTTTATAACCTTCTCCATTATCTTGGAGAGCAAGGATGTTATCGCAATTGGCCTGTAATTCGATGGGTCAGACCGGTCTCCCTTTTTAGGGATCGGGTGGACATGGGCTACCTTCCACGAAGACGGAACCCTATTAGTAGCGTAGGAAAGTCGGTATAGGCGCGTGAGGATGGGAGTCAATTCAGGGGCGCACGTCTTTAGTACCACTGCAGGGATGCCATCCGGTCCACTCGACTTATGGACGTCTAAAAGCCGCAGCTCCCGCCTAACCGCTCGCTGCGTGATGCGGATTTCGGGCAGTGAGCTTTCACACCGTGGGATGGTAGGTGGTGTGGCAGCTCCGGCATCCAAAGTCGAGTTACAGGCAAAGAATTGACCTAGAAGATCGGCCTTCTCCTTTGCGCTGTGGGCCAGACTACCATCGTGTTTCTGCAGTGGTGGGAGATTGGGCTGGCAGAAGTTGCCTTGTGCAGCCTTGGCGAGCGACCAGAATGCACGACTCCCAGCGGGATAGCTTTGCAATCGCTCGCCAATTCTGGCAACATGTTCCGCCTTGGCTCTGGCAATAGCCTTCTTACTTCTTCTTAGATCTAGAAGCGGCGTTAAATTTCCGCTTCACCTCTTTGGCGTTCGGGTCCTGGCATTTTTTGGCCCTATTCCAGGCCCGATATGCGGACTGTTTCTGGCATGCAGCCGTCCTGCAGGTTTTGTTAAACCAGGGTCGGCTGCGGCCACCGACGGGTATTTTGGTGTTGGGGATGAATAATTCCATCCCCGTAATAACCGTTTCGGTAACGCAGTCCGCACAGACGCCAGGGTCCCCAGAGGCGAAGCAAAGCCGCTTCCATGGGTAGGATGCGTAAAACTCGCGCAGTCCATCCCAATCTGCTGACTTATATTGCCAGACTCTGCGAGTCCCAGTCGCCTTAGAACGACTAGGCCTTACAACAGGGGCACTGCTACGGACCAAGCAGTGGTCAGAAGACCCAAGAGGCGCTTCAACCACTACCTGATATCCGTGCTGGTGTGTAGTCAGCAGAAGATCCAGTAAAGAAGACTCATGGCTCTCAATATCTGGGATACGGGTGGGCTGTGTCACCAGTTGTGAGAGACCATAGGCCGAGACAATATTGAAGAGATGTCGACCCTGGAGGTCAGTGGTTCGGGACTGGGGTCCCGAACCACTGACCTCCAGGGTCCACTCTTTATGATGAGCGTTGAAGTCTCCAAGAACCACCACCTCCGCTAATGGACACTGCTCCAATATTTCGTCAATCCCCCATTGGACGTTCTCAAATAATTGAATTGACCCCGGATCACTGCCATGGGACCTGTAGAGGCATGCGTAGATGCGGGTAAGCCCTCCATAGTCTACGCGTAGCCACAGGATTGACAAGTCACCATGTTCGAGGGCCCGAAGGCGGCGACAGCAGATATCACCTCGGATGAATACGCACACCCCGGCTTTACGACGGAAGGTATGCTCCAACTCGTAGCCGGGGTAATTTAGGTACGAAATGTCATCCGGAGCACCTATCTGCGTCTCCGTTAAAAAGAGTAAGGCAGGCCACGCCGTCTCGAGGTGATGGTGGACGGCGTCGAGATTGCTATGTAAACCCCTGATATTGCAAAAATCCACATCAAATGTGGATAAGGGGACCGCCGTAGAAAATCGTCTCTTTTTAATTTTCTTGGCCATGATTTTTAATTTAAGAAGAGGAGGAAGGGAGTGTGAATGTGTATAACGGAGTTTGGTGATACCAAAAAAAAAAGGCAGGGCATAGTGCATGGTCGAGGAGTGAGTGTTGTGAGGAGCTGACACGAAGCACGGAAGGGCCCCCGATGCCCCCCCGTGTGTAGCCGCCGAGGTCCACTCCGGTTTCCCACACCGGCACGACGACTACCCAACGGGATTTTCGCCGGTTGGTGGGACAGCCTCCCAGGGAGGATGATCCTGGGTTCGGGTCCCCTGCTGACCAGCAGGTGGCCGGCGGTGACCATTCCCATCGGGTCTCCCTGTACACCATGCCAGCCCCTCACGCTCAATACCCCGACCAAGACCTCACCACCGCTGGTTTCAGGCCTCACCAAAACCCGCCACACACAAACACACCCAGAAAGTTGGGCTCCCGGCTCTCTCGCTCACCGAACGAAGTGCAGCAGCAAATTGCTACTACTCAAACGTCGATCTTCTGCGAGAGTGTGGTACTGCCCCGGACGGACCGGCCCGCGACTGCAGACAAAAGACTGTCTACAGTGTGGTCCTACCACCAATATTAATATTCTTACTTCCGTCCGGAAAGTATAAATAACTTTTGGTTAATTTTATTGTAATTTATCATCATTTGTATTGTCCTATAAATAAATGAATAGTAAAAAGCATTACAGCCCGGAAACGTCGTCTCTAAATATCGCTAAACACAATAGCTCGACGCTCGGCGATAACAATGTTACATCGTACCTTTACAAACATATAATTAACTGACAAAAATCATACCCAGACTCAGAATAACAATTTATAGATCGTATCGTAATTATTATGTATAAACCCCGCGGGGGCACTTACATATTGGCATTTTTTTACTATTTTTCTTAACACGTTCCCAGCGCCATCATTTTCAAAGTACTTTCAGCTGGTGCTTTGGAGACTTAAAAGATCTCGTAACTAACCTACCCTTTGTTGCGTTTGAGACCTAATCAGTCTCCTAAAAATACGGTTTTGAAAGTAATTTATATACTACTGCGAAAATAATTATAGTACTGTGCGTTAGGGACCTAATCCATCTCTAATTGTTTTTTTTATGTCCTTGAATTCACCTTTACGTAGGAAGCAAATATGTATATTTGTCTTAGTCATACTTTAAGTACTTTACACGTTAGCGCCTCCCGCAAGGAGTGAAATACACGGTTATAGTCAATGCACAATACAAAAGTCCTGCAAGAGATCTGATATATCTCGTAACGCAACGAACGTGTTAAAATCACCACCGGATCGGAACGCGACTGCACTAAGAACCGCCAAGAAACTCAGCGGGAATGTCTATTTTTTATTTATTTTCTAATTTCACTTAACTAAAATTAAATCTTTTTTTTTTGTGGGTGGGCTGCGGTCGGCGCGCCTCCGCACCACTCCGTCCGGGGCGACAGAGGGGCTTAAGCACGCAATTCCCGCAACCCACCCGAAAACCACGTCGCCTTCGTCGTTGGGCCGACCACTGGAGCAGGGTTACTTGACATCAGTGGTCGGCCCGACGGAATACCCCCTATTGGGGTACCCTCCCATCGACCGACGTCGCCCCCCTCGGGGAGGATGTCGATCTTTCCTCACGCGGTCGGCCTCTCGGCGGGTGACGGACTAATCCCCGGTCACGTCACCCGCAACTAAAATTACATCTTACAAGATGCTTATAATAGTGCCAGTGTAATGCCATTCGAAATATTATATTCACAAATTCACAAATATAATAATAATCACAAATATAATGAGAAGATTATGGCTGGACCAGGTCCCGTAAGCGTCATCCGATCTCGAGTTAACCACTAAAGTAGCCATCACTCCTCTCAACCGTAATGGAGGGGAGGGAGTGACCCGGTCCTCGTGTTGTGTGTGTTATCCTGCGTGGGATTCGAACCCATGCAGGACAACTCTTTGTGCGACCACTGGCATGGTAGATCGGTATCTTAACCACTAAGCTATCTGTGCAATGTTATTTTAAAAATATTATTAAAAAATATTTTTGACAACCCTAAACCTCTTTTCCAAGCCTGTTGCGTGCCAAGGCTCTAGATCCTACTCAAACGCTCAAATGTACCTCAACACTCGTCGCGAGACATCACGTTTAAAAAATACCCCGAACGTATTAAAATCAAAACATAACGCAAAAAAAAGTGTTAATAAAAACAAAACATAATATAAAACCGCTTAATAAATCAAAACCTAAAATCGAATATTCAAATTTCGAACGAAAACAGTGTTCCTTTTTTGAAATAAAATTCGAATATTTTATTTTTTTATATTGTTTTTGATTTATTATAAACAATGTTTGTGTCGATGTGGATTATGTTTTGATATTTTTTTGAGTTAAATTTTTGTTTTTGAGTTATTTTTTTTTTCGTGTTTCGTGTTATTATGGCCTAATAGCAGTTTAATTGTGTACTATTATTACTGTTTACAACGGATTGTAAGGTAAGAAGCCGTGAGAAAAATACGCTTTTTTTTTCTGTAATAATCTTAGATAATAAGTAGATTGTTTAAGCTATGTAGTTGATTTATTCTTTTGAAAGCAGGTATTTATAGATTATCTTAATAGATTATTAAATTATTCCATGTGATGACGGAGTAAGAATATAATACATCACCCGAAGGTGTTGCAAAAGACGACTAAGGAATACAATATCCATATAACATCTATGCAAGAGAAGGAAAACTCTAAACAAAACCCTATACCAACATGTCTGATCATCGACATATAGTAGGTCAATTACCCTTCTATTGTGGAGGAGGCTCGAGCCCAACAGTGGGACGTATATGAGCTGAATTAAAGTGTGAACTGAACTAGCAGTTAATAATTTGTTTATCTATACAAATAGTGTTTGTAATGTCAAAATAATAACTTTTTTTTAATGCTTACACGGTTATTTGCATAGGTATCTATGCCTACAAATCAGTTTAAAAATCTTCGTCAGTCGCTCTGTTTGTTCCGGATAATCTTCAAAACAGCTGGACTGATTTTGGTAATATTTTACTACCAGGTAGCTGTCTATATAAGGGGTAACTTAAACTATTTTTCCTCTCAGAAAACCCTATAAAACTTTCTCCCGTCCGGGACTTGAACCCTATCTTAGGGGATATTCATCATCATCAGCATTTCAATTCTTATACGTCCCACTGTTGAGCTCGAGCCTCCTCCATAATAAGAGGGAAACTGACCTTACTAGATCATGCTGGTCAGACAGGTTGGTATAGGGTTTTATTGCGAGTTTTCCTTCTCTTGCATAGGTGTTAAAAGCGTATTATATCCCTTAATCGTCTTTTACGACATCCACATCCAAGATAGGGAATGGTGATTTGTATTCTTACTTCGTTATCACACGGAATGGGCTATATTGCTTGTTTAAAATTCAAAGCGGCTGGAATTGAAGCGAAGCGAGGGCGGGTTGCTAGTGCCAAATAATTGTGTAAGTTCTGATCGTTTTATCAAATGATTTCCTGTAACTGTATTATAATTACGAAACCATTTTAGTTAACTGTGATAATATATTAATGTTAATGCCATCAAAAACATAACTTGTAAAAATAAGTGAACCGTCGCTCAGGACGCCTGGCAGATGTGAAACATCGAAATTATTTTGTACAAGTATATACGCATAAAACAACAGATTACAACAGGAATTAATATGGCATAAAGTTTTAATAAAATATTCCATTTTTTTTCAATACAAGAATTAAAAATTCTGAAATATTTCCAATTGTGACAATAATGTTTGTGGTGACGGAGTAAGAATACAAATCACCATTCTCTACGAGTATCTTGCCTGTGGATGTCGTAAAAGCCGACTAAGGGATATAATACGCATATCCTTACTAATATTATAAATGCGAAAGTAAGTTTGTTTGTTTATTTGTTTGTTACGCTTTCACGCTTAAACCACCCAATCGATTTCAAAAATTCTTTCACCAATGGAAAGCTATAATATCAGGGAGTAACATAAGGTATATTTTGTCCCGGTATTCCCATGGGAACAGGAACTACGCGGGTAAAGGTGACTGAAATCGAAGCGAGGGCGGATGCTAGTAAATCAAAAAGTAAGGCAAAGGACAAGCAACTATGCTCTTACTACTTGGCTCAATAAATTATATTGTTGTGTTAAGTTTCTTTATTTTTTGTAATCAAATGTAATACTGTATTTTTTCTTTTTTAAATTTAATTTGTAGTCCGTTCGCATATATTAAACTTACCCTAGTTAATCAGGGAAACCTATTATTAGCCATAGAATACTGTAGAACACAAATTATACCGCAGCCCAACCACAAAAAAAAAAAAAAAAAAAAAAAACACAAATTATGTAATATATTATATGTATCGCTGTTGGTTTTTTAAATAAATAACATCTGTGCAAGAGAAATAAAACTCGAAATAAAACCCTATACCAACCTGTCTGACCTACTGGTATAGTAAGGTTAATTTCCCTCCTATTATGAAGGAGACTCGAGCCATCCATCAAGTTCCAGAACAATGAAATATATATGAGCTGAAGTGAATGACAAAATTAAAATATTTTCCTCGTATAGAATTAATTAAAAAAAAAACTAAATTGTTATTTATGATACAAGTAATAAAAACTGGCTAAGTGCGAGTCGGAGTCGCGCACGAAAGGTTCCGTACTATCCCATCCTACTAATTTTATAAACGCGAAAGTTTATAAAGATGTTTGTTGCCTTTTCACGCAAAATCTACGGAATGGATTTTGATGAAGCTTCACCATAATATAGCTTACATATCAGAATAACACATAGGCTATAATTTATCCCTACGGGAAAAGGATCTGCGGGTGAAGCCGCAGGGCGCTGCGAGTTATCTATAAAAAGCGGAAAAATCACTTTTGTTGTAAGAAAGATAAAATATTTTTTTAATTTTATTATTTACTAGCAACCCGCCCTCGCTTCGCTTCGGTTCCAGACCCCTTACCCACGTAGTGCTCGTTTCCGTGGAAATACCGGGATAACATATAGCCTATGTTACTCTCTGATATTATAGCTTTCCATTGGTGAAAGAATTTTTGAAATCGGTTCGGTGGTTTAAGCGTGAAAGCGTAACAAACAAACAAATAAACAAACTTACTTTCGCATTTATAATATTAGTAAGGATTATTAAAGTAAATATACAATTAAGTATTTTGTGAATATTTCAAGTGCCTACCTGTTACCATTTACTGATATCGAGCAATAATAGACAAAAAATGGCGTTTTTTGTATAGGAGCCCTCCTTAAATATTTATTTTGTTTTGTTTTTAGTATTTGTTGTTATAGCGGCAACAGAAATATATAATTTGTAAAAATTTCAACTATCTAGCTATTGCCGTTCTTGAGATACAGTCGTTCTTGAGATACAACGAGGTCGAGTAATAGGGCCGTACTGTTTTTACCCTTTTGAGTACGGAACCCTAAAAAAACTAATCATATAGAATTTAAACATGGCTTCTGTGACGTAAAAGAATATTATACCCATAAATTATGTTATTAATATAATCTGCGAATAGTTCTAATCTCACCTTTGGTTACTCATTAATGGCGCAGCGATTAAATGTCTAACGTGCCCATGAGTTTTTAATCGACTTCAAAAGAGGAGGAGGTTTACATAACGAGGGGTGAAAGGCTATTTGGTTTAAGCGACATTTTTGTAACTTTACAGGAGAGCCATTTAAAGTTTAAAATTTATAAAAATCATAACAAAAATCTTCTTGAGCTATTTGAATGGGGTAAACTTAATTAAAATTCAATTAAAAACATCGAATTCTTGATGCTAATACTAAATAAAACGTACCTTTAGTTACAAAGATAAATGTTGCTTAATACAAATTGCCTTAAGCCCTCGTTTTTCAGCGTATAGAAAAAAGATTTAAAACGCCAAAAAAGTGCTCTGATTTTAATGAATTCGGTATCATTTGACGGAGAAAAATTCGCTGATTCCAATCGACCGACGTCCTTCCCGAGAGGGGGACGTCGGTCGATGGGAACATACTCCTCAGGGGGTATTCCGTCGGGCCGACCACTGACGTCAAGTAACTCTGCTCCGGTGGTCGGTCCAACGACGAAGGCGACGTGGTGTTCGGGTGGATTGCGGGTGTGGGTGCTTACGCCCCTCTGTCGTTCCGGACGGAGTGGTGCGAGGAGTGCGCAGACCGCAACCCACCCCAAAGAAAAAAGGTGTCGCTTAAACCAAATAGCCTTTCACCCTTTGATAATGTAATAATTTTTTATGTTTACGCGATTATTACACATTGTAAATTTACTATTTTTACGGATTTAACACGTTTGTACGGGCAGATTGTCCGCCCATGACTATGAATGCTGTAAATTGTTCTAAATATAGGACAATAAAATATCAAATATAAAGGCGATAAAATTCGTAAAAACAGTTTTATTTGGAGGGATGAATTTTTTTTTGTAATTATTTACGATGTTTATGCGAGTATATAAATGCGAAACACACATCCTAATATTATAAATGCGAAAGTAAGTTTGTTTGTTTGTTACGCTTTCACACTTAAACCACCGAACTGATTTCAAAAATTCTTTCACCAATGGAAAGCTATAATATCAAGGAGTAACATAGGCTGTTTATCCCGGTATTCCCACAGGAACGGGCACTACGCGGGTAAGGCGACTGAAACCAAAGCAAAGCGAGGGCAGGTTGCTAGTATAAAAAGTCTTAATCTATACAAATAAATAAAATTGGTGTGTCTGTTTGTAATGTCAAAATGATACGTCTTTTTCATGCTCACGCGGTTATTTACACGACACATATGTCTAAAAACTAGTTTTTTTTTTTATCTGTCTGTTTTTTCTCGGTAATCTTCAAAACGGTTGGACCGATTTTAATAATATTTTACTACTAGGTACCTGTTTATATAAGGAGTAACTTAGTCTATGTTTCATCTCGAGAAATCTCTATAAAATTTTGTCTGTTCTGCTCAAAGCCTCATGGACTGCTGTGGCATATCGTAATATTTTAAAAAATATTTTAGACTAGCAACCCGCCCTCGCATCGCTTCGGTTTCAGTCGTCTTTCCTGCGTAGTTCCCGTTCCCGTGGGAATACCGGGATAAAATATAGCCTAAGTTACGCCCTGATATTATTGGAGCTTACCATTGGTGAAAGAATTTTTGAAATCGGTCCAGCCGTTTTGAAGATTACCCGGAACAAACAGACAGACAGACAAAAAAATATAAAGTGTATTTTAGGCATATGTATAGTTTTTTTTTTTTTTTTTTTTTTTTTTTTTTATGGGTGGGCTATGGTAAGCGCACGCGCGGTCCAGTCCGTCCGGGGCGATGAAAGGACGGCGCGCGGGCCCATAACCCACCCGTACCCACGTCACCTCGTTGTTGGGCCGACCACCGGAGCAGATGTGACTTGTCGTCAGTGGTCGGCCCGACGGAATACCCTTTCAGGTACCCTCACCTCTCGACATCCTGGGACGTCGGTCGCCATCGCGCGGTTAGCCACACTGCGGGTGACGGACAATTCCCCGGTCCGATCACCCGCGGCCTCGGCTAGGGCGGCATTAGGCGCAGATACTCGCGCCTGCGCCGCCCGAGTCGCCGACGGCGGACCGTGTCGCCGAATAGGAGCTCTACTCGCACACGATCCGCCGCCTCCTTCCGTGAGATAACGGCCTCACAGAAGGCGGCGACCGCGTCCCAGTTCCTGACGCTGACGAGCATCTCCCTGGCGATGGTCGGCAGCGCCAGGTCGGCACCGATAATCGCGACGAGTTCACGGCGCTCTCCCTCCCACGCAGCACACTCCTCGAGCGTGTGCTGCGCCGTGTCCTCGTCACAATAGTGCAAATAACCGTGTGAGCATGAAAAAAGCCTATTATTTTGACATTACAAACACACACTCCAATTTTATTTATTGGTATAGATTTAAAATATGGCGGCAACCCGATTGAAAGCGTAGCAAAACGAGGGGCGGATTGCAAGCTATATACATACAAATTCAGTTATGCGAGAAAAGAAAACTCGAAATAAAAACTCTATAAAACCTCATCTGACCAAAACAGTATATGTTCGGCCATAACTGAGTCATATATCGACAGATTTGCAAAATTATATTATTGTTTGAAAGCGATTTAAGCCGAAAACTTATGAAAACACTATTTTATTATTTTAGTGGTCCCAAAGCCGTACTGTTAGGTTCGAGCCTCCATCATTCCTTCCCTCATGTTTCACCATAAAGTGCGGTCCTATGCCGCCTGTATTCAACGACATCCAGCAACTTTCACCAGGTCATCGGTCCATCTAGTTACTTACACTGCGTCGTCCGATACGTGGTCGCCACTCGAGAACCTTTCTTCCCCAGCGGTTGCCGGTTCATCGAGCAATGTGGCCTGCCCATTACGACTTCAGCGTGCTAATTCTTCATATTATATCGGTTACACCTGTTTTTCTACGGATTACCATATTTCGTTTTCTATCACGCCGAGAAAACCCAAGCATTGCCCGCTCCATAACACACTGAACGACTTTGAAACTTGGTTATTTAAGGACCACGTTTCCGTGGCATAAGTCATCACTGGTAACACTCATGTGGTCATAGACCTGTGCTTTTAGACACCGAAGTATGTTAGAAGAGAAAATTCCCTTAAGTTTTTCGAACGATGGCCAGCCTTGATGAATTCGTCGGCTGATCTTTTGCTTGAAATTAAATCTATCTAACTGGACCTAACTCCATTCATCATAATTATCATAGCCCACACGTCCTCACTGTTGAGCTCGCGCCTCCTCCGTAATGGGAAGGCATTTGTCTTGTCCATGCTGGTCAGACATGTTGGTATAGAGTTTCATTTCGAGTATTCCTTCTCTTGCACAGATGTTTGTGCATATTATATCCCATAATCCGACATCTACGGGCAAGAGTGGTGGTGAATTATATTTTTACTCCGTCACCACACGGAAATCTCCTCCATTTTGAGTAATTGACCTAGTAAGTCAATTACGTTGGTCAGACATGATGTTATCTGCGTATATAATCTAGGTATGTGTCTTGCAGGGAAAGAAAAATCGATTTTTCTCTCTTTAAAATAAATCGATTTGCAAAAAATCGATTAATTATTTTTAATTAATTCGATTATTTTTATAATCGATTTTTTTACTATTCGTAGTTCTTTTTTTAAATATTTCTCGCAACAGAATTATGATGACTTTTTTTAGGAAATTAACAGTGATATTTATTTTCTATATAATAGAAAACTTTAAATTTAAACAAACAAGCAAATACTAAAGTAAGAGCTTAATTTTGTTATATAAAAAAATCGATTCCTTTTAAATCGATTTTTATTATTTAGATAATCGATTATTAAAATCGATTATTACAAAAAAATAATCGATTAATATAAAAATCGATAATTTTTTACATCCCTAATATAATCCCTTAGTCATCGTTGATGAAACGGTTAACCCTCGACGCAATAAAAGAGGTGTTGTAAGTTTGACGTCAATGTCTGTCTATGGCATCGCAGCTCTCAAACGGATAGACCGATTAAGACGCGCTTTTTTTCACTTGAAAGCCAGTTTCCTTGCGGTAGTTCTTAGCTATGTTTGGTTAATATCGGTCCACCAGTGTAAGAGTATCAGCTCTTTTACAAAATGATGTAATGTATGATGACTCAATTAAGTGCTTCACGCGTGCCAGTATAATCGTTAAATGACAATTAATTGACAATTCCTGTTGAAGAGAACTTAATACTTTTTTTATTATTTTACTTTGTATCGGGGGTTATTCAAAATTTTCACTGTTAAAATATAATTTTGTTTATACATTTTCCTTGAATAAAGTAAGGTTGTTTTTTGTGTGAGGTGTGTGTGTGAGGTGTGTGTGTGAGGTGTGTGTGTGAGGTGTGTGTGTGAGGTGTGTGTGTGTGTGCGCGTGAGTGTGTATGGATATTATGTTTGTTAAAATTAATCGCGTGACTTTAACACTCAACACACGGTCATTTTTTATGTGCTGTCGACCACCACGAGCCGAATGATCGTTCCCTGTAGCGGCACGATATCATCAATGGTCATACCGGATTGTTTATTTATTTTTTGTTTAATGAGGGTATGCTGCAAATCATTCTCTGCTTTCTATGTTTACTATGCATTTCTGAATTGTGTTTGATTTATTAAGTTATATTTCATTATGTGTTTTGTACTGTATTTTACTATGTTTGCTAAATATATTTACTTTTATACTGTTCATATCCAATCTATGATACTGTACATATCCAATATTTTTTCAATTTTAACAATTAAAATATATATACAGCGTGTCGTGGCGGCCCGTACTCAATAAATGGTTTTACCTGAAAACCAGCGCTGTAATACTTATGTGCTACAGCTTATGCTGAGGTGGAACCTTTTTGGTGTACTACGGCATTGATATTGTTCTTTTTCTTTAATATTATTGTTATTTAATATTATTTCTTTAATATTATTATCTTTCTTAATTTTGTATAATATAATAGTTATTAATTACTTTTTTACTCTTAGAAAATAATGCTGTAGAACCCAAATAAATAATTTTCTTTCTTCTTTCTTTCTTTTTGAAAATCAAAATATATTACGTGCTAATTAATTTTGCTAGTGGAGAAATTAGTAGATTTTCATTTAA
Source organism: Lymantria dispar (assembly GCA_032191425.1). NCBI lineage: Eukaryota > Metazoa > Arthropoda > Insecta > Lepidoptera > Erebidae > Lymantria > Lymantria dispar. The sequence continues at coordinate 2,844,169 of CM063467.1, forward strand.
AACAATATGAAATTCTTTTGATAATAATATTTTTAATATTATCCTCGGTAAAATTCAGTGGACTCGAACGAACGACCTTCGAAATGGAATCACTAATTATTTCCTACAACAACTTGTACGATGAATGCGATCTTGTTTAAAGGTGACCATTTTTTTTATATTTCAAGAGTTAAAAATACTATTTTAACTTAAGCTCTTATTAGTTTCACCTATATCTATAATGTAAGGTAACTTTAAATGTCATTTTACCTCACTTTGAATGAACAGATTTTATTTACACTTTACACACTCGTCACAGGCCGAAGACAATGCAATAATTCGATCAAAATAGGCGAATATCCTGATTAGATATGACAAGATTTAGAAATTTCTAATCGTATCCTTTGTATAAGAGCAAACGAGACAGAGCTAACTTGTAGGTTTTTAGTTTTTTTTTTTAATAACTTTTTAATTTCTTGCAATAATTTTTGTTTTCTATGTGTAGTGATAGGTTCAGAATTTAATATGTCCATATTTTTTATATGTTAGTTAACACACTGTTGGCAGTTGTTTGTCTACAGTCGCTGGCCGGTCCGTCCGGTGTAGTATCACACTGAGCAGAAAATATACAACAGACTAGTAGCTATATGTTACTGCCCTTTGTTTGGTGAGCGAGAGAGACGGAAGCAAAAAATTCTGAGGTTTTTGCGTACATCACCGAATCTCATTCACACTCCCTTCACTTTCTTCGGTAGGTCGAAGCCATAGGTGGGCACAATTCACCTAAAAGTTAACTTCGTTAATTATTAATTAAAAGGTTAACTTCGATAACCATTGAAGCGTTAAATTTGCAAAAAATTAACGCAAATTTTAAGTTAACCTTTAAAAGTTAACCATTTAAAACTTATACTGCTTTTAGGCTTAGAGAAATAGATAAATTCTCCGTGAAGGGAGGGGCGGGGATCGGCTTAATCTCGTTTACTGAGATAGCCGTCTGGCGGGACGGGGCCGGCGTGACGTCATTGTACGTTGGGCAGTCCGGTTGGAGAGGTTGGAGGTGTACGGTGTTCGTACCGTCTAGCCTTTCCGGCCGGTGCTGATGGAGTGATTGGATCGGCGGCACGTGGTGCTTTCCTTATAAGCGGAGCAGGTATTGACGGGCCATGGTAGCTTCGCCAAGTACCTGCACACGGTCATAACGAAGAAGAGCACATCGTCTTGCCACCACTGCGATTGCGACGAGGACATGGCGCAGCACACGCTCAAGGTGTGTGCCGCGTGGGCGAGGGAGAGCCGTGAACTCGTCGCGATCATCGGTGCCACCGTCGCGACCATAGCCAGGGAGATGCTCGACAGCGTCAGGAACTGGGATGCGGTCGCCGCCTTCTATGAGCCCGTTATCTCACGGAAGGAGGCGGCGGATGGTGCGCGAGAGGAGCTTCTCTTCGGCGACACGTTCCGCCGCCGGCGACTCGGCCGGTGCAGGCGCGAGTACCTGTGCCTGATGCCACCCTAGCCGAGGCCGCGGGTGATCGGACCGGGAAATATAGTCCGTTATCCGCAATAATTTCATGCAAGCATGTTGTTTTGCATAAAACACCAACTTTTGCGTGATGTGTAAGCTTTTTTTTAGTTATTCAGAAGCAGAGTAGATACCTAAACTGTTACGCAAGCTCTGCTAAAAGTACCATACATTTTAAATCATGCAGGCTAAAAATCGATGTAAAAGAATCGTACAAAATAACGTCGATATATCGATGTTTTACAATAGCGAACATCGATGTCAAGCATCGATATTTTTTATTGAAACATCGGTGTTTCAGAAACATCGATGTATCGTTTGCATCCCTATGAAAGAGTCGGTAAAATATAGCTCCGTATATGAGCTGAAAAGATAATGTATATGTTTTTGTTTATAATATTTTCCTACTTTCTACGCATTAAGTTGTTTTGAACTGGTTTGTGATTCCGACGTGTCCTTTACTTAAGTCTGACCTTAACATTCTGCTGTCTTATTCAACTAGATACTACACGTGTTTGCTTTTTTAATTGTTATTTTTATACAACTTTATGAATTTATACTTCTTTTGGCGCGTTAGGGAATTATGAGAGTAAATAAATGTTTTACTTAACGCGCGCAAACCGTCACAAATGTCAACTAGATAATGCCATATAATAAAACTGAACAATATATTAAATACATTTTGACGTGACAACGTCTTATAATTCAATGGAGCCGGCTGCACACACGGAAAAACATGACGTATGCGGCGTTACCTCGCTCTGAGGCGTTCCATTTAAGGCTTGATCCATACAAAATATCTATCAAAAAACAAATAAAATTAAAATTTTCTTTTGAAAAATGAAACCATTTCATCAGTATTTTCTTATGACGTTTGTCTCGTTCAACTATCGTCAGTAAACCGACTTTATAGACAACCGATTTTTTTCTATTATTAGTACCTTTTTTCTACAAATGTAAGATAACACGTAAGATAAGATGCTGCGTCACAAGTCGAACTGTTTTTTTTTATGGGTGGGTGGGTGTTAAGCGCACATGCCGTCCATTCCGTCCGGGGCAACGAAAGGATGGCGCGCAGGTCCATAACCCACCCGTACCCACGTCGCCTTCGCCGTTGGGCCGACCACCATTGCCGAGTTCCTTGTCCTCAGTGGTCGGACCGACGGAATATGCTTTCGGGTACACTCACCTCTCGACGTCCTTGTCCCGGGACGTCAACCGTTGCGTCAGACTAAAGTCCCCGGTCCGGTCACCCGCGGTCTCGGCTACGGTGGTATCAGGTGCAGGTACTCGCGCCTACGCCGCCCGAGTCACCGGTGGCGGCCACCGAAGAGGAGTTCCTCTCGCGCACGATCTCCCGCCTCCTTCCGTGAAATGACGGCCACACAGAAGGCGGCGACGCTCGGCTCAAGCGGAACGTGACAATGAGTTATGCTTTTTCGTGCATGCAACCGGCGTTCATCGATTTATAAGTCTTTATTATATCAAAAACAGCAGTTAGCTACACTTAAAACATGATGGTAAAAACCACTTCTATGCTGCGAAAATATTTGTTTTATTAGTTTTAAAGCGAGATTTTCCAGTCTTTTGTTGTTTTTGATTTTATTTTTTATTCTTTTAGTCTTTGAATAAGGCGTGAATGGGTTTGCCCCTTTGGTTTTAATCTTAATGATTTATCTATACAAATAAATACAATTGAAGTGTCTGTTTGTAATGTCATAATCATCACCATCATCAGAGTTAACATACATGTATTGTAGGTTGAAAAATATCAGCTGGACGGGTTACAGAAGACAAGGAGTTCCGAGCTCAGGTGACCCACCCATATGGAGATAGAGACATATACAAAAAAGACATTCTCGCATCGACGTCTAAGTAATAGCAATTTGTTACAGCGCTTCGTTCTGTGAACGAGAGAGATGGAAGCGCAACTTTCTGTATTTGTTTGCGTGTAATTCAAATTCAAATACTTTATTATGCATAAACCCCGCGGGGTCACTTACATATGGTCACTTTTTTACATTTTACCTTACACTACTACCGGATCGGAACGTGACCACACTGAGAAGATCCGGCAAGAAACTCAGTGGGCTTGTCTTCTTTTTTATTCATTTACTGTTTTTTTTTTAAATAAGATAATATACAACAACATGTCTATTAATAGCTCCAGTGTGATGCCTTTCGAACCATCATAAAATACAGTTATTAAATATAACGAAAAAATACCATGGCTGGACCAGATCCCGCAAGCGGCACCCGATCACGAGTTAACCACTAGAGCAGCCATCACTCCCCTCAACCACAATGGAGGGAAGGGAGTGACCCGCTCCTCGTAGCTACCGCAAGCAGACCCTTCAGTGAGCATGACCAATACCATGGGCCACAAACATAAAACACAGATTAAATAACAAATTCGTTTGGCAGAACACGCTACGCTTTACAATTATATTAACAGCAACAGAATAAACATGTATGTAACACCTTTTAAAATAATGAGAAAATGCCTGAATGACGTTTGAAAATGCCTGATTGGTTTTAATGATGTCTTTAGTATCATCGAACCTCATTGCACACATTCTCACTCCCTTCACATTGTCTATTACGTATTTACTGCAATTAGAATTAAATTTGCGCGAGTAATCACGTATTTTATTATCGAGTTTGTTATCAGCGACTACTATTTTAAGACACCTACGTGCAAAATAGTGTTATTATTCCATTCATCATCATCTTGGCTCGTATACGTCCTACTGTTGAGCTCGAGCCTCCTCCACAATGAAATTTAGAAATACAGTGTATTTCGGTTATAACGACGGCGGAAGGACCACTTTAATGTCGTCGCTATATCCGGAGGTCTCTATATCCGTAATTAGTTTTTCTTTAACAGTAAATGTACGTCTAGGAGCCATTTTCACAAGTTTAAAAAACACTGTTCACTCACTGGATATTAATATTCATAACTTCGCGCACATGCTAAGTAATGCTATACACAAACAAAGCATTTGACTATCTGCGAATATAAACAAAGGATAAGAAAGCTTACTAGTTAAAGCTTATGAATGAGACTTTGTGCCTTTGCCGACTCAGTCGCAACATCCGCAAGGAATTTCTAGGAATCTGTCGCAAATAGTTCTTAAAAACAAGTCGGTATACCCGAATTAGGCTTTATATCCGGAGTCGCTATTACCGAATGAATTTCCTATGAAAGTATGCTTTAAATTCTAGGCACGTAAGTTCGACGTAGCTATAAGCGAAAAGTCGTTACAACCGAGGTCGTTATTAATGAAAAACACTACATTTCAACGGTTTATTAATAGTACATATTTGTACTCTATAACTCGAATTTTAAAAAACGATCTCCGTTCATTCATCAACATCATCATTTCAGCTCATATACGTCCCACTGTTGGGCTCGAGTCTCCTCCACAATAGGAGGGAAATTGACCATACTATACCATGCTGGTCAGACAGGTTGGATAGGGTTTTAGTTCGAGTTTTCCGTCTCTTGCATAGATGTTATATGCATGTTACGTCGTTCTTTACGACATCCAAGTGCAAGATAGGGAGTGGTGAATTGTTTGGCTTGGCCTGAAAAACAACGGCAGGGGTGCGCGCGCATCGGCCCAACGACGAAGGCGACGTGGGTACGGGTGGGTTATGGTCCCGCGCGCCGTCCTTTCGTTGCCCCGGACGGAATGGACCGCGTGAGCGCTTACCATAGTCCACCCATAAAAAAAAATTAAAAGAAGGGTGCGCGAGCATCCCAACCATAAGTTGAGCCCAATGCCATTTTGTTTTACGTTTTATTTTTTGTTTCTTAATTTTTATGTTTTTTTGCATTCTGTTATAGCTTTGTAAAAAGAAATAAAGATCTTTTCTTTCTTTCTTTCTTTCTTATCGTCATCACACGGCCAAAGTTTAATTATAAAAATTATAATATGAAGATGTGTGTTTTTCTTTCTTTCTTTAGAAGAAAATCTTTAAATATAACCATATATCAACAAGTCTGACCAGCGTGGTATAGTAGGTCAATTTCCCTCCTATTCTGAAGAATGTTCTAGCCCAACAGTGGGACGTACTTGGATAACGATGATAACTATAGAATATTTATTTATAGATTGTAATGTAGAAAAACCACAATATAAATGAATAAAGAATTTTAAACTTTGTTTTTATGAATATAAAGTATTAATTACCTTATAGATTATATGATTCATAATATTGTTAGAATTAAACGCAATTTTTACTGAGAACGCTTCAAGAATAATGCATTTCCCATTGTTATTAATGAAGTACATTAAATTTATTGATAATTAATTCATGTTTCAATTTAAATAATTATGTTTAAGTATATTCAAAGAATTTGATGAACTATTGACGTTTGTATGGGGAAATACCTTGTTTTTAAAATAGAATTAGTATTTTAAATAAAACTACGGATTTTATGGCGTTTGTATTTGATTTTTGATTACCCGACGTTTCGAACACAAGTCATCGTTACTTGTTGGACGTGAGACATCTTAGTCCACCCGTGACCATGAACGCTGTAAAGTGTTCGAAACGTCGGGTAATCAAAAATCAAATACAAACGCGATAAAATCCGTAAAGTAGTTTTATTTAAAATGTATAATACTCGCGTAAACATCAGAAATCATTATAGAATTAGTATGTTGAATTAAATTATTTTTTGTGAGGGAAATATTGTTCCTGTGGTGACAGAGTAAGAATACAATTCACCACTCTCTTTCTTGGTCGTAGCTGTCGTATAAGACGACTAAGGGTTATTATAATACGCATATAACATCTATGCATAACACCTATACGGATAATATGGAATCTGCTTTTGGATATTTGATTTATATAGAAGAAACTAGCAGACCCGGCCACGCGTTGCTATGGCTAATGTTTTTGTTATATTACATTTTATTAAACTATTTAAGTGGAACTGTAGGTGAACATCTGTCATGGAGGTCGTCATATTTTTTTACAAATGGTATCTATGTAAAAAAGTTCAAATTCTATGTAAAACGTTTGTAGGTTTGACGTAGCATCTATTAATTAATTACTCAATCCAGTCAACAGATAACGCCATCTGTTAAAATCGTTTGGAGTTAACAGATAATTGTGAATGTCAAATAATAGACAAATAATTTGCAATAAAATATTATTGCGACTATAAATTAAGACGTAAGCTATCCTATCTTTCAAGTTGGATCAAACTGCACACGGTGTGCAAATTTGATTAAAATCGGTTAAGTAGTTTACGAGTCCATCGCGGACAAACAACGTGACACGTAATTTATATATATTTAGATATGTACTATTAATAGACGTTTGTGTAATTGCACTTAAGTAATTACTTACTGCAATTTATGGAGTCTGTTTATTGAAATTCGAGTTATAGAGTAAAAATATATTCTATTGAAAGACGGTTGTATATTTACTTACAGTAATGTACGGAGTTCCGTGTTGTGGCAGAGTAAGAATAGAATTCACCACTCCCTAACTTGACCATGGATGTTGTAAAAGACGACTAAGGGATATTACGCATATAACCAACCTGTACCAACATGTCTTACCAGCATAGTAAGGTCAATTACCCTCCTTTTTTTTTTTTTTTTTTTATTGCAAGCAGTGGCAAACGTGCAAACAGTACACCTGATGGTAAGTGTTGCTGCCGCTCATGGACCTTTACAAGGCCGCTGCCTACCGCGAAGAAAGTGAAGGGAGTGTGAATGCGTGCATTGAGGCTCGGTGATACCAAAGGCACCATCAAAACCCTCCACACGCAAACACCCTCAGAAAGTTGGGCTTACGGCTATCTCGCTCACCGAACGAAGCGCAGTAACAAATTGCTACTACTCAGACGTCGATTTTCTGCGGGAGCGTGGTACTGCCCCGGACGGACCGGCCCACGGCTTGTTGTTTAGTTTCCAAGTCATTGAGGGCTTGGGCTAGTAAGACTCCTCTGACATGATCAGAGACCTTAATTAGCATGTAGATTAGTAGCAAGATAGATTAATGTAGGAGGAAAATTTGAAAAGGTATTGAATTAACAAGTGATGTTAGAGTATGATGTTAATGTGTTAAATTAGTTTTAGTTTTAGTGTAAAATGAGGTGTAGAGATTTGGTGATAATTGAAGTGTGATGTATATTAGGGTAATAAAATAGACATTGATATAATTATTATTAAGCAGATGGGGGTGATTATACAAAGCGAATATGGAAAAGGTAATGAACATAGATTATAAGAAAATAAGAATAACTAAGAATAAATTATAATAGTACTCACTAAAATATGTACACTTTTTATTTTTTTTATTTTTTATTTTTTTTATATATGTATTTTTATATCTTTATATGCTTTTTTTGTTTTTTTTTGTTATTTTTAAAGACATTTTTTTATTATAGTACTTTATGAGGGAAAGGATATAAGAAATAAATTATAATATAAAATAAATGTATTTAACATCTATTGTAATTAATATGAACTAATGTTAGCTTCTTACAAGTACTTCTTGTTATAATAGAATGATTAACAATTATAATTTTAGGAAAAAAAATCAATGGTTATTGTCTAGTAATATCTAAGTTAAGATATTGAATATGATTCAGTCAACAAAGTATAGAAGAAGGAGAAAGATAGAGATAAAAGTTAATTAATTATAAAATATGTTTAAGATGGGGATAGAAATATAAATTAGTATAATTGTTAATTTATTACATGTACTTGTAATTATAATATTTTGAGTAAGGTTTATATATAAGATAACAGTATTGCAAAGTAGAGCAATTGACAAGTATATGTATAGGATAACAATCTAGATCTTTTAACAACAACAATCTTTTAACAATCTTTTAACCGGCCCACGGCTGTAGACAGATAACTGTCGACAGTTTGGTCCTACCACTCCATTCAGGTCCTATTGTGGAGGAGGCTCGAGCCCAACAATGGGACGTATCTGAGCTGAAATGATGATGCTGATGAATGTACGGATACCGCTTTTTAAAATTCGAGTTATAGAGTATAAATATGTACTATTGATAAACCGTTGAAACGTATTTCTAATAGTAGGTAGAAGAAATAACAGTTCAAATGTCACAAATAATATTTTATTCCTCTATCATCTGGGCTTATTTAGGTCTGACTGCTGAGCTGGAGTCCCCTCCATAATGGAAGGGAAATTGACCTATTATACCACGCTGATCAGAGGTTTTGGTATAGGGTTTTATTTCGAATTTTTCCATCTCTTGCATAGATGTTATATGCATATATTAGTAAGATGACTATTGGACATACCCTTAGTCGTCTTTTTCAATACTCACAAGGTAAGAAAGGGGGGATGGTGAAACGTATTCTTACTCCGTCACCACAAAGAGATAAACGTTATGAGCCATTCAAAAATTGCTCCTTTTTAAAAAGAAATTTTAGCAATTAAATCTTCTATATCTCGAATTACTAGTTAAGTCGACACAGTCCACAATGCTATGTACAAATATCATTGACATACACCTTATTTACTAAACTACTGAATCGATTTTCATGCAACTTACACCATTTTAAAGCCCAATTCCTAGGCTTTAAATATGTAAAACATTATAAAGAGGTAAAATGAGTCATTGTTAAGATAAATCACTTTTTATGCGCACTTGACGCTTGAGTCGATTTACTTGGACGCGAGTGTATATATGTATGGGTATTTCCTTTTATTAATCATTGATACTGAATAAATTACATATAAATAATTAATTTAAAATTATTTAACGATTACTGACGCTTACGCGAGTATTACACATTATAAAAAAAACTATTTTTACATATTTTTTTCAGTTTGTATTTGAGTTTTGATTGGCCGATATTGCGAACACTTTACAGCGTTCACGTTTACGGGCGGATTAAGATGTCTCACGTACAATGAGTCATCGTTATTACAGTGTTCGAAACGTTGATCAATCAAAAAGCAAATACAAACGCGATAAAATCCGTAAAAATAATATTATTTCATCATCATCGTCATCATCTCAGCCCACTGTTGGGATCAGACCTCCTCCATATCAGGAGGAAAATTGACTGGTCAGACATGTTGGCATAAGCTTTTATGTCAAGTTTTTCCTTCTCTTGCATAGATATTATATGCATATTATATCCCTTAGTCGTCTTTTACGACATCCACGGGCAAAATAGGGGGGTGGTGAATTGTATTCTTACTCCATCACCTTTTTTTTTGTGGTGGGTTGCGGTCGGCGCGCTCCTCGCACCACTCCATCCGGGGCGACAGAGGGGCGTAAGCACGCACACCCGCAACCCACCCACGATGGACGTCGCCTTCGTCGTTGGGCTGACCACCAGAGCAGGGTTACTTGTCATCAGTGGTCGGCCCGACGGAATACCCCCTACTTGGTTACTCCATCACCTCACGGAAATTTTATTTATAAAGTTTAAAATGATCTAGTAGTCAAGCAGAGTTCGGTCATTCACCGATATACGTCATACTATAATTAAATCAATTGATTCAGGTTAAATATAGAATAATGACAATGTAATGAGGAATTAATAGGTGTTTTCGACTCCGGCTTTGCGGCTGCCTACCGTGAAGAATGTGAAGGAATGCAATGAGATTCGGTGATACTAAAGGCATCACCAAAACCCACAACACGAAAACACCCTCAGAAAGTTGTGGTGCCGTCTCTTTCTCTCTCTCTCTCTCACCTCACTAGGTGCAGTAACATATATCTACTATTCTGTTGTATATTTTCTGCTCAGTGTGGTACTACACCGGACGGACCGGCCAGCGACTGAAGACAAACAACTGTCGACAGTATGATACTAGCACATCATTTTACCAATTAAATTTGTTGACAATCCCAAGATAATTAAAATCAATTCCCAGGACTGATTGTGGGTCAAACCTCGGTGTCATCTATGAAGACCATTGTGGATCCTAGCTTACAGGAGTTAGTTAAGAACTGTCGACAGTATGCTCCTAACACAAAACGTTCTTATACTTTTGTTTCATAATTATGAGTAGCGTTAAGGGACCATTCATTTTTTAGTCTAATAACTTATATTAGATATCATAACAAAACATTGATGAAATGACTGCATACTTTTATGAATAAAATTGAATCAGCGTAACCAGTATCCATTGTTATAAGCTATTGAAATTAAATCGGGTCGGCAATTACCGTAAGTCTCGATAGATGGCGCTGTTCAGTTTAGCTGAATCGCATTGTACTAAATGAATATATTTGAAATCCTTTCGCATCGATAGATGGCGCACTTTAGTACAGCTGAATCACATACTACTTAATAATAAAACAATGAGCGTAACGGGACACTTTTTCGTGCATTCAGCCAGCGTTCATCGATTTATTAGACGTTGTCACGGCAAAAATATAATGATAGTCTTAATCCAATATCCTGGTAATCTGATCAAATGGTTTTTACAATAAGATTCAGTTTACCGTGTGGTGACGGAGTAAAAATACAGTTCACAACTCCCTATCTTGCCCATGGATGTCGTAAAAGACGACTAAGAGATATAACACGCATATAATATCTATGCAGGAGAAGGCTCGATAAAACGCCTTATACTAATCTGTCTGACTAGTGTAGTATTGAAATTGACCTACTCAATTTCACTCCTATTCAGAAAAAGTGAAGTCCGACAGTGGGACGTATATGAGCTGTGATGATGAATGATGAACAAACATGTAAGTGAATAATAAGTAGCCAAATATTGATTATTACCTTTAATTACCGTTATAAGGGGGAAAAGCTGGTTAAGAAATGTGTCATCATTACAGGTCATGCATTTAGGTACCTCAACAGGCTCGAACTTCCTCCACGGAGGGAGAAATTGATCTATACCTGTTCAGACAGGTTGATATAGGATTTTTTTTTTTATTGCCAATGGTGGCAAACGAGCAGGCAGCACACCTGATGGTAAGTGACACTGTCACAAATGGACCCTTGCAATACCAGGGGCACAGCCAGGCCGGTGCCTACCGTAAAGTAAATACACTTCTTAAGCTTCGTTTAAAAAAGGACACGTCATGGCGCTCGGGAAACACAGCAGCAGGTAGTTCATTCCAGAGTTTGCACGTACGTAGGAGAAATGATTGCTGGAAACGTACAGTTGAAGACCATAACGTTTCCAGGTGAAATGGATGAACCTTGCTATGGTGTCGAGTGGTACGTTGGTAAAACGGTGACGGTGGTACCAAGTCAAACAGTTCCTCAAAGCGCTTCCCATGAAAGAGCCGATAGAGAACACAGAGTGACCCAAAGTCTCTCCGCCGCTCCAATGACTCCAATCTGTCCGTAAGATTGGGATCCCCGACGATTCGAACAGCACACCAACGCGGCCATTTCGAGTTTTCTTTCTCTTGCATAGATGTTATATGCGTATTATATCACTTAATCGTCTTTTACAACATCCACGGATAGGAATGAAAATGAATTGTAGATGATTTGAAAGGGGTGATCAATTCTATTTTTCTTCGTCATCACAAGGAGTGAATAATAACGACCTGACACTGCCGGCTATCGCTAGGGCGATGGTCGACAGCGTTGGAAATTGAGACGCGGTCGCAGCCTTCTGCGAGACAGTGATCTCGCGGAAGTAGGTGGTGGATCGCCTGCGCGAGGAGCGCAGCCTCCGATGAGGAGATCCGCTGCGCGCGACTGGGGCGGCGTAGGCGCAACTACCTGCGCCTCATGCCGCCCTAGCCGAGGCCGCGGGTGACGTGACCGGGGATTAGTCCGTCACCCGCCGAGAGGCCGACCGCGTGAGGAAAGACCGACGTCCTCCCCGATGGGGGGACGTCGGTCGATGGGAGGGTATAGGGGGTATTCCGTCGGGCCGACCACTGATGTCAAGTAACCCTGCTCTGGTGGTCGGCCCAACGACGAAGGTGACATGGTTTTCGGGTGGGTTGCGGGTGTTGCGTGCTTACACCCCTCTGTCGCCCCGGACGGAGTGGAGCGAGGAGCGCGCCGACCGCAGCCCACCCCCAAAAGAAAAAGGAGTAAATAATAACTGAATAATAAGTGTCCGAATATTGCTGGAATAATAATAATAACTGAATAATAATAAAAATAACTGATTAATAAGTGTCCAAATATTGCCGGAATAAACTTATTCATTGGCATGTCTTAGATATCTCTAGGTAGTTTATTATAAAATCGTATACATTTCCCCATGAAAGACCTAGGTACTAATTCTCTGTAGACCAGTAGTATGGGTAGCAAGATCATCTTTATTTGTGTTTAAATGATGAATATTACTGTTTTTTTTCAAATTGATATAGGTACAGATAATCTGTAATCAATCTTAGTAGGAAGAGAAGGAAAACAATGTAAGATCCTATGCCAACCTTTGATTACAGTTATAGGGTCCCCCCTATAACTGTAATCAAAACTGGGTAAAAAAAAAGTAGTTAACAGCACCTAAACCGCAAATTCTTTGAATTAAAATAATAAAATGCCTATTGATCTTGGGTTATTCCAACCACAAGTGTTATGATACTTAATTTTTAGGGTTCTTCACCTAAAGGGTTTAACCGGAATTTATTTATCATATTTCCTTATATTTTAATGCCAATTATTGAAGTGAAAACTTCTATAGGTAGGCTTGGATTTACATTTATGTAAAGTCTTTTTAAACGAGGTTTGAAAAGCATTCTCTTCACGGTAGGCAACTGTCTAGTTGTACCCTTGTGTATTACAAAGGTCCATGTGTGGCAGTATTACTTACCATCAGATGTGCTGCTTGTTCGTTTGCCATTATAGGCAATAAATCAAAATTTAATTCATCATTGACGTAATCAACACTTCACCTTGCTTAGTCACCCACTGTCGTTAAGGAAATCGGTACTAATAGTCGAAGGGCGTACGATTGGTCTCATAGACCACGCGACGCCCTATCATCACCCCAGATGGAACTAACGATGTGAATGCTGACCATAGCCAAAAAAATCGGTTGTCTGTAAAGTCGGTTTACTGACGATAGTTGAACGTAACAACGTCATAGGAAAATACTGATGGAATGGTTTCATTTTCAAAAGAAAATTTTAATTTTATTTGTTTGATAGATATTTTATATGGATCAAGCCTTAAATGGAACACCTCAGAGCGAGGTAACGCCGCATACGTTATGTTTTTTCGTGTGTGCAGCCGGCTCCATCGAATTATAAAACGTTGTCACGTCAAAAAAGTTACTACTCATGACCATGTCGATCACGACTTACATTTATTTTTAAAAACTTTTATTTAACTTGCCCTGTTAGTATGTGACAAATCTTGCGAGTTAAATTAGAAGCACTTCTTATCGTTAGATTAGGTTGAAATTTGGTTTACTTAAGTAACTTCGGTGATAATGCAATAATATGGTACCATGAAGCTGGTCTCAAGATGGCGTCGGAAGGTGGCCATAGGAATTCCTAAATTAAACGAGATAAAACCGTCGAGTTTGGATTCGTTTGAAGTCTTGACAAACAGCATTTAAATAAAAGCTATTTTATTTTTTTTATATTTTATTAGTCGATTGATTTAACGTATGTACTCTGTGCATACAAATATTATTGATCACTATAGATACAAATACTAGGTATCATGAAAAATTGTCGAAGCGGCGGTATAATTTAAATCTATAATACCTCTAAGTGACTGTTTGTTGTTCTGTTCAAATAAGCGCCACCTACCGGATCCAATTGTGAATATAAACCATTCTCGAATCCCTTTGAGCACACATAAAAAATTTCATCGATATCGATCCAGCCGTTTAGGTGTTCAGTGACATACACACGTACACAATAAATTTATATATAAAGATAGTTTACGCATAAAAGATAGGTATATGTCATAGCGGACTTTTTTGTAGGACTATTTAAGATAAATATTTCCATTATATACGCGTATAATATAGGTGTATCTCAAACAGTTTGAGGCACAAGCTGGAATAGCTCGAATATGACAGTTTTCCCCGACTTCCTTGACACTTGTCGTTATATTTTGAATTATATACAATATATCTTTATAAATTGTTGTCTATGTGTTATTCTGATGCATAAACTATATTATTGTAAAGTTTCATCAAAATCCATTCAGTAGTTATTGCGTGAAAGGGCAACAAACATTCACATATACACAAACTTTCACGTTTATAATATTAAAAGGATTTATGCTGATTTTACCAACAATTTATAGAAAAAAACAGTTGCTTATCGATCGAAAGATGTACATAATTGCACATCAATAAAAATTATCTATGAAATAAGGTCAAGATTGCATCAAAATCTATGAACAGACACCTTTTTTTAAACATTACGGTACATACGTTACCTTGCAATTGTAATATCCATTATATGCTAAAATAACAGTGATTGTAACCGCTAGTTCAAACGGAGCATAAGTATTTTTATTATTATAATAGATTTCGTCTAGCTTTATCGATAATACACGATTATTGACATACTTTTGTTAAGTAACGGTAATTTATCATATATTACAGTTAATAGCGACCTCTAAGATTTTTATTATACAGGTGTATCAGGTTATGGGGCAACTGTTCGAGTATGTTGTAGTTTAACGATCATAGATTATAATTAGAATGTATATAAGACAAAAAACAATATAACATAAATTTTATAGTGATTACAAAAATGTGTGTCTAAGAGTCTATGCCTTAAATGTTACGTATTATGTAGGCATGCACAGACGGGATACATGTAGGCACGTAAAGCTTCAACGGTATAAATAGGTATGAATTGCGTAACGGTCATCGGCTAATCAGCTGATTTAAAGCGAAGTTTGTCTTGCTTATGCGAACGTAATCATTGATTTATTCGATTTCTAATAAACATTTAAGCACAAATATGTTGCAGATTAAGTATCATTGACTTTATACATTTCAATCACACGAAAAAGCGATGACAAAATTGAAAACTTTACATGTCTCTAATTAATTAAAATATCGATATTTTTTGTACAAATTCTTTCATGGGTTTCTACCACCATTGCCTAACTCTCGTTTGACCAGTTGCCCCATAACCTGATACAGTATATACTAACTGACCCGGCGAACTTCGTACCGTCTAACAGTCGATTTTTAAGTTTATTAATTTTCTGCTATTCGGGACGTCGAGTCAGCTAGCAAGATAAAAAAGAAAAAAATTAAGTTAATACGTCAACAATTACATTATGTCAAAAAAAAAAAAAAATAATAAAATATCCAAAATATTGTGTTTGACATCAATACGATACTCAATTGTCACTCAATTGTTTTACCTGCTCGGTACCTCTCCACCAACACTTGAACTTTGTGCTATGGTATTAAAATTCAAATTGACTTTTAAGTATCTATTATTAAGTATCGTTTGTATGGGAGTATAGAAACGTGTTATTTTGACGTGACAACGTCTTATAATTCGATGGAGCCGGCTGCACACATGAAAAAACATGAAGTATGCAGCGTTACCTCGCTCTGAGGCGTTCCATTTAAGGCTTGATCCATACAAAATATCTAGCAAACAAATAAAATTAAAATTTTCTTTTGAAAAATGAAACCATTCCATCAGTATTTTCTTATGACGTTGTCACGTTCAACTATCGTCAGTAAACCGACTTTACAGACAACCGATTTTTAAATCTTTTAGGCATTTTTTTAAATTTTTTCCGCATAAGAACCATCCTCGTACTCCAAGGAATATTCTAAAAAAAGAATTAGCGAAATCGGTCCAGCTGTTCTTCAGAATTACGCTTAGCAACACATTCATTCGCATTCATTTTTATGGTTGCGTACCCAAAGGTTAAAAACGGGACCCTATCACTGAGACTTCGCTGTCCGTCCGTCCGTCTGTCACCAGGCTGTATCACAAGAACGGTGATAGCTAGACAGTTGAAATTTTCACAGATGATGTATTTCTATTGCCGCTATAACAACAAATACTAAAAATAAAATAAATTATTAAGGGGGGCTATTATACCAGCTGACTCAACAGACGTTGTTCAGTTGAAATAAGCGCCACCTACCGGATCCAATTGTGAATCTAAACCATTCTCAAATCCCCTTGAAAGCACACAAAAAATTTAGTCAACATAGGTCCAGCCGTTTAGAAGGAGTTCAGTGATGTCACCGACACAAGAAATAGATTAGCAACCCCCCCTCTATTCGCTTCAGTTTAAGTCGTCTTACCCGTTTAGTTCCCGTTCCCGTGGGAATACCGGGATAAAATATGGCCTATGTTACTCCCTTTATAGTTTTCCATTGGTGAAAGAATTTTATTTTATTTGAACAGAACGTTTGTTGGGTCAGCTAGTAGAAGTATAATTTCAAAAATACTTAAGTAGGATTTCACGACACCCTCATGTGATATTGAAGTTAATAATAATCATAATCACGCACGCCATTGTATTATAATCCAATGTTAATTTATTATAATTCTTAATATAAAGAATTTAATAAACGAGTTATTAATTCAAAAACCTTTTATATTAAAACAATAAAATTTAATTTATAATTGTTGTATATGTTATCTACGTGTGTCGACGCAGTAAGAATACAATTCACCACTCATCTTGCTCGTGGATGTCGTAAAAGACGACTAAGGGATATAATACGCATATAACATCTATACAAGGGAAAGAAAACTCGAAATGAAACTTATACCAACACGTCTGACCAGCGTGGTAAGGTCAATATCCCTCAGATTGTGGAGGAGGATCGCGTTCAGCAGTGGGACATATGTAAGTGATTATAAGGATAATATCGAGGAGTTTTTTTTTTTTTTGTGGGTGGGTCGCGGTCGGCGCGCCTCCGCACCACTCCGTCCGGGGCGACAGAGGGGCTTAAGCACGCAACTCACGCGACCCACCCGAAAACCACGTCGCCTTCGTCGTTGAGCCGACCATTGGAGCAGCGTTAACTTGTCATTAGTGGTCGGCCCGACGGAATACCCCCTGTTGGGGTACCCTCCCATCGACCGACGTCCCCCCCTCGGGTAGGACGTCGGTCTTTCCTCACGCGGTCGGCCTCTCGGCGGGTGACGGACTAATCCCCGGTCACGTCACCCGCGGCCTCGGCTAGGGCGGCATGAGGCGCAGATAGTTGCGCCTGCGCCGCCCCAGTCACCGGCGGCGGATCTCCTCATCGAGGCTGCGCTCCGTTGGAGTCCCGGCCAATAGGCACGCTGCCTCCGTCGCCACCGTGCGGTATCCGCGGATGGCCCTGACCGCCATGACCCTCTGTGGTCGCCACAGAAGGGCCCTAAGTCGGACGGTCATGGACCCCGCCCACACCGGTGCGCCGTACAGGGCCATCGACCGGATGACCCCCGCGTACAGCCGTCGGCACGCAGCGCTCGGTCCGCCCACGTTCGGCATAAGCCACGATAGGGCGGACGCCGCGCCGACGAGCCGTGGTGCGAGCCTGCGGAAATGCTCCCGGAACCACCATCGCCCGTCGAGCACCAGGCCCAAGTACCTCATAGAATAAAATATAGCCTATGTTACTCTCTGATATTATAGCTTTCCATTGGTGAAAGAATTTTTGAAATCGGTTCCGTGGTTTAAGTGTGAAAGCGTAACCAACAAATAAACTTACTTTGAGCATTTATAATATTCGCCCTAGCCGAGGCAGCAGGTGACGTGACCGGGGAGTTAGTCACCCGCCGAGAGGCTGACCGCCTGAGGAAAGACCGACGTCCTCCGCGAGGGGGTGACGTCGGTCGATGGGAGGGTACCACACTAGGGGGTATTCCGTCAGACCGACCACTGATGACAAGTAACCCTGCTCCGGTGGTCGGTCCAACGA
The DNA here is from genome assembly GCA_032191425.1 of Lymantria dispar. Lineage (NCBI taxonomy): Eukaryota > Metazoa > Arthropoda > Insecta > Lepidoptera > Erebidae > Lymantria > Lymantria dispar. The sequence continues at coordinate 2,862,485 of CM063467.1, forward strand.
CGAAGGCGACGTGGTGTTCGAGTGGGTTGCGGGTGTGCATGTACGCCCCTCTGTCGCCCCGGACGGAGTGATGCGAGGAGTGCACCGACCGCAGCCAACCCCAAAAAAAAAATTGTTTATAATATTAGTAAGGATTTTTATGTTTTACAGACGACAATGCAACAATGGCGGTGTCTACACTTCGTGGAACAATTATGCTGTTGATATTGACGTTTTCAAAGATCACAAGCGGACAGTATTATGGTAAGTGATAACTTATAACAATACTAGCTTCAGCCCGCAATTTCGCCCTAGCAAAAAAGTCTTTTAGGGGTTGAACTCCCATGTAAGTTAAATATCCAAAACGCTAGAACGAATATTTATTTATTTATTATCAAGTGCCTTAATACAAAGATTCATGTTTCTATCATCGAAAATGACGAATTTCCATACAAAATGACATCCCCTATTTCCACCCCTTATATCCAATTTTTTTGCGATAAAAAGTAGCCTATGTCCTTTCTTAAGCTTTAGTCCATCTCTCTTCTAAATTTCATCAAAATTGGTTCAGTAGTTTAGCCGTGAAAGCGTAACAGACAGACAGAGAGAAAGACAGACAGACAGAGTTACCTTTGCATTTATAATATTAGTAAGGATATTACATATTTCATCATTTAAGCTCATATACGTCCCACTATTGGGTTGAGTCTCCTCCAGAATAAGAGGGAAATTGACGTACTTTGTGGTGGTTAGACGTGTTTTTTTTATGGGTGGGCAATGGCAAGCGCACACGTGGGCCATTCCGTCCGGGGCAACGAAAGGACGGCGCGTGGGCCCATAACCCACCCGTATTCACGTCGCCTTCGTCGTTAGGCCGACCACCGGAGCAGAATGACTTGTCCTCAGTGATCGGCCCGACGGAATACCCTTTCGGGTACCCTCACCTCTCGACGTCCCTGTTCCTGGACGTCGGTCTCCGTCGCGCGGTCAGCCTCTCTGCAGGTGCCGGGCTAGAGAGACGTGTTGATGGTTTTATTTCGAGTTTTTCTTCTCTTGTATAGATATTATATTATATGCGTGCTATATCCCTTAGTCGTTTTTTACGACATCCACGGGCAAGATAGGGGAGTGGTGAATTATATTCTTAGTCCGTCACCACATTTTCTGCTATTTCTTAGACTCTTCTGTAATGTAATATGTATATAACATTTATACAGAAGAAAGAAAATTGGATATAAAACTCTATACCTTTTTTTTTGGAGGGTAGGTTACGGTCGGCGTACTCCTCGCATCACTCCGTCCGGGGCGTAACCCACCCGTGACATGTCGCCTTTGTCGTTGGACCGGCACCGAAGCAGGGTGACTTGATGTCAGTGGTCGGTCCGACGGAATACCTATTGAAAAGTACCCTCTCCTCGACCGACGTCTCCCCCTCGGTGAGGACGTCGGTTTTTTCTCACGCGGTTGCCTTCTCGGCGGGTAACGGACTTCCCGGTCCAGTCACTCGCGGCCTCGGCTAGATAAAACTCTATACCTACCAACACCGATCAGCATGGTATAGCAGGTCAATTTCCCTCCCATTTTCGAGAAAGCCCAAGCCCAGCAGTGAGACGTATATGAGCTGAAATGATAATAATAATATTTAACATCTAAAATCAAAACAAACTTAATAGTATTCGTTATTAATTCGTTTAAAAAACTTGTTATATTAACCTTTGGACGACACAAAGTACTTATTGAAACAAGTTTTGTTAAAATATGTTATGATATTAAAAGGATATTTAAGAGATGTTGGCGACGTTTCTCGAAACATCTCTTTAACCTATTATTAACTGTCTTCAAGAAACGTAGGAGTTTATCATCATTATCATTCATTTCAGCCCAAACACTTCCGACTGTTTGGCTCGAACCTCTTCCACAATAGGAGGGAAAGGTACCATGCTGGTTAGATAGGTTAGTATAGGATTTTATTTCGGCTTTTCTTTCTCTTGCATAGATCTCAGCCTATATATGTCCCATTAATAGGCCTGAGCCTATTCCATAATGGGAGAGGAATAGACCTACTATTCCAAGCTGGTCGGCGTGTTGGTATAGTTGTATGTCCAGTTTATAATTGGCAATAAATTTGTATTAAAATATGTGTCAAACCATCATCATCATCTTGCTCTTATCCCAATTACTTGGGGTCGACGCAATATGTCATCTGTTTTGACATATTGCAAAAAGTTTCGGCAATGACTTTTATGACCGGCTGCCTGCCTGACGTCAACCCTCCTTGGGAATGTAATCGTTGACCCAAACCGGTACCAGATGGAGTTGGTCCGGGTCAATCTAGGGCTCTTAGTCGTCTTTTACGACACCCACGAGCAAAGCAAGGGTTGGTAGTATTCGAGGCCGCTACCACACAGCATGTCAAAACAGGGACCGTCGTCCTAAATTGCGGGGTTCTCGTAAAGAATGTTTTTTAGGGTTCCGTACCCAATGGGTAAAAACGGGACCCTATTACTAAGACTTCGCTGTCTGTTCGTCCGTCTATCTGTCACCAGGCTGTATTTCAAGAACAGCGATATCTAGACAGTTGAAATTTTTACATATTATGTATTTCTGCTGTTGTTTCTCCCATACATCGAACGCGATTTTTTTTCCTTTTTGACTCGTTATAGATAATGATACGGAACCCTTCGTGTGCGATTCCGACTCGCACTTAGCCGGTTTTTGTAGCAAAATTTCTAAGAGGAAATGATAATTTATAATTAATTTCATGCGAGCATTTTTGTTTGTTTCGTGAAAAGTCTTTACTCGTAATTTGGGCCTCCAATTAATTTTGATACAGGGTCAATTCAAGGTACGGTTCACCAACTAGGTCAAAATTTAATAACTAATTCGGGTAGATATAAATTTCTGTAATAGACATATGCAAAACATATCCTGGAACGAATTGAACATGGAACTATTCACTTTCCTATCGGAACTATGTAGGAATGAAATGAATAATTATATAGAATCATTATACTGGAACGCGTGAAGCATTTAATCGAGTAGTCATACGCCATGACCTTTCCTCCTAATTAATCCCTTTTCCTTCTTTTAATGAATAATCATTTTTCATTATTCGAAACTTAAGGAGCTAAGCATAATTACCTATAGTCCATAAAATATAGCTTGATCTCTGTGACAGATGTCAACTAAACCAACGAAGTAAATTTGAACGAGCGACATGTTTACAATTTCATTTTGTATCAAATATATTTTCATTCTTTTCGTGCCAGTTTTATTGCAACTGAAGTGCAATATATTATAAATATAAAAATATTAATATTCATGCCTAAAATGTACCTCGTAAGTACTGAAATACCTAGTAAACATTTTATACATAAATGACGCTTACACACGTACAAGGTCATACTGAACTGAAAATAAAAAAGAGATGGGACAGTCGATATACGTAAATCGATAACCGATCTTTATTCATAAAAGAAATAAAACCAATACAGTTTCTATATAAAACTTTTAACATATTTTTTACTATTAAAACAGACAATTACATTATAAAATACATAAATTGAATTAATTAAACATTGAAAACTACTTTTCGTCTCAGAGTAGCTGATAATATTATGTACGCATTATTGTCAATAAACTAGATATATTTATTTATAAAACAGTCGTAACTAATTGATTGATCTAACGACTGTCCCTATTTGGTAAAAAAAGATAAGTGTTCTAGCAGTAACGCTCCAGTGATGACGATAATAGTGACCTAGACCTTGATTGTACTCCTTTTGAATAATTAAAACGGACAAATAACAGTTTTTGTTTGAAATAAATTAAAAAAAATGTTTATTGATTGTATATTAATTATAATAGAAAATCACAATTATAGAAATAAAGAGTTTTATCGATAAAAAACTACGGACTTTATCGTAGGCGTGACAGCACTAGGGACAACTGTCACAGAGATCATCCTATATTTTATGGACGTACTATCTAGCTTTTTCCACTCATACAATATTAAAAAAAAACATCATGTATTATTGTAAATATTTTATTAGATTCCTAGTAGTAGCTACTGTTTTTGGCATAACAATGATCCTGAAGTGCGTTAATACCCTCCTTTTGATCATGCTCATCAGAATCTATGCTAGAGTCTTCATCAGAAGAGTCAGTTGTATCGCCAGTAACATTAATTATGAATTTGTCCATTTCCATATTCAATATCCTTTCTGATTCGAAATATTTGTCTTCGAATTTTTCTACATTAAACCAATCTTCTGTCGTTACTGTTCTGAACGCCGCTTCGCTAATAGAGGCTATTTCGTTAGGAGCTTATGAAACATTTTACTCTGCAATTCGCCTCTTCACTATAGCCCAAATCTTTTCTATGAGATTTAAATCGTAGTGGTACGGCGGTAAACGCAGAAACTCATGTCCATGTTCATTCAAGATTTGTTCTAATTCATATTGTGTGTCACCTTTATGCCTTTTGATTAATTCGTATAACTGTGCTTTTGTCCAATAATCATCGAATTCAATTTCATTTTTCGTAAGCCGTTCTTGGAGCTCTGCTTTTGTATTACCCATAGTCGGGGCCTTGTTTATTTGTGCGCAGTGATATGGTGCATTATCCATGACTACAATGTAATTCGATTGTAAATTCGGCACAATTTTTCTTTCGTCCATCGCATAAAGTTTGTAGAATTCATATCGTCATGATAGTCACTCGATTTTGATTTGAAATTGAAGAGTAGCAGTCCGTTTTCAATAAACCCAGTTTTACCTCCAGCATGAGCTATAAGCCATCTTGCACCGACGCTATCAGAAGCAAAAATACCAGGCTCTTGCTCGGATTGCTAACATTTTTGAAGGTGGTATGAAGCATGTATGTACATGTATGTAAATGACAGATCGATTTTCTTCTCTACGATTCTTGTGTAGTCTCAAAATATATTTTGCTCTCCGAGCTGCAATATCGCTGCGTTCTATTAAAACGTTTAGACTGGATTTTTTTATATTTATAACCCAAAGTCTTTAAAATGGAGTGTTATAAGTGAACGTTCAACGATATTCTGTTATATTTAAAATCAATGTCAGCTTTCAATTCAAACCAAAGTTTATTTATGGTAGGAATCTCTTTCTTCACGATGTAAGTTGATTGAATTTTATGTCAAAATCGTCTAACTCGGCAATTTTTTTTCTGGTACCTGATTTTACCCAGGATCACAATTTTCGAAGATGAAGCTGCTGCTACATTACCCTCTTGAGTTATTTGGGTGACGGTGCGTTCAGACAGGCCTAAAACAAAATAACAGATGTGATAGTACGAAAATGTAGGAAAAATTTATTATAGTAGCATCCCTAATAATTACCTGTCAGATATGCAACGCGGGCTCTAACTTTGGAAAATAGTACCGTAGGCCCGTTATTGTCTCGTTCTTCTTCATAAGCACGTTTCACCTTCAAGATAATATCCCTGCCAGCACTTTTAATTACTTTATAGACATAATGATAGCGGCTAATTACTTCGGAAATAAATAAAAACACGGAACAACAAAATCTGTCGACACCTGACAAAAACGACAACATGGCGGCAAATCATTAGTTCCGATTTTGGCCGCGTTTAGAGTTATCTTGCGCCCATTGTAAGAGCTTGCTCAATATACTTACATACATATCACTACATAGTATAAAACAAAGTCGCTTTCTCTGTCCCCATGTCCCTATGTATGCTTAAATCTTTAAAACTACGCAACAGATTTTGATGCGGTTTTTTTTAATAGATGGAGTGATTGAAGAGGAAGGTTTATATGTATAATAACGTCCATTAAATAGTGGAGAAATACTGTTATTTTTGAGGTTTCTAATGATTACATTAAAATAATTACATTTTTTTCGCTTACATTGCAAACGCTGGCTGAACTCTACGAGATTTGTCAAAATAATGTACTAAGTATTGTAGATATTAAAAAAGTCTACAGAAAACTCCGCGATGGTATATGTCTATCTCTTATGGATATCCCACAATAAAATTTTTATGTCATTTACTTTTTACGACAAATAATGGCTAATTTTCGAAGCGATTGTAACCAATATAGTATTAATCCTTATCCAATTAAATACCTTAAATACATTGTAGATTTAATATAGATCTATATGGCCCTTTACAGCATATGATTTAAATGAATATTTTCGAAGATATTACAGATTTAAAAATTACGGGATGTAGCGTTGGTGTGGCACTCGGCTCGGCACAACAGAGCCAGAGATTTTTTCAAAGTAGCTGCGTTCTCAAAATCTAATAAACCAAACTAAAAAGTAATAAATAAATTATAGTTTAAAAAACTAAAAAAAAAACACTCTTTTAAAATTTATTGAATTAAAAATAAAACTGTAGTAATCAATTGAAAATTGATGTTATTGTACAAAAAGCGTGGGGGGCTTGACTTTAACTGTTGTTAATATTTTATCAATAGTTTATTATATCTGTAGTTATTATCACAAGCACCCCACGTGTTTTGTTCAATAATATCAATTTTTCAATTGATTACTACAGTTTCATTTTTATTTTTTTAATTCAATCAATTTTAAAATCGTATTTTTTTTAGTTTTCAAACTATAATTTATTATATACAACGTTCACAGTTTTTCTGTAGTGTATTTAATATCAGCATTGCACCCGTGCGAAGCCGGGGCGGGTCGCTAGTATACTTATATATAGAGTTAAAAAGAAAATTGTGTAGCAAAAAGATAAAATTAAATGAATTATGGTCGAATTGCGACCACTCGTCGACTACTAGTTTTAAATATACCAATGGACGGCCTTGGCAATATTTTTTTCAAGCGTTTATTTTTTGTTATAATTATATTTATTAAAAGACTTGGAGTGATAAGTACTTCAAAGAATGTAGATTCCGTATCGTAACAGTTAATTTTTTATACTAAAATAATTACGATTACGTTGTTTCTTATTGATTTAGGAAAAACGATTTTCTTTTTTTTTTAACTTATTTTTTGCATTTAGTGGCAAACGCTTTAGTGGAAAAAGCCCATATAGTAGAAGTTGTTCTGTTCAAATCTAATAAAGTTAAAGGAATTCTTCTTAAAATCGAGCGCAGCGCTATCTATCGGTCCAAATATTCATCTAAACCATTCTCGAATCCACTGGAATACCCTTAAAAAGTGATCAAAATCGAGCTATTTAGGAGGAGTTGTGATTGAACTCAATCACATACACACGGACAGAAGAATTATATATATACTAGCAACCCGCCCTCACTTTGCTCCGGTCTCGGTCTAAAATATTCTTCTACAAAATCGTGATTACAAAACATGAGGCCTCAGGTTCGATTATCGGACCGGACAAATTTTTATAGGATTTGAGACGAATAAATTAAAGAAAAACCTTTTTTAAAAACAAGCTTTTATTATTTGTTAATAAAATGAACTAAAATGTTAAAAATCCAGGTCCATCATCAGACTCTTATTACTATGTAGTATCAAAGTACTCGTCAAGACGAATCAAATGAGCCCAAACTCGATGAGATTGCGTTGTTTAATTACGGAGTTCCTATAGCCAGCTTCCAGGCCCATCATCAGGTCAGCTCTATGTCACGATAATATTGCATTGTCATCCGATTTATACATTCATGCAAAATTTCAGCTCAATCAGAAAGCGGGAAGTGGATCAAAATTAACTTGCAAGATTTGATTACAGACAACGGGACAGGTGAAACTAAATAAAAGCTTGTAAAATAAAAAAAGGAAAAAAATAAATTTTAAATTAAACAGTTTTATTGTAAAGAAACAGTAAAAATAAAATCGTGGGACACTACAAAACAAACATTTTAATCGACGATTGTAGATATTTGACGTGCCCCACGATTTTATTTTTACTATTTCTTTACAATAAAACAGTTTAATTTAAAATTTATATTTTTTACTTTTATTTTCAAGTTTGTAGTTATTATATTGATTTTGTATAGAGCACTGTATTCTACTTGTCAAGCCCTTTCATTTAATACCCATATTAATGGGATTGAAAAACAAATAGATTGTCCACCATTTTGCAGCGGCGGCCATCTTGGATTTTGAATTTGTATAGTTCATTGTATTCTACTTGTCAAGCCCTTTCATTTGATACCCATATTGATGGGATTGAAAAAAAAAATGTTAGCCACCATTTTGTAACGGACATCTTGAATTTACAAAAATATTGACTATACATAATTGTATTGTCATCAAAACCAAAGGCGTATACCAAATTGCAGATCAATCGGTTGACAGGAAGGGGGTGAAATTTCAATTACTAAATTTGACCCAACAAAGAAAAAAATAAACCAACAAACAGAGTAAGCTAAATAAAACCCTTTAAAAATAGCTAAAGTTACTCATCATATAGAAAGGTACCTTGGTAGGAGAATATTATTAAAATCTGTCCAGCCGTTTGAATGATTACCCCTAACAAACAAATATAGATGAAAAAAATTAAAGTGGTATTGATGTATCGGTCTCGTCCCGCCGAGCTGGCTACGGAGGACTAGGGATGTGACTTTTAAATAATCGATTTTTGTTCTTTAAAATAAATCGATTATAAAATAATCGATTTTTTCTCCCAACAGGATTATGATGACTTTTTTTTAGGAATTGAGCTTTACTTTCTAATATAGTATGAAACAATCGTGATGACCTTTTTTTTAGGAAATCTGGCAGTGAATAATCGATTAATTTCGATCGAATTTCGAATAATAAAAAATCGATTAATAATCGATTTTATTATTTTGATAATCTATTGTAAAATCGATTTTTAATCGATATTTTTTTTGTAATAATCGATTATTATAAAAATCGATTATTTTTCACAACCCTACGGAGGACAAGGAATTCGGTACCGATGGTCGGCCTAATGGCGAAAGAGAGGAGACGATGGGTTATGGGGTCCCGCGACGCCCCTTCGTCACCCCGGACGGAACTGGACGGTGTGTGCGCTAACCATTGCCAACCCCAAAAAAAAAAGGTATCGGTCTCGCGTAAATAACCGTGTGAGCATGAAAAAATGTCATTTTGACATTACAAACAGACAGTTCAATTTTATTTATTTGTATAGATAATTATAAAAAATATTACTTATAAATTACCGGAAACATCTATTTCACGGACTTAACCTCGCAAATAATTTTTTAAACGCCTATAAAGTATTATATTAAAAATAAAGTATTCTCTTAATTAATAGTAATTTTTTATTCCTTGTGGTGACGGAGTACGAATATAATGCACCACCACCTTTCCTGCTCGGGGGTGTCGTGAAAGACTACTATGGAACATTATAAATGTAAATATCATATAAGCAAGAGAAGAGAAAAATGTTCATTTTAAAATTGTTTTCACTTTTTAAAGCAGTGCTGCGGTTTTACCCGCATAGTTTCCCTTCCTGTAGGGATATCGGGATAAATTATAGCTTATGTATTATTCTGATATGTAAGCTGTATTATTGTTAAATTATATCAAAATCCATTCATTAGTTTTTGCGTGAAAGAGCAACCAACATCCTCACATACAAACCTTCGCGTTTATAATATTAGTAGGAAGGATTTATATATTTATTTATACTAGTGGTCGCGGTGTGATCGAAATTCGGCCATTATTCATTTTAATTAGTTTTTCTACTACACAATTTTCTTTTAGTTTTATTTATATATAATTTTATATTGAGCAAGTTGTATTTCACTAATAACTAATATATAAGGACAAATATCTATTAGACATTGTCATCATAATTATGAATATCTGGTTGACCGAGCTTCGCTCGGAATATTTTTATCGAATTTATTTAGATATTAGCAACCCGCCCTCGCTTCGCTTCGGTTATAGGTTATAGTCGTTTTACCCGCGTAGTTCCCGTGGGAATACCGGGATAAAATATAGCCTAGTTTACGCCCTGATATTATAGCTTTCCATTGGTGAAAGAATTTTTCAAATCGGTCCAGCTGTTTTGAAGATTACCCGGAACAAACAGACAGACAGACAGACAGACAAAAATTTTTTAATTGCTATTTTAGGCATAGGTGTCATGCAAATAACCGTGTGAGCATGAAAAAAGCCTATTATTTTGACATTACAAACAGACACTCCAATTTTATTTATTGGTATAGATATATTGATAAAAAATAAATAATGAAAATTATATAAAAAAATTACAAAAAGAGATAATAACACCGAGATTCGAACCGACGCTGTTTGAATGCCACAAAACCCAAAATTAAAACCGGCCGTCTCCCCAACTGAACTATCGTAACTCATGACGTTGACAACGAAATTTGAATTCATATTCTTTTAAAATTTAATGTCATTATATTGTTTTACTAAAAACATGGATAAAACAACATTTTCTATAAATAAAACCTAGCTAGATCGATTTTTTGGACCCGATACCTCTAGTATGCCAAGTTTCAACAAAATCGTTGGAGCCGTTTCCGAGATCCTGAATATATATATATAGTATATATAGGTATATATATATATATATATATATATATATACCAGAATTGCTCGTTTAAAGATATAAGATTATTTGACATTCAGTTCGACCAGAGATTTTAACCGTAAACAAAAGTGTATAAGCGCGCGCGTGTGTGTGTGTGTGTGTGTGTGTAGCGATTGTGTTGTAGTGTGCGTAATGCCTTTTTTAATGAATTTAATGTATTTCTAATCCATTATTATATGAAATTTCAGTTTTATGCACTTCTCCTCATTATATACATCAACTGTGCCAAATTTCATACTTGTCCATCCACGTAATTTTCGTAAAAAGGGGTACAAAGTTTTTGCTTCACGTATTAATATATAGATATGTATATGTATTTTTTTGTTTTTTTTTTTTCTATTTACAGCTTATATATGGGAACATTGGGTCAGAGACTTCTACGAGGAGACTACACTTTGGGAACCATGGCGGGCACCTATGACTTTTCAATATTGTATGTTATTATTATGTGGTTCTCTATGTGTGAAAATAAAATGCGTGGCCATTTTCCTTTTTTTAAAGACTATGTTTTGAAGATTTTGAATGACTTTCTCTTTCTTATATTGCTTATATTACTAACAGTAACTACCTTTATTCATCACTAGCAGCGCATTGCGGTTTCACCCGCAGTTCCTCTACCCATAGGAATATCGGGCTAAATTACAGCCTATGTGTTATTCTGATATGTAAGTTATATTAATGCGAAGTTTCATCAAAATCCATTCAGCAGTTTTTGCGTGAAAGGGCAACAAACATCTTCACATCCTCACATACAAACTTTCACGATTCAATATTAGTAGGATAAGATTATTATCACTACAGCTCATATACGTCCCACTGCTGGGCTTGAGCCTCCTCCATAATGGGAGGCAAACTAACCTACTATACCAGGCAGGTTAGGCGTGTTGATATAGGGTTTTAAATCGAGTTTTCCTTCTCTTGCATAGATGTTATATGGATATTATATCCCTTCGCCGCCTTATACCATATCCACTGGCAAGAGAGAGGGTGGTGGAATATCTTAAATCACACAAATTGAAGTTTCACTTACAAATAAATTTTATTCTACAAAATAATTCTAATTTAAAAACAGGTATTTCCCAATACAAACGTCAATAGTTCATTAATTTCATCGAATGTACTTAAACGTCATTATTTAAATTGATAAATACATTAATTAACAATAAATTTAATGTATCTCCTAGCCGTATTTTACGATATCCACGGCCAAGATAGGGAGTGGTGAATTGTATTCTTATTCCTTCATCACACAGATCTTCATAATTACATCTTCATAAAAACATAATAACATAACCTTAATATGCACTTTCAATATCCAACTATTACACTTGTCTCGCCTTTACTTAACTAAGACCTATCTCTGACGATTGTTCACGAGAACGTCTATTTACACCCATTTTCCTCTATTTAACTACTCAATCATGATACACAGCTACAAATGTTGCCAGAACATATTTTGGAGTTGACACCTTTCGATGGACAATAACAATATTAAGTATTTTTTTTATTTACAGATTTCTTCCAAGGATTTCAACAGGTACTGCAACAATTTCCACAAGATGCAAACATCTTCTCTCAATATAACAACCACAATAGACCGATAACAACTTATAGAAATGATAACAAGAAGAAAGTAGACAGCTACGATAGAAGAACGAAAAGACCGCCTAATCAACAATACGAATACATATTCGCAACAACTACACCTAAACCTACCAGAAAACCTACTAAAACTAGTTCTAGTCATACTAACAAATCTAGTAATAGGAATTATAATACAGATATTATTATATTTAATGATAATTTCACACCATATTCTGAAGTTACTACTAAAAGGAATAATATAAATCCTAACAACAGATTTACAACAACAACAACAACAGTTAATCCTAACAACATTTATTATAACAACAAAGGTAGTACAGAAAATACATTTAATTACAATAATAAAGCTCCTAATAACATCAACAGACCTATCACAGAAAATAACGTGCAGAATAACCATGGAAATGTCTACACGCATGAAAATTTACAAGCAAACAATCAAGATAACAGAAGAACTGATAATATTGCTAGTAATATAAATAATAACAACAGATTACCTACTAATACTAGAAACCCTAACGTCCAAAATATAAATTTAAACAACAATAATGAAAACAATAGACCAAGCAGCAGTCGTAATCCTAATGTAGCCGGTATTAGTAATCCGAGTAGGTTTACGAACAACAAAAATGATTACGGTCAAACAACAAATATATATACCAACAACCGGCCAAACAACGCAAACAACGACAACGTATATAATAATAATCACGGCAATTTAAATACAGATTATGATGTTGGCAATAATTACTATTCAGGGAATCCAATTATCCGTAGACCAGGAGTTAAACCTATCGTTATTGATGTTAACCAGCCACCTATAACTAATAAACCATTGACGGACAAAAATAATTTCTTACCATTTGATAGACCATTTGATCAAGGTAGAAATGAAAGACCAGCTGAACAACCAGAAATCCTTATAGGTCCTGATGAAGATGATATGTCTGCTTCAGAGAAAAGAAGATATTTCAACATGGCTGAAACCTGTGAGTATTTTAAAAACATTGAATAGTTTCTAAATGGTGACTGAGTAAGAATAGAATTCACCACTCGCTATCTTGCCCGTGGGTGTCGTAAAAGACGACTAAGGGATATCATTCATCATCATCATTTCAGCCTATCGCCGTCCACTGCTGGACGTAGGCCTCCCTCATGTTACGCCACAAAGTGTGGTCCTGTGCCACCTGCATCCAATGACGCCCAACAACTTTCACCAGGTTGTCGGTCCACCTAGTGGGGGAGCGTCCTACACCGCGTCGTCCGACCCGTGATCGGCACTCGAGAACCTTTCTTCCCCAGCGGTTGTCGGTTCATCGAGCGATATGGCCTGCCCATTGCCACTTCAGCGTGTTAATTCTTCCTGCTATGTCGGTTACACCTGTTTTTCTGCAGATTTACGTATTTCGGATTCTATCTCGCAGAGAAATCCCGCGCATAGCCCGCTCCATAGCACGCTGAGCGACTTTGAGCCTTTCTGTGCCGTAAGAGGGTCCACGTTTCTGTGCCGTAAATCATCACTGGTAACACACACTGGTCGTAGACCTGTGTTTTCAGGCACTGAGGTATATAAAGGGATATAATATGCAGATAACATCTATGCAGGAGCAGATAAACTTGAAATAAAACCAACTAACCGGTCTGATCAACATGATATGGCATACTCCTAGTATACGCTCGAGGTGTGTCCTTCCTGGGCAGAGCAGCGCTGTGAACTCGTCGTAATCATCGGTGCCGACCATCGCTAAGGAGATGCTCGACAGCGTCAGGAACAGGGACGCGGTCGCCGCCTTCTGTGAGGCAGTCATCTCACGGAAAGAGGCGGCGAAGCTTGCGCGTGAGGAACTCCTCTACGGCGATACGGTCCGCCACCGGCGATTTGGGCGGAGCAGGCACAAGTACCTGCACCTGATGCCGCCCTAGCTGAGACCGCGAGTGATTGGACCGGGCCCGGTGAGTGGCTGACCACGCGAGGGCGACCGACGTCCTGGGGAGGGGCGTTAGAAAAGGAGGATGTCCGAAAGGGTATCTGTCGGGCTGGCCACAGACGATAAGGAACTCGGTACCGATGGTCGGCCTAATGGCGGAGGAGAGTGAGCACGGTGGGTTATGGAGCCGACGGAATGGACAGCGTGTGCACTGATCATAGCCTACCCAAAAAATGTCAATACCAATTGGGAAGGAGATTCGAGTTCAACAGTCTTTTTTTTTTTGGGGTGGGTTGCAGTTGGCGCGCTCCTCGCACCACTCTGTCCGGGGCGACAGAGGGGCGTAAGCACGCACACCCGCAACCCACCCGAACACCACGTCGCTTACGTCGTTGGGCCGACCACCGGAGCAGGGTTACTTGTCATCAGTAGTCGGCCCGACGGAATACCCCCTACTTGGGGTACCCTTTCGTCGACCGACGTCCCCCCCTTGGGGAGAGTTCAACAGTCTCGCAGAAAATCGACGTCTGAGTAGTAGCAATTTGTTACTGCGCCTCGTTCGGTGAGCGAGAGAGCCGGAAGCACAACTTCCTGAGGGTGTTTGCGTGTGGAGGGTTTTAGTGATACCTTTAGTATCACCGAATCTCATTGCACGCATTCACACTCCCTTCACTTTCTTTGCGGTAGGCAGCGGCTTTGCAATGGTCTATGAGCGGCAACAACGTGTACTGTTTGTTTATTTGCCACCGTTTGTAATAAAAAAAATAACACTTATATAAGCTGAGGTGTATTGATGGTATCGATTCGTTGATGGGTTATTAAAACGCGTCAGTCTCAATTATTTTCCTATTAAAAACCAGTTTAAGGTATAATGGTTCTTGGGTTGACGATTATGGAATTACCTACCTTTGTTAGGGAAATATTTTATCAAAGATGATTGCTGTGCCGATGATTGGATTGGACATAAAAATTTAATGATAGTTTAATATAAACTGTCATTAGAATAGTCATTGTGATAAGTAGTAATTTAATAATGCCTAGCCATTTATCAAGTGTGCTTCATCATCAACATCATTCACCCTATCGCCATCCACTGCTGGACGTAGGCCTTTCTCCATGTTTCGCCACAAAGTGCGGTCCTGTGCCGCCTGTATACAATGCCACCCAGCAACTTTCACTAAGTCGTCGATCCACCTAGTGGAGCGTCTTACACTGCGTCGTCCAATCGCCAATAGAGAGCCTTTCTTCCCCATTTTTTTTATGGTAGGGCTATGGTAAGCACACACGCGTTCCATTCCGTCCGGGGCAATGAAAGGACGGTGCGCGGGCCCATAACCCACCCGTACCCACATCGCACTCATCGTTGGGCCGACCACCAGAGCAGGGTGACTTGTCGTCAGTGGTCGACCCAACGGAATACCCTTTCGGGTACCATCACCTCTCGACATCCCTGTCCCGGCACGTTGGCCGCCGTCGCGCGGTTAGCCTCTCCGCGGGTGATGGACTAAAATCGCCGGTCCGATCACCCGCGGCCTCGGCTAGAGCGACATCGCGCTTCCGCCGCCCGGGTCACTAGCGGCGGAACGTTTACCGAAGAAGAGCTCCTCTTGCGCATGATCCGCCGCCTGCTTCCGTGACATCTCACGGATGATGGCCTCACAGAAGGCGGCGACCGCGTCTCAGTTCCTGACGCTGTCAAGCATCTCACTGGCGATGGTCGGTAGTTTCAGATCGGCACCGATGATCGCGACGAGTTCACGGCGCTCCCCCGCCCACGCTGCACACACCTCAAGCGTATGCTGCACCGTGTCCTCGTTGCAATCGCAGTAGTGGCAGGACTGTGTGTTCTCCCTCCTGACGATCTTGTGCAGGTACTTGGGGAAGCAACCATGCCCCGTCAGCACCTGCACCAGTCGGAAGGAAAGCACCGTGCGTCCGCTCCAAGCACTCAATCAGCACCGGTCGGAAGGCCTCGACGGTCCTGACACCATACCGAGGCCTCTCCAGCCGGACTGCTCAACGGGAAATGATGTCTCGGCGGGCGTCGACCCGCCAGGCGGCAATCTCTTGGATAGAGACTATGCCGCCTCCAGCTCGCGTCTCCGACACTCGCCGGCAAGGTTCGGCGAGTATCGCCGCTTTCAGGTCGCACGGGGGAGTGTCGGCCAGGAGGCACGCTACCTCCATCGCCACCGTGTTGATCGCCATGACCCTCTGTGGTCGCCGTAAGAGGGCCCTCAGACGGACGGGTCAGGGACACCGCCCACACCGGTGCGCCATAGAGGCCCATCGATCAGATCACCCCCGCGTACATCCGCCGAAACGTAGCGCTGGGTCCGCCCACATTCAGCATCAACCAAGAAAGTGCGGACGGTGCGCCGACAAGCCGGGGAACAAGTCGACGAAATTGCTCCCGAAACCACCAATGCCCGTCGAGCACCAGGTCCAAGTACTTCATGTGGGCCTGGATGCTGATGGTAATCGAATTGACGGTGATTGACACGCCGGCGGGAGGCCCGGCGGTACGGAGGCCATGGAACAAAAAAGCCTCCGTATTGTCCAGGGCTACTCTCAACCCCAGCGCTTCGATCCCCCTGACAATCTCTTCGGTGCCGAGAGTTGCCAGGTGTGCCGCCTACTCTAGCATCCCACCCCAGACGGTGACGAATGTATCGTCGGCGTAGCAAATTACGCCCAGCCCGGGTGGGAGGCTTCCTCTCAACGCCCAATAGTAGCCGATATTCCACAGGGTCGAACCCAGAACCGACCCCTGTGGGACACCGCACGTGGTAGGCGTTCGCAACGTCCCCAACTCGGTTAACGTAGAGGACGCTGTGCCCCTCCAAGTAGTCTGCGACCAGTCGCCTCAGGTACACGGGCACCCCGTGATAGCGGAGCGCCTCCCTGATGCAGCTGAATGGCAGACTGTTGAAGGCGTTGCGCGGCCAACAGCACTCCTCCGCCGATGACCGCCTCCGTTACCACGGCCCTCAGGAGCAGCAGGGCCGCAATCGTCGAACGCCCCTCCCTAAATCCAATCTGGGCGTCCGACAGATCGGGCCCGACCCCAACGCGGTGCCGCTCGATGCGGGCAGCCAGAACCCTCTCCAGCAGCTTGCCCGCATCATTGAGCAGCACGATAGGCCTGTAGGGCGAGGCCGACTCAGGAGACCATCCCAGCTTTGGCAGGAGAACCTTTCTTCCCCATGGGTTATCGTTTCATCGAGAGATGTGTCGTACCCATTGACACTTCAGCGTGCTAATTTTTCGTGCTATGTCGGTTATACCGATTCTTCTACAGATTTTCGTATTTCGGATTCTATCTTGCAGAAAAATCCTGAGCATAGCCCGCTCTGTAGCACGCTGAGTGACATTGAGCTTGGTTATGAAGCTTACATTTAGCTACAAATTTGTGTTTGTTTCTCTTCTTTCGAGTGCCTTTACGATAAAATTTGTAATTCTTTCATCTTTTTTGTTATCTTCTTTTTGGGAGATATTCCACTACACATTCTTACCTAACTCCTGTAAGCCAGAATCCACAATGGTCTTCATAGATGATACCACAGTTTGACCCTCAATCAGTCCTGGGAAATGATTTTAATTGTCTTGGCATTCTCAACAAATTCAATTATATCTATACCAATAAATAAAATTGGAGTGTCTGTTTGTAATGTCAAAATAATTGACTTTTCACGCTCACACGGTTATTTACACTATACATATGCCTAAAAATCACTTTATATTTTTTTGTCTGTCTGTCTGTCTGTTTGTTTCGGGTAATCTTCAAAACGGCTGGACCGATTTCATAAATTCTTTCACCAATGGAAAGCTATAATATCAGGGAGTAACCTAGCCTATATTTTATCCCGGTATTCCTACGGGAACGGGAACTATGCAGGAAAGACTGAAACCGAGGCGAAGCGAGGGCGGGTTGCTAATACAATTATAAAAATGTTATGTGTTAGTAGCACTCTGTTCACAGTCGTTTGTCTACAGTCGCTGGCCGGTCCGTCCGGTGTAGTACCACACTGAACAGAAAATATACAACAGAGCAGTAGATTTAAGTTACTGCACCTAGTGAGGTGAGAGAGAGAGAGAGATGGAATCCCAACATTCTGAGGGCGTTTGCGTGTGATGGCTTTTGGTAATGCCTTTACTATCACCGAATCTCATTGCACTCATTCCCACTCCCTTTGCTTTCTTCACAGTAGACAGCTGCCTAGCAAAGATCTATGAGGGGCAGTATCGCTTACCATCAGGTGTGCTGTTTGCTTGTCAACAGAATGATTTTAATTCTATATTTGTCTCATTTCAGTTTGTGATCGTTATAAAAGTTTGAATGTAAAGGAAGTGGTAGCCTTGCCGTTATTACCATCCGCTGAGCCGGTGGAGTTCAATGTGACTTCTTGTGTACCAACTACTGTACCGTTAGTCATAGGAGGAAGAGTGGTTACCATCAATGAATTCCCACATATGGCTTTGGTTGGTTGGAAGAAGATTCAGGTATGTGACTAATTCATACGACCTTTTCCGTGTAGTGAAGGAGTAAAAATACAATTCACCAACCCCTTAACTTAACCGTGGGTGTCTTAAAAGACGACTAAGGTCTATATTAAACGTATGACATCTATGCAAGAAATGGAAAACTCGAAATAAAACCCTACACAAACCCATTCCGAATCTATATAAATAATTATAATAGAAGTGTCTGTTTGTAATGTCAAAATAATAGGCTTTTTTCATGCTCACACGGTTATTTGCATGACACCTATGCCTAAAATAGCAATTAAAAAATTTTTGTCTGTCTGTCTGTCTGTTTGTGCCGGGTAATCTTCAAAACGGCTGTACCGATTTCAAAAATTCTTTCACCAATGGAAAGCTATAATATCAGGGCGTAAACTAGGCTATATTTTATCCCGGTATTCCCACGGGAACGGGAACTACGCGGGTAAAACAACTATAACCTATAACCGAAGCGAAGCGAGGGTGGATTGCTAGTAAATAAATAAAATAGAAGTGTCTGTTTGTAATGTCAAAATACTGGGCTTTTTTCATGCTATGCTATTTTTCATGGTTATTTGCACGACAACTATGCCTAAAATACAATTTATTTATTTTTGTCTGTCTCTTTGAGGTAATCATCAAAACAGCTTGACCGATTTTGATAATATGTTACTACCAGGTAGCTGTCTCTATAAGGAGTAACTTAGGCTATAATTTATGCCGGTAAAGCGACTAATACTGAAGCGAAGTGGGGGCGGGTTGGTAGTTAGTCATAAGACTTTTAAAAGAAATACCACCGTATTTGTATTATCAATTAGCAATCCGTCCTCGCTTCGCTTCGGTTATAGGTTATAGTGGTTTTACCCGCGTAGTTCCCGTTCCCGTGGCAATACCGGGATAAAATATAGCCTAGTTTACGCCCTGATATTAAGCTATAAAGCTTTCCATTGGTGCAAGAATTTTTGAAATTGGTCCAGCCGTTTTGAAGATTACCCGGAACAAACAGACAGACAGACAGACAGACAAAAATTTTTTAATTGCTATTTTAGGCATAGGTGTCGTGCAAATAACCGTGTGAGCATGAAAAAAGCCTATTATTTTGATATTACAAACAGACACTCCAATTTTATTTATTGGTATAGATATAGATTGTCCGGTTTTCCTTTTAAATTATTCATTATAGTAGCTTCTGCTCGTGACTTCGTCCGCATGGTATAGATACTTTGGGCTAACGCTAACTTTAACCTGAGACTTTGTTTACATAGAAGGTGAAAATATTTTTAAATAATACGATTCTGTCACACATGATTTTTGCGAAAATTTATCTGTTTACTCAGCGGAAGCTTTCAAAAGGAAAACAAACCTCGATTTTGAAACATTCTTTATTGGTGCTATGCTCCTATTGGTTTTAGCGTGATGATATATAGTCTTCCTCAATAAATGGGCTATCTAACACTGATAGAATTTTTCAAATCGGACTAGTAGTTTCTGTGATTAGCGCGTTCAAACAAATAAACTCTTCAGTTTTATATTAGTACAGATTATTCATAATATACAGAAGTAGACTAGAGTTTAGACCAAAGTCTATTCATACTGCCGCTAACTGAAATAAATACATAAGCTAACTACCTCAACCAACAACGCTGTTTAGTAGAAATTAAAAAAGTATTCAAACTAAATTGTTTTTAAATGTGGTGACGGAGTAAGAAATGGGTGGTGTCTATATTCTCAAATTTTGCCAAGACTTATGGCTGGTTGAGTGTTTACCTCTTTTATTGATACTTCCCCATCCTTTTGTTTATATTCGGCAACATATTACTCGAGTAGTATAAGATTCTGTGTGGTGACGGAGTAAGAATACAATTCACCACTCCCTATCTTGCACGTGGATGTCGTACAAGACGACTAAGGGATATAATATGCACATAGCATCTGTGCAAGAGAAGGAAATCTCGAAATGAAACCCTATACTACACATCTGACCGGCATGGTGTAGTAAGTCAAATTCTCTCCAATTGTGAAGTAGACCCGAGCCCAACAGTGGAACCTGTGTGGGCTGCGATGATGATCGCAGCTTATCTCCCACTGTTGGGCTCAAACCTCCTCCGTAACAGGGGGGAAATTGATCTACTATACCACGCTGGTCAGACGCATTAATAAACGGTTTTATTTTGAGTTCTCTTGGGAACTGTTCAAGTATTCCGTAAGGAGATTTATTACAATTATTGACCCTCCTTACTCCGTCACCTAACTGAGTTAATTAAAATAATTTATTCTTTAAATTTTCAGTCTGCGGGATACTCCTGGAAATGCGGAGCTTCTCTGATCAGCGAGCAGTATCTTCTAACTGCTGGCCACTGCACCTACCAGGATAAGGATTACGACGTCCAAAGGTGGGTTGGCACCAGACAATCCAACAACCGAGAGAAACCACAAACGTATGGAATCGTTCATATCATCTGCTTACTGCTTCTCTTACTTCTTCCTCTTCTTCTAGAAACCATATACGCTTCTACTCTAGATCACGTAATCTTTAAGTCACTATACGGCTCTCTCTCAATATTATAGTGTTAGAAGCACACTGTCGATAGTCTACAGCCGCTGGCCAGTCTGTCCGATGTAGTACCACACTGAGCAGAAAATATACAACAGATTAGCAATATGTTACTGCACTACGTTCGTTCGAGAGACACGGCAGCACAACTTTCTATTTTCTTTTTCTTTCATACTCTGTTTTAAGCTATTGCATAGCTTTTATCGCGGTGTGCGCGGTGACGAATCAAGAAATTCCATAACGAAAATAAAACCTCACACCCCCGTACCATGTAACTCGGGACGAGTGACATGGTAGGCGGGTGGCGGCGGCTCGGCTGAGCGTACGGTCGTCAAAACATTCTGCGTTCGTCCGTCTCGGTGCGCACACGTGCCACCGCTTTGCGTAGCTTACGTCAAAAAGTGTTTTCGCGCGTTTTCTAACGGTCCCAACGTTCTTCAGCAGACGACAGTGATAATCCAAACCGCCTTTATTGTTATACATATAGTACATTTGTTTTCTTATCGGTCATCACGCTCAAAAAGTGTAATTTGAATTAATATCAAAGAAAAAAAATACTGCATAAATAAATAATTATAATTGCATAAGTTGATAAAAAATGCTATGCAATAGCTTTACCGCGGCACTCCCAGAGTGACACACGTTTTTTTTAGGGGAGGGCCATGGTCAGCGCAAAGCCGCCCGGCTCCGTCCGGGGTAACAGAGGGGCGGCACGTGACCCCATGAGCCACCCGTTGCAGGTTGCCTTCGTCGTTGGGCTGACCACTGCTGCAAAGTTCCTTGTAGTAAGTGGTCGGAACGGAATACCCTGAGTAACCCGTCCTCTCGACGTCCCTGTACCGGGATGTTGGTCGCCGTCGCCCGCACCTCTGCAGGTGACGTACTAATCTCCAGTCTTCACCCGCGGCCTCGGCTAGGGTGGCATCACGCGCTCCTTTCATACTCCCTTCACTTTCTTCATGGTATATAGCGGCCTGACAATTAGGGGTGTGAAAAAATAATCGATTTTTATAATAATCGATTTATAAAAAACTAATCGATTAATAATCGATTTTTACAATTGATTATGAAAATAATAAAAATCGATTATTAATCGATTTTTTTATTATTCGATCGAAATTAATCGATTATTCACTGCCAGTGACAGTATCACTTACCATAGCAAGCAATAAAATAAAATTACTTGTGATCAATATGTACTCTATAATTGATTGAATTAGGCGAAACAGCGGCAATCCATTTTTATTCTAAAATGGAAGGAAGGGAGACACACCACTTACCCACGGTAATCAATATACCACACACCACAATAGAAGGAATACGGGATAGGATTAAGGTGGACTAGGAAATAAGGAAATCTTACTCTCACGTGATGAGCGTCCAACATACCTCAGTGTCTGAAAACATAGGTCTACGACCAGTGTGTGTTACCAGTGATGACTTACGGCACGGAAACGTGCTCCCTAAATGTGGGCCTCATCACAAGGCTCAAAGTCGCTCAGCGTGCTATGGAACGGGCTATGCTCGGGATTTCTCTGCGAGATAGAATCCGAAATACGGCAATCCGCAGAAGAACGGGTGTAACCGACATAGCACGAAGAATTAGCACGCTGAAGTGGCAATGGGCAAGCCACATCGCTCGACGAACCGACAGCCTCTGGGGAAGAAAGGTTCTCGAGTGGCGACCACGTATCAGACGATGCAGTGTAGGACGCCCCTCCATTAGGTGGACCGACGGCCTGGTGAAAGTAGCTGGGCGTCGTTGGATGTAGGCGGCACAGGACCGCACTTTGTGGCGTAACATGAGGGAGGCCTACGTCCAGCAGTGGACGGCGACAGGCTGAAATGACGTGATGAGAACCTTCCAGAACATCAACTTGCAATTTACCGCAGAACTTCGAATATTCATTCGACACGTGTTTCGCCTCTAAACGAGGCATCCTCAGGACGGTTCGACTTCAAATGCGCATTTGCATTCTTCCCTTCTTTCGTTCCATTTTAGAATAAGTAGGTATGTATTCTTCTTACAACGTATTTAGTTTTTTGGCCGCCTGCCTGACGTCAACCATCTTTGGAAATATAATTGCTGACGAAACGGCAGTTGGAGTTGGCCAAGATCGATGTAAAGCTCTTGTTGCTTTTAGCGATATCTATATATATAAAAGAAAGTCGTGTTAGTTACACTATTTATAACTCAAGAACAGCTGTACCGATTTGTCTGAAAATTGGTGGGGAGATAGCTTATAATCAGGAGACGGACATGGGATACTTTTTATCCCGTTTCTTTTTTTAATGGTGTTTACAAGATTTCACCAATAACTTTTTTATCCCGTTCGATCGCGTTCCCGTGTGACGTGACATAAAATGTCAAACAGAAGACAAGTCACTATGAAACGTAGTATATATGGACTTTTGACGCGAATGTGAAAATGTCACGTAGCGCTTTTATATTTTATTCATTATTTTAGTGTTTTGAAGTGTTATATTGAATAATTTTGCTGATATTTTATGTAATATAATGCAGATAAAATTCTGAAATGTAGTGAATATGATATAATAGCGAATTGCGTGCATTTGGATATTCTGCCAAAGTTCCCAGAGAAGGCATGACTTGGATATTAGCACCAAGTCATGCTAACGACTGACTGAAAGACTAAAGACGTGAATATATAATAAATATAAAAACTCGATATTGGCACCAGTAGCTCATATAATTGTAGCTCATTGCCATTAAATAAGAAGAAGAAGAAACGTAGTATGAAAAAAAGCATTTGATATCTATACCAATAAATAAAATTGGAGTGTCTGTTTGTAATGTCAAAATAATAGGCTTTTTTCATGCTCACACGGTTATTTGCACGACACCTATGCCTAAAATAACAATTAAAAAAATTTTGTCTGTCTGTCTATCTGTCTGTTTGTCTGTTTGTTCCGGGTAATCTTCAAAACGGCTGGACCGATTTCAAAAATTCTTTCACCAATGGAAAGCTATAATATCAGGGCGTAAACTAGGCTATATTTTATCCCGGTATTCCCACGGGAACGGGAACTACGCGGGTAAAACGACTATAACCGAAGCGAAGCGAGGGCGGATTGCTAGTGTAATAATAAAATGCAAATGACAGCTAAACGAAATTTTGTCTATAGTCAAATATGGTTGAAAATTTGATAATTATAATTTTGTCAGAAATCAATAATGACTAATTTGTATTCTCTTTGAATCATCATTAATAATGCCGCGACCAATACTATCGAATCTTTCCGCCCAAAGATGTAATGGTTCTTCGATTAGAGACTATATTTTCGGAAATTTAGAAAATATATTTACGGGAAAAATTATGGTGTTACGAAGTTCGCCGGGTCAGCTAGTCTACAAATAAAATAGGGGTTGGTAATTGTATTCGTACTCAAACCCCAAGTCGAAAGATACAATTTATTGGAACGAAGTTTCAATTGGTTGTGCGATTGAGTAGAAATCGTCACGTAACGAAATGCTGTTATGTGTCAAAAGTCTCGGCGTGTGTGTGTGTGTGTGTGTTAAGTCTTCGCGTGTGTGTAAAGTGTCGTATGAAACTAAAGCGCATAATAAGGGGTGAAACTGCATGCTTTGTTCGCACACTCTTTTTTTACATAAATTTTATTTTTATACTAGCAACCCGCCCTCACTTTGCTTCGGTTTCAGTCTTCTTTCCTGCATAGTTCCCGTTCCCGTGGGAATACCGGGATAAAATATAGCCTAGGTTACTCCCTGATATTATAGCTTTCCATTGGTGAAAGAATTTTTGAAATCGGTCCAGCCGTTTTGAAGATTACCCGGAACAAACAGACAGACAGACAAAAAAATTATAGAGTGATTTTTAGGCATATGTATAGTGCAAATAATCGTGTGAGCATGAAAAAAGCCCAGTATTTTAACATTACAAACAGACACTTCAATTTTATTTATTTACTAGCAACCCACCCTCGCTCCGCTTCGGTTATAGTTGTTTTACCCGCGTAGTTCCCGTTCCCGTGGGAATACCGGGATAAAATATAGCCTAGTTTACGCCCTGATATTATAGCTTTCCATTGGTGAAAGAATTTTTGAAATCGGTCCAGCCGTTTTGAAGATTACCCGGAACAAACAGACAGACAGACAAAAAATTTTTAATTGCTATTTTAGGCATAGGTGTCGTGCAAATAACCGTGTGAGCATGAAAAAAGCCTATTATTTTGACATTACAAACAGACACTCCAATTTTATTTATTGGTATAGATTTAATCCCACAAAAGTACAGACTGGCACCGTAACGCGTTACGTAACGAAGCGGTTTACCTTCCTATAATAAGATTATCACATCAAAAATACTGTCGAATTGAGAACCTCCTGCTTTTTTGAAGTCGCTTAAAAATCATCGTCGTCATCATCACAGCCCACATACGTCCCACTGTTGGGCTCGGACCTCCTCCACAATAGGAGGGCATTTGACCTACTATACCATGCTGGTCATACATATGCGGGTAGTTGCCACAGTTTCATTACGAGTTTTCCTTCTCTTACACAGATGTTATACGCGTATTATATCCCTTAGTCGTCTTTTACGACATCCTCGTGCAAGATAGAATGGTGAATTGTATTCTTACTCTGTCATCAAAACAGATACTTCGCTTAAAAATATTCTATCATAATTTTTGTTTCTTTTCACAATTTCAGCGGACCACCGCAGGCTGTTCAACTCGGTTCATCATACCACGATGATCCTGGGGCTACCGTCGTCAAAATCTCCGCCGTAATCCGTCACCCCAAGTATAAACAAAGAAGATCGTATTATGATGTCGCTTTAATCAAAATGGCGCATACCGTGAGGTAAAAATAAAAATCTTTTTATCTGATGACTAGCTGCTGTCCGCGACTTCGTCTGCGTGGAATAGTTACTTTGGGCTAACGCTAACTTTAAGTAGCGACTTGGTTTAACTAAAAGGTTAAAATATTTTTAAATAATACGAAGCTGTCGCGCAAGGAAGATCTCAAAAGAAAAAAAACCACCTGATTTTGAAACATTCTTCAATTTTGCCCCGCTTCTATTGGTCTTAGCGTGATGATATATAGCCTATAGCCTTCCTCGATAAATGGGCTATCTAACGCAGAAAGAATTTTTCAAATCAGGCCAGTAGTTCCTGAGATTAGCGCGTTCAAACAAACTCTTCAGATTAATATATTAGTATAGATTTGAAAACTATTTTACGGATTTTATCGCGTTTGTATTTAATTATCACGCAGGTCAAACTAGATATATAAAAGTAAAAACTAAAACCTGACTACGATAAAAACGAGTTATCGGATAAATACGAATAAAGTCACAAGCATAGCATATAATATATATATTTTTGAAATGTACAAGTAACGCCCTTTCCAATGACATGAAACACGACATATTTGACTCAAATTTAATTTTTACACACAGTACTTTAAGATTTCTGATGTTTACGCGAGTATTGTACATTTTAAATAAAACTACTTTACGGATTTTATCGCGTTTGTATTTGATTTTTGATTACCCGACGTTTCGAACACTTTACAGCGTTCATGATCACGGGTGGACTAAGATGTCTCACGTCCAACAAGTCATCGTTACTGCAGAAAATTTATAATTATCTACCCGATACAGAAATTAGTTATTAAATATTGACCCACATTTTGATACAAAATTTATTGCCAGTGTAAGAAGAAAATGATTCTACATGAAAAAATTATATTGTTTATGGTTAGTAATAATTAAACATTAAAATTAATAGTAATTATATTTAAAAAACTAACTAATAATCTAGTATACTACCACCGGATCGGAACACGGTTACACTGAGAAAGATCCGGCAAGAAAACTCAGGTAACATGATGCTAAATTAAAGTTAATTTTGAAGGCGGCTTACTTTATGTTACTAAAAAGGTTATAATTTATAAAATTATCTTTAGTTATTATTATTGTGGGTCAAATCTATACAATATGAGCTCACAGTGTCTTGCAGTCTTGTGGTGGTCTTTTTGGATTTCTTTTTAATAATGTTTATAACAGGATCCCAGCTTGATGGTAACACCCAGCCATCCTCTCTATTGAAATTTTTGTGTTTTTTAATCTCAATAGCCTCGCGTACCATTCTAGGCAGGTATCGGTGTTCTTTTGCGAGGATTTGTGGTTTATCAAACCTGATGTTATGGTGGGCGCGGTCCTGGCTATGTTCACAGACTGCAGACCTAGTGTCCCGGCGGTGCTTCACATCGGCTATGTGTTCTTTGATCCGAGTTCTTATGGATCTCTTTGTTTGTCCAATGTAAGAGATTCTTAGATTTGAAGATCTCTTGAAAGATCCGGTGGTAGTATACTAGATTATTAGTTAGTTTTTTAAATATAATTACTATTAATTTTAATGTTTAATTATTACTAACCATAAACAATATAATTTTTTCATGTAGAATCATTTTCTTCTTACACTGGCAAAGTAGTTTTATTTAAAAAGTACTTTAAGACCTCTAGAGGGCGCCATATTAGATTCAGTGATACATCATATAGCCTATAACTAGCGGAAAATCAAGACGCTTCTAACTATACCTCATTTATCCGGTTCTAATATGTAGTTGATGAGCTATGAGGGAACATATGAACATACACAGCCTGTCAAAATCATAACCCTCCGTAGTCGCGTAAAAAAGAAATGCTTTTATCTCGAGTTTTCCTTCCCTCTTGCATAAATGTTATCTACATATTATAGCCATTAAGCGTCTTTACGACACCCACGGGCAAAAGAGGTGTTCGTGATTTGTATTTTCTTACTTTGTCATTACAAGGAAAACGACATTCGTCTCAGCTTATATCTGTCCCACTGCTGGGCTCGAGCCTCCTCCCCGATAGAAAGGAAATTAACCTACTATACTATGCTGGTCAGATATGTTGGTATAGGGTTTTATTTCGAGTTTTCCTTCCGTGTGGTGACGGATTAAGAATACAATTCACCACTCCCTATCTTGCCCGTGGATGTCGTAAAAGAGGACCAAGGGATATAATATGCACATAAGATCTATGCAAGAGAAGGAAAACTCGAAATAAAACCCTGTGCCGACATGTCTTACCAACACGGTATCGGTTAAATACCCTCCCATTGTGGAGGAGGCCCGAGCCCAACAGTGGGACGTATGTGGGCTGCGATGATGATGATGAAAGAGGATTACTATTTGCGACGAGCTATACGGTTTAATCCAGCTCAAATTGTCCAGCATTGAAAGAGACTGCGTGCAAACTTATAATCGACTGTATCTCTATCGCCGCTAGAATGGCCCACCGGGAGTGATGAATTGTATTCTTACTCCGTCATCACACGGATATTTAAAAAAATATTAATACAGTAGAACCTCGATAAGATAAAGACCAGGCAAACGTTAAATTATTTGAGTTATCGAGGTTTTTACTTAGGGTTTAAGTTAAAGAGTTTTTATTGGTTTATATTTTTACTTACAGAGGTTCGTTTATGATCTTTGTTTAGTACTTATAGAGATAAACGAGTTAGGTTAAATGTAAATTAAACTTTGAAATGTTAGTATGTACATACTGACATTTCAAAGTTTCATACTTTATTTTACATTTAAAGGTACATTTATTAAACACATGTAAGCAATAAAAATGGTCAACAGGGAACCCTTTTTGTTTGCACATTCATTTGAAATGACATATTGATAGATTATTAAAGTTACAAAGGTCGTCATCATTCCAACTTCGAGTTACTGAGGTGCGATGCTCAAATTATTCGTTTAAGTTATAGAGGGTTTGTATTTTAAGTAAAAGAGGTTTTGGACTTCGAGGGGAACAGAACACAACATTTTCTGAATTTATAGAGGTTTTTACGTTATCGAGGTTTAAGTTATAAAGGTTCTACTGTAGCACCTTAAAATTGTAAAAGATGGCG
The DNA here is from genome assembly GCA_032191425.1 of Lymantria dispar. Lineage (NCBI taxonomy): Eukaryota > Metazoa > Arthropoda > Insecta > Lepidoptera > Erebidae > Lymantria > Lymantria dispar. Next base: position 2,891,526 of record CM063467.1, read on the forward strand.
TTATAGAACGGTGGCGGTTGAACGATGGATGGCGTTATATATAGGGGCGTTAGGGAGAAAGGGTACCCGAAGGGGTATCCTGCCGGGCTGGCCACGGACGTCAAGGAATTCGGTACTGATAGTCGGCCCAAAGACGAAGGAGAGGGAAGACGGTGTGTTATGGACGGACAGAGCGAACAGCGGTGACCATAGCCCACCAAAAAAGAAGCAACAATATTATCTACCTTTTTAAATGCTTTTATTTAACTTGCCCTGTTAGTATGTGACAAATCTTGTGAGTTAAATTAGAAGCACTTCCTGTCGTTAGATTAGGTTGACATTTGGTTTACTTACGTAACTTCGGTGACAATGCAATAATATGGTACCATGAAGCTGATCTCAAGATGGCGTTGGAAGGTGGCTATAGGAACTCCTAAACTAAACAAGATAAAACTGTCGAGTTTGGACTCGTTTGAATAGTCTTGACAAGCACTCTGGTGTTACATGATACAATATTTGAAATGCAGAGATTGCATTGCAATGCAAAAATTTTAAATGTAAATAATAATTAGAAAAAAATTAAAAACAAGCTTTTATTTAAATGCTCTAAAACGAAGAAAATAAATTTTTAATGCAATCAAACCCACCATTTTATTAAATTATAAAATTTATATTGCCTGGGTATACCCTCTCCTCTTGAGTTCTCCTCGGTCGCCGTCGCGCGGTCAGCCTCTCTGCGGGTGATGGACTAAAAGCCCCGGTCTGGTCACCCGCATGTTTAATCCCTTAGTCATCTTTTACGACATCCACGGGCAAGATAGAGGGTGGTGAATTGTATTCTTAATCCGTCGCCCCACGGACGATTTTGATACTAATTATTTGAAACCCATCTTCTCCAGATTCTCAGAGGTGATACGTCCAGCATGTTTGGGTGTTCCACCATCGGTGGGCGAGAACATTATTGCCACTGGATGGGGCAGGACTGAATTTGGTAAGTTAATGATTTTGAATCATCCTTCTCTCGCAGTAAAGATTACAATTAAAAAAGGGAGCCATCACTCAGGATGCCTAGCAGATGTAAAACATCTAAATTATTTTGTACAAATATATATGCATAAAAGAATAGATTATGTCAGGAACTAATATGGCATAAAGTATTAATAAAATATTACGATTTTTTCCAGAAAATAATGATTTTCATTCAATAAACATTTATTTTCATTAGTATACATTATAGGAATGTGTTTAGCTTAATAATTTATGTCGAGCCCGCTAGATGGCGCTGTACAAAATTCTAAAACAGTTTGTGATTTCGTTACACAAATGCGTGGTGCTTACGCCACGCCAACGATCAGGTTCACCTTCGCCTATAGATGTTTCACATCAGAAAAGGTTTTCCTTCTCTTGCATAGATGTTATGTGCATATTTGATCCCTTAGTCGTCTTAACGACATCCACGGTCAAGATATTCCGTCACCAAACGGAAAGGTTGGCTGATAGTTTATTTCTTCAACAGGTGGTGATCATTCAAAGGAGTTGCGCAGTGTCTCTCTTAAAGTATGGAATATGGCTGAGTGCCGGGAGATCTGGGGAACATCTCTAAAGCTTCCCGATGGCCCAAGTCCTGATAGTCACTTGTGTGCTGGCGATAAAAGAGGTGGAAAGGATACTTGTCAGGTATTACTGAAGTAAAAAATTCTATAGACAGGTTAATCATTATCTTGACTCATTTACGTTCCACTGCTTACTTTACTTCCACATTTACCACACTTTAAAGGGATTTTGACCTTACTATACCATGCTGGTCAGACAGGTCGGTATAGGGTTTTATTTCGAGTGTTTCTTCTCTTGCATAGATGTTATATGCATAATATAACCCCTAGTCGTCTTTTACGACTTCCCGTGGGAGGGACGAAGAATCGGATTTTATAAAAATCGATTATTAATCGATTATTTTTTTATAATAATCGATTTTTATAATCGATTATGAAAATGAGAAAAATCGATTATTAATCGATTTTTTACTACTCGAAATTAAGCGATTATTCATGGCCAGATTGTTTCAGGTATGTTTTCATACTATATTACAAAATAAAGCTCACATTTCCTAAAAAAAAAGGTCATCATAATCCTGTTGGCAGAAAAATATCTATTATTTTAAAATCGATTATTTTTTTTAAATAATCGATTATTTTATAATTGATTTATTTTAACGAACAAAAACTCGATTATTTTCCCTCCAGGTCACATCCCTAGCGCTAACCGTAGCCCGAACCCAAAAAAAAACAAATTTTTACTCCGTCACCACACTAAACCCCACTTATATGATAATATTTCGTTACAGGGTGACTCTGGAGGTCCAGCTCAAATCCAAGATGGCTGTGTTTGGAGAGTCGTAGCTGTGACTTCCTTCGGTAGATCCTGTGGAGCACCAAATACACCAGCACTGTATGCTGTGAATCATATACCGTTTATAGCAGCACAAGTGTTCGCCGATGGGCAGGTGGACCGTGGCAGCAGAAACGAGGATAGAAGATTCGAGGATAGAAGACAACCCGTTTATTCTGAACGGCAAGATAGTTATAGCATAAGACCTCCATATATTGTAAATAGTTTTAGAAGAGAATAAATGTATCTTTAAGATATTATTTTTTTTATTGAAATGAAAATTTCTTAAGCATCATTGTGATTTGAAAGTCGATGAAACGAAAAAGCGACAATAAAAAAATCGGTTGTCTGTAAAGTCGGTTTACTGACGATAGTTGAACGTGACAACGTCATAAGAAAATACTGATGGAATGGCTTCATTTTTCAAAAGAAAATTTTAATTTTATTTGTTTGATAGATATTTTGTATGGATCAAGCCTTAAATGGAACGCCTCAGAGCGAGGTAACGCCGCATACGTCATGTTTTTTCGTATGTGCAGCCGGCTCCATCGAATTATAAGACGTTGTCACGTCAGAAAAAGAGCCAAAAGAGACACGCCAACACCCTCAGAAAATTATGTTGGCTCCAGCTTACAGTTAATTTGATTCTAACTCTTAAAGTAAATAAAATGGATATCCACATTGGACAACCTTTGAGAAATAAAGTTTTTCGAATGGCGACCATAAATCCAGTGCCGGTTTTAGCACTACCGCGCCCTGGGCGAAATTTCTGAGGCGCCCCATAACTACAATTCAATTTCATACAAAAAAGGCAATGTGTATAATAAAATAAACATTTGTCTAAAACAATAATCAATTATTCAAAAAAATTACCATTTGTTTATAAAACTAGTAAAATGTTCTCTTTTTCGTCTTTCTATCGGCGACCTCTTTGATAAGGTTCTCAAAATTGATTGTTTCAGCGTTTTCATTCTCGATTGACAAAGTTGCCAAGTTTGACGAACTTGGCAACTTTGTCTAGGTTGAGATATTGTCGATCGCAAATAAGTTCTTATCAGGTTAAGCTTAGAGAAGCTTCTCTCCCCACTAGCAACCGTTACAGTTATAGTCAATAAAATTCGCAATGCTATCCATACATTTGGATACAGTTCTTGTAAATTGCGATCTTTGATAAAAATTAAATCATAAGCAGGGGTAACCACGTTCTGATTAGGCAAAAATGATTTTAGACTTACAAGTTCATCACACAACATATAACTATCTATATCTAATTTAGAGTCTATAGTTAATTTCAATTGGAGATCATACCAGTGTTTGATAAGGTGATGTTTTTTAAAAATTTGTTTTATATTGTACAAAAAAGGCCAAGATTCAAGACAAGTACACATTTAACTATTCAAATCTTTCATTAACTAAAATTAAAGCAGACACAGCTTTAATTCCCTCCTAACCTCCTCCCTCCCTCCTAACGACCGTGTGCAAGTATTTGGCGAAGCTACCATGCCCCGTCAAAACCTGCACCAGTCGGAAGGAAAGCACCCCGTGCTGCTGCTCTAACCACTGCATCAGCACCGGCCGGAAGGCCTCGACGGTCCGCACACCGAACCGAGGCCTCTCCAGATGGACTGCCCAACGGGCAATGACGTCTCGGCGGGCATCGACGAACCAGGCGGTAAGATCCCTTAACGAGACCATACCGCCCTCCGCTCACACTCCCAACACCCGCCAATACAAACCGGCGAGCATTACCGTCTCCAGGTCCCGCGGGGGAGTCCCGGCCAACAGGCACGCTGCCTTCATCGCCACCGTGCGGTATTCGCGTATGGCCCTGATCGCCATGGCCCTCTGTGGTCGCCACAGAAGAGCCCTGAGTCGGACGGATGAACCCCGCGTACAGCCGTCGATACGTAGCGCTCGGTACGCCCACATTCGGCAAAAGCCAGGATAGGGCGGACGCCGCACCGACGAGCCGTGGAGCGAGCCTGCAGAAATACTCCCTGCACCACCAATGCCCGTCGAGCACCAGGCCCAAATACTACATATGGGCCCGGATGCTGAAAGAGAGTTGATAAAGGGAAGAGAAAGTTGAAAAATTCAACTTTAAATTTTTTTCTAGAGAAAGTATAGGCTCGTCACGGGCAATTTCATCAACTTGACGCCTAACCAATCGTAATCTTGAAGTGGCTTTAAACACAGGTTCAATTTCTAGTTCTTCAGCCAATTCCTTCGCAGTTAAAGTGGCACTTTTAAATCCTGTCTTTCTATATTCTTTTAAGAAAGTGCAGCATTTTGCAGCATTTCTGTGCATTTACTGAGATCTATATCTGTTGATTGTAGAGATTACTGCATTCATTTATTATAAAACTAACAACCCGCCCTCGCTTCACTTCGGTTCAGTCATCTTACCCGCCTAGTTCCCTTAGAAGGTAAAAATTAACAAATGCTCTTTATTCATTTTTGCTGAAGAGTATTTTCCGTGTGATGACGTAATAAGAATACAATTCACCACCCCTTCTCCTACCCGTGGCTGTCGTAGGAGACGACTAAGAGATTATAATATGCATACTACATCTATGCAAGAGAAGAAAAGTTCGAAACTAAAACCTATGGCAACACATCTGACCAACGTGGTATAGTAGGTCATTTTCCCTCTCATAATGGAGGTGGCTCGAGCCGAACAGTGGGATGTATAAGGGTTGAAATGATGAACGAAGAGTATTTAAGCAAAAAGTAAAGAAAATCGATGACGAATTTTGTCTCCTCATACAAACTTTGCTACTGCGGATCACCTCTTAGGGGTTGAATTCCAAAATATCATTTCTTAATGGGTCCTACGTCACAAAATAAAATTACAGTCAAAATTGCATGTTTCTAGCTTCAGTAGTTTCAGCTCGGCGTTAATGAGTTAGTCGACCTACTTTTTCATACCCTTTATATTTACACCCTTAGAGGGTGAAAATTAAGAAATGCTGAAACTCGTGTTCATTTATTTTTATTAAATAGTATTTGTGGGTAATTTGAAGAGAATCGATGTAGATTTTTTTTCGCCTTATACAAACTTTGTTACTGCGGTTTACCCCCTAGGGGTTGAATTTCAAAAAAATCCTTACTTAATGGGTTTCTACGTCACGCAAAGAAACTAATGTCAAAAGTTCATGTTTCTGGTTTCAGTAGTTTCGGCTCTGTGATAAGTCAGTAAACTGACATCTTTCTACCTATTTTACCCCCTTCGAGGATGAAAATGGACAAACGCTGAAACATGTGTTTATTTATTTTTATTAAAGAGTATTTGTGCTTAATTTGAAGACAGTAGCTAAAGATTTTTTTTTCTTTCCATACACTTTACCGTTGCGTTTCACCCCCTTAGGCACTGAATTTCAGGGGGGCGCGGCCGGAGCACCTCCTCGTGGTGCTCCCTGGTAACGTCCATTTGGACGTCATGCGTCCATTTGGACGGCCAAGATTCCGGCAGGGGGGGGGTCTCCGCGTGCGGCTCTGATGGCAGAGCGCACGGCGGATCTGACCCGGGGCCAATGGGGCGGATGTGCCTCATGGCACTCCGTCGCCAGGGACGGTTGCGTCACGGCCCGGGGCGTGACGGGTCGGTCGCTCGCGAGCGGCCAGACCCGGAAGGCCCAAACCGTAATCCTGAATGGGGGAGTCAGGACCGGGGGTCTTCGGACCGCGGGGAAGAAAACCCCTATAAAAAATCACCCCAATCTTAAGTTTGGCCACTCGGCGAGGAGATGTATGACTGGTGGGTTAAGAAGCGCGCGAGCGTCCAGTCGTTAGAGTGGTAGTCAAGACGAGACTTAAAAATGACCAAAAACCATGGCAGGTGTTCAAACGGGCGTACATACTCCAGAGGGTCCCGGCCACGCCGGGGAGTGTGCTGGTGGTGCTGCTGCACTGTGCTGGTTTCTGAGCGCGAGAGCACACAGTCACCAGCACAGTCAGTCTCCACACGTATGGGAGGGAGATAACAACTGCTTTGAGAGCCGAGAGCCCGGCACACCATCAAGAGGCTCACCGGGGGGAGGGGATAGAAGTGAAGGAGAAGAGGAAGAAGAAGAAGCTCACGGCTATGGGGCGAGTCCGTGCCCAAGCGCTCCGCGACAAGAAGAAGCGGGAGCGGAAGTTGGCAGGCGCCATTGCTGCGCGCGACGAGGGTGGCAGCATTGCTGCTGCAGGGCCGTCGCGGGACGGGGGCGGCGTTGCTGCCCAGCCGTCGGAAGAGGAGAGGGAGAGGATGGAGACCTCAGCAGGGCTGCCGCGTGAGGAGAGCGGCAGCAGCAGCGGGTCCGAGCACGAGGGCGGCATTGCCGCAGAGCCGTGCATAAGAGTAGCAGGCGACAGCTCCGAAACGAAGCTGTCGAGCGATGAGGGCGGCACTGCCGCAGAGCCGTCGCAGAATGAGGGCGGCAGTGCCGCAGGGCCATCCGATTGTCAGGAGACGGAGACGGCATCGGAGATGGTGCTGACGGACGTGGGCGGAAGTGCCTCAGAGCCGTCCGCCGAGGAGAGCAGCACCCCCTGGATACAAGTCGGCCGGAGTAGGGACGAGGGCGGTGGATGCGCCGCTAGTAGGGAGTTGTTAGGCGGGCCGTCGGTTGAGGGTTCCGTTAGGCCGTCGTCGTCGCCGTCGTCGCCATCGTCGTCGCCGAGGAAGAGGACGGAGAGGGCTGCAAAGGCGCCAGCCCCAGCCCTAAGTGCGAGGAAAAGGGAGGAGGCCCTCCCCCCGAGACCCTGGAAGCACCCCCTGCAAGAGGGTGGCCACTCCAACACCGACTCGGAGGGGAGTTCCATCATCATGCCTCCTCCCAAGGTCCCGACCATGCGCCGGGGGCGCAGAGGCCGAGGATTGGTGGTGGCGGCGAGGGCGGGGACACCGGGTCCGGCTGGCCACGGTGGCGAGGTGGCGGCCCTTCAGGCCGCGAACGCCCGCCTTAGTGAGGAGGTCTCCGGCTTGCGGGAACGCAACCGCAAGCTGGAGACGGAGCTATCGGCGGTGCGACGGGAGAACCGCGGGTTGGCCAAGGAGATGGCCGACCTGTGGGTCCAGTTCGCGCGCCTGGCGCCGGCCACGCCACTGGTGCCAGCCTCGCTACCAAAACGGGCTGCGCTGGGGAGGGCGGGCCCGTCGTCTGCGTCTGTGGCGCCGGCTGCGCCCGTCGCGGCTGCTGCGCCGGCAGCGCCCGTCGCGGCTTCGGCGCTTCCTCCCCTCGTCGTGGTCCCTCCGCCGGCTCGTGGCCGCGGGAGACCTCGGAAGGGAGAGGAGCCGCCGCCCGACGAGATGCACGGCGTGTCGGAGTCGGCGGTACGCATCATCCTAGCCCGAGTAGGGGTGATGGTGGATGCACGTATCGCCGCCGTAGCGGCCAGGCTCCCGCCTGAGCCGCCCCTCCAACCGCCGCTCGCCGCGGACAAGGCGAGATGGCCGCAAGCGTCAGCTCCCACCCCGCTGCCCTGTCAGGGTGGCCGCGTGGTGAGCTACGCTGCGGCCGCGGCCGAGCCCAAGGGGGCCAAGAAGGCCGGCAAGGTGCCGGCTCCCGCCGAGGCCGGGCCGCGGCCGGCGCCAGCAGCTGCACAGCAGGCGCCGGCCAGCGCACCCGCGACCGCTCCTGCTGCGCTCAGCGCTGCTGCCAGGCTCGAACAGGGCTGGCAGGTGGCTGAGTGGAGCAGGAAGGCACGTGGCCAGAAGCGGAGAGCGGCGGTCAAAAGTGCCGCCGTGGCCGCCGCTCCCCAGGCGGGAGCCGGCAGGAAGGGGAAAAGGTCGCGCAGGGGCCTCAAGTCGCCGAAGACGGCCGCGGTGGTCATCACCGTGCTGCCTGAGGCGGCTGAGAGGGGCCTCAACTATGAGGCCGTCCTAAAACGCGCCCGGCGGGAGCTGGACGTCTCCGACATCGGGGGCGTCGAGGCGAAGACCCGCAAGGCCCGGACAGGGGCTCGAATACTCGAGTTCCCTGGGGCCGAGGGCGCGAAGACGGCCGATAGTTTGGCCACGATGCTGAGGGGGCTGTTCGGGCCGGAGGATGGTGTCCGAATCGCCAGGCCTGTCAAGTGCGCAGAGATGCGCCTGACGGGCTTGGACGATTCCGTGACGGTGGAGGACGTCCGGGAGGCCATTATGGCGCGTACCGGATGTGCCTCGGACACCGTCCGGATTGGCACCATCCGCACTGGTCCGGGCGGCGTCGGTGCTGCCTGGGTGTCCGGTGGAGTCGGTCAAGCAATTGGCCGACTCAGGCAGGCTCCTCGTGGGCTGGAGTTCGGCGCGGGTAACCGTGCTGGAGCCCCGGCCCGCGAGGTGTTATAAGTGCATGGCGGTCGGGCATACCCGACCGACATCCAGAAACTGCTTTGACTGCAGCGGGCTATGTTTCCGTTGCGGTCAGACCGGGCACCAGGCGGCATCGTGCTCTGCGGTGCCCTACTGCCCCGCGTGTGCGGCAGGCAATAGGCCTGCCAAACACCGCATGGGCTCTGGGGACTGCAGACCCCCGGCATCGGCCCCGAAGGGGCGGGACGGCCCATCGACCGGGCCAGTCCCCGCTCCGAGCGCGGCCCAATCGCCCGTCAGCGCGGAGGAGGTGACGATGGATACGGACCGTTAATGGACCCCGTATCCATTCGTCTCCTCCAGGCCAACCTCAACACACCGCCGGTGCGCAGGACGTGTTCCTGCAAGCCATGGCGGAGTGGTTGATAGAAGTAGCCGTAGCCGCGGAGCCGTACGTGGTGCCCGACCGGCCTAACTGGTTGGGTAGCACCGATGGCACCGTGGCAATCGTCGCCTCCACGTCGTGGCCTTCGTCGCCTCTGACCCTTAGGGATAGGGGCGTCGGATACGTCGCGGCGGACTACGGGGAGATTACGCTCCTCGGAGTCTATCTCTCCCCTAACTGGAGTGTGACCGATTTCGAGGCCTCCTTCACCATCATGGAGGCCTCGTTACGGCGAATGGCATCGCGCCAGGTCTTCGTCTTGGGGGACTTCAACGCCAACTCCGTGGCGTGGGGGTCTCCCCGGACGAAGGACCGAGGACGGGCGATCGAGGAGTGGGCGGCGGCACTGGGCCTCTGTTTGCTGAACAGGGTCTCGGTGCATACGTGTGTGCGACAACGGGGCGGGTCGATAGTGGACCTTTCGTTCGCTAGCCCCGAGGTCGCCGCACGCGTGGGGAGCTGGCGCGTCGTGGAGGAGGTGGAGACCTTGTCGGACCACCGGTATATCCGGATGGAGGTCTCCCCGGCAATCCCGACGCCCAGCAGGAGTCACGGGGCGGATGGACGTCCTGCGTTCCCGCGATGGGCTGTGGGTCGTTTAGACCGGGACCAGCTGGCGGAGACAGCCATCGTTTACTCGTGGCTGTCCTCTGCCAACCAGTCGGAAGGGGTAGACGCCGAGGCTGGCCGCATCCGCAGTGCGTTGACGCAGATCTGCGATGCGGCCATGCCCCGGGTATGGCGTCCGCCCCCGAGGAGGGCGGTCCACTGGTAGTCCCGGGAGCTGGCGGATCTCCGGGCCGCGTGCATTCGCGCCCGGAGGGCCTACACCCGCAGCCGGCGGCGCCAACGCGACGCGGAGCGGAAGGCCTTGCTGTATGAGGTACCGCAATGCGCGGTCGGCCTTCAGGCTGGCCGTCCGCTCCGCCAAGGACGTCAGTCGGCAGGAGATGCTGGACGGTCTCGACCGTGACCCCTGGGGACGCCCCTATCGCGCGGTGCTGAATAAGCTCCGCGCCCGGGGCCTTCCCCTCACCGAGACTCTCCAGCCCAGCCTTTACACCTGGGTCGTCGAGGATCTGTTCCCGCGGCGGGCGGAACACACGGCCCCGGTCATGGCTCCGCCAGACACTGACCGGGAGGCCGACGACGACAGTGTTCCGCCCATCACGGAACCCGAGATGGGAGTGGCGGTGGCGCGCATGTGCGCAAAGTCCACCGCCCCCGGGCCCGACGGTGTTCCTAACCGCGTGTTGGGCCTGGTCCTCGACCACCTGGGTCCCCGCCTCAGGGAGCTGTTCGACGCGTGTTTAGCGTCCGGACGGTTCCCTGGGTGCTGGAAGGAGGGAAGGCTGGTGCTCCTGCCGAAGCCGGGACGGTCTCCGGGGTCGCCTTCGGCCTACAGGCCTATCGTGCTGCTCGATGACATGGGCAAGCTACTGGAGAGGGTGGTAGCTGCCCGCATCGAGCGGCACCTCGTCGGCACGGGGCCCGATCTGTCGGACGCCCAGTTTGGGTTGTTGAGATCCGCCGCCGGCGACTGGGGCGGCGCAGGCGCAACTACCTGTGCCTCATGCCGCCCTAGCCGAGGCCGCGGGTGACGTGACTGGGGATTAGTCCGTCACCCGCCGAGAGGCCGACCGCGTGAGGAAAGACCGACGTCCTCCCCGAGGAGGGGACGTCGGTCGATGGGAGGGTACCCCGCGTAGGGGGTATTCCGTCGGGCCGACCACTGACGACAAGTAAACCTGCTCCGGTGGTCGGCCCAACGACGAAGGCGAGGTGGTTTTCGGGTGGGTTGCGGGAGTTGTGTGCTTAAGCCCCTCTGTCGCCCCGGACGGAGTGGTGCGGAGGCGCGCCGATCGCAGCCCACCCACAAAAAAAAAAAAGAAAAAAAGGCACTGAATTTTAAAAAATCTTTTCTTAGTGGATGCCTACGTCACGAAATGAAACTACGGTCCAAATTTAATTTTTCTAGCTTCAGTAGCAGTATATACATACAGGACGTTCCTGTTCACGGACAGGTGTTACGAACAGGGTTACGAACACTGTTACGAACAGGGTGTTCCTGTTCCTCCTTCCACCCTGTTCCTTTATATGTATATTATTGTTAAAGCCCCCACAACACCCCTTGCAGGTGGAATTTCGTAAAATTCGTTCTTAGCTGACCTCTACTCGACGAAAGGAATATTTCTACCAAATTTCAAGTCTATACGCCTTATGGTTCCAGAGATATGGTGATGAGTCAATATATCGCTCGCAAAACCCGCCTCTCCTATATATATAAACTCATTTGCAAAAAAAACGGGCGGTTTTGATTTTCATTCATATTTAAAAAGATACAATACCAAAAAGGTTTCAATCGTTTGTACACGTTACTGGCCGGTTTTAAAAATGCTGTGGTATTTAAAAAAGTACGTTCTAAATTCAATTTTTCATTTGATGTTCATTTTTACAGAAAACCCCTTTTTATCCTACATTTTTGGCGCGAAGTTCCAGAAGTTAACATCGACTTTCATAACTTTTATTCAATTTTTATCGATTAATTTCATATCCTTGACTGTCAAAGCTTTATTTAATGCTGTTTGGCTGTATCAAAAATGGTAGATAAAGTGGTAAAAGCTACCAAAATTATCGCGCTGCTTGAAGAGGGTTGCAGCCAATGTTTCGTGGCTAGGAGGCTAAATGTTAGTCGCTCGACAGTCCAAAGGACCTGGCAGCGATATCAGGAGACTGGTTCCGTCGAGAGAAGGCCTGGTTCTGGAAGAAAACCATGTACCCAACCACGGGATGATCATTTTCTTGTGAGTCGCGCATTGAGAAATCGCAAATCTTCGTATGTGGATCTTAAGAACAACCTCCAAGAAATAAGAAATGTGCATATTAGTCTATGGACGGTCAGGAGGAGGCTTCTCGCTGCCAATATACGCAGTCACCGCCCGGCCCGCGGCCCCAAATTACTCCGTGAGCACAGAGTTCACAGGCTTAGGTTCGCTAGAAATTGTGAATCATGGACTCAAGACGATTGGAATAGGGTTTTGTTCTCTGATGAAGCCAGGATATCTCTGTTCGGTGAAGATCGACGTCGGCGAGTGCTAAGAAGACAAGGAGAACGCTTTGCAGAGGCATGTTTCGAAGAAATCACACCTTATGGTGGGGGCTCTGTTATGTTTTGGGCAGGAATAAATTCAATGGATCGTACAGAGTTAGTCTTCATTGAAAACGGCTCACTGACTGGGCATCGATACATAACGGAAGTTCTAATTTCTCATGCACAACCCGCATTGGCCGCTCTAGGTGAAGACTCGATTTTTATGGACGACAATGCTCGCGCCCACCGATCCCGCGATGTTAATGCGTATGTGCAAGAGGTCGGCATTCGTCGTTTGGATTGGCCAGCTCGAAGTCCCGACCTCAATCCCATAGAGCATGTCTGGGACGTTCTGAAACGGCGTGTGAGATCAGTACACCCGGCTCCGCAGACCATCAGAGAGCTGAAGAATGTGATTACTGCGGAGTGGGAACGTATTCCGCAAGCAAGTATCCGGGATATACTCGCTAGCATGCTCAGACGAATTCAAGCTGTGATTTTAGCTAGAGGGGGTCACACTCGATACTAAACATTTATCTGCTTTTACTTTATTAAAGAAAAACAAACAAAAAAACTTTTTTATTTTTACTTCATGAGCATATGCACTACTAGCGAATATACACTACTAGCGAGGTTTAGCATTATTTCCCATAAATTGTATCTAAATTTTATGAAATACTGATGAAAACGATTATTTTCTTATTAATTTAGCAAATTGTGTGGATAAAACTACCTATAATTATCAAACAAAGAAATATTAACATTTGAAATGGTTCATTGCTTAGGTGCCCGTTTTTTTTGCAAATGAGTGTATATAGATAAACTTAAATGTGTCCACTTATGTAAAGAATAAGAATGAGCAGAATGTGTTCAAATAAAATGTAAAAAAGAAATAGAAAATGTGTTTCTCTACGGTCGGGGATTCCCGGTAAATGAACTGCATGCAGTGCTTCGATCAAACGGATTGAACACTGCGTTCCATTCAAGTGTAGCCAACATAAATTTGCCCTAAATTTAGGGAATTTACGAATACGTAGAACTGACGCAATAAGCGAGAATATATAGAGAGGTGCTTTCAGCGCTCCTTTCGTGTCTGGCGCCCTGGGCAGTCGCCCAAGCGCGCCCTACCATAACGCCGCTACTGCATAAATCTAACAATGCTTATGACAGCCCATCTAGGTGAACTGAAGAAAGTTTAAAAGTCTCGTGCACTTGCACATTTCTAATTCTTCCGCGGTAGTAGTACAGGCTGAAGGGCCACCAGGTAATTAGAGTTATATCGCTTCTTATGATGTCCTAAGTTCAACAATTAAAAAAAAGAGCGTGTGTACAAAGTTCGCATGGCAGAAATGAAACTTCTTTACCCTTTGTCCTTTATTTCATTTTCTCGGCGGCTGAATCTGAATCCTATATATTTACGTGTTAATGTCTCTTTGGAATAGCTTATTCATTTCATCGAGTTTGAAATCACAACGATTCTAAAGAAGTTGCACTTCAATAAAATAAAACGAAAAAGGGCCAGCAATAGACACGAATAAGTTGTACTTTTTCTTAAAAACCTCTTTGAAAATAATTAAAATTTCAGTATAAACATAACATCACTCTTTTTCAAAATAATTTCCAAATTAATATAAATGTCACTTTAACTCCCTTTCAAAACGAGAGTTGAAGTTACACTTGTAATGAATTACTTCAACTCTCCATTAAAAATATTACCAATTCGTTGTTTGATGTTTTCCTGTTTGGCATTCAGGTGAAATTATGTACGTCTTATGCGAGTATACACGAAAGACCTTATATCGAATGCAGACTACCAATAATTTGTCTATCCATGGCTTTAGATAACTGACTTCATCTAAATACAGTAAAATATTGTATTTTGTATGTATTTTTAAACAACTTTAACATAAATGTGCTTATCAAACAATAAAAAAAAAATCAGAAGATATATAGCAGCAACTCTCTTTAAAAATAATTGCCAATTCAGTAGACACAAACATAACTTCGAATAGCTAATAAGAAAATTAAACTTGAGATCTCAGCGTAACAGTCTATTTGATACTTTGTTTTTGGGTGGGCTATGGATAATACACACGCCGTCCATTCCGTCCGGGGTGTCGAAAGGGCAGAATGCGGGTCCATAACCCACCGTAATCCCTCCCCTTCCCCACTCGGCCGACCACCAGTACCGAGTTCCTTGTCATGTCATCCATAGCCAGCCCGGCGGCAATCTTTTTAATACTACGCTATGAACTACGATTACATTGTACTTACAAATTATACAAAATTAACAGTTATTTATTAGATTTAAGGAATGTTATTATACATTCTATTGTATTAAGTACTTTTACGTCATTGATAAATTGTTATAATAATTTGAATATTTTTGACTGTAACGCCATATTGGTTATGTGTGGCCACGAAGAATATCATAGAGGAAGGTTATAACGATTTTACCAAAGATGGCGTTGTGATTAAGTTGCCGGTTTGACTAGAAATTGCTGCGGTTGGTATAGAGTTTTCTTTCGAGTTTTCCCTCTCTTGCATACATATCGAGGTGTGAAAGGCTATTTGGTTTAAACGACATCTAGGGTCACCCTATTGAGTTATATATATATTCGGAATCAATGAATTTTTCGCCGTCGAATGATACCGAGTTCATTAAAATCAGAGCACTTTTTTTCATACGCTGAACTTTTTTACACTTTCCATACGCTGAAGAACGCGGGCTTAAAGTAATTGTATTAAGCGACATTTATCTTTGTAACTAAAGGTACGTTTTATTTAGTATTAGCATCAAGAATTCGATGTTTTTAATTGAATTTTAATTAAATTTACCCCATTCAAATAGCTCAAGAAGTTTATTTGTTATGATTTTTTTTCTAAAATTTTAAACTTTAAACGGCTCTCCTGGATTTACAAAAATGTCGCTTAATCCAAATAGCCTTTTATCCCTCGATGTTATATTCGTATATATTCCTTAGTCGACTTTTACAATAATTGCGGGCAAGAAAAGGGATGGTGAATTGTATTCTTACTCCGTCACCACACGGAAATAGTGTGTAGAAGTATTACATATCGGTTATTAACCATTGCCAGAAACAGCAGATAACGCTTATGGAACTATGAACTGTAAATAAAACTACTTTACGGACTTTAACGCGTTTGTATTTGATTTTTGATTGATTAAAGATTCGATCACTTTACAGCGTTCATGGTCATGGGTGACGTGACCGGCGAATTAGTTCGTCACCCGCCGAGAGGCCGACCGCGTGAGGAAAGACCGACGTTCTCCCTGAGATGGGGACGTCGGTCGATGGGAGAATACCCCACTAGGTGGTATTCCGTCGGGTCGACCACTGACGACAAGTAACCCTGCTCCGGTGGTCGTTCCAACGACGAAGGCGACGTGGTGTTCGGGTGGGTTGCGGGTGTGCGTGCTTACGCCTCTCTGTCGCCCCGGACGGAGTGGTGCGAAGAGAGCGCGGACCGCGACCCACCACAGAAAAAAAAGCGTTCATGGTCACGGGCGGACTAAGATGGCCCGTGACTACAAACGTTGCATTACGCGATAAAATCCGTAAAATAATTTTGTTTACAATGTGTAATGCTCGCGAAAACATCAGAAATCATTATGAACTATTAACGCCTATGACTTTAGAATTAAATTTCCACAAAACTCGTTTCTCATGGCCCAATTATCGTAACATACAATTTAATAGATTGCCATTGAACCGTAAACAATTGTGTTTGAACAATCGGCCATTTATTTAATCAAATGAAATGTTGTTAATCATATTTCAATGAATCATAATTAGTTTTAAATTAAATTTGAAACTCCAGACATGTGGAATATAGCAATATTGTTTATTTTGGTAAGTTTTTATATAATAATAAATAGTTTTACATACTTTAAGGAAAAGAAAGAAAGATAAAAAAGAAAGGTGGTACCACTGGTAATATTTTTATATGAATAAAAAGAGTCCTTTTTTTGGGGTGGGCTACGGTCAGCGCATCCGCGCCCGGCTCCGTCCGGGGCGACAAAGGGGCGGCGCGCGGCCCGGTAACCTACCCGTGGCACGTCGCCTTCGCTGTTAGGCTGACCACCAGTGCAGGGTGACTTGTCGTCAGGGGTTGGCCCGACGGAATACCCCTTGAGGAGTACCCTCTCCTCGACCGATGTCCCCCTTCTCGGTGATGGCTTCGGTCATCGTAAAAAGAGTCCTAGAAAACGATGAAAAAAGAAAGAAAAAATACTTATTCAGTTCTCGTTAAATTTAATAAAAGAGCACAAATATAACTATTGAAAATAACTTCTTACATAAAATAATTTAATTTTAAGGAGAAACAAAAATGGCTAGCGGTTTAGCTCGTGCTACTTCTCATTAAAGAAATAGCGCTAATATTCTGTCAACATCTAGTATATCCTCGTACATAACTATGAGACTAACAAAAACCTCGGAGGAACATTATATGGCTCTCTAAGTTCTTTTGATATAAAAGAAAAAATGTATCACAAGATTTATAGGTAAACCAATAAACCGCAGGGCAGCTTGTGGCGTGCTGAATGTGAGTTCTACCCCGGACTCTCTAAATGTAGGCTCTATACCCAAGCTCAAATTCGTTCAATGTGATATTTAGCGGACTATGTTCGGGATTTCTCTGCGAGATAGAATCCGGAATACGAAAATCCGCAGAAGAACGGGTGTAACCAACATAGCACGAAGAATTAGCATGCTGAAGCGACGATGGGGAGGACACAGCGCTCAACGAACCGACAACCGCTGGGTAAGAAAGGTTCTCGAGTGGCGACCACGTATCGAACGACGCAGTGTAGGATGCAATCCACTAGGTCGACCGATAATCTGCTGAAAGTTTCTGGGTGTCATTGGATGCAGGCGTAATATGAGGGGGGCCTACGTCCAGCAGTGGAGAGCGATAGGTTACAATGGTGATGATAATTGCCATGAAACACTGGTAGAATAACTTTTAGAGACCTTCAAGCGATAATTTTTGACCATTATCTCTTTAACTGTTTTAGATACCTCTCTGTCATGGCAACCCATTGAAAATTGGTAAGTTGAATCTATATTCTAATAATAACTTTATTTATATACTTTAAAAATAAAACCTTAAAGCTTGATAGAAAAAACAAAAATAGGAAAAATCGCGTTTTTTGTATGGGCCTTAAATTATTTATTTTATTTTGTTTTTAGTATTTATTGTTATAGCGGCAACAGAAATACATAATTTGTGAAAGTTTCAACAGTCTAGTTAACGCGGTTCTTTAGATACAGCCTGATGACAGACAGACGGACGGACAGACAACGTAGTCTTAGTAATTGGGTCCCGTTATCGTTACCCTTTGGGTACGTAACCCTAAGTGTGTGTGTACGTTATGTATTTCATCATTGATTGAGATTCATATACATGCCGCAGCTGGGCTCTAATGGGAGCGAAATTTACTGACTATATACAGAATGTATCAGATTATGGGGCAACTGGTCAAACGGGAGTTAGGCAATGGTGGTAGGAACCCATAAAAAAAATTTTAACGAAAAATATCGATTCGTTAAGAAATTAGAGACATGTAAAATTTTCAATTTTGTCATCGCTTTTTCGTGTAAATCTGATTGAAATGTATAAAGTCAATGATACTTAATACGCAACATATTCATACTTTGTTAAATGCTCATTAGAAATTGAATAAATCAATGATTACGTTCACATAAGCAAGACAAACTTCGCTTTAAAACAACTGATCGGCCTATGGTCATTGACCGCTTGCCGTTGTACCTACATGTCATTGAAGCGTTTGCGCAATTCTAGGTATAAATGAATGAAATTATACTGTCGAAGCTTTACATGCCTACATGTATTCTGTCTGTACACGCCTACATAATACGACTCTTAGACACATTTTTTTGAAATCACTATAATTTTTATGTTATATTGTTTTTGTGTAATGTACATTCTAATTACGATCTATGACCGTTAAACTACAACATACTCGAACAGTTGCCCCATAACCTGATACACCCTGTATACACCGTGAAATCTAATTGTTTTTCCAAAACGTACATACTCAGTTAATGATATAGAACCATACTATAGCATTTATTCAATAAAATAAAAACGTAAATTCTTGTCATTTGTAATCCCGGACGTTTCCTTAAAATATCATTTTTGCATAACTGTAACATGTGGTTAAGGGCATCGACCGTAGGTACGGTAGCATGCTAACTGACCTATTAAAACATAGACCAAGGTCGCGCGACTCGGGCGCACCACAAAAGAAGAAAGGGGTGCGGGACGCGAGCGGGTGACGTGCGACACCGAGCTCCTAGGTGTTATGTCTAAAATTATTTTATTTTACCTGTTATTGTGATTTAATACGAATGCTATGTCGTAGGCATGTTGGGAACAATACCGTTGCATGTCAGACAAACTTAAGAATGTCTAATTATCGGATTTGTTTTTCTAATTGTATTATGTTTTTAGTTATGTGGGGATATTAAGAATGATTAACTGAGTACATACGTTTCAGGAAAACAGCCAATTAGATTCCACGGTGTATAAATTATCATTCATCATCATCATCATTTCAGCCTATTGCCGTCCACTGCTGGACGTAGGCCTCCCTCATATTGCGCCACAATGTGCGGTCCTGTGCCGCCTGCATCCAACGACGCCCAGCAACTTTCACTAGGTCGTCGGTCCACCTAGTGGGGGGGCGTCCTACACTGCGTCGTCCGATGCGTGGTCGCCACTCGAGAACCTTTCTTCCCCAGCGGTTGTCGGTTCGTCGAGCGATGTGGCCTGCCCATTGCCACTTCAGCGTGCTAATTCTTCGTGCTATGTCGGTTACACCCGTTCTTCTGCGGATTTCTGTATTCCGGATTCTATCTCGCAGAGAAATCCCGAGCATAGCCCGTTCCATAGCACGCTGAGCGACTTTGAGCCTTGATATGAGGCCTACATTTAGGGACCACGTTTCCGTGCCGTAAGTCATCACTGGTAACACACACTGGTCGTAGACCTGTGTTTTCAGACACTGAGGTATGTTGGACGAGAAGATCCTCTTAAGTTTCCCGAACGCTGCCCAACCGAGTTGGATCAGCCGACGAATCCAACTCGGTTGGGCAGCGTATAAATTAACCACACCCTTATTCTAAATATTAAAATAATACCTTTTGTGGATCTTTAAAAATGTGAGAATAAATATTTCACATATTTAGAGATAAGAATAAAGTATGAATACGTGTGTGTATGCATAATAAGTGAATAATAAGCGCCTCCCATGTATACTCAGGTGCGTGTAACCTGCGCGTGCGCATATGCGTCTGTGCGTATATTTATTTTTGCTTCTCGTATTAATATGGAGAAGGAAAATTCGATATAAAACCCTATATCCGCCTGACCAGCGTGATATAGTATACCATTAGTTATATATTTTTAACGGAATTACCCCTAGTGGGGTACCCTCCCACCGACCGACGTTCTTCCTGAGGGGGGGAACTCGGTCGATGGGAGGGTACCCCATTAGGGGGTATTCCGTCGGGTCGACCACTGACGACAAGTAACCCTGCTCCGGTGGTCGATCTAACGATGAAGGCGACGTGGTGTTCGGGTGGGTTGCGGCTGTGTGTGCTTACGCCCCTCTGTCGCCCCGGACGGAGTGGTGCGAGGAGTGCGCCGACCGCGACTCACACTAAAAAAAAGGGATATAATATGTACGTAACATCTATGCAAGAGAAGGAAAACTCGAAATGAAACCCTATACCAATATGTCTGACTAGCATGGGTGAAATAGGTCAAATTCCCTTCCATTGTGGAGGAGGCCCGAGCCCAGCAGTAGGACGTATGTGGGCTGCGATGGATGGTGATAGAGTAAGAATGCAATTCAGATCCCCATCTCTTCCCCGTGTACGTCGTGAAGTCGACCAAGGGTTAATATGCAGATATCAAAAACAAAGCTAAGGAAAATACTCGAAATAAAACTTTATACCAAACTGCTTGACCAGCATGGTATAGTAGGTCAAATTTCCCTCAAAAGTAGGAAGCTCGAGCCTAGTAGTAGGTACGAATATCAACTGTGATGATGGTTTAACTGTCGGGTCGCTAGATCTTCTTTATTCGTCATTCATCATCATTTCAGCCCATACACGTCCCACTGTTGGGCTCGAGCCTCCTCCACAATAGGAGGGAATCCGACCTTACTATACCATGCTGGTCAGACAGGTTGGTATTTTTTTATTTTTTTTATGGGTAGGCTATGGTATGCGCACGCGCGGTCAAGTGCGTCCGAGGCGATGAAAGGACGGCGCGCGGGCCCATAACCCTCCCGTACCCACGTCACCTCGTTGTTGGGCCGACCACCGGAGCAGATGTGACTTGTCGTCAGTGGTCGGCCTGACGGAATACCCTTTAGGGTAACCTCACCTCTCGACGTCCTGGGACGTCGGTCGCCGTCGCGCGGTCAGCCTCTCTGCGGGTGACGGACAATTACCCGGTCCGATCACCCGCGGCCTCGGCTAGGGCGGCATTAGGCGCAGATACTCACGCCTGCGCCGCCCGAGTCGCCGGCGGCGGAACGTGTCGCCGAATAGGAGCTCTACTCGCACACGATCCGCCGCCTCCTTCCATGAGATTACGGCCTCACAGAAGGCGGCGACCGCGTCCCAGTTCCTGACGCTGACGAGCATCTCCCTGGCGATGGTCGGCAGCGCCAGGTCGGCACCGATAATCGCGACGAGTTCACGGCGCTCCTCCTTAAACGCGGCACACACCTCGAGCGTGTTCTGCGCCGTGTCCTCGTCGCAACTGCAGGGGTGGCAGGACGGTGTGCTCTCCCTCCTGACTATCTTGTGCAGGTATTTCGCGAAGTAACCGTGCCCCGTAAGCACCTGCACCAGTCGGAAGGAAAGCACCCCGTGCATCCGCTCCAACCACTCCATCAGCACCGGCCGAAAGGCCTCGACGGTAGACAGGTTGGTATACGGTTTCATTTCGAGTGTTTCTTCTCTTGTATAGATGTTATATGCGTATTATATCCCTTAGTCGTCTTTTACGACATCCACGGGTAAGATAGGGAGTGGTGAATTGTATTCTTACTCCGTCACCACAGGGAATGTCCTTTATTAAGTTATTAAATTCCATAATTGAACTCTCATTTTAAGGCTTGCCATGCCAACTAATCATGAGGTTTAAAAATATAATGTGTCTATTATATTTTTAATTAAAATCATTTAAAAGGTTGTTTCTCCGTGTGGTGACGGTGTAAGAATACAATTATACCAAAAAAAGGTTTAAGTATCACTTTAGATATTATATTCTATGAAATTAAGTTAACGTAAAATTGAATGAGTCATTTATTCGGGGAATTATTTTTGAAATAAAATCCTCTAGGGGTTTTACCGACCTTGGGTTATTCCGTCGGGCCAACCACTGAAGTCAAGGAACTCTGCACCGGTGGTCGGTCCAACGACGAAGGCGACGTGCTATACGGGTGGGTTGCGGGTGTGCGTACTTACGCCCCTCTGTCGCCCTGGACGGAGGCAGGCGAAGAGTGCGCCGACCGCAACATACCACCAAAAAAGAAAACAAAAAGGGGTTTTACCGCGTTATTATTTTAATTCGGCTCTCCCAACATATTATAATCTTTACAATATATCTGGAAGGATTTCTGATACACATTCTTCATTCACCATTACCAAGCTTAAACGTGGTTGTCATAAAAGACGACTAAAGCCGATATCAGACGAGTCATTGTTTGTTTATTTTTGATTTTCATTTTGCATCTTTCACTCGAAGTGACGCATCTAAACATAAAATGAAATATTAGTGCCGAATGAATTCATTAGTGAACCGATTCAACAATGTTGGATATTGGCTTTCGGCATCTTTCACTCGCACTCCGAATGAACGAGAAATGAACGGTCTGAACACTGAGAGAACGTTCATTCGAGTTCTGTCATTTTGTTTCGAGTTCTGTAGCCGAAGGATATTTTTTCTGCGTTGCGTTGCACTGGTCGCACGTGACAAAATAGTCGAACAAAATACATTGCTTTTTTGGAGAATTTTAAAAACTACCATTGCCTTTGAAACCACAAAATTGAGGAATATAAATGTATTTGAAGCTCCTAATAAATTTCTTCTTTCAATCCATAGTCGCACCCACAACCGTTTATATTTTCTTTGCTTCTTTTTGTTACTCTTTGATTAAACGATCACAAATTAAAGTAATTCCAAAACGCACGACTTCATTTGATAGCATATTGTAAGAAAAGAGTAGTGAATGTTCTTTTTTAAATCATGCCCTCTTAGCTGTTTGAACACAGAATGAAAGAAAAATGAACATTCATTCGTGTCAACAATCACTCGATTGAACCGTCTGTTATCAGCTTTGGAGATATAATATGCGTATAAGATCTGTGCAAGAGATGGCAAACTGGAAATAAAACCCTACACTAACGCGTCTGACCAGCTTGGTATAGTAGGTCAATTTTACTCGTATCCAGGACGAAACTCAAGCCCAGCAGTGGGAACCAACGTCCTCCCCGAAGGGCGAATGTCGGTCGATAGGTCGATGGGAGGGTACTCCACTAGGGGGTATTCCGTCGGGCCGACCACTGATGACAAGTAACGCTGCTCCGGTGGTCGGCCCAACGACGAAGGCGACGTAGTGTTCGGGTGGGTTGCGGGTGTGCGTGCTTACGCCTCTCTGTCGCCACGGACGGAGTGGTGCGAGGAGTGCGCAGACCGCAGCCTGCCCAAAAAAAAAAGCCCAGCAGTGGGACGTATATTAGCTGAAATTATGTTTTTATTTTTTAGTACTAGATGTAAATGGCGTAACATATAAAATACCATTTATTCCTGAAACAACAACACCCGTAACAACAAAACCAACAACGATGGCTACGATTCCAACAGCAGCACCGCCTGGTGCCGTTACAACACCTTCAACGAATCCGAAGCCTGGTGACGGTAGAAATAATGACCTGACCAAGGTTCTTGGACGTTTAGTAGGTAAGGAAGTCTTTTATTATTCATTTACAACTAGCAGCCCGCCCTCGCTTCGGTTTCAGTCGCCTTACCCGCGTAGTTCTCATTCCCGTGTGAATACCGGGATAAAATATAGCCTATGTTACTCCTTGATATTATAGCTTTCCAATGGTGAACGAATTTTTGAAATCGGTTCAATGGTTTAAGCGTGAAAGCGTAACAAACAAACAAACAAACATCCTTACTTTCGCATTTATAATATTAGTAAGGATGGTCATTTTGGGTGGATTACCGTCTTCCCTCTATTGTGCTTGATGGCTGCTCTAGTGGTTAACTCGTAATCGGGTGATTCTTGTGAGTTTTGGTCCATATAATTTTCCTTCCCTTTCTTTTTTTGTACTAAATTAAAGAATGAACATAATTTAATTATTTCCAATGTTTACGCGAGTATTACACATCCGTCAAACTCAAATTCAAAAATACTATCATTATAAATGCGAAAGTAAGTTTGTTTGTTTGTTACGCTTTCACGGTTAAACCACCAAACCGATTACAAAAATTCTTTCAACAGTGGAAAGCTATAGTATCAGGGAATAACACAGGATATATTTTATCTCGGTATTCCCACGGGAACGGAAACTACGCGGTTAAGAGACTGAAACCGAAGCGAAGCGAGGGCGAATTGCTAGCTGTAAATAAAACTACTTTACGGATTTTAGCCTGTTTGTATTTGATTTATGATTGCCCGACGTTTCAAACACTTTACAGCATTCATGAATGCTATATAATACTCACACTGAATTATCATTATTTTATATTAAACTAGCAACTCACCCACAGGATATATTTTATCCCGGTATTCCCATGGGAACGGGAACTATGTGGGCAAAACGACTAAAACCGAAGTGAAGCGAGAGCGCGTTGCTCGTCGATGAAAACGTAAAAATTTTATCAACTTGTCCTACTTTTATATGTGTAAATATATTAAGTTATCTATTAATCTATTTCTTACAGATTTGTTAGCATCAGCGTTACACCTATCTACTACGCCTGCAAGTGGCTTGACTACCCCAACAACACCATCACCAGGTGCTGCGACACCGAAAATGCCACCGATGAGTGCTATAACTCAACCAACAACACCCTCTGCGGGTACTGTAACCCCTCCTAAAATGCCACCTTTGAGTGCTATGAGTCAGCCAACAACCCCGTCAACAGGTGCTATGGCGCCTCCAAAAATGCCTAATATGGATGCTGTGCCTCCTCGAAAAATACCTGATTTGGGTGCTATGCCTCCTCCAAAAATACCTGATATGGGTGCTATGCCTCCTCCAAAAATACCTAATATGGGTGCTATGCCTCCTCCAAATATACCTAATATGGGTGCTATGCCTCCTCCGAAAATACCTGATAGGGGTGCTATGCCTCCTCCAAAAATACCTGATATGGGTGCTATGCCTCCTCCAAAAATGCCTAACATGGGTGCTATGCCTCCTCCAAATACACCTAATATGAGTGCTATGCCTCCTCCAAATATACCTAATATGGGTGCTATGCCTCCTCCGAAAATACCTGATAGGGATGCTATGCCTCCTCCTAAGACACCTAATATGGGTGCTATGAATCCCCCAAAAGCACCACCGATGGATGGTTTGACCCCGCCAACAACACCATCAACAGGTGCTATGACACCTCCCAAGGTACCAGCTGCGGGTCCTATGACGCCGCCAACGACGCCATCTGTAGGTGCTGTGAAACCTCCAAAAACACCTAATGTGAGTTCTATGACTACTCCAAAAGTACCACCCTTGGGTAGTTTAACCCCGCCAACAACACCATCATCAGGTGCCATAACACCTCCCAAAATGCCAGCTGCAGATGCTATGACACCTCCAAAAGGACCAAATATGGGTGCTGTGACTGCGCCAACAACCCCGTCGGCGCGTGCTATGACACCATCAAAATTACCAGCGGGTAGTATGAATCCTCCAAAAACTCCAAGTATGGGTGCTATAACACCGCCAAAATTCCCACCCACAGGTGCTATGACTCCACCAAAAGTGCCACCCGCGGGTGCCATGACCCCTCCAAAAACTCCAAGCATGGGTGCTATGACTCCGCCTAAAATGCCACCCGTGGGTGATATGAATCCGCCAAAAATGCCACCCTCGGATGCTATGACTCCGCCTAAAGTGCCACCCACGGGTGATATGCCTCCGCCAAAAATGCTACCCGCAGATGCTATGGCACCTCCAAAAACTCCAAATATGGGTGCTATGACTCCACCAACAACCCCGTCGCCGGGTGCTATAACCCCACCCACAACACCATCTACGGGTGCTAAGAAACCACCAAAAATGCCAGCCGCGGGTGCTATAACCCCGCCAACGACACCATCTACTGGTGCTGCGACTCCACCAAAAGGGCCATCCGCGATAACACCTCCAAATAAGCCTGCAGCCGGTGCTGTGACACCACCAACAACCCCTTTGACGAGTGCTACGACTCCTAAACTGCCATCAGCAACTGTAACAACACAGGCTCCCGGTAAACCTGCCAACGGAGATGGTCCCGCTGTATATGATCTATCGAAATTACCTGGATTTATAGTAGGTAAGAAATATGACGAAGTAAAAATATAATTCACCACTCCCTATCTTGCACGTGGATGTCGTAAAATACGACTAAGGGATATAATATGCATATAACATTTATGCAAGAGAAGAAAATGTGAAATACAACTCCGGACTAAGACGTCTTGACTAGTATTGTAAAGGCAAATTAAATTGAATCATCATCATTTCAGCTCACATTCATTCCACTGTTGGGCTCGAGACTTCTCCACAATAGAAGGTAATTTGGCCTACTAACACCCGGTACGTAATGCCATTCAAATGGGTTGGTATAGTGTTTAATTGAAAGTTTTCCTTCTCTTGCATAGATTAACGTTTAACTTTGCAAAAGCATGTAGAGTACAAAAGAAATGAAATCAACCTCAAATACAAAGATCTGTATTGGTTACTGGGTAGAAATTCAAAATTGTCTCTGGAGAACAAGATACCGATCTACAAGTCCGTTATAAAACCAGTCTGGACCTATAGAATTCAACTATGGGGAGCTACCTGCAATTCCAACATAAAAAATGAACGTGTGTACAAAGTACGCATAGCAGAAATGAAACTTCTTTATACTTTGTCCCTTTGTTCCTTTGTCCCGTTGTTCATTTGTCTCTTTGTCCCTTATCCCTTTATCCGTTTATCACTTTATCCCTTTATCCCCTTATCCCTTTATTCCTTTATCCCCTTATCTACTTATCCCCTTATCTCCTTATCCACTTATCACCTTTATACCTTTATTCCTTTATCCCTTTATGTCCGCTTAAACGACATGCTATCCCTACTCCACTGGAGAAAGTACTCTTTATTCGAATCGACCGTGGTGGGGAAGAGACAAAGATGGCGCGTAACGAAAAAATGTGACGCGTAACCGAAAAATGTGACGGTAAATTTTTTCCATCGCCGATAAAGAAGTTTCACTTCAATAAAATACAAAGCAGATCAGCAATACTCCCTGGTTCATAAAAAACTTCATGAACACCTCAGTATGCCAACTGTAAGGGAAGAAATAAAAATATCTTCGAAAAAATATAAATCTAGACTGGAGTACCATCCTAACCAGCTAACTGTTCAGCTCACAATACCAGACTGCATTAATCGACTGAAACGACGTAGAATCCTGGAGCACGGCGATATGGACTGAGTCACCATATTAGATATGGAATACAGTCCTAATGAGGAATATCTCCGCCCGAATTCTATACCGCACCACATCTGCTCATAGTTAGAAAGACTGAGTGCCATGATAAATATTAATAAAAAAATTCTCTTGCATAGATGTTATATGCATTTTTAATCCCTTAATCATGTTTAAGGACACCCAAGGGTAAGTTGGTGGATTGCATTCTTACTCGGTCACCACACGGAAAATGAATCGTATTGGTGGTTGATTAAGAAGAAGTCTCACCATCAACATGGAAATCGTAAATACCGTTTGATCAGATTACCAGGAGACTGGATAGAAAGACTGTCCTTATGGCTTTATACCTTGTTAGCCTATGTCCAGTGGAAATCATCAAGCTGAAAGATGGTTTGTTAACAATAAACATAATTATGCAACAAAATTTTAAGAACTTTTTGTGGTAGGAGTGCACTATTGACAGTATTCAGTCTACAGCCATGCGTCGGTCCATTCGGGATAGTATCACAGTCAAGCAGCAAATCGACGTCTGAGTAGTAGCAATTTGTTACTGCGCTTCGTTCGGTGAGCGAGAGAGATGAAAGTCCTAATTTCTAAGGGTTTTGGAGCAAACCCACCACATGCAATTTGCGTTTAGGTGATGCCTTTAGTATAAACGAATCTCATTGCACGCATTCACATTCCCTTCACATTATTCATGGTAGGCAGCGGCCTAGCAAATATCCATATTCGGCAGTATTACTTATCAGGTGTGCTGTTTGCTCGTTTGCCATATATAGCAATAAAAAAGCTGCAAAAATGTTTAATTCAATTCTATTTTTTTTTTTTTTACAGACAAAGGCATCGCATTGATCGACCAAGCATCTAAACCGGCGCAAAGTTTTTTCGGAAAGAAATAAAGACAAGATAATTTTTATGAAAATTTATTTTTCACCACTTATTTCTGCATAAATAATATATATATATATATAATAATAATAGCTGACCCATTAGACGTTGTTCTGTTCAAATAAAATAAAAGGAATTCTTGAAATCGACATCAGCACAACCTACCACCATTCTCGAATCCCCTTGAACACACACAAAAATCATTTCAATTTATATATAAAGACTAGCTGACCCGACAGACGTTGTTCTGAATATGTTCAAATAAACGCCACCTACCGAGTCCAATTGTGAATCTAAACCATTCTCGAATCCCCTTCAACATGCACAAAAATTTCATCAACATCGGTCCAGACGTTTAGGAGGAGTTCAGTGACATACGTACACAAGAAATTTATATATAAAGATGATTGATTAATCTGTCTTCGTCCCAGATCTTCCAAGAAATATCATTCTGTGGACTTAACCGCTTTGGAGGCTCAGTATGGCAATGCTGAATAGGAGTTTTTCGTTATCATCCAAAAGTGGGGTTTTATCTTTTCCACACTTAATGTAGGGGAATGCGCATATAGGCCGTACGATACATTATAAAACATTACAACTCATACGCGTCCCCATGCTGGTCTCAGGTTCACAGTTCATGGTATTCCATTTCCTATACTTTGAGCTGACCTTTCTTTTCTAAATGATATCCTATAACCTTTTCTATATCCCTGATTGTGTTTGGTGACATTTCAAAACGATCTGCTGAGCTGTTGAGATTCTGGAGTAAGCTTGAGCCCAGCAGTGGGACATATACGAACTGAGACGATGATGATGATGAATCACCTACGAATAAGAGTCAGTGTCACAATTATACGCGACGACCGCAAACCACCCCCCAAAAAAAAAAGAGAAGTGTCACAATTATTTTTTCAATAAATTATCAGTTTCTTCACGTCTTTGGTTTCGTCATATTAACCATTGTTCGTCAGCATACCAAATCATCATTTTCAACAGTGGTATGCGCAGATTGTAATGGTTTCTTTTGAGAATTTAGGTGAAATATGAAAATATTTGTAATCAAATAAAATCAAATCATTCATTCTCCATAAGCCCCTTAAGGGTACTTACATATTGGAGCCTTTCACGTCAAGCGGACAACAAAAAAAAAGTGAGGTCGTGAATTTTATTTATACTCTGGTCAGTTATACTTCTAATAGACCTGGATGTGTACACACATTATTTTTTTCGTGTGTGTGTGTGTGTGTGTGTGTGTGTGCTCATAGCTATGTGTATGTACTTTATATGCACTAGCTCCTAAACTATTGGAGATCCAATTTAATTTTTTTGTGAGGAATTAATACATTTAAAGCTTTTATTTAAGGCAAAAATATTAAAAATAAAAAGGATCGAAGTTACTGATATATCGATTTGAAAATTTCACTTCCGGTTTACTATACGTAAAAAAAATCAAATTTAGAATTCAACAAAAAAATTAAAATCTTCAACTTTTTAACTATAAGAAACAGTATTTTTTAGTTTTTTTTACAAATTAATTGATACAGATAATAAGAATCCGAAAATTCATGACTTCATTCTTAGTCATTTTTCAAAAGC
The DNA here is from genome assembly GCA_032191425.1 of Lymantria dispar. Lineage (NCBI taxonomy): Eukaryota > Metazoa > Arthropoda > Insecta > Lepidoptera > Erebidae > Lymantria > Lymantria dispar. The sequence goes on from CM063467.1 coordinate 2,920,953, forward strand.
TCATAACTCAGCAATAAAGCAACACACGAAATAAATAATGTGTGTCTACATCCAGGTCTACTCGAAGTATAACTGACCAGAGTATAAACAAAATTCACGACCTCACTTTTTTTTTTGTTGTCCGCTTGACGTGAAATACCCCTATTGTCAAATTTATACATCGTTTGAAAACAATACAATAATCTACTATCGGATTGGAACGCGGCCACAACCTGAGAAGATCTGGCAAGAAACTCCGTGGGCTGTCATTTTTATTTAATCATTTTAACATTATAATTGTATACTTCGTGCAACATATGGTATTAATTAGCTCCAGTGTAATGCCCTTCGAAATTATATACGTTATTAAATTTTCAAAATTTAGTACCTACTTATAATGTAAAAGCACTTTTATATTATATTCACTACATCCCAGCAGTTCCTCCGCATTACATTATATAAAACACCTCTAAAAATATATATCACGTTAAAATCCTAGCATATTGAACACCAGCAGACGGTACCCGAAATGGTAATCCACCAGGTCGACCATAGCCTTCAAGGAATCGGAACTAGGGATGTGAAAAAATTATTGATTTTTATAATAATCGATTATTACAAAAAAAATATCGATTAATAATCGATTTTTACAATGGATTATCAAAAAAATAAAAATCGAATATTAATCGATTTTTTATTATTCGAAATTCAATTCATCACGATTGTTTCATACTATATTAGAAAATAAAGCTCACATTTTCTACAAAAAAAACATAATAATCGTGTTGGGAGAAAAATCGATTATTTATTTTTAATTAATCGATTATTTTAAAATCGATTTATTTTAAAGAACAAAAATCGATAATTTAAAAATCGATGATTTTCCTCCAATTCACATCCCTAATCGGAACTAGTGGTTAGTCCAATGATGATGGGGAGGGAATACAGTAGGTTATGGGGCGCACGATACCCACCCATCATCATCATCATAATCATCATCACAGCCCACATACGTCCCACTGTTGGGCTCGGACCTCCTCCACAATGAGTGTGAATTTAACCTACTATACCGTGCTGGTCAGACATGTTGGTATAGGGTATCATTTCGAGTTTTCCTTCTCTTGCACAGATGTTATGTGCATATTAAACCCCTTAGTCGTCTTTTACGACATCCACGGGCAAGATAGGGAGTGGTGAATTATATTCTTAATCCGTCACCACACAGAAACCACCCACCCATCACCCCGAACAAATTTTGGGGGGGGAATATTCAAACCATAGTGTATCATGAAAAAAGTATATTAAACACCCCATGACGTTTTCGGATTGCCTCTTAAACGTGGGGGGCTCGATCCTCCTCCACAATAGGAGGGAAATTGACCTACTATACTACGCTGGTCAGACGGTTGGTATAGGGTTTTATTTCGAGTTTTTCTTCTCTTGCTCTCTCTCTCTTGCATAGATGTTGTATGCATATTATAATCCCTTAGTCGTCTGTTACTACACCCTTGGGTAAGATAGAGGGTCAATTCTTTTCTTACTCCGTCATCATACAAAAGTCAGGAAATCTGACACTAATAGGAAATAAGAAAATCGATACAACAAAAAGACAGACAAAATATTTTTATTATTTTTTTTATTACTAGTACTATCCATACTATCACATTATTGCATGCATTTATTAAATAAGAAAATTATTAACATTACAAACGAGGTAAATTTTAATTATCTTTATATACATTTAGTATATTAAATAAAATATATCAAATGCTTGAAAAAAAAATGTAGGTAGTAGAAAAAAATAAAATATGTCGGTAGTAGAAGAAAATACGATTTTATAGAGAACCCAAATTAAAAGTGCGATACAGAAACTGGGGAGAGCGCCATCTATCGAGTTATATCAAATTCGCTAAACTTGTAAGGTTCATCTTTATTGAAACGGTCATATTGTATTTGTATTTTTTATTTCAATCTATACATTATTCCACTAATTAAGCACTTGCTTACATTTGATACTCATATTTGCCAGATTATGAAAAAATATCACGCCATTTTGTGGCCGCCGCCATCTTGATGTTACAATGATACTAAATTCAAAGTTAAAGACGATTGATTTGATATGATCTGCCCGGGGCGACGGATGGGCGGCGTGCGAGCGATTCCTTGTCATCCGTGTCAGGCCCAGCGGGTAACCCTTTCGGGTACTGCCCCTTTAACGTTTCGGCAGCATTGCAGTATTGCCGGTCAGGGAGTCACCGTCACGCGGTCGGCCTCTTTGCGGGTATTGATCTAATTCCCGGTCCGTCCACCTGCGACCTCGGCTAGGGCGGCATCAGGCGCAGGTACCGCCAAACGTGCCGACGGCGGAACGTGTCGTGGTAAAGGAATTCCTCCCAGGCCCGCTCCGCCGCCTCCTTCTCCTAGACAACTGCCACGCATAAGGCGGCGACCGCGTCCCAAAAGAAAAACTTTAATCCTACAGGACTAGAGATTTTTAAACCATTTTATTCAGTTTCCTGATCCCAATTACTTGGGATCTTATACTACAGGATATTGCGACAAACTATTGAAATTATCGATGTAAAACATCTATAGGCGAGGGTGAACCTGATCGTTGGCGTGGCGTATTTTTCTTTTTTTTTGTTGTGTGTGTAGCTGTTGGTCGCAGATGACCTTGACAGCTTAACACGGTCAATGGGCGAGCGGAAGGCTCTCAACCCGGTAAGGCGTGGCGTTAACGCCACACTTGGTTATGTAAATTTGTGTAACGAAACCATAACCTGTTTTAGAATTTTGTACAACGCCATCTAGTGAGCTCAAAATAAATTATTAACACATACCTATAGTGTAGTGTATACTAATAAAAATAAATGTTTGCTAATAAAAAAATCATCATTTACTAAAAAAAACATATTTTATTAATACTTTATGTCATATTAGTTCCTGTCGTAATCTGTTATGAATATATACTTGTACAAAATAATTTCGATGTTCCACATCTGCCAGGCGTCATGAGCGACGGCTCACTTTTTTTACATTGTCATTGGTCCTTGATAAGTTTGCAAAGACTCAAATTAATCCAATGTTTAGAAGGGGATAAAAATCATATTCAAATATTTTATTACATACAAAGTTCAGTAGTATCATCCCTCAACCCTCAATAGGCACAAAGGGTGGTTACGTCAAGCCATGAGGCAGCAGCAAACTTCCATCATCCTGAACATCCAGTGGTGAGGTCGAATCAAAACCAGTTCTCTACTTTTGATCTGTTCTAATATTTAATCCTGATGAAATCTTATAGAATGTTCATCAATAACCTTCTCCGTCTCCTGTCTGAATTCTACTTCCGCTGAAATAAATATCAAGAGGTATTTTAATTTAAAAGGCAACAACCTATTCCAATTAGTTAGGATATTATTATTATCCGTGTTGTGACGAAGTACGAATACAATTCACCACTCCCTATCTTGCCTGTGGATAAGAGATATAATATGCATATAACATCTATGCAAGAGAAGGAAAACTCGGATAAAAAGCCCTGTACCAATCTGTCTGATCAACAAGATATAGTAATGTCATTTTCCCTCCTATTATGGAAGAGGCTCGAGCTCAACAGTGGGATGTATAGGAGCTAAAATGATGTTGATTATTCTAATTATTTGGGATCTTATTCCAATCACTTAAGATATTAGCCCGATTACTTGGGATCTTATTTCAAATCAAATCATTTATTCTACATAAGCACCTTAAGGGCACTTTCATATTGTCAAGTTTAAACATTGTTTGAATACAATACTATAATCTACCACCGGATCGGAATGCGGCCACAAGCTGAGAAGATCCGGCAAGAAACTCAGCGGGCTCATTTTTTTATTTAATCTTTATATATTTAATATATAATTTTATACTTCGTAAAATATATGGTATTAGCTCTAGTGTGATGCCCTACGAAATTGTATACATGTATAAATTTTCATATATTAGTACAAAACAAAAAAATTAAGAAAAAGAAAGAAATAAAATATGGCTGGACCAGATCCCACAAGCAGCACCCGATCACAAGTTAACTACTAGAGCAGCCATCACTCCCCTCAGCCACATTAGAGGGAAGGGAGCGACCCGTCCCACGTAGATACCGCAAGCAGAACCATTCGGTGAGCATGACCAAACCATAAATAAAGATATACCACAAACTACAACTACTTTTATAACATACTATAAAACTACTACTATAAAATAAACTACGAACTATAGTAGGAATGCTACAAAAGATCAAAACCAAAACTTTCAATTACTTGGGATCTTATTCCAATTACTTGGGATCTTATTCCAATTAGTTAGGACATTATCTCAATTACTTGCAATCTTATTCCAATTACTTGAGATCTTATTCCAATTAGTTAGGACATTATCTCAATTACTTGCAATCTTATTCCAATTACTTGGGATATTCCTCCAATTACTTGGGATATTTTTCCAATTACTAAGGATCATATCTGAACTTGAGTTCGACTTAATATGTATGCAGAATGATAGTAACCCGACAATAATGATTTACTCAGTAATACAGCTGATGAATTCCACTGGAAGGTAAGGGTTGGACGTTGCTATACCGTTAATCCGTTCTAATTAAATGCTTATCAATATCATCTGAACTCATGAGCGTTCCACTCAGCTCGAGCCAACTCCACAATATGAAGGCAATTAGCCTACTATACCATGCTAATCAAACGGGTTGAATAAAGTTTCAAGGCTTCCTTCCCTTGCATAGAGTTATCTACATATTATATGCCTTAGTTGTCTTTTACGACACACACATTGCTCGATGAACCAATAACTGCTGGGGAATAAAGGTTCTCGAGTGGTGCACACGCATTGGATGATGCAGTGTAGGAGACCTTCACCAGGTGAGCCGACAACCTGTTGAAGGTTGCTGGGAGAGTCATTGACCTGCAATTTGTGACGAAACATGATGGAGAACTACGTCCAGCATGGAACGGCAGAAATCTGTATCATAATAATATACAATAAAAAAATTAATCTACTCACCTGGAACTTCTAAAACCCTATAAACAATATTTTCAGTATCTTCCGAATTCTCTTCAGAATTCTCAGATTCCTTAAATGTATTATTAATAATAATTAACTTATCATATTCCTCTGAACCTACTACATCTTCTATTCTTTCTTTTTCAGATATAATTCTATCATCCTGATCAACTTCTACTGTATCTCTATCTCTATCTACAGGATCACTGTCTCCTTCCATAGTTTCTAAAGTATGAGCTCTTGAATTCTCATCATCATCAATGCTTTCTACATCCTCGTGTATTTCATATATCTCAATATTACTTGTATCAATGTTACTTGTATCAATGTTACTTGTATCAATGTTACTTGTATCAATGTTACTTGTATCAATGTTACTTGTATCAATGTTACTTGTATCAATGTTACTTGTCTCAATGTTACTTGTCTCAATATTACTTGTATCATTATTTTCTTCTTCGTTTTTATTATTTATTTGGACATTGTTTAGTGTATCTGTATCCATTACTTCAGTTTCCATATCGATGACTAAAGGACTGTCGGTTTCACGATTCAATCTATCTAATTCTTCTTTTGTACCTGAAATAATTAATACATTTTTAATTTTTTTCTTTTATTGCAAACGTTGGCAAATGAGCAAACAGTAAACCTGATGGTAAGAGTTGCTGCCGCTCATGGACTTTTGCTAGGCCGCTGCCTACCGTGAAGGGAGTGTGAATTCGTGCTATGAAGTTTGGTGAAACTAAAGGCATCACCAAAACCCTACACACGCAAACACCCTCAGAAAGTTAGGCTTCCAGCTCTCTCACTCGCCGAACGAAGCGCAGTAACAAATTGCTACTACTCAAACGTCCGTCATCCCGGACGGACCGGCCCGCGGCTGTAGACAGACAACTGTCAACAGTGTGGTCCTACCACTAGGACACATTGTTATACTTGTTATCATCATCATTTCAGTTCCAATATGTCCTGCAAGGCTCAAGACTCCTCCATATAAGAGAGACATGAACCTACTATGCTATCTTTATAATATCTATACAATTAGCTGTTGTAATCGACGGGGATCCCAATCTTACAGACTGATTGGAGTCACTGGAGCGGTGAAGAGACTTTGGGTCACTCTGTGTACTCTACCGACTCTTTCATGGAGAGTGTTCTGAGCAATTGTTTGACTTGGTACCACCATCACCATTGTTTTCACCTGTAAACCTGTTTCCAGCAATAATTTCTCCCACGTACATGCAGGTTCTGGCACGAACTATGAGCTGCTGTGTTTCACAACCGCTATGAGATGTCTTTCTTTAAAGGAGGTTTAAGAAGAGTATTTTCTTCACGGTAGGCAACGGCCTAAATATGCCCCTGGTATTGCAAAGGTCCATGTGCGACACTATCACTTACCGTCAGGTGCTTGCTTGTTTGCCACCATCGGCAATAAAAAAAACCCGTAGTCAATTTTCTCCCTATTGTGGAGCAGTCTTCAGCTCGGCAGTAGGAAGTAAATAAGCCGAGGTTAAAGAAAAAAGCTCTTTCACATTCTACTAAATTCTGAGTTTTAAATTTGCCTTGGTTTGCCATGAAGAGAAGGAAGAGACACCTGGCGTTGCTACCTAGTAGTAGCAAGATTCGTATAGTGACTGTATTAGAATACAATTTATTCACTCTTTATGGCCCCTGGGTGCCTTAAGACTATGAGACATAATATAGAATGAAAACTTAAAATCTGCCTGTCAAACATATAATTAATAGACACAAATTAGATACAGACTCAAAACAATAATCTGTGTATCACACAAAGTGTTGTCTTACATGGGATTCGAGCCCGGGATATTGCCACCATAGGTCGGTATCTCAACCCCTAAGCCATCTGTTCCGTCAAATCTGAGCTTAGATGAAACTTACCGTTAAAAGCTTTATGATGTCCTTTCAATGTAAAAACGTGATGTTTCAATAGTATATTATTGAAAAATTCTTCACCACATAAGCATAAATATTTCTTCACCTCCGTCACAACACTTGGTGAATGATCACCGTGTATATGTTGAAGCATTTCTTCATCAGTAACGCACATAGTTTGACATAAAATACAAATCTTCACCTCCGATGCCAATGTGATGCCTTTAAATATATTCAAAAACTTCTTCGTCCACGAAACCGATTTCCTTTGCGGTATGAAATATTTCAAAATGTTTTGCACACTTTTAGTATTCACATCCACGGTTTTTTTATGTATGTCAATGTGATTTAGAAAATGTCTCTCTTTTTTACTCTGATAAACGCAGATACAGCAATTATAATACCCCGGATGGGTCTCTATATGTTCTAAGATTTCATGTGTGCTTTCAAAAGTCCTAACACATATCGGACAAGTTGTTGTATGAATAATACCGTGAGCTAAAAAATGAAACCATATTGATTTGATAGTAACTTCTAAATTACAAGACGGGCACTTGGTAGTTGCCTTTTTCTTTTGCGAATCTGAGAGTAAGTGGAGTGCTTCTATGTGAACCGAAAGTAATTGTTTGTTGAAAAATAGCCTATTGCAATAATCGCATATAAAGACTTCTCTTTTAACACGAGTGGCATTTGGTGGACTGAGAAGGTGATGAGATTTTATATGCTGTATTAATGTTGTTTTGTCTGACTGCTTGTGTAGACATACCTGAAAATTAATTAAAATTCATTATGATTCTGATATTTCATCATCATCATCATCATTTCAGCCTATCGCCGTCCACTGCTGGACGTAGGCCTCCCTCATATTACGCAACAAAGTGCGGTCTTGTGCCGCCTGCATCCAACGACGCCCAACAACTCTCACCAGGTCGTCGGTCCACCTAGTGGAGGGGCGTCCTACACTGCGTCGTCCAATACGTGGTCGCTACTCGAGAACCTGTCTTCCCCACAGGTTGTCGGTTCGTCGAGCAATGTGGCCTACCCATTGCCACTTCAGCGTGCTAATTCTTCGTGCTATATCGGTTACACCCGTTCTTCTGCGGATTTCCGTATTCCGGATTCTATCTCACAGAGAAATCCCGAGCATAGCCCGTTCCATAACACGCTGAGCGACGTTGAGCCTTGTTATGAGGCCTACATTTAGGGACCACGTTTCTGTGCCGTAAGTCATCACTAGTAACACACACTGGTCGTAGACCTGTGTTTTCAGATATTGAGGTATGTTGGGCGAGAAGATCCTCTTAAGTTGCCCGAACGCTGCCCAACCGAGTTGGATTCGTCGGCCAATTTCGAGAAAGAGATCATCTTTCTCGAAATTGGATCTACCTAACTGGACTGTTTGTCCTAGGTAAACATAATGATCGACAACTTCGAGAATTGCATTGCCAACTAGGACCGGTACAGGAATGACATGGGCATTTGACATGATTTTCGTCTTGTCCATGTTCATTCGTAAACCCACTAGTTGGGATACTCTGTTGAGATCATTGAGCATGGTGCCAAGGTCCTCCATGGATTCTGCCATAACGACGATGCTGTCTGCAAATCGAAGATGAGTAATGTATTCACCGTTAATATTGATGCCGAGTCCAGTCCAGTCTAAGAGCTTGAAGACATCTTCCAGTGCAGTGGTGAATAGTTTCGGAGGGATGATGTCTCCCTGTCTCACGCCTTTCTGCAACTGGATCGGTTTCGTACTCTTATCCCAGATACAGACTGACATTGTGGCGTTCCTATACAATAAAGACTTCAACACTTCAATATAACGATGGTCGATATGGCACCGCTGAAGGGACTGCAGCACCGCCCAAGTTTCGACTAAATCAAAGGCTTTCTCATAGTCCACAAATGCTAAACATAGGGGCCGATTATACTCCTCGGTCTTTTGTATAATCTGCCTAAGAGTGAGGATATGGTCTATGGTGCTATATAGCCTTTTCGGAAGCCGGCTTGTTCGGTCGGCTGGAAGTCATCGAGCTTGCACGTGAGTCTATTGATAACGACCCTCGAAAACAACTTGTAAACGTGGCTCAGGAGTGAGATGGGTCTGTAGTTCTTTAGAAGAGCTTTGTCACCCTTCTTGAAGAACAGCACCACCACAGCACAGCACACTCCTGGTCCATGACTCTGGAACGTCGCCCCCGAGGATAACGGCAATGAATAGCTTTTGAAGGGCTTTTAAGACCGGCTTGCCGCCTGCCTTTAGAAGCTCTGCCGTAATTCCGTCATCTCCCGGTGCCTTACCGTTACGTAGTTGTTTGAGAGCCATTCTGATCTCGTACAAGCTGATGTCCGGGATTTCATCGGTATAGTGCCGAGTTAGCTTGGATCTGGGATCTTGGACCAAGCCGACAACAGGATTTCGGGACGATTTATATAACTGTCCATAGAACCTTTCGAGCTCTCCCAAGATCTCACTTTGGGATGAAATGACAGTGCTATTCATTGGTCTTCAGCTTAGTCATTTGGCTTTGCCCAATAGACAGATCTTGTGCGAACACTTTTGAGCCACGATTCCGCTCTATCGCTTCTTTAATACGGAGCATATTAAAGCGGCGAATATCGCGACGCACAGACCTGGAGATCTGCCTATTCAGCTGCCTATGCTCGGACCAATCGGCTGAAGACTGCACTGTCATTTCTTTTCTCCGCTCCATGAGCTCGAGAGTCTGGTCAGAAAGTTTTTAGGTCTAATAACGCGGTGAGCCTTGAAAAATTTCGACCCAACCGCATGGACAGTTTCCACGAACCTGTTGCTCATATTGTTCGGAAATTCGCACTCGTCCAGACATTGGAAGCGATTGTGTAGTTCGAATTGAAAGCTTTCGAGGTTCTGGTATTGGACAGATGTAGGTTGGAGTGTAGACTTCATCAAGCGTGACCGCTCGACTTCTGATTTTTACGCGAGTGCTATACATCTATACCAATAAATAAAATTGGAGTGTCTGTTTGTAATGTCAAAATAATAGGCTTTTTTCATGCTCACACAGTTATTTGCACGACGGGTACTACGGGGATAAGGCGACAGAAAGCGAAGCGAGGGCGGGTTGCTAGTATACTTCCTATAATAGTTGAGCAACTAGCAATCCGCCCTTGCTTCGCTTCGGTTATAGGTTATAGTCGTTTTACCTGCGTAGTTCCCGTTCCCGTGGGAATACCGGGATAAAATATAGCCTAGTTTACGCTCTGATATTATAGCTTTCCATTGGTGAAAGAATTTTTGAAATCGGTCCAGCCGTTTTGAAGATTACCCGGAACAAACAGACAGACAAAAATTTTTTAATTGCTATTTTAGGCATAGGTGTCGTGCAAATAACCGTGTGAGCATGAAAAAAGCCTATTATTTTGACATTACAAACAGACACTCCAATTTTATTTATTGGTATGGATAATTTTTTATTATTCTTTTAAAAGACAAACACCCTCGAGGTAATAATCACTGTATTTTGGGGGACTTTACAAACATATATTTAACGGACACAAATTACATACAGACTCAGAACAACAATTTGTGGATCGCACAAAAAGTTATCCTGCGTGTTATTCGAACCCGCGACACTGCCACTGCAGGTCGCATCTAAACCAGTATACCATCTGTGCAGTCAAATGTGGATCCTTTCTTATCCGTGGATGTCGTAAAAGACGACTAAAGGATATAATACACATATAACATCTATGCAACAAAAGAAAACTCGAAATAAAACACTATACCAACTTGTCTGACCAGCATGGTATAATAAGGTCAATTTCCCTCCTATTGTGGAGGAGGCTCGAGCCCAACAGTGGGACATATATGAGCTGAAATGATAAATGATGAAGATTATTTGGCTTATTTCTATGCTGTCCCTGTAACCATAACTAAACTCTAAACTCTTTAAAACATCCAACCTGCTTCCACGCAGCCCACACTAAATTTGACAAGTAAAATAAGGATACATGCCTAGAATAATAACATATAGAAGGATAGTGTCGGTACTTCGAACGATTGAAACATGAATCTAAAAATACTAGATGCGTGCAAGCGATTACACACGTACACACGCACACCACTATACAAATTATGAAATCAAATTGTTTTTATTAACATAAATCGTCTAGATACTTTTAAAAGTAATGTTAATACAGTTTTTATGTTTTTTAAATGTGTTGTGACACCATTTGAATGCACAAACCGTCATAATTACCTATTTCTTTTTCAAGAATTGCATATGTAAGTGCAGTACAGTTACCTTGTACATTATGGAATGGTTCCAGTGTAAGCTCCATTTGAAATGCTTCACTTTTTGTGCGTGAACTTACCTTCTATACGTTATTATTCTAAGTGTACAGGCTAATTTTGCTAGGAATATCAAAATGTTATGTAAAGCTTTTAAATTGTATTCATTGTGTATTATGGTGTTATATTAAATAATTTTGCTGATATTTTATGTAATATAATGCAAAGAAAATTCTGAAGTGCAGTGAATATGATTCAATAGTGAATTAAATGTATCTTCATGTTCTGCAGTATTCCCAGAGGAATCATGATTTGGATGTGAGCACCTAATCAAAGATAGTGACTAAGACTACAGATTAGACATTAAGAATATAATAACTTGACACAGGCACCAATAGCTCATATTATTGTAGCTTATTGCCAATATAAAAGAAGAAGAAAGAAAAAGACTCAGTTTTTAAAATTTGTTTTGTAAACAATGATTTTTTTTATAAGAGAAGGCACAAGCGTATACATCCTATAATAAATAAACTTACAGTGCACATGAAATTTTTAGGATCCGCAAGCAAATGTAATAGTTCTTTTTTGTGAAACTGTCTTCTATGTATTTCTAAATCCGTTTCCAAATTCCAGACCTTATATTCACTATCAACACTACAAAATTCACAATAATATTCCTTTTTTGGTGTATTGTGGTCACTGTTCGATGTATTCGCGCTTTCCTTACTCACTGGTATTCTAAAAGTGTCTTTACATGTGCGGAACATTTTATCATTTATGTTATCTTATACTAAACTTAGAATTATACAGTAAAACATTACGAAATATAATCAATATTTAGCGGGACGAAGCCATAGCCGCAGCAAAAACATTTTGACATTTATGACAATGACAAACAAAGAACTTGATGGGAAGCTGTCCATATACAACTATTTTACATTTACAACATTATAAAATGTCTTATTTGAAATAATTCAAAGTAGTAAAGAAATTAATTGCATCAATCAATTGCCATCTTGGACTGTCATGCCGAATGGTCATGCTTACTTTTATCTACTCTTAACTTAGTTTCATATTGAGGATAATACCTACACTTTGTGAATGTGGTCTGAATGAAGATTTTCTACGACATTATCATTAAATGTCGTAAATGATCATCTCTTTATGATATCATTTCTTTGAATTTCATTCCTGGCCCTCCAATTTTACATTTTTGCCTGCTCCAAAGGTGAATAAGTATTCATTCCTCGTTTAAATATGTTTTAGCAGAATACATTCTCTCAAACAATATTAAAGTTTAGTCTATTAATATTCTTGTCCAATTGCTGTTCACAAATTGATACGATTGCATTGTTAAGTTAGGATATAAATGAAAATTTAAAAGTAATCACCAACATTTAACTTGTCTAACTTCTTACGAGTTTAGGTTGTAGGTTCCTTAAACTGGTAATCTAAATTGATTTTAAATGGAATCCTGTGAGTGACAGCAAAAAAATAATCGTTGTACACCCTCACTCGTGTGTTGACATATAAGTGCATGACTTAATTTCCAGTGAGAGTAACAAAAACCAATTAATCCATAGGAGAATAGGTAGCAATACTCTCCTAGGAAATTAACGACACCCAATGCCATTACCAATACATCTCTCTCCCCTGGTATTATCAAGTTCCATGAACGGTAGTTGCCACGCAGCGCGTAATTGCTATTTACACTGAGAAAGAAGCTCTTCTTAAACCTCTTTTAAAGAAGGGAATGGCTTAACGCTCGAAAAACATAACAATAACAAAGCACAGTATGTAGTTCATTCCAGAACCGCCATCAGTGGGTCGAAAGCAAGATTTTAGGGACTTAGGGACCAACTTTGGATTTTTATTTTTTTCTTAGTGCGGATGGATAGAGCTCGTTAACGTCAATAATAATTGCCCTTAGAAGATTTTTCCTAAACTTGATAGTTTGGGCAGAAAAAAATATTTAGATTTTTTTTATATGGAGCTGATCAGATAAAGTTAAATTTCTGCTAAGTATCGTTAGATCCCGCTTTTAAACCTTTTGTTCCTTAAACCTTGTCTAGTCTACTATCATTTGATGCTATGAACATGTGCATAAAGTTGCAATTCTCCGAAATAATTGGATCAAAAAATGAAAAAATATATTAATATAAAAAGCTTTATTTTTATTCTCTTAAGTTATTTTAAGTTAAATTTAATATGGATTAGTAAGTGTAAGCACGTAATAATACGCATAATTACTTAACAACTAATAATAATACTTTTAAAAGGTTCCTAATTAGCTTTTAAAAATGTGTAAATATTTATCTATAAATGTCTAATTGTCCATTTAATGACTGTAATTAGATTATAAAATGTTCTTTTAAATTAGATCTAATACTGAATAGTAAGTACAGGTACATAATAATAATACAAATATATCATTAACAAATTAATAAAGGGAAACGTAACTTATTACTAACAAAAGTAAACTTAAAACTAACAATATACCAGTACAACACAAAGTAAAATAAAAAAAACTTAGAATCCTTATTCACTATCGCTATTATTATCCTGTAAATTATCTACATTAATAAAATCTATATCGGCTTCTGTGGGAAAACTCAGCAGAAGCTCTTTGACTTTTGGAGAGAAAACCATTCTATGTTGTTTTACCATTCGAGGTCTTAGACTTGTGATCTTTGGATCAGACGACAAAAGAAGATTGTTTAAAATATCCTCATTTGTCGCCGTTCTACTTACCTTTCTAGAATGGCTCTCTGTATATTTCCGGAAATCTTTATTGCGAGCTTCCGCTGCCTCTTCCGACAGTTTACCTATAGGTATGGTACCAAACTCCTTAATTATATCCGTCCCATGTACTAAAAATTTATGTCCACTGGAAGGCATATAATACCAGGGATATAACTGTACATACAATTTTGCAGTATCTTTACAAAAATCAGAAAACTTACTTAGGTCTACGTTCTCTCCAGATCCAACAGTCTGAAGAATCACGTGAAACCTTTCAATTAAATCTTTACTAATTCCTGTTATATGGGCTGTTGTTTCTGCATCTCTAAAAAATTTTCTGGCAGTATTGCCATCATTGGTTGTGCCTACTCCTTGCTTAACTATATCAATAAGTAACCCGCAGTCCTGTATAGCGCTCTTTCTAAGCGCCATTTTTTCTTTGTCATCCTCCCTGCAACTCCATTTTTTAAACTCCAAACGATAAGCTGCAATTAAAAAAAAAATGTCACTTAGAAAAATAATGTCACAGGATGCATAAAATAACAAGGTAATAAAGTATGAAGTAAGAAATATTTACAGATGTGAAGCAAGCATTCCATGCATCTTATCCAGGCATGTAAAGATGAAATTCCGTACTGGAACATTTCGTCGTTCCTTTCTCTATGAGCAAGTGATTCCAGATTGTTCATCTCTGTCAGTTTTGTTTTGCAAATATCACAGACAGCTGAGGAAGTGTCTGACAAATACGAGGTTATTTTGCCGTCTATCATTGTCATGAGCAATTGATGCTTAACTTCAACTTGACTGATTCTTGATGGCTGAAGTCTTTCTATTTCTTCTGTTATGCCAGCTTTTATAGTTGCCACTGTTGACTGCGTTTCTTTGGTAAATTTAAACATAATCGAACGGCAATAGAAAGTCGATGAAGGTCGTTCGTTTTCCTAAACAATTGTTCCATCACAGTGTTGAAGCCTAATAGTTTGTAATTACTTTGACCCGAGGCTCCATCAAAGCCCCATTTGCTTATAAGCAGAAAATCTGTTGCCGAGTTTGAATCCAAAGCAATTACATCTAAAAGTCTTGAAACTGTCAAGTTGAGTAAAGCTTGCAGTTTAGCAGCAGCCCCTTCTTCAGTTATAATTATATCTTCTTTCCCTGGATAACATCTTGACTTCGCTTGTTTAATTTTATAATAAGAAGGATATAAGTCAGACCCATTTTCATTTGCTGCCTCTCTTAGGTTTATATACTGCCACCTACTTAATTTAAGTGAAACTAATAAAGACAGGGCTTCATCGGGTGAATATGTACTACTTTTCGCTTTACATGTACTTAAACACTCCTTAACTTTTTCCAGATCTTCTGGGTGATTTAACAAATGGTTAATTATTTTTCCTACATCCTCATTTCCGGTGTTTCTTAAACTAGCAATTGTAGCAGCTTTCACTTCATCAGGGGATAACGAAAGCGATTTTTTAATTTCTTCTACGCGTCTTCGTTTTTGCCTGAAGCCCAATTCTTCGAAAGGTTTTCGAGGTGTAAATGTAGATGTCGAAGCTTCTGTTGTAGATGGTGGTAAATTTTCAACATTATCAGTATCACAAATCCCAACCCCTTCTTGTTCAGTGTTCACAGCTTCAGGTATCACTCCTTCGGGTCAGATTATTGCACGTTCTAACCTATCACCATTTTTCTTATAAACTGTGATAATGTGCGACTACTTCGTTCCCATCTTGCACTTATAATTGAACAATATCGCGTACAAAATTTTTGGAGCTCAGCACTGTTCTTTTCTGCCACATTGATTTTATGTTGTAGGAATTGGCAAAGTTTTTTACTATCCGACAATGATTTCAGTTGATCTCTTAAAATCATAAATAAATCTAAATTGTTCACTAAACTCTTCATTATAGCGTAAAAGGGACGACCACAATCACGAGATGTTAGTAGTAGTACGAATAAACGAATACTAGCTAATATATAATAAATATGGTAATTATAAGTATAACTTCCAGTAATAGATTTTTTTTCTACTACCCTCATTAACTAATCATCCACATTAAAATTACAGTAATGGCTAAACGTGACAACACATTTTTTTTAATATGAAAGGTTAAACTAATTACAGTCATTAAACGGACAATTAGAAATTTCTAGATAAATATTCACACATTTTTAAAAGCTTATTAGGAACCTTTTAAATGTATTATTATTAGCTGTTAAGTAATTATGCGTATTAATACGTGCTTACACTTATTAATCCATATTAAATTTAACTTAAAATAACTTAAGGAAATGAAAATAAAGCTTTTTAAATTAATATATTTTTTCATTTTTTGATCCAATTATTTCGGAGAATTGCAACTTTATGCACATGTTCATAGCATCAAATGATAGTAGACTAGACAAGGTTTAAGGAACAAAAGGTTTAAAAGCGGGCTCTAACGATACTTAGCAGAAATTTAACTTTATTTGATCAGCTCCATACAAAAAAAATCAAAATATTTTTTCTGTCCAAACTATCAAGTTTAGGAAAAATCTTCGAAGGGCAATTATTATTGACGTTAACGAGCTCTATCCATCCGCACTAAGAAAAAAATAAAAAACCAAATTTGGTCCCTAAGTCCCTAAAATCTTGCTTTCGACCCACTGTGCGCACCACCTGCATGGGAGTAATGAATGCTAAAACTCTACATACAATGGGGGATGATATAATTTTCAGGTGGTACGGGTGATGGTGAGATCATACTGTGATGTCGATTGGCACAATGTTATAAATAACAAGTTGGTTGATACCAAGTTAAAAATCTTCTCAGAGCACTACCTGGTAAAGAGTTATTAGAGCATAGAGATATAGCCTGTATTTTGATGGTTTTAATTTATCATAGTGATAATTCATCATTGGCTGAGCACAAAATTAGACAAATTACAGCCCAGACACAAAGCAATACTTATGTAATATATGAGACCATCAGAGACGCTGGAACGCTTCCAATCTTCGTCAGTGCTTTTCCGTTTCTCCCAAGTTTATCGAATCTAACTGTCAATAGATTATCTTACAATTGGAATAATTACTAATTCTAAACTAGAATACAGTATTCAAATATTTAGTAATTTAAAAATTTAAGCTTGAAATCACTATGGTTATAAATATCTATAAATTTTCTTATTAAAGTAATTAATTAAATATTAACAGTTTCTAATGCGTCATATAACAACCAAACATAAATGGAACGATAATAAAAAAAAAATATTGTAGACAAAATGGCCGAAAGAAAGGAATGAAGCTTCCTTTATTTATAGAGAAATTTTATTAGTTCGAAGTAATACAGTGAATTGAAAATGAAGGAAATCAATATAAATATTGAAGGATATAACGTAAATGGTATTTGCGTTGGCTGTTTAAATTACGATCGACGTATGTATTATAATGCCGACATAAAAATGTGTTACAAATTACTCGCAGATATTGAGGTAAAATGCATTGAATATTGTTTAATCTAATTAAAATACGCATAAAACTGTTCGAATCGTATATCTTGTACGTTAAAGCCAAAGTTTCATTCATTTTCGGTCCAATAAAACATGTAAACAAGGAACAAAAATCCTTGGACCCGATTGTATTTCTTTTTTTATGTTTTATTGTTGATTACTTATATGATTTTATTTATAATTAAACTCAAAAATATGTTAAAAATAAGCTTAAAATACACATTTATGATCGTAGATGACTAATTTAAGATATATAAATAATGATTTAGTAACATAAAAAAAATATCTCAGCTCTTATACGTTGCTTTAATGGGCTCGAAATTCAATCATTTCACCAGCGTGGTTAGATTGCATCATGCTGGTGAAACGTGTTAATATTGAGTTTCAAGTTTTCCTTCACTTGCACACTTAGAATAATAACGTATAGAAGGGTAGTGTCGGTACTTAGCGATCAAAAACGTGAAACCCAAAATACTACATGCGTGCATGCGATTACACACGTACACACGCACACTACTATACAATAGAGCTGCCTTGTACGCAGTTACCTTGTACACTACATCACGATCCGGCGAAGGGAGCCATTTCTGGCTCAAATTGAAATGCCTCAAATTTTGAGAGCAATTTGAGACTTCTATGTCTTATTATTCTAAGCTTGCACAGTTGTTATAGGCAAAAACATATTCATTGATTCTATACTACTAAAAATCTTACGAATAATAACGTATAGAAGCATAGTATCGGTACTTAAGCGATCAAAAACATGAAGCCAAAAACCCTACATGCGTGCAAGCGATTACACACTTACAACACTATACAAATTATGAAATTTTGTTTTTATTAACATAAATCGTCGAAATACTTTTAAAAGTAATGTTAATATACTTTTTATGTTTTCTAAATTTTAAATGCTTCATTTTTTTGTGCGCTGATTTACCTTCCATACCTTATTATTCTAAGACTAAAAACATTAATTACTATGTATTTCTCTTGTGGTGAGGGAGTAAGAATACAATTCACCATCCCCTATCCTGCCCGTGGATGTCGTAAAACACGACTAAGGGATATAATATCCATATAACATCTATGCAAGAGAAGAAAAACTCGAAATAAAACACAATTTTTTTTTGGCTTGAGTTACGATCGGCGCACTCCTCGCACCACTCCGTCCGGTGCGACAGAGGGGCGTAAGCACGCACACCCGCAACCCACCCGTGACACGTCGCCTTCGTCGTTGGGCCGACCACCGGAGCAGGGTAACTTGACGTCAGTGGTCGGCCCGACGTAGGGCTGTTGATATTTTTAAAAATATCGTTTTTTCGATACATCGATATTTCTAAGTATATCAATATCGGGGTTCGATATATCGAAAAAAATATCTATATTTCGATATTTTTGCTCATGACCCCTTTTTAGTTTCGCGTTCATTGCAAGGTTTCCGTGATGAGCTTTTTTTTTAGAAAAATTCTAGATTTAGATATTAACTTATCGTCAATTTCATGCCACCATTTTTTACGGTGATTTTGTAGAATGCATATTTTACAAAAAAAGATAAAACACCAAATTTATCCACATCGACGTTCGATACTTACTTTTTAGTATCGAACTATCGATATATCGTCCAAAAAAATATCGTTGATAAGTATCGATATTTTTAAATTATATCGATATATTATCAACAGCCCTAGCCCGACGGAATACCCCCTGAGGAGTACCCTCTCCTCGACCGACGTCCTCCCTCGGAGAGGACATCGGTCTTTCCTCACGCGGTCGACCTCTCGGCGGGTAACGGACTAATTCCTCGGTCCAGTCACCCACGGCCTCGGCTAGGGCGGTATCAGGCGCAGGTAATCGCGCCAAATAAAACCCTATACTAACACCTCTGATCAGCGTGGTATAGTAGGTCAATTACCCTCATTTCGTTGAGGATGCCTAAGAACTAATTTACATATATTTTTGTCTGTCTGTCAGTTTGTTCCGGGTAATCTTCCAAACGGCTGGACCGATTTGAATAATATTTTTGATAACCCTCGACCCAAAATAAAATACAGTAGAAGCCGTGTAATACGATTTCTCGCATAATACGCCATTTTGCGTCAGTCCCAGCAACTTGAGACATGTTTTCATACATTTCTTAACGCTTAATACGATTCGTCATCCCGTTTAATACGCCAACACGTACCAGTCAAATACACATATTACCCCTTACGGCAGCGGCCAGCGATTGACGAAGTGACGACTGTCGAGCGACCCTAAGTGATAATGACCAAGAAGAGAGAGAGAGAAGAGTTGACTCATCTAGTCAACTCCGATTTTGTCACACGGCAGTCAGTCAGATCAGCAGTTAATGATTTAAGATGCTATGTAACTTCTTTGAATCAAAGCGAAGACGCACTGCGAAAATTAAATTACGTTGAAAATATTGTAATTGCTAATGCCTCTAAATCTTTTTGTCAAACTAAAATAAGTGTTTACTTTAAGTAACGTAAAAATAATAAACAACATTTTGTTTTAAATAATTTTTAAATGTTAAATTCAATACGTGCTGTGTGGTAGCGGCTTCGAATACTACCAACCCTTGCTTTGCTCGTGGGTGTCGTAAAAGACGACTAAGAGCCCTAGATTGACCCGGACCAACTCCATCTGGTACCATTTGGGTCAACGATTACATTCCCAAGGAGGGTTGACGTCAGGCAGGCGGCCGGTCATAAAAGTCATTGCCGAAACTTTTTGCAATATGTCAAAACAGATGACATATTGCGTCGACCCCAAGTAATTGGGATAAGAGCAAGATGATGATGATGATGTTAAATTCAATACGTAGGTATTCAAAATAATAATAGAATATAATAAATAATAATGGCACGTTTTTCCCTTTCCCACATAATACGCTTTGCCGCCTAAGACGCGTTTTTGGCCGGGTCCCTGCGAAATCGTCTTAAACGGATTTTACTATAATAACAAAAGTGTACGGTCTCTTCAAAAGAAATTATCAATTAATTGTCATTTAACGATTATACTGGCACACGTAATCGATTAAGTGCTTCCACTTAATCGAGTAATCATACGACATTACATCATTTTGTAAAAGAGCTGATACTCTTACACTGCTGGACCGATATTAATCAAACATAGCTGCTAGAGCTGTGATGATAGTAGGTTAAGTTCTCTCCTATTGTGAAAGAGGGCCCAGCCAAGCAGTGGAACTTGAATGAGCTCATGGTGGATGGATCATTTTTTTTTATTGTAAACGGTGGCAAACGAGCAAACAGTACACCTGATGGTAAGTGTTGCTGCCGCTCATGGACCTTTACAAGGCCGCTGCCTATCGTGAAGAAAGTGAAGGGAGTGTGAATGAGTGCATTGAGGCTCGGTGATACCAAGGGCACCACCAAAACCCTCCACACGCAAACACCCTCAGAAAGTTGGGCTTTCGGCTCTCTCGCTTCACCGAATGAAGCGCAGTAACAAATTGCTACTACTCAGACGTCGATTTCCTGCTCAGTGTGGTACTACACCGGACGGACAGATAACTGTCGACAGTGTGGTCCTACCACTCATTAAATGTCTTTCTTTCAGGTGCCAGATGGTTTGGAGATTCAAGTATGTTGGGAATGCCTTGCCTATATTAAGAAAGCAATGATGTTAAGAAACCAAATATTGACGTCTTACGAGTTTTTAATAAGTTATTCAAGAGAAGTGAGTGATTTTTTTTTCCTTTTTTTTTGATGTGAATCTTCTATAGGCGAGGGTGAATCTGATCGTAGGCGCGGCGTAAACAACTCGTGGCGTTACGACGTCACGTATGTACATATATATTTGTAGATTTACCCTGGCATATTTCGTCATATAGCGTGACGTCGTAACGCCACGCTAACGATCAGGTTCACCCTCGCCTATAGATATTTCAAATCAAAAATATTTAAAGTGGTTTTTAGGCATAGGTATCGTGTATTTTTTTTTAATGCCGTTTACAAGATTTCGCCAATAACTCAATTTAGATTGACAGTTATAGGAATTAGGAAACTAATTAGGGATGTGAAAAAATAATTTATTTTTTTGTAATAATCGATTTTTACAATCGATTATCAAAATAATAAAAATCGAAACTATTTGAAATTAATCGATTATTCACGGCCAGATTTCCTTCAAAAAAAATCACGATTGTTTCATAGTATATTAGAAAAAAAAGGTCATCACCATCCTGTTGGGAGAAAAAATCGATTATTTTACAATCGATTTATTTTAAAAAACAAAAAATCGATTATTTTCCCTCCAGGTCACATCCCTAAAACTAATATCTAAGAAATTTACGAGATAAATGTAGTTGTTGGCTTTCGAATTGCCGATATAAATATCGAGTAAATAACTGCGTGAAAAGTAAAAAACACATTCTTTTGACATTACAAACAGACGCTTCAATTTTATTTATATAGATAAAGTTATTTATTGCTATTTTTTTTTATTACAGAGAACGTTTCTAGATTCTCCTAATGATTTCAAAGTTCGCGCTGTCACCAGATTATCAAAACTATGCTATATAGACGATTTTGAGTCAATTATTAAATATGACGAGGATATTGAATTGAAAATTGAGGCTGAAGGGAATGCTCTCAATCTGGGTGAGTATTTCTTGTGGTTTTTCACTTTTATAACCGACTTCAAAAAAAGGAGGAGGTTCTCAATTCGTCGGAATCTTTTTTTTTATATATGTTCACCGATTACTCAAAGACGCCTGGACCGATTTGCAAAATTCTTTTTTTGTTTGATAGGGTATACTTCCTAGGTGGTCCCATAGTCATCAGGTCAGGATCTGATGATGGTATCCTTGAGAAATTGGTGGAATTCTTAAAATTTTATTAGTTTATGTGTGTGTGTGTGTATCTGTGGCATCGTAGCTCTCAAACGGATGGCCCGATTTTGATAGTTTGTAGCATTTGAAAGCCAGTTTCCTTGCGGTAGTTCTTAGCTATGTTTGGTTAATATCGGCCCAGCAGTGTAACAGTATCAGCTCTTTTACAAAACGATGTAATGTCGTATGATTACTCGATTAAGTGCTTCACGCGTGCCAGTATAATCGTTAAATGACAATTAATTAATAATTCCTGTTTAAGAGAACGTAACACTTTATTTTTATTATTTTAGTTTGTGTCGGGGGTTATTAATTTTTTTTAATTTTAATTACATCCCAATAGTTTGAAGCCGATGTATTTTTTGTATTTCTATAGCTGTTAGCCGCAGATGGCTTTAACAGTTTAACCCGGACTGTGGGTAAGTGCTGAGGGTTTTCAACCCGGAGGAAGCCGAAGTAATGTCTTCCATCGTTTATATATCCTCATCATCGCAAAAAATTTGAGGGTTTTATAAAAAAAAGCTTTTGACTTTTTTTTTTTGGTAAGCTGTCTGGACACACACCGTCCAATCCCCCAGGGTGACAGGTGGGCAGCGTGTAACCCCATAGCCTATCGTATACCCCCCCAACGTCATTGGGCTGACCAGACGGCAACAGACGGTGTAGGCTCAGGTTTATGTAAATCTCTTAGTCGTCTTTTATGACACCCTCGAACAACCTAAAGGTTGGTAGTATATTGGTAACTACCACACAGGAACTTCAAAGTTTTAATCAAACAATTTTTCCAGATTCACCTGATCCGGGATCCCCGAAAATACCTATATTACAAGATTCTGAAACTCTCATGAATGGTGAAAAAGAATTTGAATTAAAGTTGGAAACCGTGGACAATTATGATCTTGGTGAGTACTTTATTACATAGAGTTTACATAAAACCAGCATTTTTTCCACATCTCGTTTTCAGGATATTATCAGCCGATATGGCATCTATTATTATATTTCTGTGATTAATTTTACTGCCTATGAGAATCTTCATTAAGTGGAATTAATTAAAGTTTCGTCTCTATAATAATATGTATTTACTAGCTTTCGTTTCAACTTTGTGCGCGTGGTATTAGAGAGAGAGAAAGGGGGCTAGAGAGAGAAAGAGCCTCTTAGGCAGCTATTGATCACCAGCAGAGAGGTTGACCGCGCGAGGGCGACCGACGTCGACGGGCGTTACCCGAAAGGGTAACCCGCCGGCCTGGCCACGGACGACAAGGGACTTGGTACCGGTGTTCAGCCCAATGACGAAGGAGAGGGAATAGGGTGGGTTATGGGGCCACGTGTTACTCTTTCGTAACCCCGGATGGAGCGGACAGCGTGTGCATTGACCACAGCCCACCCATAAGCAAAGGTCAGCTATAAATACAGCCCATACAACGAATACTTTCAAAACGATTAAATTTCTCCCGTTCATGGATGTTTTAAATTCAAATTCAAATCATTTATTATGCATAAACCCCGACAGGGCACTTATTGTCAAGTTTATAAAATTTAATTATCTAAAAAAAATAAACTAACACCGGATCGGAACGCGACCGCTACTGAGAAGATCCGGCAAGAAACTCATCGGGTTTGTCTATTAATTTATTAATTTTTTTCTTCATATGAGATACAAAATTGTGTACAACAATTTTTGTAAGAACTAGCTCCAGTGTAATGCCCTTCGAACCGCAAGATACGTATTATAACTCAAACTTGGCTGGACCAGCGGATAAGCATATTTAGTCCCTTGGTCGTGTTTTATGACATCCACGGGCAAAATATGGGGTAGCGAATTGCATTCTTACTCCGTCACCACTTAAGTTAAAGCTCATCATCATCATTTCAGCTCATATATGTCCCACTGTTGGGCTTGAGCCTCCTCCACAATAGGAGGGAAATTGACCTTACTATACCATGCTGATCAGACAGGGTATAGGGTTTTGTTTCAAGTTTTCCATCTCTTGCATAGATGTTATATGCGTGATATACCCCTTAATCGTCTTTTACGACACCCATGGGTCAGAGATAGGGTGGTGAATTGTCTCCTTACTCCGTAATTGAAAGCTTGTCCACTAATAGTCACCATCGCTTTCCATAGAGATACCCATCAAATTGGAATCCGTAGACAACACAGAGGCAACCACCTTTGAAGACTTACCTTTAAACGACTTTACTTCTGACGAAGATATCCAACTATCATTGCTTAAAGAAAAAAGTAGAATTAAAAAGAAGAGAAAGAAGAAAGATGGACAGGTAATGCTTAATTCTCATGATTATCTGATTTCTTTTTAAAGACAACACTCTGCACTAAGCGCGGGTTGAGAGCCCTCAGCGCTCACCCATAGTCCGGGCTAAACTGTGAAAGCCATCTGAGGCTAACAGCTATACACACACATAATCCTTGTATTGTGTTGTGACTTTACAAACATATAATTAACTGACATAACATTACTTGATCTTGATGACTGGCTTCTGCTGGCGTTACACCGCAACTTTACCAATGTCCCGTTAGACTCGTACGTAGACCGCCAAACGAAGGAGATTTTACGGTGCGAAATACTAGAAAATGCGCCGGTGAATATGATTCTAAAATTACATGAGAAATACGATGATGGGTATACTGAAACAAAAGACGATTCTAACTAAATTGATACATTATAACGAAAATTAATTTTACAATAGATACTTAACTAAGCATTTACAACTTTATCTTATTAATTTTAATAAATTTACAGAAAGTATAAATGAATCGTGTAAAAGTAAGAGTAAGAAGGCACTTAATAGAAGTAGGACGAGGAATTTCCGGTGGTAAAAGATTATGTAAAGAATACAACAATTTAGTACAATTAAAGACATAACATTACATACGAATCCAGAACAACAATGTCAGCTTATACACGGTGACATTTATGTCGTCTTACAAAAGGTCAATTAAAGTATCCAGTATCTACTATTCATTCGTACAATTAAAAGGTTAAAAAAATATATTTACTAGAATATTTTTTAAATAAAAATTATTATAAATAATTACTAATTAAAATAGTAAGGAAACAGCATGTAGTGAGCGCGTAGGTACTCAACACAGCTGATGTACTATGTAGGTACTACGACGACTTTACCGCGGCGCCAATCTGACATTGCAAAAGATACCTGTTAGGTATCTAGCGTAGGGAATTACACCTTGTAAAAGCTGTCCACGTGGACTTTGTACCTATGATTGGCTAACGAAATGCCGCATGATTTCATTTGTTTAAAATGTAAACATGATAAACAGGCTGTTACAAAATATTAACTTTATTTTATTATTTTTTTATAACTGTCACTATTGAACATTTGACTATGTTAGATATGTTTCTTTGGTCGAATACTTTTGTGGCTTTTTTTTTAAGACGATAAAAAAGTCACCGTGTACAAGTCCTACAGTTAGGCTCAGGCCTCCTTCACAATGGGAAATGAATTGACCTACCACGCTAATCAGAGGTGTTGGCATAGGGTTTTGTTTCGAATTTTCCTTCTCTTGCATAGATGTTATACCCATATCCCTTAGTCGTCTTTTACTACACTCATGGGTAAGACATGAGCTGCTTCATTCTATTCTTACTCCGTCACCACACGGATGAAAAAGTAACCTTAGAATAATAACGTATAGAAGGATAGGGTCAGTACTTTGAACGACGATTACACACGTACACACGCACACCACTATACAAATTATGAAATCAAATTTTGTTTTTATTAACATAAATCGTCGAAATACTTTTAAAAGTAATGTTAAACACCTTTTTATGTTTTTCAAATGTGTTATGACACCATTTGAATGCACAAATCGTCATAATTACCTATTTATTTTTTAAGAGTTGCGTACGAACGTGCAGTACAGTGACCTTGTAGGTACATTACGGAACGGTGCCGGCGTAAGCTCCATTCGGCTCCAATTGAAATGCTTCACTTTTTATGCGCTAACTTACCTTCTATACGTTATTATTCTAAGTAACATTATTTTAAGATTAAAATAAAACGATTTTAAAACGTTATTGTTTTGTTGTTGATAATTGTGGTTTTAGGATTACTTTCTTTTTGACAGGAATCCAAAAGGGATCATGTTGATAAGACTTATAGAATTAGGAAAAGGAAACATAAGAAGAGAAGTATGAATAAAACAGAAGACGCTTTTACGCCTGAATCGGTAAGTCGATTTAAAAAATTCTTTTACTATTGGAAAGATTCTTTAATGCTGTTGGTGGCAAATAAGTACACCTGATGGTAAATGATACTGCTGCTAACGGACTTTGGCTAGATCGCTGCCTACCGTGAAGAAAATAAAGGGAGTGACTAAAACCTATCACACGCAAACACCCTCAGAAAGTTGTGGTTCCATCTCTCTCTCTCTCTCTCTGAACGTAGTTCAGTAACATATATCTACTACTCTGTTGTATATTTTCTGCTCAATGTGGTACTACATAGGGATGTGACTTGGAGGAAAAAAATCGATTAATAAATAATCGTTTTTTTTTAAATCGGTTATAAAATAATCGATGTATTAAAAATAATTAATCGATTTTTTTTAGGAACTCTTGCAGTGATCTTATTTTAAACAAAAAAGCAAATACTAAAATAAACTATTTATTTTAATATTAAAAAAATCGATTTTCGATCGTTTTTTATTATTTAGATAATCGATTATTAATATCGATTATTACAAACAAAATAATCGATTAATATAAAAATCAATTGTTTTTTCACATCCCTAGTACTACACTGGACGGACCGGCCAGCGACTGTAGACAACTGTCGATAATGTGCTACTAACATTTAACATCATCATCATCATCTTGCTCTTATCCCAATTACTTGGGGTCGACGCAATATGTCATCTGTTTTGACATATTGCAAAAAGTTTCGGCAATGACTTTTATGACCGGCCGCCTGCCTGACGTCAACCCTCCTTGGGAATGTAATCGTTGACCCAAATGGTACCAGATGGAGTTGGTCCGGGTCAATCTAGGGCTCTTAGTCGTCTTTTACGACACCCACGAGCAAAACAAGGGTTGGTAGTATTCGAAGCCGCTACCACACAGCAATGTTTAAATAACATTTAACTAACATTTAAAAGCAATATTATGAGCATTTAATTTTTATAGACTGGGTAAAATTGTTACGCCTGATGTCGCCCTAGCAGTGCCTGCGGGTGACCGGACCGGGGATTTAGTTCGGGCACCCGCGGAGAGGTTAGCCTCGCGACGGCGATCGATGTTCCGTCGATGTGAGAGGGTACTCCCTAGGGGTATTACGTCGGGTCGACCACTAAAGTCAAGGAACTCTACACCGGTGGTAAGCCCAACGACGAAGGCGACGTGCTTTATGGGTGGGTTACGGGTGTGCGTGCTTACACCCCTCTGTCGCCCCGGACGAAGCCGCCAAAAAAAAAGAGGTAAAATTGTCTAAATTACTCCTTGTGTAGACGATTACCTGGTAGTAAAATATTATCCAAAGCACTCCAGTCCTTTTGAAGATTACCCGGAACAAGCAAATAGACAGACAAAAAAAATAAACTGGTTCTTAGGGACGGGTATATCAGACAATGACAATGCTTTTAAAATATCGCTACTTTTTTAAAAAGCTTTTATTTAACTTGCCCTCAAGTCTCAAGAATCTCTCTCAAGATGGCGTCGGTAGGTGTCTATAGGAACACTAAACTAAACAAGATAAAACCGTCGAGTTTGGACTTGTTTGAATAGTCTTGACAAGCAGCATTTAAATAAAAGCTTTTTTTAAATATTTAATTTTTTTTTTCAAACAGAATACAAAATACATTGAGAGTGAATCTATAGAAAAAGACCAAAAGAAGAATAGAAGATTAAAGAATTTACCAGAAGATATAGTGGAATTGTATACAATGGCTGCTGATGAAATGGAAACAGTCAGATCGGAAGACAGACAGAGCAAAGAGTTCTTGAAACTGAAATACAAATGCGACGATTGTATCATAGGATTTAATACGGAAAAGTTGAAAATCGAGCATATGAATGGTAAACATCAGTCGGTAAGTCGTTGATCATCACCGCTCATATACGTCCCACTGTTGGGCTTGAGTCACTTCCACAATAGGAGGGAAATTGACCTTACTATACCATGCTGGTCAGACGTGTTGTTATAGTTTCGTTTCGAGTTTTCCTTCTCTTGCAGAGATGTTATATGCATATTATATCCCTTAGTCGTATTTTACGACATCCACGTGCAAGATAGGGAGTGGTGAATTGTATTCTAACTCCGTCACCACGCGAATGTTTATTTAATACTAGCAACCCGACCTCGCTTCGCTTCGATTTCAATCGCCTTACCCGCATAGTTCCCTTCCCATGGGAATACCGGGATAAAATGTAGCCTAAGTTTCTCCTTATATAGACAGCTACATGGCAGTAGTAAAGTATTGTAAAAATCGGTCTAACAGTTTTCAAGATTACTCAAAACAAACAGACAAAAAAATTTTAACCCGGTTTTTAGGTATATGTATCGTGTAAATAACCGTATCAGCATAAAAAGAGCACAGTATTTTGACATTACATTTTGACGCCCCAAGCCGAAATTCGTTCCCCACAGGGGGAGCCCTTGGGCATTGTCGCTTAGCATACTTTTCGCCGGGTTGAGAGCCCTCAGCGCTCACCCATAGTTCACGTCAAGCTGTCAAGGTCCTCTGCGGCCAACAGCTGTACACACACAAAAAAAATGACATTACATTTCAATTTTATTTATTTGTATCGATAATATAATGATATTTTCTCCTCAGAAAGGTGATATCTGTCATCGATGTCCAACATGCCAAGGTTATTTCTTGACCAAGGATAACTTGTCTTATCACCGCGCGTTACATCTTAACGCGTATAAGTGTGTAATATGCTCGCTTAAGACAACACTCAAGATGCGCATGTTAAAGCATGTTGCTACTCACAAGCATGTACAGCAGTATGTATGCGATACGTGTGGCGTTGAGTTCAGGTGAGAATATCCGAAAAAATATCCGTAAACCTTAGAATAATAACGTATAGAAGGTAAGTTCACGCACAAAAAGTGAGGCATTTCAATTGGAGCCTAATGGAGCTTACACCGGAACCGTTCCGTAATGTACAAGTCATTGTTTTGCACGTACGTACGCAACTCTTAAAAAATAAATAGGTAATTATGACGGTTTGTGCATTCAAATGGTGTCACAACACATTTGAAAAACTTAAAAAGGTTTTTAACATTACTTTTAAAAGTATTTCGACGATTTATGTTAATAAAAACAAAATTTGATTTCATAATTTGTATAGTGGTGTGCGTGTGTACGTGTGTAATCGTCTGCGCGCCATTAGTGCTTTTAGATTCAAATTTTGAAAGTTCGAAGTTATGACACTATCCTTCTATACCAGTGGTTCTCAAACTTTTTAAATGACGGAACCCTTTTGGGAAGCAAAATACTTGATGAAACCCTACAATAAAACAATTATTTTTATAAGTGTATTCTATATTAATCAGCATAATAAAAGTACAATGTATCAGTTACTAATTATTATTTACTTCACCACTTGGTAAGGACAATAATAGAAAACATTAAAAAAGAAAAAATCTAACTAGTGGGAGGTATGAAACTGTTTTTTATTTTTCATCAATTGCTTGATATCAGGTTTGATGGAAGAAAGTTGGAGTCTCATATCAGCTTCGGCGTCCAGTCTATTGCGATATTTTGTTTTCGTGGCTGCGTAGGTAGAGAATCCTGTTTCGCACAAATATGTAGTTGGGAACGGGAGAAGAATATCCAGAGCCATTTGGCCAAGCATTGCATATTCATCTTGGATTCTGCACCAAAAATCATTAAGAGGCGTCGTTTTGAACAATGACTCCATACTTGTGTCTGATGACATTTCTAAAAGAGATTCATATATCTCATTTGACATGTTTTCAGGCTTTTCCAAGTTGGGTAAAAAAGGATTATGAATCCAGGTGAAAAGTGAACTTTAATTTTTGTATTGTGTTCTTCGGGAAAATACTTTTCAAAAGATGCGCGCATCGAACTGAGATATTGGACCAATTCTTCAAACACATTATCTTCAAACATTTCTGAGTCGTTTTCGCTAACAAAC
The DNA here is from genome assembly GCA_032191425.1 of Lymantria dispar. NCBI lineage: Eukaryota > Metazoa > Arthropoda > Insecta > Lepidoptera > Erebidae > Lymantria > Lymantria dispar. The sequence continues at coordinate 2,951,383 of CM063467.1, forward strand.
TCACTGAGTAACGTAAAACTTTCTATTTCTTTCTTACCAATGCAAATGATCCAAAAATCTAATTTTCTTTTAAAAGCAGTTATTTTATTATAGGCCTGAAACACTGTTGTCTGTTTACCTTGCAACGATAAATTTAATTCGTTAAGTTTTTGAAAGATATCCGCCATAAAAGACAATCGGAACAACCAAGTTTTATCATACAAACGGTCCTTCAAATTAAAAGAAGTATCTGCTGAAAGAAACATTTGTAACTCGGCTCTAAGTTCAAATAGCCTTGTTAAAGTTTTTCCCCGAGACAGCCATCGCACTTCTGTATGGAGCAGCAGTGTTTTATGTTTGCTGCCATAATCTTCACACAATAATGAGAACAATCGGGATTGTAGTGGTCGTGATTTGATAAAATTAATTATTTTTACCGCTTCATCCATAACTAATTTTAGATTAGACGGCATTTGCTTCATCGCAAGTGCTTGTCTATGCAGAATACAATGACTGGAACTACAATTAGGCGCTTTATTTTTCATTCGTGACACTGCTCCTGCTGTTTTACCTGTCATCGCCTTGGCCCCATCTGTACAAATGTCAATGCAATTGTTCCAACTGAGATTATGTTCTTCAAAAAATATATTTATTTTATTAAAAATTTCTTCCCCGGTAGTGTTTGTAAGCAGCGATGAACACATAAGCATGTCTTCTTCAAAAGAACTTTTATATGGATATCTCACAATAACCAGCAGGATAGCCAAACCAGCGACATCAGTCGACTCGTCCATTTGCAAAGCGAATCGTGTATTTTGTAGACGTGTAACTAGTTCTTGTTTGACGTAGCTTGCCAGATCATGGATTCGTCGTGAAACAGTATCGTTTGATAGCGGAACAGTAGAAAGATGCTTTGCAGATTTTTCATCAAGCATACATTTTGTTATGTCTAATACACATGGTTTTATTAATTTCTCAGCGATAGTGTGCGCTTCACCTGCTTGTGCAATGCGATAGCTAACTAAGTATGATGCCTCCGTGGCCTTTTCGTTGGTAGTTTGTGTTACATGCATCATATTTTTTTGACTTTCTAATAACTGATCTTTTTTGCGAACAAAAAATTCTTTATTCTTGTCTTTAGTCTCGGGGTGTACGGTTTCTAAATGTCGACGCAATTTGGCAGGTGCCATGGAACTATTAGGAAGCAGTTTACTACAGAGCATGCAGAGAGGTGAGCCGTTGGAATCAACAAATCCGAAACTGATATAAGATTCATCATACTTCCTTTTTTTCGTCTTTGAAACCGTCGAGCTTGACGTCGTGGCACTCGTGGCATCATCTTCTGGATCGGTGATTGCTAAATTCTCCGCGCGCATTGCTTTTGAACATTCAGCGTCATTAGAAGATGTTGTTGGAACACGTTTAACACCTTTAAGCCAACGTTCCATTCTTCTTTATTTATAATGTTACAAGTCAGGATAGTGGGGTTTAAATAATGCACAATCGTTACTGCGTATAAGAGACTAAATTTAGAACCTACAGGGAAGAAATGTATAAAACTGAGACAACAGAATACAGCAGGCAGTAAAACAATGAACACTAGTTTCTCGCTAGCGAGCTTGTAAGTAGGTAGTAACTTATCGCTCCGAACGCTAATCATCAACTGACGACGCCAACTTTTTTTTTTTTTTTTTTTTTTTTTGTGTGACTTAGTTGTTAGCCTCAGATGGCTGTGACAACGCGCGATCGCCGCTTTTATACTTAGTCCTAGACTCGATCTCAAATATTCTCGAAAATACTCGAGTCGGCACCTTTGATAAACAAAAAGCAAAAATAAAAACAGAAATTTAAAAATAGCGTTGTAAACAATATCGACTTTATCCTTTGAAGTTAGAGACGAAAGTCGCTAGTTGACAACTATAGCGTCTAATTCAGAGGCGGCTTTTATCAAAGAGACTGAGCGCTTACAAGTATACTACCCGCTCGTTTTAAGTTTGCCGCTGGCGATAGGTATGAGTGTATGACGTTCGAAATCTTTTATTTAATTGTAACAATAAAAATTGTGTACGTTAGATATTTGGGTAAAACTATGACACATTATAAGTTTTGTTGTCACGTGGGGGAGGGTACGCGCATTCCACAGACCGGCAAACTTAGAGCGAACGCGTTGTACAAGTATAAAATTGTTGAGACCAAACTTATGAGATATTGTACCAGCTAATGTAACACAAGCTTATACAAATACAAATAAATAAATAAATAACATTCATAGCGTTTTGTCTCCGCGCGGCCGCGGAGTCCGCACAGCCGCGGAGCGACCAGAGAGAGGTGTTTTGATTTTTTTATTTCTAAATTCTTGCGGAACCCCGACAGAGGTATCACGGAACCCTAGGGTTCCGCGGAACACACTTAGAGTATAGCTGGCATATACGTTATTATTCTAAGCCGTAAACATTCATTTGTAAACATTATATCCGAATATCTGCATAAATATCTATAAGTAGTGTTGCCCAAAAAAGACTTGGTCTTGCGAGAAATGCGAGACCAAGACCGCTTAATTTTTGCAAGACCAAGACCAATACTGAGCCTGCAAGACTTTCGCGTCTTGCATTTAAGTTAAATCACCATTTCAGCTTATATACGTCCAACTGTTAAGCTCGTTTCTTCTACATAATAGGAGGGCAATTGACCTACTATATCACGGTGATCGGCCGTATTGGTACAGGATTTCATGTCAAGTTTTCCTTCTCTTGTACCGATGTTATATACCTATAGCCCTTAGTTGTCTTTTACGACACTCACAAATAAAATAGGGGTGATCAAATTTATTCTTATTCCGTCATTACACGACAGATCAAATCAGTCCGCCTATGTACTTTTATTTTTGTGCATTAAATAAATAAATAAAATTTTCATTAATATTGTAAATAAAACTACTTTTACGGATCGCGTTTGCATTTGATTTATGATTGCCCGACGTTTCGAACACTTTAAAGCGTTCATGGTCACGGGCGGATTAATATGTCTGACGTCCAAACAAGTCAACGTTATTACAGATTTTTATAAATATTTTTATCTTGTTACGTGAGAGAAGTGCATACACACTTATTTTTAACCGACTTCAAAAAAAGGAGGAGGTTTTCAATTCGTCGGAATATTTTTTTTTTATGTATGTTCACCGATTACTCAGACGCCTGGACCTATTTGCAAAATTCTTTTTTTGTTTGATAGGGTATACTTCCTAGGTGGTCCCATAGTCATCAGGTCAGGATCTGATGATAGTATCCTTGAGAAATTGGTGGAATTCTTAAAATTTTATAGGCAATTTTAACGTTTTTCTTATACTTCGTAAAGTGTTTTGCTTTTTAGTTTACTATTTGAAGGCGGGGTTTTTTTGTTAAAAATTAATCTTTTCATTTATTTTTTTCAGCACAAAATCCAAACTCTCCTATCATCGTGCGGTATGCGCCCAAGAAAAACCTCAGTGCGACTGCTGTGGAAAGGTCTTCGCTAATAAAATGACTTTGAAGTATCATCTAAAGTAAGTATTCTTCATTATAAGGCTTTCGTGGCTTTTATCAAGAAGAATTAGCACGCTGAAGTGGCAATGGTCAGGCCACATCGCTCGACGAACCGACAACCGCTGGGGAAGAAAGGTTCTCGAGTGGCGACCACGTATTCGTTTCCGATACTTTTGTAATCGATATTTTGTATTCGATACTTTTACTCAATAAGTACTTTTTGGCAGGTATCGTATCGAATAAATTGTAGAAATAACTTATTTTAAACTTGTATTTTCATCCGTTCACAAATGTTTAATTTCTAATAAAAAAATGAAAATGCGTATGTCAGAAGTGAAACTTTTTTGGTTCCATGTGTTTTTATCAGTATTAAAAAAAAAACAAAAAATATAAAAAAAATTAAAAATTAAATAAAGAAATAAATTTAAAAAAAAAATTCTCGATCTTTCTCACTCGCTTGCTCCCTACTCGCGCCCCATGGCTGTGCTTCGTGCCATGCTCGCCCTTTCTCACTCTCTTTCAATCGATCTCAATCGCTCTCTCCCTCTTATTCGACAAAAACGCTGCACATCTTCGTGACGCTAAATTGCGTTTCATCCGTAAAAAATTTACCCTCATGCGCGCAAAGAAGTTTTAATTCAAAAACTAAAGCTTACAATCCTGTAATGATAGGCGTATCTGATAGGCTCTATGAAAAGTACTCGATACTTTGAAGTATCGAGTACTTTTTTCCGATACCACTCATGAGTACAGTATCGATACTTTCTATTCGACGCCGACTCCTTAATCGGACGACGCAGTGTAGGACGCCCGCCCACTAGGTGGACCGATGACCTGGTGAATGTTGCTGGGCATCGTTGGATGTAAGCGGAACGGGACTGCACTCTGTGACGTAACTTGAGGGAGGCTTACGTCCAGCAGTAGATGGTGATGAAGTGATGATGATGATAAAATTTTCTTTCCCTGTGATGACGGAGTAAGAATACAATTTACCACTCCCTATCTTGTACGTGGATGTCGTATAAGACGACTAAGGGATATAATATGCATATATCACCACACGAAAATTTCGATATCCCTTCTATTATGGATATAGGAAATGAATTATTATTTTCCAGACTCCTGCCACAAAATAAATCCGATAAGCCGAAGGAGAAACTATTTATACCATGCAAGGGATGTGACAAAATCTTCCATTCTAAGAAGAGTTACAGAGCGCACGTGTAAGTATCTAGATTTATTTGTAAGGGAACGTATGTACAGGGTGTATCAGGTTATGGGGCAACTGTTCGAGTATATTGTAGTATAACGGTCATAGATCATAATAGGCGTGACGACAGTATAAAAGAATCGATGCATTAATGATTATAGGGGAAAATACATATCAAAAAAATTTAATACGCTAGTTTAGATTTATTTAAATAACTAGCTTTTGCCCGCGGCTTCGCCCGCGTAAAAATTTACTTGCATATTGAACTATTATCGCAAAAAATATTATCGGCATAAAGAGTATTACATTTCTTAATTTAAGAAATACTCTATCTACGTGTCAATTTTCATCCAAATCTGCTCAACAGTTTAAGCGTGATTGAGTAACACACATCCAAATATCTTCACAAACTTGCACATTTGAATATTACTTCCAGCCTTGTAGTTCAGATTGCCGTGCAAATACGATGATAAATATGCCTTTCCTTAGTCTCTGATAAAGTACTTTTCCACTGGTGAAAAAAAAATTATATCAATCAAACACCCGCAGTTTCATTCACGTAGAAATTCCCATGCCAATACCGAGATAAAAAATGCCTATGTTACTCGCTGATATTATAAATTTACACACATAGCAAAAAAAAAAATAATATAAATCCCAGAAATATCAGAGATATAAATTGCCTATGTTACTCGCTGACAACTTAGGTAGCTTTCCATTAGTGAAAGAATTTTAAAAATTGCTCGACATTCCCCGGTATAGTTCTCGTTCCTGGGCAAATACCGGGATGAAAATTTTTGCCTTTCACTGATAATATAGCTTTTCATTAGTGAATTAATTTTTAAAACCATTAAATTCCCGTGATTTCACCGACATTGTACCCGATCCCGTAGGAATATCGGGATAAAAATAGCTTAAATATGTTACTCGCTTAAAAATAGCTTTCCATTAGTGAAATAATTTTAAAATCGACTTAATTCAGCCACACCGGGATAAAATATAATCTGGGATAAAATATAGTCTAAGTTATTCCTTATGTACGACTGGTAGACCTGATGGTAAAATATAATCAATATCGGTCCAGCCATTTTGAAGATTACCTGTAACGAATAAACAGACAGACAAAAAAATTTGGACCGTATTGTGTGAGCATAAATAAAACCTATTATTTTGATAGACAAACAGACGCTTCAAATTTATTTATTTGTAGAAATAGAAAATTGGAATAATATCTTGATTGTAACTTACTGTCTGGTAGCTGCTAGAAATATTACCACGCTTTCATTGTTCGTGGGTATCGCAAAATACTACTAAGACAAAGATTTACATCGACCTGGACCGGTGATGCCGTCTGGCCAACAATGTCGTGCGCCAGGTCATAAAATGTTGCTAGAACCTTTGCTTTGTAGATATATTCTACGATGGCAGAAAAGTACCTACATATCGCGTCGATCCAAAGTAATTAGGATAAGAGCAAGATAATGATGATATATCATTGCCTGGGTGTCTTCGACTATATGTGTTTTATCCTTTTGGGGCAGCCCAAAATTGTTTCTTAGTGAGTGCTTACGCCAAATAACCGATCGGTATACAAAATTTCACATTCTTAGGCTCGGTATCTTTGGCTATACACTTTCACCTTCTTAGGGGTGGTTTGGTTGTTTGTTAGAGCTCGCTTATCCTTGCCAAAAAAATTTTTCATAGTGCTTGGTAAGTGAGCACTAAGAAAATCTGGGGGTAATCCAAGAAAGCCGACCGTGTACTAAAATGATCCTTCCTAGGCTCAGTGATTTCGGTTAAACACTTTTCACCCCCTTAGGGCTAAAATTGCAAAAATCTCTCTTTCCCCAAGAAAGGAAACTTTATACAAAATTCCATGTTTCTAGGCCTAATGATTTCGGCTATATATTTTGCACCCCTTTTCAGAGTTGATTTTAATAAAATAATTTCTTAGAGCTCACTTATAACAAAAGAAAGAGAATTGCATAGAAAGTTTTAGTTCCTAGCTCCAAGAGTTTCGTCTATACGCTTTTCACCCACTTAAGGGGGTGATTTTCCAAAAATCCTTTGCTAGTGCTCGTGTACCCCAAGAAATAAGACGACGTAAATAGAAAATACTTTCCCCTATTTCAACCCCTTATACCTATTTTTTCGCGATAAAAAGTAGCCTTATATCCTTTCTCAAGCTTTAGTTCATCTCTGTACCAAATTTCAACAAAACCGGTTAAGTGGTTTCGACGTGAAAGGCTATATGCTTTTCAACCCCCTTTTTTTGGGTTGGGCTGCGGTTGGCGCGCTCCTCGCACCACTCCGTCCGGGCACCCCAAGAAATACGATGGTGTAAAAAAAAATACGTTTCTAGGCCCAGTGGTTTCGGCTGTATGCTTTTTGGTATTTTAGGGGTTGAATTTCATCCCCATGTAAATGGAATTTCCAAAACGCTTAAGCGAATATTTATTTATTTATTATTAGGTGCCTCAATACAAAGATTCGTGGTTCGATCATCGAAAATGACGAATTTCCATACAAAATGTCATCCCCTATTTCAACCCCTTATACACATTTTTTTGCGATAAAAAGTAGCTTATATCCTTTCTCAAGCTTTAGTCCATCTCTGTAACAAATTTCATCAAAATCGGTTTAGACGTGAAAGACTATATGTTTTTCACCCCCTTAAGGGGGTGAATTTCCAAAAATCCTTTGCTAGTGCTCGTGCACCCCAAGAAATACGATGGTGTAAAAAAAATACGTTTCTAGGCCCAGTGGTTGCGGCTGTATGCTTTTTGGTATTTTAGGGGTTGAATTTCATACCCATGTAAATGGAATTTCCAAAACGCTTGAGCGAATATTTATTTATTTATTATTAGGTACCTCAATACAAAGATTCGTGGTTCGATCATCGAAAATGACGAATTTCCATACAAAATGTCATCCCCTATTTCAACCCCTTATACCCATTTTTTTGCGATAAAAAGTAGCCTATATCCTTTCTCAAGCTTTAGTCCATCTCTGTACCAAATTTCATCAAAATCGGTTTAGACGTGAAAGACTATATGTTTTTCACCCCCTTAAGGGGGTGAATTCCCAAAAATCCTTTGCTAGTGCTCGTGCACCCCAAGAAATACGATGGTGTAAAAAAAAATACGTTTCTAGGCCCAGTGGTTTCGGCTGTATGCTTTTTGGTATTTTAGGGGTTGAATTTCATCCCTATGTAAGTGAAACTACCAAAACGCTAGAACGAATATTTATTTATTTATTATCAGGTGCCTTAATACAAAGATTCACGGTTCTATCATCAAAAATGACGAATTTCCATACAAAATATCATCTCCTATTTCAACCCCTTATACCCATTTTTTCGCAATAAAAAGTAGCCTATATCCTTTTTCAAGCTTTAGTCCATCTCTGTACCAAATTTCATCAAAATCGGTTTAGACGCGAAAGACTATATGTTTTTCACCCCCTTAAGGGGGTGAATTTCCAAAAATCCTTTGCTAGTGCTCGTGCACCCCAAGAAATACGATGGTATAAAAAAAATACGTTTCTAGGTCCAGTGATTTCGGCTGTGTGCTTTTTGGTATTTTAGGGGTTGAATTTCATCCCCATGTAAATGGAATTTCCAAAACGCTTGAGCGAATATTTATTTATTTATTATTAGGTGCCTCTATACAAAGATTCGTGGTTCGATCATCGAAAATGACGAATTTCCATACAAAATGTCATCCCCTATTTCAACCCCTTATACACATTTTTTTGCGATAAAAAGTAGCCTACATCATTTCTCAAGCTTTAGTCCATCTCTGTACCAAATTTCATCAAAATCGGTTTAGACGTGAAAGACTATATGTTTTTCACCCCCTTAAGGGGGTGAATTTCCAAAAATCCTTTGCTAGTGCTCGTGCACCCCAAGAAATACGATGGTATAAAAAAAAAATACGTTTCTAGGCCCAGTGGTTTCGGATGTATGCTTTTTGGTATTTTAGGGGTTGAATTTCATCCCCATGTAAATGAAATTTCCAAAACGCTTGAACAAATATTTATTTATTTATTATTAGGTGTCTTAATACAAAGATTCATGGTTCTATCATCGAAAATGACGATTTTCCATACAAAATGTCATCCCCTATTTCAACCCCTTATACCCATTTTATCGCGATAAAAAGTAGCCTATGTCCTTTCCCAAGCTTTAGTCCATCTCTGTACCAAATTTCATCAAAATCGGTCCAGTGGTTTAGACGTGAAAGCGTAGCAGACAGACAGACAGACAGACAGACAGACAGTTACTTTCGCATTTATAATATTAGTAAGGATTGAGATTATTAAGATTTTCAATAAATTAAATCATTAAAATACTGCATTCGGCCATTTTTGGTGAAACACCAATCACAGTGTATTACGTCACGTTAAGGTAAACTACTGTGTTTGTTGTTCTCAGTACTACTGATTACGCATTTGGATTGATTTTTTATTTGTTTACGTGTGATTTACCGACTCCACTCGATTATTACAATGGAACCAAGCTTTGTTAAAGCAAACAGCTCAAATTTGCCCAGGATTGATGTATTGATGTTGGGTGATTTCCTCGCTATAAATAAAGAATTTTGCTCGCCTGAGTTTAGAAACGTAAAAATTTCTTTGCAAGTAAATTTTTGTTTATCTTTACTACCATGTTTCTAGTAACCTAATCTCTAGTACCAACTTATATATAATCTAACTCGTTTTGAACTGATGTGAGTTTATTTTATTTTCATAGCTTATTTTTACATTAAACTTGTCATTGTTTATTCTTGAGGTTAGCTCCCTCACAGCTTTGCGAGCTTTAACCACTTAACTCTTATTATTTTCTTGTTAGGAAAATGTACAAATACTTTGTTGGGGGTTTTTATTGATGTATTTTTGCACTGAGGTACTGCACACCACTTATAAACTTTGGAATTCATTTTTATCACACGAATTAATTTAATGTTTTGCTTACTTTCTTCGCTACACACAGACACAAGGACGTATTTACCTTAACGTGACGTAACAGCCGACGCCATGACACCGGCGAGCTGTTTTCGCGCAATATTTAAAAAATATTGGAAAAATTGTTTTAAACTTCTTTAAACATAAATTTATTACCGAAATATAGGTTTTTTCGTAAATAGTAAGTGTGTGCCCACATTACGGAAAAGGATTTCAAAATCTTTCGTCACGCCTATTAGAATATATATTACACAAAAAACAATATAACATAAAAGTTATAGTGATTTCAAAAATATGTGTCTAAGAGTCTATGCCTTAAATGTTACGTATTATGTAGGTATGTATAGACTGGATACAGGTAGGCATGTCAAGCTTCGATAGTATTAATAGGTATGAATTGCACGCGTAGATACAAAGACGGCTCGTTAACAGTCATCGGCCGATCGGTTGATTTAAAGCGAAGTTTGTCTTGTTTATGCGAACGTAATCATTGATTTATTCAATTTCTAATGAACATTTAATAAAGTACGAATATGCTGCAGATTAAATATCGCTGACTTTATATATTTCAATCAGATTTACACTAAAAAGCGATGACAAAATTGAAAACTTTACATATCTCTAATTCATTAACGAATCGATATTTTTCCTTCAAATTTTTTCCATGGGTTCCTCCCACCATTACCTAGATACCGTTTGACCAGTTGTCCCATAACCTGATACACCCTGTATATTAAGTGACCTTTTGAAGTTTTACATCTTTAGGCGCGTTAAGGCAAATGAATGTGAAAAGTGAATGATGAAATGAATGAAAATGAGGATATGCGTATGAAAGCAGTAAGTACAGAAATGACGCCTGATAGAGGAGTTAGTTAACGTGTTATGCCGACCCCATTTAACGTGGGATAAAGGTAGGGTCGTGAAAAAAATAATCGATTTTTATATTAATCGCTTATTTTTTTAGTATAATCGATTTTATAATGATTTCTGATGTTTACGCGAGTATTATACATTTTAAATAAAACTACTTTACGGATTTTATCGCGTTTGTATTTGATTTTTGATTACCCGACGTTTCGAACACTTTACAGCGTTCATGATCACGGGTGGACTAAGATGTCTCACGTCCAACAAGTCATCGTTACTGCAGAAAATTTATAATTATCTACCCGATACAGAAATTAGTTATTAAATATTGACCCACATTTTGATACAAAATTTATTGCCAGTGTAAGACGAAAATGATTCATTTTCTTCTTACACTGGCAATAAATTTTGAAGAAAATGATTCATTTTCTTCTTACACTGGCAATAAATTTTGAAGAAATTCAAAAATCAAATTCAAATTGCCATCAAAAGTAAAAAAATCTTGGTTTGTTTGTTAGTTTTAAAACGAACACATTGTTTTTTTTAGGTATTGTCGCCTTTTATTTGATTTTATTATTATATACAAATAATCCAACCTTACAAATGGTAAGAAAAAAATCAATTATAAAAATAATCGATCTTTTCACAAATCGATTTATTTTAAAGAAATAAAGATCGATTATTTATTAATCGAATTTTTCACCTCCAAGTCTCATCCCTAGATGAGGGCAGGCAATTGATGACTCTGGCACACGGAAAATAATGATATTTTTTCAGTGTTATCCACGACGGCCTGACTTACCCATGTCCAATATGTGGTAAGCTGTTCCAATGGAAACGTAATCTGGCAAGGCATACTCGCAATCATAAGGAGAAAGAAGCTGGCGAGCTGCACGAATGCCGGGCATGTGGGAAGAGTTTCGCTAGTAGGGATTGTTATAACAACCATATGAGACTCAGTAAGAAACATGTCCAGGAAGATGCTTACCAGTAAGTCTTTTTATTGTTTAATTTAAGAATATCTGGTTGACCGAGCTTCGCTCGGCATATTTTTATCGAATTTATTTAAATATATATTAATAAAAAATAAATAATGAAAAATATATAAAAAATTACAAAAAGAGAATAATAATAACACCGAGATTCGAACCGACGCTGTTTTAATGTCAACAAAATCAAAATTAGAACCTGTCAACTTCCCATCTGAGCTATCGTAACTCATGACGTTGACAACGAAATTTGAATTCATATGCTTTTAAAATTTAATGTCATTGTTTTTTTTTGCTAAAAACACAGACAAAACAACATTTTCTATAAATAAAACCTAGCTAGATCGATTTTTTGGACCCGAAACCTCTAGTATGCCAAGTTTCAACAAAATCGTTGGAGCCGTTTCCGAGATCCTGAATATACAACATGTAACATAATTAACGCACACCCTCAAACACCCCAATTAGAATATAATGATATAAACGCAATGCATACACCAAATATTATTTATATGTACGTTAACATTGTTTATTTGTGGAATTAGTTATTCCCATTTCGTGGAAATAAAATGGTCACCGACCAACTCCGAGTGCCGCCCGACAATAATTACCTACTTGGTAATAATAGGTACACGAAATAACTACATTATGCTTTATGATAGTAAATATTTACGATTCTTCTTTCCATCACACTTTTCAGGCTTTGGATTGTCGACATTGAATAATTTTGTTCAATGTGAAGCCAATATTTCGTAATTACTGATTTGTTAAACTAAAAAATTTGTAAATAAGAATTATTAAACTGCTGATAAAGTGTGATTTGATTAGATACCAAAATACCTACGACAAAGTTAAACAAAGTCGGCGTAAAAAGTGTGAATCAAAATATTTACAATAATTTAAAGATCATAAACAAACTTAGTTTAATTTGCACTCACACGGCGTTGTCGTTTTAAAACATTTTCAAAATGTCCACCGCCTTGTTCAATGCACTTTAATGACCGTTTTCGTAATTGTTGTTTTATTTTAGATAATACTGCAGTGTCGCTTTTCACTTTTTCAAAGGCGGTTATTATCTTACTTTTTAGTTCCTCGGCACTTGTTGTCTCTGTGTTATAAACAAGCGATTTAATTCGCCCCCACAAAAAAAAGTCGAGTGGCGTCAAATCAGCTGATCTAGGAGGCCCCTGGACAGGCCCTCGGCGACCGATCCAGCCTTCTCCGTACTCGGCATGAAGATGCTGGCGAACACTCCAGGTGAAATGCGCGGGGGCACCATCGTGTTGGTAAAATACCTCTTGTAAAGGAACAAGAGGTACATTCTCTAATAGAGAATGTAGTTTCTCGCAAAAACAGTAAATATAATTCTTCTTCTCGCGTTAAATGTTCTACACGCTAGTGCCACATTATCATCACACCGTGCCAAAGTTCACACCATTTCCGTGTATTGAAGGTTGGTATACCGAAAAGACATAGCGAAATGCGGGATTAAGATATTTTATTTGCACTTTACAATTGACCTCTTATCGATAAGGTTCACGCGGCGTGACTGACCTGACTTGTCCCAAACATATTTTTCTTTGATCGGCGCCGGCGCAGCCGTCTCGCTCTATTGTAAGGTTATTAAGCCGCCGAAAGAAAGAGAAAGTAATTATTTTGTATTAGGTAGGTACGTGGCTTTCTTTTATGTACTGTAGTGTTGATGTGTGCCGGCTGTCGCTTTAGGTATTTGTAAGACTATTAGCCTTGAAATAAGTATCAGATTTCTTTAATTGAATGATGAAATTTGCTTACTAATTTAATATTTCATTTTAAAAAGTCTTAATACCCTGATTTACGTTCCATTTTCGTTTCTATGAACTGTTTAGCTAGCTGTGTAGGATGACTGTAATTTACTTAGTTCTAACTAAATTTGAGAAAAAAATTAGATACATAAAAAACAATCAAAATCGATCCAGATACCGATTCTGAACAAATTACTTTCAGGGTGTGCGTTAATTATGTTACATGTTGTATATATATATATACAAGAATTGCTCGTTTAAAGATATAAGATTACTACCGGACATCGTTTCTATTTCCATGCATGACAACTCCTTAGGCGTAATGTATTTGTAAAATCCCCTGCAATACAATGATTGTCTCCGACCTGACGCTGCCGACTATAGGCAGGGCGATGGTCGGCAGCGTCAGGAACTGGGACGCGGTCGCAGCCTTCTGCGAGGCAGTGATCTCGCGGAAGGAGGCGGCGGATCGCCTACGCGAGGAGCGCAGCCTTGATGAGGCGACCCGCCGCCGGCGACTGGGGCGGCGTAGGCGTGAGTACCTGCGCCTCAAGGGGGGGACGTCGGTCGATGGGAGGGTACCCCAGATATTAATTAATTATTAATTAAGTATTCCGTCGGGCCGACCACTGACGTTAAGTCACCCTGCTCCGGTGGTCGGGCCCAACGACGAAGGCGATGTGCATCGTGGGTGGGTTGCGGGTGTGCGTGCTTACGCCCCTCTATCGCCCCGGACGGAGTGGTGCGAGGAGCGCGCCGACCGCAGCCCACCCCCCAAAAAAAAAATACAATGATTGTTTCCTTAGTGCTGGATATTGTCTTTTATTTAAAAAATAAATAAACCTTTGTGTAGATCGTATATTTGTAGTCTCACCCGACCCGAGGATATATTGCCTAGTGCGAGATCTTTAAAAACCATTAATTCGCGCTTCATGTTAAAAGGTATGTATATGCCTTTGCCGGCAAAAATAAACAAAATAAATGCCTTCGAAAGAATGTACAGAAACAGAGCTCACTCAACATCTTATATAAGTAAAGAATAGCAATCAACACACATCGGAAACCGGAAGATCAGAACAAATGAACGGAAAATTACTAACAATACAAACAAAACAACAGCACCTCTCTCAAGCCGGCTGGTCACCGTGGGAGATATCGACCAATCCCTTCCAGCTCCATTAAAAGGAAATACCAATAACACCAAAACACTAAAAATAAAAGAAAATAGGAAACTATATATTTGTACATTAAACTGCTTAACACTGAGAACACAAGAGAGACTTACCGAATTAGAGTTAGCTCTTTCAAAAATAAAATGGGACATAATAGGTTTAAGTGAAGTAAGAAGATTAGGTGAAAATATTGAAGATAGAAAGGAATACGTCCTATATTATAAAGGGGAAACAAAAGGAAGTTATGGTGTCGGCTTCATGATTAAAAAACGCTTAGAAAAAAATATTGAAGAATTTGTAGGTATATCGGAGAGAATAGCTGTACTCAATATGCGACTGCCGGGCTACAGACACAAATGGTCGATTATTCAAGTATATGCTCCCACAGAACAACAAGACGAACAGGTTAAAGCCATCTTCTATGACCAGCTGTCATCAGTTTTACAAGATGCACACAAAAACGTTATGGTTACAGGAGATTTTAATGGTAGAATAGGGTCTCAACGAACTGGTGAAGAAAATATAATAGGTAAATTTGGATACGGTAGAAGAAGTAAAAATGGAGAAAGAATGGTTAATATGGCATTGGAAAACAATCTTGCATTCATGAACAGTTTTTTTAAAAAAGATCCGAAGAAAAAGTGGATCTGGTTATCTCCAGATGGATCATACAGAAATGAAATAGATTACATAGCAACGAACAAAAAAATAATTTTTCATGATATAAACATTTTAAGCCAATTTAATTTTAATACCAACCACCGGATAGTGAGAGCAGTAATAAATATCACTGAACCTAAAATGAGTAGAAAAAAATACAATGCAAAAGCTAACTTTATAAATACACAACAACAATGTTTTATAAATACACCTAAAAATGAGATAGAAGATAAATATAACAACGAGATTAAAGAAATATATGGTCCACTGTTCAACAAATTTGCAAAGCCTAAGTCAACTCATACCGAAAATGACACTAAAATACTAATGCAAGAAAGAAGAAAACTTTTAAAACTTGGAAAAGACAAAGAAAATCTAAAGGCCATAACAGAGTTAAGCAAAAAAATAAGTAACAGTATCAAAAAAGACAGAACTAAGAAAAGAATGAATGTACTTAATTACCATATAAACAAGACAGGAGGAGTTAGAAAAGCTTTGAAAGAACTGATAGAGGCGAAAAAATGGATCCCAAACATTAAAAATAAAGCAGGAAAACAGCAAACGACAAGAAAAGCTATAATACAGACTGCAACTGACTTCTATAGAAAACTTTATGCAACACAACGAAAAACTAGAGACTTAACTATAAATCTCGATAACGATGACATGGACGAAGACATACCAGTTTTTCTACAATCAGAGATAGAAAAAGCTGTCAATAGTCAAAAGAACAACAAAGCTCCTGGACCAGATCAAATTTCAAATGAAATGATCAAAATCTCAATTAGAGCACCGGAAAAACTAATAAAGCTCACGGAAATATACAATTCTATTTTAAGCTCAGAATGTATACCACCGCAATGGACCAAGAGCACAATTATACTATTACACAAAAAAGGGGATAGGAACATTATAGAAAACTACAGGCCTATAAGCCTTATGTCGAATATTTACAAAGTGTTTTCCAAATTGATATTGAACAGAATAACAGGAATAATGGACGAACAACAACCTATAGAACAAGCTGGTTTTAGAACGGGGTTTTCAACTATTGATCACATGCACGTCATCAAACAGCTAATAGAAAAATGTCAAGAATACGGTAAAGCCTTGTATATCGCATTTGTGGACTATAGAAAAGCATTTGATTCTATAGAACACAATTCGCTTTGGAGGGCTCTAATCCAGCAGGGAGTGCCAAAAAAATACATACGTATAATTAAAAATATATACGCAAACAGCACAGCGCAAATAAAATTGGATTCAACCGGTGAAGAGTTCCCAATAGGCAGAGGTGTAAGACAGGGAGATCCGCTATCGCCAAAACTTTTCTCAACAGTCTTAGAAAGCATATTCAGAGATCTTGAGTGGGAAAATTTTGGCATTAATATTAATGGTAGACAACTTAGCCACTTAAGATTCGCGGATGATTTAATCCTAATAACTGACAACGCGAATATCCTTCAACATACGCTACAACAGCTAACTGAGGCAAGCAGAGTAGTTGGTCTTACTATAAATAAATCAAAAACAAAAGTAATGACAAACAGAGAAGAAATACTCATAAAAGTAGACAATGAAGATATTGAATATGTTAAAAACTATACATACTTAGGGCAATTAATGTCTTTTAGAGACCGGACAGGCATAGAAATACAAAGCAGAGTGGCCTGTGCTTGGAAAAGATACTGGTCCCTTAAAGAAGTATTTAAAAGCAAACACTTTCCTATGACAGCCAAGAAAAAGTGTTTAATTCTTGCATCTTGCCATGTCTTACGTATGGGTGCCAAACATGGGCATTGACTCAAAAACATCTTTTAAAACTTAGATCGTGTCAAAGGGGAATTGAAAGGAGTATGTTGGGCGTGACGCTAAAAGACCGCAAAAGAGCAGCTGACATTAGATCTACAACAAAGGTGGAAGACGTTGTAAAGAAAATAAAACTGTTAAAATGGCGATGGACAGGACATATGGCAAGGTAAAGCAGAATGAAATGGACTAAAATTATAACAGAATGGCAGCCGCGTGATGGCAAAAGAAAAAGAGGCAGACAAGCTAAAAGATGGACAGATGATATCAAGTTGATCGGAGGGACAACTTGGTCTAGAAAAGCTAACAACAGAGAAGAATGGAAGCAGCTGGAAGAGGCCTATGTGTCGCTAGACACGCTGACCACTGAACCGGGCAACCCGATGTATTAGATTTAAGTTAAAACAATTTGCTACTGTATATATAAAACCATTGTTTAGTTTCAGCAATAAAGGCTAATAATAATATATGCCTTTTATCTGTTCATTATATATTTGTAAAGTCCCCCGTGACACAAGGATATATTTCTTAGGGCGAAGTGTTATAAAACACACATGTTGCGTTACTCACCATCTACGTATTATCTGTTAATTATATATTTGTAAAGTCCCCTGCGTCGCAGTGATATATTATTTAGCGAGGAGTGTTTTGAAAAACATATATGTCGCGTTAGACATAATGTATATATATGTATCTTGTATAGTTAATTATATATTTATAAAGTCCTCCACAACAGAAATGATATATTCTTTCCAATGTGGTTTGTTAAAAAATATATATATCGCATTACACAAAACCTACATATGTCTTGTATAGTCGATTGTATTTTTGTAAAGTCCCCGGCGACACAGTGATATATACCTTAAAGCAGAGAGTTTTCAAAAGCATATACATATGTCGCGTTATACTTAACATATGTCTTGTATAGTGAATTATATATTTGTAAAGTCCCCCGGACACAGTTATATATTCCTTGGTGCGGCAAAAATTACATTTGTTGCGTTATACATAATATACATTTGTATTGTATAATGAATTGTATATTTGTAAAGTCCTCTGCGGCACAATGATTCTTCAGTGCAAAGTGTTTTTTCTATCTTTGTTTTTAATTAACGACAATGTAAAGTTTCACTTCTTGCCAGTATACATTCATACGTAAAGCTGTAATAATAAAAACTAAATAACGTAATCCTAAAAACTATTTTTTTTTATTTCAGACACGAATGCTCTTATTGTGGTAAAAAATACGCAACAAAATGGTGTCTTACAGACCATATAGATTGGGATCATATGAAGAGGATCAAATATCAATGCAATGTTTGTTTCAAGGTAAGAATTATATCTATCCATCCATCCATCAAAATAACAATAAAAACCTGATATAATCGTGCAATGATTGAATTCCCAACAGTGCACATCGAGCCTGATGGCTGAATGACAACAACGCCATCTATCTGTGAAGGCACGGCATAACGACGCCATCCTACTAATATTATAAACGTGAAAGTTTGTGAGGATGTGAAGATGTTTGTTGCTTTTTCACGCAAAAACTACTGAATCAATTTTGATGAAACTTCACAATAATATAGCTTACGTGACAGAATAACACGTAGGCTGTAATTTATCCCGATATTCCCACGGGAAGAGGAACTGCGGGTGAAACCGCAGAGCGCTGCTAGTATTATTATAAGAGTGGTAGGACCACACTTGTCTGTCTACAGGCACGGGCCGGTCCGTCCGGGGTAGTGCAGTAACAAATTGCTACTACTCAGACGTCGATTTTCTGCTCAGTGTGTACTACCCCGGACGGACCGGCCCGCGGCTGTAGACAGATAACTGTCGACAGTGTGCTCCTACCACTCTTAACCTATCTTTCCTATTGTATTTTTGTATTCTTAAATTGTTTTTTTTTTTCTATTTAGGCATTTAAAACTGCAAAGATAATGGTTGCCCACGTGAATAATATACACGAAGGTAAGAAGAAGGAGGAGGAGGGGGAACACTTGTGTGATATCTGTGGCAAATCATATAAGGTATGCATAGATAATATTTTATACTTTTTAAACGCACAGATGGCGTAGTGCTAAAGAGACAGACCTAAAGTGCTAGTTTCCGTGGTTCAAATCTCACGCAGGACAACACTACGATCCACAAATTATTGTTCTGAGTCTGGATGTAATTTGTGTTCGTTAATTATATATTTGTAAAGTCCGCCAATACAATTTCCTTAGTGCATGGTATGGACTTAAAAAAAATTGCCCCATAAAAAGGTTCAAAATCGCTCAATACGCTATGGAGAGGGCTATGCTTTGTATGCCTCTACGTGATAAACCCAAAATACGGCAAACCGTAGCTCGTTAAAATGCCCAGGCCACATACATAGCTTGTCGAACCGACAATCGTTGAGGACGAAAGGTTATTGGGTGACGATAATAAATCGGATAACGCCGCGTAGGACGATACTACTAGGTGGACTGACGATATCTTGCTTTACAGTACAAATGGTGTTAGACCGTTCCCAGTGGTGTCTCGAAAGCCTATGATTAACAACGGATGCCTATGGGGCTAGGGATGCAAACGATATATCGATGTTTCTGTAAAAATACATCGATGTTTGTCAGTGATGTTCACTATTATAAAACATCGATGTATTGATGTAGTATTAAAATGTTTTTACATCGATGTTTTAATTGCCATTTATTAGAAATTTTTGGTAATTTTAGTAAAGATTGCGTGACACAGTGGTCACTAATAACTTGTCTGTGAAAACTATTAATTTTAAATACTGTTTCTAAATAATTTGCTGCATTCAACGTATTAACTTTTCTAAGAAGGCTGTCTAGCATAGCATCGAAATTATTTTGTACAAGTATACAGTGGCGGACTAACCGGGGGGCGGAAGGGGCGGACCGCCCCAGGCCTCAGTCTTTGGGGGGCCCCCAAATACGTCCACGTTGCCCTGATCGAGTCATAAACAAGACTTTAAAAATGTGCTTAGCACCTTCATAATTTCATCAAGATCAATACACTACAGCCATCTAGACTTATTACGCGATACTAATATTTTTTAACTTTGCTGAACGTATCCAATATGCTGGGGGAATTCCCGTCTTTGTAGCGGGATCTTCCACAGGAATTCCTGAATGAATGAAGTGCAAATAGGGATGAGCGATATTAGTAAAATATCGATAGCCAAATATCGATAAGTCGATATTATCGGACACAAAATATCGATACTTTGTAATATCGATATTTTACTATATCGAAAGGAAAGAAAATTCTCCGGACAAATTTTGATGAGCTTTTTTTTGTCTGGATGAATTGAGATACAGCGGGACTTACGACAAAATAAAATCCTCCGGACAAATTTCGATGAGCTTTTTTTTTTTAGGCAATTTGTCCAGATGCCTAGGAATTACACATTTTATCAAAATTATGTTATTAATCATTTTTCATTTCATTGCAAAAGCGATATCGTGTTAATAATATCGATATCGTGTTCATAATATCGATATGGCGATATTTCAAAGTTATAAATATCGATATTGAAATATCGAAATCGATATTGAAATATCGATATCGATATTGAAATATCGATATCGATATTGAAATATCGATATTTCGGCGGCTAATATCGATATTTCAACAATATCAATAAATATCGCACATCCCTAAGTGCAAATAATTCACTCCTGTACGCCTACATTTACATTCACCACATCGCTTATACTTCAATACTTTTTGACCATTTGTGTCTCGGTTACATCACGCGAGAGGAGATTTTTGAAACTTAACCCATTAACGACCGAGAATCGTATTTGTTTTCATAATTTTTAAGGCAAATTCTCATCATCAAAAAACGAGAATTTTGAAAAGAAAAATATGGTCTCCCATACTTTGCCGTGTACTCTTTCAGAATCTGGGGTTGAAATTAAGATTTTTCCACTACAAAAAAAATATGGGCGCTTAACAAATAAACCACGAAAACTCGAAGACGTGTTTTTCCATGACTTTTTTTTTTATAGAAAACGCCTACTTTCTTCAACCATGAGTATACTAAATAGTTGTAGTTGAACAACGAATTTTTTAACTTTGTAAATATCATACCACCATAAAAATAGGCAAAAAAAATGTTTTTTGTATGGTATGGTAATAGGGTCCCGTTTCTACCCTTTGGGTAGGGCACCCTTAAATGATGAAAAAAAATTGATTTTCTGTCGTTAATGAGTTAAAACTAATTAAAAATTATCTTCGATCTACAATGGGTCAAGAGCGACTGGTTAATCTAGCCCTGCTTTCAATAGAATGAAAAATTTCAAAAGAGATCGATTTCACAGAAGTTATTGAGGAGTTCAGTAAATTGAAGGCACGAAAACACATAGGTATACACTACAAAAATGATAAAAAAACTATCTTTTTATTATATCTCATTTTTTTTGTCGGTCTTTTCGTATTTTATTTACCTCACCCATATCCATTCCATATTGTAGGTATATTGTATGTAATGTTTATTTAGGCTAAATAATTTAAGTCTCATTTAAATTTCATTTGCCAGATTTTAACGAAATAAACATAAACACTTTTTATACATACAAATATGAAATGAATAAAAAGCTTGTAAAACTTTTTTTTTTTTAAAGTTGGGGGCCTCATTCAGCTGTGCCGCCCCGGGCCTCTGACGGGCTTAGTCCGCCACTTCAAGTATATACGCATAAAAGAACAGATTATGACAGGAACTAATATGGCATAATGTATAAACAAAATATTACGATTTTTTTACAGAAAATGATGAGTTTATTCAATAAGCATTTATTTTCAATAAATACAAAGATTAAAAATTCAAACAAATTGTGACAACTCTCTCTTTTTACTGCACCCACTACTGTTGGTCAGAACTACACTTACTATCATAGAGCGTTTCACATCAAAAATATGCCTTTACATCTTCCTTGTTCTAAAGATAGGCTTATTGAATAAATAATATTATATATAACATCAATATAAACAATAAATATAACTTGCGTTTGAAAATAAATTTAGGATTATTTGCTCTATTTAGGGCCATAGAACATTAAAAAAACATCGACATTTCGATACATCCATGTTGTAAGGGCGATGTTTTCTGTACATCGATGTATGTTCTGAAATATTGATGTATTGATCCATCGATGTTCTTGTTTTCGATATTTACATCCCTACTATGGGCTGATGCATAAATAAAATAGCTATGCTTGATTTTTGTTAATTTTTCATACCTTTTGAAATGATAAGCGATGAAAATTATATTCTTACTGTTATCATACGGAAATGATTGCCGTTTTATGATTAGTCAATCAAGAGTTCTCACGTTCTCTTCACTTTCTTTAATTCATAGCGGCCTATCAAAGGTCCATGAGAGGCAGTGTTACCATCAGGTGTGCTGGTTCTTCGTTTGCCAACAACAGCAATAAAAAAATAAATTCTTGAACGATTTTTTTTTCAGACAGTAAAACGTCTCAAAGGCCATGTATGGGCGATGCACACGAAACGTTCAAATATGAAAAGTTACAAATGCAAACTATGTCCAGCTACGTTCACTTGGCAGACGAGCATATATAAGCATATGAAGATGATGCATGATGCCAATAAGAAGACCAAGGTATGTTATCACTGAGTTTTGGTATCGGTCAGGGTGGGGAGAACTACTTGAGCCTGATGCCGCAGAGAGCCCGCGCCTCGTCCTTTCGTCATCCCAGATGGAATGGACGGCGACCATAGCCCACCCAAAAAAATTGAAAAGAACAAGGCTAGGGAGAGCCAATGAAGGAATAATGTTGGCAGACTCAATACGAGCAATTTGGGCAACTGTCTGGGGTGATCAAAAGGCGAACTGTATGTACTGTAATGGCTGCTCTAGTAAAGTCGTGATCAGATGCCGCTTGTGGAATCTGGTCCAGCTATACTTTTTCTTTTTTATTTGCACTAAATTTTGAATATGAGTGGTGAATTGTAATCTCGAGGATATACCGTGAGAATACAGTTCATCTCTCCCTATCTTGCCCGTGGCTATCGTAGAGGACGACTAAGGGATATAATACGCATATATTTTAATTCTGTCTACCTAGAATCATCATCATCTTGCTCTTATCCCAATTACTTGGGGTCGACACAATATGTCATCTGTTTTGACATATTGCAAAAAGTTTCGGCAATGACTTTTATGACCGGCCGCCTGCCTGACGTCAACCCTCCTTGGGAATGTAATCGTTGACCCAAATGGTACCAGATGGAGTTGGTCCGGGTCAATCTAGGGCTCTTAGTCGTCTTTTACGACACCCACGAGCAAAGCAAGGGTTGGTAGTATTCGAAGCCGCTACCACACAGCTACTGTCTGTCTACCTAGAATAATAGCTTTTAAATAAATCTGTTTAATGTTTTTTTTATTATAATTATGTATAATTAGTTTTTAGTAATAATTCCAATTTTTAATGTTTCCTCGCTTTATTTAATTTGTATGCCCTAGAGGCAAAACATAGTGAACCATCCACTAGTATAAGACCATTTATCTACCTACCTATGTTTAACAAATAAATATTATTCTATTCTATATAACATCTATGCGAGAGAAGAAAAATTCACAACAAAACCGGTATAGTAAGGTCAGTTGCCCTCCTATTGTGGAGGAGATTCGAGCCTAACAGTGGAACGTATATAAGCTGAAATTATGATAACGATTCTTTTGTATAGATATAGTCTGCATATAATCCCTTAGTCGTCTTTTACAACAACCATGGGCAAGATAAGTGGTGATGAATTGTATTCTTACCCTGTCACCACATTGAAGAGCAATAATATGATTGCACTATCATTCTAGTGTCGTGAGTTCGAATCTGACGCAGGACAACAATTCGTACGATCTATGAATCGTTGTTCTGAGTTTGTATGTAATTCCCGTCCATTAAATTATATATTTGTAAAGTCCGCCAATACAAATATAGACAAACTTAAATCATTAGTGCAAGTTTGTATTTATAAAAATATAAAAGCAAATATATACTTTCCGTGTGGTGACGGAGTAAGAATACGATTCACCACCCCCTATCATACTCGTGGGTGATCGTACGAGACGACTAAGGGATATGTAACGCATATAACATCTATGCGAGAGAAGGAAAACTCGAAAGAAAACCCTATACCAACACGTCTGACCAGCGTGGTATGTCAATTACCCTTCTATTATGGAGGAGGCCCGAGCCCAACAGTGGGACGCATATGGGCTGAGATGATGATGACGATGAAAAACAAATATAAGTCGGTTTTCACAACACCCTAAGGCTCATCCTGATAATTGTATGTATTTATTACAGAACACACGTAATATTCCACCAGTGAAGAAAGAAGATCCGTTCCCGGGAATCGAACTGGCAAACCGAATGCAATACTTCCAACAGGAGATAGGTGGCGCCACTGACCACGCTAACAAATGCTCCATGTATTTTTATTTAAAACAATAACCCCTCTCGACGACCAGTGATGGATATGGGTCTACCTAAGTGGGGTTCCATATGGTGGCGGAGTAAGAATACAATTCACCACTCCCTATCTTGCCCGTGGGTGTCGTAAAAGACGACTAAGAGATATAATATGCATACACATATCTATGCAAGAGAAGGAAAAGTCGTAATAAAACTTTATACCAAAACGTCTGACCAATGTGTTATAACAGGTAATTTTCCTTTCTATTGTGAAGGAGGCTCAAGCCCAACAGTGGGACGTATATGAGCTGAAATGAAGTGGGTTAATAGCATAATCGCTATGTCAGGTGGTTCGGCGACCATAATTGATGTTTCCTAAAAGATAGCTTCAATCCACCCTCCTAATGAGACCATTAACCGATTTTTACGACTGGGATGGAGAGAATTATGTTCTAAATGTCAACATACTGCCAAATTCAGACTGCTGGATGTAGAAGAGAAGGAAATCTCGAAATAAAATCCTATATGAACCTGTCTCACCAGCATGGTATAGTAGGTCGATTTCCCTCCTATTGTGGAGGAGGTTCGAGCCCAGCAGTGGGACGTATATGAGTTAACGATGATAGAAACCCATAACCGTGCACTGCTGGACGTAGAAGAGAAGGAAAACTCGAAATAGAATCCTATACCAACACATCTAACAAGTGATTTCTGATATTTACGCGAGTATTATACATTTTAAATAAAACTACTTTACGGATTTTATCGCGTTTGTATTTGATTTTTGATTACCCGACGTTTCGAACACTTTACAGCGTTCATGGTCACGGGTGGACTAAGATGTCTCACGTCCAACAAGTCATCGTTACTGCAGACTGCAGTAATAAAATCCGTAAAGTAGTTTTATTTAAAATCTAACAAGTGGTTTAGTAGGTCAATTTCCCTCTTATTGTGGAGGAGACTCGAGCCCAACAGTGGGATGTATATGAATTATAATACATACATATATTCACGCCTTTTCCCCATAGTGGTAGGCAGAGACCACTTCCCTCCACTTGCTACGATCTTGACATACCACTTTCACCTCCTCCACATTCATTAATCTCTTCATGCATATTCTTCGGTTTAAGGTACTCCTAACCTGGCCTTTCTTAAGAACGTCCTCGATTTGATCGTGGAACGTCCGACTTGGTCTTCCCCTTCCAACACTTCCGCTCAGATTCGCCTTATAAATTCTTCTTGTTAATCTCCTTTAATTAATTCTCTCTACATGACCAAACCAACTTAACATACCTTTCTCAATCCTTGTCACTACATCAACATTCATATCACAACGTTCCCTGATTGCACTGTTCTTAATTTTAACACTCAGTTTTACATCAATCATGCTCCTCAGCGCTCTCATTTCCACAGCATTTATTCTGCTTTCATGTTTCTTCTGCCATATCCAGCTCTCACTTCCATACATATGGTTGGTACAAGGACTCCCCTATGCACAGCCAGCCGAGCCTTCTTAGAGAGGCTCTGGCTGCCCATAAAGATACGCAAAGCACCATTCACCATATTTCCCTTACACAATCTTCTTTCAATATCATTTTCACATTTACCCTCTCTCGCAAAAGTAGATCCCAGATATACAAACTCTTGTACTTGTTCTAATATTTCCATGAACTGTAATAATGATAGATAATAAATTGAGAGAGAAAGAGAAAGCAATAATTTAAACTCAAGTGAGACATTGCCATAATTAATCAATTAGTATATAAATTATAATAAGTTTTATACAAAAATGTGATGTAAATATAAGAAAATTAATAATTGATATTTTGTTTAATTTTTTCCTTGTGGTGATGGAGTAAGAAAACAATTCACCACCCCCTATCTTACCCGTGGATGCAGTAAAAGACTAAAGGATATGAAGGGTACAGTCAAAGAACAGGGAATGTCACAATTTTTATTCTTTCGTTTTTTATTGAAAGCAAATCTTTGTCTCATCATCATTTCAGCCTATTGCCGTCCACTGCTGGACGTGGACCTCCCTCATGTTGCGCCACAATGTGCGGTCCTGTGCCGCCTGCATCCAACGACGCCCAGCAACTTTCACTGGGTCATCGGTCCACCTAGTGGGGGGGCGTCCTACACTGCGTCGTCCGATGCGTGATCGCCACTCGAGAACCTTTTTTCCCCAGCGGTTGTCGGTTCGTCGAGCGATGTGTCCTGCCCATTGCCACTTCAGCGTGCTAATTCTTCGTGCTATGTCGGTTACACCCGTTCTTCTGCGGATTTCCGTATTCTGGATTCTATCTCACAGAGAAATCCCGAGCATAGCCCGTTCCATAGCACGCTGAGCGACTTTGAGTCTTGATATGAGGCCTACATTTAGGGACCACGTTTCCGTTTTTAATTTTTGTCTATGGTAGTTTAATTTCATGCCGCCCTAGCCGAGGTCGCGGGTCACGTGACCGGAGAATTAGTCCGTCACCCGTTGAAAGGCCAACCGCGTGAGGAAAGACCGACGTCCTCCCCGAGGGGGGACGTCGGTCGATGGGAGGGTACCCCAAATAGGGGGTATTCCGTCGGGCCGACCACTGACGTCAAGTCACCCTGCTCCGGTGGTCGCGACCAAGGCGACGTGCGTGTGCGTGCTTACGCCTTAAAAAAAAGACAAAAAAAATGGTAGTTTAATACCCAATCACGAACTTTTAAAAAAAGTGATCAGGTTGCGCAATAAAGGCGTTTTTGTTTATGGCCAAAGCAAAAAGAACAGGGAATGTCCATGACATACCGGTAAAGAATAAGGATTGTCCAAAGTGATAGTTTGTGATTTGAGTTGTAATTAAGTGTAAAATGATTTCTGACTCCGATAATGATGAAAACAACCAAATTATTATTAATAGATTGACAAAAAAAAGAGACTAGTCGAAACGAAGATGTTATGAAAAAGTTACACTTCTTTCTCATGGGGCACCGTGCTCAGAGTTCGAATATATCGAAAAATATTACAGGGCTCAAATATATCGAAAAATATTATACAATATTTCAATTCGATGAGTAGTGTCAGTGAGCAGTTGATGTCCCGTTCCTGACGCTGTTTGTTTTCGATTGCAGCGAGTTCACAACGCTGCTCTGCTCAGACCACGTGGACCTTAAGCGTGTGCTGCGCCATGTCCTCGCCGCAATCGCAGTGATGGCAGGATGGCGTCCTCTTCCTCCTCGCGAGCTTGTGTAGGTGCTTTCCAAAACAACCATGCCGAGTCCGAATACCGAATCGAGGCCATTCCAGCTGGACTGCCCAATGGACAATAACGACCTTCAATAACGGCCGACTCGCGAAGCGAGACGAAGCAACCACCTACTAACGTCGTTGACAACCGCCGGAAAAAAAATTAACATCTCTGCCTCCAAGTTCCACGGCGGAGTTCTGGCCAATAGGTACGCTGCCTCCGTCGCCACCATGCGGTATCTGCGTATGGCCCTGATCGCCATGACCCTCTGTAGTCGCTACAAAAGAGCCCTGAGTCGGACGGTCAGGGTGTCCATACACGGATGCGCTGTACAGGGCCATGGATCGAACCACTCCCATGTACAACCGCCGGCACGTAGCGCTGGATCCGCTAACATAGGGCATAGGCCACGAAAGGCGGACGCCGCACAAATAAGCCGTGGAGTATGTTGACGAAAATCTTTCCGGAATCACCATCGCCTATCGAGCACCAGGTCCAAATATAAAGATGTGTTTTATGTCATTTCTTACCAGATAAGCGCTGGTCTTTTACGAAACATTAGAATATGATTCCAAAACTAGAGATGCTGATGACTGAATTGGACATTCCTTGTGTTCGCGACAAGTCTAAAATACCGTGATAGTGCTTAAAAACGAACTGTAACATAATAGTGAATTTTGAAAGTATAGTGATAAGAATACCGTGAAAATTAACTAACTCAAAGTGTATCGCCAGATAGGAGTGCGTAACGAATATCGACCAATCAGGGCGTTCCAAATACATAGCAAAATTCGTAAGATGTAAACATTACGAGAAAATGTGTACAGTGCTAAATAAACAATGTGAGTAATGAACATTAAAGTAGATTAATTATACGTTATATCGTAGTAAAAATTGTGTTAAAATAGCCTATAACTGTTTGTTTTTCTTAATTTATGTAAAAGCATAATTGTACTTAGTTACGTTGTAATTTTTGTTGTTTATAGTGTCAAATTTGCAATAAACATAAATATTCATGGTATTTTATTGAAATATACGCTAGGACCTATCGAACGCAGTAAGAACCAACGCCCTAGGTATTATATCTTGCGAGATATAGCCTAATAAAGATAGAAAAAACAATGCTGACAGTATAAAATAATAGTTTTTAGTGCTTGTATAAAGCCTATTTTACTACCTAGGGTCGCGGCCACTACTGAAACAGATAGATGTATCTTAGATAAATAGAGTAGTATATAGAATGTAAGCATATCTGTAATAGTCTTAGCGTTATAGTTAATTGTTCAATAAAATCATAGCACAAATCGGACGAATGCGACAACCGTTTACGCTAAAGCATCGCGGCTCTCGTTACGGTAACACCTCAAGGTGCCTAAGCCTCTCGTTTAATGAACACATCGTAGCAGAGACTACCGAAGACATCTAGCGCCGCGCGATGGAAGCTTGAAACCATAGTATGAATATGAAGAAATAGCGAACTTCAAGCATTAACATTCAGGGGCTAGGCAGCAACGGTGTAATATTCGTCCGATGTGCAAGTTACTTCAAAATCGATCGTTTTATTTCTTCACTGAAGCCCGCCAGTAGGGAACCGAACCCGAAGATACAGTCCACACATACAGTCCACATAAACCACCGAACCAGCGACCAACCGGGACGTCAGCCGACTACAACACATTTGTCTGAAGGCCCGTCCCGCACACCTTGTTTATGTCGTCTTGAATATTCCTTGTTTTTTGTTCCTTTAAGATCAACTTATTTCGTTTCTGTTAAGTTTTAATATCTATATATATATATAAAAGAAAGTCGTGTTAGTTACACTATTTATAACTCAAGAATGGCTGTACTGATTTGGCTGAAAATTGGTGGGGAGGAACCATAGAATCAGGAGACGAACATAGGATAATTTTTATCCCGTTCGATTGCGTTTCCCGTTTGATAAAATGTCAAAGAAACGTAGTATAACAATAACTCAAAAAAAGAAGACCAGCCCACTGAGTTTCTTGCCGGATCTTCTCAGTGCGGTCGCGTTCCGATCCGGTAGTAATTTAAGGCAAATGTAAAAAGTGACCATATGTAAGTGCCCCGCGGGGTTTATGCATAATAAAGAATTTGAATTTGACTCATTTGATATGTAATAACAAAACGCAAATGACAGCTAAATGTAATTTTGTCTATAGTTAAGTATGGTTGACAATTTGATAATTATAATTTTGTCAGATATCAATAATCAGTAATTTGTATTCTCTTTGAATCATCATTAACAATGCCGCGACCAAGACGATCGAATCTTTCCGGACAAAGCTGTATTGGTTGTTCCAGAGACTATATTTTATCCGGTCAATGGCCCTGTACGGCGCACCGGTGTGGGCGGGGTCCATGACCGTCCGACTTAGGGCCCTTCTGTGGCGACCACAGAGGGTCACGGCGGTCAGGGCCATCCGCGGATACCGCACGGTGGCAACGGAAGCAGCGTGCCTATTGGCCGGGACTCCCGCGTGGGACCTGGAGGCGGCAATGCTCGCCGGACTATATCGGCGGGTGACGGAGGTGCGAGCGGGGAGCGGTGTGGTCTCGTTAAGGGATCTCACCGCCTGGCGCGTCGACGCCCGTCGAGACGTCATTGCCCGTTGGGCAGTCCGGCTGGAGAGGCCTCGGTTCGGGGTGCGAACCGTGGAGGCCTTCCGGCCGGTGCTGATACAGTGGTTGGAAAGGCGGCACGGGGTGCTCTCCTTTCGACTGGTGCAGGTTTTGACGGGGCATGGGTGCTTCGCCAAATACCTGCACAGGGTCGTTAGGAGGAAGAGTACACCGTCCTGCCACCTCTGCGATTGCGACGAGGACACGGCGCGCCATACGCTCGAGACCTGCGCGGCTTGGGCAGTGCAGCGCTGTGAATTCGTCGCAATCATCGGTACAGACCTGACGCTGCCGGCTATCGCTAGGGCCGATGGTCGACAGCGTCGGGAATTGGGACGCGGTCGCAGCCTTCTGCGAGACAGTGATCTCGCGGAAGGAGGCGGCGGATCGCCTGCGCGAGGAGCACAGCCTCGATGAGGAGATCCGCCGCCGGCGACTGGGGCGGCGTAGGCGCAACTACCTGCGCCCCATGCCGCCCTAGCCGAGGCCGCGGGTGACTTGACCGGGGATTAGTCCGTCACCCGCCGAGAGGCCGACCGCGTGAGGAAAGACCGACGTCCTCCCCGAGGGGGGGACGTCGGTCGATGGGAGGGTACCCCAATAGGGGGTATTCCGTCGGGCCGACCACTGATGTCAAGTAACCCTGCTCCCGTGGTGGGCCTAACGACGAAGGCGACGTGGTTTTCGGATGGGTTGCAGGAGTTGCGTGCTTAAGCCCCTCTGTCGCCCCGGACGAAGTGGTGCGGAGGAGCGCCGACCGCAGCCCACCCACAAAAAAAAAAAGACTATATTTTCGGCAATTTAGAAAATATATTTACGAAAATAATTATGGCGGTACGAAGTTCCCCGGGTCAGCTAGTTCTTAATAATTAAAAATTCCATCATAACTACACAGTTATATTAATTAATAAACAGTTAATCTTAGAATAATAACGTATAGAAGGATAGTGTCAATACTACGAACGTTCGAAACTTGAATCTAAAAATACTAATGGCGCGCAGATGATTACACACATACACGCACACCACTATACAAATTATGAAATCAAATTTTGTTTTTATTAACATAAAAGTTTTTCAAATGTGTTGTGACACGATTTGAATGCACAAACCGTCATAATTACCTATTTATTTTTTAAGAGTTGCGTAAGTACGTGCAGTACAATGACTTGTAAATTACGGAGCGGTTCCGGCGTAAGCTCCATTAGGCTCCAATTGAAATGCCTCACTTTTTGTGCGCGAATTTACCTTCTATACGTTATTATTCTAAGCAGTTAATAAGTAATGATATCTGATGTTTACGCGAGCACTACACATTGTAAATAAAACTAATTTTACGGATTATATCGCGTTTGTATTTGATTTATGATTGCCCGACGTTTCGAACACTTTGCAACATTCATGGTCACGGGCGGACTAAGGTGTCTCACGTCCAACAAGTAATCGTTATTACAGACAATCATATATCAAATACAAACGCGATATAATCCGTAAAAGTAGTTTTATTTACAGTTAATAAGTTTTGAGTAAAAGTTACTGCATACGCCGATCTCAATAAAAAATTCATACTTCTAAAGTTTTAAATGCGTTTTTCTCGAAATCTATTCATTAGGATGTTCCCTTTTCTTTGCCTATACCCTTCATACAATATGCATATAACATCTGTGCAAGAAAAGGAAAAATTGATATAAAACCCTATACCAACATGTCTGATCAGAGTGGTAGGTCAATTTCCCTCCCATAGTGGAGGAGGCTCAAGCCCAACAGTGGGATGTAGAAGTGATAGTGATGTATAAGTTATAGTGATAGAGATGTAAGCCTAGGGACAAAAGCCTCACCAAGATTAAGGATGACCATATTTGGACTAATAAATCATTGTATCATGACTTCTATCGTTTGGGGCAGACTGTGTGTATAGATCACCGTATAATTGCACGAACCGTCAGTTTATAAACTATCTAGATAGATTATAAACTGTCGATAGATTGTGAACGGACACAAAAATTTACAATTTAACGCTTACGTTTTCGTAAGTTTATAAACTGACTATGTTCAACCGTCAAATTGTGATCTTAATACGTTTAACCGTCAGTTCAAAAATAAATGACCTAATCACAGCAGTCTTACAATTTCTCGCCTATGAATTTGTGAACCGTCCTCTGATTGGTTGCGTTATAAATTGCACGTGTTCGTGAGCATAGTTATAGTTACAAACAAAATTAACTGTCAGGCAAGAAAACGCATTTTGAATTCAAATATGATTTTTTAAGAATTTTAGCTGTTTTTTGTTGGGCTTGTAAACAAAGTAATAAAGAAATAAAAGATATTAATATATTATGGATTTTTTGTTTTTATTTTAAATAGAGTGTTTGTGCTTGTTAATCTCGCTAAAATAACAATGGCGGCGGGGTCGCTAGTGAAAACAATAATTCGTTGAACCAATCAGCGTGCACTTTGAGTTTTGTTACAAGCAATATCACAATTGACGGTTGAACATGTTCAGTTTATAACTGACGAAAATGTAAGCGTTAGATTGTAGATTTTTGTGTCCGTTTACAATCTGTCGACAGTTTATAATCTAACTAGATAGTTTATAAACTGACGGTTCGTACAATTATACGGTGACATATACAAGGTACCTCTCTAACACCATATGGCAGGGCCAGGGTAACCAGTCCTTGGCATTGGTAGCCCGTCTAATAAGTTATAATTTTATCGATAAATCAACATTTATTCGCACACGTTAATTCAAATATTTTTTTTTTACTTGAATTAGAGATATATGCGTCACAAGTAGAACCCTTATGCCGATCTTGTCTCTCTGTCGCTTGTTCCGCGTTCTCGCTTGCACGCTCGGCTCAGACGGAACGTGACAAACATGCTTTTGAGGGTGCCGTACCCAAAGGGTAAAAACGGGACCCTATTACTAAGACTTCGCTGCCTGTCTTTCACCAGGCTGTATCTCAAGAACCGCGATAGCTAGACAGGTGAAAATTTTTACAAATAATGATTTCTGTTGACGCTATAACAACAAATACTAAAAATAAAATGAAATAAATATTTAAGGGGGACTCTCATACAACAAACGCGATTTTATAGATAATGATACGGAACCCCTTCGTGTGCGACTCCGACTCGCACCTAACTGGCTTTTTATTCCTGCGTGCAGCCGGCGTGCATCGATTTATAAGACATAATCACGTCAAAAAAAAACTACAATGCACTTAAAATTAGTTTATTAAATAGAAAAAAAAATTAATACTAAACTATTTCTTCTTATTTGGATTAGGGTTTCTACCTTGATTACCTCCACCTCGAGCTGCTAAGGGAGCTGGTCGACCTCGGTTACCAAAGGCACCCCTATTACCACCCCGTCCAGATCTCATATTTTGTCCGCCTCCTCTACCCTTTTGGACTTCACTTCGACTTCTTGATTTTACCTGTAATTATTATAAAAAAAATGTTATTGATAACAGTAGAAACTCGATTATCCCGCATTACAGTTTGATTTACCAGAGTTTATGACAGTTAAGTCTTACTCTAATATAAATAAGAGCGTCTCTCGCTTTTATCAATATTCGTGAAATGTTGCTTGTTATTAAGCCGCTCGCCAATAACCGGCCGGGGGGGGGGGGGCTCTTTGTTTTGCACGTCAGGAATCACGTAGAAAGAGAGAGATAGTATAATCATTTTGGTTATTAGGCTTATTAGTGATTGTTCAGTTACCAACGTAGCGAAACAAGAATCACGGCACCTAACCAATAATTGTTGTACTATTGTTAATTGACAACGTCGCATCATTGTCAGTTGTTTGTAGCTAGATAACTGATAACCATTATTAGTTATATCAATACGGATACGATACGTTAGAAGCATATCAATTGTTTTCAGTTACGTTTTGCTATAGCGGATACATGTCTAATCTATAATTTTCGGTGATGGGACAAGACTACAATTCACCATAATCTTGCCCATGAGTGCATAAGAGACTGCCAAAGACAATAATATGCATGAAACGAATGCAAGAAAAAGAAAATTCAAAATAAAATCTTATCAGCCTGATCAACCTGGTACGTTGATCTATTTCCCTCCCATCGTGAAGGAGGTTTGAACCAAACAGTGGGACGTATATGAGCTGAAATGATAATATTAAATTTTAAAGTACAGTAGAAACTCAATTGACCGGACTAATTGTTGTCGTTAGGCATTCGGATAATCGAATATATGAAAAACCTCCTTTGGTTTTGTGCATATGTAGTATATACATAATTTTATGCGTTTATTAAATGACGAATACGTACCCCGTGGGGCACGCACATAAAAGCGGAGTAACAATTACTAATTAAAACAATAACAAAACGTGTGGGGCAGCGGTTCCGCGGGACATGCCATTTCAGACACGCTCATTCTTGCATAAATACGATTTGTAAGTACAGTATATAGGTCTCATTTGGTAGGCCGGATAATCGCGAATTCATGTAACTGAGGCCCGAATAATCGTGTTTCTACTGTATCTATAAGATCTGCAGAATATAAAAAACAAATGCAATATAGCTTATATGGTTTAACCATACTTAGGGTATGGTGGAAGACAATATCCTGCATAAACCTCAAATAGATTAGAATAAAGGATAAGAAAAATGTAAAGAGGCTTAAATAAATACTTTTCAAGTATAAGAGTTACAAAGTAAAATGTATTTCCAATGTTAAGTGAAATACTAAACCAGTGATAAACTGCATTTAACAAAATATAATTAATTGGAATGTATGCTTTAGTAGGGGCATTTTGAGTTAGGAAATATTTGTGAATGGCCCACCAATGGATCATGAGCTGCTTGTAAGTTTAAACCTTATAACTTTATACACATATGAGGTAATACACTTATTTAAGCTTAAATGTGTGATCAATGTACTAAGAAAAAAATTATATGAAGGAGGGTATAATATAGAAAACAATGGTAATTTTTATAATTTTATTACCTATGAAGTTGTGTTAAACCTAATTAGCATTTGCAGTTATGAGCTATTTCTCAATAATCGGGCCTACAAGCCCAACTTTCTGAGGGTGTTTGCGTGTGGAGGGTTTTGGTGGTGCTCTTGGTATCACCGAGCCTCAATGCACGCATTCACACTCCCTTCACTTTCTTCGCAGTAGGTAGCGACCTTGTAAAGGTCCATGAGCGGCAGCAACACTTACCATCAGGTATACTGTTTGCTCGTTTGCCACAGTTTGCAATAAATAAAAAAAAAACACTGTTAATGTGTTAAAAATATGAGCCTATAAAACTTTCATCAACCATTTGCAAGTAAAAAATTCAGTAGGAGGACTACAATGTCTGTCTACAATCACACCCCGGTCCTCCGGGATAGTATCACACCGAGCTGAACATATACAACAGAGTAGTAGCAATATATTACTGCACTACATTCAGTGAGTGAGACATCTGAAAGCCCAACATTCTGAGGGTGTTTGCGTATTGTGGGTTTTGGTATCTTTAATATCACCAAACTGCATTACAAGCATTCACATTTTCTTCGATAGGCAGCGATCTAGCAAATGTCAATAAGCGGCAGTATCACTAACCATCAAGTGTGCTGTTTGCCACCAACAGCAATTTTAAAAAAATAAACTTAAAAAAAATATTCTTACTTGGGTCTCTTCTTTCACCATGTCAATTACTTCGTCGGGAATTCGCAAATATTTTATTGTACTACCTCGTATGTAACATTCAGGCATTCTCCAGAACTTATCGCCGTCTCTAGATGTACATATTACTTCTCTAAGATTTATATTCATCCAATTATCACAACTAACGAGATGCCCGTTATAAGTTTCGCCGTTTTTCAATTCCACTAACATCGGATGGTTCTGTGCCGTCCGTAGAAGTGATAAAGGTAACATTTTTAATATATTACAGTCGTTTTTGCAATGTATCGGTGACTAACAAGTTGTTTGTTGTGACACAGTGAGGTTAGAAATTTAGC
The DNA here is from genome assembly GCA_032191425.1 of Lymantria dispar. NCBI lineage: Eukaryota > Metazoa > Arthropoda > Insecta > Lepidoptera > Erebidae > Lymantria > Lymantria dispar. The sequence goes on from CM063467.1 coordinate 2,987,642, forward strand.
TTTTTTATAATGGGGAACTACATTGACAATTTATCCCGAGAGGTGGCGTTTGATCGCTGGTGCTGTTGAAGTGTCAATCTCCATACATTTTTACCAAAATAAACGAAGTATTGTGTAATGTGTACCCACGGAGTTATATACATATATTGTATATAACTCCGTGTGTGTACCTATCAATTAAACAACATGCCTCTTCTTCTTCTTCTTTTTTGTCTTGGCAATCAACTACAAATACGAGCCATTTTTGCCAGTGTCGAGTTATAATTATCTTTTCAAGTTCTCAGTTTTTTCACGTCAGTAATGCTAATGGTCTGTCAGTAAGTCAAAGTGTCGTCCTCAACAGTGTAATGACCACTGTTAAGAGTATCTTCTGAGAATTTTGGTGGAAATACAAAGGTATGTATAGCAGTTTTTATATCATATTCACTACACCTCAGCAGTTCAGTCGCTATATATTACATAAAATGCCATCAAGATTATTTAACGTAACACATTAAAACACTAAGATATTGAATATAAAACAAGAATACCACATCACACTTCAGATTTCCGTCAAAAACTCCACAACATGCCTCTATGTAGTGCATTTACGGGTGTACTTCAAAAATTAATAATGATATTTAATAATCAACATCTACTGCGAATGATATTGTTTTTCCTATATTAACAAAAGTTTTTATTTGCTTGCTTAAATATGACTTAAAATAAAATGAACTGTAAATAAAAAGATTTAAAATTTAATACTAAAGATCTATGATACTAAATCCTTACTTCCTTACTAATATTATAAATGCGAAAGTAACTCTGTCTGTCTGTCTGTCTTTCTGTCTGTCTGTCTGTCTGTCTGTCTGCTACGCTTTCACGTCTAAACCACTGAGCCGATTTTGATGAAATTTGGTACAGAAATGGAATAAAGCTCGAGAAAGGACATGGGCTACTTTTTATCGCGAAAAAATGGGTATAAGGGGTTGAAATAGGGGATGACATTTTGTATGGAAATTCGTCATTTTTGATGATAGAACCATGAATCTTTGTATTAAGGCACTTTATAATAAATCAATAAATATTCGTGCTAGCGTTTTGGAAATTTCATTTATATGGGGATGAAATTCAACCCCTAAAAGACAAAAAGCATACAGCCGAAACCACTGGGCCTAGAAACGTAATTTTTTTACACTGTAGTATTTCTTGGGGTACACGAGCTCTAGCAAAGAAATCGCGAAAAAATGGGTATAAGGGGTTGAAATAGGGGATGACATTTTGTATGGAAATTCGTCATTTTTGACGATAGAACCATGAATCTTTGTTTTAAGGCACTTGATAATAAATAAATAAATATTCGTTCTAGCGTTTTGGAAATTTCACTTACATGGGGATGAAATTCAACCCCTAAAACACCAAAAAGCATACAGCCAAAACCACTGAGCCTAGAAACGTATTTTTTACACCGTCGTATTTCTTGGAATACACGAGCACTAGCAAAGGTTTTTTGGTAAATCACCCTCTTAAGGGGTTGAAAACCCCGTAATCTTTCACGTCTAAATTACTGATTCGTTTTTAATGAAATTTGGTACAGAGATGAACTAAAGCTTAAGACAGAACATAAGCTACTTTTATCCCAAAACATTGGGTGTAAGGGGTAGAAATAGGGGATGACATTTTATATGGAAATTCGTCATTTTCGATGATAGAACCATGAATCTTTGTATTAAGGCACTTGATAATAAACAAATAAATATTCGTACGTGGGGATGAAATTTCACCCCTAAAAGACCAAAAAGCATACAGGCGAAACCACTGGACCTAGAAACGTATTTTTTTTTTACACCGTCGTATTTCTTGGGGTATTCGAACACTAGCAAAGAATTTTTGGAAAATCACCCCCTTAAGGGGGTGAAAAGCGTATAGACGAAGCTATTGGGGCCAGGCAAGTAAAACTTTGTATGCGATTCACTTTCTTTTGTTCTATGTGAGCTCTAAGAAATTATTTTTTGAACCTCAACCCCTAAGGGGGTGAAAATATATAGCTGAAATCATTAGGCCTAGAAACGTAACATTTTGTATAAAGTTCTTCTTGGGGAAAGTGCTCACTAAAAAAGAGTTTTTTGCAATTTTATCCCTAAGGGGGTGAAAAGCCTTTATCCGAAATCAGTGAGCCCAGGTACGGTCATTTTAGTACACGGTCGGCTCTCTTGGATTATCCCAAGATTTTTTTCTTAGTGCTCGCTTACCAAGCACTATGAAAGAACTTCTGGCAGTCTCACCCCTAAGGCCATATATTTTTTTTTTTTTTATGTGTGGGCTATGGTAAGCGCACGCGCGGTCCTGTCCGTCCGGGGCGATGAAAGGACGGCGCATGGGCCCATAACCCACGTCACCTCGTTGTTGGGCCGACCACCGGAGCAGATGTGACTTGTCATCAGTGGGCGGCCCGACGGAATACCCTTTCGGGTAACCTCTCACCTCTCGACGTACTGGGACGTCGGTCGGCATCGCGCGGTCAGCCTCTCTGCGGGTGACGGACAATTCCCCGATCCGATCACCCGCGGCCTCGGCTAGGGCGGCATTAGGCGCAGATACTCGCGCCTGCGCCGCCCAAGTCGCCGGCGGCGGAACGTGTCGCAGTTCCTGACGCTGACGAGCATCTCCCTGACGATGGTCAGCAGCGCCAGGTCGGCACCGATAATTGCGACGAGTTCACGGCGATCCCCCTCCCATGCAGCACACTCCTCGAGCGTGTGCTGCGCCGTGTCCTTGTCGTAACTGCAGTGGTGGCAGAACGGTGTGCTCTCCCTCCTGACAATCTTGTGCAGGTACTTCCCGAAGCAACCATGCCCCGTCAGCACCTGCACCAGTCGAAAGGAAAGCACCCCGTGCGTCCGCTCCAACCACTCCATCAGCACCGGCCGGAGGGCCTCGACGGTCCTGACACCGTACCGAGGACTCTCTAGCCGGACTTCACCCCTAAGGGCATGAAAAGTGTATAACCTAAAATAAAGGTCCTAGGAACGTGAAAGTTCTGTTTTGGTATAAGCGAGTAAGTAATGTAAGTACATTAACCGTGTGGTGACGGAGTAAGAATACAATTCACCATCCCCTATCTTACCCGTGGGTGATCGTACGAGACGACTAAGGGATTTAAAACGCATATAACATCTATGCGAGAGAAGGAGAACTCAAAATAAAACCCTGTACGTTGGTATAGTACGTCTGACCAGCGTGGTATAGTAGGTCAATTACCCTTCCATTATGGAGGAGGCCCGAGCCCAACAGCGAGACGTATATGGGCTGAGATGATGATGATGATGACGATGAGTACTAACAAAGAATTTTTGGAAATTCAACCCCTAAGAGGGTGAAAAGTGCCAAAGATGTGTGAAATTTTGTATACCGATCTGTTTTTTGAGGTAAGCGCACTAAGGAATAATTTTAGGCAGCCCTAAAGGGTGAAACGCATATTGTCGAAGACACCCAGCCTACATATCATCATTATTTTGCTCTTATCCTAATTACTTTGGATCGACGCAATATGTAGGTACTCTTCTCCCATCGTAGATATATCGCAAAGGTTCTAGCAACATTTTATGACCGGCTGCCTGACGGACGACATTGTTGGCCAGATGGCATCACCAATTGGTCCAGATTGATCGGTAAATCTTTGTCTTAGTAGTATTTTGGGACACCCCACAAACAATGAAAGCGTAGTAATATTCCTAGCCGCTACCAGACAGTAAGTCGAGATATTAAGTCAATTTTCTATCTCTACAAATAAATAAATTTGAAGCGTCTGTTTGTCTATCAAAATAATAGGTTTTATTTATGCACACAATTATTTGCACGATACCTATAACTAAAAAACGGTTAAATTTTTTTTGTTTTTGTGTTGTGAGTCACATAGGCATTTTTTATCTCGGCATTCGCATGGGAATGCGGTCTAAGTAGGTGAAACTGCGGGAATTTAATCGATATAATTTTTTTTTCACCAATGGAAAGCTACATTATCAGGGACTAAGGAAAGAGATATTTATCATCGTATTTCCACGGGAATCTGAACTACAAGTCTAGAAGTAATATTGAAATGTGAAAGTTTGTGAAGATATTTGGATGTTTGTTACTTAATCACGCGTAAACTGTTGAGCAGATTTGGATGAAAATGGACACATAGAGTATTTCTTAAATTAAGAAATAGAATACTTTTTATGCCGATAATATTCTTTGAGATAATAGTTCAATATGAAAGTTAATTTTAACGCGGGCGAAGCCGCGGGCAAAAGCTAGTTACTAATAATATCAGTTCATAGTCTATAGCTATACTCTATCTAAAAAAACTATTTTTGTAATTGTCAAAATCAATGAGATAGGGTTTTCGGCACGAATATGGAAATGTCATGTTGAAGCTCTTGAATTACATTCATTTTTTTAGTGTTTTATAGTGTTATATTGAATAATTTTGCTGAAGTTTTATGTAATATAATACAATTAATGTGCTGAAATGTGGTGAATGTGATATAAGAGCGGTTTACGTGTATTTGCATATTCTACCGGAATTCACAGAGAAATTATTTAATTAGGTTTTCAGCGCCTAATTAATGATAACTTGACTTACTGACGGACAATGACTAATAATAAGTTATACAAAACGAAGAAGTAAATAATATGTAAAGAAAATTATTTATAAGCTACGTAAGACAAGGCAGTATGGTCGAAAAGACTTTAGGCTGCTAGTAAGGGCGATCCAAACAAAAAAAAAAATTATGAGATGGACTGGATCGACGGCTATTACGATATCAGTGTTTTAAGTAATACCTATAATGATCTCCACCCCCTCCTTATCTGTGTGTAGCATTAAAAGTCTATTTAAGATATGTGAGCAGATAATATTACTGCAAAAAAACTAAATCCGAAAGAAAACGCAGACAGCCCGTTTCTACAGAATGATATAGTAGGGTATTTTCACTGATCACGTTTACCATGAGAAATACATAATGTAGAGTGAAAGGAAGAAAACAGTTAGGAATATCTGACAATATCGTCAAAACTTTGCTCTGACGATGGAATTTTACTCACTATTTCGAGTAACAGATTTCCTACTAGAGTGCTCGACTTAATAGTACGGTAACCACTCTAGGTGTAAAAATACAGAGTACCTACTTAGAGTACTTTATGACAGAGTACTACTAAATAGGCATGAAACATACCCGCACGGAGTGTATATATACTCCGTGCATACCCGCATAATTCAAACCCGGTCTTGGTGCAGTGAAAAACCCGGTGCAAAATCTGGTTTCTAAAAACCTTCGGGTATGATTGGGATTGTGTTTTGGCGATCTTTTTTTAAGACGCCTTCTGATACTAAAGAAATAATGCTTCTATTGCAGGTGACTTTACAAACTTAATTTGACGGACACAAATTATTTATTGATCGCACAAAGTCCTTTAAGTAAGTGTTGTCCTGGGTGGAAATCGTGCCTACGACATTAAGGTGGTAGTTCTACTAGCTTAACCACTGGACGTTGTTCAGTTCAAATCTATAAAATAGTAAACGTAGTCCTAGAAATCGATCACCATGCCACCTAACGGTTCCACTAAGCCGGGTCGTAGGAACTGAGAAACCTTTGTGGGCTTATACACAACACTTTGTTGAAGATCATCACATGATCAAATGCATAGTTTACGATTCTATAAAGGACATACAGACAAACATTCATTTTTATACATATACTAGGTGACCCAACAAATGTTGTTCTGTTCAAGTCTAAAAAATAGTAAAAGCAATTTCTCCTTCAAATCGATCGCAGCGCCACCTACCGGGTCCAATTGTGAATCTAAACTATTTTCTAATCCCCTTGAATACACATGAAAAATTTCATCAACATCGGTCCAGCCGTTTAAGAGAAGTGCAATAACACAAACGTACACAAGAAATAATTACATGTACACGGTGACTTTTTTATCGTCTTACAAAAAAAAAACAAAAGTATCTGACCTAAGAAACATATCTAACATATTTAAATGTTTAATAGTGGTAGTTATAAAAAAATATCTTTATCATGTTTACCTTTTAAACAAATAAATCATCCGGAATTTCGTTAGCCAATTATAGCTACGAAGTCCACATGGACAGCTATTACAAAGCGTAATCAGGGCAGTACGAGTTTGTTCGGTGTGTAGCGAACTGGCACCTCGCATCGGGTACCGCACTCGCACCTGTGCGTACAAGTATAGGTTTAGTCAAGTTTTATTAATTTGAATTTTCTGACTTTTACAGAGTTTAGTCAGCTTTAAGAAGTACATATTTACATTTTGTTACGACAGAAATAAAATGTGATCATCATTATTACCTCGGCTCATATATGTTTTTTGTGTGGTGGTCTTATATATGTATATAGATATATGTCTGTACATCTTTATATACCATATATGTATATATATTTCTTGTGTACGTGTGTATGTCACTGAATTCGTCCTTAACGGCTGGACCGACGTTGATGCAATTTTTTGTGTCTTTCAAGGGGCTTCGAGAATGGTTTATATTCACAATTGGACCCAGTAGTTAACGGTAAAAATACTAATCTATTATTTATTCTTATTTTAATGAAATCATTTTTAGGGGGATTTTCATGTAATTCTAGGGGTTTTTAACTAAGTTTTAGGGATAAATATTTTAGGGAGTTGGTAACACTAATTGAGATTGACATCCGCAGTGGCTATTTTACAAAAGTGAAGATGCAGAAATGACAGTTACTGTCAATGATACCTGTCAACGCCATTTTCTAATTTAATCTATGGGGGAAGCTATTAACACTACGTTACAATAGTATCTAATTTCAAGTTTGAGTCAATAACAATAATAAAAAATTCTTGATGGTCGCAATAACTTAAAAAATTATGCTGAACATTATTCATTTCATAAAACCTTTCAATTTCCTTTATTTCACATATTATAATTTGATAAAATGTATAAGCGATTATTTGTTTTGCATACTAGCAATAAAATAATTCAGGTTTGCATACGTGTGCGTGCATAAATGAGAATGTGTGTATATTTTTCATCCTTGGTGAGTTGATTTTGACAGATAATTGGGTTTGTTATTTCTATTTCGCAGTACTACCAATATAGAATGAGCTCTGATGGTATTTGAATTCATAGTATTTAAGGGGTCATGTACCTGGTTTTCTCTAAATTTCATTAGTGTGCTATAGATATGATCCTGTCATTTTATATACGAATCATGAGTATGTTCCATTTCACGGAATTAATTGACAAGGAGTTGGTATCTAATATATAAAATATAAATATAAAAACAAAAATCACCTTTTCTAATTATTCTTTAACAAATAACTTCATATTATAACAATAAGTAAATGTGGCAATATGTAACTCGATTCATTAGTTTAATGGATAGTGGGTAGGTATATATACATGTATACGTATGTTTACGTCCGTATATGAGTAGGTACAAGTTGTGCCGTAGTAGATATATCAAGCGAAAGCCTATTTATATTAGTATCTATAGTATGGGTTCTTATTCTTTATTGTATCTGTCATCAATTTAGGGACACAATATCGAAACGAAAGTATCGATACTGTACTCATGAATAGTATCAAAGAAAAAGTATCGTACTTAATAAAGTATCGATACTTTTTTTTTATGAATTTGTCCACCTGTGTTCGGATTAAAATATGTCGAGCCACTTTTTAGAAGGTTCGTTACGCTTTACCTAGATGACGTTACCATAAGCAAGGTAAGGTAAGGTCAAGTTTAACATGGATACTTTCTACAATTTGTTCGATACGATGCCTGCCTAAAAGTACTCATTGAGTAAAAGTATCGAATAGAAAGTATCGAGTACAAAAGTATCGGTATCGAAAGACAAGTGTACAAGATACCTAAAAGTATCGATCCTTTTTTCATGTCCCTACCTCGACTACCTATTACCTAACTAAATTATAATATCACATACATTAAGAAGTATGAAATTTTGAAATAAAAACAAATCTTCTACAGGCTTCTGAACAGATTAGTATAGTAAACAAATTTTACTTTTTATTGTTGAAGAAGTATAGTAAACCAATTTTCCTTTTTACATAGTGTACGTGTATGGACGATAATGTATTCTTTGTTTCACCATCAAGGGTTCTTTAGCGGTCTGCACTTAGTAGGTGGTAGAGGGCAGGTTGATAGAGGACGTAGCCGTGTTTTTGATAAGTAGTGGAAGAACCGTAAAGATGATGGAAAAGCAGATCTAACTTCCACTCATTTCCTTGGAACCAATGGCTTAAATCCTTTTCATCATATGCAATTGCCAAAAAACTAAATTGTTTGATTTTTTTTTTCTGCATTGTACATGTAGATTGACGATGGTTCCTCGATTCGTAGAGTACAATCCACTTTAGCTAGCACTTAAAAAAGTTATTGACCATTGTGTATTGAGAATGATGTTGTAATATGTATATTGTAATGTTGAGTCGACAATGATAAGGTGATCCGCTCCCTGTTTCTGTTTTGCATCACAACACATAAAGCCTCTTTTAAAGCAAGAGTAGAGCTCGAGGCATGAATCTTTACAGAACCAGTTTTCGATTTACATGTGCACGTCTTCGTACATATACATAGACGCAATTGATCCTGGATCCAGAATATGAGATTGTAACTTAACACTATGTCGTTCAAGAAAATCCAATAGTCTGAAAGTTTATTGTGGACTATTGATGTTTAATGTATCTCAATATCTATATATATATATAGGAGAGGCGGGTTTTGCGAGCGATATATTGACTCATCACCATATCTCTGGAACCATAAGGCGTATGGACTTGAAATTTGGCAGCAATATTCCTTTCACTGAGTGTAGGTCAGCTAAGAACGGATTTTACGAAATTCCACCTGCAAGGGGTGTTGCGGGGGCTTTGACAATAATATTATAATAAATATAATAATATCATTTTAAGGAACAGGGTGAGCCGAACCTACTGAAGCTAGAGAAATGAAATTTGGACCGTAGTTTCATTTTGTGACGTAGGCACCCACATAGAAAGGATTTTTTGAAATTCTACCCCTAAGGGGGTGAAATGCAACGGTAAAGTCTGTATGGAATGAAAAAAAAAATCTTTAGCTACTGTCTTCAAATTAAGCACAAATACTCTTTAATAAAAATAAATAAACACGTATTTCAGCGTTTGTCCATTTTCTTCCTCGAAGGGTGTAAAATAGGTATAAAGATGTCAGTTTACTGACTCATCACAGAGCCGAAACTACTGAAGCCAGAAACATGAACTTTTGACATTAGTTTATTTGCGTGACGTAGAAACCCTTTAAGAAAGGATTTTTTTTGAAATTCAACCCCTAGGGGGTAAACTGCAGTAACAAAGTTTGTATAGGGAGAAAAAAAATCTACATCGATGTTCTTCAAATTCTCTACAAATACTATTTAATAAATATAAATGAACACGAGTTTCAGCATTTCTTAATTTTCACCCTCTAAGGGTGTAAATAGGTATGAAAAAGTTGGTCGACTAACTCATTAACGCCGAGCTGTATCTACTGAAACTAGAAACGTGAAATTTTGACTGTAATTTTATTTTGTGACGTAGAGACCCATTAAGAAAGGATATTTTGGAATTCAACCCCTAAGAGGTGAACCGCACTAGTATAGTTCGTATAAGGAGACAAAATTCGTCATCGATTACCTTCAATTTTTGCTTAAATACTCTTCATTAATCATTTGTTTCATCATTAAAACCCTTATACCTACATTCCACTGTTTGGCTCCTCCATAATGAGAGCGAAAAGGACCTACTATACCACGCTGGTCAGACGTGTTGCCATAGGTTTTAGTTTCGAACTTTTCTTATCTTGCATAGATGTAGTATGCATATTATAAACCCTTAGTCGTCGCCTACGACAGCCACGGGTAGGAGAAGGGGTGGTGAATTGTATTCTTATTCCGTTATCACACGGAAAATCTCTTCAGTAAAAATAAATAAAGAGCATTTGTCAATTTTTACCTTCTAAGGAAACTAGGCGGGTAAGGTGACTGAAACCGAAGCGAAGCGAGGGCGGGCTGCTAGTATAATATAAAGCTTCTGTTGAAAAATTACAAATATGTAGGTACTTGCTTAAAAATATGAAATTTCGTAACTTTTATGCGTTGACGTTGATGTCTATAACACGTTAAACCATTAAAATATTAAATATAAAATCACCATGTGGTAAGTCAACGTTACCGCTAAATTTTTTATTTTTTTTTATTGCAAACGGTGGCAAACGAGCAAACAGTACACCTGATGGTAAGTGTTGCTGCCGCTCATGGACCTTTACAAGGCCGTTGCCTACCGCGAAGAAAGTGAAGGGAGTGTGAATGCGTGCATTGAGGCTCGGTGATACCAAGGGCACCACCAAAATCCTCCACACGCAAACACCCTCAGAAAGTTGGGCTTCCGGCTCTCTCGCTCACCGAACGATGCGTAGTAACAAATCGCTACTAGTCAGACGTCGATTTTCTGCGAGAGTGTGGTACTGCCCCGGACGGATCGGCCCGCGGCTGTAGACAGATAGCTGTCGACAGTGTGGTCCTACAACTACCAAATACTGACTTAGTATGTGTTAGGTGGTCCATTTATTTCCAGGGTAGATAGCTTCCTGCATGTTAAAATGTCTACTTACCTTATTCAAAATGGATCAATAATCATTCAAATTCATGCTAAGCTCATTTGTTAATGAGCTTAGCATTTTGTTGTTACAAATACTTTCCGTTTCACGTACGAAAACTAGGCAACCATTTTTAACAGGGTTTTATTAGCTTCACCTGTATATTTATTTGTTTGTATGTCACCGACTCTTAGTAATTGGATTTTAATCAAATTTAAACGTTCATATTACATTTAAACTTTGTACACTTATCAAGAACCAACGACGATAAAATAATAAATAACTTGTCTTATTATTATTACTAGCACAGGGTTAGCGATTTCTTTATAAAATACGAGCAACCCGCCCTCGCTTCGGTTTCAGTCGTTTTACCCGCGTAGTTTCTGTTCCCGTGGGAATAACGGGATAAATATAGCCTATGGTATTCCCTGATATTATAGCTTTCCATTGGTGAAATAATTTCTAAAATCGGTTCGGTGGTTTAACCGTGAAAGCGTAACAAACAAACTTAGCTTCGCATTTATAATATTAGTAAAGATATTGTAGCTGATGTTTGGCTATGTCTCGATAGATGTCGCTATTCCTCTTTTCTATATCACACTTTTTTCTAAGAGTCCTTTGAACTCGATTTTAACCCGCTTTAAACGACCAGCAGATTTAATTTAAGAGCGTTATCGGTAATCGGCACTTCTCGCATTTTAGGTTTTTTGCTACGGTCCGATATCGACGCACACTAATGCACTACACACACGCGAGTTCATAGAATGACCAGTCTTGAGCCTTGGCGCTTATAATAATCAATCTCTAATATATTCTTCGGAGAAGTAGATTTTCAAAAATCAACATGATGTAAATTTTAAAATTTTTAATTAAAAACCAAATCTCATAACAGTAAAACGGTTAAAATTGTATTTTTAATATGCAAAGTACAGGAAATAGTAAAATATAGGCACAGAGTATAACTTACAAGGAGACCCTCAGACGTGTGGGTCGGGGATTTCCATGATTTTTGGTGGGGTGGTAGATGGGGCACGAGTGCATCACAACTACCAAATATTAGGGTCAACTGGGCCCTCGTTAAAAAGATTTTAAAGGTCAAAGTTGGATGGGTAATTTATGTACTAGAAAAATTCAAAGTCGAATCGCCAACAAGCGGTAATCTCGTGGTAACGTGCTCGCCGGCGGGAACTCTGGTCTCGGGTTCGAGACTCAACAACTTATTTTTTTAAATTATCACATTATTGTGTAATAATTTAGAAAAAATAAAAAACCCCAATCGACGTCCCTATCCCGGGACGTCGGTCGCCGTCACACGGTCAGGCTCTCTGCGGGTGACACACTAAAGTCCCCGGTCCGGTCACCCGCGGACTCGCCTAGGGCGGCGTGACGCGCAGATACTCGTATCTGCGCCGCCCGAGTCGCCGGTGGCGGAACGTGTGACCAAAGATTGATCATACACGAGCCGGCTTCTCCTTTCGTGAGATGACAGCCTCACAGAAGGCGGTGACCGCGTTCCAGTTTCTGACGCTGCTGAGCATCTCCCTAGTGATGGTCGGCAGGGTCCGGTCGGCACACCGGATTGCAACGAGTTCACGGTGCTGCTCTGCCCACGAGGCACACACCTCGAGCCTGTGTTGCGCCGTGCTCACGTCGCAATAGCAGTGGTGGCAGGATGGTGTGCTCTCCCTCCTAACGAGCTTGCGCAGGTACTTGGCTATCGTGACTCATCAATACCTGCACCAGTTGGAAGGAATGTACCCCATGCTGCCGACCCAACCACCCCATCAGCACCAGCTGAAAGGACTCGACGGTCCTGATACCATATTGAGGCTTCTCCAGTCCGATTGCCCAACGAGCAATGGCGTCTAGGTGAGCGTCGACCCGCCAGGCGGCAATCACCTTGATTGAGGCTATATGTGGCTCGCGTCTCTGATACTCGCAGGTAAAGCTCGGCGAGTACCTCCGCCTGCAGGTCCCACCGGAGAGTTCTGGCCAAGAGGCACGCTGCCTCCGTGGCTGCCGTGCAGTAGTCGAGTATGGCCCTAGTCGCCATGGCCATGGATGTCTAACAAGTCCAGTCAGAGATTTAAATCTACCCACTACAGAAATTAGTTATTAAATTTTGATCCACATTTTGCTACATATTTATTGCTAGTACAAGAAGAAAATGATTATCTATGAAAAAATTATATTGTGTATAGTTAGTAATTATTAAACATTAAATTTGAGTTAGCTGATAATCTTCAGAAGATGAGGCTGCATAAATGTTCCATTCGGATTTTTGATGTGAAATATCTATAGGCGGGGTGAACCTGATCGTCGCGTGGCATTAAAAGCGGCGTTAACGCCACGCTTTGCGGTAACGACTTCAAAATAATTTTGATGTTTCACGTCTGCCAGGCGTCCTGAGTGACGGCTCACTTCTCTTTTCGTTTACTCTTTTGAAACTATAAGTACCTTACAGTTTTGTCGTGTGTTCTCAAAGTCCGACTTTACACTACCTGCATACGGCCTATCATGACCTATGCCAGCGTGGTGTTCGCGCACGTAAAGCCACACAGGATTCACAGGCTACAGACACTACAAAATCGTTTCATGCGCCGAGCTCCGGGAGCACCGTGGTTCATACGAAACGTCGATCTCCACATCGACCTCGAACTGCCGACCATCAAGCAGTTTATGAAACGGTGCTCTCAGAGCTACTTTGACTCTGCCATGACACACCCCAACCAACTAGTGGTTGGGGCGGCTTCCTATAGACCCTCCAAAATCTCATCCATCCGACGTCCTCGACGAAGAGGACGACAATATCACACTCGCTCAACAAAGAGCCTACACGGCCCGCGAGGCCTTAACAAATAAATATCCGTGGTTCCGCGCTCGCTGTCGAGGTGCGAAACTGCGCCGCGCAAAAGTCACGACTAAAAACGTGGGCACCCCCACTTTGCCTCCAACGACGCCCCAAGCCGAGGTCCGTTCCCCACAGGGGGAGCCCTTGGGCTATGTCGCTTAGCATACTTTTCTCTGGGTTGAGAGCCCTCAGCGCTCACCCATAGTCCGCGTCAAGCTGTCAAGGCCATCTGCGGCCAACAGTTGTACACACACAAAAAAAAAAAAAAAAATATCGTGTGTTCTCGTTTTCCTTACCTTGTAACCGATTTTGTTCCCAAGATACAATCTGCTTTTTCGACCCATCACCTAAAAAGATTCTATATTATTCTTTATAGAGATCGCATGAAAGTAATTAAAAGAATAGGTAGTAATAAATACTTACGAATCAAAACCGATCAGTCGCAGTATACGCCCAAGTTCGTATTGTCGTCTTTTACGCTGTGAGCGGAGAGCTCGAACGACGTGACCCTGCTCCGTTGAGCGCCAAGGCGCGACTTGCTTACGAACAATTATGCCGTTCAATTTATAGTAATATTTAAAATTTAATTACGAGGGTGACTATTCGTATTTCAATTTGGTTTTTTTTACTGCTTCTATAATAGTCGAACAAATAGTGGATATTTTTTCAAATATTCCAAGGTTAGTATTATTCACAAAATTAAATGTTTTACAGGAGCCATTTTCGTCAAATTAATCTTAAGGAAATATTTTTTTTTTAGTTTTAAAAGGAAGAAATCTTGAATTCCATTTTATACATACCCAAGAACAGTAATTTTCCTAACATCTACAATTTTTTTCGAGCTGCCACGACTTATCGTTTATTCGTACCTAAACTTCAAAACTCAGCGTTTTCGTAAAATCTCATTAACTTAAGTTCAAAATACCCTTGCCTTTTAATAAAATAGTTACAATATTGAGTTATAATTCTGTACAAGCACAATATAAAGATGTGTTTAATGTAGTGGTTATATAAATTTTTAGTAACCTATTATGATGAACGAGTAACCAGTCCTCAAAAAACCACATTTTTGGGTTTACGGCTGCTTATTACCGATAACGCTCTTAAAGACTGTAGACTTATCAAGGACTGCTGACACTTTTGGAATCGATAAGAAAGGCAGTATATTAAGTACGCCCATAACTTCCGATCGACTGCATCAAATTGGATATTTTTTTTTATTGTGTTTTTTGTGGTTAGGACAAGGTTTGTAGAAGAAAATTAATCTATACCAATAAATAAAATTGGAGTGTCTGTTTGTAATGTCAAAATAATAGACGTTTTTCATGCTCACACGGTTATTTGCACGACACTTATGCCTAAAATAGCAATTAAAAAATTTTTGTCTGTCTGTCTGTCTGTTTGTTCCGGGTAATCTTCAGAACGGCTGGACCGATTTCAAAAATTCTTTCACCAATGGAAAGCTATAATGTCAGGGCGTAAACTAGGCTATATTTTATCCCGGTATTCCCACGGGAACAGGAACTACGCAGGTTAAACGACTATAACCTATAACCGAAGCAAAGCGAGGGCGGATTGCTAGTAGAAAATATATTTTTTATTAAAACTAGAGGACCCGGCGAACTTCATAGTTCGTACCGCCTTTTTTCGTCATTATTTTGTTTTAGTATTTATTAGTTTGGTTTTAGTATCCATGCGGTGACGGAGTAAGAATACAATTTACCACCCATGGGTATCGTTAAAGACGACTAAGGGATATAATATGCATATAATATCTATGCAAGAGAAGGAAAACTCGAAACAAAACCCTATATTGACACGTCTGACCAGCGTGGTATAATAGACCAAGTTCCCTCCCATAGTGGAGCAGACCCGAGCTCAACAGTGGGACATTTATGAGTCGAGACGATGAAGATGATTTATCAGATTTATCATGGCGGTCTCGGGATTCTGCCTCAAACGTATCAATATAATGGAATTATTGATAATCCAACAGAATTGAATTTACGGAAAGAGTCATATTTCCTTAGTCCGCAACTTTACACTATTTGTGGGAGGCTGATAAATCAGCATCATCATCATCTCAGCCCATGCACGTCCAGCTGTTGGACTCGCACCTCCTACACTATGGGAGAGAAATCGACCTACAATACCACGCTGGTCAGACGTGTTAATTTTTTATTTTTTTTTTTTTTTTTTTTTTTTTTTTTTTGGGTGGGCTATGGTAAGCGCACGCGCGGCCCTGTCCTTCCGGGGCGATGAAAGGACGGCGCGCGGGCCCATAACCCACCCGTACCCACGTCACCTCGTTGTTGGGCCGACCACCGGAGCAGATGTCACTTGTCGTCAGTGGTCGGCCCGACGGAATACCCTTTCGGGTAACCTCTCGACCTGGGACGTCGGTCGCCGTCGCGCGGTTAGCCTCTCTGCGGGTGATGGACAATTCCCCGGTCCGATCACCCGCGGCCTCGGCTAGGGCGGCATTAGGCGCAGATACTCGCGCCTGCGCCGCCCGAGTCGCCGGCGGCGGAACGTGTCGCCGAATAGAAGCTCTACTCGCACACGATCCGCCGCCTCCTTCCGTGAGATAACGGCCTCACAGAAGGCGGCGACCGCGTCCCAGTTCCTGACGCTGACGAGCATCTCCCTGGCGATGGTCGGCAGCGCCAGGTCGGCACCGATAATTGCGACGAGTTCACGGCGATCCTCCTCCCATGCAGCACACTCCTCGAGCGTGTGCTGCGCCGTGTCCTCGTCGCAACTGCAGTGGTGGCAGGACGGTGTGCTCTCCCTCCTGACAATCTTGTGCAGGTACTTCCCGAAGCAACCGTGCCCCGTCAGCACCTGCACCAGTCGGAAGGAAAGCACCCCGTGCGTCCGCTCCAACCACTCCATCAGCACCGGCTGGAGGGCCTCGACGGTCCTAACACCATACCGAGGACTCTCCAGCCGGACTGCCCAACGGGCAATGACTTCTCGGCGGGCGTCGACCCGCCAGGCGGTGATCTCTGTGATGGAGACCATGCCGCCGCGGGCGCGCTTCTCCGACACCCGCCGATAAATGTCGGCGAGCATCTCCGCCTCCAGGTCCCACGGGGGGGTTCCGGCCAGGAGGCACGCTGCCTCCGTCGCCACCGTGCGGTAACCGCGTACGGCCCTGATCGCCATGACCCTCTGTGGTCGCCACAGGAGGGCCCTAAGACGGACGGTCAGGGACCCCGCCCACACCGGTGCGCCGTACAGGGCCATCGACCGGATCACCCCCACGTACAGCTGTCGGCACGTAGCACTGGGTCCGCCCACATTCGGCATCAGCCGCGAAAGGGCGGACGCCGCGCCGACAAGCCGGGGAACTAGTCGATGGAGATGCTCCCGGAACCAAAAATGCCCGTCGAGCACCAGGCCCAAGTACTTCATGTGGGCCTGGATGCTGATGGTGACCGACTTCACGGTGATCGAAGCGCCGGCGGGAGGCCCGGCGGTACGGAGGCCATGGAACAGAAGGGCCTCCGTCTTTTCCAGGGCTACCCTCAACCCCAGCGCTTCGATCCGCCTGACAATCTCCTCGGTGCCGAGAGTTGCCAGGCGTGCCGCCTCCTCTAGCGTCCCACCCCGGGCTGTGACGAGTGTATCGTCGGCGTAGCAAATTACGCCCAGCCCGGGTGGGAGGCTTCCTCTCAACGCCCAGTCGTAGCCGATGTTCCACAGGGTCGGACCCAGAACCGACCCCTGCGGGACACCGCACGTCATGGGCGTTCGCACAACGTCCCCTACTCGGTCAACGTAGAGGACGCTGCGCCCCTCCAAGTAGTCTGCCACCAGCCGCCTGAGGTACACGGGCACCCCGTGATACCTCAGCCCCTCCCTGATGCAGCTGAATGGCAGACTGTTGAAGGCGTTGGCGATGTCCAGGGACACCGCCAACAGGACTCCTCCGCCGGTGACGGCCTCCGTTACCACGGCCTTCAGGCGCAGTAGGGCCGCGATCGTCGAACGCCCTCTCCGAAAACCAAACTGGGCGTCCGACAAATCGGGCCCGTCCCCGACGAGGTGCCGCTCGATGCGGGCAGCCAACACCCTCTCCAGCAGCTTGCCCGCATCATCGAGCAGCACGATGGGCCTGTAGGCCGAGGCCGACTCGGGAGACCGTCCCGGCTTCGGCAGGAGAACCAGCCTCCCCTCTTTCCAGCACCCAGGGAACTGTCCGGACGACAAACAAGCGTCGAACAGTCCCCTGAGGCGTGGTCCCAGGTGTTCGAGGACCAGGGCCAGCACACGGTTCGGAATACCGTCGGGCCCGGGGGCGGTGGATTTCACTCGCATACGCGCCACCGCCGCCCCCATTTCCGGCTCCGTGATGGGCGGAGCACTTTCATCGTCGGCCTCCCGGTCGCTGTCCGGCGAAGCCATGACCGGGGGCGTGTGCTCCGCCCGCCGTGGAAAGAGGTCCTCGACAACTCTGGTGAGGAGGCTAGGCTGGAGAGTCTCGGTGAGGGGGGGGGCCCCGCCCGCGGAGCTTATTCAGCGCCGCGAGGTAGGGGCGACCCCAGGGGTCACGCTCGAGACTGTCCAGCATCTCCCGCCGACTAACGTCCTTGGCGGTACGGACGGCCAGCCTGAAGGCAGACCGCGCACAGCGGTAAGCCTCGTACAGCTGGCCCTCCCGCTGAGCGTCGCGGTGACGCGCTCGGCTGCGGGTGTAGGCCCTCCGGGCACGTATGCACGCGGCCCGAAGGTCCGCCAATTCTCGGGACCACCAGGGGACCGCACTCTTCGGGGGCAGGCGCCGCACACGGGGCATGGCCGCATCGCAGATCTGCGTTAACGCACAGCGGATGCGGCCAGCCTCGGCATCCACCCCGTCCGCCTGGGGCGGTGAGGACAGCCATGACTGAACGATGGCTGCCTCGGCCAACAGGTCCCGATCCAATCGACCCACAGCCCACCGCGGAAACGCGGGAGCTCCGTCCGCCGTGTGACCCCTGCTGGGCTGCAGGAGGGTCCGGGAGACCTCTATCCGGATGTATCGGTGATCGGATAGGGTCTCAACCTCCTCCTGGACGCACCAGCTCCTCACACGTGCTGCGACATTAGGGCTAGCGAACGACAAGTCCACTATCGACCCGCCCTGCTGCCGCACGCACGTTTGCACCGAGCCCCTGTTCAGCAAACAGAGGCCCAGTGCCGCCGCCCACTCTTCGACCGCCCGCCCGCGGGCATTCGTCCTGGGGGACCCCACGCCGTGGACTTGGCGTTGTAGTCCCCCAGAACGAAGACTTGGCGCGGTGCTAGTCGCCGTATCGAGGCCCCCAGGATGGTGAGGAAGGCCCCGAAATCCGTCGCGCTCCTGTTAGGGGAGAAGTAAACACCAAATAGCGTAACCTCTCCCCATTCCGCCGCGACATACCCATCGCCCCTGTCCTTGAGCAACAAAGGCGGGGAATGCCACGACGTGGAGGCGACGATTGCCACAGAGCCGTCACTGCTGCCCAGCCAATTGGGACGGTCAGGCACCACGTACGGCTCCGCGGCTACGGCTGCACCGATCAACCACTCCGCCATGGCTTGCAGGAAAACGTCCTGTGCCTCGGCGGCGTGGTTGAGGTTGGCCTGCAGGAGGTGGTAGGATTCGGGCGCCATTAGTGGGCCGTATCCATCACCTCCTCCACGCTGGCGGGCGATCGGGTCGCGCTAGGGACGGGAGCGGCCGGGGTCGTCGGGCCGCTCCGTCCCTTTGGGGCCGAAGCCGGGGGTCTGCACTCCCTGCCCCCCATGCGGTGCTTGGAGGGCCTATTGCCCGCTGCACACGCGGGGCAGTGGGGAGTGGCGGCGCAGGATGCCGCCTTGTGCCCGGGTTGACCGCAGCGGAAGCAGAGATCGCTGCAGTCAAAGCAATTGGTGCATGTCGGCCGAGTGTGTCCGACCGCCATGCACTTGTAGCACCTCGCAGGCCGGGACTCCAGCACGGTCACCCGCGCCGAGCTCCAGCCCACGAGGAGCCTGCCTGAGCCGGCCAATTGCTTGGCCGACTCCACCGGGCACTGCACCCAGGCAGCACCGACGCCGCCCGGACCAGGGCGGATGGCGCCAATTCGGACGGTGTCCACGGGACACCCGGTTTTCGAGACGATGGCCTCCCGTATGTCATCCACCGTCACGGAGTCGTCCAGACCCGCGACGCGTAGTTCTGCGCACTTTACGGGTCTGGCGATTTTGACGCCACCCTCCTCTGCGAACAGACCCCTCAACTTGGCCGCCATGCTATCGGCCGTCTTGGCGCCCTCGGCCCCAGGGAACTCGAGAATCCGTGCCCCTGTCCGGGCCTTGCGGGTCCTGGCTTCAACGCCTCCTAAATCGGAGACGTCAAGCTCCCGCCGGGCGCGACGTAAGACGGCCTCATAGCTGAGGCCGTTTTCAGCCGCCTCAGGCAGCACGGTGATCACCACCGCGGCTGACTTTGGCGGCCGGAGCCTCCTGCGCGACCTCTTATTTGCGGCTCCTGCTTTGGGAGCGGAGGCTTTGGCGGCACTTTTGGCCTCCGCTCTCCTCTTCTGGCCGCGACTTTTTCGGCTGCGCTCGGCTGTCTGCCAACCTTCTTCAGGTGCATCGGAGGGGCCGGGCACAGCAGTCACGGCCGCGGCTGCGTTGGCTGCTTCCGGCGGTGCCGGCAGCGGCTGAGGTCCGGCCTGAGCAGGAGCCGGTGCCACCTTCTTCCTCGCGGCGGTCCCTTTGGACTTCGGTCCAGCAACGGCCGCAGCGTAGCTCCCTACGCGCCCGCCCTGGCAGGGTAGCGCATCAGGGGCTGACACCGCGGCCTTGGGCCTGTCCGCAGCAAGCGGCGGCCGAAGACGGGGCTCCGGAGGCAGTCTTGACTCCAGAGCCGCCATGCGCGCGTCGAGCATTCTGCCCACAACATCCACTATGGCGCGCATGGTCTGATCCGGCACGCCGTTCACTGCGGGCAGCGGGACCGCTTCGGCCGGCTGAGCCCTCTGGGGACTCGCCGCAGCGCGAGTTGGCGCAACGGGGACAGTGGGGGCGGCGGCAGGGCCGGCGCTTGTCGGCGGCGCAGTCCTCGCCAGTTGTGCGACCTGGCGCCGCAAGTCGGCCATTTGCTTGGCCAACTCGCGGTTCGCCTTCTGCACCGCCGACAGTTCTTTGTGTAAGGCCTTGTTTTTCTCCTGCAGGCCTGAAACCTCACCAGAAAGGCGGGCGTTTTCGGCCTGCAGGGTGGCCACATTGGCAGCTGGGGGATCGCCACCCACAGCGGGCTCAGCAGCCGCCGTTTCGGTGGGAGGGATGTCCGCCAACACCCTCATCATTCTTTCGGCAGCCGCCTCATTTGCCCGTTTATGGGCCTCAGTCCCCCGCGCCGTGCCGATCGGCGATGGAGTCGCCGACCTTGCCGCTACTACCGCGCCGCCTCGCCCGCCCCGCCCCCTGCGAGAGGTCGGGACTTTGGGAGGAGGCATGATGGTGCTACTCCCCTCGGAGGATCCCGAGCTGCCACCCTCGTTCAGGGGGCGCTTCCGCACCTGCGAGAGGAGGACCTCCTCCCTGACCGCTAGGGCCGCCGTCAAGGCCGACGCTGGGGACTGACTGGCGATCTCTGCAGCTGATGTGCTGCCGCCCTCAGTGTCCGACGGCTCTGCGGTAGTGCTGCCGTCCTCGTCAGCAGTCGGAGCGGCTGCAGCGGCCTCCCTAGCCAGCCGCTCCTGCCTGGCCAACTCGCGCCTCTTGACACTCGTGGCCTTCCCCGTCCCCATATTCTTCCGCTTTTTTCTCTTCTTGGGGGCTTCGAGTGTCGCCGGCCCCTTGCCTAATCTTGTGGCCTCAAGTGCCGGACCAGCAGCCGAGCTGCAGTCGGACGAGGCCACTCCTTCCTCTGTGCCAGTTTTTCTGTAGCTTGGCAAGGCTTTTAGGTGGGAACCAATCGAATTCCGGTTCTCCGTGGTGGTGTTTTTGGGCGTCTCACCCCTCCTATCTTCATCTGTGTTAATTGAACATGAATCCATCAAGTTCCCACGAGCATGGGAGAAATAACGGTCGACCCGGGCAGAGATCCCGATACCCGGGCAAGCGTACATTTGTATCCCAACACAGGGGGTCCGCAGGTACCCTGGCTGGGGGCGCGCTAACGACTGAACAACCCATCAGCCATGCATCCTCTCGCCGCGCGCCAGAACTTAGGATTCTGGGTGATTGTTTTATAGAGGTTTTCTTCCTCGCGGTCCAGGCGGTTAAGCCAAGACCCTCGCTCCTGAATCTAGACCTCAAGACAAATGTCCCGAAGCAAGAATCAGGTCTACGATTTGTCGCGGTTGGCAAATGCCTGCCCAGTCCTCAAATGAATGAGTGACTGGACCCGTCGAATTTTCGCATCCAATACCCTCTACAATTAGAGGGCATGGAGCGAATTTGGGGCATCCCACAAACTGGGCCCCCCCTCGGGCCAGATATTTGCCACGAGCGACAATTCCAGAGAGCAGTCCAAGAAATTGTCGCTCGTGCCCAGGGTACACCACGCGGAGGTTTCTGGCGTAGTACCCCCAGACGTGTTAATATAGGGTTTTTTTTCGAGTTTTGTTCTCTTGCATAGATATTATATGCATATTATATCGCTTGGTCGTCTTTTACAACATCCCCGTTTGTTGAATTGTAGTCTAGCTATTTAATATACCGCATTTTTTATCGATTCCAATATCTTTTTTAATCTTAATCTATGTGTAATTATGCCAAAAATGCCGAAACGATGGGACGAACATCAAATGTTTGACAGGTAAGAACAGTTTGTAAAGGCAAATAAAATTGTTGTTTTTAATATTTTACTCGCAATTTTCCATATTTCCTCACCGTTTAAATCTTCCCTGGACTTCTACAAATAATTCACGACCAAAATTAGCCAAATCGATCTAGTCATTCTCGAGTTTTAGCGAGACTAACAAACAGCAATTTATTTTTATATATATATATATAGATATACAGTGGACAGTGGGTATTGCACGGCAGTATCCAACTATCGAATTTATTGTATTATACAGTTTAAAAATCGGAAATCCGCAGAAGAACGGGTGTAACCGACATAGCACGAAGAATTAGCACGCTGAAATGGCAATGGGCAGGCCACATCACTCGAAGAACCGACAACCGCCGGGGAAGAAAGGTTCTTGAGTGGCGACCACGTATCGGACTACGCAGTGTAGGACGCCCCTCCACTAAGTGGACCGACGACCTGGTGAAAGTTGCTGGGCGTCGTTGGATGCAGGCGGTACAGGACCGCACTTTGTAGCGTAGCATGAGGGAGGCCTACGTCCAGCAGTGGACGGTGATAGGCTGAAATGATGATGATGATACAGTACTGCCTAAGCCCCCTTATAGTGTAGATAATTTTTACAAAAGAGTACCTTGTAATCCGACAGGTATGCAGTGGCGTAGCGTGTGTCACTGTCGTCCGGGGCGAAGTCATAATTTGCCGCCCTTTTGACATCGTAAAAATAATAATTGTTGGTGTTGGTAAGAAAAAACGTACCTAACGAAATGAAAGAATTGAGTGAAAAATATTTATTTCAAAACCATGTACATGTGTAAGTAACATGACTGTGTTAAAACATTAATAATTTACACTATAAAAATAATGTTTAATAAAGTCTAAACAGTGCAAACTAACAATGCCAAATTAGTCCCTCAATACAGTATATCTTGTTCCTTATTCCACAAATGAGTATTCTATATCCTTATACCACTAGAGTGGTAGGACCACACTGTCGACAGTTATCTGTCTACAGCCGCGGGCCGGTTTGTCTGGGATAGTACCACACTCTCACAGAAAATCGACGTCTGAGTAGTAGCAATTTGTTACTGCGCTTCGTTTGGTAAGCGAGAGAGCCGGAAGCCCAACTTTCTGAGGGTGTTTGCGTGTGGAGGGTTTTGGTGGTGCCCTTGGTATCACCGAGCCTCAAGGTATTCATTCGTACTCCCTTCACTTTCTTCGCGGTAGGCAGCAGCCTTGTAAAGGTCCATGAGCGGCAGCAACACTTACCATCACATGTACTGTTTGCTCGTTTGCCACCGTTTGCAATAAAAAAAAATCTAATTCTATACACACATACATAATTAGTTAAATAGAAAAAGAAGCCAAATGAAATAATAGGCGTGACGAAAGATTTTGAAATCCTTTTCCGTAATGTGTGTGTGAAATACCTATATTTCGGTAATAAATTTATGTTTAAAGAAGTTTAAAACAATTTTTCCAATATTTTTTAAATATAGCGCGAAAACAGCTCGCTGGTGTCATGGCGTCGACTGTTACGTCACGTTAAGGTAACCACGTCCTTGTGTCTATGTGTAGCGAAGAAAGTAAGCAAAACATTAAATTAATTCGTGTGATAAAAATGAATTCCAAAGTTTATAAGTGGTGTGCAGTATCTCAGTGCAAAAATACATCAATAAAAACCCCCAACAAAGTATTTTTACATGTTCCTAATAAGAAAATAATAAGAGTTAAGTAGTTAAAGCTCGCAAAGCTGTGAGGGAGCTAACCTCAAAAATAAACAATGACAAGTTTAATGTAAAAATAAGCTATGAAAATAAAATAAACTCACATCAGTTCAAAACGAGTTAAATTATATCTAAGTTGGTACTAGAGATTAGGTTACTAGAAACATGGTAGTAAAGATAAACAAAAATTTACTTACAAAGAAGGTTTTACGTTTCTAAACTCAGGCGAGCAAAATTCTTTATTTGTAGCGAGGAAATCACTGAACATCAATACATCAATCCTTTTTTTTTTTGGGGTGGGCTGCAGTCGGCGCGCCTCCGCACCACTCCGTCCGGGGCGACAGAGGGGCTTAAGCACGCAACAACCGCAACCCACCCGAACACCACGTCGCCTTCGTCGTTGGGTCGACCACTGGAGCAGGGTTACTTGTCATCAGTGGTCGGCCCGACGGAATACCCCCCTACCCGGGGCACCCTCCCATCGACCGACATCTCCCCCTCGGGGAGGACGTCGGTCTTTCCTCACGTGGTCGGCCTCTCGGCGGGTGACGGACTAATCCCCGGTCACGTCACCCGCGACCTCGGCTAGGGTGGCATTGCACGCAGGTAATCCCGCTTGTGCCGCCCCAGTCGCCGGCAGCGGGTCGCATCATCGAGGCTGTGCTCCTCGCGCTTTCGACCCGCCGCCTCCTTCTGCGAGATAACTGCCTCGCAGAAGGCTGCGACCGCGTCCCAATTCCTGATGCTGCCGAGCATCTCCCTAGCGATGGTCGGCAGCGTCAGGTCGGCACCGATGATTGCGACGAGTTCACGACGCGGCTCTGCCCAAGCGGCACAGACCTCGAGCGTATGCTGCGCCGTGTCCTCGTCGCAATCGCAGTGGTGGCAGGACGGAGTTCTCTCCCTCCTAGCGACCCTGTACAGGTACTTGCCGAAGCATCCATGCCCCGTCAAGACCTGTACGAGTGGGAAGGAGAGCACCCCGTGCCGCCTTTCCAACCACTGCATCAGCACCGGCCGAAAGGCCTCCACGGAACAAACACCGTATCGAGGCCTCTCCAGCCGGTCTGCCCAACGGGCGATGACGTCTCGGCGGGCGTCGACGCGCCAGGCGGTGAGCTCCCTCAGGGAAACAACACCGCCCCCCCACGCACCCCCGACACCCGCTGATACAAGTCGGCGAGCATTTCCGCCTCCAGGTCCCACGGGGGAGTCCCGGCCAACAGGCACGCCGCCTCCGTCGCCACCGTGCGGTACCCGCAGATGATACTGACCGCCATGACCTTTTGTGGACGCCACAGGAGGGCCCTAAGTCGGGCGGTCATGGATCCCGCCCACACCGGTGCGCCGTAGAGGGCCATCGACCGGATGACCCCCGCGTACAGCCGTCGACATGCCGCGCTCGGTCCGCCCACATTCGGCATCAGCCATTGTAGGGCGGACGCCACGCCGACGAGCCGCAGGACGAGCCTGCGGAAATGCTCCCGAAACCACCATCGCCCGTCGAGCACCAGGCCCAAATACTTCATACGGGCCTGGATGCTGATCCCAACAGAATTGACGGTGATCGAGACGCCGATGGAAGGGTCCATACGGGGCCCATGGAACAAGAGGGCCTCCGTCTTGTCCAGGGCCACCCTCAACCCCAGCGCCTCAATCTGCCTGATGACCTCTTCGATGCCTGAGGTCGCCAGGCTTACCGCCTCTTGTAGCGTTCCACCGCGGGCTGTGACGAGCGTGTCGTCGGAGTAACAAATCACGCCCAGCCTGGGTGGGAGGCTCCCCCGCAACGCCCAGTCGTAGCCGATGTTCCACAGGGTGGACCCGAGGACCGACCCCTGTGGAACACCGCACGTCATGGGCGTTCGCACAACGTCCCCTACTCGGTTGGCGTAGAGGACGCTGCGCCTCTCCAAATAGTCTGCCACCAGCCGACAATACAGCAATCCTGGGCAAATTTGAGCTGTTTGCTTTAACAAAGCTTGGTTCCATTGTAATAATCGAGTGGAGTCGGTAAATCACACGTAAACAAATAAAAAATCAATCCAAATGCGTAATCAGTAGTACTGAGAACAACAAACAGAGTAGTTTACCTTAACGTGACGTAATACACTGTGATTGGTGTTTCAGCCAAAATGGCCGAATGCAGTATTTTAATGATTTAATTTATTGAAAATCTTAATAATCTCAATTATTTAGATAAATCTAAAGTAGCGTATTAAATTTTTTTGATATGTATTTCCCCTTAAAATCATTAATGCATCGATTCTTTTATACTGTCGTCACGCCTATTAGACCCTATTTACTTATAATTATTCAAGTTCAGCATGTGACCACTTGTAATTAACATCAAAGGTAAATTGATCTTTATGATAATTATACTCCTGACACACTCTTTAAAAAAGGTAAGTTAATACATTAAAAATTACAACTTAATACCACATATTTCCTCCTTATGCTCTAACTAAAGTTTGTAAATGCATATTAAGAATGATATTATTAAGTGTCTCTTGAGATAAACACTATCATTCTTCAACTACAATGATTTCCAGTTCACACTCATTAACTGGAGCTGAGATTCTTGAATTGACTTTGTATTTTAGCAAGTCTCAGACGGGCTCTGTAGAATTCATTTGGGGTCCACTCCATTACTGTGATATTGATTTCATTCACAGTGGAGCTTTCACTTGAGTTGAAAGAGCAATATGGGCTCAAACATTAACTTGGATCAATACAAAGCCATGTAATATGAAAATATATACCATGGTCATCTCGCAAAAGAATTTGTTCCTATATATGGCTTTAAACTGCAATATAATATTATGGAATGCTTACGATATGCTTATGACTAATAATACTTTAACGACAGGTTGAAATTGAAATGACGGCAGTAAAGCTTACTGTATTGTAATATGCATTGTAATATAATAATATAACCTTACCATCATCATTTACTATTTCCGTGTGCTGATGGAATAAGAATACAATTCATCACCACCTCTCTTTCCCGTGGGTGTTGTATAAGACAAATAAGGGATGTGCGATAAGCAGATAACATTGATGTAAGATAAAAAAAAATCGAATTGAACCCCTATATTTACGTGCCTGGCCAGCGTAGTATAGTCGGTCAAGTTGCCTCCCTAGAGGAGGCCCAAGGTCCAGCAGTGGGACATATATGAGGCTGAGATGATGAGAATGAGAAAATATAATATGTAATTGATATTGTAATATGGCATTACGTGCATGGATATTTAAAATTGACTTACATAACTAGTTCAGTTATTTGAAACTAAAACAATATATAAAAAAAATACATTGAGACAAAACACCAATAATCTGTTATCCTGTATAAATAGTGATATAAACCAGATTTAAACTAGCCGAGTTCTTCTTCTTATTTAATGGCAATGAGCTAAAGTAATATGAGCTGTTGGTGCCATTGTCGAGTATTATATTAGTTATTCACGTCTTCAAGTCAGTTGTTGGCGTGATTTGGTACTGATCAAGTCATGCCTTCTCTGGCAATTATGCCAGAATGTCAAAATGCACGCAATTCACTATTATATCACATTTACTATATTTCAGAATTTTATCCGCATTAAATTACATAAAATATCAGCAAAATTATTTAATATCACACTGTAAAACACTAAAATAATGAATAAAATATAAAGAGCTATATGACATTTTGACATTTGCGTCAAAAGTTAAACTAGCCGAGTTAATAATGGCAACATTATTCATGAGTTCGCTATTTTCACTGATTAAGGTCGCTATTTTCACTAATTAAGGCCGCTATTGCGACGAAGGAAGATTTAATAGGTATTTAATAGTCTGTGGCACTTTTGTAAAATAGACGCGGCCATTGACATCTACGATTATGAATCGCAAGTTGGTTTCATTTTATTAACCGGCTGTGTTTTTTTACATTTCGTTTACTCAAAATACCTATAAATTGAAGTTGATCTAGAAACTTACCGTAAGTTAATTATTTAGTATTGTGTAATTATATTTTGGTGTTATTTTCCATTGCCGCCGGATAATAGTATTCATCGAAGATGACCGCATGTTTACACACGCTGATTTAAAACTAAAAAATGTTTTTACGTAATAGAAATATGATTTAAGCATGAAAATGTTTTAATAACAATCTACAGTGTTATTCCAAATGCACTTTATTGTACTAAGACAATTAAAACTTCGGTAGATACCGGTTTCTTTTTTTTCTTATATCGGCAATACAAATATTGACAAGTCTGTATTTGCCATTACATTATTAAAAGAAAACAGTGTTAATATCATTTTTATTATGATTGACGAATTAACTAATACTGTGTATAGCTTTATATACTTTCTTAGAGACCCGGCTAGTATCGGGCTGTTGCTAAGAACAAAGCTGGGTATCCCTCTGGTCTACTTCTATGATCTAACTATTATATCTGTCCAGTAGACACATTCACAAATTTTTATATATACAATTTATAATTAATATTGTTTGAAGAATACTATCCTTCCTACTATCCTACTAATATTATAAATGCGAAAGTTTGTGCAGATGTGAAGATGTTTGTTGCTCTTTCACGCAAAGACTACTGAATGGATTTTGATGAAACTTCACAATAATATAGCTTACATATCAGTATAACACATAGGCTATAATTTATCCCGATATTCCCACGGGAAGAGGAATTGCGGGTGAAACCGCAGGGCGCTGCTAGTATTTATATAAACCATTCTTCATTGAATCTCATTTTTAATAAGATAATGTTTAATACTATTCTGCAAATGTTTTAACTAATTTACTAACTTTTCTGTCTGATTATGGAGTAAGAATACAATTCAAGGAGGGATATCAACTTACTACACTGCGCTCATCAAACATGTTGCTATAGAGTTTTATGTTCAGTCTTCCTTGTGTTCCATAGATATTATCTGCATATCATATCCCTTAGTCATCTTTAGCCGACTTCTTTACAAAATATAATTATAGAAATTTTAAATTTTAGTAATAATCCAAGATGCCGCAAGCTCGACGTAAAACTCCTTTTAGTGGTAAAGCTAAAAAGCAGCAACTCCAGTCCAAGAAACAGAATAAGACACTTTTGATGTCAAGTAAGTATTTAAACTTAGAAAGATCATCTATACCAATCTATACCAATAAATAAAATTGGAGTGTCTGTTTGTAATGTCAAAATAATAGGCTTTTTTCATGCTCACACGGTTATATGCACGACACCTATGCCTAAAATAGCAATTAAAAAATTTTTGTCTGTCTGTCTGTTTGTTCCGGGTAATCTTCAAAACGGCTGGACCGATTTCAAAAATTCTTTCACCAATGGAAAGCTATAATATCAGGGCGTAAACTAGGCTATATTTTATCCCGGTATTCCCACGGGAACGAGAACTACGCGGGTAAAACGACTATAACCTATAACCGAAGCGAAGCGAGGGCGGGTTGCTAGTCTTAGAATAATAACGTATAGAAGGATAGTGTCAATACTTCGAAGGTATGAAATTTGAATCTAAAAACTCTAATGGCGCGCAGATGATTACACACGTACACACGCACACCATTATACAAATTATGAAATCAAATTTTGTTTTTGTTAACATAAATCGTCGAAATACTTTTAAAAGTAATGTTAAAAAACTTTTTAAGTTATTCAAATGTGTTATGACACCATTTGAATGCACAATCCGTCATAATTACCTATTTATTTTTTAAGAGTTGCATACGTACGTGCATTACAATGACTTGTACATTACGGAACGGTGCCGTCGTAAGCTCCATTAGGCTCTAATTGAAATGCTTCACTTTTTGTGCGTGAACTTACCTTCTATATGTTATTATTCTAAGCTATAAATATTATTATTTGATAATATATTTTATGTACTACTGCTACACTTATGCCCTATTACCTGCATGTACTACTAACAACACACTCATGCACTACTAACAACACACTCATGCACTACTAACAATACACTCATGCACTACTAACAATACACTCAAGCACTACTAACAACACACTCATGCACTACTAACAACACACTCATGTACTACTAACAACACACTCATGCACTCCTAACAACACACTCATGTACTACTAACAACACACTCAGGCACTACTAACAACACACTCAGGCACTACTAACAACACACTCATGCACTACTAACAACACACTCATGCACTACTAACAACACACTCGTGCACTACTAACAACACACTCGTGCACCACTAACAACACACTCATGCACCACTAACAACACACTCATGCACCACTAACAACACACTCATGCACTACTAACAACACACTCATGCACTACTAACAACACACTCGTGCACTACTAACAACACACTCGTGCACTATTAACAACCCACTCGTGCACTACTAACAACACACTCATGCACTACTAACAACACACTCGTGCACTACTAACAACACACTCGTGCACTACTAACAACACACTCGTGCACTACTAACAACACACTCGTGCACTACTAACAACCCACTCGTGCACTACTAACAACACACTCGTGCACTACTAACAACACACTCGTGCACTACTAACAACACACTCGTGCACTACTAACAACACACTCATGCACTACTAACAACACACTCATGCACTACTAACAACACACTCATGCACTACTAACAACACACTCATGCACTACTAACAACACACTCATGCACTACTAACAACACACTCATGCACTACTAACAACACACTCATGCACTACTAACAACACACTCATGCACTACTAACAACACACTCATGCACTACTAACAACACACTCGTGCACTACTAACAACACACTCGTGCACTACTAACAACACACTCGTGCACTACTAACAACACACTCGTGCACTACTAACAACACACTCATGCACTACTAACAACACACTCATGCACTACTAAGAACACACTCATGCACTACTAACAACACACTCATGCACTACTAACAATACACTCATGCACTACTAACAATACACTCAAGCACTACTAACAACACACTCATGCACTACTAACAACACACTCATGTACTACTAACAACACACTCATGCACTCCTAACAACACACTCATGTACTACTAACAACACACTCAGGCACTACTAACAACACACTCAGGCACTACTAACAACACACTCATGCACTACTAACAACACACTCGTGCACTACTAACAACACACTCATGCACTACTAACAACACACTCATGCACTACTAACAACACACTCATGCACTACTAACAACACACTCATGCACTACTAACAATACACTCATGCACTACTAACAATACACTCAAGCACTACTAACAACACACTCATGCACTACTAACAACACACTCATGTACTACTAACAACACACTCGTGCACTCCTAACAACACACTCATGTACTACTAACAACACACTCAGGCACTACTAACAACACACTCAGGCACTACTAACAACACACTCATGCACTACTAACAACACACATGTACTACTAACAACACACTCATGCACTACTAACAATACACTCATGCACTACTAACAATACACTCAAGCACTACTAACAACACACTCATGCACTACTAACAACACACTCATGTACTACTAACAACACACTCATGCACTCCTAACAACACACTCATGTACTACTAACAACACACTCAGGCACTACTAACAACACACTCAGGCACTACTAACAACACACTCATGCACTACTAACAACACACTCATGCACTACTAACAACACACTCGTGCACTACTAACAACACACTCGTGCACCACTAACAACACACTCATGCACCACTAACAACACACTCATGCACCACTAACAACACACTCATGCACTACTAACAACACACTCATGCACTACTAACAACACACTCGTGCACTACTAACAACACACTCGTGCACTATTAACAACCCACTCGTGCACTACTAACAACACACTCATGCACTACTAACAACACACTCGTGCACTACTAACAACACACTCGTGCACTACTAACAACACACTCGTGCACTACTAACAACACACTCGTGCACTACTAACAACCCACTCGTGCACTACTAACAACACACTCGTGCACTACTAACAACACACTCGTGCACTACTAACAACACACTCGTGCACTACTAACAACACACTCATGCACTACTAACAACACACTTATGCACTACTAACAACACACTCATGCACTACTAACAACACACTCATGCACTACTAACAACACACTCATGCACTACTAACAACACACTCATGCACTACTAACAACACACTCATGCACTACTAACAACACACTCATGCACTACTAACAACACACTCATGCACTACTAACAACACACTCATGCACTACTAACAACACACTCATGCACTACTAACAACACACTCATGCACTACTAACAACACACTCATGCACTACTAACAACACACTCATGCACTACTAACAACACACTCTTGCACTACTAACAACACACTCATGCACTACTAACAACACACTCTTGCACTACTAACAACACACTCTTGCACTACTAACAACACACTCATGCACTACTAACAACACACTCATGCACTACTAACAACACACTCATGCACTACTAACAACACACTCTTGCACTACTAACAACACACTCATGCACTACTAACAACACACTCAGGCACTACTAACAACACACTCATGCACTACTAACAACACACTCAGGCATTACTAACAACACACTCATGCACTACTAACAACACACTCATGCACTACTAACAACACACTCATGCACTACTAACAACACACTCATGCACTACTAACAACACACTCAGGCACTACTAACAACACACTCATGCACTACTAACAACACACTCTTGCACTACTAACAACACACTCGTGCACTACTAACAACACACTCGTGCACTACTAACAACACACTCATGCACTACTAACAACACACTCATGCACTACTAACAACACACTCGTGCACTACTAACAACACACTCGTGCACCACTAACAACACACTCATGCACCACTAACAACACACTCATGCACCACTAACAACACACTCATGCACTACTAACAACACACTCATGCACTACTAACAACACACTCGTGCACTACTAACAACACACTCGTGCACTACTAACGACACACTCGTGCACTACTAACAACACACTCATGCACTACTAACAACACACTCATGCACTACTAACAACACACTCATGCACTACTAACAACACACTCATGCACTACTAACAACACACTCATGCACTACTAACAACACACTCGTGCACTACTAACAACACACTCGTGCACTATTAACAACCCACTCGTGCACTACTAACAACACACTCATGCACTACTAACAACACACTCGTGCACTACTAACAACACACTCGTGCACTACTAACAACACACTCGTGCACTACTAACAACACACTCGTGCACTACTAACAACCCACTCGTGCACTACTAACAACACACTCGTGCACTACTAACAACACACTCGTGCACTACTAACAACACACTCGTGCACTACTAACAACACACTCGTGCACTACTAACAACACACTCATGCACTACTAACAACACACTCATGCACTACTAACAACACACTCATGCACTACTAACAACACACTCATGCACTACTAACAACACACTCATGCACTACTAACAACACACTCATGCACTACTAACAACACACTCATGCACTACTAACAACACACTCATGCACTACTAACAACACACTCATGCACTACTAACAACACACTCATGCACTACTAACAACACACTCATGCACTACTAACAACACACTCATGCACTACTAACAACACACTCATGCACTACTAACAACACACTCTTGCACTACTAACAACACACTCATGCACTACTAACAACACACTCAGGCACTACTAACAACACACTCATGCACTACTAACAACACACTCATGCACTACTAACAACACACTCATGCACTACTAACAACACACTCATGCACTACTAACAACACACTCAGGCACTACTAACAACACACTCATGCACTACTAACAACACACTCATGCACTACTAACAACACACTCTTGCACTACTAACAACACACTCGTGCACTACTAACAACACACTCGTGCACTACTAACAACACACTCATGCACTACTAACAACACACTCATGCACTACTAACAACACTCATGCACTACTAACAACACACTCTTGCACTACTAACAACACACTCGTGCACTACTAACAACACACTCATGCACTACTAACAACACACTCATGCACTACTAACAACACACTCATGCACTACTAACAACACACTCATGCACTACTAACAACACACTCATGCACTACTAACAACACACTCATGCACTACTAACAACACACTCAGGCACTACTAACAACACACTCATGCACTACTAACAACACACTCTTGCACTACTAACAACACACTCATGCACTACTAACAACACACTCAGGCACTACTAACAACACACTCATGCACTACTAACAACACACTCATGCACTACTAACAACACACTCATGCACTACTAACAACACACTCATGCACTACTAACAACACACTCAGGCACTACTAACAACACACTCATGCACTACTAACAACACACTCATGCACTACTAACAACACACTCTTGCACTACTAACAACACACTCGTGCACTACTAACAACACACTCGTGCACTACTAACAACACACTCATGCACTACTAACAACACACTCATGCACTACTAACAACACACTCATGCACTACTAACAACACACTCTTGCACTACTAACAACACACTCGTGCACTACTAACAACACACTCATGCACTACTAACAACACACTCTTGCACTACTAACAACACACTCTTGCACTACTAACAACACACTCTTGCACTACTAACAACACACTCGTGCACTACTAACAACACACTCGTGCACTACTAACAACACACTCGTGCACTACTAACAACCCACTCGTGCACTACTAACAACACACTCGTGCACTACTAACAACACACTCATGCACTACTAACAACACACTCGTGCACTACTAACAACACACTCGTGCACCACTAACAACACACTCGTGCACCACTAACAACACACTCATGCACTACTAACAACACACTCATGCACTACTAACAACACACTCATGCACTACTAACAACACACTCGTGCACTACTAACAACACACTCGTGCACTACTAACAACACACTCGTGCACTACTAACAACACACTCGTGCACTACTAACAACACACTCGTGCACTACTAACAACACACTCGTGCACTACTAACAACACACTCGTGCACTACTAACAACACACTCATGCACTACTAACAACACACTTATGCACTACTAACAGCACACTCGTGCACTACTAACAACACACTCGTGCACTACTAACAACACACTCGTGCACTACTAACAACACACTCGTGCACTACTAACAACCCACTCGTGTACTACTAACAACACACTCGTGCACTACTAACAACACACTCGTGCACTACTAACAACACACTCATGCACTACTAACAACACACTCATGCACTACTAACAACACACTCAGGCACTACTAACAACACACTCATGCACTACTAACAACACACTCAGGCACTACTAACAACACACTCAGGCACTACTAACAACACACTCATGCACTACTAACAACACACTCATGCACTACTAACAACACACTCATGCACTACTAACAACACACTCATGCACTACTAACAACACACTCATGCACTACTAACAACACACTCATGCACTACTAACAACACACTCATGCACTACTAACAACACACTCAGGCACTACTAACAACACACTCATGCACTACTAACAACACACTCATGCACTACTAACAACACACTCTTGCACTACTAACAACACACTCGTGCACTACTAACAACACACTCGTGCACTACTAACAACACACTCGTGCACTACTAACAACACACTCATGCACTACTAACAACACACTCTTGCACTACTAACAACACACTCGTGCACTACTAACAACACACTCGTGCACTACTAACAACACACTCGTGCACTACTAACAACACACTCGTGCACCACTAACAACACACTCATGCACTACTAACAACACACTCATGCACTACTAACAACACACTCATGCACTACTAACAACACACTCTTGCACTACTAACAACACACTCTTGCACTACTAACAACACACTCGTGCACTACTAACAACACACTCGTGCACTACTAACAACACACTCGTGCACTACTAACAACCCACTCGTGCACTACTAACAACACACTCGTGCACTACTAACAACACACTCGTGCACTACTAACAACACACTCGTGCACTACTAACAACACACTCGTGCACCACTAACAACACACTCGTGCACCACTAACAACACACTCATGCACTACTAACAACACACTCATGCACTACTAACAACACAATCATGCACTACTAACAACACACTCGTGCACTACTAACAACACACTCGTGCACTACTAACAACACACTCGTGCACTACTAACAACACACTCGTGCACTACTAACAACACACTCGTGCACTACTAACAACACACTCGTGCACTACTAACAACACACTCGTGCACTACTAACAACACACTCATGCACTACTAACAACACACTTATGCACTACTAACAGCACACTCGTGCACTACTAACAACACACTCGTGCACTACTAACAACACACTCGTGCACTACTAACAACACACTCGTGCACTACTAACAACCCACTCGTGTACTACTAACAACACACTCGTGCACTACTAACAACACACTCATGCACTACTAACAACACACTCAGGCACTACTAACAACACACTCATGCACTACTAACAACACACTCAGGCACTACTAACAACACACTCATGCACTACTAACAACACACTCATGCACTACTAACAACACACTCATGCACTACTAACAACACACTCATGCACTACTAACAACACACTCATGCACTACTAACAACACACTCATGCACTACTAACAACACACTCAAGCACTACTAACAACACACTCATGCACTACTAACAACACACTCATGCACTACTAACAACACACTCATGCACTACTAACAACACACTCATGCACTACTAACAACACACTCATGCACTACTAACAACACACTCATGCACTACTAACAACACACTCAGGCACTACTAACAACACACTCAGGCACTACTAACAACACACTCATGCACTACTAACAACACACTCATGCACTACTAACAACACACTCATGCACTACTAACAACACACTCATGCACTACTAACAACACACTCATGCACTACTAACAACACACTCATGCACTAAGCCTCCTCCACAATAGGAGGGAAATTGACCGTACTATACCATGCTGTCAGATATGTTGTTATAGGGTTTAATGTCGAGTTTTCCTTATTTTGCATAGATGTTATAAGCCTATTTAATACCTTAGTCGTCATTTACAACAGCTCACATAGTGTTTAGCAATTGTGTGTTCATAGTTTTAAGTTTTCACTTCTATTGGCAGTCTTTTTGACTGCTTTTTTTATTTCAAAATACATATTGATTGTTGATTTTCTCTTACAGCCGCATCAGGATCCAATGCTTATGATGTAGTGTCCGTTAACTACCAACCTTCTCGTGTCCGTGGTGGGAGGGACACCAATAGATATGCGCTGAAGTTCTACAGGGAATCTGATGAAGAAGTGGCGAGGAAGAAGGAGGAAGCACTGTGAGTAGCCATTTTTTGATTTCGATCTACCTCTGTCTTTACTTTTAGAAGAAAGGTATACTGTACACTAGGGTGGTCGTTAAAAATTAAATTTCTTGCGGCGCCCCCTAAAAAGCTTCCTTTTGATGAAAATAACACTGGGAAAATGTTTTATAATATTTTTAAGTCAAGACAACACGTGCCTCAAGATGATTTGAGTTAATTTTTAGGTATAATCATGTTTTTTGGAAGATTTTTAATAATAAATACAATTTTATACAAAATATAAACAAAATTCATGAGAATACAATAGTTAATCAAAATAACTAATACTATAAATAAATAAACAATAGATTTTCTTAAAATAATTATTACTTCATACTTAATAAGAAGTTGCCTGAAAAAACATGATATTACCCAAAAATTAACTTGAATCGTTTTGAGACACGTGTTGTCTTGACTTGAAAAATTATAAAAAAAAATCCCAGTGTTTTTTCATTAAAAGGAAGCTTTTTAGGGGGCGCCGCAAGAAATTAAATTTTTAACGACCACCCTAGTGTACACATTTCCTCCAACTACCATCACCACACGATATTTTTTTTTAATTTTATAATTTTTTTTAGAAAAGAGCTGAAACATGTCGCTGAAAAGGATTTGGAAGTGGACCCATCAGATTACTTCCCATCAGACGTTTCTTTTCCTAAACGTCCACCATGGGACTTCACCATGTCCACAGCTCAGCTAGACGCTCAGGAGCAGAGGTATTTCAAGGTAATTCTATTTTATTAATTATCATCACGTCAGCTTGAGATAGGAGGGTAATTACCGTCCATCCATCAGCCCGTAGATGTCTATTGTTGGACATATGCCTCCCCATGGGAATGCCACATGGAACGGTCCAGTGCCATTTGCATCGAACGGTTCCTTGCGACTTTCAATATGTCGTCAGTCCATCTAGTCATCATCATCATCGCAGCCCACATACGTTCCACTGTTGGGCTTGCGCCTCCTCCACGATGAGAGGGAATTTGACCTACTGTCCCGTGCTGGTCAGACATGTTGGTATAGGGTTTTATTTCGAGGCGGGTTGCTAGTTTGTAGCGAGGGCGAGTTGTTACTTTGAAGTTATGGCTGGTTGCTAGTTTGAAGCAAGGGTGGGTTGTTAGTTTGAAGCAAGGGCGGGTTGCTAGTTAATTTAATTTGTACGCCCTAGAGGCAAAACATAGTGAACAAACTACTAGTATAAGACCATTTGTGTACCTATGTTTAATAATAATAATAAAGCCATTTTTGATATCTGATGTTTACACGAGCACTACACATTGTAAATAAAACTACTTTTACGGATTATATCGCGTTTGTATTTGATTTATGATTGCCCGACGTTTCGAACACTTTGCAGCATTCATGGTCACGGGCGGACTAAGGTGTCTCACGTCCAACAAGTAATCGTTATTACAGACATTTACAATTATCTACCCGATACAGAAAATAGTTATAAATTTATTAAATTGTTACCCACATTTTAGTACAAATTTATTGCCAGTGTAAGAAGAAAATGAATCTATATGAAAAAATTATATTGTTTATGGTTAGTAATTATTAATTATTAAATTTGTAGCAATTATTATTACAATTTGTTGATTTAAAACTAACAAAACTAATATACTACCACCGGATCGGAACGCGGCCACACTGAGAAAGATCCGGCAAGAAAACTCAGGGGACATGATGCTAAATTAATATTGATTCTTTTTTTTTTTTTTTCTATTTTTTTTTTTTTTTTTTTTAAATCAATAATAATCGGGTAGATAATTGTAAATGTCTGTAATAACGATTACTTGTTGGACGTGAGACACCTTAGTCCGCCCGTGACCATGAATGCTGCAAAGTGTTCGAAACGTCGGGCAATCATAAATCAAATACAAACGCGATATAATCCGTAAAAGTAGTTTTATTTACAAAGCCATTTTTATTTCCATATATCCTAATATTACAGTACAAGGTAAATTTTAAAGAAAGAAGTTAGTATTAGCACAGTATAGTCATCTATCAGTAATGTATCTCGATCGTAACCTTGAATTAAATGCCTACATCCACGCGGTACGTAAACATGTGATAGGGCTGCCCACCTCCAGCATTTTAATTACATTTGCCTACTTTGTGTTTCCATTTAGTTTTGTATATACTTTTCTTATATAAACAAATAAAATACTTTGTGAATTGAATAGGAAGTGTTCAATAAGAATGCGTGTTGATTTTTGATTGGTAGTTTTAATTAAAAAAACATGTTTATGTTTAACATGTTTTATTTGCGCCTCGACTGAGACGTGCGAAATGCTTTATTATTAAATTTTAAAGTATGAAAAATCCGCATTCTAATATAAAGCTTAATTAAAAATTGTTTTGGAAAATATGGACAAGGTGGAGAAAAAGGAATAAAAAGGAAAAGGGAAAGGAAGGAAAGGGAAACGCGGTTATTGTTAAAAAAACAACACACCGTCTGTTAGTCACTGCGGCACAGTCGCGACTCACGACTGTCTGGCTGTCTGCATGCCGAGCGCATGCCGAGATCGAGGCGCGTAGGTATAGCTCGCGTTTCGTCCGTTTGTATGAAGTTGGATTACTGATAGATAATATTACCGTGGTATTAGTGAATATTAGTGAATTATATATAACCTATGTGTAATATTAAAAAAAAAATAAAAATGAATTAGTTGTATACAGGGTATTTTTTCAAAGGGTGCACAAATTTGCACAGGAGGTTCAGAATCGATAGTATAATTGATTATTGAAATAAAAACATATGCTTTTTTTTCAAAAAAATATCCATATTACATTTTATGCATTCCCAAAAAAATCAAACTTGTTGATATTGCGTAGCCATTCATAAATTTTATAATTACGCCACGAACGCACACAAAGATAAATCTAAGACATCGTAATAAATCGTTACGTCATATCGTATGATTACCTATAGGTACATTCCCTCGCCTGTGCTTTGCAACCGCCCGCGCCCTCACCCCCGAACACACGCCGCACGCGCTACGCCGTTTCTGCAGGTTTTAGTTGACGTTTGACCGTGACTTAATTACGAGTGCATATAGCTTTAATTGCTTATCTTTTACTACTTATCTTCTACAATGACGACACAAGATCAAATAATAGTATTATGAGATGGTACGGTGCTACATATTAAGTGCTGAAAGTCTACGTGGAGCTCAAAGACTTTACGAGAGTGACTCTTTACCGCGTTTACAGCGACAAGGTATTAACTCGAGAGTACCTAATTTGAGGACGATTTTAGCAGCCAACCAAAGGTTATTGGATTTTGGGCAGTTCACTACACCGGGGCATGCAACATCTCGAGGAGGTACTGCTGCGATTACCCCGGCAGTCGAGAATGCTGTAATCGAGTTTTTTGAACGGGACCCTCGTGCTAGTACTAATGACGCAGCTCGACAATTCGGCGTAAGCCGTTATTACGTGTGGAAGCTGCTAAATTCCTTAGGATACCACCCGTATCATTATCAACGCGTTCAAGTACTGCATGAAAATGATGGATCGTTGCGAATGCAATTTAGTCAGTGGTTATTGGCAAACATCGACTCCGCTAACATTCTTTGGACTGACGAAGCCTTATTTACACGAATAGGACTTTATAATAGTCGTAACGAACATTATTGGGCAGTGAGCAATCCTCACGTAATCAAAGACAGTTACCATCAAGTGCGATTTAGTGTTAATGTTTGGGCTGGGATCATTAATAACGTTATCGTGGGTCCGTACTTTATTGACGACCGATTGACTGGCGGTAACTATTTGGATATGTTGCAAAGTGTAATTCCTGATTTATTAGACGACGTGCCCCTGGGACTGTTAAACAACCTACACTATCAACATGACGGCGCACCACCTCATTATTCAAGTGCTGTGCGTAATTATTTAAATAGTGAATATGGTGATAGATGGATAGGACGCGGCGGTCCGATACCGTGGCCTCCAAGGTCACCAGATCTTACCCCGTTAGACTTTTATTTGTGGGGAGAGATTAAGAGACGGGTGTACGTAGAAGAAGCGCGAAGTTATGAAGACCTTCGTAATAAAATAATCACTGCATTTAGTGAAGTGAAAAGTGCTTGGTCACAAATAAATTTAAAAAACAATTTAATCAAACGTGCCCGGCTTTGTATCGAGAGGACCGGCCTACATTTTGAACAATTATTAAAATATCAGTGATAGAGTTTTTTCACGGACCCGAATGAATAGATAAGTTTAATTGTTGTTGATTCCACTTTTTAAATACACTTTAATAAATACGAGCATTATTATGTGACTTTAATAAACTAGTATTTTATTGTATCTGTTTATTACGACGATCCTTAAGCCCGTTTGATGTTTGGATAGAGAAAAATTGTGTAAGGATGTTATTTAATATTGTATTCCTGCAACATAATAAGTAAAAGAGTGAGAGGAATGATTGAGTGCACTAGGGTGTTAGAAAGAGAGCGAACAGGATCAGCGAAGTATGGGATGTTATGAGTAGTGCGAAAAAGATGAATAGATGCGAAAACGTGCATGGGGGAAAGTGTTGGTTGATTAAGATTATGTTAGAGAGGATAGACTAAGCAATATGTATGGGTGTAAGTGAAAAAGAAAATAAACACCAATTAGAGAAAACGTTTCAACCATTCACTTGAAATCGTAAACTTATTACCTATAATACAATTTTTGTTAGTAATATGCTGTATTAGTGTGCGTTTACGCTACTTTTCGTTCTCAATGGCCGGAAATAGGGTGGTTAAAAGTCACGAACATTCTTAGATATTTTCAAATCAAAATAATTAATTAATTACTAGTGATTTTAAACATTTTACATTTTATATATCATTTTATTTATATCTAGAATATAATAAAAAAAATTGTGCACTCTTTGAAAAAATACCCTGTATAATATTAAAAAAAGTAATTTTAAAACCGTGCCTTACTCGGGCGCTAATTGTAATATTAAATAAATGAGAAGTGGTATATTTGTGAGATGTTTAAAATTTAAAAAAATGTTATACATACCAAGAGGTTAGTGCTTCTCCAAATAAAGTAGACTAAAAGTAAGTTAAACGGGCGCCTGGAGAAAGCTCTAAAGTGCCGGATAAGATTCATTGAACTTTAACTTCTCGGAAGGGTCCAAAGGGAACAGTTAAAAAAAATGCAACATGTGCCTTCCATAACTTTATTTTCCTTGTGAGAGCAATTATGATACACTTGAAATTCTATATAGCAATCTAATACATACTTATAACAGTTTAGATAACTCTAATGTGGGTCATGTCTGCAATGTGTTAGAAAATAACCAAAATTTAATTAAATACCTTTTATGCTGTAAGAGGTAATTTGTATTCACTAATACCGTACGGCGTCAACTTCGGTGTCCACGCAATCCACTTTAGCAAGCATAACACGCGTCAACATTCGGCTTCGCAAATGGCCGCTCCATGGAATACACGAAGACGAAATATCCAAAGTACGAACGAAAAAGGAATTAAGACAACAAGTCAAATAAGGAAGAAACCGTTTTCAATAGCTGTAAATAAAAACTAAGTTTTAATATGGGGCGAATAGACATACATACCGACAAACATACCGACATACATACCGACAAACATACCGACATACATACCGACAAACATACCGACATACATACCGACAAACATACCGACATAGACACCGACTCCAAAAATGACAATAATTGTAACTACATTTATATTGTCGTAATAATTTGATTGACTTTTAACTATTCTATTTTTTTTTTCATCAAGTTGTTGTAAGGTTGGGCGGGCACTACATTGTACAAGAATTATTTTTTGGCCTTTTAGTGCATATTAATTTGTTTGGGAATCGTTTTTGTTTGAAGTCGGGTTTTTTTGTTAAAAATTATTTTTATTGGTTTATAAAGAAGTGTTTATGATCAAGGATTAAATTTTGAATTAGTCATTAACAGTTCTTTTCAAAACAAAAATAATTAAAAAATAATCCAATAACAAGCACGACGACAAAGTTACTTAATTTTCACTCCTATCGGCAGTGCCCAAAGACTGCCACACATTTTTTTTAAGATGAAACCCAAATATGTTAACTTGAAATGAACTTAAGTGCGTTTTATAAGCGTTTAACTTGCCCTGTTAATATGGGACAAATCTTGTGAGTTAAATTAGAACCACTTCCTGTTGTTAGATTAGGTTGAAATTTGGTTTACTTACGTAACTTTGGTGACAATGCAATAATATGGTACCATGAAGCTGGTCTCAAGATGGCGTTGGAAGGTGACTATAGGAACTCCTAAACTAAACAAGATAAAACTGTCGAGTTTGGACTCGTTTGAATAGTCTTGACATGCACTTTTTCTTCGTTTTAGAGCATTTAAATAAAAGCTTGTTTCTAAAATATATTTCACTATCGCAGCCCACACTCGTCCCACTGTTGGGCTCGGGCCTCCTCCATAATAGGAGGGAATTTGACCTACTATACCATGCTGGTCAGACATGTTGGTATAGGGTTTCATTTCGAGGTTTCCTTCTCTTGCACAGATGTTATGTGCATATTATATCCCATAGTCGTCTTGTACGACATCCACGTGCATGATAGGGAGTGGTGAATTGTATTCTTACTCCGTCACCACACGGAAAATATATTTAATTAATATTTATTTATTTCCAGAATTACGTAGATCAGTTGCAAACGACACAACATTGGAAGAACATGTCATACTTCGAGCTGAACTTGGAGACCTGGAGACAGCTGTGGAGAGTCCTCGAAATGTGTGACATACTGTTACTCATCGTGGACGTCAGATATGCTGTTAGTTGATTTTTCCATCCACCTGTTAGTTCATAGACCCTAGCTCGAGGGTGTCGTAAAAGCCGACCAAAGCGACTGCACAGATGGCGTAGTGGTTAAGACACCGATCGTACCAGTGTAGTGGGTTCGAATCCCACTCAGGACAACACTGTTCGATCCACAAATAGTTGATCCGAGTCTGAATGTAATAATGATATCTGATGTTTACGCGAGCACTACACATTGTAAATAAAACTACTTTTACGGATTATATCGCGTTTGTATTTGATTTATGATTGCCCGACGTTTCGA
The DNA here is from genome assembly GCA_032191425.1 of Lymantria dispar. Classification (NCBI taxonomy): domain Eukaryota; kingdom Metazoa; phylum Arthropoda; class Insecta; order Lepidoptera; family Erebidae; genus Lymantria; species Lymantria dispar. The sequence goes on from CM063467.1 coordinate 3,032,490, forward strand.
ACACTTTGCAGCATTCATGGTCACGGGCGGACTAAGGTGTCTCACGTCCAACAAGTAATCGTTATTACAGACATTTACAATTATCTACCCGATACAGAAAATAGTTATTATAACTATTTTCTGTATCGGGTAGATAATTGTAAATGTCTTTAGTCTTTAGTTATTATAACTATTTTCTGTATCGGGTAGATAATTGTAAATGTCTGTAATAACGATTACTTGTTGGACGTGAGACACCTTAGTCCGCCCGTGACCATGAATGCTGCAAAGTGTTCGAAACGTCGGGCAATCATAAATCAAATACAAACGCGATATAATCCGTAAAAGTAGTTTTATTTACAATCTGAATGTAATGTTGTGTCAGTTAATTATATGTTTGTAAAGTAACAACACACATACAAGGATTATTTACTTACTTACGTGCAGGGGTGTTGCCTTTAAAAAAAAGAGCGTTTGTACAAAGTACAGATGTCAGAATTGAAACTTTTTTATCCTTCATCCTTTAATCCGTCAATTGTAGACAGATTTAAAAATAATATAAAATCTTAATATATATAAATTACGTGTCACGTTGTTTGTCCGCGATGGGCTCCTACTTAACCGATTTTAATCAAATTTGCACACCGTGTGCAGTTTGATCCAACTTGAAAGATAGGATAGCTTACATCTTAATTTATAGTCGCAATATTATTTTATTGCAAATTATTTGTCTATTATTTGATATTCACAATTATCTGTTAACTCCAAACGATTTTAACAGATGGCGATATCTGTTGACTGGATTGAGTAAGTAATTAATAGATGACGCTGCTATGTCAAACCTACAAACGTGTCATATAAGCTACAATTCAATAGCATAAATAGTTTACTAAAATGTAATATAACAAAAACCTTAGCCACAGCAACGTGTGGCCGGGTCTGCTAGTAGTATATATATTTCTGTCTCATTCTTTGCCGGCTTCATCCTACACATTTTTGTATTTGTGTCTCTTACCTGTCGTTTTTCCGTTGCATCCGGTTTGAAATCACACCGATTACAAAAAGTTTCACTTCAAAAAAGAGCGTTTGTCCAAGTACGCATGTCAGAAGTGAAAGAGACCAATGAGCATCTTTTCCATACGATGTCAGAAAGAAGACTTTGATCAATAAAATTGCGATCCCAATATAAAGACTTACTAACTGCTTCTGGTCATAACACAGTACGATTAAAAAAAGAGTATATTTTGTATGAGCCGTGCTATATACACGGTGACATTTATGTCGTCTTACAAAAGCAGGTCAATTAAAGTATCCAGTATCTACTAATCATTCATACAATTAAAAGGTTAAAAAACAATATTTAATAGAATATTTTTTTATAAAAGTTATTATCAATAATTACTAATTAAAATAGTAAGGAAACAGTTTGTAGCGAGCGCATAGGTACTCAACACAGCTGATGTACTATGTAGGTACTACAACCACTTGATTACGGTGCCAATCGGGCATCGCAAAGGATACCTGTTAGGTATCTAGCGTAAGGAATTACGCTTTGTAAAAGCCGTCCACGTGGACTTCATACCTATGATTGGCTAACGAAACTCCGCATGATTGCTTTTGTTTAAAATGTAAACATGATAAACAGGCTGTTACAATATATTAACATTAATTTATTTTATTATTTTTTTATAACTACCACTATTGAACATTTAAATCATCATTTGCCTGCCCTCATCCCATACTAAGTGGGGTCGGCACAACATGTCTTTACCTTCTAGCCTCCATATAAAACCACGTTGTAAAAGATACGGCTATTTTTTTATGGCCGGCCGCCTGCCTGACGCCAACCCTCCTCAGGAATTCTCGTTACTGGGGTTAAAGGATGGGGATATGGTGGATACCTATGGGATAAAGTGGGTTAAGGATACTACGGTCATGGGGTATAGGATAGAGACGACAGCAGCAGCTAAAGCAGTCCGGGATCGCGCGGCCGTAGTGACACTAATCCGTTGACGGACAGACAACTGGTAGTGGCACCCTCTGGACGAATTATATTGAACATTTAAATATGTTAGATATGTTTCTTTGGTCGGATACTTTTATGGTTTTTTTTTGTAAGATGACAAAAATGTCACTGTGTATAATAAAATACCTCAAACAATTAAGACTGAGACTATTTATACATTTAAGAAAAATCTTACGACATTTTTATTTATTATTCCATAAAAGAATTTTTAGATGACATATTTTGTATTTATTTTATTTATTATTATTATATATTAATTAATTATTGTATGATGTGACATTTATTTAACATTCAATAGTGACATTTGTTTAATCTTTAATAATATGACATTTGTTTAATATAATTTTTAATTTGTATAATTTAAATATGGTGTGACTTTTATCAATTTGATTACATTGACTTTTTTAATACAGTAATACCCGTTTAAGACGATTTCGCAGGGACCCGACCAAAAGCGCGTTTTAGGCGGGTAAACATATTATGAGGGAAAGGGAAAAAAGCCTGCCATTATTATTTATTATATTCTATTAATATTTTGAATACCTACGTATTGAATTTAACATTTAAAAATTACCTAAATAAAATGTAGTTTATTATTATTATGTTACTTAAAGTAATCACTTATTTTAGTTTGACAAAAAGATTTTGAGGCATTAGCCATTAGAAGATTTTCAATTAAATTTAATTTTCGCAGTGCATCTTGGCTTTGATTCAAAGAAGTTACATAGTGTCTTAAATCATTAACTACTGATAATGCCTGGCCGTGTGACAAAATCGGAGTTGACACATCTTCTTCTTGCTCATTATCACTTAAGGTCGCTCGACAGTCGTCACTTCGTCAGTCGCTGGCCGCTGCCGTAAGGGGTAATATGTGTATTTGAGTGGCACGTGTTGGCGTATTAAACGGGATGACGAATCGTATTAAGCGTTAAGAAATGTATGAAAACATGTCTCAAGTTGCTAGGACTGACGCAAAATGGCGTATTATGCGAGAAATCGTATTAACGTGATCGTATTAAACGGGTTCTACTGTATTTGCATGCTCAATGGTCAGAATGTATCTGAACAAACTATTTTTTTTTTTGTAAGACCCTATCAATGTACATACTATCAACGCAAATAAATAATTTGATTGATTGAAACTTCTTTGGTCCCACGTGTTCCTTTATCGTAAATCAAAATACGTAAATCTTAATCGTAAGCAGTAAATCGTACATTAGTAGACGATAGTGGCGATGCTACATGAATGTGTTCTATCTCATTCTCTCGCCGGTTGAATCCTATACATTTACGTGTATATGTCTCTATGGACTCGCTTTTTCGTTTCATCGAGTTTGAAATCACAACGATTCTTAAGAAGTTTCACATCAAATAAATTTAAAAAAACATGCTGTAGATAATATCTGTCATCATCATCATTAGCACAACTCATTTATGTCCCACTACTGGGCTCGAGCCTCCTCCATAATAGGAGGGAAATATACCTTAATATGCCACGCTGGTCAGTCAGGTTGGTATAGGGTTTTGTATCGGAGTAAAAACACAATTTACCACTCCCTATCTTGCACATGGATGTCGTAAAATACGACTATGGGATATAATACGCATATAACATCTATGTAAGAAAAGAAAAACTCAAAATAAAACCCTGTACCAACATGTCTGACCAGCATGGTATAGTAAAGGCAAATTTCTTCCCTTTGTGGACGAGGCTCGAGCCCAGCAGTGGGACGTATATGAGCTGAAATGATAAATTAAATGGTTTATGTTCCAGGCTATGATGTTTCCACCATCACTTTATAACTATATTGTGAAAGAACAGAAGAAATCAATGATCTTGGTGCTAAATAAAGTGGACCTGGTACCGGCTGCTGTTGTGAGCGCTTGGAAGGAGCATCTCACGAAGATGTATCCTGAATTAGGAGTGGTCTACTTCACATCGTGTCCAGGATATAACCTACGAGGAGCTACAAGTGATAAAGCTGGTGAGATGATTTGTATTTCTGCTTCTAGGTGAGGATACCCAGAAAAAGGTACCTACCCCCATCTGCTTGCCAGAAAATGTATCTTATTTTATTCATTAACAGCTTCACTGCCAGTGTCTTGAACATGGGAGTCAGTCAGAAGCCAACTTTCTTTTTGAAGTGAAACTTCTTAAGAATCGTTGTGATTTCAAATTCGATGAAACGAAAAAGCGAGTCCATAGAGACACAAACACGTAAATATTATATTATATTCAGCCGGCGAGAGAATGAGATAGAGGATAAAGGATGGAAGATGAAGGATAAAGAAGTTTCACTTCTGATATGCGTAGTTTGCACACACACTATTTTTTGACGTGACAACGTCTAATAAATCGATGAACGCTCGCTGGCTGCATACACGAAAAAGTGTCCCGTTACGCTCATTGTTTTATTATTAAGTAGTATGCAATTCAGCTGTACTAAAGCGCGCCATCTATCGATGCGAAAGGATTTCAAATATATTCATTTAGTACAATGCGATTCAGCTAAACTGAACAGCGCCATCTATCGGGACTTGATGATGTTGTCACGTTAAACTATCGTCCGTAAACCGACTTTACAGACAACCATGTGTTTTTTTTTTTACCTTACTAGCTGACTCAGTGTCCCGAATAGCAGAATAAGTATTGAAACAACTAAAACCATTAAAGAATTGACTGAAGTTCACCTGGTCAGCTGGTATGTAATAATTAATCATCAGAGCTCTTTAACGTCCTACTGTTGGGCTCTAACCTCCTCCACAATGGAAGGCAAATTGACTTACTATACCATGCTGGTCAGACATATTGCTATAGGGTTACATTTCGAGTTTTTCTTTTCTTTTACAGATGTTATATGCATATTATCTATACCAATAAATAAAATTGGAGTGTCTGTTTGTAATGTCAAAATAATAGGTTTTTTTCATGCTCACACGGTTATTTGCACGACACCTATGCCTAAAATAGCAATTAAAAAAATTTTGTCTGTCTGTTTGTTCCGGGTAATCTTCAAAACGGCTGGACCGATTTAAAAAATTCTTTCACCAATGGAAAGCTATAATATTAGGGCGTAAACTAGGCTATATTTTATCCCGGTATTCCCACAGGAACGGGAACTACGCGGGTAAAACGACTATAACCTATAACCGAAGCGAGGGCGGTTTGCTAGTATCCCATAATTGTCTTCTACGACATCCACGTGCAAGATAGGGGGTGGTGAATTTGTATTCTTACTCTGTCACCACACGGAAAAAGAATTAAATCAAATTATTCTTCCACTGTGGAGGTGGCTAGAGCCCATCAGTGAGATGTTTATGAGCTGAAATGACGGTTATTGTTACATTGCCCATAGGTCTTCAAGTCCGTCGTAGAAGGGGTAAGCAGCGAATGTGCGCTGAAGGCGCCACTAAGATACTGGAAGCTTGCAAGGACGTAGTGAAAGGTGAAGTGGACCTATCATCGTGGGAGAAGAAAATTAAAGAAGAGACCGATGTGGAGTTTGATTATGATGAGAATGCTGAAGTTGGTAAGTAGAGTATTTATATTTTTAACCCCTGGCGCATAAAGAGGGTAGTTATAAGTTTAACGTCGATGTCTGTCTGTTTGTGACATCGTAGCTCGCAAACGGATGGACCGATTTCGATGCGGGTTTTTTCATTTGAAAGCCAGTTTCCTTGCGGTGGCTCTTAGCCATGTTTGGTTAATATCGGTCCAGCAGTGTAAGAGTATCAGCTGTTTTATTACATACTGGGGGGTGATTTTCACCCCCCCTTTTAAACATTGTATTTGTAACTTTTCACACTTATCAAAGATCAATGATAGTCATTGATGTAACAAAAAGCCCAAGATGCACAGTCCCCAACAAAACTAACACACTAAAGTGTCCTCAAGTATGCATGTTTATGACTATAAAAATATTTTTTTATAAATTCAACTTTAAGTGCCACGATTTAAAGTTGAATTTATAAAAGCAATGTACAAAAGCAATAAAATTTTATGACCGAAGTTCGCCAATTGTACAAGGCATGAATGGTGAGGGTATTATTCGACTAAAATAAAAGGATACAACAATGTCTTATTCTACATTGAAAATGATTCCATTGACATTTGTCGTATTATTCTTGCACCGTTGAGTGAAATTTTGTAACAAAAAGAATCTAAATCACCATATTCCACCCGATATTTAGTCAAATAAACAATAAAAACAAATCAATGAACTGTTTAACTTACTGGAATTACGAAATCTCATCCTTTTTGAACGCTATTGATGTATTATTTTTACAATTGATCAATGAATACTCCGCCATTATACAATAACGCGGTCGACACAAGACTATTTGAAAAGAATGCTAAATTCTTGTTGTAGTTCTCTTTTTATGTGGACGTTTTTGAGACGCTGTTTGTGTAGCTTGGGTTTTTGTTACATCAATGATGATAGTACAATGATTTAAATGTCATATTTTTCGTGTGGTGACAGAGTAAGAATACAATTCACCATCCCGTTTCTTGTCCGTGGGGATTGTAAAAGACGACAAAGGTAATAAATATGCATATAACATCTATGCAAGAAATGGAAAACTGGAAATAACACCCTATACCAGTGATGGGCAAAGTACGGCCCGCGAAAGTATTTAATCCGGCCCGCCGAGAATCCATCCATCCTAAATATTCTAATCAGCATTTTGGCGCGAATAATAAAATGTGACGTATCTCATAATTAACTTACCATAATTATAATTATCTCGGCAGTCTGTCACAGGTATTAGTTTATTTATTGGAAAAATTCCATTCTATTCACCTATCGGTGAAGCTAAACTATTATGGAAAATCTAAAACAATTCCATATGTCTCACACGCCTAACAAGGCATAAAAGTAAAAGGTATTTTGTTTATTAAAAAGCTTTAAGAGCGTTATCGGTAATCGGCACTCTCGCATTTTAGGTATTTTGCTACGGTCCGATATCGACGCACACTAATTGCACTACACACACGCGAGTTCATAGAATGACCAGTCTTGAGCCTTGGCGCTTATAATCAATCTCTAATATATTCTTCGGAGAAGGAGATTTTCAAAAATCAACATGATGTAAATTTTAAAATTTTTAATTAAAAACCAAATCTCATAACAGTAAAACGGTTAAAATTGTATTTTTAATATGCAAAGTACAGGAAATAGTAAAATATAGGCACAGAGTATAACTTACAAGGAGACCCTCAGACGTGTGGGTCGGGGATTTCCATGATTTTTGGTGGGGTGGTAGAGGGGGCACGAGGGTATCACAATTACCAAATATTAGGGTCAACTGGGCCCTCGTTAAAAAGATTTTAAGGGTCAAAGTTGGATGGGTAATTTATGTACTAGAAAAATTCAAAGTCGAATCGCCAACAAGCGGTAATCTCGTGGTAACGTGCTCGCCGGCGGGAACTCTGGTCTCGGGTTCGAGACTCGACAACTTATTTTTTTTAAATTATCACATTATTGTGTAATAATTTAAAAAAAATAAAAAAACCCCAATCGACGTCCCTATACCGGGACGTCGATTGCCGTCACACGGTCAGGCTCTCTGCGGGTGACACACTAAAGTCCCCGGTCCGGTCACACGCGGACTCGCCTAGGGCGGCGTGAGGCGCGGATACTCGTATCTGCGCCGCCCGAGTCATCGGAGGCGGAACGTGTGGCCAAAGATTAATCACACACGAGCCGGCGTCTCCTTTCGTGAGATGACAGCCTCACAGAAGGCGGTGACCGCGTTCCTGACGCTGCTGAGCATCTCCCTAGTGATGGTCGGCAGGGTCCGGCCGGCACCGGTGATTGCAACGAGTTCACGGCGCTGCTCTGCCCACGAGGCACACACCTCGAGCCTGTACTGCGCCGTGCTCACGTCGCAATCGCAGTGGTAGCAGGATGGTGGTGTGCTCTCTCTCCTAACGAGCTTGCGCAGGTACTTGGCTATCGTGACCCATCAATACCTGCACCAGTCGGAAGGAATGTACCCGTGCCGTACCCCGTGCTGCCGACCCAACCACCCCATCAGCACCAGCTGAAAGGACTCGGCGGTCCTGATACCGTATTGAGGCTTCTCCAGTCCGATTGCCCAACGAGCAATGGCGTCTCGGCGGGCGTCGACCCGCCAGGCGGCAATCACCTTGATTGAGGCTATATGTGGCTCGCGTCTCTGATACTCGCAGGTAAAGCTCGGCGAGTATCTCCGCCTGCAAGTCCCACCGGAGAGTTCCGGCCAAGAGGCACGCTGCCTCCGTGGCTGCCGTGCAGTAGTCGAGTATAGCCCTAGTCGCCATGGCCATGGATGTCTAACAAGTCCAGTCAGAGATTTAAATCTACGCACTATAGAAATTAGTTATTAAATTTTGATCCACATTTTGCTATATATTTATTGCTAGTACAAGAAGAAAATGATTCTTTATAAAAAAATTATATTGTGTATGGTTAGTAATTATTAAACATTAAATTTGAGTTAGCTGATAATCTTCAGAAGATGAGGCTGCATAAATGTTCCGTTCGGATTTTTGATGTGAAATATCTATAGGCGGGGTGAACCTGATTGTCGCGTGGCATTAAAAGCGGCGTTAACGCCACGCTTTGCGGTAACGACTTCAAAGTAATTTTGATGTTTCACATCTGCCAGGCGTCCTGAGTGACGGCTCACTTCTCTTTTCGTTTACTCTTTTGAAACTATAAGTACCTTACAGTTTTGTCGTGTGTTCTCTTTTTCCTTGCCTTGTAACCGATTTTGTTCCCAAGATACAATCTGCTTTTTCGACCCATCACCTAAAACATAAAAAGATTCTATATTATTCTTTATAGAGATCGCATGAAAGTAATTAAAAGAATTAGGTAGTAATAAATACTTACGAATCAAAACCGATCAGTCGCAGTATACGCTGAAGTTCGTATTGTCGTCTTTTACGCTGTGAGCGGAGAGCTCGAGCGACGTGACCCTGCTCCGTTGAGCGCCAAGGCGCGACTGGCTTGCGAACTTTTTTTTTTTTTTTTTGTGTGTACAGCTGTTGGCCGCAGATGGCCTTGACAGCTTGACGCGGACTATGGGTGAGCGCTGAGGGCTCTCAACCCGGGGCTTGCGAACAATTATGCCGTTCAATTTATAGTAATATTTAAAATTTAATTACGAGGGTGACTATTCGTATTTCAATTTGGGTTTTTTTTTACTGCTTCTACAATAGTCGAACAAATAGTGGATATTTTTTTAAATATTCCAAGGTTAGTATTATTCACAAAATTAAATGTTTTACAGGAGCCATTTTCGTCAAATTAATCTTAAGGAAATATTTTTTTTTTAGTTTTAAAAGGAAGAAATCTTGAATTTCATTTTATACATACCCAAGAACAGTAATTTTCCTAACATCTACAAGTTTTTTCGAGCTGCCACGACTTATCGTTTATTCGTACCTGAACTTCAAAACTCAGCGTTTTCGTAAAATCTCATTAACTTAAGTTCAAAATACCCTTGCCTTTTAATAAAATAGTTACAATATTGAGTTATAATTCTGTACAAGCACAATATAAAGATGTGTTTAATGTAGTGGTTATATAAATTTTTAGTAAGCTATTATGATGAACGAGTAACCAGTCCTCAAAAAACCACATTTTTGGGTTTACGGCCGCTTATTACCGATAACGCTCTTAATACGAAATGCATTTTTTCTATAGCTCTAGAATTTCTTAAACTTTGTGGCCCGCCATTAAAAAAGTTTGCCTACCACTGCCCTATACCAATACCTCTGACCAGCGTGCTATAGTACGTAATTTTGCCTCCTATTGTGGAGGAGGCTCGAACCCAACAGTGGGAGGTATATAGGTGGTGAACTATACGTCAGCACACGGAAAAAGAAAACAAACTACTTATACTTTTTAGTACGTTTTTTAAAAGCACACTATTTAAGCTTAGATAAATTTGGAGAGATTTTAAATTGTGATTTTAAAATGTATTTTACATAAAACATTTTTAGGAGAAACAATTCTGGAGAAAGCAGACACTTCATATTACAGCCACGAGAAATACAAGTCTGGAATCCTGACTATTGGTTGTGTCGGACAACCAAATGTTGGCAAATCTTCATTGTTGAATGCCCTCATGGGAAAGTCAGTCGTCTCCGTATCCAAGACTCCAGGGCATACTAAACACTTTCAGACTATATTTCTGACGCCGCAGGTGAGAAAATTTGTTTTTGGTAAATGTATTTTGTAATGGGCAATTTTGCTTTGTAATAGGAATGAAATTATATTTTGAAAGGTCAATTCTTTCTTATTGGCAATTTTATCTTTGTTATGGGCAATTGTATTTTACATTGGCATATTTTCTAAAGAGTAGTTATTATTTTTGCAATGGGCGAATGTACTTTGAAATGGACAATTATATTTTGTAATGGGCAATGTGGGTTTGAGTGAAAATTAATTCTAGTTTACATATTTGAACGGATAAATTCTAGTGATTTAGGATACTTTAAAAGCACGCCATTGTCACGTTCCGTCTGAGCCGAGCGTGCAAGCGAGATCGCGGAACAAACGATAGAGAGGCACGATCGGTCTAAGCGCTTGTAACGCATCTCTTTAAAAAAAAAAAAAAAGAATTATTGAGTGCAAATAAATGATAATTTATCGAAAAATTTCTAATTTACAATTAACTCGTTCTTTGTATTGTACAAAATAATGATAATTCATTGATAATAATTCAATTTTAATAATAATTTTTAATCAATGTTTATTTACGGTGTTATCACGTCTGCGGGTGACCAAACTGGGCATTTAGTCCGGCACCCGGTCACCGGAGAGGCTAGTCTCGCGACGGTGATCGGCATCCCGAAAAGGAGACGTTGATGGAAGAGGGCGTATTCCGTCGGGTCGACCACTGAAATCAAGGAACTCTACACCCGTGGTCGACCCAACGACGAAGGCGACGTACTAAATAGGTGGCCGCCCCGGACGGAGCCGGGTAAAGTCGGTTTACAATTTTATTTATTATTTAAATAAATTATTGTTTTTTTCTAGGTCAGGTTATGTGATTGTCCAGGTTTAGTGTTTCCATCAACAGTGCCCCGGTCTATACAGATACTTATGGGGTCTTACCCCATAGCTCAGCTCAGGGAACCGTATACTGCTATAAGGTAAATTTTATTTCTCTTTTATGGAATCCTCATCATCTCTGCTCATATTAAGAGTGGTAGGACCTCACTGTCGACAGTCTTCTGTCTGCAGCCGCGGGCCGGTCCGTCCGGGGCAGTACCACACTCTCGCAGAAAATCGACGTCTGAGTAGTAGCAATTTGTTGCTGCGCTTCGTTCGGTGAGCGAGAGATCCGGAAGCCCAACTTTCTGGGTGTGTTTGTGTGGTGGATTTCGGTGATGCCTGAAACTTGCGGTGGCGAGGTCATGGTCGGGGCACTGAGCGTGAGGGGCTGACATGGGGTACAGGGAGACCCGATGGGAATGGTCACCGCCGGCCACCTGCCGGTCAGCAGGGGACCCGAACCCAGGATCATCCTCTCTGGAAGGCTGTCCCACCAACGGGCGAAAATCCCGTTGGGTAGTCGTCGTGCCGGTGTGGGAAACCGGAGTGGACCTCGGTGGCTACGCGCGGGGGGGGCATCGGGGCCCTTCCGTGCTTCGTATGAGCTCCTCACAAAACTCACCCATCAACCATGCACTATGCCCCGCTCCCTTTTTTTTTGGTATCACCGGACCCCGCTATACATACTCACACTCCCTTCCTCCTCTTCTTAAAACACCCATAAAAAGGACGAATAAAAAGAGAAAGATTTTCAAGGCGGTCCCCTTATCCACATTTGATGTGGATTTTTGCAATATCAGGGGTTTACATAGCAACCTCGCCGCCGTCCACCATCATCTCGAGACGGCGCGGCCTGCCTTGCTCTTTTTAACGGAGACGCAGATAGGTGCTCCGGATGATATTTCGTACCTAAATTACCCCGGCTACGAATTGGAGCATACCTTCCGTCGTAAAGCCGGGGTGTGCGTATTCATTCGGGGCGACATCTGCTGTCGCCGCCTCCAGGCCCTCGAACATGGAGACCTGTCAATCCTATGGTTACGCGTAGACTATGGAGGGCTTACACGCATCTATGCGTGCCTCTACAGGTCCCATGGCAGTGATCCGGGGTCAATTCAGTTATTTGAGAACGTCCAATGGGGGATTGACGAAATATTGGAGCAGTGTCCATCAGCGGAGGTGGTGGTTCTTGGAGACTTCAACGCTCACCATAAAGAGTGGCTGGGGTCCCGATCCACTGACCACCAGGGTCGACATCTCTTCAATATGGTTTCGGCCTATGGTCTCTCACAACTGGTGACACAACCCACCCGTGTCCCAGGTATCGAGAGCCATGAGTCTTCTTTACTGGATCTTCTGCTGACTACACATCAGCACGGATACCAGGTAGTGGTCGAAGCCCCACTTGGGTCTTCTGACCACTGCTTGGTTCGTAGCAGAGCCCCTGTTGTAAGGCCTAGTCAATCTACGGCGACTGGGACTCGCAGAGTCTGGCAATATAAGTCAGCAGATTGGGATGGACTTCGCGAATTTTACGCATCCTATCCATGGAAGCGGCTTTGCTTCGCCTCTGGGGATCCTGACGTCTGCGCGGACCACATTACCGACGTGGTTATTACGGGGATGGAATTATTTATCCCCAACAATAAAATACCCGTCGGTGGCCGCTCGGAGGCTGCACGCCAGGAGCGGTCCGCATATCGGGCCTGGAATAGGGCCCAAAAATGTCAGGACCCGAACGCCACAGAGGTGAGGCGGAAATTTAATGCCGCTTCTAGATCTAGTAAGAAAGCTATTGCCAAAGCCAAGGCGGAACATGTTGCCAGAATTGGCGAGCGATTGCAAAGCTATCCCGCTGGGAGTCGTGCATTCTGGTCGCTCGCCAAGGCTGCCCAAGGCAACTTCTGCCAGTCTAATCTCCCTCCACTGCAGAAACACGATGGCAATCTGGCCCACAGCGCAAAGGAGAAGGCCGATCTTCTAGGTCAATCCTTTGCCTGTAACTCGACTTTGGACGCCGGAGCTGCCACACCACCTACCATCTCACGGTGTGAAAGCTCACTGCCCGAAATCCGCATCACGCAGCGAACGGTTAGGCGGGAGCTGCGGCTTTTAGACGTCCATAAGTCGAGTGGGCCTCGATGGCATCCCTGCAGTGGTCCTAAAGACGTGCGCCCCTGAATTGACTCCTATCCTTACGCGCCTATACCGACTTTCCTACGTAACTAACAGGGTTCCGTCTTCGTGGAAGGTAGCCCATGTCCACCCGATCCCTAAAAAGGGAGACCGGTCTGACCCATCGAATTACAGGCCAATTGCGATAACATCCTTGCTCTCCAAGATAATGGAGAAAATTATAAACCGCCAGCTTCTGCAGTACCTTGAGGATCACCAGCTGATCAGTGATCGCCAATACGGCTTTCGTCGTGGGCGATCGGCTGGTGATCTTCTTGTGTACCTCACTCACCGTTGGGCAGAGGCCTTGGAGGGCAAGGGTGAGGCGCTAGCATTCAGCCTAGACATCGCAAAGGCGTTCGATAGGGTCTGGCACAGGGCATTTCTATCGAAGCTACCATCATACGGAATCCCCGAGGGACTCTGTAATTGGATCGCCAGCTTTCTGGATGGTCGGAGGATAAAAGTCGTCGTAGATGGCTCCTGCTCCGATACCATGACCACTAATGCTGGTCGGGGAGAGCACCGAGCCTTGTGGTAGGCTCGGTGCTCTCCCCGACGTTGTTTATCCTGCATATCAACGACATGCTCTCCATCGAGAATATGCGTTGCTATGCGAATGACAGCACGGGTGACGAACGGTATACCGAGCAACGGAATGTCCCTCTGAGTACTCAGGAAAGAAGGGTTCAACTTGTGTCTGAAGTCGAGCGCTCTCTGGGGCGGGCCTCGGAATGGGGTGAACGCAATTTAGTCCAGTTCAACCCCACAAAGACACAAGTTTGCGCGTTCACTGCAAAGAAAGACCCGTTTGTCATGGCGCCTCAGTTCCAAGGAGTAACTCTCCAAATTGCCGACAGTATTGGGATCCTCGGTGTCGAAATATCGAACAGAGTCCAGTTTGGGAGTCATTTGGAGGACAAAGCCAAATTGGCCAGCAAAAAGCTGGGCGTCCTGAACAGAGCCAGGCGGTACTTCACACCGAGACAGCGCCTTGTACTATACAAGGCGCAAGTTCGTCCTCATGTGGAGTACTGCTCACATCTCTGGGCAGGCGCGCCCAAATATCAGCTAGACCCACTTGACTCCCTCCAAAGGCGTGCTGTTCGAATCGTCGGGGATTGGGATCCCCGACGATTCACTCACGGACGGATTGGAGTCGCTGGAGCGGCGGAGAGACTTTGGGTCACTCTGTGTACTCTATCGACTCTTTCACGGGGAGTGCTCTTAGGAACTGTTTGACTTGGTATCACCGTCACCGTTTTACCAACGTACCACTCGACACCGCAGCAAGGTTCATCCATTCAATTCAATTCAAATACTTTATTATGCATAAACCCCGCGGGGGCACTTACATATGGTCACTTTTTTACATTTTACCTTACACTACTACCGGATCGGAACGCGACCGCACTGAGAAGATCCGGCAAGAAACTCAGTGGGCTTGTCTTCTTTTTTTTTTTCATTTCACCTGGAAACGATATGGTCTTCCACAGTACGTTTCCAGCGATCATTTCTCCCACGTACGTGCAAGCTCTGGAATGAACTACCTGCTGCTGTGTTTCCCGAGCGCTATGACATGTCCTTCTTTAAACGAGGTTTAAGAAGAGCATTTACTTCACGGTAGGCAACGGCCTGGCTGTGCCCCTGTGTATTGCAAAGGTCCATTTGTGGCAGTGTCACCATCAGGTGTGCCTGCTCGTTTGTCACCATCGGCAATAAAAAAAAAAATATACTCCCACTGCCGAGCTTGAACCTCCTCTACAACTAGAGGTAATTTAAACTAATATACCATGCTGGTCAGACTTGTTGATATAATCGATCAGCCTATAGGTGCCATGTGAATGCCTTCTATGCCACTTGCGTCCAACGGTTCTCTACGACTTTCAAGATGTCGTCAGTCCACCTAGTAGGGGTCGTCCTATGCTGCATTTCACTATTCGTGGTAGCCACTAGAAAATATTTCTTCCTCAACGGTTGTCAGCTCGATGAGCTATGTGGCCTGCCCATTGCCATTTCAACATGCTAATTTATTTATTTTAATTTATTTATTTAAGACAACACCCTGCACTAAGGAAATAATCCTTGTATTGCGGGGGACTTTACAAACATATAATTAACGGACACAAATTACATCCAGACTCAGAACAACAATTTGTGGATCGCACAAAGTGTTGTCCCGCGTGGGATTCGAACCCCCGACACTGGCGCTGTAGGTCGCTATCTTAACTACTACGCCATCTGTGGAGTCAAATTCTTCAAGCTATGACGGTTACCTAAAAAAAAAATCTCCAATTTCTTCTAAAATTTTATCATATGCAACTACAGTCCATAACGCCTCTGGTTAACGATAAGCTCCTGACCGAATGGCAGGAAAGATGGGATTCTTCAACAAAAGGTCGTCATCTATATCTATTCTTTCCATCTGTTCGTGAACGTTTGGAGAGAATTTGCCTAGAAATTGACCACTATGTAGCCCAATTCCTCACAGGCCATGGGAATTTTAGAAGTAAATTATTCTATTTTAAACTAGTAGATTCACCATTTTGTCAATGTTCGACCTCAAACTCTGATTTCGAACAAACAGCTCATCACATCCTTTGGGAGTGCATTCTCTGGCGCAACAAGCGGGACCTCATGTTAGATAATATGCATGTCACGTCTGGGGTAATATACTATTCGGATCTTGTAGCAACTCGAGAAAATTTCCGCGCGTTTAGGCGCTTTTGCCATACCTATTACTGTAACCAAACCTAAAGCTCACAAATAGGTCCATTAAGCTTTGTCCAATCCGTGGTGCTGTACCGCTGCGTTTCATGTTGTTGTACAAACTCTTATTTTCTGGCTTATTAGCCAACTTTGCTTCATGTCTCCCGCTTTGCATAGGAGGGAAGTGGAATCTCTTCAACTCCTCCTGTTTTTCATTTCTAATTAAATTTGTTGCGGGTCCCAAGACCATTAAAAGCGATACTCGGGACTTCCTGAGGGTCAAACCTCAGTGTCTTATACGGAGACCATTGTGGATCCTGGCTTACAGGAGTTACAGTGGTGGGAATGTGTGGTGGGATTAGTCCCAGTAAAAAAAAAAAGGCTTCTGGTTCGATTACAGGACAGCGCAAAATTTTATAGAGATTCCTTGAGAGAAAAATATACTAAGTTACTCCTAAAATATTATTAAAATCGGTCCAGCCGTTTGGCAGATTACCCGGAACAAACACACATTTAAAAAAAATAAACTGCTTCTCAGGCATAGGTATCGTGTAAACAATTGTGTAATCATGAAAAAAATTATTTTGACAATACAAACAGACACTTCAAATTTATTTATTTGTATAGATTATCAAGTTTATTAAATTGCAGGTACCTAGCTGAGAGGTTGGACTTACCACAGTTACTCCGTATATCTCACCCTGAAGGTGACAACACATGGTCTCCACGAGATATCTGCGATGGTTGGGCTAAGAAGAGAGGATACCTTACTGCTAAAGCCGCCAGGTAATGATTTAATTCTTTCCATGTGATGGTCCGAGCCCAACAGTGGGACGTATGTGGGTTGCAACGATGATGATGATGGTTATCTCAAGGTTTTTTGAAGTGATAACTTCTTATGGGATGGTAAACCGCTTCGTTACGTAACGCGTTACGGCGCCAGTCTGTCTTAAATTTCTGTCACGCGTACGGCAGCGGTAGGCTCTTCCTCTCTCTCACTCTAACGGCCTGGTCACGACTTTGGTCTTAGCGGCGAGCGGTGCGGCGTGCCGAGCGGCGCACGCTGGTCAAGCTCCATACAAAGCCGTCTCAAAACCGTTTCATATGAAAGTCGTTGTCATGGAATAAAATTTATAAATATATAAATAATTAATACAAACGCGATATAATCCGTAAAAGTAGTTTTATTTACAATTTTTTTCCCGGTTTGTTCTGCCATTTTAGTATATATAGTATGTAGTAGTAGTGTATTATACATTTATAATATGTTATTACTATGTTCTACCATTTTATGTAAATTAAACAAGCATATTTTGTTTTAAATAAAATTACTTTACGGATTTTATCGCGTTTGTATTTGATTTTTGATTACCCGACGTTTCGAACACTTTACAGCGTTCATGATCACGGGTGGACTAAGATGTCTCACGTCCAACAAGTCATCGTTACTGCAGAAAATTTTATAATTATCTACCCGATACAGAAATT
The DNA here is from genome assembly GCA_032191425.1 of Lymantria dispar. Taxonomy (NCBI): domain Eukaryota; kingdom Metazoa; phylum Arthropoda; class Insecta; order Lepidoptera; family Erebidae; genus Lymantria; species Lymantria dispar. Next base: position 3,049,917 of record CM063467.1, read on the forward strand.
AGTTATTAAATATTGACCCACATTTTGATACAAAATTTATTGCCAGTGTAAGAAGAAAATGATTCTATATGAAAAAATTATATTGTTTATGGTTAGTAATAATTAAACATTAAAATTAATAGTAATTATATTTAAAAAACCAACTAATAATCTAGTATACTACCACCGGATCGGAACACGGTTACACTGAGAAAGATCCGGCAAGAAAACTCAGGTAACATGATGCTAAATTAAAGTTAATTTTGAAGGCGGCTTACTTTATGTTACTAAAAAGGTTTTAATTTATAAAATTATCTTTAGTTATTATTATTGTGGGTCAAATCTATACAATATGAGCTCACGGTGTCTTGCAGTCTTGTGGTGGTCTTTTTGGATTTCTTTTTAATAATGTTTATAACAGGATCCCAGCTTGATAGTAACACCCAGCCATCCTCTCTATTGAAATTTTTGTGTTTTTTAATCTCAATAGCCTCGCGTACCATTCTAGGCAGGTATCGGTGTTCTTTTGCGAGGATTTGTGGTTTATCAAACCTGATGTTATGGTGGGCGCGGTCTTGACTATGTTCACAGACTGCAGACCTAGTGTCCCGGCGGTGCTTCACATCGGCTATGTGTTCTTTGATCCGAGTTCTTATGGATCTCTTTGTTTGTCCAATGTAAGAGAGACCACAGTCACAGTCAAGTTTATATACTCCTGCATCTTGTAAAGGGATCTGGCACTTGACAGGTGGTAAGAATTGGCTAATCCTCTTCAGTGGCTTAAAATAAGTTTTAATGGAAGAGCGTTTCAGGATGTAGCCAATCTTGTCAGTGACTCCTTTGACATAAGGTAGTATTGCAGGAAGGCGCTCAACTGTGGGTGGTTTCACTCGGTCTCTGCGACGGGGGCGAGGAACTGGCAGCTTGTTTGCACGTAGCACCTGCTTGACATGCTGCAGCTCCCCAGCCAGGTGTTCATCGTCACAGATTCCTCGTGCTCTCTGCAACAAAGATTTACACACGGTAGCTAACTGTGAAGGGGGATGATGAGAATCACCGTTCAAGTATCTGTCTGTATGTGTTGCTTTACGATACACTGTATGACTCAAGGTGTTATTAGGGTTACGTATAACCAAAATGTCTAAGAAGGCTAAAGAGTTATTTGACTCCAGTTCCATAGTGAATTGAATTTTTGGATTAATGGAGTTAAGATGGTTTAGGAATATGGTTATTTTGTCTGTGGGTAATATTGTGAAAGTGTCATCTACGTACCGCTTGTAGAACCTGGGTGTGACAGGTGAGCTTGATAAGGCCGTCTCCTCGAAGTCCTCCATGAATATATCGGCAACGACAGGGGAGACCGGCGAGCCCATAGCCACTCCATCTACTTGCTTGTAGAAGTCATCATTCCACATTAAATAGCCAGTTGTTAGGCATTGACGTAACAGTTCCGCATATCCCAATGGCATATTATTGTCAGATAGCTTCTTAGATATGGTTTCGATGCAATCCTCCACAGGTAGAGAGGTGAAGAGTGATGTGACATCAAAACTGACCATAGTTTCATTGTCAGCGAGATGTAGATCTTTGATTTCACTGACAAAATGGTAAGAGTCTTTCACAAATGCACTAGTGTGTCCCCGGAGTTGGGAGAGGACTTTCGCAACCCTCTGTGCTAATTTATAAGTCGGCGTGTCGATCTGACTTACTATTGGTCGCAGTGGTGCATTTGATTTGTGTATCTTGGGCAACCCATATAATTTAGGTGGTTTGACGCATGGTGGTATTAGATTTTTCACGTCTAGATGTAATGTATCGGAGTACTTTATTATTAGTTTCTTTGTGTTCTTTAGAACGACATTGGTGGGGTCTGTTTTGACCTTCTTGTACGTTGTTTCATCCGACAAAAGTTGGTTAATTTTATCATTATAATCCGACGTATTCATAACCACGGTCGCGTTTCCTTTATCTGCGCGCAGGATGACGATATCTGATTTATTCCGTAGGTTTTTTAAGGCTAAATATTGTTGTTTTGGAAGATTATTTTTGGGTAGACCGCTACGACGCAATAAGGACGAGACATCCTGTCGAATAGCCTCCATATCTTCCTTTGGCACGGTATTTTTAATCAGAACATCTTCGACAGCACAAATTATTTCTTCATAAGGAATTCGCGTAGGTGTTACAGCGACTGTGATCTGTGACGATGAACACCTGGCTGGGGAGCTGCAGCATGTCAAGCAGGTGCTACGTGCAAACAAGCTGCCAGTTCCTCGCCCCCGTCGCAGAGACCGAGTGAAACCACCCACAGTTGAGCGCCTTCCTGCAATACTACCTTATGTCAAAGGAGTCACTGACAAGATTGGCTACATCCTGAAACGCTCTTCCATTAAAACTTATTTTAAGCCACTGAAGAGGATTAGCCAATTCTTACCACCTGTCAAGTGCCAGATCCCTTTACAAGATGCAGGAGTATATAAACTTGTCTGTGACTGTGGTCTCTCTTACATTGGACAAACAAAGAGATCCATAAGAACTCGGATCAAAGAACACATAGCCGATGTGAAGCACCGCCGGGACACTAGGTCTGCAGTCTGTGAACATAGTCAGGACCGCGCCCACCATAACATCAGGTTTGATAAACCACAAATCCTCGCAAAAGAACACCGATACCTGCCTAGAATGGTACGCGAGGCTATTGAGATTAAAAAACACAAAAATTTCAATAGAGAGGATGGCTGGGTGTTACTATCAAGCTGGGATCCTGTTATAAACATTATTAAAAAGAAATCCAAAAAGACCACCACAAGACTGCAAGACACCGTGAGCTCATATTGTATAGATTTGACCCACAATAATAATAACTAAAGATAATTTTATAAATTAAAACCTTTTTAGTAACATAAAGTAAGTCGCCTTCAAAATTAACTTTAATTTAGCATCATGTTACCTGAGTTTTCTTGCCGGATCTTTCTCAGTGTAACCGTGTTCCGATCCGGTGGTAGTATACTAGATTATTAGTTGGTTTTTTAAATATAATTACTATTAATTTTAATGTTTAATTATTACTAACCATAAACAATATAATTTTTTCATATAGAATCATTTTCTTCTTACACTGGCAATAAATTTTGTATCAAAATGTGGGTCAATATTTAATAACTAATTTCTGTATCGGGTAGATAATTATAAATTTTCTGCAGTAACGATGACTTGTTGGACGTGAGACATCTTAGTCCACCCGTGATCATGAACGCTGTAAAGTGTTCGAAACGTCGGGTAATCAAAAATCAAATACAAACGCGATAAAATCCGTAAAGTAGTTTTATTTAAAATGTATAATACTCGCGTAAACATCAGAAATCATTATGTAAGCATATTTTGTATTTTTTTCTTACATAATTCATGTATTTTTAATTTTTTAATTAATTTATAAACAGATTTTTTAAAATCAAAGTTGTTTCATTTAAACCTTAAAAATTCAAGTATATGTGTGCAAAATTACTGCTCATTTAGTTTTGAAACAACTGAGATACGGAGTTTTGAGACGAAACATACGCGATTTGCCCACTGTGCGCCGTTCCGCGCTTAGCTGCCGCTCACAGCGGCAAGGTCGTGAACGAGCCGTAACCCACAGCGGTTTTTTTTAATTTCCATGTGGTAATAGAGTAAGAATACAATTCACCACTCCCTATCTTGCACGTGGATGTCGTAAAATACGACTAAGGGATATAATACGCATATAACATCTACGTAAGAGAAGGAAAACTTGAAATAAAACCCTATGGACCCCTGTGCAACCAGTATGGTATAGTAAAATCAATTTCCCTCCTATTGTGGACGAGGCTCGAGCCCAGCAGTATATAAGCCGAGATTTATAGTGAACATATTTATGGCCTACTTAGGGGTTTTAGTAATTAAAACTACCAAGATTAAAAACCACCATGCTAGACGGAAAGTTTTCTAACATGGATTATATTCATTGTAAGTAAAATTACTTTACGGATTTTATTGTGTTTGTATTTGATTTATGATTGCCCGACGTTTCGAACACTTTACAACATTCATGGTCACGTTCGGACTAAGATGTCTGACGTCCAAACAAATCAATGTTATTACAGATATTTATAATTATCTACCCGCTACGGAAAATTAGTTATTAAGTTTTGACCCACATTTTTGGTGCAAATTTATTGCCTGTACAAGAAAAAAATGATTCTTTATGAAAAAATTATATTGTTTATGATTAGTAATTGTTCAACATTATATTTCTAGTAATTATTATTACAATTTGTTAATTTAAAGCTAATAAGTCTAATATCACCACTGTGCTCTTGAATCTCGATCCCAATCCTAATTTTTAGGAGTGGTAGGAGCACACTGTCGACAGTTATCTGGCTACAGCCGCGGGCCGGTCCGTCCGGGGTAGTACCACACTCTTGCAGAAAATCGACGTCTGAGTAGTAGCAATTTGTTACTGCGCTTCGTTCGGTGAGCGAGAGAGCCGGCAGCCCAACTTTCTGAGGGTGATTGCGTGTGGAGGGTTTTGGTGGTGCCCTTGATATCACGGAGCCTCAATGCACGCATTCACACTCCCTTCGCTTTCTTCGCGGTAGGCAGCGGCCTTGTAAAGGTTCATGAGCGGCAGCAACACTTACCATCAGGTGTACTGTTTGCTCGTTTGCCACCGTTTGCAATAAAAAAAAAATCCAATGCCAGCTCGAATTTGAGCAATTTGGTACTCTTGAAAGCGACACTAGCGCAATCAAATACCGTGGAATATTTTTAAACTAAATGAATTCGACTCGTCGATCAAAACAAATATTTGCTACTCCAGACCTGATTTTAATGTAGTTTAAAATCGTTAATGTTGCACAATTTCAAGAAAGTCTCTTTGTGGTAATCGAGTTCGGTAACGTTATTAATTTAAAGTAATAAAATACGTCACATTTGTATAGCCCTGCAGACCTCGAAGGAGCTCTTGAAATTTGGAGACATTGTCTGGAAACCGCAGGATTACAAATTAATAGGGACAAAACAGTATATCTACCGTTTTGCTAATCCACAGCTAACCAGCGAAGTCCTGTAATGATTCGAAGTCACCCGTTGAAAGAAGTTGTCCATTTCAAATATTTAGGCTCTGTTATCTCTAACGATGACACGATCGATGCTGACGTTACTCATCGCATTAACACGGGCTGGATGAAGTGCCGTCAGCTGTCAGGCGCACTATGCGATAACAGAATGCCAGTACGCGTTAAAGGTAAAGTATACTAAATCGCCGTACGCCCAGCTCTGACCTACGGTGCCGAATGCTGGCCTATGAAAAAATCTCATGGCACAAGAATGCACACGGCTGAAATGAGGATGCTAAGATGGGCAGCAGGTGTCACTCTATATGACAGAATTAGGAATGAGCATGTCCGTGGTCCACCAACCGAAAACTCTGGCGAAAAATGACGAGGAGAGCCGACCCCAAATAAAATGGGATAAGGCTAGGCAAAGAGAGAGAATAAAATATGGCACATTCTGTGAAAATGACAATGGCAAACGCAAAGAATTCATTCTCGATTTTATTTAAGAGTACCAAATAGAAGTTTGGTGAGATTGAAATTGAATCGGATTCGAAATTAGAATTGATTTCAAGAGTAGGCACACAGATCGGAACGAGGTCACATTGAGAAAGATCGGGCAAGAAAACTCAAGGTGACGTAATGCTAAATTAATATTGATTTTTATTTTTAAAGGCAATCGTAAATCAAATACAAACGCGATAAAAGCCGTAAACACTTTTTATATAAAACTATCAACCCGCCCTCGCTTCGCTTTTAGTCGTTTTACCCGCGTAATTCCCGTTCCCGTGGGAATACCGGGCTAAAATATAGCCTAGTTTACGCCCTGATATTATAGCTTTCCATTGTTGAAAGAATTTTTGAAATCGGTCCAGCCGTTTTGAAGATTATCCGGAACAAACAGACAGACAGACAGCCAAAAAATTTTTAATCTGTATTTGAGGCATAGGTGTCGTGCAAATAACCGTGTGAGCATGAAAAAAGCCTATTATTTTGACATTACAAACAGACACTCCAATTTTATTAAATAACGCGTAAATAACAGAAATCATTATGGATTTTATTTTCAGATTGGACACATACAGAGCCGCTAATAATTTACTTCGAATGGCATTAGACGGCAAGATATGTCTCTGGTTGAGACCACCTGGCTTCACCGACAATAGAGGTGAGTTGTAGTGATGTCGATCGATATGCGTCTATAGTGACAATATCGATAGGACTATCGATAGTACTAATGCTTATCAAGGGCATAGCTTTTATGAAAAGTACTCAGTATTCGATATTTTGAAGTATCGATACTTTTATGCGTACAATACTTTTCTTTCGATACTACTCATAAGTACAATATCGATACTTTCTATTCGATATCGTGTCTCTACTGCCAACTCTAACAACTGTCAGTATGTTATAAAAACCAGTGATGCCTATTGATAGTCTTTCGATAGTGCGGCAGTAGTAATGTCGATGGTAAAATTGTCATGGATGACAATAGTGTCGATACTATTGCAATCAGTAATAGTATTACCACATTTTTAAACGACTTCTTAAAAAGTAGGAGGTTCTCACTTCGGATGTGTTTTTTTTTTTTATGTTTGTTCGAGCATAAATAACTCCGTCGCTCACCAACCGATTTCAAAATATATTTTTTTTGTTGAAAAGGGTATACTTCCCAAATGGTCCCATGAAAATTTTATCGAAATCGGACAAGCGGTTTTTGAAAAATCAACAAAAATCTAAAAATGTATCTACATCAATGTAGTAGATAATTTTTTAGATTTTTGTCGGTCGGTTTTTTTTTTTTTGCAAAAAATATTTTCCTGTGTACTATCGATAGTCATACTGTCGATAGTTGAGGATGATTTTCAAGGTCAACTATTGACAGTATGACTATCGATAGTTCGACATCAGCAGTAAGTTGACATCCATCAGCTTGGGGGTATCAGCAAAAGTAATCCACCTGGCGGATTAACTATATCAGAGAAGAGGTAGTCGTGGTCTGCTCAAAACTCGGTAAGGGGGTAATACTGACTAATGGGACTGCTGACCTTCGAGAGTCCAGACCATAGCTTACTGAAAAACAATATATTTATACATGGAACCACGTAAAGTCGTAATCTTAATATGAAAATTCTTTTATATATGTGTGTTTGCACTAACTCCTCCTAAATAGTGGCAATAATTTGGACTTCTGGGATCACCTTGATACATCTTAACTAATGTAATAAATGGGAAAGTAAGTTTGTTTGTTACGCTTATGCTACCGAACCAATTTCAAAAATTCTTTCACCAAGGCTATATTATCAGGCAGTAACATAGGCTATATCATAGGCTATATCATAGGCTATATCATAGGCTATATTTTATCCCGCTATTCCAACGGGAACGGAAACTACGCTAGTGAAACCGCTGGAAGTTGTTCACGCGGGTGAAGCCATGGGTAAAAGCGAGTATTTGTATAAAATTATTACCCGCTCTTTTGATTTCCGTTATTAAATATTTCAATTTGAAAAAGAATTCCGATTTGAAAAACAAAGTTGACCTTTAAATAGGCTTAATAAATTTCAAGGTTAAATTTAAGGTCACTATGAAATTCTTAAGTGGTAATAATTCTTAGCGTGTTTTTTTTTTAATATTTCTACTAAATCATCCCTCTCCTAGATCTTTAGGAGTTGGAAACCCTTCTTTTATATCGTCTCAGCTCATAAACGTCCCACTCTTGGGCTTAAGCCTCCTACCCAAAGGGAGGGCAATTTACTTACTGGTCAAACATATTGGTACAAGGTTTTATTTCGAGTTTTCCTTCTCTTGCACAGATGTTATACGACTATTTATATCCCTTAGTCGTCTTTTATGACATGGTTAAGTGTGGTAAACTGTAATAGATTCCATCTCACTACGCGGCGCTGTACGAGTCACACGTATAATTTTACAGTTCGACATTCAAAAATTCATTACATCGCGAAAAATAAGTGTTTTTCCTTATGTTTGCGATCATCTGATTTGCGACACTTAAGGCTTTAGAACTGTGTATAACCAACTATATTTAGTGAAGAAAACAATGTTAAAATTACAATAAAACTTCATTTTGTGTAACATAAATGTTAAGTGACGGTATCTATAAAACTTAGTTGAACAATTTCACTACTTTGTAATAAACAACCGTTTCGTTTTATTCATCTGCAACTATCACAAATAGATACTAGATTTTGCAACGGAAGTTACAGTACTCGGTGGCCGAATGGCACACGAGTGTTCTTCGTTTAACAAGTTATTGGTTTCAAACCTCAACAGTGAATTGACTTTTTGTTGATTTATAAAAGTTTAAATCTAAATCTTCAATCATCGTAATCATAAACAATCTAAATACTTAATATTACTCAATTTTTTTTTTGTTTTTTATTTTTTTTTTATTTAGATAATATCTATATATATCGTATATTATTATTATTATTATTTTTTTTTCCTTTTTTTCTCGTAAGCCTTTCATAACGATTTTAATATTGCACAACTATGTTCAACCCGAAACGGACGCCACCTAAGCCGCTAAAGGCTGCGATGTCGTTGGAAAAGTCTACTTCAGATTCAGAACTAGTATCTCATGCCCAGTCAGACAAGGGTACTGGGAGTAACGCCCAAGTTGCTATGCGCAAGCGCCAACGGCCAAGTGACTCACCTAACAGCACTAAACCAGACCAGTTCACGGAATCGTTCAGTGCTTTCATGATCGAAATAAAGGAAATGCTGGAGTCCTGGAAAGTGGATTATGATAATAAATTATCCCTCTGGAAAGAGGAGCAAAATGCCGTTTTAAGTATATTTATTAAAGACGTAGCTGATTTAAAAAGTCAATGTACTGAGTTGAAGAAAACCAATGACGATATTGAAAATAGTATGAATTTTATAGGGGGCTGCTATGAGGATATGAAAAGTAATGTCTCACGATTGGAGCAGGAGAACAGAGAACTTAAGTCTAACTTGAATAATGCTAACAACCAAGTACATAGTACGCCAATCATGCTCCTCCAACGTCGAACTAAGGAACGTACCCCGCAAAGAAAAAGAGAGTACTGAAGATCTTCTCTCAGTCGTGTCCAATGTGGGTAAAGCCATTAAAATGGACATATCGGCTTCCAGCCTGCGGAACATTTATCGCTTGCCGGGTAAAATTGGATCTGTAAAACCAATCGTAGCAGAATTCATGCAAGTCTCAAAACGCAACGAGTTCCTGGCATGCATAAGAAAATTTAATAAAGAACGTTCAATAGAAGAGAAATTAAATACTGTTACTATTGGCCTGCCATGTGAGAAGAAGCCTATATATGCCGACGAACAGTTAACACTCACCCAGAAACAGCTTTTCTTCGAAACACGACAATACGCAAAAGATAATAACCTCTCATCCTGGAGTGTAAATGGCAAGATCTTTTAACGCTTAAATAAGGATCCAAATATGAAACCTCTATTATACTCGTTCCAACCATTTATTTTACTTTTGGCAGGTCGAATTCTGATCAATTAGTGTTGTACCAATGTATTACGGATACTATGTTTTGTAATAATCGATTTTAGTCAGGAAGAACTTTTAATCGATTTAACACGGATATTTTATTTTTGCTTAAATACATATTTAATATTATTTAAAAACTTCACTTCTGTAAATATATTTGTTATTTGGGCACATTAATTTTTGCATACCCACTAATTCAGTCCTCCCAAAATATTTTACTTTGTACTTTGCAAAATAAAAAATAACTACTTTAGGAAGCATTTTTCCATTAAGCGGGGTCCGCTGCTCCAAACTTTACTTAGAGACAATGGCGCCCTCGTCTGCGGTAGTAAATCACTAATTTTCTCATCCAGCCTACACCTTTTTTTTTAAGCCGAATTGGCAACACTGAACGGCGCGCCGCACAGTGGGTCGAAAGCAAGATTTTAGTGACTTAGGGACCCAACTTTGGTTTATTACTTTTTCTTTGTGCGGATGGATAGAGCTCGTTAACCTCAATAATAATTGCCCTTAGAAGATTTTTCTTAAACTTGATAGTTTGGGCAGAAAAAATTATTTTGATTTTTTTTGTATGGAGCTGATCAGATAAAGTTAAATTTCTGCTAAGTATCGTTAGATCCCGCTTTTAAACCTTATGTTCCTTAAACCTTGTCTAGTCTACTATCATTTGATGCTATGAACATGTGCATAAATTTGCAATTCTCCGAAATAATTGGATCAAAAAAATGAAAAAAATATATTAATATAAAAAGCTTTACTTTTATTTTCTTAAGTTATTTTAAGTTTAATATGGATTAGTAAGTGCAAGCACACAATAATACGCATAATTACTTAACAAGTAATAACAGTGCATTTAAAAGGTACCTAATTAGCTTTTAAAAATGTGTAAATAGTTATCTATAAATGTCTAATTGTCCATTTAATGACTGTAATTAGATTATAAAATGTTCTTTTAAATTAGATCTAATACTGAATAGTAAGTACAGGTACATAATAATAATACAAATATATCATTAACAAATTAATAAAGGGAAACGTAACTTATTACTAACAAAAGTAAACTTAAAACTAACAATATACCAGTACAACACAAACTAAAATAAAAAAACTTAGAATCCTTATTCACTATCGCTATTATTATCTTGTAAATTATCTACGTTAATAAAATCTATATCGGCTTAAATCTTTACTAATTCCTGTTATACGGGCTGTTGTTTCTACATCTCTAAAAAATCTTCTGGCAGTATTGCCATCATTGGTTGTGCCAACTCCTTGCTTAACTATATCAATAAGTAAGCCGCAGTCCTTGTTAAATGCCTGCTGTATAGCGCTCTTTCTGAGCGACATTTTTCTTTGTCATCCCCACTGCAACTCCATTTTTTAAACTCCAAACGATAAGCTGCAATTAAAAAAAAAATGTCACTTAGAAAAATAATGTCACAGGATGCATAAAATAACAAGATAATAAAGTATGAAGTAAGAAATATTTACCGATGTGAAGTAAGCATTCCATGCATCTTCTCCAGGCATGTAAAGATTAAATTCCGTACATTTCTTCGTTCCTTTCTCTATGAGCAAGTGATTCCAGATTGTTCATCTCTGTCGGTTTTGCTTTGCAAATATCACAGACAGCTGAGGATGTGTCTGACAAATACGAGGTTATTTTGTCGTCTATCAATGTCATGAGCAATTGATGCTTAACTTCAACTTGACTGATTCTTGATGGCTAAAGTCTTTCTATTATTTCTTCGGTTATGCCAACTTTTATAGTTGCCACTGTTGACTGCGTTTCTTTGGTAAATTTAAACATAATCGGACGGCAATAGAAAGTCTATAAAGGTCGGTCGTTTTCCCAAACAATTGTTCCATCACAGTATTGAAGCCCAATAGGAACTAGACTGGCCATAAAAATAGATGAATCATCAAACTCTGTTTCAGTCTTTTGTTTGTAATTACTTTGACCCGAGGCTCCATCAAAGCCCCATTTGCTTATAAGCAGAAAATCTGTTGCCGAGTTTAAATCCAAAGCAATTACATCTAAAAGTCTTGAGACTGTCAAGTTGAGTAAAGCTTGCCGAGTGTCGTCAACAAGACAAAAAATATAATATTCTCTGATTGGGATCGGGAAATTGAATTTGACAACATACCTACACAAGAGTTAATAATGAACACTACAGATGATTCAAGCGACGATTCGAGTTCGTATGAAGAATCCGACGATTCGTTATAATAAAATAATATTAAAATATTTTGGTTGTTTTATTTCATGTTATAGGTATGATGAGAAGATTTTTATATCTCCCTGATACAATTTTAACGTGTTGTCTATTACAACAATCCAAAACTCAGTTGTCAGCTGACTTAACTGCAAATAAGTGTAATCGATTATTTGCGATTCATTAGTTTGCACCGAATACTTTTGATCCTGTCACTAGATGCGATAGAACGTAACTTTTTTTATAACGGAAATGAATTATCACTTAAATTTTATGAATAGAGCTATTTACGGCATATTAATGTATTTAGTGGGTAATAATTAAGATATATAAATATTATTGGGCAGTTTATATATTTCTCTGTTCACTCGTTTCAAAGTTAATAATTGCGTATAATGAAACAGTTACGTCCTAAAGCATGTGTCAAAAGTAAAATAAATGGTTGGAACGAGTATAATTAAAACAAAAGATTGTCTTTCTGAATTATGTAAACAAAAATGACTATTCATGTACTTTTGCTTATTAGAACTGTTTGTATATTGTAGATTAATGTATTTCAATTCCTTTTCTAAGTTAATTCTGTTAAAAATAATAATAATTATTAGGTCTATTGCAATGATCATAAACTTATGTTTATATGATGTAATTCTGTACGGATATTTTTTAAGTTACTTACACATCACATCTTACTCAACCATACACCAATTCATTAAAAAGAGAGTATCACCCATTATTGTTTTGGAGTCGCTTGGGAATTGCAAAGTGGACACCACTGCCCTTAGTGTTGACAAATCTAGATATTACTTAATAAACACCGATAATTTGTGCATGCACTGTATCCAATAAAATTCAATGATTTAAATGATATATCATCTGATCTGGATAAATTTAATATATCGTATTCATCGACTTGTGATATCGATAATTGCTCTCATATTATAAAAAATCCTAATAGATCGCTCAAAATGATACACCAAAACATTAGAAGCATTACTCGTAACGCACCGGACTTACTTACACTTCTTAAAAGATCTCGGATAGAATGGGACTTTATTGTCCTGACAGAGTGTTGGCTATCTTGTAACCACAATATTACCATGATTGATGGATATGGCTATCGGCAAACAAATAATAATTTGTCGCAAAACGAAGGTGTTGTAGTATATTATAAAAACAGTATGAATATTACAATTGATGAACTTATTATTGCCGAGTGCAATTGTATTCTTTTAAAAATCGATACTAATACTGCCATCCTAGCTATCTACAGACCTGCTGGCTACAGAAATTTAAACAATTTCTTAGAATCTCTCGATAATTACCTAAATACGATACGCAATACTAGTAATATTATCCTAATAGGTGATCTTAACGTGGATATAACGGATAGTAACCTTGATACAAATTCGCTCGCATATTTAAATCTCCTAGCATCCCACGGTATGTTGCCCGGCTTAACAATTGCAACACACGTCAAAACTTGCTTGGACCATATAATTCTGAAAACTCGTTTGCCCGCTTATTGTTATGTAGCAGAAACTTCTGTAACGGATCACGATGCCACCATTCTTATCTTGGAAAACAAGCAAAACTACAGTACCAATAAAACTGATAAAACTGTGAAGCATCTGGACTACAAAAAAATGGATATTGATATGACCAATGCAGATTTTGACAATGTTTACACGAGATCGGATGTTGATACTGCTGTGTCTATATTTTCGAATAATTTAAATAACATAATAATCGCCAATACGAAGACAGTTAGAATCTCCAACCGTAAAACAATAACCAAACCATGGATAACCAAAGGTCTTCTTAGATGCATGAGAAACCGTGACAGATTACACCGAAAAATTAAAAAGAATCCTCAGAATCAAGTTTTAATCATAACATACAAAAGGTATAGAAACTTTTGTAACAACCTCTTAAAAACACTAAAACGTGAGCATGAAAAAGCAGCGCTCAAAATAGCTAAAAAAGGTAGTAAAAAATTATGGAAAACCATCAAAGATATTACGCATACTACCAGTTCTAAGAATGAAGCGGTGCAGTTAATAAATGATCAAGATCCACAATCCTCCATAAATAATATCAACAAGTTCTTTGCAAATATAGGAGAAGATATAGTTACCCGTGGTAAGCTTAGAAATACTACCTCAGTGGAAACGATGCTCTATTACTCTCATCCCCATTTACTAAGATTATACCCAACAGATTCATTGGAAGTGGAGGAGATTATTCTAAGTCTGAAAAGCAATTGCACCATTGGAAGAGATAACATTTCTAGTGCGTTCATCAAGAGATATAGACAGCATATAATTCCTTTGATTACTTATATAAACTCATTTGCAAAAAAAACGGGCGGTTTTGATTTTCATTCATATTTAAAAAGATACAATACCAAAAAGGTTTCAATCGTTTGTACACGTTACTGGCCGGTTTTAAAAATGCTGTGGTATTTAAAAAAGTACGTTCTAAATTCAATTTTTCATTTGATGTTCATTTTTACAGAAAACCCCTTTTTATCCTACATTTTTGGCGCGAAGTTCCAGAAGTTAACATCGACTTTCATAACTTTTATTCAATTTTTATCGATTAATATCATATCCTTGACTGTCAAAGCTTTATTTAATGCTGTTTGGCTGTATCAAAAATGGTAGATAAAGTGGTAAAAGCTACCAAAATTATCGCGCTGCTTGAAGAGGGTTGCAGCCAATGTTTCGTGGCTAGGAGGCTAAATGTTAGTCGCTCGACAGTCCAAAGGACCTGGCAGCGATATCAGGAGACTGGTTCCGTCGAGAGAAGGCCTGGTTCTGGAAGAAAACCATGTACCCAACCACGGGATGATCGTTTTCTTGTGAGTCGCGCATTGAGAAATCGCAAATCTTCGTATGTGGATCTTAAGAACAACCTCCAAGAAGTAAGAAATGTGCATATTAGTCTATGGACGGTCAGGAGGAGGCTTCTCGCTGCCAATATACGCAGTCACCGCCCGGCCCGCGGCCCCAAATTACTCCGTGAGCACAGAGTTCACAGGCTTAGGTTCGCTAGAAATTGTGAATCATGGACTCAAGACGATTGGAATAGGGTTTTGTTCTCTGATGAAGCCAGGATATCTCTGTTCGGTGAAGATCGACGTCGGCGAGTGCTAAGAAGACAAGGAGAACGCTTTGCAGGGGCATGTTTCGAAGAAATCACACCTTATGGTGGGGGCTCTGTTATGTTTTGGGCAGGAATAAATTCAATGGATCGTACAGAGTTAGTCTTCATTGAAAACGGCTCACTGACTGGGCATCGATACATAACGGAAGTTCTAATTTCTCATGCACAACCCGCATTGGCCGCTCTAGGTGAAGACTCGATTTTTATGGACGACAATGCTCGCGCCCACCGATCCCGCGATGTTAATGCGTATGTGCAAGAGGTCGGCATTCGTCGTTTGGATTGGCCAGCTCGAAGTCCCGACCTCAATCCCATAGAGCATGTCTGGGACGTTCTGAAACGGCGTGTGAGATCAGTACACCCGGCTCCGCAGACCATCAGAGAGCTGAAGAATGTGATTACTGCGGAGTGGGAACGTATTCCGCAAACAAGTATCCGGGATATACTCGCTAGCATGCCCAGACGAATTCAAGCTGTGATTTTAGCTAGAGGGGGTCACACTCGATACTAAACATTTATCTGCTTTTACTTTATTAAAGAAAAACAAACAAAAAAACTTTTTTATTTTTACTTCATGAGCATATGCACTACTAGCGAATATACACTACTAGCGAGGTTTAGCATTATTTCCCATAAATTGTATCTAAATTTTATGAAATACTGATGAAAACGATTATTTTCTTATTAATTTAGCAAATTGTGTGGATAAAACTACCTATAATTATCAAACAAAGAAATATTAACATTTGAAATGGTTCATTGCTTAGGTGCCCGTTTTTTTTGCAAATGAGTGTATGTAATCTAGCTATAAGTACCGGTAAATTCCCCAACAATTTCCCCAAGTTTCCAACAAGCCGAGGTCCTTCCAATCTACAAAATTGGTAACGAACGTTCCATTAATAGTTATAGACCTATTTCAATATTGCCTACCATGTCGAAAATACTTGAAAAGATCTTGAACAAACGATTGGTAAAATATCTAGAAGACAAGTCGTTAATATCGCCTTACCAGTATGGTTTTAGATCAGGTCGATCTACAAGTGATGCGATTCACGAACTAACAGAGTTTATTACCGACAAACTGGACAAAAACAGAAAAGTTGTGGCTATATTTGTCGACCTAGCCAAGGCCGTCGATACTATTTCTGTCCCTCTACTACTACAGAAGCTGGAACACCTCGGGATAAGGGGTATGCAACATGGACTCTTTGCCAATTATCTTGCAAATCGCTCGCAAAGAGTAAGAGTCAAGGAATGGTACAGTTACGATATACCAACGATACGCGGCATATCGCAAGGCAGTATACTGGGTCCTACCTTATTTTTAGCATACATCAACGACCTATGTAATCTCGTGATGCCACAGGGAAAGATAATATCGTTTGCAGACGACACAGTACTCTTATTTGAGGCTAAATCATGGTCGCAAGTTATCTGTAACGCGCAAATGGGATTCAACATGTTAGTCTCATGGCTAAGAACAAACCAACTTGCACTTAACGTAGATAAGACCAAGTACATGACGTTCACCATAAACGCTACAACAGCACCCTGTGATCACTATAAATTAGTGGCCCATTCAAGCTTTTGTACCTTCCACGATAATTCGTGTACTTGTCTAAATTTGCAACACGTAAATACAATTAAGTACCTTGGCATTACATTAGACAGTACATTAACTTTTCAGCCTCATATTGACCACCTGGCGGCGAGAACTCGAAAATTAATTTTCATATTTAAGAACCTTCGTCACGTAGCTGACCCAGACTTATTGAAAATGGTTTATTCTGCCTTAGGTCAATCAATAATTTCATACTGTATCACTGTATGGGGAGGCTCAGCCAAAACTAATATGTTGAAAATTGAGCGGGCTCAAAGAGCGGTCCTAAAGGTCATCAACTTTCTACCTTTCCTGTATCCAACCAAAGATCTTTATGAGATGACAAAGGTCTTAACCGTACGACAACTTTTCATCCAAAGAACGGTTATGCGTCAGCATTCACTGCTAACTTATAACCCCAAGGCACTCGTAAATATACGACGCAAACACGTAGTCTGTCCAATTTTACATTGTCGTACAACTTTTGCTCAACGCCATTTTGGGTTTCTCGGCGGCTTCTTATACAATAAGTTAAACCAAAAAATTTCAATCTACGCTCTATCAAAAACAATGTGTAAAAAGAGGTTGCTTGAATGGCTCCAAAGATTGGACTATGATTCAACTGAACAATTACTTCTGATTCCCTCATAACGCTAATCTTAATACAGTAATTCATACGCACTCACGCACACACGCATGCATAACCTGCTCACACATCCTCGCATGCGTTCAAACACGCTCACATGCCTACACACACACACACATACACACACTTGAGAGACACACACACACAGACATTGTCAAGCACTCACACTTTCTACATTGGGCACATATTACACAGTTTGTATTATTTATCCCTAGTTTTTCTCTTTAATAACATAATCGCTATCCTCTTAATGACTAGTAAGATCAACTACATAGTCATTCTGTTTAAACCTTTTGTTTGTAAGCTAGTGAGAGCCTGGTGATCCGTCACACAGGTTTACCCTAGTACGGACACCAGCCCCTCACAAAGGCTCGCAAAGTTGTATGTTTTCAAATGTATATTACCTAATGCTATAAATCTGATCCTTTGTGAAGAGAAATAAATATCTATTATTATTATTATAGATTATAGAATGAATTCTTACTCCGTTACCATACGGAAACTTAGAGAAAAATAATATATACATTTTTTTTTTTCATACAGATAAATACGAGAATAGCGAGGAATCGAAATACGTGAAGTGGGTTCAGGCCCTCACTAACGATTCCAAGGTTGAGGAGTTAAGCAGTTCGGACAACGAGGTGAATTCGGATAACGACGATTCGGACGCGGACGAGAGTAGCGATGATGAGGAACAGCAGACGATGATCGCCAACAAATTCGCTGCCCTGGCCAGCCAGGATTAGGAGACTTCTAAGTCTAACTTCTATTCTGTATAACTATTATGCTTTTTATCCGTGATAAAATTATTAATATCATCGGTTCTAATACGGGGTCATGACCTTGGAGGTCCTTTTTTTGTTTGGAAGGTCCGTCCAGGGTGAAGAAAGGGCGGCATGCGGCTCCATAACCCGCGGTATTTCCTCCTTCGCCATTGCACCAACCAGAGGTATAGAGTTCCTTGAAGTCCGTGGCCGTTACTTATTACTAATCATCTTCTGTGATCACACGACAGATGCTTACCAATAGGTAATCCAAATTCTCTCCTACCTTCGATCTCCATCATCAGAGTAGCTCAGAACCAAACATGGGTTTGAAATGTTAGCTCACATGTTTGAAAGTAAACTCATTATTCGTCCAAGTTCCCTATGGCAGCTAAAATAATAAGCTGATGACCTTGAAACGTCTAAATAGATGTTTTAGGATTAGTTTAGGAACTACAATGCTAAAGACGGACATATAGATACCACAAATTTATAATCTATTTTTGCGTAAAGGGTTTAAAAATTCTCAACAATTAGGGCAGGAAAACTCGAAGTAATATTGTCCGGCACATCCTTGCAGATGAATTTTTTTTCTTTAGTGCGGGAGACTAAAAATCAAACATCACATATTTTCTAGGTTTTATTACACATATAGCTCAGCAGTTATCAATTGCGACTCCTATGCATAGTGTCACGGGTTCGATGGTCATGCAGAAAAATATGTATGATCGAAAAATGTTTGTACTGAATCTGACTGTAATTGTGTTCATTAGTTGTTTGTTCTCCGTGTGGTGACAGAGTAAGAATACAATTCACCACTCCCTATCTTGCACGTGTATGTCGTAAACGACGACTAAGGGATATAATATGCATTAATATCTATACAAGAACTGAAACTCGAAAAAAAAAGTTAATCTTATACCAACATGTCTAACCAGCGTCGTTCATCATCATCGTTTCAGCTTATATACGTCCCACTGTTAGGCTCGAGCCTCATAATACCATATAATAATTATATTCGACGTCTCTGACGATATTACTATGACAATTGGTCGAAACTATACTTATTATCATATAGCGTGGCGAGGCCTCGCCACGGCGTGCGTCGTTTTACGCCAGGCCAACGATTTAGCCTCGCCTAATGTTTGACATCAATAATTTCAATGGACACAATTTACACCCAGACTGAACAACAATTTATAGGTCGGATAAAGTACAGTAACATTTCTTTTAATTGCCAATGGTGGCAAACAGCACACCTGATGGTAAGTGATACTGCCGCACATGGACCTTTGCAATACACAGGGGCACAGCCAGGCCATTGCCTACCGTGAAGAAAATACTCTTCTTAAACCTCGTTTAAAGAAAGACATAGCTTTGATTGGTAATAACAGCCATTATTATTATTAAAATGCATTTATTTGATATATTATTACGCTTTTTAAATAATATAAGCAGTATTTATAATGATAAAATTTATATTTGTAAGTTATTAATAAAATTATATAAAATATTTTTTGTTTTATTTCGTAATTATCATTATTATATTACATCAATGAGGAATGAGTTGTGGTCAGCATTATCTTTGCATGGGGTGAACAGCAACCTGATACGGGCATTGCAGTCTCTCTATGAGAACTCCAGTGCCTGCGTCAGAATCGAAGGGGCGTACACTGAATGGTTTAGTATCCAAAAGGGTGTTAGACAAGGATGTGTTGCGTCACCATGGCTGTTTAACCTATTTATGGATAATTGCCTGACTGATTTAAAAGAGAGTGAATACGGACAGAATGAATGGGTTACTTGTCAAATGTCTTCTCTACGCTGACGATCAAGTCCTACTTGCTTCGTCGGTGGATGAGTTGCAAGAGATGGTAACAGTAATGCATGATGCTTTTGAAAGAAAGGGAATGAAAATTAACGTAAAGAAGACGAAAGTTGTGGTATTTGAAAGGGGAGAATGTATGACAGAGTGCAAGATACGCATAGAAGAGGAAATATTAGAACAAGTACAAGCGTTTGTATATCTGGGATCTACTTTTGCGAGAGATGGTAAATGTGAAAATGATATTGAATGAAGAGTATGTAAGGGAAATATGGTGAATGGTGCTTTACACACCTTTATGGGCAGCCAGAGCCTGTCTAAGAAGGCTCGCCTAGCTGCTAATGTAGAGGAAGCGAAAGTAGTGTGTCAAGATCGTAGCAAGTGGTCTCTGCCTACCCCTATGGGAAAAAGGCGTGAATATATGTATGTATGTATTACATCAATGCCACCAAAGTTATTTAATATAACACGTTAAACCACTAAGATTTTTAATAAAATACAAGACTGCTAGGGATGACGATCTGAGATCGAAGAATCGATTTTTCAAGCCCAAAAAGTCGATTTTATAAATCGATTCGGTGAATCGATACTTTAGAGAACTGTTCGATTTTTTCTGCCCACGCGACACTAAGTATGTTAATGTTTTATACTATTTTATAAGATTAATAACACTCAGATTTAAAAAAATATCATCACGTTTTTACTCGCCAGATTTCCTAAATAAAAAAGGTCATCACAAGCCTGTCCAAAAGAAAAAAAGAAATGTGGTGTCGTGGAACACCAGGTACGAACGAAGTGCCTTCGGCTAATGTAGAATCGACACAATTTGCAAAAAAAAAAATCGTGCTCAATTTTATGTAGGTTTTCTTGATTTTTCTCTTAAATTTTGCTGATTAGTTTTTATTTAAGTACAGGAAAGTATTTAGGAAATAATAAATTACGTTAAATAAAAAAAAAATCGTAATTCAAATTATCAATTAAAATAACAAAATATGTCTCTTTATTTTTGTTTGACAACATAAAATTACATAGAAATAATTACAAAAAATAAACGTGGCTACTCACAAGTAAAATGTATCTATAATGTGAGTATTCGCCACGTGCTTGTCCATGAATTCATGAGTATATACTATGCATTGGCGGGGTGGAGTGGTAATAGAGAGAGAAGGGATGAGAGAACGAAAAGAAAGAAGGAGAAAGAGAAAGGTATTATACACTACTCGCTTGTGTATACGACTGTCGCGCCTGCGCACGTCTCATTTAACGGTTTTATTCCACGCACTTTTTCTTACGGTTTTACTATCACATTTTTTTCAGTTCGGTCGCGCAGCAAAATCCCTATCCCCTCCAAGCCTGCCGTAAGGAACTTCGTTCCAAAAAATGATAGATTGATTAATCGGGAATCGATCCTTCAGACCTCATTTTTTTTTATTATTTTTTTTTTTTTGGGGTGCGAGGCCGGGGCACCTCCACGTGGTGCACCCTGGAAACGTCCATTTGGACGGCCAAGATTCCGGCGGGAGGGGGGGTCTCCGCGTGCCGACTCTGAAGGCAGAGCGCACGGCGGATTTGGCCCGGGGCCAATGGGGCGGATGTGTCTCATGGCACTCCGTCGCCAGGGACGGTTGCGTCACGGCCCGGGGGCGTGACGGGTCGGTCGCTCGCGAGCGGCCAGACCCGGAAGGCCCAAACCGTAATCCTGAGTAGGGGGGTCAGGACCGGGGGTCTGCGGACTGCGGGGAAGAAAACCCCTATAAAAAATCACCCCAATCTCAAGTTTGGCTACTCGGCGAGGAGATGTATGGCTGGTGGGTTAAGAAGCGCGCGCGAAAAAAAAAAGCGTCCAGTCGTTAGAGTAGTAGTCAAGGAGGACTCAAACTTCCAAACCATGATGGCAGAGGTCAATACTTGTAAGACTTCACCAGAGGGTCCCGGCCAGGCCGGGGAATCCCTTGCTGTGCCGGTGCTTGTGCGCGACGAGGAGTCGCGCCCAAGTTCCGGCACAGTCAGCTCCCAATCGTATGGGTGGGGGGCAATCTCTGCTCCAGCCGTGAGTCCGGCGAAACTTGAGGCTCCCAAAAAAAAAAGGCGTAGGAGGCCACCAATAACTCCAGCCACGGAGCGTGCTAAACGGCGCGCGATCCGGCTCAAAAAGGAACGGGAGGCGCAAGAGGCCGCGGAATCCCGCGAGACCAGCGCTCCCAGCGACGAGGGCGGCACAGTGACCGCAGAGCCGTCGCATGATGATGGTAGCACCGCAGGGCCGTCGCGGAAGGAGAACGGCAACAAAAGTGTGTCCCAGGACGAGGGCGGCAATGTCGCAGGACCGTCTAAGGAGGTGAGGAGGAGTGGCAGCCAAACGGAGCTGTCGAGTGACGAGGGCGGATTTACCGCAGAGCCGTCACAGAGCGAGGGCGGCAGCAGGGCCGCGGCGCCGGTGTCGGAGACTGACGTGGCGTACGACCTGTCGACGGACGAGGACGACAGTGCCGTTGGGCCGTCGGAGCGACTGGGTACGGCCGCGTCGAGGATGTCGACGGACGAGGGCGGCGGGGCCGCAGTGCCGTCTGGAGATGAGGGGCCAAGAACGGGCCGGCGAAGTGAGGGGTCCGGGATGAGGAAGAGCAGATCGTCCGGATCGGATAGATTAGATGAGGAGGATGGTGGGGTCCCCGAGGAGTCCAAGCCGCTTCACGCGGCAAGGGCTCTGACGGCGGCCCTAGATGTTAGGAGGGAGAGGGAGGAGGCCCGCCCCCCAACGAGGGACCGGAAGCGCCCCCTGCAAAAGGGTGGCAGCTCTGTGTCCGACTCGGAGGGGGGCGATTCTACCAGGCCTCCCCCCAAAGTTGCGACCGCGCGCCGGGGGCGCGGGGGTCGGGGAGGTGGTGCGGCGGCGAGACCGGCGACGCCGGGTCCGGCCGGCCGGGAAGGCGAGGTGGCGGCCCTCCAGGCTGCGAACGCCCGCCTCAGCAAGGAGGTCTCCGGCTTGCGGGAACGCAACCGCAGGTTGGAGACGGAGTTGGAGGCGGTGCGGAGGGAGATCCGCGGGTTGGCCAAAGACATGGCTGACCTGCGGTCTCAATTCGAGCGCCTGGTGCCGGCTGCGCTGCCGGCGCCGGCCCCGCCGCCGAAACGGGCTGCGCCAGTGAGGGCGGGCCCGTCGTCTGCGCCCGTGGCGCCGGCTGCGCCCGTCGCGGCCGGCTACGCCCGTCGTGGCTTCATCGCTGCCTCCCCTCGTCGTGGTCCCTCCGCCGGCTCGTGGCCGCGGGAGACCTCGGAAGGGGGAGGAGCCACCGCCCGACGAGGTGCACGGCGTGTCGGAGTCGGCGGTACGCGTCATCCTGGCCCGAGTAGGGGTGATGATGGATGCGCGTATCGCCGCCGTAGCGGCCAGGCTCCCGCCTGAGCCGCCCCTCCGGCCGCCGCTCGCCGCGGACAAGGCGAGGCGGCCGCAAGCGTCGGCTCAGACGCCGCTGCCCTGTCAGGGTGGCCGCGTGGTGAGCTACGCTGCGGCCGCGGCTGGGCCCAAGGGGGCCAAGAAGGCCGGCAAGGTGCCGGCTCCCGCCAAGGCCGGGCCACGGCCGGCGCCAGCGGCTGCACCGCAGGCGCCGGTCGGCGAACCCGCGGCTGCGCCTGCTGCGCTCAGCGCTGCTGCCAGGCTCGAACAGGGCTGGCAGGTGGCTGAGCGTAGCAGGAAGGCACGCGGCCAAAAGCGGAGAGCGGCGGCCAAGAGTGCCGCTGTGGCCGCCGCTCCCCAGGCGGGAGCCGGCGGAAAGGGGAAAAGGTCGCGTAGGGGCCTCAAGTGGCCGAAGACGGCTGCGGTGGTAATCACCGTACTGCCTGAGGCGGCTGAGAGGGGCCTAAACTATGAGGCCGTCCTAAGAGGCGCCCGGCGGGAGCTGGACGTCTCCGACATCGGGGGCGTCGAGGCGAGGACCCGCAAGGCCCGGACAGGGGCTCGAATACTCGAGTTCCCTGGGGCCGAGGGCGCGAAGACGGCCGATAGTTTGGCCACGATGCTGAGGGGGCTGTTCGGGCCAGAGGATGGAGTCCGAATCGCCAGGCCCGTCAAGTGCGCAGATATGCGCCTCACGGGTCTGGACGACTCCGTGGCGGTGGAGGACATCCGGGAGGCCATTATGGCGCGTACCGGGTGTGCCTCGGACACCGTCCGGATTGGCACCATCCGCCCTGGTCCGGGCGGCGTCGGTGCTGTCTGGGCGCAGTGCCCAGTGGAGTCGGTCAAGCAATTGGCCGACTCAGGCAGGCTCCTCGTGGGCTGGAGTTCGGCGCGGGTAACCGTGCTGGAGCCCCGGCCTGCGAGGTGTTATAAATGCATGGCGGTCGGGCATACCCGACCGACATGCAGAAACTGCTTTGACTGCAGCGGGCTATGTTTCCGTTGCGGTCAGGCTGGACACCAGGCGGCATCGTGCTCTGCGGTGCCCCACTGCCCCGCGTGTGCGGCGGGCTATAGGCCTGCCAAACACTGCATGGGCTCTGGGGACTGCAGACCCCCGGCATCGGCCCCGAAGGGGCGGGGCGGCCCATCGACCGGGCTAGCCCCCGCTCTGAGCGCGGCCCGATCGCCCGTTAGCGCGGAGGAGGTGACGATGGATACAGACCGTTAATGGACCCCGTATCCATTCGTCTCCTCCAGGCCAATCTCAACCACTCCGCCGGTGCGCAGGACGTGTTCCTGCAAGCCATGGCGAAGTGGTTGATAGGAGTAGCCGTAGTCGCGGAGCCGTACGTGGTGCCCGACCGGATTAACTGGTTGGGTAGCACCGATGGCACCGTGGCAATCGTCGCCTCCACGTCGTGGCCTTCGTCGTCTCTGACCCTTAGGGACAGGGGCGTCGGATACGTCGCGGCGGACTGGGGGGAGATTACGCTCTTCGGAGTTTATCTCTCCCCTAACCCCACACTCCAGTGTGACCGATTTCGAGGCCTTCCTCACCATCATGGAGGCCTCGTTACGGCGACTGGCATCGCGCCAGGTCTTCGTCCTGGGGGACTTTAACGCCAAGTCCGTGGCGTGGGGGTCCCCTAGGACGGATGACCGAGGAGTGGGCGGCGGCACTGGGCCTCTGTTTGCTGAACAGGGGCTCGGTGCATACGTGCGTGCGATAACGGGGCGGGTCGATAGTGGACCTTTCGTTCGCTAGCCCCGAGGTCGCCGCACGCGTGGGGAGCTGGCGCGTCGTGGAGGAGGTGGAGACCTTGTCGGACCACCGGTATATCCGGATGGAGGTCTCCCCGGCAATCCCGACGCCCAGCAGGGGTCACGGGGCGGATGGGCGTCCTGCGTTCCCGCGATGGGCTGTGGGTCGCTTAGACCGGGACCAGCTGGCGGAGACAGCCATCGTATACTCGTGGCTGTCCTCTGCCCACCAGTCGGACGGGGTGGACGCCGAGGCTGGCCGCATCCGCAGTGCGTTGACGCAGATCTGCGATGCGGCCATGCCCCGGGTACGGCGTCTGCCCCCGAGGAGGGGTGTCCACTGGTGGTCCCGGGAGCTGGCGGATCTCCGGGCTGCGTGTATCCGCGCCCGGAGGGCCTACACCCGCAGCCGGCGGCGCCATCGCGACGCGGAGCGGGAGGCCGTGCTTTACGAGGGCTACCGCAATGCGCGGTCGTCCTTCAGGCTGGCCGTCCGCTCCGCCAAGGACGTCAGTCGGCAGGAGATGCTGGACGGTCTCGACCGTGACCCCTGGGGACGCCCCTATCGCGCGGTGCTGAATAGGCTACGCGCGCGGGGCCCTCCCCTCACCGAGACTCTCCAGCCCGGCCTTCTCACCCGGGTCATCGAGGACCTGTTCCCGCGGCGGGCGGAACACACGCCCCCGGTCATGGCTCCGCCAGACACTGACCGGGAGGCCGACGACGACAGTGTTCCGCCCATCACGGAACCCGAGATGGGGGTGGCGATGACGCGCATGCGCGCAAAGTCTACCGCCCCCGGGCCCGACGGTGTTCCTAACCGCGTGCTGGCCCTGGTCCTCGAACACCTGGGACCCCGCCTAAGGGAGTTGTCCGACGCGTGTTTAGCGTCCGGACGGTTCCCTGGGTGCTGGAAGGAGGGAAGGCTGGTGCTCCTGCCGAAGCCGGGACGGTCTCCGGAGTCGCCTTCGGCCTACAGGCCTATCGTGCTGCTCGATGACACGGGCAAGCTACTGGAGAGGGTGGTAGCTGCCCGCATCGAGCGGCACCTCGTCGGCACGGGGCCCGATCTGTCGGACGCCCAGTTTGGGTTTAGGAGGGGTCGTTCGACGATCGCGGCTCTGTTGCGCCTGAGGGCCGTGGCGACTGAGGCCGTCACCGGCGGGGGAGTGCTGTTGGTGGTGTCCCTAGACATCGCCAACGCATTCAATAGTCTGCCATTCAGTTGCATCAGGGAGGCGCTCCGGTATCACGGGGTGCCAGTTTACCTGAGGCGGCTAGTGGCAGACTATTTGGAGGGGCGCAGCGTCCTCTGCACCGACCGAGCAGGGGACGTTGTGCGGACGCCCATGACGTGCGGTGTCCCACAGGGGTCGGTCCTCGGACCCACCCTGTGGAACATCGGCTACGACTGGGCGTTGAGGGGGAGCCTCCCGCCCGGGCTGGGCGTGATTTGTTACGCCGACGACACGCTCGTCACAGCCCGCGGTGGGACGCTAGAAGAGGCGGTAAGCCTGGCGACCTCGGGTACCGAGGAGGTCGTCAGACGGATCGAGGCGATGGGGTTGAGGGTCGCCCTGGACAAGACGGAGGCCCTCTTGTTCCATGGGCGCACTATGAGCCCTCCCATCGGCGTCTCGATCACCGTCCACTCGGTCGACATCAGCATCCGGGCCCATATGAGGTACTTGGGCCTGGTGCTCGACGGGCGATGGTGGTTCCGGGAGCATTTCCGTAGGCTCGCTCCGCGGCTCGTCGGCACGGCGTCCGCCCTATCGTGGCTTATGCCGAACGTGGGCGGACCGAGCGCTGCGTGCCGACGGCTGTACGCGGGGGTCATCCGGTCGATGGCCCTGTACGGCGCACCGGTGTGGGCGGGGTCCATGACCGCCCGACTTAGGGCCCTTCTGTGGCGACCACAGAGGGTCATGGCGGTCAGGGCCATCCGCGGATACCGCACGGTGGCGACGGAGGCAGCGTGCCTGTTGGCCGGGACTCCCCCGTGGGACCTGGAGGCGGAGATGCTCGCCGGACTATATCGGCGGGTGACGTGGGTGCGAGTGGAGGGCGGTGTGGTCTCATTAAGGGATCTCAACGCCTGGCGCGTCGACGCCCGCCGAGACGTCATCGCCCGTTGGGCAGTCCGGCTGGAGAGGCCTCGGTTCGGGGTGCGAACCGTGGAGGCCTTCCGGCCGGTGCTGATGCAGTGGTTGGAGAGGCGGCACGGGGTGCTCTCCTTCCGACTGGTGCAGGTTTTGACGGGGCATGGGTGCTTCGCCAAATACCTGCACAAGGTCGTTAGGAGGGAGAGTACACCGTCCTGCCACCACAGGACACGGCGCGCCATACGCTCGAGGCCTGCGGGGCTTGGGCAGTGCAGCGCTGTGAACTCGTCGCAATCATCGGTACGGACCTGACGCTGCCGGCTATCGCTAGGGCGATGGTCGACAGCGTCGGGAATTGGGACGCGGTCGCAGCCTTCTGCGAGACAGTGATCTCGCGGAAGGAGGCGGCGGATCGCCTGCGTGAGGAGCGCAGCCTCGATGAGGAGATCCGCCGCCGGCGACTGGGGCGGCGCAGGCGCAACTATCTGCGCCTCATGCCGCCTTAGCCGAGGCCGCGGGTGACGTGACCGGGGATTAGTCCGTCACCCGCCGAGAGGCCGACCGCGTGAGGAAAGACCGACGTCCTACCCGAGGGGGGGACGTCGGCCGATGGGAGGGTACTACAATAGGGGGTATTCCGTCGGGCTGACCACTGACGACAAGTTAACGCTGCTCCAGTGGTCGGCCCAACGACGAAGGCGACGTGGTTTTCGGGTGGGTCGCGGGAGTTGCGTGCTTAAGCCCCTCTGTCGCCCCGGACGGAGTGGTGCGGAGGCGCGCTGACCGCGGCCCACCCACACAAAAAAAAAAAAGCCCTCATTTTTTGTGAATATATTCTTTGGATGACAATTAGAATCGATTCAAGAATCTATCTTTTTCAGAAAGATCGCCCATCTCTAAAGACTACCACATGACACTTCCATATTCCCGCCAAAAAAGCAACCAGACTGTCATTAAAGTAAAACTTTGTGTGCTATCCACAGATAACAATAAAAACAGCTTATAGCTAGAATTTAATAACACTAATATCCTTAGAATAATAACGTATAGAAGGATAGTGTCAGTACTTCGAACTTTCAAAATTTGAATCTAAAAATACTAATGGCGCGCAGATGATTACACACGTACACACGCAAACCACTATACAAATTATGAAATCAAATTTTGTTTTTATTAATATAAATCGTCAAAATACTTTTAAAAGTAATGTTAAAAACCTTTTTATGTTTTTCAAATGTGTTGTGACACCATTTGAATGCACAAACCGTCATAATTACCTATTTATTTTTTAAGAGTTGCGTACGTTCGTGCAGTACAATGACTTGTACATTACGGGACGGTTCCGGCGTAAGCTCCATTAGGCTCCAATTGAAATGCCTCACTTTTTGTGCATGAACTTACCTTCTATATGTTATTATTCTAAGACTAATATCGTTGTGATTTCACATTCGATGAAACGAAAAAGCAAGTCCATGGAGACACAAATACGTAAATGTATAGGAGAGAATGAGATAAAGGAGTTTCTGATTTGCGTACTTTGTACACACACTCTTTTTTTTTTTATTTACAAGCTGGTGCTTTCCGTGTAGTCCCATTTTAATTTGGTCCACTTCTCACAATGGTATAGGGATGTGACTTGGAGGGAAAATAATCGATTTTTAGTTCGATTCGATTATATTATCGATCGATTATAAAATAATCGATTTTTCTTCCAACAAGATTATGATGACCTTTTTTTTTAGGAAATGTGAGCTTTATTTTCTAATATAATATGAAACAATCGTGATGACCTTTTTTTTAGGAAAATCTGGCTGTGAATAATCGATTAATTTCAATCGAATTTCGATTAATAATCAATTTTTATTATTTTGATAATCGATTCTAAAAATTGATTATTAATCGATTAATTTTTTGTAATAATCAATTATTATAAAAATCGATAATTTTTTTACATCCCTACCATTGAATGATATCCATGAGAAAACGCTATAAGCAGGTTTTTATTTGTTCAGAATTATCATTGGATCTTTATAAGCGTGAAAAGATACATATGTATTCAACCTTTAGAAGGGAGTGAAAATCAGTTTCAAGAGACCATCTACACAAATAAATAAAATTGGAGTGTCTGTTTGTAATGTCCAAATACTGGGCTTTTTCATGCTCACACGGTTATTTGCACAACATCTATGCCTAAAAACCAGTTAATTTTTTTTTTGTATGTCTGTTTGTTTGGGGTAATGCTATGCGTTCTTGCCACTTAAGGAAAATGAATTTCTATCAAAAACTATTTGTATATATATATTGAAATCTATAATTAAATACGGGGACCACCTATCTGGAATTCTGTGAGATAGTCCCGCAATGACGGAGGATTGTCTTAAAACAAATCCTCCCGCAGGAAGTCTACTGAAATCTATAGTTAAATACAGGGACTACCTATCTAGAATTCTGTGGGACAGTCCCGCAATGATGAAGAAATATTAAAAATCCTCCCGCAGCAAGGCTGCTGATCATGCAACGGTACCCAAAAGGCTAACCTACCGGGCCGGCCATGATATCAAGGAATCGGTGCCAATGGTCGGGCTAATGGTGAGGGGGAGGAAATAAGATAGGTTATGGGGCCAACGTCGCTCATCCATCGCCCGGACAGATTGGTCGGAATGTGTTCAGATCATTGCCTACAACAAGAAAAGGAAGGCTGTTGGTGCACGATCTGCTTATTATTTAACTAGCTATGCTTGCGGCATCAGCCATAACGAAGCTTTGACAATCAATTATGGCGCGAACAGATTATGAAGTGAACTTTTCTTTAGATCTGTGGGTTTGGCACGAATATTTCCGTCAAAGTATTCGTAACGTTATCGAGACTAATTTGTACGAAATAACGGCCGCGCCTCTTTCGGATGATAAGGGCACAAACCCATCAAAAATATTGTGACACAAATATTTGTGACAAAGCCACTGTTTAGAATTAAAAGATAATAAATTGAAAAAATTACTACCAAGATGCAAACATATAGGACATTGCCTGCATTAGAACGTGATAGAATATAGATTTAATCTCTCAACGTTTGACTATTGAATGTGCGTGCTTTCTGTTTTTTTTTTTTCTATTGCAAACGGTGGTAAATGAGCAAACAGTATATCTGAAGGTAAGTGTTGCTGTTCCTCATGGACATTTGCAAGGCTGCTGCCTACCACGGTGAAGGGAGTGTGAATGCATGCAATGAGGTTCGATGATACTAAAGCCATCACGAAAACCCACTACACGCAAACACCCTCAGAAAGTTGGACTTCCATCTCTCTCGCTCACCGAACAAAGCGCAGTAACAAATTGCTACTAGTCGGACGTTAATTTTCTGCCAGAGTGTGGTACTACCCCGGGCGGGCCGGCCCGCGGCTGTAGACAAACAACTGCTCACAGTATGATCCTACCACTATTATAACTACTGCTATCTTTTGATAAATTAAATTATCTATACCAGTATGTTGGCGTTTATTTTAAACTGCCGAGCTGTACTTGTATACACACACACACATACATTTTCATCAACCGTCCACGGAGGAGGGACGGAGATGCCAGCGCCATGAAAAGAAGAATTTACCAAAAATTTAATATAAGCGCATCGTCAATAACATTGTCAACACGAACTCGCTCAATTGTAATTATAATTATTCAGTAAACGCCTTAAATTTAAACCTCGAATCGATTATTATTATATTAAAAGAACCACTTAGTTATACATCTAAGTGGTTCTTCAAAAATGATTGCAACATACATACGAAATAATCTCCATAACGTTACGAATACTTTGGACGTAAATATTCGTGCTAATCTCGCTGGGCTACAATTACATTTCCAAGGTGGAATGACATCAGACAGGCGACCGGTTGTAAAACTATTGTCAAAAAACTATATGTACGTATGTAAGAAGATTACATATTATGTAGGACACATTGGTTGATGATAATGGGTAAATAAGAAATTAATTGTATATTTTGTCCTCACACAGAGACCAAACGGATGGTTACCCTATTTAATATCTATCTACATCTATTATATAAATAAAATTCCAATTTATTTTGAAACTAGTTTTATAACAGACATGAAGCTACACACATTAATATTAGCGGCGTTTGCCGCCATTGGAGGCGCGAATACGTGAGTTTTTTTAATATACTTTTTTCATAGAGGTTATGTCAATTATTTTTTTTAATAAGTGCTTTGTTGTGATACGTTCAACCAGTTTTAATCTATTACCTTAAGGATATGTTTCGTTATTTATTTATGACAATAAGTAGGTAAGTATGTTTAAGTAGATTTCTTTAAATATTTTACTAATATTATAAATATGAAAGTTTATGAAGATATTTGGATGCTTGTTACTCACTCAAACGTAAAGTATTTAATATATTTGGATGAAAATTGGCACATATCCAAATTATTTCCTGAAGTAACACATAGGATACTTTTTGTTTTCGTGAAGTGACAAAGTGAGATTAATCTACCATCCCTTGTCTTGATCGTGCGTGTCATAAAAGAAGACTAAAAGATTTTAATGTGCAGATGACATCTATAGAAGGGAAGGTAAACTCGAAATAAAACCTTATGCCAACACGTCTAACCAGCATATCATAGTGGGTCAGTTTCCCTCCCATTGTGGTCCCAGAGCTAGCGAACCATCTGACTAACTCGTTTCCCACAAAAATATAAATTCTAAAATGATATTTTATTGTCAATCAATTACGTACCGTTCCGGAAGGCACCTCGCGGTTGCATTATTAGATTTTTTGAATGGCATTAATTGTCATTTAAAAAATTTACTTCACTTTCATAAGGTTATAATTATAATACGTTGTAATTTAGATAGGTATTCAAGAGTAAAAAAATTATAATTTTGAAGGTTACAAGTATGTATCAAACAATAGCAAAATTGTCATTGGAATAGTAATTCATATCCTGCGTCCACAAGGCTGAAACTTTGAGGGAATATTATTTTAATTGTTTAAAAAATACATAAATAACCAAAAAATTCAAGCGGTTGAAGTTATCTGCCTGACGTATATATAATTGTCATGACGCTCGTACGGTAATACGGGTGTAACAGAAACAGACTTGTACGGGTTACAATATCAGAAAATAAAAAATCGGCTAAGTGTGAGTTGAAGTCGCACACGAAGAGTTCCGTACCATTGTCTATAAAAAGGGCAAAAAAAAATCGCGTTTGCTGTATGGCCCTTAAATATTAATTTTATTTTGTTTTTAATATTTGTTATAGCGGTAACAGAAATACATAATTTATAAAAATTTCAACTATCTAGCTATCGCGGTTCTTGAGATACAGCCTGGTGACAGATAGACGGACGGATAGGGAACGAAGTCTTAGTATAGGGTCCCGTTTTTACCCTTTGGGTACGAAACCCTAAAAAGAATATTATATATTATATTGTGGAGATACGATGACGAATCAGTGAAATTAAAAATAAACAGAGGTATAAGTATGTGAAGTATAAATTTTTATTTATCTTCATAATTCATCATCATCATCATTTCAGCCTATCGCCGTCCACTGCTGGACGTAGGCCTCCCTCATATTACGCCATAAAGTGCGGTCCTATGCCGCCTGCATCCAACGACGCCCAGCAACTTTCACTAGGTCGTCGATCCACCTAGTGTGGAGGCCGTCCTAGACTGCGTCGTCCGATACGTGGTCGCCACTCGAGAACCTTTCTTCTCCTGCGGTTATCGGTTCGTCGAGCGATGTGACCTGCCCATTGCCACTTCAGTGTCCTAATTCTTCGTGCTATGTCGGTTACACCCGTTCTTCTGCGGATTTCCGTATTCCGGATTCTATCTCGCAGAGAAATCCCGAGCATAGCCCACTCCATAGCACGCTGAGCGACTTTGAGCCTTGTTATGAGGCCTACATTTAGGGACCACGTTGCCGTGCCGTAAGTCATCACTGGTAACACATACTGGTCGTAGACCTGTGTTTTCAGACACTGAGCTATGTTGGACGAGAAGATCCTCTTAAGTTGCCCTAACGCTGCCAAACCGAGTTGGATTCGTCGGCTGATCTCTTTCTCGATATTGGATCTACCTAACTGGACTGTTTGTCCTAGGTAAACATAAAAGAAAAATTAATTATTTTCTTCACAATTATTTATTATTTAAACTTCTATTCAAATCGTCTCCATTGGTCGTCCTATATATAAATATTATTATCGTAACTTATTATTCAGCTTCTGAATAATAATGATAATTATCTATAGTGTTAATCGTTTTCTAGAAAAGAAATAAAAAGTTTTATTAATGAAGAAAATTTTACCTATAAACAATATATTTACTGAAAAAAAAATATAAATTATTTACGTGATCAATCAATATCAATAGTGGAATTTGTTTGCATATTATGAGACGATTTTTATATGTTTATATCATAGGAATTTAAAAAAAAATGTGCACGTTATATAAGCACGTAAGAACTTACACATCTTTGATGTAACAAGATAAAAATCTTTATAAAAGGACGACGATAATACCTAATAAAAAAAATGTATTTAATACATTGTTCAGTTTTATTATAACGTATTATTGAAGTGAAACTTCTCATGCGACTTCCAACAAGGTTGCGTTAAACGTTTAACGCAACCATGGAGGGGGTATGAAAGAGATAGAGCTAGAGTGAATGCGTGGCACTCGAACACATGCGCGTAGTATACTTTTTACAGGCCAGCGCGAGCGTTAGCAACTTAGAATAATAACGTATAGAAGGTAAGTTCGCGTACAAAAAGTGAAGCATTTCAATTGGAGCCTAATGGAGCTTACGCCAGAACCGGTCCGTAATGTACAAGTCATTGTACTGCACGTACGTACGCAACTCTTAAAAAATAAATAGGTAATTATGACGGTTTGTGCATTCAAATGGTGTCATAACACATTTGTAAAACCTAAATAGGTTTTTAACATTAGGTACTTTTAAAGATAATTCGACGATTTATGTTAATAAAAACAAAATTTGATTTCATAATTTGTATAGTGGTGTGCGTGTGTACCTGTGTAATCGTCTGCGCGCCATTAGTATTTTTAGATTCATGTTTCGAACGTTCGAAATAATGACACTATCCTTCTATACGTTATTATTCTATGATTATTATTTTATTTTCCTGTTTATTAACCTTGTGATATAAAACATTCAACTCTTAGCATATAACTAAATTGTTGCGGTCAATCTACTATTATATGATTCAACTAAACATTCAGGATGTTACGGACATCAAGAGTCTTAGATAAGCTTACTAATGCGGTCCCTAGATGATTAATTACCTATATTACGAACTAGCAGCGCCCTTTTTTTTCTCTGCGGTTTTATCCGCATAGTTCCCCTACCTGTGGGAATATTGCCACGGGATAAATTATAGTGTTATTCCGATATGTAAGCTATGTTATTGTGAAGTTTAATCAAAATCCATTCAGTAGTTTTTGCGTGAAAGAGCAACAAACATCTTCACATACGTACTTACGAACTTTCGCGGTTTTAATATTAGTCGTATTTTGCAATATTATTGTATACTCTTTTTTTTTTTTTTTTATGGGTGGGCTATGGTAAGCGCACGCGCAGTCCAGTCCGTCTGGGGCGATGAAAGGACGGCGGGCAGGACCATAACCCACCCGTACCCACGTCACCTCGTTGTTGGGCCGACCACCGGAGCAGATGTGACTTGTCGTCAGTGGTCGGCCTGACGGAATGCCCTTTCAGGTAACCTCACCTCTCGACGTCCTGGAACGTCGATCGCCGTCGCGCGGTCAGCCTCTCTGCGGGTGACGGACAATTCCCCGGTCCGATCACCCGCGGCCTCGGCTAGGGCGGCATTAGGCGCAGATACTCGCGCCTGCGCCGCCCGAGTCGCCGGCGGCGGAACGTGTCGCCGAATAGGAGCGCTACTCGCACACGATCCGCCGCCTCCTTCCGTGAGATTACGGCCTCACAGAAGGCGGCGACCGCGTCCCAGTTCCTGACGCTGACGAGCATCTCCCTGGCGATGGTCGGCAGCGCCAGGTCGGCACCGATAATTGCGACGAGTTCACGGCGATCCCCCTCCCATGCAGCACACTCCTCGAGCGTGTGCTGCGCCGTGTCCTCGTCGCAACTGCAGTGGTGGCAGGACGGTGTGCTCTCCCTCCTGACAATCTTGTGCAGGTACTTCCCGAAGCAACCGTGCCCCGTCAGCACCTGCACCAGTCGGAAGGAAAGCACCCCGTGCGTCCGCTCCAACCACTCCATCAGCACCGGCCGGAGGGCCTCGACGGTCCTGACACCGTACCGAGGACTCTCCAGCCGGACTGCCCAACGGGCAATGACTTCTCGGCGGGTGTCGACCCGCCAGGCGGTGATCTCTTTGATGGAGACCATGCCGCCGCGGGTGCGCGTCTCCGACACCCGCCGATAAATGTCGGCGAGCTTCTCCGCCTCCAGGTCCCACGGGGGAGTTCCGGCCAGGAGGCACGCTGCCTCCGTCGCCACCGTGCGGTAACCCCGTATGGCCCTGATCGCCATGACCCTCTGTGGTCGCCACAGGAGGGCCCTAAGACGGACGGTCAGGGACCCCGCCCACACCGGTGCGCCATACAGACTGGCAAAACAAGTTGATCGCTTGCCGCTCAGTTAATGAAATGGTAAATATACTGTATACAGAAATTATAGCGACTATCACAGACAATGTACCAAAACACAGGTCTCGTACTTACAATAAATTTCCTATATGGTTTGATCATAAGTTGGTTAATCTCCTATCTGAGAAAAACAAAATACGGTTAAAATATCATAAATATAAAAATCCGCGTGACAAACTGGAATTTGAAATTCTGCGCGATCGTGCCAAAAAGTTGATCCGTGAACGACATAAAATGTACATTGCTAGAATTGAAGCCAATGTTTGCAAAAACACGAAACACTTCTGGAGATATGATAAAAGATAAACGTAGCTCTCATCATACTATTCCTACACCTATGCACTTGAATAATAAAAATGCGGCAAGTGGCCAAGAGATATGTGATTTGTTTGCTCAGCAATTTCAAGCAGTATTTAATTACAGTAGTGAACCAGAAATGATCAATTATTCCATGATACGATGATACAATGCTTGCCATTGCATACAATTATATTCACCGAAAGCCAAGTGTTTAAGAAAATAAAAGCGCTCGATGTTATTCACTTAAATTCTGAATTATTCACTTAAAACGGGCTTATTTCCTAATGAGTGGAAAAAAGCCAGAATTTTGCCAATACACAAAAAGGGTGCTATGGATGATGTAAAAAACTACAGGCCCATCTCGATTCTATCTGTATTTGCTAAATTATTTGAATCCCTAGTTTGTCCAGTTATAACTTCCCATACCGAGCATCTAATTAGCGATAAACAGCATGGTTTTCGAGCCCACAAATCAATTATTACAAATCTTCTCCCTTATGTTACTGAAGTGTCTAATATTGTGGATAGGAGCAGTCAGGTTAGCGCAATATATACCGACTATTCGAGTGCCTTTGATAAAGTAGATCACCTTATTCTTCTCAATAAACTGCAATGGTCATATGGTATTATTGGTATTCTTCACGAGTGGTTTTCTTCTTACCTGAGCAACAGACCTCAGTTTGTAGTATTAGCTGGATTTCAATCAACTGAATATGTATCAACATCCGGGGTACCGCAGGGGTCGCATTTGGGACCTATTTTGTTTACCTTATTTATTAATGATATAGTCCACTGCGTCAAAAATAGTAATTGCTCTCTATTTGCTGATGACATGAAGCTATATAAAGAAATTAAATGTCCTAACGATGCATTACTATTGCAGGACGATATAGATCGAATCTACTTATGGTGTATTACTAATAGAATGTCTTTGAATGCAGGTAAATGTCATCACATAGTCTTTACAAAAAAAAAGAAAGCCGATCGGAGTATTTTTGAATATTAATGGAGTGCTTATTCCCGAGGTTTCTGAAGTTAAAGATTTAGGCATAATTATAGACAAAAAATTAAAATTCAATGCACACATAGATTCTATTGTTAATCGTTCAGCCAAGATGCTGGGTTTCCTTAAGCGGAATACCAAAGAATTCAGAAATCCTTATTCCAAAACTATGTTATTCAATTCACTGGTCAGAAGCATACTTGAATATGGTAGTATCATATGGAACCCGTCCTATACTATCCATATTGATCGTATAGAAAAAATAAATAAAGCTTTTACTCGCCACCTTGCATTCGTTACCTCTGGTGTCAGTAATCGGTGCAACTACAGACAAAGACTCGAACACTTCAATATCATTAGGCTCAAATACCGCAGAATAATGCTGGAAGTGATTGTTTTGCATAAAATTCTTAATAATAACTTACACTGCAAAGCTTTCCTCAATAAGATATGTTTCAATATTCCTAAGATACATGCGCGTTTTAAGTCAAAGAAACTTTTTGTTTTGCCGTCAGTAAAAACGAATCTTGGTCGTCACTCCCCCTTATACCGCACTTGTGATCATTACAACAATTTAATAAACCACTTAGATTTGGATATTTTCTGTGATAGTCCGCCTAACATAAAAAAGACGCTTAATAAGTTTTTCTTAAAACTACGATAACCTTTATATTTTTATTTTATTTAACTTATAAATGTTTGTTTTTAATTTTTAACTTAATTGTGTGTATATAGATTTCTCATATGTTGTTCTTACTGTTTTTATATTAGATTAGTCAGATTACTGTTTTAAGTCAACGTATGTTACGTTGTGTGAATGTTGCACCTATAATTGATGTGCATTCTAGATTATGTTGTGAAATGAGTTAAATTGTGTTATGATTGTACATTGTTGGTGAGCCGTAATAAATATATAAATAAATACAGGGCCATCGACCGGATCACCCCCACGTACAGCTGTCGGCACGTAGCACTGGGTCCGCCCACATACGGCATCAGCCGCGAAAGGGCGGACGCCGCGCCGACAAGCCGGGGAACAAGTCGATGGAGATGCTCCCGGAACCAAAAATGCCCGTCGAGCACCAGGCCCAAGTACTTCATGTGGGCCTGGATGCTGATGGTGACCGACTTCACGGTGATCGAAGCGCCGGTGGGAGGCCCGGCGGTACGGAGGCCATGGAACAAAAGGGCCTCCGTCTTTTCCAGGGCTACCCTCAACCCCAGCGCTTCGATCCGCCTGACAATCTCCTCGGTGCCGAGAGTTGCCAGGCGTGCCGCCTCCTCTAACGTCCCACCCCGGGCTGTGACGAGTGTATCGTCGGCGTAGCAAATTACGCCCAGCCCGGGTGGGAGGCTTCCTCTCAACGCCCAGTCGTAGCCGATGTTCCACAGGGTCGGACCCAGAACCGACCCCTGCGGGACACCGCACGTCATGGGCGTTCGCACAACGTCCCCTACTCGGTCAACGTAGAGGACGCTGCGCCCCTCCAAGTAGTCTGCCACCAGCCGCCTGAGGTACACGGGCACCCCATGATACCTCAGCCCCTCCCTGATGCAGCTGAATGGCAGACTGTTGAAGGCGTTGGCGATGTCCAGGGACACCGCCAACAGGACTCCTCCGCCGGTGACGGCCTCCGCTACCACGGCCTTCAGGCGCAGCAGGGCCGCGATCGTCGAACGCCCTCTCCGAAAACCAAACTGGGCGTCCGACAAATCGGGCCCGACCCCGACGAGGTGCCGCTCGATGCGGGCAGCCAACACCCTCTCCAGCAGCTTGCCCACATCATCGAGCAGCACGATGGGCCTATAGGCCGAGGCCGACTCGGGAGACCGTCCCGGCTTCGGCAGGAGAACCAGCCTCCCCTCTTTCCAGCACCCAGGGAACTGCCCAGACGTCAAACAAGCGTCGAACAGTCCCCTGAGGCGTGGTCCCAGATGTTCGAGGACCAGGGCCAGCACACGGTTCGGAATACCGTCGGGCCCGGGGGCGGTGGATTTGACTCGCATACGCGCCACCGCCGCCCCCATTTCCGGCTCCGTGATGGGCGGAGCACTTTCATCGTCGGCCTCCCGGTCGCTGTCCGGCGAAGCCATGACCGGGGGCGTGTGCTCCGCCCGCCGTGGAAAGAGGTCCGCAACAACTCTGGTGAGGAGACTGGGCTGGAGAGTCTCGGTGAGGGGCGGCCCCGCCCGCGGAGCTTGTTCAGCGCCGCGAGGTAGAGGTGACCCCAGGGGTCACGCTCGAGACTGTCCAGCATCTTCCGCCGACTATCGTCCTTGGCGGTACGGACGGCCAGCCTGAAGGCAGACCGCGCACTGCGGTAAGCCTCGTACAGCTGGCCCTCCCGCTCAGTGTCGCGGTGACGCGCTCGGCTGCGGGTGTAGGCCCTCCGGGCACGTATACACGCGGCCCGAAGGTCCGCCAATTCTCGGGACCACCAGGGGACCGCACTCTTCGGGGGCAGATGCCGAACACGGGGCATGGCCGCATCGCAGATCTGCGTTAACGCACAGCGGATGCGGCCAGCCTCGGCATCCACCCCGTCCGCCTGGGGCGGTGAGGACAGCCATGACTGAACGATGGCTGCCTCCGCCAACAGGTCCCGGTCCAATCGACCCACAGCCCACCGCGGAAACGCGGGAGCTCCGTCCGCCGTGTGACCCCTGCGGGGCTGCAGGAGGGTCCGGGAGACCTCTATCCGGATGTATCGGTGGTCGGATAGGGTCTCAACCTCCTCCTGGACGCACCAGCTCCTCACATATGCTGCGACATTAGGGCTAGCGAACGACAAGTCCACTATCGACCCGCCCTGCTGCCGCACGCACGTTTGCACCGAGCCCCCCTGTTCAGCAAACAGAGGCCCAGTGCCGCCGCCCACTCTTCGACCGCCCGCCCGCGGTCATTCGTCCTGGGGGACCCCCACGCCGTGGACTTGGCGTTGTAGTCCCCCAGAACGAAGACTTGGCGCGGTGCCAGTCGCCGTATCGAGGCCCCCAGGATGGTGGGGAAGGCCCCGAAATCCGTCGCGCTCCTGTTCGGGGAGAAGTAAACACCAAATAGCGTAACCTCTCCCCATTCCGCCGCGACATACCCGTCGCCCCTGTCCTTGAGCAACAAAAGCGGGGAATGCCACGACGTGAAGGCGATGATTGCCACAAAGCCGTCACTGCTGGCCAGCCAATTGGGCCGGTCAGGCACCACGTACGGCTCCGCGGCTACGGCTGCACCGATCAACCACTCCGCCATGGCTTGCAGGAAAACGTCCTGTGCCTCGGCGGCGTGGTTGAGGTTGGCCTGCAGGAGGTGGTAAGATTCGGCCGCCATTAGTGGGCCGTATCCATTACCTCCTCCACGCTGGCGGGCGATCGGGTCGCGCTAGGGGCGGCAGCGGCCGGGGTCGTCGGGCCGCTCCGCCCCTTTGGGGCTGAAGCCGGGGGTCTGCACTCCTTGCCCCCCATGCGGTGCTTGGCGGGCCTATTGCCCGCCGCACACGCGGGCAGTGGGGAGTGGCGGCGCACGATGCCGCCTTATGCCCGGGTTGACCGCAGCGGAAATAAAGGTCGCTGCAGTCAAAGCAGTTAGTGCATGTCAGCCGAGTGTGTCTGACCGCCATGCACTTGTAGCACCTCGCAGGCCGGGACTCCAGCACGGTCACCCGCGCCGAGCTCCAGCCCACGAGGAGCCTGCCTGAGCCGGCCAATTGCTTGGCCGACTCCACCGGGCACTGCACCCAGGCAGCACCGACGCCGCCTGGACCAGGGCGGATAGCGCCAATTCGAACGGTGTCCACGGGACATCCGGTTTTCGAGACGATGGCCTCTCGGATGTCATCCACCGTCACGGAGTCGTCCAGACCCGTGACCCGCAGTTCCGCACACTTGACAGGTCTGGCGATCTTGACGCCATCCTCCGCAGCAAACAAACCTCTCAGCTTCGCGGCCATGCTATCGGCCGTCTTGGCGCCCTCGGCCCCAGGGAACTCTAAAATCCGAGCCCCTGTCCGGGCCTTGCGGGTCCTGGCTTCGACGCCTCCTAAATCGGAGACGTCAAGCTCCCGCCGGGCGCGACGTAAGACGGCCTCATAGCTAAGGCCGTTTTCGGCCGCCCCAGGCAGCATGGTGATCACCACCACGGCTGACTTTGGCGACCGGAACCTCCTGCGCGACCTCTTGTTACCGGCTCCTGACTTGGGAGCGGAGTCTTTGGTGGCGCTTTTGGCCTCCGCTCTCCTCTTCTGACCGCGACTCTTCCGGCTGCGTTCAGCCGTCTGCCAGCCCTCTTCGGGCGTAGCGGGGTCGCTAGGCGCAGCAGTCGCGGTCGCGCCTGCATTGGCCGCCGCCGACGATGCAGCTGCCGGCGGAGGCTTAGGTCCGGTCTTGGCAGGAGCCGGTGCCGCCTTCTTCTTGGCGGCGGGCCCCTTTGGCTTCGGTCCAGCAACGGCCGCAGCGTAGCTCCCTACGCGCCCGCCCTGGCAGGGTAGCGCGGCAGGGGCTGACGCCACGGCCTTCGGCCTGTCCGCAGCAAGCGGCGGCCGGAGACGGGGCTCCGGAGGCAGAGACAGTCTTTCCTCCAGAGCCGCCATGCGCGCGTCGAGCATTTTGCCGACAACCTCCACTACGGCGCGCATGGTCTGGTCCGGCGCGCCATCCACTACGGGCGGGACCGCTTCAGCCGGCTGGGCCCTCTGGCGACTCACCGCAGCGTGAGTTGATGCAACGGGAACGGCGGGTGCGGCGGCAGGGCCGGCGCTTGTCGGCGGTGCGGTCTTCGCCAGCTGCGCGACCTGGCTCCGCAAGTCCGCCATTTGTTTGGCCAACTCGCGGTTCGCCTTCTGCACCGCCGACAGCTCTTTTCGAAGCGCCTCGTTTTTCTCCTGCAGGCCTGAGACCTCACCACTAAGGTGGGTGTTTTCGGCCTGCAGGGTGGCCATATTGGCAGCTCGGGGGTCGCCACCTATAGCGGACTCAGCAGCCGCCGTGTCGGTGGGAGGGATGTCTGACAACACCCTCATCATCCTCGCGGCAGCCGCCTCATTTGCCCGCTTCTGGGCCTCAGACCCCGTACTGCGCCGGCCGACGATGGCGTCGCCGACCTTGCCGCCACTACTGCGCCCCCTCGTCCCCTGCGAGAGGCTGGAACTTTGGGAGGAGGCATGATGATGCCACTCCCCTCGGAGGCAGACTCCGAGCTGCCACCCTCGCTAAGGGGGCGCTTGCGTACCTGCGAGGGGAGGTCCTCCTCCCTGGCCGCTAGGGCCGCCGTCAAGGCCGTCGCTGGAGACTGGGATGATCCAGCGACGGTCTCTGCAGCTGATGTGCTGCCGCTCTCAATGTCCGACGGCTCTGCGGCAGTACTGCCGCCCTCGTCAGCTTTCTTTGCCGCCCTTTGCTGCTTCGCGGCGCGCCGTCTGGCGCGCTCCGTTGCAGGGGTGGGCTTCCCTCGTCTCTTCTTTTTACGGGCCTCTGTTTTCGCTGGGCCCTCGGCTGACCTTGGAGCCTCAAGTGCCGGCCGGCCGGCAGCTTGGCCGGGCTGTAATGTGGGAACTAGGCGCCCCGTTCCCTGTGGTAGTAATGGGCGTCTCACCCCTCCTATCTGCAGCGTCGTTCAAAGAACAAGTATCCATACAGTTCCGAGTTCACGAGTATGGGAGAAAAAGAGGTCGACCCGGGCAGAGATCCCGATACCCGGGCAAGCGTACATTTGTATCCCAACACAGAGGGTCCGCAGGTACCCTGGCTGGGGGCGCGCTAATGACTGAACAACCCATCAGCCATGCATCCTCTCGCCGCGCGCCAGAACCTAGGATTCTGGGTGATTGTTTTATAGAGGTTTTGTTCCTCGCGGTCCAGGCGGTTAAGCCAAGACCCTCGCTCCTGAATCTAGACCTCAAGACAAATGTCCCGAAGCAAGAATCAGGTCTACGATTTGTCGCGGTTGGCAAATGCCTGCCCAGTCCTCAAACGAATGAGTGACTGGGCCCATCGAATTTTCGCGTCCAATACCCTCTACAATTAGAGGGCATGGAGCGAATTTGGGGCATCCCACAAACTGGGCCCCCCCTCGGGCCAGATATTTGCCACGAGCGACAATTCCAGAGAGCAGTCCAAGAAATTGTCGCTCGTGCCCAGGGTACACCACACGGAGGTTTCTGGCGTAGCACCCCATATTATTGTATACTAGTAACCCGTTGGAGGCGGAGATGCTCGCCGACATTTATCAGCGGGTGTCGGAGACGCACGCCCGCGGCGGCATGGTCTCCATCAAAGAGATCACCGCCTGGCGGGTCGACGCCCGCCGAGAAGTCATTGCCCGTTGGGCAGTCGCGCTGGAGAGTCCTCCGTAAGGTGTCAGGACCGTCGAGGCTCTCCGGCCAGTGCTTATGGAGTGGTTGGAGCGGACGCACGGGGTGCTTTCCTTCCGACTGGTGCAGGTGCTGACGGGGCACGGTCCTGCCACCACTGCAGTTGCGACGAGGACACGGCGCAGCACACGCTCGAGGAGTGTGCTGCATGGGAGGGGGATCGCCGTGAACTTGTTGCAATTATCGGTGCCGACCTGGCGCTGCCGACCATCGCCAGGGAGATGCTCGTCAGCGTCAGGAACTGGGACGCGGTCGCCGCCTTCTGTGAGGCCGTTATCTCACGGAAGGAGGCGGCGGATCGTGTGCGAGTAGGGCTCCTATTCCGCGACACGTTCCGCCGCCGGCGACTCGGGCGGCGCAGGCGCGAGTATCTGCGCCTAATGCCGCCCTAACCAAGGCCGCGGGTGATCGGACCGGGGTATTGTCCGTCACCCGCAGAGAGGCTGACCGCGCGATGGCGACCGACGTCCCAGTATGTCGAGAGGTGAGAGGTTACCCGAAAGGGTATTCCGTCGGGCCGAC
The DNA here is from genome assembly GCA_032191425.1 of Lymantria dispar. Classification (NCBI taxonomy): domain Eukaryota; kingdom Metazoa; phylum Arthropoda; class Insecta; order Lepidoptera; family Erebidae; genus Lymantria; species Lymantria dispar. The sequence goes on from CM063467.1 coordinate 3,093,824, forward strand.
CACTGATGACAAGTCACATCTGCTCCGGTAGTCGGCCCAACAACGAGGTGACGTGGGTACGGGTGGGTTATGGGCCCGCGCGCCGTCCTTTCATCGCCCCGGACGGACAGGACCGCGCGTGCGCTTACCATAGCCCACCCATAAAAAAAAAAATACTAGGAACCCGTCCTGCCTTCGCTACGGTTTCAGCCGCCTTACCCGCGTAGTTCCCGTTCCCGTTGGAATACCGCTATAATATATAGCCAAAGTTACTCTTCATATAGATAACTACCTGGTAGTAAAATATTATCAAAATCAGTCCAGCCGTTTTGATGATTACTCAAAACAGACAGACAAAAAAAATTATCTAGTTTTTAGGCATAGGTATTCTTACTCCGCCACCACACAGATGACGAAAGGTTGATTGAGTTTAATTTTTATTGTTCATTACATCGTCAGAATTGAGCAATATTTTTTAACCTATATTTCCTTATGCGGAGAAGTAGTGTTGCCCAAAAAAGTCTTGGTCTTGCGGTCTTGGTCTTGGGAGAAATGTGAGACCGAGACCAAGACCACTTAATTTTTGCAAGACCAAGACTAGTCCTGCAAGACTTGAGCAAGACCAAGACTGAGGCTGCAAGAGTCTCGCGGTCTTGCATTTAATTCAAATCACCATTTCAGCTTATATACGTCCAACTGTTGAGCTTGTGTCTTCTACATAATAGGAGAGAAATTGACCTACTACACCGTGATCGGCCGTGTTGGTACAGGGTTTCATGTCAAGTTTTCCTTCTCTTGTACCAATGTTATATACCTATATATTATAGCCTTTAGTCGTCTTTTACGACACTCACGGGTACAGGGGGTGTTGAAATGTATTCTTACTCCGTCACTACACGGCAAGTCGAATCACTCTTGAGATATCCATCTATTGGCAAATCGATTCCCAATGTTGGTGTTGGCTTGCCAGAATGACTCTTTAGAAAGGCTTAAGGACAAAAATACCATAATCCTCACCCTATTACTTAGTCTTGATAAGTTTCACACGAGAGTGCTCTTGCCCATTATATTTATATATCCGTTCATTCATTAGCCCAACAACGTCCACTGTTGGACTGCCTCGTGTGGTAATGTCTTAAGAAATCAGGGTTGAAATTCCTTCCTTTGCCATAGCAGTAGTAGCGCTGTCTAACGTAACACCAGGGGAATATGAGAGTGATTTTTATATTCAACTAGCAACCCGCCCTCGCTTCGGTTTTAGTCGTTTTACCCGCGTAGTTCCCGTTCCCGTGGGAATACCGGGATAAAATATAGCCTAGGTTACTCCCTGATATTATAGCTTTCTATTGGTAAAAGAATTTTTGAAATCGGTCCAGCCGTTTTGAAGATTACCCGGAACAAACAGACAGACAGACAAAATTTTTTTAATCTGTATTTTAGGCATATGTAAAGTGCAAATAACCGTGTGAGCATGAAAAAAGCCTATTATTTTGACATTACAAACAGACACTCCAATTTTATTTATTGGTATAGATAGTGGACTATAGGCTAGCTGATGGATAGATAGGATAGGATGATATTTGATTAATTTAGTTGGCTTTTCCCTAGCCATGATAAATGGCTGTTACATTATTCCAACTGCAAGACTTGCAAGACTTTGCGAGACTCTTGCTGCAATACCAAGACCAAGACTCGAGTACGCAATACCAAGATCAAGACGAGACCAGGTGTGATGTTGCAAGACCAAGACCAAGACTAGTCCAAGTCTCGTCTTGGTCTTGCATTTGGGCAACACTACGGAGAAGTACACGCGCTTTAATTTATTGGAGTAGGTTACGTTACTTGATCTTGTAACTTCAGCTGTATTATTCCATTCAAACCATTTCGGAGTCCGCCTCAGAGAGTACTCGGATTCGGACACAAGGTGAGCTCTTCTTTCTTCTAACTTTCTCCGATGGACATTTTCATATACAGGATTGATTCCGTGTGGTAACGAAGTACAGGCCAATAGTGATAATAATTTCTGCTCCCTAAGGTTATGAAGAGAATAATAAAACCACCAGCTTCCGCAGTAACTTGAATATCATCAGCTTATTAGTGATCACCAATACGGCTTTCATCATGGTCGGTCGGCTCTTGATCTCAATTGAGCAGAGGGCATGAAGGGCAAGGTTGAGGCGCAAGCTATCAGTCTAGATAATGCTCTTCGATAAGGTCTGGCACAGGATCATTCTATTAAAGCTACCGTCATATAGAATCCCAAGACCCTGTCAATAGATTGGTAATATCGATCGAAATAACGGTCACTTTTATTTGGGAATGGAGAGACATAGGCCACCTTCCAAGAAGATGGAGACCCATTAGAGTCGTAAAAACCTTGATATACGCGCCCCAGGGACAGGATTTAACTTAGGGCCAAACATTTTCAAGACCACTGCTTAAGGACAACGAAGAGCCGAAGTTTTTTGCCTAGCTGCTCTCTGTGTAATACGAATTCGAGACATTGAGTTTCATACCGCAATGATGGGTGGTGTAGCGGCTCCCGCAGCTGGAGTAGCGTTAAAGGCTAAGAGTTAACTTGGCTGATGTAAAATGAGATTGGCTTTCTCCTTTGTATTGTGTGCCAGAGAGAATAAACTAGTAAAAGCTGCCTTGGGCAATCTTGGCGAGTGACGAGAATGCACGATGCTCGTTAAGCTATATAGCTCTCCAATCATTCCTCCATTAGATTCTACAGATGGCGTAGTCGTTAAGATATATGTAGGTATACCTAAGGTGCCAGTTTCATGGTTTCGAAATGCAAGACAACACTTTGTGCGGTCCATAAATTGTTATTCTGTGTCTTTTAATTATATATTTGTAAAGTTCGTCGCCAAACAAAGATTATTTTCTTAGTGCAGCGTGTTGTCTTTAAAAAAGAAAATAATTAAAAAGGGAGCTGTCGCTCAGGACGCCTGGCAGATGTGAAATATCAAAATTAATTTGTACAAGTATATATGCATAAAAGAACAGATTACGACAGGAACTAATATGGCATAAAGTATTAATAAAATATTACGATATGTTTTCCAGAAAATGATTTTTATTCAATAAACATTTTTTTCATTAATATACACTATAGGTATGTATTTAGGTAAATAATTTATTTTGAGCTCACTAGATGGTGTTATACAAAATTCTAAAACACGCTATGGTTTCTGTTTAGTTTAATAATATATTTTGAGCTCTCTAGATGACGTTGTACAAAATTCTAAAAACAGGTTATGGTTTCGTTACACAAATGTATACATATCCAATCGTGGCGTTAACGCCACGTCAACGATCAGGCTCACCCTCGCCTATAGATGTTTCACAGTTGACTGCACAGATGGCGTAGTGGTTAAGATAGCGACTTACAACGCCAGTGTCGGGGGTTCGAATCCCACGCGGGACAACACTTTGTGTGATCCACAACTTGTTGTTCTGAGTCTGGATGTAATTTGTGTCCATTAATTATATGTTTGTAAAGTTCCCAGCAATACAAGGATTATTTCCTTAGTGCATGGTGTTGTCTTAAAATTATTATACAATTATTATTATACATCAAAAACTAGCGATATATTCTGCCATGGTTCTGACAACAGTACAAGACATTGAAGCGGCATTGATTTTTATATTAATATCTGCTTATTAAATAATAAAACTACATAACGGATTTCTAATCTAGGGTCAAGTTGGCGCCCTATCGAGAGATAATATTAGTAGGTAGTTTATGTAAATATTATTAAAATAATTTTAAGGTCAAGGAGAATCTTTGCTAGTCAACACCACAGTGTTATCTTTTATAAATGATAACCTGTGTTGTTTTTAGATTAAATAGAAGTTATTTATTAAGCTGAAAACACTCAGTGTGGTTACGGTTGGCAACAACTGTTTTCGATATTAAGTTAAAACTAGCAACCCGCCCTCGCTTCGGTTTCAGTCGCCTTACCCGCATAGTGCCCGTGGGAATACCGGGATGAAATATAGCCTAAGTTACTCCTTATATAGACAGCTACTTGGTAATAAAATATCACCAAAATCAGCCCAGCCGTTTTGAAGATTACCTCAAATCAACGAACAGGGAAACAAACACAAAATAAATTTAAACTTTATTTTACGCATAGGTTTCTTGCAAATAACTGTATTAGCATGAAAAAAGCCCTGTATTTTGACATTACAAACAGACACTTCAATTTTATTTATTTGTATAGATAATTCATGTTCTTCTTTTCAACTTATATTATTCCCATTGTTCTCGAACGGAGTTTATATGTCACATTTTCTTATATTGCATTAATGATATCTGCACATCAGGTATAATTATGTCGTTTAGGATACCCACGGGCACGAAACGGGGTAGTGAATTGTTTTCTGTTGTCATTACATAAAAAAAATAAGACATGTAATTGTAAATGTTTCAAAATATAACTCCAACAATCATTAATGAAACTGGTTAACACATTTAGGAGTATTATTAAGACAGTTTTGATGAATGTTCGAGAACTTCGCGAATGGTTTAAAAAGTCTTAAAAATAAAATATTCTAGAGAAGAAGCAGAAATCTATTTCTTGCACATTAATAAAGCTTCTGTGGATTACCTTTATATAAAAAAGAAAAATAAAAGATAGAGAATATATAAATAACACAAAATGTCACTTGTAAGTAAGTGCGTCATATATCGCTTTTAAATTGGTGTGACATATAGAAAATTTAAGGCAAAATTTATATGGATACCCATTTAGCTCATTCAAAGTCCTGACGAAATTGTCGCAACCAGCTAAGGTTAACAAATCTATATTCCCAGAAATAAATAAACAGGGCTATTTAATTGGCAAGATCCATTATTTTATTTTTGGTAGTATAAATTCTTAGTGCTAGCAACCTTGTTACTAAATGTCGAAATGGATATTTTGAATAGGTACGTAGTATTTATAATTTTGGATTTTAATGCCTTTTAGGTTTTTTTCTATAATTTATGGAAGTGTAATCGTAGTTATATGAACGCGTATGAAGATCGTAACATTTATATACAGTGTAATTGTCTATTACTTAGTCATAGTTTAAAATAAAACTAGTTATTTGCCATTACTTATTATCAACAACGTTATCGTGCGCGATTTCCGACGAGATTAATTGCTCTAATTCTTATTATTTGCCCTTATTTGCTTCTAACTTCATAACCCTAAATATAATTATAAAAAAAACAAAATTAAATTGTAACTCATGAATTTTTTCGATATTACTTTTGATATCAATTAAAAAATAAAGTTAGTTAAATATGTCACTTATTAAATATTCTTTAACATTTTTGCAGCAATTGTTACCAAAAATATTTATTTAATTCATCATTTCATAGGGAAGGTTCCTAAAAAAGTAAAGTCCTAAAAATATAAAGTTGTTTAGTCAAATAAGGTTCTTTTTATTTATTGTGTACCTTAGACGTGCATTAAGTCGCCGTCTTAGCTCTTTCTCGAGCTTCCTCTCCAATAGTAAGGAATTGACCTACTTTACCATTCTGGTCAGATAGGTTGGTATAGGATTTGGATTCTCTGTAATAACGATGACTTGTTGGACGTGAGACACCTTAGTCCACCCGTGAACATGAATGCTGTAAAATGTTCGAAATGTCGGACAGTGATAAAATCTGCAAAAGTCTTAATTACAGTGAAAGCAGTACCAAAGAATGTGGTTCACAATTGGCTAACAGAAAATTACTAAAGTTTATTATTGGAAATTTCCATCAATTAATTCTCACTAGCAAAGTATTCTAATTAGATTAACGCTGATAATTGGCTTTAAATTCTTACTTACCTTATATAAATGTTTAAAGTATTCTTTTTAAATTGCTTTTTTTTTGTCCTAGAAGGTTTTATATTCAATTTCATCTGAAAATTTTGATATGGTGACATCTTATAAATAGATGAACGCCTGCTGCACGCTCGAAAAAGCATGAATCATTGTCACATTCTGCCTGACCAAATATCCAAGCGAAAGTGTGGAACAAGCTATAGAAAGGCACGATTGGCCTAAGCGTTCAGCTTATGCACCTGTCTTAAAAAAAATATTAAAATACATTAACCAGTGCAAATAAATGTTTTTTGACAAAATTTCAATTTACAATTAGCACCTTTATGTTATACAAAATTATGATAATTTGCTTCTGACGCATCAATCTTTAATTTAAGTAAAAAAATATTTAAATTAACGGGTGCAGATAAATGTAATTTATTGAAAAAAATTCAATTAACTCCTTTATGTTTTTCAAAATTATGATAATTTGCTTCTGACACATCTATCTCTAATTTAAGTAAAAAAATATTTAAATTAACGAGTCCAAATTAATGTTTATTTATTTAAAAAAAAACAATTTACAATTAGCTCGTTTATATTGTACAAAATAATAATTCATTGATAATAAGTCAATTCAATCCATAAAAATATGTTTTCTTATCACTTAAAATTATCGTCCGTAAACCGACTATAGATAAACAATTGTTTTCTCTTTCCAGAGTCATGCCCGTATATGATACAATTATCGTGGGTATGGGTGCAGCTGGTTGCAGTGCTGCATCAATGCTCTGCAAGGCTGGAAAGAAAGTTTTAGGTCTGGAAGCACAGAATAGAGTAGGTGGGAGAGTCAATACTGTTCCTTTTGGTGATGGAGTTGTTGAATTAGGGGCCGAATGGTAAGTAATGTAAATTAAAAAAATACACTAAGCATTCAAGACTGCCGACAGAAGTGAAAACTTAAAACTATGAATACACAGTTGCTATTTTTGGATCTTCAATTAAAATTATTGATTGATCAATCAATCAAAGATTTCAGAAGTATATACATAGTATACAAGGAAGCGTTCGGTGACGATGACGCGAGTTTCACGCTTTTTGTTTACCCAACTATGACGAGATTTCCTTTATTTTTGTTCAAATAAGACTGCTCAAGGTGCCTAAAGAAGTTTTTTTTTTAAATCGCATTCTTTATCATATCGCTTTTTCAGGATACACGGTGAACGTCCAAGCCCTGTTTACGACCTGGCACTGCAAAACAATGTATCAATATTATCACAGGATACAACCTTTCAAGTATACAAATCCGATGGATCTATAGTTGACTACGATCTCATAAATGATCTTGTGGAATTTGCTCTGAATAAAGTAGATGACCCACCAAAGGATGCGGAACCATTGGGACAATTTTTAACCAGAGAGTAAGTTTTTGATTTATTTTTGTTTATATCGTTCCAGCTCTTACACGCCCCATGGCTGAGCTTGAGTCTCGTCCCCTATAGGAGGTAAATCGACTTACTATACAGGCAAGGCCTGTCAGACGTATTGATATTTTTTTTTATGGGTGGGCTATGGTAAGCGCACACGCGGTCCATTCCGTCCGGGCGACGAAAGGACGGCGCGTGGGACCATAACCCACCCTCACCCACGTCACCTTCGTCGTTGGGTCGACCACCAGTGCCGAGTTCCTTGTCCTCAATGGTTGGCCCGACGGAATACTCTTTCGGGTACACTCACCTCTTGACATCCCTGTCATCCCTTGTCATCCCGGGACGTCGGTTGCCGTCGCACGGTCAGCCTCTGCGGGTGCCGGACTTAAAGTCTCCGGTCTGGACACCCACAGACGTGTTGGTATAGAGTTTTATTTGGAGTTTTCTCCTCTTGCATAGATGTTATATGGATATTATATCTCTTAGTCGCCTTGAACAATACCCACGGGCAAGAGCGGGCTGGTGAATTGTATTCTTACTCCATCACCACCTGAAATGATTGTTGCCATAATCCTTACTAATATTATAAATGTAAAAGTTTGTAACGCTTTCACGCTCAAACCACCGAACCGATTTCAAAAATTCTTTCACCAAAGGAAAGTTATAATATCAGGGAGTAACAGGCTATATTTTATTCCCACGGGAACGGGAACCACGTGGGTAATGCGACTGAAACCGAAGTGAGGGTGGGTTGCTAGTATTTTATATTTCCATGTGGTGACGAAATAAGAATACAATTCACCACCCCCTTCCATTCGCGATGGGGTGTCATAAACAATGAGTAAGTGGTTTAATATGTATATTAGGAAAGAAAAGGAAAATTAGAAACGAAATCCTTTTACAACTGGCTGGGGATTTAGTCTGCCACCCGCAGAGGGGCAGACCGCATGGCAGTGACCAACGTCCCCCGAGGGGGATCGTCGAGAGGAGAAGGTACCTCGTGACCGGGCATTCTGTCGGGCCGACCACTGAAGTCAAGGAACTTTGCACCGGTGGTCGGTCCAACGACGAAAACAACGTGCCACGGGTGGGTCATGGGGCCGCGCTCCACACTTCGTGAACGTCGGCCGTCGTCGCGCGGTCAGCCTTTCGGCGAGTGATGGACTAACTGGTCTTTAAAATTTACTCTCTTAAGTATTTTCAAATCTACCCTCACTAAGTTTAATCTACCCACCCAGATATTTTTCAAATCTACCTTCACCAAGTACCCTCAAATGTTTACAGAATAAAGAAGTATATTAACGAGAAACACCCAACCCTCAACAATGATCAGGACTTTATTGAGCAGTTCCTTCACTTCATGGACCTTGTAATTGATAACTATGAGGCATCAAACAATTGGAATGATGTCACAACTCAGAGCGCGTATGAGGACTTGGAAGGCGATTTGCATCTAAGCTGGCATAAGCACGGATACAGGACGCTGTTTGACATCTTATTAGTAAGTTACAAGCTTTTATTTAACTTGAAATGTATTGTAAATAAAACTTTTCACTGATTTTATCGCGTTTGTATTTGATTTTTGATTGCCCGATATTTCGAACACTTTACAGCGTTCAAGGTCACGGGTGGACTAAGATGTCTCACGTCCAACAAATTATCGTTATTACAGATATACCTACCCGCTACAGAATTAGTTATTAAATTTTGCCTCACATTTTGATACAAATTTATTGTTAGTACAAAAAGAAAATGATTCGATATGAATAAATTATTTATGGGATATATGTTCTGGGCAAATCTTGTAACTGAATTTTAAATACTTTAGCAAAAGAATTTCGATGTTTCACATCTGCCAGGCGTCTTGAGCGACGGCTCACTTTTTAGGGTTCCATACTCAAAGAGTAAAAACAGGACCCTATTACTGAGACTTCGCTGTCCGTCCGTCCGTCTGTCACCAGGCTGTATCTCAAAAACAGTGATAGCTAGACAGTTGAAATTTTCACTAATGATGTATTTCTATTGCCGCTAACAACTAATACTAAAAATAAAATAAATATTTAAGGGGGGGCTCCCATACAACAAAATTGATTTTTTTGCTCAATATCGATAATGGCAATAGGGTGGCACTTGTTTACCTAGTCAATGGTACGGAACCCTTCGTGCGCGAGTCCGACTCGCACTTGGCCGATTTTTTTATGCAATACACCAATTAATCTTGTTTTCTGCAATATATTACAGAACAAATACAACAATGGACCAGGTTTCTCCACACTTGATATACAATTGGAGAAGGAGGTAACAAAAATATCATACCCCAATAATCCTCAGGAAGATGTTACTGTCACATGCAAAGATGGCACTACATATCGGGCAAAGAATGTCATTGTCACCGTCTCCCTAGGAGTTCTTAAAGAAAGGTAATTCTTTTTTAAACAATTTCGGAATGGATCAGCAACGGAAGCTTCATAATTGAAATGGTAACAAATTTAAGTAAATTTTAACGCAAACGGGAGTGGAACTATTTATACAAAGAAAATTGATAAAATTTATATTCAAAATCAAGTCAAGTAATGGTTTATTTCAAACCATATAGGAGGCAATGAGTAGTTGTTCATTTCAGCCTCTTGGGGTGGGCTAATGTCAGCACATTGCTGCCAAGCTACGTTAGGGGCGACAGAGCGGCGGTGCGCGGCTCCATAACTCACCGTAGCACGTCGCCTTAGACTTTGGGCCGACTACCAGTACAGAGTTTCTTGTCCTCCGTGATCGGCCCAAATTCATTTCAGCCTAAAGATGACTTAGGCATATAATATGCATAACAAGAGAAAGAACACTTAATAAAATCCTATGCCAATATATCTGACCATCGTGGTATATACAGTAGGTCAATTTTGCTCCTCATAGTGGAGGAGGTCCAAGCCCAACATCATCATCATCATCATCTTGCTCTTATCCCAATTACTTGGGGTCGACGCAATATGTCATCTGTTTTGACATATTGCAAAAAGTTTCGGCCATGACTTTTATGACCGGCCGCCTGCCTGACGTCAACCCTCCTTGGGAATGTAATCGTTGACCCAAATGGTACCAGATGGAGTTGGTCCGGGTCAATCTAGGGCTCTTAGTCGTCTTTTACGACACCCACGAGCAAAGCAAGGGTTGGTAGTACTCGAAGCCGCTGCCACACAGCAAGGTCCAAGCCCAACAATCGGTTTTATATTGGCTGAAATAGTGAAAGTGGTGAATTAAACTCTTTTGCCGTCACCACAGGGATTTTTTGGTTTGCTTGTATTCAATTCTGCCCACTTTTATGGCTGTATAGCCACAACGACTCTAATTTTGCCCTATCCTTCGGGCCAACGGAATGGTATGGGAATCGCCGTATACACTTCCAATTATTAAGTTAACTACCGGCTCTATTGCCTTGCCCTCGGTATCTCTCACTTTTTTTGTCATATGCTGTAGTCTAGACATACCCTGCCCAACGTATTCCGTATTCCCTCAACTTTGCCATTGGTCGAAGCTGATTCCTTGACATCCGTGGCTGGCCGGGGGCCTTGGTAACCGCCCTTTGGGTTAACTTTTCGGATGTTATGTCTCGGTATGAGTGTCACATTTAATCTTAAATCTGACCAACCGTAGTCTCAGTTAAGGCCCAGCCTTAAAATTACCTGCACACTAGCAAATTTTTAAGTTTAAAAAAAGAAATAATTAAATTATTACTTATTTAAGAATATAATTATTTATAGGAGTTGTCAATCTATTCCTACTTACCCGACGTGTATTATGACTAGGTTGAAGTATTACTACTAAAAATTATAAACATATTTTTAGCCAAGCAACGCTATTCTCGCCATCCTTGCCACAGTCAAAAATTTCCGCCATAGACAATATTTCAATAGGAGTAATAGGTAAAATTCAATTGTTATTCCCTTATCCTTGGCTTGGGAATAATGAAAGTGATGCCTACAACTTCCTATGGAAAGGGGAGGACAAAAAGGGATTGGAGGGTGATTGGATCACGAATATCATAGGTGTAACTCGGCCTAAGAGTCTTAGAACGATATTGACAATATGGACTTTTGGTGAAACTACCAAATTGGTTAGTATTTTGGTAGGAATTACAACTGTTTTGGGAATACTACTATTTCGGTAATAACATGATAATTTTGGTAACATTGTTTCATTATTTCTGGGTTGCTACACTGGAAAATAAAATAACATACACATAGTCTCAATTCGTATGGTGCTACTTATGGTTGGAATGCAAAATACATTTAACGGCCGACAATCATTTGGATTAACAGATAATGTATCGAAATTTGTTTAGGCGCTAATAGTTCTCGCTGGGCTGGCCACGGATGACAAAAAACTCGGTACCGGTGGTCGGCGCAATGGCGAAAGAGAGACATTACGGTGGATTATGGGGCCACGCGCCGTCCCTTCGTCGCCCTGGACGGAGTGGACATGGGAATGTTCAAGATATATATACATCTTACTTTAACTTAGTCGGTTTAGGGCATTAAAGTACTCTAAAGCTATATAATCTCTCACTAAAGATATATAATTAATGGCTTGCTTAAAAGTTCAGAGATAGGATGTAGCTTACGGGGTCCTCCTGTCGCCCCCAAACAACTCGGAAGAGGCAAAAGCCCAAAATAGTTTGAGAAACGCTGTATTAAATGCCATATAAATTGTTTTAGACACACCACACTATTCTCGCCATCTTTACCATCAAATAAAATCGATTCTATCAATCAAATATCCATTGGAGCCGTTGGAAAAACAATTTTTATTTTCGACCACGCCGGGTGGGCCTCTGTTGAGGATTTCGGCTTCCTTTGGAACACAGAGGACAGGGAAAAGTGGCTTTAGAGGATGGATCGCTGGTTTTTCAGCGTATATGGCCTTTCTGTACCTATGGGTTTAAGTACGTCGTTGACATTGTGGACTATAGGAGATAGTACTAAATTTGTTAGTAAGACTCAATATCATTCATTAGTTCATGGAAATTTACGTTTATTGCACTTATGCACTCCGCCAAAGGAGGCTAGCACTGTAATGTTCGACGGGCGGCTTGGTAATGCCATTTGATCGGCTATGGTTTTGATTATTTTAATTGCACATATACAATGAAAACATCATCAAGACAAATCCAATAACGTATTATTTATAAAAAATCTATCGAGTCTTTGAGTAGTTACAAGCACATTTTTGCGTTTTGGTTGTTCTGTTAGAAGCATAAAAAGATCATAAGAGACTGGTTAAATATTACACACACACAGTTAAAGTAGTGATACCAGCAATCCACTCCAAGGTAGGCGCAAGAGGCACTGTTGTGGGTCCCGTCAAACGGGATTCATTGAGTATAATCCAGAAAAAGTTTGAGAAACACTGTATTAAATATTATATACATTGTTTTAGCCACACAAAGTTATTCTCGCCATATTTACCATCGAATAAAATTGATTCTATTAATCAAATATCCTTTGGAGTTGTTGGAAAAATTATTTTAACATTCCACAACGCTTGGTGGGGCTCTCTTGAAGACCACAGCTTCCTTTGGAGGAGAGAGGACAAAGAAAAATTGGCTATGGAAGATCGCTGGTTTTACAGTATAGCTGGCTTTTCAGTACCTATGGGTTTTAAAAAATCGTTGACCCTATGGACTATGGGAGATAGTGCTAAATTGGTTAGTATATTTCCATCCATTAGAGGTTCCCCTTCGGATATAGGATTCGCTAAATATAGTACTATGCTTAAGAGGCGGGTTGGCGAATGCAGTTGGTGTTTCAAATTTCCCACGAAGGTGGTTCTGCCCAATTGCTTGGTGCTCGCTTCGCTGATTTTTAAGACTCCTGCGGGCAAGTAGCTCTTTCGTTCTTTTCTATTTTTCTCAATTTTGTCTTCTTTACTCTTTTTATTATTAAATTACAATTCTTCTCTTCAATTAAACTTATTGAGAATCCTGAGCAATTTAAAAGCGTTTCTCATCACAGTCAATCATATAAACTCTGCCGCTGTTTATCATAGTGGGAAATAGTTTATATTTTATCATAAACATTAAGTACATATTCTAACAACAATATTGTCTATGGTGCATTTGACTGTGGCAATGGTATCACCTCATTATTATTGCACGATACGGGTATTTATTTATTTAATCTTCATGCACAAAAATTATTACATAGGCGGACTTAATGCTATAGGCATTATCTTCCAGTCAACCTTTGGGAGATGATGAGATATTATAGTAATCATCGTAATAATGATATATTTCTTTTAAACGTTCACACAGGTGATAGTGTAAGATTTTCCGTGTGTTGCGAGGAGGTATCCAGGGGGGTCATGGGGTCATGTCCTCCCTGAGCTAGATCTAAGTTGTTGATTTAAAAAAGAATGTAATTTTAATAGTCTCAATTTCTTAATTTAATTGAGTATATGCTGACGTATACTAATAAAATCTTTTTTCCATGGGGTCACGACCCCCTGGGATTGGTCTACGTCGGTGATTTAAAAAGTTATAATGTTAATATTTTCCATTTCTTAATAGTTATTTAATGAAATGTACGCACAGTTATTTAATTAAATATGCGTTCCACTACTGGGCTCGAGCCTCCCAATATGGAATTGGGAGGGAAACTGAGCTACTGTACCACGCCAGTCAGGCGGGTGGGTATAGGGCTTTATTTCAACTTTTCTTTCTCAGTTTGCATTGTTGTTATATGCACAAAATATGCCTTAGTCGGCTTTTACGACACCCACGCAAGAGAAGGATTGGTGAATTGTGTTCTTACTCCATCACCACAGGGAAAAAAGTTTAAAAAGCTGTAATTTTAATTTGCAGATATGGTACAATGTTTGTGCCGCCATTACCAGATAGTAAAGCGTCGATTATCGATAAAATGTCGATAGGTTTAGTCGATAAAATAGTGTTGCTGTTTCCTTATACTTGGTGGCAAAGGGAACCAGCTTTGATTGGATTTTTATGGAAGGAGAAAGACAGGTCTCAAGTGGATAAAAATGATGCATGGGTTACAAAGGTTTTTGGTGTCAGCAGTCCTTTAGGGTCCGAGAAAGCGTTAACTCTATGGACCAGTGGGTGTGTTGGTAAAATGGTAATTGATTTATTAATCATGTGTTTAATAATCGGAATAATAAAAAAGTGTGCGTGTACGTACGTAAGAAGTTATACTTCTTTGGCGTAACAAGATAAAAATATTTATAAAAATTTTGTCCTTCACGTTATCCTAAGTTTGTAGAAAAAACAACACTAATAATAATAGAAAGAAGGTACTTAATACATTGTTCAATTTTATTATAACGCATTATCTAGTTGACATTTGTAAAGATGTGCGCGCGTATCGTAAAAAATGTTGACTAGCTAACTTCAGCGTGTCCGTTTTTCCGTCCGGTTGACCACTGACGTCAAGTCACCCTGCTCCGGTGGTCGGCCCAACGGCGAAGGCAACGTATCACTCGTGCTTACGCCCCTCTGTAGCCCCGGATGAAGTGGTGCGAGGAATGCGCCGACCGTAACCCACTCCCCAAAGAAAAAAGGTGTCTGTTTTACGTGACGATGTGCGCGCATCATGAAAAATGCTGACTAGATAAATCTAGGGTGTATGTTTTTCGTGATGGTGTGCGCCTGCATCGTAAAAATGTTAGCTAGCTAACTTCAAGGTGTCGTTTTATGTGACGGCGTGCACGCTTCGTGAAAAATATTGATGACTATCTAACTTCGGGGTGTCGCATTTTTGTGACGGTATGCGTACATAAGTACATACATACTTTTTTATTTTTCTGATCTAGATATGTTCTGTGATACTAATCCCACTTCTGATATGGTGTATCTTGTTTCACGATTTAACATTTCAATGTAAGGTGCTTAAATGCTCATTTTCACCAACGAGTCCGGCAGTGGAATGTATATTAGTTGAGCTAAAATTCATTAAAATCTCCGTTACTTAATGTTTATTTAGTTAAGTGACATCACTTAGAATTTAGGAGTCGTTGGTGAAAACAAGCATAAGTATTTAAACTATTTGCATGCCTAATGCACCTGTTGGTGATATCAATTTGATTTCTATGCATGATAATCATGGATCATACAAAAGTTAATTTTTATGTATAATATATTATTCACTTAATGATACCTTATTTTAATTATTTACAAAAAGAAAGTTTGTTTGTCTGTTCTTATCTCGGTAACCATTTACCCAGTAACTGGCTTAATTACTGGGCTTAATTCATCATTCTAAGTTCCAATTCGATTGGAATGGATTTGCGATGGATTTGATTCGAGTTAACCCAACAGATAGGGCTTTCTGTCTCGCATATGGCAATCATAATGATTATTAATTTTTACGCCACTATTACACATTGTAAATAAAACTATTATTGCGGATTTTATCGCGTTTCTATTTTATTTATGATTGCCCGACGTTTCAAACAATTTACAGCGTTCAAATATATTTAATTAAATAACTTTATTAGAAAATATTGAAATTATTCTTGTTTAAATCAGTGGCTGTCAAAAAGTCGACTCAAGGAGGTCATGACCCCTATGACCCCTCTCTGGATCCGCCTTTGTATGCGCATATGAATCGTACATTTACTATTCAAACGAATTTTTGTGTACATATAGATCAGAAGTCTTATTTGAAAGAAAGAAAGAAAGAAAAATAATTTATTTCTCCTTTACGGGAGGAACACGTACAATAGCATAGAATAAAAATACAATAACATAAAAAACAATAGATAATAAAAGAGAATACACAGTGAAAATATGATTAGAGTCCCCTTCGCAAAAGAGGAAAAGGATCGCTGCTCAGCATACTGTTGAGGTATCCACTCGGTAAAATGAATACCACAACGCTGTTATTCTGCAGCGTCCTGCAACGATCGTCAGCGATGTCCAAGCAGCAGAGTATAGAAGATACTGTCAAAACATGGTTATCCCTTTGCAAATAATAATTTATATATTATAATTAATAATAATTATTTATTTAAGAACATTCTCTAATCTGGATGGATAGAAAAGCTGATTCAGCTTATCTATAGTAAAGCGAACGTAGCCGCGGGCACAACTAACATTTTATACATAATTAAAACAAGAGAAAGAGTCTACAAAATATCAACATTTCTAATAATATTTTAGGTAGAAACATTACCAGATGAAGTCGTAAAAAGGAAAAGTATGGAACTGATAAGAAGGTTCTTAGGCAAGAACAGAACAATACCAGAACCAACAGCCATGTTGAGGTAAGTACGCTTTTAAAACAAAAAATTGTGTGAGTACTAAGTATGCGTGTCAGAAGTGAAACTTCTTTGGTTCCATATGTTTTTTATCAGTATTAAAAAAAAGGAAGAAAAAAAATATGTCGATCTTTCTCACTCGCTTGCTCCCTACTCTCGCCCCATGGCTGTGTTTCGAGCTATGTTCGCCCTTTCTCACTCTCTCTCTCAATCGCTCTCTCCCTCTTCTTCGACAAAAACTAAAAATTTACCCTCATGCGCGCAAAGAAGTTTCACTTCAATAAAAAGGAAAACCGATATGTTTTAAGACATTAAAATCTGCTCATATACGTCCCGACCCTGGGGTCGAGTCTCCTCCACAGTAGAAGGTGGGGGGAGGGATATCTAGTATACTATACCACGCTGGTTCGACGCGTTGGTACAAGCTTTTATTTCTAGTTTTTATTCTCTTACATAGATGTTGTAATTATAATCCCTTAGTCGTCTTTTACGACACCCAGGAGCAAGGGGATGGTGAATTTTATTCTTACTCCGTCACCTCGTGGTGGACTCGAGCCTCCTTCACAATGGGAATGAAATTGACGTACTGTACTAAGCTAGTCAGGCGGGTTGACATTGGGTTTTATTTGGAGTTTTCTTGCTCTTGCATAGATGTTATCTGCATATTATAATCCCTTAGTCGCTTTTTGCAACACCCATGGGCAAGAAAGGGGGTGGTGAATTGTATTCTTATTCCGTCACCACACAGAATAATAAGTCACTCATTCTCCAAGTGAATCCTTACTTGAATTTTATGACTAAAAAATGTAAGGTCCCTTAATTAATTCTTGTATTTTCCTGTGGCGACGAAATAAGAATAACAATACAATTCACCACTCCCTATCTTGCTCGTAGATGTCATAAAAGACGATTAAGGTATGTAATAACATCTGAGACGCGGTCGCCGCCTTCTGTGAGGCAGTAATCTCACGGAAGGAGGCTGCGGGTGGTGTGCGAGTAGAGCTCCTATTCGGCGACACGTTCCGCCGCCGGCGACTCGGGCGGCGCAGGCGCGTGTATCTGCGCCTAATGCCGCCCTAGCCGAGGCCGCGGGTGATCGGACCGGGGAATTGTCTGTCACGAGGCTGATCGCGCGACGGCGACCGACGTCCCAGGACGTCGAGAGTTGAGGTTACCCGAAAGGGTATTCCGTCGGACCGACCACTGATGACAAGTCACATCTGCTCCGGTGGTCTTCCCAACAACGAGGTGACGTGGGTACGGGTGGGTTATGGGCCCGCGCGCTGTCCTTTCATCGCCCCGGACGGACTGGACCGCGCGTGCGCTTACCATAGCCCACCCATAAAAAAAAATGTATGTAATAACATAACATCTACGCAACAGAAGGAGAACTAAACAAAACCCTATACTAACCTGTCTGACGAGTGTGATATAGCAAAATCAATTTCCTTCCTATTGTGGAGAAAGATCAAACCTAGTACTTGGGCGTATATAAGCCGAGATAAATTCTTGAAACAAAGCATCACACGGCAAACTGACATTTCCTGTTGTTACAGATCAAATTGGTTTTCGAACCCGTATACTCGCGGCAGCTATACATACGACAACGTACAAACGCCACTACATCCTAATGCGCGGTCCATACTCGCTGAACCACTGACGGATAACAGCGGAGCCCCGAGGGTACTCTTCGCTGGTGAGGCTACCAACAGCATTCACTTTTCAACAGTTCATGGAGCCGTGGAGACAGGATACAGGGAAGCATACAGACTTTTACCTAAAGGAAAACTGTAAAAGAGTCAAAATTGGTGATTGGACTTGGATGAATATTCAGAAACAAACCCTCCAAGTCCCTCATATTTAAATCCTTTACTATATAAGAATACTGTCCTTACAGGCGCTGTTTTGTACAAATCTCAAATAAAACAGTCATGAGAAGTGCCGACAGAAGTGCAAACTTAAAACTGTGAAAAAGTAGCTGTTATTTTTGGATATTCAATTTAATTGTTTGATCGTAAATTAAAGCTTTTACATTTATCTGGTGTTGACATATGTCTGTCATACATATAGTGATATATTGACATATCTACATATATATATATTGTTCTCGTTAACAAGTCACGTGTCAGATGTCGATGACGACTCATACGACATTTTCTACACATCCAAACCTGCCTATAGAAAGGTTTTACTTCAATAACCTAGTAAAACCAAGTAAAAATCTTTAAATGAATCGCAGAACAACTTTCTGGGTCCAATTAATCTAAACCTTTTTTCAATCTACCTAACCCCTTTAAAAGAAATCATCGAAATCAATCCAGCCGTTTCGGAGGAGTTTACTGAAATATATGTGTATATAAAAAAAATATTATATATATATAATATCCCTTCATATTGTCAGTTTTACACAACATAAATGAATTATTAATAATTCAACTAAGCTTAACCGATTATGTTTGATTAATAAAACTAAAATTGAATTAATATCCCAAGGCAACATTTTACCGGGATAGAAAGCATCCCATGTGCTAATTAGGAAATGATCTATGCATGCGCCAAATCTCATCAAAATCTGTTTAACGTTTTACGCGTGATCGAATGAGGAACGTCCTAAAAACTTTCACATATATAATTTTATCAACAGAATTCAACGGTATTTTTGTAATACCCTAGAAAATATATTTCAAATTCAAATGTCGTTAATTTCTTAACTTTACATTAAATAAAATAATAATAAATTAAATGTGGTGGACGTGATTATGTCATTTCGACTGACGATCTAATAGCCAGGAACCTCGACCAACACCTTAAGACGTTCTCATTACGTAGTTGGATTTTAAGACCCCCAGGACTGATACAGAAGACAGTGTTACTGCACATGGATGCGAGGAAGTTCCTCTCTTTCGAGATCTAAGTAGTTTGTTCCTTGTATTTACCGATGTTTGGTCGACATGTCTCTTATATTGTAAAATATTTTCTTTTTATTTAATATTTGAAAATGTATATTATATAAAATTATAGAAAAAAATAATGCGTGAGCTGCGGTAGAAAACTTGAGCAGACCACTAGCCATACTTTAGTGCCAACCCCTTCGCGAGATAAATACAACCTCCAATAATCAATTTTTGTTCTACTCGAAGGCTCTATATCTTAAAACACTGCCAATTATGTTTAAGTTTTATGTGTCCATGTCCATAGAAAATAAATAATTCTATACATATTTTTTACTTTAAGTTTCAGCATAAAAATAATACTAGTACAGTAAAAGTCCGGACAGTCCTGTCATTATAGTGATCGAGTAAAATTTCAATTCAACACTTCCTTTCTTTCTAGTCTAGGAAGAGACGATTAACATGTTGACTGCGGTCATATATCGCATACAATGTGGCTAGAAATACTACGATACGATGTTAGAACCACGTACGCCGTGTGCACGGCTGTTACACGCGTAAAAGTTAAACTGCATCTATTGTCAGTGGCGAGTAATAGAACATGGCCGTTATCTGGTTTGACATCATTACGCGGGGTAGAGAAAAGATGGCGCTTTATAACAATTTTTTGTATGTAACTATTAGCCGCATATAGCTTTCACAACTTTACCGGCACTATAGGTGAGAGCTGAGGGCTTTCAATCCGATGATTAAAAATAGCGACATTCATAGGGGGTCATGACCCCATATTTGAATTCGCTTAGAGAAATAGTTGTCCGTTTTATAATATTGAAGGCGAATTGTTTGAGAAATGTACTCATTTTATTATTCTTTTAGTTTTTTGTTGTGTTTATTAATTATATTTGTGTTTTGTCTCTTATTTAGTATAAAATATAAAAAAATAATTACAATGTAAATGAATTATAAGTACAGTAGAAACTCGATTAACCGGACTAATTGTTGTCGGTAGGTATTCGGATAATCGAATATATGAAAAACCTCCTTCAATTTTGTGCAAATATAGTATGTACATAATTTTATGCGTTTGTTAATAGACAAATATCCCGCGGTGGAAGCTACTAACTAAAAAAAATAATGAAACGCGTGGGGCAGCGATACTACGGGACATTCCATTTCAGACACGTTCATGCTTGCATAAATTCGATTTGTAGGTACAATATACAGGATGTGTCAGGTTATGGGGCAACTGGTCAAACGAGAGTTAGGCAATGGAGGTAGGAACCCATGAAAAAAATTTCAAGGAAAAATATCGATTCCTTAATGAATTAGAGACATGTAAACTTTTCAATTTTGTCATCGCTTTTTCGTCTAAATCTGATTGAAATGTATAAAGTCAATGATACTTAAGAGACTTACTTAACTACAAGACAAACTTCGCTTTAAATCAGCTGATCGTCCGATGACCGTTGGCGAGC
The DNA here is from genome assembly GCA_032191425.1 of Lymantria dispar. Taxonomy (NCBI): domain Eukaryota; kingdom Metazoa; phylum Arthropoda; class Insecta; order Lepidoptera; family Erebidae; genus Lymantria; species Lymantria dispar. Next base: position 3,114,668 of record CM063467.1, read on the forward strand.
CGCGTTTATACTTACGCTATCATTGAAGCGTTTGCGCTATTCTAGGTATGAATGAATGAAATTATACTGTCGAAGCTTTACATGTCTACATGTATCCTGTCTGTACATGCCTACATAATACTTAACATTTAAGGCATAGACTTTTAGACACACATTTTTGAAATCACTAACGTTTATATTATATTGTTTTTGTGTAATATACATTTTAATTACGATCTATGACCGTTAAACTACAACATACTCGAACAGTTGCCCCCATAACCTGATACACCCTGTATAGGTCGCTATTAATCGTGGTCCGGATAATCGAGTTTCTATGTACTATGTTTCTAGGTGTGATGGTGGAGTAAAAATACAAATCGACATCTTGTAACATCGTGTAAGTTATTAAGTTAATAACTAATTCTGTAGCAGGTAAAAATCTATGTAACAACGATGACTTGTTGTACGTGAGACAGCTTAGTCTGCTCGTGAACGCGAAAAAGCGTTCGAAACTTCGGGCAAAATCACAAACGAAATTACAAACGCCATAAAAGCTGTAAAAATAACAGTTTTATCTGTCTATGTTTTTAAACGAATCATGCAAAAGCTATTGGATAGAATTGAATGTAATTTTCGTCGTTGTTTTGTTGGAGATGTAATTAAAACGTGGTTATCTAACTTTCAAATATTTATACAATTTATATATGTTTTGTAATAAATATTTAATAAAAATCAATAAATAAAATATTTTCTTTTTCTTAGAACCTATAATGTTTATAAACACGTAGAGTATCAAGCCAAGTTCAAGTGTATAAGTTTAGACGAACTTTCTCCCTATGGTGGTGAAGGATCTGCTTACGGTAGCTATGAGGAGCGGCTCACTCCCTTCCCATCATTGTGGTAGGTGGAGTGATGGCTGCTCTAGTGGTTAACTCGTGATCTGGTACAGCCATTTAATTATATTAAATAACTATATTATATCGATGGCTCCTAAGTATAGCGAGTCTAACATTTTTAGGTATGTTAACTTTTTTGATGACCTTATTTATCAATCTCGGTTATAAAAAAATTAAAAATATCATTGCATAAAATCATTAAAGTTTTTTCACCTGTGGAAGCTCATTACACCCGCAAAGATACAAATCGTAAATATTTGAATGGATCCTTGTCGTTTCGTAAGATGTTTGACCTCTATAAAGAATGGTTTGATCCCGTTAACTATTTAAATGTCCAATGAATCAGGTCATTATCAATACAAAAACTTAAAAATCCTAGAACAAGAATTTAAAAAATGTAAACATTTTATCTTTGAGACGCTCCCGTGTAAAATTGGTATTTTTCAGATGACTCATTATTCGTAGGAGCCATCGATATTATGGTTTGAAGGGCAGCTATTAATAGGCACGTTGTATATAATTTTATTTCAATAAAACTAGTAAATGAATAAAAAAGAAGACAATCCCACGGAGTTTCTTCGGATCTTCTCAATGCGGTCGCGTTCCGATCCGGTAGTAATTTAAGGTAAAATGTATAAAAAATGACAATATGTAATGTAGGTGTCGTAAAAGACGACTAAGGGATGTAATATGCATATAACATTTACTTATGCAAGAGAAGGAAAACTCGAAATAAAACCCTATAACAACACGGCCGCGCGCGTGCGCTTACCATAGCCCACCCACAAAAAAAAAAAAAACACGTCCGACCAGCGTGGTATAGTAAGGTCAATTTTGTGGTGGAGGCCCGGACCCAACAGTGGGACTTAGGTAGGCTTGAGATGACGACAGCCATAATAATTATTATCATAATATTGAACTTGACTCCAATTCTCACACTATCTTTGGTCGGTTCTATATGTCTTCTATTCTGGCAGAGTTTTGGCGGCAACGAACAAATTATGTTGCAATGCATTTATATGGAAAACACCGTCCCCATTTTACCAACATACCACTCGATACCGCAGCGGGATTCATCCATTTTACCTGGAAACATTATAATCTTCAACTGGTACATTTTCAGCGATCATTTCTCCCACGTACGTGCAAGCTGTGGAATGAACTACCTGCTGCTGTGTTTCCCGAGTGCTATGACATGTCCTTCTTTAAACGAGGTTTAAGAAGAGCATTTGCTTCACGGTAGGTAACGGCTTAGCTATGTCCCTGTGTATTGCAGAGGTCCATGTGCGGCAGTATCACTTACCATCAGGTGTGCTGTTTGCTCGTTTGCCATCATCGGCAATATAAAAAAATCGGTTGTCTGTAAAGTCGGTTTACTGATGATAGTTGAACATGACAACGTCATAAGAAAATACTGATGGAATGGTTTCATTTTTCAAAAGAAAATTTTAATTTTATTTGTTTGATAGTTATTTTGTATGGATCAAGCCTTAAATGGAACGCCTCAGAGCGAGGTAACGCCGCATACGTCATGTTTTTTCGTGTGTGCAGCCGGCTCCATCGAATTATAAGACGTTGTCACGTCAAAAGTATATACATATCACCTTATATTATTATTCGGCCAAAGGCTGTTTTGTCTTTTGCGGTTATTACTCATAATGTTCATTCATTCATTCAAATAAAGGTCTCCTACTATACTCGTTCCAACCATTTATTTTACTTTTGACACATGCTTTAGGACGTAACTGTTTCATTATACGCAATTATTAACTTTGAAACGAGTGAACAGAGAAATATATAAACTGCCCAATAATATTTATATATCTTAATTATTACCCACTAAATACATTAATATGCCGTAAATAGCTCTATTCATAAAATTTAAGTGATAATTCATTTCCGTTATAAAAAAAGTTACGTTCTATCGCATCTAGTGACAGGATCAAAAGTATTCGGTGCAAACTAATGAATCGCAAATAATCGATTACACTTATTTGCAGTTAAGTCAGCTGACAACTGAGTTTTGAATTGTTGTAATAGACAACACGTTAAAATTGTATCAGGGAGATATAAAAATCTTCTCATCATACCTATAACATGAAATAAAACAACCAAAATATTTTAATATTATTTTATTATAACGAATCGTCGGATTCTTCATACGAACTCGAATCGTCGCTTGAATCATCTGCAGTGTTTATTATTAACTCTTGTGTAGGTATGTTGTCAAATTCAATTTCCCGATCCCAATCAGAGAATATTATATTTTTTGTCTTGTTGACGACACTCGCCCAGTTTTCAGGCGTCACACTAGCACATGCGTTTTTTAAAAGTTCAAGCATTTTATTTGCTGTGAAAGGAGGAGTTGTATTGTTTCTTGCGGCGTGTCCTTTGACTTGTGCCCAGATCATTTCAATTGGATTATATTGACAGTGGTACGTACGGAGGAATTCTGATTACAACATGCCCATATTCTGCTGCCATTTCGTCGATGACATATCGTTTTGGCTGCTTTTTACTTTTTAATATTTTAAGTAATTCTACTTTTAGTAGGGATTCGTCCACATCTTCCCCATTATCACGAAGCCAGTTTATAATCTCGTGTTTTTTGTTGGCCTGTGTTGGCATTTTATTAATTTGGCGAGAGTGATAGGGTGCAATAACAATAAATATTGTTGATGGCTCTTCAAGTGATTTAAGCATTTCTCTGAACCACTTTTCATACACGTCCGCATTCATCTCCTCATGATAGTCTCCTGTTTTTTTTTATTTGAACGCTAACAGAGCCTCTGGTACAAATCCCTTTGTAGTTCCCGCATGCCAAATGATGAGGCGTTCACCTTTCCCCATTGGCACTGCAGAAGTAGAAGCAGCAGTATCGTCAGTCCAACCTTTTGGTATGGAATGATTGGCATTGAGCCAAGTTTCATCTGTGAAAACGACATTCGACCAGTCTTCTATTTTCTTCGCTTGTCTTAAAAATTCACAGCGAGACAAGGCTATATCACGACGTTCCATTAAAATTTTTCTTTTGTCGGATTTCTTATACAAGAACCCGATTTGGTGCAGCACCTTTGACAAAGAAGATTTTTGACCACGAAACAAGCCACAATTTCGTAGAGACGCTACTAATTTTTTCAAAGTAGGAATCTCTTTGCTTGTGTAATAATTGTATAAATGACGACGAATAGCATCAGTATTAAAACTGTCAATTGCTGTCACTTTACGGGGCTGACATTTTTTCTTAGGCGTAGATAGCTTGTTCTGTTCAATACCACTACTACCATAGGCTTCTTTAGTGATTTTCGCCACCGTTGGAGCACTAATACCTAATGCTGCTGCAACACGGTCTCTAACTTGGGTTACTGGTATAAGGAATCCGCCATTGCGGCTTTCCTTTTCAAAAAATTCACGAAGCCGCAGCACTAACTCTCTGGATTGTCCTTTAAGCACCATACCTGTCGGCATTTTGCAAGTAAAATCTTACTGGGAGGAACGATACGCTCAACTCAATCAAAGTAAGAACAATAAAATCAATACGGTGGAATATAAATACTCAACACAGCGTATGAAAAATATGAAAGAGCACTCAGCGAACAGAAATGTGACTAGCACGGGAGTCTTGTTGCGAGTGACAGACAACACAACAAAATGGCGTCGCCGGCGCGCCGTTCAGTGTTGCCAATTCGGCTTAAAAAAAAAGGGGTAGGCTGGATGAGAAAATTAGTGATTTACTACCGCAGACGAGGGCGCCATTGTCTCTAAGTAAAGTTTGGAGCAGCGGAGCCCGCTTAATGGAAAAATGCTTCATAAAGTAGTTATTTTTTATTTTGCAAAGTACAAAGTAAAATATTTTGGGAGGACTGAATTAGTGGGTATGCAAAAATTAATGTGCCCAAATAACAAATATATTTACAGAAGTGAAGTTTTTAAATAATATGAAATATGTATTTAAGCAAAAATAAAATATCCGTGTTAAATCGATTAAAAGTTCTTCCTGACTAAAATCGATTATTACAAAACATAGTATCCGTAATACATTGGTACAACACTAATTGATCAGAATTCGACCTGCCAAAAGTAAAATAAATGGTTGGAACGAGTATAGATTGGGATAATGAGATAACCTATTCCGTGGGGTGACGGAGAACACAATTCACCGCGCACTCTCTTGTCGAAAATACGACTAAGGAATCAAATATGTGTATAACTTATATGTAAGAGAAGGACAGGCTCAGGACAGCTGGCAGATGTGAAACATCGAAATTATTTTATACAAGTATATATGCATAAAACTAATATGGATAAAGCATTAATAAAATAACGATTTTTTTCCAGAAAATGATTTTTATTCAATAAACATTTATTTTTATTAGTATACAGTGTTAAGGTTAGTAATTTATTTTGAGGTCACTAGATGGCGTTGTAAAAAAATCTAAAACAGGTTATGGTTTCGTTACACAAATGTACATATCCAAGCGTGGCGTTAACGCCACGCCAACGATCAGGTTCACCCTCGCCTATAGATCTTTCACAGCAGAAACTAGAAAAAACGCTTACAAGTTGAGAGCCCGAATCATAGAAGTGTCGAATTTCGCGCATGCGTAGTTCGCACACTAGCTGTCTCTCTTGCTCTTATGCAAAGGATACGATAAGAAATTTCTAAATCCTGGCGAATCTAATCAGAATATTCACTTATTTTGATCGAATTATTGCATTGTCATGGTCATTTGACGAGTTTGCAGTTTAATTAAAAATCGTTCGTTCAGAGGGGACAAAATGACGTTCAAAGATTCCTTTACATACATAGTTACATACAATTGAAACTAATAAAAAAAGCGTTAAAATATATAAGCGAACGTACCCATTCTACGTGACCCGTTTGCTACTGAGCGGGGTCCTTAAAATACTACGGTTAATCACAGGAGCGGGGGCGGGGGGGGGGCTAGACTCAGGTTTTTATCACGTAGTCGATTTTACTGAGAAAAATCTCGTATTTTTTTTTACCTATATTCGAATAATTATTCATAATATATCATTCACTAGTAATTTAAGTATGCATACAGTCCTATGCAATAAGGACGAGTATGAGCCACATTTTTTTTTAATTTTTGCCTGTGAATTGATTAAAAATCATAATCATTTACTACGTGAAAACTAAAGAGGGGCTTGGCATTTACTACGAGTGGTCACTGAGGCGAGGGAGGGGTCGAAAAATCTAAAAAAAATAGGTCACGTAGTATGGGTATGTTCCCTAATAGAGAAATAATAAACAGTATCTTGAACCTCTTTATCAGATTTAACGGCCTGTCTGCATGTTGTTCAGTTTAGGCAAGAGTCTGTATGCTTCCCTGTATCCAGTTTCAATAGCTCCGTGGACAGTTGCGAAATGATATCTATTAGTTGCTTCACCACCGAACAGTACCCTTGGAGTTCCGCTGTCGTCTATTAGGGGTTCCGCTAGAATGGTTCGCGCTTGAGGATGCATTTCTAAGTTGTCATATGTATAGCTGCCGCGAGTATATGGATTCGAATACCAATTTGATCTGTAAAGATATCGTCATCATTATCGTCTTCAGCTCGTGAATGTCCCATTACTGGGCTCAATTCTTGTTCAAATTATCTTGAGTTATATACGTCCCACTGTTGGGCTTAAACCTCCTCCACAATAGGAGAAAAATTGACTTTACAATATCATGCTGGTTATGAAGGTTGGTATAGGGTTTTGTATCGAGTTTTCCTTCTCTTGCATAGATGTTATATGCGTATTATATCCTTTTGTCGTCTTTTGTGACATCCACGTGAAAGATCTCCTTATACTTAAAATAATAACGTATAGAAGGTAAGTATGCGCACAAAAATGAAGCATATAAATTGGAGCCTACGCCGGAACCGTTTTGTAATGTACAAGGTCAATGTACTGCACGTATGTAGGTAACTCTTAAAAATAAATAGGTGATTATAACGGTTTGTGCATTCAAATAGCGTCACAACACATTTGAAAAACATAAAAAGTGTATTAACATTACTTTTAAAAGTATTTCGACAATTCATGATAATAAAAACAAAATTTTATTTCATAATTTATATAGTGGTGTGCGTGTGTACGTATGTCATCGCCTGCGCGCATGTAGTATTTTTGGCTTCATGTTTTTGATCGCTTAAGTACCGACACTATCCTTCTATACGTTATTATTCTAAGTCCTTATAATTATAATTGTATATATACGTTATATAAACAAAAAACTAGACGTATACCTATATATCTTTTCTCTATCGGTTTGCCTTCATTCCGACTCTACGATTGGATGGTAAATCTCAATCGAATTGGTATTTGCAAACTTTAAAATTATTTAATGTAGCAATATTATTGCTATTGAAGTGAAACTTCTTTGCGCGCATGAGGGTAAATTTTTTACGGATATAACGCAATTTAGCGTCACGAAGATGCGCCGTGTTTTTGTCGAAGAAGAGGGAGAGAGCGATTGAGATCGATTGCGAGAGAGTGAGAAAGGGCGAACATAGTACGAAGCATAGCCATGGGGGCGAGAGTAGGGAGCAAGCGAATGAGAAAGATCAAGAGTTTCTTTTTTTTAATACTGATAAAACACATCGAACCTTCACTTCTGACATGCGTACTTAGTATTCACGATATTTTTTGTTGTTTACTAGCAACTTATGTAATAGAAAATAGTTTACTCACTTCAACACGGTGATTGGTTCTGGTATACTTTTATTCTTCCCCATGAATCTTCTTATCAATTGCATGCTTTTTATTTTTACAACTTCATCTGGTAAAATTTCCACCTAAAATATCGGTAGAAATTGTTTTCAATTTTCAACTCTTGCAACATTAAAGTAAATGAATGGTTTTTACATATTGGCAGAAACGTGTAAATGTTGTATGGCACTTAAAAATTAAAATCATTCAATCATTCATTAGAATTTTATAGTGTTATTTTAATACAGAAGAGGAAGCAAATAACTACGGAAATGTTATTCATTACTTAGAGTCACTAGCTAGCTATATATCAATATATTTCTTGTTCTAACGAAATTTTCAAAGGAATTATAATTTAGTTGTCAGCACTCAATTGAATTATTAACCAACAATGATTATGAAAAAGCCGCTCAGAATGATCCTCGTGTGGTGATGGACTAAAAATACAATTTACTACATCCTATCTTATCCGTGGCTGTGCGGTCGATGGCCCTGTACGACGCACCGAGGTGGGCGGAGTCCCTAACCGTCTGTCAGAGCTCTCTTGTAGCGATCACAGAGAGCCATGCGGTTAGTCATGAAGAGGGAGAGCACATCGTCCTACCATCACTGCGATAGCGACGAGGATATGACGCAGCACATACTTGAGGAGTTTGCCGCGTAGGCAGAGCAGCACCGTGAACTCGTCGCAATCATCGGTGTCGACCTGACGCTGCTGAGCATCGCTAGAGAGATGCTCGACAGCGTCAGGAACTGGGACGCGGTTGCCGCCTTCTACGAGGCAGTCATCTCGCAGGAGGAGGCGACGGATAATGCACAGAAGAAACTGTTCTACGGCGACACGATCCACTGCCGGCGACTTGGGTGACGCATAATAAAAGAAAAAATTGAAGTAAAACCCTACACCAGTCCTGTGCGCTTTCTCTTGAATCTCGATTCCAATCCTAAATCCAATCGCAGCTCGAATTTGAGTAAATTAGGTACGCTTGAAAGCGCCACCAGCGCACGATTGGAATCAAATTAGGTGGTTTTTTTTAAACTAAATTAATTCGACTCTAGTCGATTAAGTCAAATATTTGCTACTCCCGATGTGATTTTGATGTAGTTTAAAATCGTTAATGTTGCACAATTTCAAGAAAGCGTCTTTGTAGTGATCGAGTTTGGTAACTTAATTTAAAGTAATAAAATACATTTGTTGAAAATAACAACGGCAAACGCGAATTCTCGATTTTGTTTAAAAGTACCAAATATAAGTTTGGTGAGATTGGAATTGAATCGAGTTCGAAATTAGAATTGATTTCAAGGGTAACCCCACTGATCATTATGCTGATATCGTTTACAACATTCACGGACAAGATAGTGATGAATTATATTCTTACTCTGTCACCACACGGAAAATATAACTGTCATATTTATCGATAAATTCCAACTACCCTCTGAACTAACACATTTTTCATCATCAACGCAGTCTACATACTTCTCACTGTTCGGCTCGGGCCTACTTTACAATGGGAGGGAATTTGACCTACTATACCATGATGGTCAGATAGGTTGGTATACGATTTCATTTCGGGTTTTCTTCTCTTGCACATATGTTATGTGCATATTCCTTAGTCGTCTTTTACGACATCCATGTGCAAGATAGAGAGTGGCGAATTGTATTCTTACTCCGTCACCACGGAAGACACATTTTTAAAATACCGAAAGTCTTAATTAAAATTGTATTTGGTTACCATTTTAGCTACATTTCCACTAGTCCATAAGGTTAAAGCATTCTCGGAACCAAACACGCAGGTAGCACCCAGGATCTTCGTGATCCATCCATCTTCTCTAGCTACATTGACTTTGTCTTTTTCCTTCCATATAAATGCAAAAAATTCCGACTCTTTCCTCCACCAAGTGTAGGGAAAGAACAGTATTATTTTACCTACAACTCCTATCGATATTGTATCGATAGCAATCGCTTTAACTTTTGGTAGAGGTGGCCAAAACATCGATTCGTATCTGCAATTTAAAAAAAAAAGACTAATTTAATGATATCTGATGTTTTACACAAGCACTACACATCTATACCAATAAATAAAATTGGAGTGTCTGTTTGTAATGTCAAAATAACAGGCTTTTTTCATGCTCACACGGTTATTTGCACAACACCTATGCCTAAAATAGCAATAAAAAATTTTTGTCTGTCTGTCTGTCTGTTTGTTCCGGGTAATCTTCAAAACGGCTGGACCGATTTCAAAAATTCTTTCACCAATGGGAAGCTATAATATCAGGGCGTAAACTAGGCTATATTTTATCCCGGTATTCCCACGGGAACGGGAACTACGCAGGTAAAACGACTATAACCTATAACCGAAACGAAGCGAGGGCGGGTTGCTAGTTGTAAATAAAACTACTTTTTACGGATTATATCGCGTTTGTATTTGATTTATTATTTACCTGACGTTTCGAACACTTTACAGCATTCATGGTCACTAAATCAAAAATTAAAAATAAGAATAAAAACCTCTCTTTAAGAACTCCAAGAGAAACAGTAACGATTACATTCTTTGCCAGATAACTGGAATCGTCTTCACATGTAATGACTACATATTCTTCTGGCTCCTTAGGGTACGATATCCTTGTCACTACCTTCTCATACTGTATATCCAAGTTTGGCAAACCAGAACTGTTCTTATACGGATTCTGTAAAATGAAGACTTTAGTTAGTTTAGTTTTTATCTTATATCTTTAAACGAGCAATTCTTGTGTGTGTATATCCTGTATATGACTGGTATGACTGGTAAAAGATTGTACATATTGAAGGAGGGTATTCAGTACTCGATTCTGATACCGAATATATAAAAAAAATTGGTACTTAAATTTTGAACTAATTATCTTATAAAAATATTTAGTTATGGACACATGGGATAGGTCAACGTACGTCAGCAATTGTAGGTACTAAACAGTTCGCGCATTGAACTAGTTACATTTTAGGTAAATATTCTACCTATGCGACTCGACCCAGTAGGTATTTTTTTTTCGTCGCGGGCCGCAGACAGAGGTCAACGTACGCTGGCAAACCTATTGTTGTGATTAGAAATAAATCACTTTATCTCAGGATTGGTAAGAGCTATGAATCTGCAAATAACTTTAGTGTTTTATGACATTATTCTTACACCTAGTTTAAGTAATTCTAGTAATAAATATCCAAAATCTTGACAACAGTGCTAACAAAATTGTTACTCGATATCGGTATCGGTGTATCGCCAGTAGGGTGACAATATTTTTGGAAGTCTTGTAACACTAATATTGTTGATGTTTACTATGTAGTTAATTAATATTATCTTCTTTTTACACTTTTATTAGTTACATGTGGCCATTATCTATCGTTTCCTTGAATATGTACAATCTTTTACCAATCATACTGTATATATATATATATTCAGGATCTCGGCAACGGCTCCAACGGTTTTAATGAAATTTGGCATACTAGAGGTTTCGGGGCCAAAATATCGATCTAACTAGATTTTATTCATAGAAAATGTTGTTTTGTCAGTGTTTTAGCTAATCAATATAATGACATAAAATTTTATTGATATTCTTTGAATAGGAATTCGAATTTCGTCGTCGTTGTCAAGAGTGACTAGCTCAGTTGGGAAGTTGTCCAGTTTTCTTTTCGTTTTGTTTTGGCATTCAAACAGCGTGGGTTCGAATTAATGTTCTGTTTAATGTCTGGTCTGCATTAATGTTCTCTTTTTAAACGGTTTTATTTAGCTTACCCCGTTTGTGTGTTTATTTTTTTCTATGTTGGGTCAAATTTAGTAATTGAAATTTCACCCTCTTCCTGTCAACCGATTGATCTGAAATTTGGTATACGCCTTTGGTTTTGGTGACAATACAATTATGTATAGTCAATATTTTTGTAAATTCAAGATGGCCGCCGTTTCAAAATGGCGGATAACCTATTTTTTTTTCAATCCCATCAATATGAGTATCAACTGAAAGGGCTTGGTAAGTCGAATATAATGCGCTATACAAATTCAAAATCGAAGATGGCCGCCGCTACAAAATGGCGGACAACCTATTTGTTTTTCAATCACGTTAATATGGGTATTAAATGAAAGGGCTTGACAAGTAGAATACAGTGCTCAATCAATATAAAAACTAAAAACTTGAAAATATAAAAGGAAGAAAAAAAATTTTTTAATTAAACGGTTTTATTGTAAAGAAACGGTAAAAATAAAATCGTGGGGCACGTCAAATATCTACAATCGTCGATTAAAATGTTAGTTTTGTAGTGTCCCACGATTTTATTTTTACTGTTTCTTTACAATAAAACCGTTTAATTTAAAAATTATTTTTTTCCTTTTGTTATTGTAAATTTTGATATTTTTTTAATTATTTCATTTTTATTTTAATAAATTCGGCAAAATACAACAAAAATATAACGAGCAAAGCTCGGTCAACCAGATATTGATGTCAATTATACTTAGAGTTGCCAACAATTCTTCGACGAAATATAATATTTTTCAAAATAAGCTATAAAATAATAGTACACTTCTAAAAAATATATTATTTGATGCAAATAATTTTAGCTGGGAATTTACACATAGCAAATACACAAGCATTTTATTTAAATTGTTTAAGTTATTATCTGCTTTATCCCGAGTTGCTATAGTGGATATCTACATTTATACTAATGATTTCTGATGTTTACGCGAGTATTTTACATTTTAAATAAAACTACTTTACGGATTTTATCGCTTTTGTATTTGATTTTTGATTACCCGACGTTTCGAACACTTTACAGTGTTCAGGGTCACGGGTGGACTAAGAAGTCTCACGTCCAACAAGTCATCGTTACTGCAGAAAATTTATGCAATTACTGCAAAAAAATCAAGTTTGTTGTAAACTTGATTTTTTTTACTCGATATCGATAATGGCAATAGGGAGGCACTTGTTTACCTAGTCAATGGTACGGAACCCTTCGTGCGCAAGTCCGACTCGCACTTTGCCGGTTTTTTAATGTACTCACCAATAAAATTTCAAAAAGAGTTTTATATCCATTTTTACGCCAGCTCAAATATAAATTGCCCTCCAGATCTTCGAACTGATTCTGGACGGTGATATCATTCCAGGTGTTAGAAGCATTATCGTTATTGATCAATAATTCCATAAACATCAGGAACTGGTTCACGAAATCATGATCTTTGAAGACTTTCGGATATTTTATTCTCATATATTGTTTTATTCTAAAAGAAAACATTTAAAAATCTATACAATTTATACAAATAAATAAAACTGAAGTGTCTGTTTGTAATCCGCCTAAATATAGCCTATGTTACTTCCTGATATTATAGCTTTCCATTGGTGAAAGAATTTTTGAAATCGGTCCAGCCGTTTTGAAGATTACCCGGAACCAACAGACAGACTGACAGACAAAAAAAAATATAAAGTGTATTTTAGGCATATGTATAGTGCACATAACCGTGTGAGCATGAAAAAAGCCTATTATTTTGACATTACAAACACACACTCCAATTTTATTTATTGGTATAGATTATGAATCATTGGCTTTATACATTTCAATCAGATTTACACGAAAAAGCGATGACAAAATTTAAAACTTAACATGTCTCTAATTCATTAAAGAATTGATATTTTTATTTCAAATTTTTGTCATGTGTTCCTACCACCATTGCCGAACTCCCATTTGACCAATTACCCCATAACCTGATACATTCTGTATAATAACTTACTCTCTTTTTAAGAACTGTCCCAAAGGTTCAGAGTGTGAAGGATGTTCATTCCTTTTAATTTCAGCAAATTCCACCAAATCATTTACGATATGATTATTACTATTCGAGCCATCTGATCTAAAGGCTTGGAAGAAACGGTTCTGTGGTTCTATTCTTACGCCATTTTGGATAGCCAGGTCATAGACACTATTTAAATGGTCGCCATGTATCCTGAAACGTTATAAGATTTAAATAAAATCATCGTAATTTCAGCTCATAAATGTCCCACTGTTGGTTTCAAGACTCCTACACAATTGGTGGGCAATTTATCTAATATAACCACACTGGTCAGACGGTTTGTTACAGTGATATATGTGCCGCCCTAGCCGAGGCCGCGGGTGATCAGACCGGGGAAATTAGTTCGTCAACCGCAGAGAGGCTAACCGTGCGACGGCGACCGACGTCCCGGGATAGGGTCGTCGGTGAGGGTACCCGAAAGGATATTCCGTCGGGCCGACCACTGACGACAAGTCACCTCTGCTCCGGTAGTCGGCCCAACAACGAGGTGACGTGGGTACGGGTGGGTTATGGGCCCGCGCGCCGTCCTTCCCTCGCCCCGGACGGAATGGACCGCGTGTGCGCTTTGTATAGCCCACCCATAAAAAAAAACAGATATATGTAATTTCAAGTTTTCCTTCTCTCGCATAAGATGTTATCTGCAATCAGTGGCGGCTGGTGGGTCAACAAAGTGGTGGTGCACTTTATTTGCTCACTAAGTATTAAGATCAGAAATTGCAATGGAACAACAATTTATAAAAAGAAAAACATTTTTTATTATTATCAAACTCATTACATTTCGTAGGCATACATACTTAGAATAATAACGTATAGAAGGATAGTGTCAATACTTCGAACGTTTGAATTTTGAATCTAAAAATACTAATGGCGCGCAGGCGATTACACACGTACACACGCACACCACTATACAAATTATGAAATCAAATTTAGTTTTTATTAACATAAATCGTCGAAATACTTTTAAAAGTAACGTTAAAAACCTTTTTAAGTTTTTCAAATGTGTTGTGACACCATTTGAATGCACAAACCGTCATAATTATCAATTTATTTTTTAAGAGTTGCGTACGTACGTGCAGTACAATGACTTGTACATTACGGAACGGTTCCGGCGTAAGCTCCATTAGGCTCCAATTGAAATGCCTCACTTTTTGAGCGTGAACTTACCTTCTATACGTTATTATTCTAAGCATACATAGAAACATGTGATTTTATTTGGTTTTCATACTTAAAAAAATATTTATACAAGAGTGCAAATCAAAAAATATTTTGATTTGAACTCTTTTATTAAATTTAACGAGGGCCTTGGCCGTCCCGCCAATTACGGGTTGAGAGTCCTCAGCGCTCACCCACCAGTCCGGGTAAAGTTGTCACAGCCATCTGAGGCTAACAACTAAGTCACACACAAAAAAAAAAGGTCCCGCCAATTTTATATCAACTTTATTTTGAAAAGTTTTATCATGCTAGGCTCCTTTACACTCACACCACACACGGTACACGAAGTATAGAATAGAACTAAGACCAAAATAAAAAAACAATTACTTAATGTAAACAAACAATATTTAACGCGTCACAGGATACATCGTAACTGTATCTACCTACGTCGCCGCCGCCGCGCCGCCAGGCAAATTTCGTCGAAACTCGAGTGCTCTCGGTAATGTTCGGTTCGCCCGTGCGCCGCTCGAGCAGACTCATTTTTCGGTATATTTCTATAAACTACCTTCTGTCTCACGCGCCGGGCGTTTTAACTCATAACTAATACAAGTTGTATTAGCAGGCCCCGTGCGCTCGCCTCAGCGCACTAGTTTTTTTTTATAGCGAAAATAAGTTTTAATAGTTTAGTAAAGCGTTTAAATTGTTTCGTCTTAATTTGAAATTATATTCGTTATATGTTTTGTTTAAATAATAATAATATTTATTATATTATTTATATGTAATTGCAACTAAGTACTCGCACATTTTTGTGACAATTTATACAAATTGTAAATGTAGAAAACGAAATATATAATAGTAAAATATTTATATATAGTAATTTAAAATATAAAGATGAACTAACATTGTAATTATTAAATCTTTTGATTTGGTGGTTCAGCGCACGAGCGCACTTAAGGTACAGCCGCCACTGTCTGCAATAACCCCTTAGTGGTCTTTTACGACCTCCACAGACTAGAGAGTAGTGAATTGTATTCTTACTCCGTCACTACACGGTATTCATTTCAAATTTAAATTTTTCAAATCGATTATTAATCGATTTTTTATTACTCGAAATTCGATCGAAATTAATCGATTATTCCTTGACAGATTTCCTAAAAAAAAAGGTCATCACGATTGTTTTATACTATTAGAAAATAAAGCTCACATTTCCTAAAAAAAATGGTCATCATAGTCCTGTTGGGGGAAAAAATCGATTATTTATTTTTAATTAATCGATTATAAAATAATCGATTTATTTTAAAGAACAAAAACGATTATTTAAAAAATCGGTTATTTTCCTCCAAGTCACTTCCCTATTATAAACCCCGCGGGGGCACTTACATATTGTCATTTTTTTACATTTCACCTTAAATCACTACCGGATCGATCGAATCAATGAATAATCGATTATTTTTTTGTAATAATCGATTATCAAAATAATAATAAAATAAATTATTTTATGTTAAAATTAAACGATCATTTCGCTGCCAGATTTCCTAAAAAAAATGTCATCACGATACTGCGTGCAGTGTACCTATACTACATTAGAAAATAAAGCTCACATTTCCTAAAATAAAAAAGGTCATCATAATGCTGTTGGGAGAAAAATAGATTATTTTATAATCGATTATTTATTTTAAATTAATAGATTTTTTTTAAAGAACAAAAAATCGATCATTTAATAATCGATTATTTTCCCTCCAAGTCACATCCCTAGCCGAAGCGTGCGACTTGTGACGCATCTATATCTAATTTAAATAAATACAGTGATGGATTTACGTCTAGGCCCGGGCCTAAGGCGGCATGATTTAAGGGGCGGCAAAATTTTCGAAATGCCTAAATTTCAGAGACAAAAAAAACTAGGGCGATGCGATAAATAGGGCCTAGAGCGGCATTAAACCTAAATCCGTCACGGAGTTAATAATATTTGAAAATAAATATTAATTTATCAAAAAACTTGTAATTTTGCAATTAACACCTCGTTGTAAATAAAACTACTTTACGGCATTTATTGCGTTTGTATCTGATTTATGATTGCCCGACATTTTGAACACTTTATAGCATTCATGGCCACGGGCGGACAGTTGTACTTACTCTTGAATCTCGATTCCAATCCTAAATCCAATCGCAGCTCGAATTTGGGCAATTTCGTACTCTTGAAAGCGACACCAGCGCACGATTGGAATCGAATTCGGTGCATTTTTTTTTAAACTAAATGAATTCGATTCTATTCGATTAAGTCAAATATTTACTACTCCCGACGTGATTTTGACGTATACACTAGAGTTTAAAATCGTGAATGTTTCACGATTTCAAGTAGGTAAGCCTCTTTGTGGTGATCGACTTCGATAACGCTTAATTAAAAATTAATTTAAAGTAAGAAAATACGGGAAATTTGAAAATAACAACGGCAAACGCGAAGAATTCATTCTCGATATTGTTTAAGAGTACCAAATATAAGTTTGGTGGGATTGGAATTGTATCGGATTCTAAATTAGGATTGATTTCAAGAGGCCCACTGGTCCGCCCGTGACCATCCAAATCAAATACAAACGTGATAAAAGCCGTTGTTTTATTTACAATGACTAATACTGCGTAAACATCAGAAATCATTATGTAACTCCTTTATATTATACAAAATAATGATAATTCATTGATAATAATTGTTTTTTTTTTTTTTCATTTTTTACTTCTTGATTGTATTTCTCTTATTGTAAATCATTAGTTTTCTTTTTTTTTTTGTTTTGTAAATTAATATTTATTCTTTGGTAGTAACGCTACCGCCCTACGCAGTGGCGGACTAAGCCGGTCAGAGGCCCAGGGCGGCGGCACAGCTTTACAAGCTTTTTAATCAGTTCATATTTGTATGTATAAAAAGTGTTTATGTCTATTTCGTTAAAACCTGGCAAGTGAAATTTAAATGAGACTTAAATTATTTAGGCTAAATAAACATTACATACAATATACCTACAATATGGAATAGATCCATACGGGTGAGGAAAATAAAATACGAATCGACCGACAAAAAAAAAATAGATATATTAAAAAGATAGTTTTTTTTTTAATTTTTGTAGCGTGTTATACCTGTGTGTTTTCGTGCCTTCAATTTACTGAACTCCTCAATAACTTCTGTGAAATCGATTTCTTTTGAAATTTTTCATTCTATTGAAAGCAGGGCTAGATTAACCAGTCGCACTTGACCCATTGTAGATCGAAGATAATTTTTAATTAGTTTAACCCAACGACCAAAAATCGTATTTTTTTTCATCATTTTTAGGGTTCCGTATTCAAAGAGTAAAAACGGGACCCTATTACTGACTTCGCTGTCTGTCACCAGGCTGTATCTTAAGAACCGCGATAGCTAGACAGTTGAAATTTTCACAAATTATGTATTTCTGTTGGGGAGCGTCCATAAATTACGTGAGGTGTTTTTTTTAATTTTCTGTACCTACCTCCTCCCCTGGTGAGATGTCGTGAGATTTTATTCAACCCCCTCCCCCATCCCCAATCTCACGTGAGATTTTTCAAAATGTGGGTTTCTTACGTAATAGTGAATTATCTATGGTATAACGTTGAAGTATGAATGAAATTATTTTCTTTCGACCGAATTAGTGAATGATCTTAATCGTATTACGATTACGCTTAAGATTAAATCTTAACCATATACAATCTGGATTAAATGGACCAAAATAGTATAGTTTTTTTTTTGTTTCAATCAGAAAAAAAATTGCGTGATATTTGCCGAGACCCCCCTCTCTCCAACGTAAGATTAGATGAGATTTGACTCGACCAACTTCCAACCCCCCAACACCCCCCCCCCCCCCCTTAAACATCTCACGTATTTTATGAACGCCCCCTTGCCGCTATAACAACAAATACTAAAAATAAAATAAATATTAAGGGGGGCTCCCATACAAAAAACACTTTTGTGCCTATTTTTTTATAGATAATGGTACGAAACCCTTCGTGCGCGACTCCGACTCGCACTTAGCCGGTTTTAAGGCAAATTCTCATAATTAGAAAACGAGCGAGAATTTTGAAATGAGACATATGGTTTCCCATACTCTCTCTATTTTTTTTTCATGATTTTTTTTTCTCGTAGAACGCCGAATAACTCTTTTTTTCAACCATGAGTGCACTAAATAGTTGTAGTTGAACGATGAATTTTTTAAATTTGTAAAAATCGATATTTTTACCCCAAAATGGCAATTTTCACCCCTTAAGTGGTGGGCGAAATTTCACGTTTCGCGTAAAATAGAAAAAATCGGATCTTCACGATGATTGGTATTCGGGGTTTTTAGGTCACTGATTACGATTCTGCCATTAAAATTTGAATATTCAAGATGGCGGATCCAATATGGCTAAACAAAAATCAAAAAACTTATTTGAATCGGGTGAAATTGGGCACTCGGGGATTTTCGAGGTAGCTGAGTATGAAACTGCACCCAAGATTTGTAAGTACCAGATGGAGGCGGATCCAAATCTTATTAGAATAGAATGAAATTGAGCATTCAGGGGTTTTCGAGGTCGGCAATTACGATACTGCCCTCAAAAATGTCTTCGATTTTTCGTGGTTTTTTTGTTTAAAAGCAGCCATTTTTTTTTGTAGTGAAAAAATCGCAATTTCAACGCCAGATTCTGAAAGAGCATACTGTAAAGTACGGGCGACCATATTTTTCATTTCAAAATTCTCGTTTTTTGATGATGAGAATTTGCCTTAAAAATGATGAAAAAAAATACGATTCTCGGTCGTTAATGGGTTAAGTTTCGAAAAACTCCTCTCGCGCGATGCTACCGAGATACAAATGGTTACATACAAATATAAGCAATGTAGTGAATGTAAATGTAGGCATACAGGGGTGAATTATTTCACTTCATTCATTCAAGGATTCCTGTGGAAGATCCCGCTACAAAGACGGGAATTCACCCAACGTATTAGATGCGTTCAGTAAAGTTAAAAAAATATTAGTACCGCATAAAAAGTCTAGATGGCTGTAGTGTTTTGATCTTGATGAAGTTATGGTACTAAGCACATTTTTAAAGTATTATTTATGACTTGATCAGGGGAACGCGGAGGCATTTGGGGGCCGCCCAAGACCGGAGGCCCGAGGCGGTCCGCCCCTTCCGCCCCCCGGTTAGTCCGCCACTGGCCCTACGCATATTGTGATCACATCGAGTAGGATACAATCTAACGAATGTCACTTTACCAATTATTATATGTAAGTTTTCTTTGTGGATTGTTATCCAGTTTTGTGACACAAAATAAGAAAAAATAAAAAAAAAATCAATTTATAAAAGTTATAGGTATGCAATTTTTCATCAGTTTTCTTAAAATTATCGTACATAATCCGACTTATACAGACAAACAATTCTTTCACTTAAAAAATAAACTGCGAACACTAATAAAACAGACTTCAGACAATCATAACGTATCACGGAAGTTCTTATCTAGTATTTAATTGATTATAACTTAAGTGCATTGAGAAAATGTCGAATAAATATTTAAAAATATATTGTATTTTACACGTGAATTATTTATTATTGTAAAGATGTCAACCAGATGCCAGCCCGCATATTTACGTGATAAAGTTTGTGTCGTAAAATACGACTAAAGGATATGTATTAGAATAATAACGTATAGAAGGATAGTGTCGGTACTTAAGCGATCAAAAACGTGAAGCCAAAAATACTACATACGTGCAAGCGATTACACACGTACACACGTACACCACTATACAATAGAGCAGTACCTTGTACAATGCGGAACGGTCCGGCGTGGGTCTCCAATAGGCTCCAATTAAAATTAGCCGGAGCCGTGGGACCTGGAGGCAGAAATGCTCGCCGGTTTGTATCAGCGGGTGTCGGGGGTGCGAGTGGAGGACGGTATGTCTCTTTGAAAGAGCTTAGCGCCTGGCACGTCGACGCCCGCCGAGACGTCATTGCCCGTTGGGCAGTCCGGCTGGAGAGGCTTCGATTCCGTGTGCGGACCGTCGAGGCCTTCCAGCCGGTGCTGATACAGTAATTAGAGCGGTGGCACGGGATGCTCTCCTTCCAACTGGTGCAGGTTTTGACGGGGCACGGTAGCTTCACCAAATATTTGCACACGTCGTTAGGAGGGAGAGTACACCGACCTGCCACCACTGCGATTGAAACGGCGCAGCATACGCTCGAGGTTTGTGCCGCTTGGGCAGAGCAGTGTCGTGAACTCGTCGCAATCAGCTGGGATGCGGTCGCATCCTTCTGCGAGGCAATAGTCTCGCGGAAGGAGGCTGAACGTCTCCTCGACGATGCGACCCGCTGCCGGCGTCTGGGGCGGCGCACGCGCAATTGCTAGTACGCTGCAAGTAATTACTTGTGCCTGATGGCCGCGGGTGACTGGATCGGGGAATTAAGTCCGTCACTCGCTGAGAGGCCGACCGTGCAAGGAAAGACCGACGTCCTCCCCGAGGGGGAAGGACGTCGCGCGTTACAAACAGACACTTCAATGTTATTTATTTGTAATAGATTAATTAAATTTAAATATTAATGTTCTGATGGCTGATTCGTTTTTATAATTGTTATTTCACTTTTCACAAGTTTCACCAGGTCGTCAGTTCACCCAGTAAGGGGTAATCCTACGCTGCATCGTCCAGTTCGCGATCGCCACTCGAGAATCTTTATTCTTCAACGGTTGTCGGAAATGTGACAGGTATGCAAACAATACATCGATGTTTCAATAAAAAACATCGATGTTCACTATTGTAAAACATCGATGTATCGATGTTATTTTATACGATGGTTTGACATTGATGTTTTACCTCCACGATTTAAAATGTATAATGCTTTTAGCACAGCCTGCGTAACAGTAGGTACAACACTTCTGTTTCTATAGATTTCTAAAAATCATCGATGTTTTGATGCATCGATGTTTTTAGGGCGATGTTTTTTGTACATCGATGTTTGTTCTCCAGCATCGGTGTTTTTGGTTTTGCTATTTGCATCCCTAATCCACGAGCGATATTGGCTGGCCATTGACATTTCAACGTGCTAATTCTTCGAACTATGTCTTTCGCATGCATTCTTCTAGAGATTTCCGCATGCCGGATTTTTGAGGCCGAGAGTTAAACTTATCAGATAGAAATATAAGTTCAGAACGAGAATTTTATTAATTAGATATTATTACTAAGAAAACGAGAATTGGGCTCTGTATATATTGATTAATGATTGTGAAAAGATCAAATTTGTTGTTTTTCTCGATTGCCTGCTCTATTCTATCGAGATTTGCACCCAAAGTTACGATGCTGGGGACGCATCTTATCTCATTTAAATTGCTTTAGGATGCGTAAAAGCATCTGATGGATAATTCTTTGTAATTTTTTTTTTTTGAAAAAACAACAGCTATGGCAATAATTCCTGTATTGCGCCACAGTGTCCTCCAGGAGCGATTAATAATGAACGTCGCGTCATGTGCTGTGCGGTGCACATCTCCAGTCAGTTCTAGTGGAGAAAGTAGGATGATAGCATGGCATTCAAGGACTTATGTAGGTTGGTGCCTGGACACAATTACTGCAACAAATACCTGTATATAGTTTCGAGGAAGAAACCGACTCCATCTTGCTGCCAGCTATTGTAATTTCAGCAAAAATATGGCAGCGAACACGTTCGAAATCTGTTTACATAATGCAGCAAAGCACCGTGAATCTGCTTCAAGCACTAGTGTTGTCCTCGTCAGAAATTAGAACACGATAGCCTTCTTCGATGTTTTTCAGCCAGGGCAAGCCAGCGTCTACTTTGCCCTGGTTCGCCGTTATTCGGCGTTACAGGCCAATGCGACGTTTCGCCATGCCATGTGACGGAATATGAAGTAAAACCGATTGCCGATAGCTATATGATAAGAAAGTGTAGTTCTAACTAATTGTTGCCGTCTGGGCAACAATTACATCCCCAAACTTATAAAACTAATGGGAAATTTTTACATACAGCGTTTCTCAAACTTTTTTGGAGTTTTGGCGAATATTATAATATATACAAATCCGTAAAATTACAATGTGTAATAATTTACAATGTGTAATATTCACGTAAACATCACGAATCTCAATGTATACAATCTTTGTTTTTGAAGTGAATCTTCTTTGCGCACATGAGGGTAAAATTTTTACGAATGTTACGGATGGAACGCAATTGAGTGACGTTTTTGTCTAACAATAAGAAGAGGCAAAGACCGATTGAGAGAGAGTAAGTAAGTGCGAACATAGCGCGAAGCACATAGCCATGGAACGAGAGAGAGTAGAGAGCAAGAGAATTAGAAAGATCGGGAGAGAGGACAATTTTTTTTTATTTTTTGCGATGATGACGATACACCATGCTGGTCAGACAGTTTGGTATAGGGTTTTGTTTCGAGTTTTATTTCTCTTTCATAAATGTTATATCCTTACTATATCCCTTAGGTGTCTTTTACAACAACCGCGGCCAAGATATGAATTGTTGAATTCTATTCTTATTTCGTCACCACACGGAAAATATTGATCACCCTTTAAGAAAGCTTCTGGATGGATGAAAGTACTTACCATTCAGCTCCTAATTCCACAACATCATCACCAAAAGTCACCGTATTGACTCTCCCACCGACTCTATTCTGACTTTCCAGTCCTAATACCCTTTTACCAGCTTTACAGAGCACTGATGCAGCGCTGCAGCCAGCCGCTCCCATCCCCACAATAATTGTATCATATGCCAACATGATTCTATTGGAGAAGTTTTCTTTATCATGACTCATGTTGGTTTGAAGAGTATCCAAGTTACCACGACTTCTCAGCGTAAAGAAATCAATTGAACTGCGGGTTGATAGCATCTATGCATCGCCATGGCATATTCCAGACATCGTATTTTAGCTTCTAATTAAACATTCAAATGTTGGTGTTAATTAGCTGATAAAAATTCTTTAAACAACAATAAATCTTTTTCCTTCTTAAAATGTTTACGTATATTTTTTTTAATCTTTTCTTTTATAATTCCAATTCTTATCATCATAATCACAGCTCTTTTGTGTCCTAATGCTGGGCTCGAGCCTACTCCACAGTGGAGGAAGGAACTACTGTATCTCGCTGGTTAGATGTGTTGGTACAGGGTTTTATTTAGACGCTGCCGACCATCGCTAGGGAGATGCTCGGCAGCATCAGGAATTGGGACGCGGTCGCAGCCTTCTGCGAGGCAGTCATCTCGCAGAAGGAGGTGGCGGGTCGCGAGCGCGAGGAGCACAGCCTCGATGATGCGACCCGCCGCCGGCGTATGGGGCGGCGCAGGCGGGAGTACCTGCGTGCAATGCCGCCCTAGCCGAGACCGCGGGTGACGTGACCGGGGATTAGTCCGTCACCCGCCGAGAGGCCGACCGCGTGAGGAAAGACCGGCGTCCTCCCCGAGGGGGGGACGTCGGTCGATGGGAGGGTACCCCGGGTAGGGGGTATTTCGTCGGGCTGGCCACTGATGACAAGTAACCCTGTTCCAGTGGTCGGCCCAACGACGAAGGCGACGTGGTGTTCGGGTGGGTTGCGGGAGTTGCGTGCTTAAGCCCCTTTGTCGCCCCGGACGGAGTGGTGCGGAGGCGGGCCGACCGCAGCCCACCCCAAAAAAAAAAAACACCTAGTTCTAGCCGGCTAAAACTAGGTGTGGCCGCACTTTAATCCTAGGTATAACAGATTCGTTCATGGGTAATATTAGGTGTAGGCGATTCCATTTGGTTAAAACTAGGTATAGCCTTTTTTATGAAGGCTACAACTTGATGTAGCCAATCCGACGTGGTTAACACCAGGTTCTATTCTTCGTATTGGTTTAACATACAGTAAAACAAGCAACAATCAAGGAACGTTATTATTTATTTGAAAAAGTAAACATAATAGAAATTTTTAGAATAACATAATTCAAATTTTAATAATCTTTATAAACATGATCTGTTAAACACCGGAGTGCGACTACACCTATTCCTATCTTCGGCTAGAACTAGGTGTAGCTGCACTTCGGGTATTAGTCGTAACATAGGTATATACACGGCCCTTTACGAACGTTGCGAACCCTTTAATAATGTAAGTTGTTTATGGTCATGCCAAACTTCACCTAATTTCACGTGGGAGAGGGAGCGATCTTGACAAAAATCATTTAATTTTTTTCCAGCAAGAAACAAACACGTGCGCATATTCGTCTAAAATCGGGTCATGTATTTTTTTCCCAGCAAGGAACACTCGAAATAGAAAAATTATGTGAATAATGGATGCCCCCTTAGAATAATAACATCTAGAAAGATAGTGTCGGTACTTAAGAGATGAAAAACATGAAGCCAAAAATACTATATGCGCGCAGGAGATTACACACGTACTCACGCCCACATGGGCGTACTTAGGTTCTGAGCCAGGGGAGGGGGGGGGCAAATGAGATTTTTTATAAGCTAAGTACTTAACTTTTATCTATATATATATATATAAGCTGTGTGGTAGCGGCTTCGAATACTACCAACCCTTGCTTTGCTTGTGGGTGTCGTAAAAGACGACTAAGAGCCCTAGATTGGCCCGGACCAACTCCATCTGGTATCATTTGGGTCAACGATTACATTCCCAAGGAGGGTTGACGTTAGGCAGGCGGCGGTCATAAAAGTCATTGCCGAAACTTTTTGCAATATGTCAAAACAGATGACATATTGCGTCGACCCCAAGTAATTGGGATAAGAGCAAGATGATGATGATATATATATATATATATATTAGGAGAGGCAGGTTTTGCGAGAGATATATCCATCCCATCCTCACGCGCCTATACCGACTTTCCTACGCTACTAATAGGGTTCCGTCTTCGTGGAAGGTAGCCCATGTCCACCCGATCCCTAAAAAGGGAGACCGGTCTGACCCATCGAATTACAGGCCAATTGCGATAACATCCTTGCTCTCCAAGATAATGGAGAAGGTTATAAACCGCCAGCTTCTGCAGTACCTTGAGGATCGCCAGCTTATCAGTGATCGCCAATACGGCTTTCGTCATGGTCGGTCGGCTGGTGATCTTCTTGTGTACCTCACACACCGTTGGGCAGAGGCCTTGGAGGGCAAGGGTGAGGCGCTGGCGTTCAGCCTAGATATCGCAAAGGCGTTCGATAGGGTCTGGCACAGGGCACTTCTATCGAAGCTACCATCATACGGAATCCCCAAGGGACTCTGTAATTGGATTGCCAGCTTTTTGGATGGTCGGAGTATAAAAGTCGTCGTAGATGGCTCCTGCTCCGATACCATGACCATTAATGCTGGTGTACCACAAGGCTCGGTGCTCTCCCCGACGTTGTTTATCCTGCATATCAATGACATGCTCTCTATCGAGAATATGCGTTGCTATGCGGATGACAGTACGGGTGATGAGCGGTACACTGAGCAACGGAATATCCCTCGGAGTATTCAGGAAAGAAGGGTTCAACTTGTGTCTGAAGTCGAGCGCTCTCTGGGGCGGGCCTCGGAATGGGGTGAACGGAACCTAGTCCAGTTCAACCCCACAAAGACACAAGTTTGCGCGTTCACTGCAAAAAAGGACCCATTTGTCATGGCGCCTCAGTTCCAAGGAGTAACTCTTCCAATTTCTGAGAGTATTGGGATTCTCGGCGTCAAAATATCGAGCAAAGTCCAGTTTGGGAGTCATTTGGAGGACAAAGCCAAATTGGCAAGCAAAAAGTTGGGCGTCCTGAACAGAACCAGGCGGTACTTCACACCGAGACAGCGCCTTGTGCTATACAAAGCACAAGTTCGTCCTCATGTGGAGTACTGCTCACATCTCTGGGCAGGTGCGCCCAAATATCAGCTAGACCCACTTGACTCCCTGCAAAGACGGGCTGTTCGAATCGTCGGGGATCCCAATCTTACGGACAGATTGGAGTCGCTGGAGCAGCGGAGAGACTTTGGGTCACTCTGTGTACTCTACCGACTCTTTCACGGGGAGTGCTCCGAGGAACTGTTTGACTTGGTACCACCGTCACCATTCTACCAACGTACCACTCGACATCGCAGCAGGGTTCATCCATTTCACCTGGAAACGTTATGGTCTTCAACTGTACGTTTCCAGCGATCATTTCTCCCACGTACGTGCAAGCTCTGGAATGAACTACCTGCTGCTGTGTTTCCCGAGCGCTATGACATGTCCTTCTTTAAACGAGATTTAAGAAGAGTATTTCCTTCACGGTAGGCAGCGGCCTGGCTGTGCCCCTGGTATTGCAATGGTCCATGTGCAGCAGTTTCACTTACCATCAGGTGTGCTGCTTGCTCGTTTGCCACCGTTGGCAATAAAAAAAAAAAATATTAACTCATCACCATATCTCTGGAACCATAAGGCATACAGACTTAAAATTTGGCAAAAATATTCCTTTCGTCGAGTAGAGGTCAGCTAAATTACGAAATTCCACCTGCAAGGGGTTACGGGGACATTAACAATAATATACATATAAAGGAACAGAGTGAGCCGAAGCGACTGAAGCTAGAAAAATTAAATTTGGATCGTAGTTTCATTTCGTGACGTAGGCACCCACTAAGAAAAGATTTATTGAAATTCCACCCCTAAGGGAGTGAAACGCAACGGTAAAGTCTGTATGGAAAGAAAATTATCACAGAGCCGAAACTATTGAAGCCAGAAACATGAAATTTTGACATTAGTTTCTTTGCGTGACGTAGAAACCCACTAAGAAAGGGTTTTTTGAAATTCAACCCCTAGGGCGTAAACCCCAGTAACAAAGTTTGTATAAGGAGAAAAAAAATCTACATCGATTTTCTTCAAACTCTCCAAAAATACTCTTTAGTAAAACTAATAAACATTTATTTCAACCTTTTTTAATTTTCACCCTCTAAGGGTGTAAATAGGTATAAAGCAGTTGGTTGTGTGACTCATCAACGCCTAACTAAAACTACTAAAGCTGGAAACATGCAATTTGAAACATAATTTTATTTTGTGACGTAGGGACCCACTAAGAAAGAATTTTCTAGAATTCAACCCCTAAGGGGTGAACTGAAGCAGCAAAGTTTGTATGGGGAGGAAAACATCTTCTTCGATTTTCATCAAATCTCCACAAATACTATTTAATAAAAATAAATAAACACGTGTTTCAGCATTTCTTTATTTTCATCCTCTAAGGGTGTAAATACGTATGAAGAAGTTGGTCGACTAACTCATCAACGCCGAGCTGAAAGTACTGAAGCTAGAAACATGCAATTTTGACCGTAATATTATTTTGTGACGTAGGGACCCATTAAGTAAGGATTTTTTGGAATTCAACCGGGGATGAACCGCCAGCAAAGCAGCAAGCAGCAGAACCAGCAGCAAAGTTCAAAGCTTTAATTTTCTTCCAGTAGAAACTTATTACTTAGTAGCTATAATTGTATAGTTAAAGCATTGGCTTTGGTTGCTGCAAAAATGGGCGTACAAAAACACAGTGTCGTTCGAAACCTCGCTGTTATCGTTGCAACGGTGAGCATTTGGTGAAAGCTGTTCGCTGAAAGATCTTATGTGCTTTTATTGTTCTGATTCACATTCTGCTAAAGGTGAACTCACCTTCACCTTCTTGGTATTAATTTTAGTTCGGTATAAGCTACGTCTCTTACAAGAGTAAGAGCTTGCATACAATTTCTTAAAAATGTGTGTTTACTTTTTCTCCTATCATTCTTCTCGGTGATTTTAATTGCCATCATTACACGTGGAGTTCAAACCATTGTGACGCGTTAGATGATCTAATGGTGTTTGGTCTTTGCGTTCTTAATGATGGGTCAGCTACAAGACTAACAGTCCCAGGTCAATTTTTTATTTTATTTATTTATTTATAAAACAGCATGCAAATACAAATTCTAATATATAGTAACAAATAACACATTTCCAATTAATTATAAGTGAAGAGTTTATACAATTACAAGTACTTAAATAATTTTTCATCCTGCTGACTCCCAAACTAAGCTATCGCTTATGCCTCGGGAGGCAGAGTACGCATATATATCATTTAGTGTCCTCGCCGCATGAAAATCGGTTCGTACAATGTGCATTTCTCACAACAAGTAGAAAGACAAAAAACAAAAGAAATAAAAATAATAAATAAAAGTAATTGTTACAAGTAATTATTAGTAGTAATTAGAATTAATAAGTAGTAATTAGTACTAATAATAGAAATAAAAATTATTTATATATACACATATGTATGTAGTCCAAATGTCTCATTATATTAGTGTGCATGCAAGAATTCAAGAGCTATGTCGACCTGACTGTATGCTCTCCATCTTTAGCCTCTGTGTTAGATTGGAGTTGTCTACAGTTAACCGTAATACGTTAACGTATGGCTGGTCACTAGACCATTACCCAATTTGCACCACCTTAATAAAACACTTCCCACCGAATTACTCTACGAGTAAATTACTCTACGATTATATTACTCTACGAATAAATTCGTCTACGACTATTCTACGAATAAATTACTCTACGAATAAATTCCTCTATGATTATATAACTCTACGAATAAATTTCTCTGCGATTATATAACTCTACGAATAAATTCCTCTACGATTACATTACTCTGCGAATAAATTGCCCTACGCTTATTACGAATCTTCGATTAATCTACGAATAAATTCCACTATGACAGAAACACGATTATATAACTCTACGAATGAATTCCTCTACGATTACTCTATGAATAAGTTCCTATAATATTACACTACGAAAAAATTACCCTGCGATTAATCTACAATCCTCTACGATTATTCTACGAATAAAGTACTCTACGATTATATTACTCTACGAATGAATTCCTCTATGATTACTCTACGAATAAGTTCCTCTACGATTATATTACGCTACAAATAAATTCCTCTACGATTATATAAATCTATGAATAAATTCCTCTACAATTATTCTACAAATTAATTACTCTATGATGTAATTCCTCTACGAGTATTTTATACTCTACGAAAAATTCCTCTACGGTTACTCTATGAATAAATTCTTCTACGATTATATTATTCTACGAGTAACGATTTCCCTACGATTATATTACACTACGAAAAAATTCCTCTACGATTATATTACTCTACAAATAAATTACTCTACGATTATTCTACGAATAAATTCCTCTACGATTACTCTACGAATAAATTCCTCTACGATTACTCTACGAATAAATTACCCTACAATTATAAAACTAGGAAAAAAATCCTCAACGATTACTCTACGAATAAGTTACTCTACAGTAGTTCTACGAATAAATTCTACGACTATATTACGCTAAGAATAATGTCTTCTACGATTATTCTACAAATAAATTCCTTTACGATTTATTACTCTACGAAAAAACTCCTCTACGATTACTCTACGAATAAATTACCCTACAATTATAAAACTAGGAAAAAAATCCTCAACGATTACTCTACGAATAAGTTACTCTACAGTAGTTCTACGAATAAATTCTACGACTATATTACGCTAAGAATAATGTCTTCTACGATTATTCTACAAATAAATTCCTTTACGATTTATTACTCTACGAAAAAACTCCTCTACGATTACTCTACGAACAAGTTCCTCTACAATTATTCTACGAATAAATTCTACGATTATATTACTCTACGAATAACGATTTCCCTATATAACACTACGAAAAAATTCCTCTACGATTATATTACTCTACAAATAAAATCCTCTACGATTTTTCTACGAATAAATTCCTCTATTACGCTACGATTATCATATCTATCTACGAATAAATTTCTCTGAAAAAAATTCCTCTACGATTATTCTACGAATTAATTCCTATACGATTATATTACTCTACGAAAAAAATTCCTCTACGATTACTCTATGAATAAGTTCCTCTACGATTATATTACTCTACAAATTCCTCTACGATTATATTACTCTACAAATTCCTCTACGATTATATAACTCTAAGAATTAATTCCTCTACGATTATATTACTACACGAACAACCTCTACGGTTACACTACGAAAAAATTCCTCTACGATTATATTACTCAACAAATAAATTCCTCTACGATTATTCTACGAATTAATTCCTCTACGAATATATGACTACGAATGAATTCCTCTACGATTATTCTACAAATTAATTCCTCTACGATTATATTACTCTACGAAAAGAATTCCTCTACGGTTATTCTACGAATAAATTCCTCAATTATTATTCTAAAAAAATTCCTCTACGTAAAAAATTCTCTACGATTACTTTATGAATATATTCCTCTGCGATTATATTACTCTACAAATAAATTCCTCTACGATTATTCTAAGAAAAATTCCTCTACGATTATTATACAAATTAATTCCTCTACGATTATATTACTCTACGCAAAGAATTCCTCTACGGTTATTCTACGAATAAATTCCTCTACGATTATTCTAAGAAAAATTCCTCTACAATTATTCTACAAATTAATTCCTCTACGATTATATCTATATATATATGGAACGAAAAAAAACAAAAAACTACGAAAAAAAATTCTCTACGATTACTCTACGAATAAATTCCTCTACGAAATTACTCTACGAATGAATTCCTCTACGATTATTCTACGAATAAATTCCTCTACGGTTATTCTACGAATAACTTCCTCTACGATTATACATATATATATATATATATATATATATATATATATATATATATATATATATATATATATAATCTACGGTTGACTACTACGGTTATTCTACGAATAAATTCCTCTACGATTATTCTACGAATAAATTCCTCTACGATTATATGACTCTACGAATGAATTCCTCTACGATTATTCTAAGAAAAATCGTACAGACGATTATTCTACAAATTAATTCCTCTACGATTATATTACTCTACAAATAAATTCCTCTACGATTATTCTACGAATAAATTCCTCTACGATTATATACTCTACGAATGAATTCCTCTATGATTATTCTAAGGAAAATTCCTCTACGATTATTCTACAAATTAATTCCTCTACGATTATATTACACTTTTTTTTTTCAAACGGTGGCAAACGAGCAAACAGTACACCTGGTGGTAAGTGTTGCTGCCGCTCATGGACCTTTACAAGGCCGTTGCCTACCACGAAGAAAGCGAAGGGAGTGTGAATGCGTACATTGAGGCTCGGTGATACCAAGGATAAAGATGCTCTACGAAAAGAATTCCTCTACGGTTATTATACGAATAAATTCCTCTACGATTAGTCTACGAATAAATTCCTTTACGATTATATGACTCTACGAATGAATACCTCTACGATTATTCTACAAATTAATTCCTATACGATTATATTACTCTACGAAAAAAATTCCTCTACGATTACTCTATGATTAAGTTCCTCTACGATTAGATTACTCTACAAATAAATTCCTCTAAGATTATATAACTCTATGAATAAATTCCTCTAAGATTATATTACTCTACGAATAAATTGTCCTACGATTATATTAAACTACGAAAAAATTCCTCAACGATTACTCTACGAATAAGTTATTCTACAATTAATCTATGTATAAATTCTACGACTATATTACGCTAAGAATAAATTCTTCTACGATTATTCTACAAATAAATTTCTCTACGATTATTCTACAAATTAATTCCTCTACGATTATATTACTCTACGAAAAAACTCCTCTATGAATAAGTGCCTCTACAATTACTCTACAAATAAATTCCTCTAAGATTATATAACTCTGAATAAATTCCTCTTAGATTATATTACTCTACGAATAAATTGTCCTACGAATATATTAAACTACGAAAAAATTCCTCAACGATTACTTTACGAATAAGTTACTCTACAATTCATCTATGAATAAATTCTACGACTATATTACGCTAAGAATAAATTCTTCTAAAATTATTCTACAAATAAATTCATCTACGATTATTCTACGAATAAATTCATCTACGATTAGGTTACTCTACAAATAAATTCCTCTAAGATTATATAACTCTATGAATAAATTCCTCTACGATTATATTACTCTACGAATAATTTACCCTACGATTATATTAAACTACGAAAAAAATCCTCTACGATTACTCTCCGAATAAATTCTACTACTATATTACGCTGAGAATAAATTTTTCTACGATTATTCTAAAAATAAATTCTTCTACGATTATTCTACAAATTAATTCCTCTACGATTATTCTACGGATAAATGCCTCTACGATTATTCTACAAATGAATTCCTATACGAAATATATTACTCTATATATTTACTCTATATTTTATCTATATATATATATTACTCTACGAAAAAATTCCTCTACGATTAATCTACGAATAAATCCCTCTATGATTATATAACTATGAATAAATTCCTCTACGATTAAATTACTCTACGAATAAATTTTACGATTATATTACACTACGAAAAATTCCTCTACGATTAATCTACGAATAAATTTCTCTACGATTATTCTACGAATAAAGTACTCTACGATTATACTACTCTACGAATAAATTGCTCTGCGATTATTCTACGAATAAATTCCTCTATATAGGGTATCCCTAAATTAAAAGTCCAACGGAAAGTGGGTGGTAGACACAAACTAAGTAGTACTATAGACGGTCATCTCTAGTACAAGCTTTTTGACTGTAAGAAAATCAGTGAATTTGAACATGACAGCTAATAAATGACAGCTAATACATGCGCGTGTGTGTATAATTGTGTATAAATATACGCATACTATTATCTTAATATATATAAATCTCCTGTCACGATGTTTGTCCGCGATGGACTCCTAAACTACTTAACCGATTTTAATGAAATTTGCACACCGTGTGCAGTTTGCTCCAACTTGAAACATAGGATAACTTACATCTTAATTTATAGTCGCAATATTATTTTATTACAAATTATTTGTCTATAATTAATTGACAGTCACAATTATCTGTTAACTCCAAAAGATTCTAACAGATGGCGATATCTGTTGACTGGATTTAAGTAATTTAAGTAATTTGTGTGTGCTCAATGAGATTCGAGAATGGTTTAGATTCACAATTGGACCCGGTAGGTGGCGCTTTATTTGAACAGAACAACGTCTGTTGGGTCAGCTAGTATATGTATATATCTTTCATTTCTTGCTTTCGTTCAGGATAATTAAAAGAATTCATACGTTTCTACATTCATTTATTCAATACTAGCTATGATACCCGACTTCGCTCGGGAGTTGATATGAGATTACGTGGTAGTTGAAATAAAAAAATAAAATATGACGTAAAAAGTAAAAAAAAATATTGAAAACATTTTCTCATTATTTACACTACTCGTTTATAAACAACATTTTTCATTTTATTGTCCGGGGTATATCATCATCATCATCTCAGCCCACATACGTCCCACTGTTGGGCTCGGGCCTCCTCCATAATGGAAGGGTAATTGACCTACTATACCACGCTGGTCAGGCGTGTTGGTATAGGGTTTTATTTCGAGTTTTCCTTCTCTCGCATATATGCTATATGCGTTTTATATCCCTTAGTCGTCTCGTACGATCACCCACGGGTAAGATAGGGGGTGGGGTATATATATGTATATAATTTTTTCGTGTATATAAATTTATGTATATAATTCTTGAGCAAGCTACATATAGCTGACCATGAGAGAAGTAGGATTCTTTGAGGTTGATGCCACAATATTTTAAAGTTTGCCCTTGCGCTTTGTTAATTGTAAAACTAAAGGCTAATTTAATTGGAAACTACAATCTTTTAAATTAAAACGGCAATTCAGAAGAGATCAGTGGTATTCTAGGTATAAATACTGTGTGTCCTTTATTCTTTCCAGAAATAAGTTCAGCTTCAATGATATTATTCGATAGTTGTTTTACGATCATCCTCGTTCCATTACATAGTTTTGGGGAGTTGAGATTTCTGAGTAGTATGATTGGAGATCCAATTTTCAGACGAAGGCAGTGTAATAGCATTCCTGGTACTTGTAAAGAGTTTAGAAATTCAGTAGGGAAGTTGACACTTTCTTCAATGGATACCATCGTGTCGATCGATTTATATACTTTCTCTTCACCAGGAATTTTGTTTAGAATATTAAAATTGATATCGTCAAGAATATTAATTTTAGTGGCCAAAATTGCTCTTTGAAATAACCAACGTAGAGACGTTGGTATAGTTCTGAATAATATTTGGATAAATTTTGTCGATTAGTTCGTTTTCAGTAGTGGCTATGTTATAGAAATCACTATTGAGTTCAATGCGGCCGGTCGTTTGGTCATTAGGATATGTACCTTCGCCTATTTGTAAAAGTATTTTAGCAAAATGTGCTGTTGTTTCATCTTTTGATAATTCAACTCTCATGTTTTTTGTTAATTGCAGTATTTGTACTTGTGGCCAGAGATGTGACTTTTTTAAGCATGCATTGATCTCGTCTGCTGGTGTTGACTTGGGAATAACTGGAAGTGTTTGTCGAAAATCCCCTGAGAGTATGAGTAGTGTTCCGCCCATTATTTCAGAGCTTTTTCGCAATTCTTGTACTGTTCTGTCCATGGCTTCTAGTGATTTTTTATGGACCATGGTGCATTCATCCCAGAAGATAATTTTAGCTTGTCTTAGAAGTTGACCCCGTCCAGATTTTCCTGAGATTTTACATACCGGGAATTGTTGTTCAGCTATATTCAACGGTAGTTGTAAGGCAGAATGGGCAGTTCGTCCTCCTTCCATAAGTGTGGCTGAAATGCCGGATGCTAGTGCCAATGCGATGTGTTTTTTAGCACGTATTTCCGCCAGTATTAGATTTATTAGAAACGTTTTACCGGTGCCTCCTGGTGCGTCCATGTAAATAATTCCGCCCGTGTTGTTATTTATCCGGTTCATTATAACGTTGTAAACTTTTTTTTTTATTGTCATTGAGGAGTGGTTTGCTGTGAGCAATGCATTCAAGTAGTTCATTGATGTTGTAGCTTTTTCCTTTGTAATTTCGTAGTTTAGGACACTGAAAGCATTTCTTTGTGGTGCTGGCATTCCAAGTTCTACTAAGGCCTGGTTATTTATTACTAAACATTTATCTTCTAAGCGAATGAGTGTTTCATTGAAGATGTCGTCATTGAATTCTATAGTCAGTTCTGGATTAGTTTGTCGGATTTGATACAATATATCATCACTCATACTCCTTTTGAAAGAGTCCCATAGCTGTTTTGGGTTTGATGGGTTACATGTTGTTAGAATTGTGGCGAATAACTCTCGAATTTGTTCAGCTGAAGCTGTGAGTGTGGCTTGTTATAGTGTTAATTCCCAGTGGTTATCATTTTCCAATAATCCTAAGCGTTGACATGCTTCTCTATACGTCTGGCATAGGTAGCCGTCAATGGTCCTGAGATCTGTGAAATTTGTTGGTCCCCGTATTTCGTGTAACAACATCCGGAGATAGAAACATTCAGCATTGTTTGGATGTACAGTGTATACTCGACCTATTGCGTTAGTTTTCATGATTTCTGGATGACCCTCCTCTGGCATTCCTTGTTTTCGTCTTTGAAAACTTTTCCTTGTTTTGTCCCACGTATAATAAATAGGAACGTCGACATACATTAATGTCTTTGCGAATGGATCCCTTTGCCACAGTTGGAAAAAAACTGTTAATGTTGTGTTCTGAGGTGGTTCGCTTGCAATTTTTCTAGCGGGTGTCGAGGGTGCGAGTGGAGGACGGTATGGTCTCTTTGAGAGAGCTTACCGCCTGGCACGTCGACGCCCGCCGAGACGTCATTGCCCGTTGGGCAGTCCGGCTGGAGAGGCTTCGATTCCGTGTGCGGACCGTCGAGGCCTTCCAGCCGGTGCTGATACAGTAATTAGAGCGGTGGCACGGGATGCTCTCCTTCCAACTGGTGCAGGTTTTGACGGGGCACGGTAGCTTCACCAAATATTTGCACACGTCGTTAGGAGGGAGAGTACACCGACCTGCCACCACTGCGATTGCAACGGCGCAGCATACGCTCGAGGTTTGTTCCGCTTGGGCAGAGCAGTGTCGTGAACTCGTCGCAATCAGCTGGGATGCGGTCGCATCCTTCTGCGAGGCAATAGTCTCGCGGAAGGAGGCTGAACGTCTCCTCGACGATGCGACCCGCTGCCGGCGTCTGGGGCGGCGCACGCGCAATTGCTAGTACGCTGCAAGTAATTACTTGTATCTGATGGCCGCGGGTGACTGGATCGGGGAATTAGTCCGTCACTCGCTGAAAGGCCGACCGCGCAAGGAAAGACCGACGTCCTCCCCGAGGGGGAAGGACGTCGCGCGTTACAAACAGACACTTCAATGTTATTTATTTGTAATAGATTAATTAAATTTAAATATTAATATTCTGATGGCTGATTCGTTTTTATAATTGTTATTTCACTTTTCACAAGTTTCACCAGGTCGTCAGTTCACCCAGTAAGGGGTAATCCTACGCTGCATCGTCCAGTTCGCGATCGCCACTCGAGAATCTTTATTCTTCAACGGTTGTCGGAAATGT
Organism: Lymantria dispar; assembly: GCA_032191425.1. Lineage (NCBI taxonomy): Eukaryota > Metazoa > Arthropoda > Insecta > Lepidoptera > Erebidae > Lymantria > Lymantria dispar. The sequence continues at coordinate 3,151,718 of CM063467.1, forward strand.
GACAGGTATGCAAACGATACATCGATGTTTCAATAAAAAACATCGATGTTCACTATTGTAAAACATCGATGTATCGATGTTATTTTATACGATGGTTTGACATTGATGTTTTACCTCCACGATTTAAAATGTATAATGCTTTTAGCACAGCCTGCGTAACAGTAGGTACAACACTTCTGTTTCTATAGATTTCTAAAACTCATCGATGTTTTGATGCATCGATGTTTTTAGGGCGATGTTTTTTGTACATCGATGTTTGTTCTCCAGCATCGGTGTTTTTGGTTTTGCTATTTGCATCCCTAATCCACGAGCGATATTGGCTGGCCATTGACATTTCAACGTGCTAATTCTTCGAACTATGTCTTTCGCATGCATTCTTCTAGAGATTTCCGCATGCCGGATTTTTGAGGCCGAGAGTTAAACTTATCAGATAGAAATATAAGTTCAGAACGAGAATTTTATTAATTAGATATTATTACTAAGAAAACGAGAATTGGGCTCTGTATATATTGATTAATGATTGTGAAAAGATCAAATTTGTTGTTTTTCTCGATTGCCTGCTCTATTCTATCGAGATTTGCACCCAAAGTTACGATGCTGGGGACGCATCTTATCTCATTTAAATTGCTTTAGGATGCGTAAAAGCATCTGATGGATAATTCTTTGTAATTTTTTTTTTGAAAAAACAACAGCTATGGCAATAATTCCTGTATTGCGCCACAGTGTCCTCCAGGAGCGATTAATAATGAACGTCGCGTCATGTGCTGTGCGGTGCACATCTCCAGTCAGTTCTAGTGGAGAAAGTAGGATGATAGCATGGCATCCAAGGACTTATGTAGGTTGGTGCCTGGACACAATTACTGCAACAAATACCTGTATATAGCTTCGAGGAAGAAACCGACTCCATCTTGCTGCCAGCTATTGTAATTTCAGCAAAAATATGGCAGCGAACACGTTCGAAATCTGTTTACATAATGCAGCAAAGCACCGTGAATCTGCTTCAAGCACTAGTGTTGTCCTCGTCAGAAATTAGAACACGATAGCCTTCTTCGATGTTTTTCAGCCAGGGCAAGCCAGCGTCTACTTTGCCCTGGTTCGCCGTTATTCGGCGTTACAGGCCAATGCGACGTTTCGCCATGCCATGTGACGGAATATGAAGTAAAACCGATTGCCGATAGCTATATGATAAGAAAGTGTAGTTCTAACTAATTGTTGCCGTCTGGGCAACAATTACATCCCCAAAGTTATAAAACTAATGGCAAATTTTTACATACAGCGTTTCTCAAACTTTTTTGGAGTTTTGGCGAATATTATAATATATACAAATCCGTAAAATTACAATGTGTAATATTCACGTAAACATCACGAATCTCAATGTATACAATCTTTGTTTTTGAAGTGAATCTTCTTTGTGCACATGAGGGTAAAATTTTTACGAATGTTACGGATGGAACGCAATTGAGTGACGTTTTTGTCTAACAATAAGAAGATATATAAATTAAAATAAAAAACGAAAAAAACAAAAAAAAACTACTAAAAAAAATTCTCTACGATTACTCTACGAATAAATTCCTCTACGAAATGACTCTACGAATGAATTCCTCTACGATTATTCTCCGAATAAATTCCTCCTTCCTATATAGCTCTACGAATAAAATACTCCACGAATAAATTCCTCTACGCATGAATTCCTCTACGATTATATTACTCTACGAAAAGAATTCCTCTACGGTTATGCTACGAATAAATTCCCCTACGATTATTCTACAAATTAATTCCTCTACGATTATATTACTCTACGAAAAGAATTCCTCTACGGTTATTCTACGAATAAATTCCCCTACGATTATTCTACAAATTAATTCCTCTACGATTATATTACTCTACGAAAAGAATTCCTCTACGGTTATTCTACGAATAAATTCCTCTACGATTATTCTAAGAAAAATTCCTCTACGATTATTCTACAAATTAATTCCTCTACGATTATATCTATATATATATATGAAACAAAAAAAAACAAAAAAAAACTACTAAAAAAAATTCTCTACGATTACTCTACGAATAAATTCCTCTACGAAATGACTCTACGAATGAATTCCTCTACGATTATTCTCCGAATAAATTCCTCCTTCCTATATAGCTCTACGAATAAAATACTCCACGATTATATTACTCTACGAATGAATTCCTCTACGATTACTTTATGAATAAGTTCCTCTACGATTATAAATACAAATAAATTCCTCTTCCTCTACAAATAAATTCCTCTACGATTAATCTACGAATAAATTCCTCTACGATAACTCTACGAATAAATGCCTCTACGATTACTCTACCAATAAGTTCCTCTACAATTATTCTACGAATAAATTTCTCTACGATTGTATATCTCCACGAATAAATTCCTCAATTACGCTACGATTATTCTACAAATAAATTCCTCTACGATTATTCTACAAATGAATTCCTATACGATTATATTACTCTACGAAAAAATTCCTCTACGATTAATCTACGAATAAATCCCTCTACGATTATATAACTATGAATAAATTCATCTACGATTATATTACTCTACGAATAAATTATACGATTATATTACACTACGAAAAACTCCTCTACGATTAATCTACGAATAAATTCCTCTAAGATTATGCTACGAATAAATTTCTCTACGATTATTCTACGAATAAAGTACTCTACGATTATACTACTCTACGAATAAATTGCTCTGCGATTATTCTACGAATAAATTCCTCTATATAGGGTATCCCTAAATTAAAAGTCCAACGGAAAGTGGGTGGTAGAGACAAACTAAGTAGTACTATAGACGGTCATCTCTAGTACAAGCTTTTTGACTGTAAGAAAATCAGTGAATTTGAACATGACAGCTAATAAATGACAGCTAATACATGCGCGTGTGTGTATAATTGTATATAAATATACGCATACTATTATCTTAATATATATAAATCTCCTGTCACGATGTTTGTCCGCGATGGACTCCTAAACTATTTAACCGATTTTAATCAAATTTGCACACCGTGTGCAGTTTGCTCCAACTTGAAACATAGGATAACTTACATCTTAATTTATAGTCGCAATATTATTTTATTACAAATTATTTGTCTATAATTAATTGACAGTCACAATTATCTGTTAACTCCAAAAGATTCTAACAGATGGCGATATCTGTTGACTGGATTTAAGTAATTTAAGTAATTTGTGTGTGCTCAATGAGATTCGAGAATGGTTTAGATTCACAATTGGACCCGGTAGGTGGCGCTTTATTTGAACAGAACAACGTCTGTTGGGTCAGCTAGTATATGTATATATCTTTCATTTCTTGCTTTCGTTCAGGATAATTAAAAGAATTCATACGTTTCTACATTCATTTATTCAATACTAACTATGATACCCGACTTCGCTCCACGAATAAATTCCTCAATTACGCTACGATTATTCTACAAATAAATTCCTCTACGATTATTCTACGGATAAATGCCTCTACGATTATTCTACAAATGAATTCCTATACGATTATATTACTCTACGAGAAAATTCCTCTACGATTAATCTACGAATAAATCCCTCTACGATTATATAACTATGAATAAATTCATCTACGATTATATTACTCTACGAATAAATTATACGATTATATTACACTACGAAAAACTCCTCTACGATTAATCTACGAATAAATTCCCCTAAGATTATTCTACGAATAAATTTCTCTACGATTATTCTACGAATAAAGTACTCTACGATTATACTACTCTACGAATAAATTGCTCTGCGATTATTCTACGAATAAATTCCCCTATATAGGGTATCCCTAAATTAAAAGTCCAACGGAAAGTGGGTGGTAGAGACAAACTAAGTAGTACTATAGACGGTCATCTCTAGTACAAGCTTTTTGACTGTAAGAAAATCAGTGAATTTGAACATGACAGCTAATAAATGACAGCTAATACATGCGCGTGTGTGTATAATTGTATATAAATATACGCATACTATTATCTTAATATATATAAATCTCCTGTCACGATGTTTGTCCGCGATGGACTCCTAAACTACTTAACCGATTTTAATGAAATTTGCACACCGTGTGCAGTTTGCTCCAACTTGAAACATAGGATAACTTACATCTTAATTTATAGTCGCAATATTATTTTATTACAAATTATTTGTCTATAATTAATTGACAGTCACAATTATCTGTTAACTCCAAAAGATTCTAACAGATGGCGATATCTGTTGACTGGATTTAAGTAATTTAAGTAATTTGTGTGTGCTCAATGAGATTCGAGAATGGTTTAGATTCACAATTGGACCCGGTAGGTGGCGCTTTATTTGAACAGAACAACGTCTGTTGGGTCAGCTAGTATATGTATATATCTTTCATTTCTTGCTTTCGTTCAGGATAATTAAAAGAATTCATACGTTTCTACATTCATTTATTCAATACTAGCTATGATACCCGACTTCGCTCGGGAGTTGATATGAGATTACGTGGTAGTTGAAATAAAAAAATAAAATATGACGTAAAAAGTAAAAAAAAATATTGAAAACATTTTCTCATTATTTACACTACTCGTTTATAAACAACATTTTTCATTTTATTGTCCGGGGTATATCATCATCATCATCATCATCTCAGCCCACATACGTCCCACTGTTGGGCTCGGGCCTCCTCCATAATGGAAGGGTAATTGACCTACTATACCACGCTGGTCAGGCGTGTTGGTATAGGGTTTTATTTCGAGTTTTCCTTCTCTCGCATAGATGCTATATGCGTTTTATATCCCTTAGTCGTCTCGTACGATCACCCACGGGTAAGATAGGGGGTGGGGTATATATATGTATATAATTTTTTCGTGTATATAAATTTATGTATATAATTCTTGAGCAAGCTACATATAGCTGACCATGAGAGAAGCAGGATTCTTTGAGGTTGATGCCACAATATTTTAAAGTTTGCCCTTGCGTTTTGTTAATTGTAAAACTAAAGGCTAATTTAATTGGAAACTACAATCTTTTAAATTAAAACGGCAATTCAGAAGAGATCAGTGGTATTCTAGGTATAAATACTGTGTGTCCTTTGTTCTTTCCAGAAATAAGTTCAGCTTCAATGATATTATTCGATAGTTGTTTTACGATCATCCTCGTTCCATTACATAGTTTTGGGGAGTTGAGATTTCTGAGTAGTATGATTGGAGATCCAATTTTCAGACGAAGGCAGTGTAATAGCATTCCTGGTACTTGTAAAGAGTTTAGAAATTCAGTAGGGAAGTTGACACTTTCTTCAATGGATACCATCGTGTCGATCGATTTATATACTTTCTCTTCACCAGGAATTTTGTTTAGAATATTAAAATTGATATCGTCAAGAATATTAATTTTAGTGGCCAAAATTGCTCTTTGAAATAACCAACGTAGAGACGTTGGTATAGTTCTGAATAATATTTGGATAAATTTTGTCGATTAGTTCGTTTTCAGTAGTGGCTATGTTATAGAAATCACTATTGAGTTCAATGCGGCCGGTCGTTTGGTCATTAGGATATGTACCTTCGCCTATTTGTAAAAGTATTTTAGCAAAATGTGCTGTTGTTTCATCTTTTGATAATTCAACTCTCATGTTTTTTGTTAATTGCAGTATTTGTACTTGTGGCCAGAGATGTGACTTTTTTAAGCATGCATTGATCTCGTCTGCTGGTGTTGACTTGGGAATAACTGGAAGTGTTTGTCGAAAATCTCCTGAGAGTATGAGTAGCGTTCCGCCCATTATTTCAGAGCTTTTTCGCAATTCTTGTACTGTTCTGTCCATGGCTTCTAGTGATTTTTTATGGACCATGGTGCATTCATCCCAGAAGATAATTTTAGCTTGTCTTAGAAGTTGACCCCGTCCAGATTTTCCTGAGATTTTACATACCGGGAATTGTTGTTCAGCTATATTCAACGGTAGTTGTAAGGCAGAATGGGCAGTTCGTCCTTCTTCCATAAGTGTGGCTGCAATGCCGGATGCTAGTGCCAATGCGATGTGTTTTTTAGCACGTATTTCCGCCAGTATTAGATTTATTAGAAACGTTTTACCGGTGCCTCCTGGTGCGTCCATGTAAATAATTCCGCCCGTGTTGTTATTTATCCGGTTCATTATAACGTTGTAAACTTTTTTTTTTTTATTGTCATTGAGGAGTGGTTTGCTGTGAGCAATGCATTCAAGTAGTTCATTGACGTTGTAGCTTTTTCCTTTGTAATTTCGTAGTTTAGGACACTGAAAGCATTTCTTTGTGGTGCTGGCATTCCAAGTTCTACTAAGGCCTGGTTATTTATTACTAAACATTTATCTTCTAAGCGAATGAGTGTTTCATTGAAGATGTCGTCATTGAATTCTATAGTCAGTTCTGGATTAGTTTGTCGGATTTGATACAATATATCATCACTCATACTCCTTTTGAAAGAGTCCCATAGTTGTTTTGGGTTTGATGGGTTACATGTTGTTAGAATTGTGGCGAATAACTCTCGAATTTGTTCAGCTGAAGCTGTGAGTGTGGCTTGTTATAGTGTTAATGCCCAGTGGTTATCATTTTCCAATAATCCTAAGCGTTGACATGCTTCTCTATACGTCTGGCATAGGTAGCCGTCAATGGTCCTGAGATCTGTGAAATTTGTTGGTCCCCGTATTTCGTGTAACAACATCCGGAGATAGAAACATTCAGCATTGTTTGGATGTACAGTGTATACTCGACCTATTGCGTTAGTTTTCATGATTTCTGGATGACCCTCCTCTGGCATTCCTTGTTTTCGTCTTTGAAAACTTTTCCTTGTTTTGTCCCACGTATAATAAATAGGAACGTCGACATACATTAATGTCTTTGCGAATGGATCCCTTTGCCACAGTTGGAAAAAAACTGTTAATGTTGTGTTCTGAGGTGGTTCGCTTGCAATTTTTCTAGCCTAGTCTTTTGTGAAGTAAACTCTCTGTCCATTCTCCAAATGTACTGCTAGAAGTTGCACAGCTGGTTCGCGTTCGTGTATGTGAAAACTAAAAATCCTCCACGCTGCTTCGTTACTGTTGATGTATCTTCCCATTTGGTACATGAGGATCTCATCATTTCTGTTATTTTGTTCGCTATTTTGGACTATTTGAAATACTGTCATATCACTACCTTTGTTTACGTACTTACCTATATATTAGGTCTTTACCTATGAAATTGCCGTTAGGTATGAATAAAATTAAACGATTTTTTTTATTTATTTTTATTTGTATTAATCGAAGTAATCACCCGTGCAATCTATGCATCTTTGCCAACGCAGCGGCAGTTTATTGATGTCCTTCTTAAAGAAATCAGCTGGACGGGAGGCAACAAAATCTTCAAAGGCATTTTGTACTGCCTCTCGGGTATTAAATTTCTTTCCCGTCAAGAAGTTATCCAAATTCTAGAAAAAGACGTAGTCTGTAGGCGCAAAGTCTGGTGAGTATGGCGGATGACGGAGAGCTTCCAACCCCAGTTCTTGCAACTTGAAGACCGTCTGCTGTGCAGTATGAGGTCGCGCATTGTCGTGCAGGAGCAACGATTGACCAATGCTGGTTGGAGATGTGCCAGCTTCTCCATCATTGTGTTCAGTTCTTCACAGTACACATCTGCAGTAATGCTCACCCCGTTTGGTAAGAAGCTGTGATGAATCACACCGGCGCTAGACCACCAAACATCACTTTTCTAGGGGTAAGTTTTCGTTTAGGGCATTGTTTAGGTGCTGAACCAGGATCCAACCAACTTGCTGAGCGCTGGCGGTTATCAAACAGAATCCATTTTTCATCGCAAGTAACAATGCGTTTCAAAATTCCTTCATTTGTGTGTCTGTTGAGCAATGCAAGGCATGTCTCGACGCGTACTTCTCGCTGGCGATCATTGAGTTTGTGGGGCACCCATTTGTCAAGCTTTCTTACCTTGCTAATTTGACGCAAATGGACCAATATTGTTTTGACGCTAACGTCGAAAGCTGCTGCTAATTCAGTCGTAGATTGTGTATCATCGGCTTCCACAATCGCCTTTAATTCGTCATTGTCGACCAAAGTCTTCGGACGACCGCGAGGTTCATTTTTCAGGTCGAAATTTCCAGAACGGCAGCGAGCAAATCAATAACAGGCGGTGCGTTGGTTTGTAGTGTTAGCTGCGTAAACGTCGTTGATGTTGCGTGCCGCTTGTGCCGCGTTGCTGCCACGACGATACTCATATTCCATAATTACTCGAATTTTTAACATATCCATGATGACGAAAAAGATTAAAATGCGATGAAAACGTAACACTAATCAATAAACAAATGACTACTTTTGGTAAATGAATTCCATGTTTTTTATTTTGATTTGAAATTGCCAGTACTGCAGAACGGCAATTACATAGGTAAAGACCTATTATTTAATAGATTTTACTGAATTGCAGTATTCAACGTTTATGTGTGCTTGGAACATTTTTGAAAGTAGTGGGTTATATGGTACTACCCATTGATTATCTATTTCCAGTTCGTCTCTGCCTTGTATTCGTATTTTTGCTGTGAAGCCACCGTTTTTCAGTGATAGTCTATATTTGGGATAGCTATCATCTTCAGTTTTTGTATCGTCCAAATATAGTTTTGGATATTTTTTTGTACATTTTCCATCACTCATGCATGGCGCATTGAAGTTTAATGGTCCACATGGTCCGTGAATCATGTTTTTCACTACTATGTTGTATAGTTCCGGATCTTTTTGTGGATTGGGAAATTCAGCTTGGATGATTTGGTCGATATCCGTGGGATAAATTTTATCGTGTAGCCATATGAGATTGTGTGAGTGAGGATTACCTCGTTTTTGCCACTCGATTGTATACATCCAGCATCTAAAGGTTGCAAAGATGTGGTATTTTGTAATGACTTCAATAAATATCTAACGAACGCGCCGCCTAATTTTTAGTTGTAAAAATATTGTATTGCAAACAAATGGTAAAAAATTCGATTTCTTAATTTTTATCGACAAAAGTACTAGATAAGATACATAGTTAGTAGGGACGTCAACATTATCCCGCAGCTGACCTCCCCTGCCTCACCCTGGGTACGCCCATGCACGCACACCACTATACAAATTATAAAATCAAATTTTGTTTTTATTAACATAAATCGTCGAAATACTTTTAAAAGTAATGTTATAATACACTTTTTATGTTTTTCAAATGTGTTGTGACACCATTTGAATACACAAACCGTCATAATTATTTATTTATTTTTTAAGAGTTGCGTGTACGTACGCAGTACAGTGACCTTGTACACTACGGAAGAGTACGGCGTAAGCTCCATTAGGCTCCAATATAAATGTTACGTTTAATACGTTATTATTCTAAGGGATGCCCCCTTCTCAACAATTAAACGGATATCAGCACATTCTTATCCAAGTAATTATAACAAGGAGAAAATTGAAAATACAGGATCAAGTAACTTTTGATGACTCAATTATGAGTTATAATTTTTTTTCATCAACACGATTTTTTATAAAATTAAAAATACTGATGAGGATGTTAGCTTAAGAAACAGCTTTTAGAATCAATTTAGAGAACGCCATCTTGTAAATACAGATAGTATTATTAAACAGTTGTGTTTTTAATTCTTTGCAATAGGTTAAGACATGAATCACTAGATGGCGCTGTTATAAATATTTAGGCGACAAAACACGCAGTATATGTACATACGTAGTCTATACGTCTCTCACCGCTTTTTTTTTTTTTTATTGTGTGTGACTTAGTTGTTAGCCTCAGATGGCTGTGACAGCTTTACCCGGACTGGTGGGTGAGCGCTGAGGGCTCTCAACCCGTAAAATTAGAACCTGTCAACTTCCCATCTGGGCTATCGTAATTCATAATCTCTCACCGCAGTAAGCTCACATATTTATAGCGTACTCAGTGGCGTAGCGTGTGTCACTGTCGCCCGGGGCGGAGATATAATTTGCCGCCTTTTTGACATCATACGAATAATACACCGGCACACAAAAAAAAAGTGGAATGTACTTTTACTTACACCCTCCAGTTTTGAGTAAAATGCAAAAAACCTAAAAAAAAATTGCAAAATATTACAGTCACAGCAATGAAAAACTTTTTGTGGACCCGGATCGTGTATTTCAAATAACTAAATCTAAAAGTTAATTAGCCCCGTGAGCCGTCCAAATTTGAAACAAAAAAATGAAAACCTAAAAAAAATGGCAATCAATCATGAAAAATCTAAGTTTTCGAAATAATTTCTTTTTTGGACTCAGTTTTTTCATTGCGGTGACTGCAGTGTTTTTGCAATTTTTGGCTTTTTTTTTTTGAAGTTTTTTGCATTTTACTCAAAACTGGAGGGTGACCGGGCCAAACGGACTTGAAATTCAGATTCAGTGGGTCGAAATACATGTCGGTAGGTAGGTCCGGTCCAAAGTACATTCCACTTTTCTTTTTTGTGTATCGTTGTAATTGTTGGTGTTGGTAAGAAACAACGTAATGAAATGAAAGAATTGAGTGAAAAATATTTATTTCAAAACTATGTAAGTACATGTTTAAGTAACATGACTGTGTTAAAACATTAATAATTTACACTTTAAAAATAATGTTAAACAGTCTAAAATTCTACTTTTCGCGACTTACGCGCAGCGAATTCGTTTATTCGGTCCTTGGACCCTATCGTGGCATATGCCGAACGTGGGCGGACCGAGCACTACGTGTCGACGGCTGTACGCGCGGATCATCAGGTCGATGGCCCTGTATGGCGCGCCGGTGTGGGCGGGGTCTGATTGTCCGACTCTGGGCTCTACTGTGGCGATCACAGAGGGCCATGGCGTTCAGGGCCATACGCGGATACCGCACGGTATCGACGGAGGCAGCGTGCCTGTTGGCCGGGACTTCCCCGTGGGACCTGGAGGCGGAAATGCTCCCCGGTTTGTATCGGCGGGTGTCGGGCGTGCGAGCGGAGGGCGGTGTGATCTCTTTGAGGGAGTTCAGCGCCTAGCACGTCGATGCCCGCTGAGACGTCATTAGCCGTTGGGCAATCCGGCTGGAGAGGCCACGGTTCGGTGTGCGGATCATGGAGCCCTTCCGGCCGGTACTGATGCAATGGTTGAAACGGCGGCACGGGGTGCTCTCCTTTCCACTGGTCACCAGAGTGCTTTTTGCCGTATTTTTTAGTTCCACACTATTCCGCGCAAATGTGGGAGGCCGCCCCGCATCGCGTATATTTTTGGCGTATATTCACTAATTTGGTTACAGACATCATGTCGATAATGTTGCTTCTGTATATAAATAATTAAGTTTTTATCGATTTTAATTAATAGTTTAATTGCGTCACACAAATTGGCACCGTGTAAAGGGAAGCGGGGCAATTACAGGAGTGAGGGGCGGGGTTGCGCTGCTGCGTGATTCTTGTTATTTGCTCTTTTAATATTTTTTATGTTCTATATTAGTATATGTGTATATCGATATTTCGTTATATGTATCATGTTGCTTCTGTGTATAAAATAACAAGTTTTGATCAATTCTAATTAGTGATTTAATGGCGTCACATAGGTAAAATGTCATCGTGCAATAGGCAACTTGGAGATATATGCTCGTCAGCAATTATAGGTAGAAATAGGTTATAACTAATATTAAATTTTTCGTGTGTTGACGGTAAGAATATAATTCACTACTCCTCTCTTACCCGTGGATGATAAAAGACGACTGAGGGATATAATATGCATGTAACGCAAGGACAGTATAACTCAAAATAAAACTATAGCAACCTTCTGACCTCTATCTGACCAGCGGGGTTATAGTAGATCAATTTCCCTCCTATGATAGAGTTATGAGTTATAGGAGGCTCTGGCCCAGCAGTGGGACTTTTATGAGCTGAGATGATAACTAATGTACACTCAATTTTTCATAGTGGTAGGTCACGACCCCGTCCGACAGGGGTAGTACCACACTCTCGCAGAAAATCGACGTCTGAGTAGAAGTAATTTATTGCTCCGCTTTGTTCGGTAAGTGAGACAGCCGGATGTCCAACTTTCTGGGTGTGTTTTTGTCTGGTGGGTTTTTGGTGATGCCTGAAACTTGGGATGGTGAGGTCTTGGTCGGAACATTGAGTGTGAGGGGCTGATATGTGGTACAGGGAGACTGGAATGGTCACTTGCGCCCACCTGCCGGTCAGTAGGGTCCCCCTAACCCAGGATTAGCGCTCCCAACATTGGTTCTTCCAAAGTCCTAAAATTCCGTTGGGTGATCATCGTGCCGGTGTGGGAAAGTGGAGTGGACCCCGGCGGCTAAATATGGGGAGCATCGGGAGCCCTCCCGTGCTTCGTATCAGCTGCACACAAAACTCACTTCTCAACCATGCACTATGCCCGCCCTTTTTCTCTTTTGCTATCACCGAACCCCGTTATACACATTCACAATTTCACATTCCCTTTCACTTATATGTAACCTAATGGTAAAGAACAATAAAAAAAGAAGATTTTACACAGCGGTCCCCTTATTCACATTTAATGTGGATTTTTGCAATATCGGTCTGCCGTGCTCTTTTTAACGAAAACACCCCAGATAACATTTTGTACCTAAATTACCCCGGCTACGAGTTGATGCACATCTTCCGTCGTGAAGCCCTGGGGGGGCATGCTCATTCGGAGCGAGATCTGTTGTTGCCGCCTTTGGGTACACGAGCACAGTGAACTATCGATCTTATGGTTGCGCTTAGATTATCAGCTTACCCGCATCTACGCGTGTGCCTCTACTGGTCCCATGGCAGTGATCCGGGGTCAATTAATTTCTTGGAAAACGTTCAATGGGGGATTGACGAAATATTGGAGCAGTGTCTATCCGCGGAGATTGTATTCTTGGAGACTTCAACGCTCATCATAAAGAATGGTTGGGATCCCGAACCATTGAGCACCGCGATCGAAATCTTTTCAATATGGCTACGCCCTATGGTCTCTCACAACTGGTGACACAGCCCACCCGTGTCCCAGATATTGAAAGACTGAGTCTTCTTTACTGGGTCTCCTTTTTTTTCTTCTGACGACTACTTGGTTCATAGCAGAGGCCCTGTTGTATGGCCTAGTCCCTCTACGGCGACTGAGACATGCAGAATCTGGCAAAGTAAGTCAGAAGATTGGATGGAGTTTGACGCATCCTACCTATGGAAGCGGTTTAATTGACAGTCACAATTATCTGTTAACTCCAAAAGATTCTAACAGATGGCGATATTTGTTGACTGGATTTAAGTAATTTAAGTAATTTGTGTGTGCTCAATGAGATTCGAGAATGGTTTAGATTCACAATTGGACCCGGTAGGTGGCACTTTATTTGAACAGAACAACGTCTGTTGGGTCAGCTAGTATATGTATATATCTTTCATTTCTTGCTTTCGTTCAGGATAATTAAAAGAATTCATACGTTTCTACATTCATTTATTCAATACTAGCTATGATACCCGACTTCGCTCGGGAGTTGATATGAGATTACGTGGTAGTTGAAATAAAAAAATAAAATATGACGTAAAAAGTAAAAAAAAAAATATTGAAAACATTTCCTCATTATTTACACTACTCGTTTATAAACAACATTTTTCATTTTATTGTCCGGGGTATATCATCATCATCATCATCTCAGCCCACATACGTCCCACTGTTGGGCTTGGGCCTCCTCCATAATGGAAGGGTAATTGACCTACTATACCACGCTGGTCAGGCGTGTTGGTATAGGGTTTTATTTCGAGTTTTCCTTCTCTCGCATAGATGCTATATGCGTTTTATATCCCTTAGTCGTCTCGTACGATCACCCACGGGTAAGATAGGGGGTGGGGTATATATATGTATATAATTTTTTCGTGTATATAAATTTATGTATATAATTCTTGAGCAAGCTACATATAGCTGACCATGAGAGAAGCAGGATTCTTTGAGGTTGATGCCACAATATTTTAAAGTTTGCCCTTGCCCTTTGTTAATTGTAAAACTAAAGGCTAGTTTAATTGGAAACTACAATCTTTTAAATTAAAACGGCAATTCAGAAGAGATCAGTGGTATTCTAGGTATAAATACTGTGTGTCCTTTGTTCTTTCCAGAAATAAGTTCAGCTTCAATGATATTATTCGATAGTTGTTTTACGATCATCCTCGTTCCATTACATAGTTTTGGGGAGTTGAGATTTCTGAGTAGTATGATTGGAGATCCAATTTTCAGACGAAGGCAGTGTAATAGCATTCCTGGTACTTGTAAAGAGTTTAGAAATTTAGTAGGGAAGTTGACACTTTCTTCAATGGATACCATCGTGTCGATCGATTTATATACTTTCTCTTCACCAGGAATTTTGTTTAGAATATTAAAATTGATATCGTCAAGAATATTAATTTTAGTGGCCAAAATTGCTCTTTGAAATAACCAACGTAGAGACGTTGGTATAGTTCTGAATAATATTTGGATAAATTTTGTCGATTAGTTCGTTTTCAGTAGTGGCTATGTTATAAAAATCACTATTGAGTTCAATGCGGCCGGTCGTTTGGTCATTAGGATATGTACCTTCGCCTATTTGTAAAAGTATTTTAGCAAAATGTGCTGTTGTTTCATCTTTTGATAATTCAACTCTCATGTTTTTTGTTATTTGCAGTATTGCAGTACTTGTGGCCAGAGATGTGACTTTTTTAAGCATGCATTGATCTCGTCTGCTGGTGTTGACTTGGGAATAACTGGAAGTGTTTGTCGAAAATCTCCTGAGAGTATGAGTAGCGCTCCGCTCATTATTTCAGAGCTTTTTCGCAATTCTTGTACTGTTCTGTCCATGGCTTCTAGTGATTTTTTATGGACCATGGTGCATTCATCCCAGAAGATAATTTTAGCTTGTCTTAGAAGTTGATCCCGTCCAGATTTTCCTGAGATTTTACATACCGGGAATGGTTGTTCAGCTATATTCAACGGTAGTTGTAAGGCAGAATGGGCAGTTCGTCCTCCTTCCATAAGTGTGGCTGCAATGCCGGATGCTAGTGCCAATGCGATGTGTTTTTTAGCACGTATTTCCGCCAGTATTAGATTTATTAGAAACGTTTTACCGGTGCCTCCTGGTGCGTCCATGTAAATAATTCCGCCCGTGTTGTTATTTATCCGGTTCATTATAACGTTGTAAACTTTTTTTTTTTATTGTCATTGAGGAGTGGTTTGCTGTGAGCAATGCATTCAAGTAGTTCATTGACGTTGTAGCTTTTTCCTTTGTAATTTCGTAGTTTAGGACACTGAAAGCATTTCTTTGTGGTGCTGGCATTCCAAGTTCTACTAAGGCCTGGTTATTTATTACTAAACATTTATCTTCTAAGCGAATGAGTGTTTCATTGAAGATGTCGTCATTGAATTCTATAGTCAGTTCTGGATTAGTTTGTCGGATTTGATACAATATATCATCACTCATACTCCTTTTGAAAGAGTCCCATAGCTGTTTTGGGTTTGATGGGTTACATGTTGTTAGAATTGTGGCGAATAACTCTCGAATTTGTTCAGCTGAAGCTGTGAGTGTGGCTTGTTATAGTGTTAATGCCCAGTGGTTATCATTTTCCAATAATCCTAAGCGTTGACATGCTTCTCTATACGTCTGGCATAGGTAGCCGTCAATGGTCCTGAGATCTGTGAAATTTGTTGGTCCCCGTATTTCGTGTAACAACATCCGGAGATAGAAACATTCAGCATTGTTTGGATGTACAGTGTATACTCGACCTATTGCGTTAGTTTTCATGATTTCTGGATGACCCTCCTCTGGCATTCCTTGTTTTCGTCTTTGAAAACTTTTCCTTGTTTTGTCCCACGTATAATAAATAGGAACGTCGACATACATTAATGTCTTTGCGAATGGATCCCTTTGCCACAGTTGGAAAAAAACTGTTAATGTTGTGTTCTGAGGTGGTTCGCTTGCAATTTTTCTAGCCTAGTCTTTTGTGAAGTAAACTCTCTGTCCATTCTCCAAATGTACTGCTAGAAGTTGCACAGCTGGTTCGCGTTCGTGTATGTGAAAACTAAAAATCCTCCACGCTGCTTCGTTACTGTTGATGTATCTTCCCATTTGGTACATGAGGATCTCATCATTTCTGTTATTTTGTTCGCTATTTTGGACTATTTGAAATACTGTCATATCACTACCTTTGTTTACGTACTTACCTATATATTAGGTCTTTACCGTTAAATAATACTACTAAATAATAATACCGTTAAATTGCCGTTAGGTATGAATAAAATTAAACGATTTTTTTTATTTATTTTTATTTGTATTAATCGAAGTAATCACCCGTGCAATCTATGCATCTTTGCCAACGCAGCGGCAGTTTATTGATGTCCTTCTTAAAGAAATCAGCTGGACGGGAGGCAACAAAATCTTCAAAGGCATTTTGTACTGCCTCTCGGGTATTAAATTTCTTTCCCGTCAAGAAGTTATCCAAATTCTAGAAAAAGACGTAGTCTGTAGGCGCAAAGTCTGGTGAGTATGGCGGATGACGGAGAGCTTCCAACCCCAGTTCTTGCAACTTGAAGACCGTCTGCTGTGCAGTATGAGGTCGCGCATTGTCGTGCAGGAGCAACGATTGACCAATGCTGGTTGGAGATGTGCCAGCTTCTCCATCATTGTGTTCAGTTCTTCACAGTACACATCTGCAGTAATGCTCACCCCGTTTGGTAAGAAGCTGTGATGAATCACACCGGCGCTAGACCACCAAACATCACTTTTCTAGGGGTAAGTTTTCGTTTAGGGCATTGTTTAGGTGCTGAACCAGGATCCAACCAACTTGCTGAGCGCTGGCGGTTATCAAACAGAATCCATTTTTCATCGCAAGTAACAATGCGTTTCAAAATTCCTTCATTTGTGTGTCTGTTGAGCAATGCAAGGCATGTCTCGACGCGTACTTCTCGCTGGCGATCATTGAGTTTGTGGGGCACCCATTTGTCAAGCTTTCTTACCTTGCTAATTTGACGCAAATGGACCAATATTGTTTTGACGCTAACGTCGAAAGCTGCTGCTAATTCAGTCGTAGATTGTGTATCATCGGCTTCCACAATCGCCTTTAATTCGTCATTGTCGACCAAAGTCTTCGGACGACCGCGAGGTTCATTTTTCAGGTCGAAATTTCCAGAACGGCAGCGAGCAAATCAATAACAGGCGGTGCGTTGGTTTGTAGTGTTAGCTGCGTAAACGTCGTTGATGTTGCGTGCCGCTTGTGCCGCGTTGCTGCCACGACGATACTCATATTCCATAATTACTCGAATTTTTAACATATCCATGATGACGAAAAAGATTAAAATGCGATGAAAACGTAACACTAATCAATAAACAAATGACTACTTTTGGTAAATGAATTCCATGTTTTTTATTTTGATTTGAAATTGCCAGTACTGCAGAACGGCAATTACATAGGTAAAGACCTATTATTTAATAGATTTTACTGAATTGCAGTATTCAACGTTTATGTGTGCTTGGAACATTTTTGAAAGTAGTGGGTTATATGGTACTACCCATTGATTATCTATTTCCAGTTCGTCTCTGCCTTGTATTCGTATTTTTGCTGTGAAGCCACCGTTTTTCAGTGATACTCTATATTTGGGATAGCTATCATCTTCAGTTTTTGTATCGTCCAAATATGGTTTTGGATATTTTTTGTACATTTTCCATCACTCATGCATGGCGCATTGAAGTTTAATGGTCCACATGGTCCGTGAATCATGTTTTTCACTACTATGTTGTATAGTTCCGGATCTTTTTGTGGATTGGGAAATTCAGCTTGGATGATTTGGTCGATATCCGTGGGATAAATTTTATCGTGTAGCCATATGAGATTGTGTGAGTGAGGATTACCTCGTTTTTGCCACTCGATTGTATACATCCAGCATCTAAAGGTTGCAAAGATGTGGTATTTTGTAATGACTTCAATAAATATCTAACGAACGCGCCGCCTAATTTTTAGTTGTAAAAATATTGTATTGCAAACAAATGGTAAAAAATTCGATTTCTTAATTTTTATCGACAAAAGTACTAGATAAGATACATAGTTAGTAGGGACGTCAACATTATCCCGCAGCTGACCTCCCCTGCCTCACCCTGGGTACGCCCATGCACGCACACCACTATACAAATTATAAAATCAAATTTTGTTTTTATTAACATAAATCGTCGAAATACTTTTAAAAGTAATGTTATAATACACTTTTTATGTTTTTCAAATGTGTTGTGACACCATTTGAATACACAAACCGTCATAATTATTTATTTATTTTTTAAGAGTTGCGTGTACGTACGCAGTACAGTGACCTTGTACACTACGGAAGAGTACGGCGTAAGCTCCATTAGGCTCCAATATAAATGTTACGTTTAATACGTTATTATTCTAAGGGATGCCCCCTTCTCAACAATTAAACGGATATCAGCACATTCTTATCCAAGTAATTATAACAAGGAGAAAATTGAAAATACAGGATCAAGTAACTTTTGATGACTCAATTATGAGTTATAATTTTTTTTCATCAACACGATTTTTTATAAAATTAAAAATACTGATGAGGATGTTAGCTTAAGAAACAGCTTTTAGAATCAATTTAGAGAACGCCATCTTGTAAATACAGATAGTATTATTAAACAGTTGTGTTTTTAATTCTTTGCAATAGGTTAAGACATGAATCACTAGATGGCGCTGTTATAAATATTTAGGCGACAAAACACGCAGTATATGTACATACGTAGTCTATACGTCTCTCACCGCTTTTTTTTTTTTTTATTGTGTGTGACTTAGTTGTTAGCCTCAGATGGCTGTGACAGCTTTACCCGGACTGGTGGGTGAGCGCTGAGGGCTCTCAACCCGTAAAATTAGAACCTGTCAACTTCCCATCTGGGCTATCGTAATTCATAATCTCTCACCGCAGTAAGCTCACATATTTATAGCGTACTCAGTGGCGTAGCGTGTGTCACTGTCGCCCGGGGCGGAGATATAATTTGCCGCCTTTTTGACATCATACGAATAATACACCGGCACACAAAAAAAAAGTGGAATGTACTTTTACTTACACCCTCCAGTTTTGAGTAAAATGCAAAAAACCTAAAAAAAAATTGCAAAATATTACAGTCACAGCAATGAAAAACTTTTTGTGGACCCGGATCGTGTATTTCAAATAACTAAATCTAAAAGTTAATTAGCCCCGTGAGCCGTCCAAATTTGAAACAAAAAAATGAAAACCTAAAAAAAATGGCAATCAATCATGAAAAATCTAAGTTTTCGAAATAATTTCTTTTTTGGACTCAGTTTTTTCATTGCGGTGACTGCAGTGTTTTTGCAATTTTTGGCTTTTTTTTTTGAAGTTTTTTGCATTTTACTCAAAACTGGAGGGTGACCGGGCCAAACGGACTTGAAATTCAGATTCAGTGGGTCGAAATACATGTCGGTAGGTAGGTCCGGTCCAAAGTACATTCCACTTTTCTTTTTTGTGTATCGTTGTAATTGTTGGTGTTGGTAAGAAACAACGTAATGAAATGAAAGAATTGAGTGAAAAATATTTATTTCAAAACTATGTAAGTACATGTTTAAGTAACATGACTGTGTTAAAACATTAATAATTTACACTTTAAAAATAATGTTAAACAGTCTAAAATTCTACTTTTCGCGACTTACGCGCAGCGAATTCGTTTATTCGGTCCTTGGACCCTATCGTGGCATATGCCGAACGTGGGCGGACCGAGCACTACGTGTCGACGGCTGTACGCGCGGATCATCTGGTCGATGGCCCTGTATGGCGCGCCGGTGTGGGCGGGGTCTGATTGTCCGACTCTGGGCTCTACTGTGGCGATCACAGAGGGCCATGGCGTTCAGGGCCATACGCGGATACCGCACGGTATCGACGGAGGCAGCGTGCCTGTTGGCCGGGACTTCCCCGTGGGACCTGGAGGCGGAAATGCTCCCCGGTTTGTATCGGCGGGTGTCGGGCGTGCGAGCGGAGGGCGGTGTGATCTCTTTGAGGGAGTTCAGCGCCTAGCACGTCGATGCCCGCTGAGACGTCATTAGCCGTTGGGCAATCCAGCTGGAGAGGCCACGGTTCGGTGTGCGGATCATGGAGCCCTTCCGGCCGGTACTGATGCAATGGTTGAAACGGCGGCACGGGGTGCTCTCCTTTCCACTGGTCACCAGAGTGCTTTTTGCCGTATTTTTTAGTTCCACACTATTCCGCGCAAATGTGGGAGGCCGCCCCGCATCGCGTATATTTTTGGCGTATATTCACTAATTTGGTTACAGACATCATGTCGATAATGTTGCTTCTGTATATAAATAATTAAGTTTTTATCGATTTTAATTAATAGTTTAATTGCGTCACACAAATTGGCACCGTGTAAAGGGAAGCGGGGCAATTACAGGAGTGAGGGGCGGGGTTGCGCTGCTGCGTGATTCTTGTTATTTGCTCTTTTAATATTTTTTATGTTCTATATTAGTATATGTGTATATCGATATTTCGTTATATGTATCATGTTGCTTCTGTGTATAAAATAACAAGTTTTGATCAATTCTAATTAGTGATTTAATGGCGTCACATAGGTAAAATGTCATCGTGCAATAGGCAACTTGGAGATATATGCTCGTCAGCAATTATAGGTAGAAATAGGTTATAACTAATATTAAATTTTTCGTGTGTTGACGGTAAGAATATAATTCACTACTCCTCTCTTACCCGTGGATGATAAAAGACGACTGAGGGATATAATATGCATGTAACGCAAGGACAGTATAACTCAAAATAAAACTATAGCAACCTTCTGACCTCTATCTGACCAGCGGGGTTATAGTAGATCAATTTCCCTCCTATGATAGAGTTATGAGTTATAGGAGGCTCTGGCCCAGCAGTGGGACTTTTATGAGCTGAGATGATAACTAATGTACACTCAATTTTTCATAGTGGTAGGTCACGACCCCGTCCGACAGGGGTAGTACCACACTCTCGCAGAAAATCGACGTCTGAGTAGAAGTAATTTATTGCTCCGCTTTGTTCGGTAAGTGAGACAGCCGGATGTCCAACTTTCTGGGTGTGTTTTTGTCTGGTGGGTTTTTGGTGATGCCTGAAACTTGGGATGGTGAGGTCTTGGTCGGAACATTGAGTGTGAGGGGCTGATATGTGGTACAGGGAGACTGGAATGGTCACTTGCGCCCACCTGCCGGTCAGTAGGGTCCCCCTAACCCAGGATTGGCGCTCCCAACATTGGTTCTTCCAAAGTCCTAAAATTCCGTTGGGTGATCATCGTGCCGGTGTGGGAAAGTGGAGTGGACCCCGGCGGCTAAATATGGGGAGCATCGGGAGCCCTCCCGTGCTTCGTATCAGCTGCACACAAAACTCACTTCTCAACCATGCACTATGCCCGCCCTTTTTCTCTTTTGCTATCACCGAACCCCGTTATACACATTCACAATTTCACATTCCCTTTCACTTATATGTAACCTAATGGTAAAGAACAATAAAAAAAGAAGATTTTACACAGCGGTCCCCTTATTCACATTTAATGTGGATTTTTGCAATATCGGTCTGCCGTGCTCTTTTTAACGAAAACACCCCAGATAACATTTTGTACCTAAATTACCCCGGCTACGAGTTGATGCACATCTTCCGTCGTGAAGCCCTGGGGGGGCATGCTCATTCGGAGCGAGATCTGTTGTTGCCGCCTTTGGGTACACGAGCACAGTGAACTATCGATCTTATGGTTGCGCTTAGATTATCAGCTTACCCGCATCTACGCGTGTGCCTCTACTGGTCCCATGGCAGTGATCCGGGGTCAATTAATTTCTTGGAAAACGTTCAATGGGGGATTGACGAAATATTGGAGCAGTGTCTATCCGCGGAGATTGTATTCTTGGAGACTTCAACGCTCATCATAAAGAATGGTTGGGATCCCGAACCATTGAGCACCGCGATCGAAATCTTTTCAATATGGCTACGCCCTATGGTCTCTCACAACTGGTGACACAGCCCACCCGTGTCCCAGATATTGAAAGACTGAGTCTTCTTTACTGGGTCTCCTTTTTTTTCTTCTGACGACTACTTGGTTCATAGCAGAGGCCCTGTTGTATGGCCTAGTCCCTCTACGGCGACTGAGACATGCAGAATCTGGCAAAGTAAGTCAGAAGATTGGATGGAGTTTGACGCATCCTACCTATGGAAGCGGTTTAATTGACAGTCACAATTATCTGTTAACTCCAAAAGATTCTAACAGATGGCGATATTTGTTGACTGGATTTAAGTAATTTAAGTAATTTGTGTGTGCTCAATGAGATTCGAGAATGGTTTAGATTCACAATTGGACCCGGTAGGTGGCACTTTATTTGAACAGAACAACGTCTGTTGGGTCAGCTAGTATATGTATATATCTTTCATTTCTTGCTTTCGTTCAGGATAATTAAAAGAATTCATACGTTTCTACATTCATTTATTCAATACTAGCTATGATACCCGACTTCGCTCGGGAGTTGATATGAGATTACGTGGTAGTTGAAATAAAAAAATAAAATATGACGTAAAAAGTAAAAAAAAAAATATTGAAAACATTTCCTCATTATTTACACTACTCGTTTATAAACAACATTTTTCATTTTATTGTCCGGGGTATATCATCATCATCATCATCTCAGCCCACATACGTCCCACTGTTGGGCTTGGGCCTCCTCCATAATGGAAGGGTAATTGACCTACTATACCACGCTGGTCAGGCGTGTTGGTATAGGGTTTTATTTCGAGTTTTCCTTCTCTCGCATAGATGCTATATGCGTTTTATATCCCTTAGTCGTCTCGTACGATCACCCACGGGTAAGATAGGGGGTGGGGTATATATATGTATATAATTTTTTCGTGTATATAAATTTATGTATATAATTCTTGAGCAAGCTACATATAGCTGACCATGAGAGAAGCAGGATTCTTTGAGGTTGATGCCACAATATTTTAAAGTTTGCCCTTGCCCTTTGTTAATTGTAAAACTAAAGGCTAGTTTAATTGGAAACTACAATCTTTTAAATTAAAACGGCAATTCAGAAGAGATCAGTGGTATTCTAGGTATAAATACTGTGTGTCCTTTGTTCTTTCCAGAAATAAGTTCAGCTTCAATGATATTATTCGATAGTTGTTTTACGATCATCCTCGTTCCATTACATAGTTTTGGGGAGTTGAGATTTCTGAGTAGTATGATTGGAGATCCAATTTTCAGACGAAGGCAGTGTAATAGCATTCCTGGTACTTGTAAAGAGTTTAGAAATTTAGTAGGGAAGTTGACACTTTCTTCAATGGATACCATCGTGTCGATCGATTTATATACTTTCTCTTCACCAGGAATTTTGTTTAGAATATTAAAATTGATATCGTCAAGAATATTAATTTTAGTGGCCAAAATTGCTCTTTGAAATAACCAACGTAGAGACGTTGGTATAGTTCTGAATAATATTTGGATAAATTTTGTCGATTAGTTCGTTTTCAGTAGTGGCTATGTTATAAAAATCACTATTGAGTTCAATGCGGCCGGTCGTTTGGTCATTAGGATATGTACCTTCGCCTATTTGTAAAAGTATTTTAGCAAAATGTGCTGTTGTTTCATCTTTTGATAATTCAACTCTCATGTTTTTTGTTATTTGCAGTATTGCAGTACTTGTGGCCAGAGATGTGACTTTTTTAAGCATGCATTGATCTCGTCTGCTGGTGTTGACTTGGGAATAACTGGAAGTGTTTGTCGAAAATCTCCTGAGAGTATGAGTAGCGCTCCGCTCATTATTTCAGAGCTTTTTCGCAATTCTTGTACTGTTCTGTCCATGGCTTCTAGTGATTTTTTATGGACCATGGTGCATTCATCCCAGAAGATAATTTTAGCTTGTCTTAGAAGTTGATCCCGTCCAGATTTTCCTGAGATTTTACATACCGGGAATGGTTGTTCAGCTATATTCAACGGTAGTTGTAAGGCAGAATGGGCAGTTCGTCCTCCTTCCATAAGTGTGGCTGCAATGCCGGATGCTAGTGCCAATGCGATGTGTTTTTTAGCACGTATTTCCGCCAGTATTAGATTTATTAGAAACGTTTTACCGGTGCCTCCTGGTGCGTCCATGTAAATAATTCCGCCCGTGTTGTTATTTATCCGGTTCATTATAACGTTGTAAACTTTTTTTTTTTATTGTCATTGAGGAGTGGTTTGCTGTGAGCAATGCATTCAAGTAGTTCATTGACGTTGTAGCTTTTTCCTTTGTAATTTCGTAGTTTAGGACACTGAAAGCATTTCTTTGTGGTGCTGGCATTCCAAGTTCTACTAAGGCCTGGTTATTTATTACTAAACATTTATCTTCTGAGCGAATGAGTGTTTCATTGAAGATGTCGTCATTGAATTCTATAGTCAGTTCTGGATTAGTTTGTCGGATTTGATACAATATATCATCACTCATACTCCTTTTGAAAGAGTCCCATAGCTGTTTTGGGTTTGATGGGTTACATGTTGTTAGAATTGTGGCGAATAACTCTCGAATTTGTTCAGCTGAAGCTGTGAGTGTGGCTTGTTATAGTGTTAATGCCCAGTGGTTATCATTTTCCAATAATCCTAAGCGTTGACATGCTTCTCTATACGTCTGGCATAGGTAGCCGTCAATGGTCCTGAGATCTGTGAAATTTGTTGGTCCCCGTATTTCGTGTAACAACATCCGGAGATAGAAACATTCAGCATTGTTTGGATGTACAGTGTATACTCGACCTATTGCGTTAGTTTTCATGATTTCTGGATGACCCTCCTCTGGCATTCCTTGTTTTCGTCTTTGAAAACTTTTCCTTGTTTTGTCCCACGTATAATAAATAGGAACGTCGACATACATTAATGTCTTTGCGAATGGATCCCTTTGCCACAGTTGGAAAAAAACTGTTAATGTTGTGTTCTGAGGTGGTTCGCTTGCAATTTTTCTAGCCTAGTCTTTTGTGAAGTAAACTCTCTGTCCATTCTCCAAATGTACTGCTAGAAGTTGCACAGCTGGTTCGCGTTCGTGTATGTGAAAACTAAAAATCCTCCACGCTGCTTCGTTACTGTTGATGTATCTTCCCATTTGGTACATGAGGATCTCATCATTTCTGTTATTTTGTTCGCTATTTTGGACTATTTGAAATACTGTCATATCACTACCTTTGTTTACGTACTTACCTATATATTAGGTCTTTACCGTTAAATAATACTACTAAATAATAATACCGTTAAATTGCCGTTAGGTATGAATAAAATTAAACGATTTTTTTTATTTATTTTTATTTGTATTAATCGAAGTAATCACCCGTGCAATCTATGCATCTTTGCCAACGCAGCGGCAGTTTATTGATGTCCTTCTTAAAGAAATCAGCTGGACGGGAGGCAACAAAATCTTCAAAGGCATTTTGTACTGCCTCTCGGGTATTAAATTTCTTTCCCGTCAAGAAGTTATCCAAATTCTAGAAAAAGACGTAGTCTGTAGGCGCAAAGTCTGGTGAGTATGGCGGATGACGGAGAGCTTCCAACCCCAGTTCTTGCAACTTGAAGACCGTCTGCTGTGCAGTATGAGGTCGCGCATTGTCGTGCAGGAGCAACGATTGACCAATGCTGGTTGGAGATGTGCCAGCTTCTCCATCATTGTGTTCAGTTCTTCACAGTACACATCTGCAGTAATGCTCACCCCGTTTGGTAAGAAGCTGTGATGAATCACACCGGCGCTAGACCACCAAACATCACTTTTCTAGGGGTAAGTTTTCGTTTAGGGCATTGTTTAGGTGCTGAACCAGGATCCAACCAACTTGCTGAGCGCTGGCGGTTATCAAACAGAATCCATTTTTCATCGCAAGTAACAATGCGTTTCAAAATTCCTTCATTTGTGTGTCTGTTGAGCAATGCAAGGCATGTCTCGACGCGTACTTCTCGCTGGCGATCATTGAGTTTGTGGGGCACCCATTTGTCAAGCTTTCTTACCTTGCTAATTTGACGCAAATGGACCAATATTGTTTTGACGCTAACGTCGAAAGCTGCTGCTAATTCAGTCGTAGATTGTGTATCATCGGCTTCCACAATCGCCTTTAATTCGTCATTGTCGACCAAAGTCTTCGGACGACCGCGAGGTTCATTTTTCAGGTCGAAATTTCCAGAACGGCAGCGAGCAAATCAATAACAGGCGGTGCGTTGGTTTGTAGTGTTAGCTGCGTAAACGTCGTTGATGTTGCGTGCCGCTTGTGCCGCGTTGCTGCCACGACGATACTCATATTCCATAATTACTCGAATTTTTAACATATCCATGATGACGAAAAAGATTAAAATGCGATGAAAACGTAACACTAATCAATAAACAAATGACTACTTTTGGTAAATGAATTCCATGTTTTTTATTTTGATTTGAAATTGCCAGTACTGCAGAACGGCAATTACATAGGTAAAGACCTATTATTTAATAGATTTTACTGAATTGCAGTATTCAACGTTTATGTGTGCTTGGAACATTTTTGAAAGTAGTGGGTTATATGGTACTACCCATTGATTATCTATTTCCAGTTCGTCTCTGCCTTGTATTCGTATTTTTGCTGTGAAGCCACCGTTTTTCAGTGATACTCTATATTTGGGATAGCTATCATCTTCAGTTTTTGTATCGTCCAAATATAGTTTTGGATATTTTTTTGTACATTTTCCATCACTCATGCATGGCGCATTGAAGTTTAATGGTCCACATGGTCCGTGAATCATGTTTTTCACTACTATGTTGTATAGTTCCGGATCTTTTTGTGGATTGGGAAATTCAGCTTGGATGATTTGGTCGATATCCGTGGGATAAATTTTATCGTGTAGCCATATGAGATTGTGTGAGTGAGGATTACCTCGTTTTTGCCACTCGATTGTATACATCCAGCATCTAAAGGTTGCAAAGATGTGGTATTTTGTAATGACTTCAATAAATATCTAACGAACGCGCCGCCTAATTTTTAGTTGTAAAAATATTGTATTGCAAACAAATGGTAAAAAATACGATTTCTTAATTTTTATCGACAAAAGTACTAGATAAGATACATAGTTAATAGGGACGTCAACATTATCCCGCAGCTGACCTCCCCTGCCCCACCCTGGGTACGCCCATGCACGCACACCACTATACAAATTATAAAATCAAATTTTGTTTTTATTAACATAAATCGTCGAAATACTTTTAAAAATAATGTTATAATACACTTTTTATGCTTTTCAAATGTGTTGTGACACCATTTGAATACACAAACCGTCATAATTATTTATTTATTTTTTAAGAGTTGCGTGTACGTACGCAGTACAGTGACCTTGTACACTACGGAACAGTACGGCGTAAGCTCCATTAGGCTCCAATATAAATGTTACGTTTAATACGTTATTATTCTAAGGGATGCCCCCTTCTCAACAGTTAAACGGATATCAGCACATTCTTATCCAAGTAATTATAACAAGGAGAAAATTGAAAATACAGGATCAAGTAACTTTTAATGACTCAATTATGAGTTATAATTTTTTTTTCATCAACACGTTTTTTTATAAAATTAAAAATACTGATGAGGATGTTAGCTTAAGAAACAGTTTTTAGAATCAACTTAGAGAACGCCATCTTGTAAATACAAATAGTAATATTAAACAGTTGTGTTTTTAATTCTTTGCAATAGGTTAAGACATGAATCACTAGATGGCGCTGCTATAAATATTTAGGCGACAAAACACGCAGTATATATGTACATACGTAGTCTATACGTCTCTCACCGCTTTTTTTTTTTTTTATTGTGTGTGACTTAGTTGTTAGCCTCAGATGGCTGTGACAACTTTACCCGGACTGGTGAGCGCTGAGGGCTCTCAACCCGTAAAATTAGAACCTGTCAACTTCCCATCTGGGCTATCGTAATTCATAATCTCTCACCGCAGTAAGCTCACATATTTATAGCGTACTCAGTGGCGTAGCGTGTGTCACTGTCGCCCGGGGCGGAGTTATAATTTGCCGCCTTTTTGACATCATACGAATAATACACCGGCACACAAAAAAAAAGTGGAATGTACTTTGGCCCGGACGTACCTACCGACATGTTGTTCGACCCGCTGAATCTGAATTTCAAGTCCGTTTGGCCCGGGTCACCCTCCAGTTTTGAGTAAAATGCAAAAAACCTAAAAAAAATTGCAAAATATTACAGTCACAGCAATGAAAAACTTTTTGTGGACCCGGATCACGTATGATTTTTGTGTATTTCAAATAACTAAATCTAAAAGTTAATTAGCCCCGTGAGCCGTCCAAATTTGAAACAAAAAAATGAAAACCCAAAAAAAATGGCAATCAATCATGAAAAATCTAAGTTTTCGAAATAATTTCTTTTTTGGACTCAGTTTTTTCATGGCGGTGACTGCAGTGTTTTTGCAATTTTTGGCTTTTTTTTGAAGTTTTTTGCATTTTACTCAAAACTGGAGGGTGACCGGGCCAAACGGACTTGAAATTCAGATTCAGTGGGTCGAAATACATGTCGGTAGGTAGGTCCGGTCCAAAGTACATTCCACTTTTCTTTTTTGTGTATCGTTGTAATTGTTGGTGTTGGTAAGAAACAACGTAACGAAATGAAAGAATTGAGTGAAAAATATTTATTTCAAAACTATGTAAGTACATGTTTAAGTAACATGACTGTGTTAAAACATTAATAATTTACACTTTAAAAATAATGTTAAACAGTCTAAAATTCTACTTTTCGCGACTTACGCGCAGCGAAATCATTTATTCGGTCCTTGGACCCACCCTGTGGAACATCGGCTACGACTGGGCGTTGGAGGGGGCGCCTCCCCGCCCGGGTTGGGCGTGATTTGATACGCCGACGACACGCTCGTCACAGCCCGCGGTGGGACGCTAGAGGAGGCGGCAAGCCTGGCGACTCTAGGCACCAAAGAGATCGTCAAGGTTGAGGATAGCCCTGGACAAGATGGAGGCCGTCTTGTTCCATAGGCCCCGCATGGGCCCTCCCTTCGATGTCTCGATCACTGTCAAATCGGTTGATATCAGCATCCGGCCCATATGAAGTATTTGGGCCTGGTACTCGACGGGCATTGGTGGTTCCGGGAGCATTTCGGCTTGCTCCCGGAACCACCAACTGCTTCGCAGGCTAGCTCCACGGCTCATCGGCGCGGCGTCCGCCCTATCGTGGCATATGCCGAACGTGGGCGGACCGAGCACTACGTGTCGACGGCTGTACGCGCGGGTCATCTGGTCGATGGCCCTGTATGGCGCGCCGGTGTGGGCGGGGTCTGATTGTCCGACTCTGGGCTCTACTGTGGCGATCACAGAGGGCCATGGCGTTCAGGGTCATACGCGGATACCGCACGGTATCGACGGAGGCAGCGTGCCTGTTGGCCGGGACTTCCCCGTGGGACCTGGAGGCGGAAATGCTCCCCGGTTTGTATCGGCGGGTGTCGGGCGTGCGAGCGGAGGGCGGTGTGATCTCTTTGAGGGAGTTCAGCGCCTGGCACGTCGATGCCCGCTGAGACGTCATTAGCTGTTGGGCAGTCCGGCAGTTCGGTGTGCGGATCATGGAGCCCTTCCGGCCGGTACTGATGCAATGGTTGAAACGGCGGCACGGGGTGCTCTCCTTTCCACTGGTGCAGGTTTTGACGGGGCATGGATGCTTCACCAAATACCTGTATACAGTCGTTAGGAGGGAGAGTACACCGCCCTGCCACCACTGCGATTGCGAGGAGGACACAGCGCAGCATACGCTCGAGGTTTGTGAGTTTGTGTTTGGTGCTGGGTGTACTGAGACGCGGTCGCAGCCTTCTGCGAGGCAGTAGTCTCGCGGAAGGGGGCGGCAGAGCGCGTGCGCGAGGAGCGTCTCTTCGACGACGCGAACCGCCGCCGATGACTGCGGCGGCGTAGGCGCGACTACCTGCGCCTCATGCCGCCTTAGCTGAGGCCGCGGGTGACTGGACCGAGGATTTAGTCGGTCATGGGTTACGAGTGTGCGTGCTTACGGCCCTAAAAAAAGTGTCCACATAAAATATTTTTCTTCCAATTTTGCCGCCCTTCTAATAGTGGCGCCCGGGGCGGTCCGAGAATACAATTCACCACTCCCTATCTTGCCCGTGGATGTCGTATAAGACGACTATGGGATATAATGTGCACATAACATCTGTGCAAGAGCGGGAAAACTCGAAATGGAACCCTATACCAACATGTCTGACCAGCTTGGTATGGTAGGTCAAGTTCCCTCCCATTGTGGAGGAGGCCCGAGCCCAACGGTGGGACGTATGGGGGCTGCGATGAAGCGTGAAGGCGTAACAAACAAACTTACTTTCGCATTTATAATATTAGTAAGGACAGGATAGTGTATGTATTGAGTTGTCACAATTTGAAATATTTATGAATTTTTAATTCTCGTATTTAATGAAAATAAATGTTTATTGAATAAAAATCATCATTTTCTAGAAAACACCATAACATTTTATTAATAATTCTGTAATATTAGTTCCTGCCGTAATCTGTTCTTTTATGCATATATCTTATGTATAAATTTCTAGCGTACGTATGTATGTCATTAAACTCCTCCTAAACGGCTGGACCAATGTTAATGAAATTTTTTGTGTGTATTCAAGGGGATTCGAGAATGGTTTAGATTTATAATTGGACCCGGTAGGTGGCGCTGCTGTCGATTTCACAGACAATTTCTTTTATTATATTTGAATAGAACAACGTCTGCTGGGTCAGCTAGTCCTTGTATAAAATCATCATCATCATCACAGCCCACATACTCCCACTGCTGGGCTCGGGCCTCCTCCATAATGGGAGGGAATATGACCTACTATACCATGCTAGTCAGACATACTGGTTTGGGATTTCATTACGAGGTTTCCTTCTCTTGCACGGCAAGTACTCGTACGAATATTCTGAAAAATTCACAAGGAATGGAAGGATACCCCAGTAAGGGGTAAGCCGTCGGGTCGACCACTGATGACAAGTCACCCTGCTCCGGTGGTCGGCCCAACGACGAAGACGACGTGTCACGGGTGTGCGTGCTTACACCCCTCTGTTGCCCCGGACGAAGTTGAGCAAGGAATGCGCCCACCAAAAAAGGGCCTGCTTATTTAATTGACTGCACAGATAGCCTTGTGGTTAAGATACTTACCTACTATGCCGAAATTCGTATTTCACGCAGGACAAAACTTTGTGTGATCCACAAATTGTTGTTCCGAGTCTGTATGTAATTTGTGTCCGTTAATAATATATTTGTAAAGTCCCCCACAACACAAGGATATATTTTTTTGCAGTTCTTTTAAAATATATAAAAGTAGACCCCTCTCATGTTTCGCCACTAGAGATTGTAAACCGGGCCCGCCCGGGCCCGGTGTCCTTTTAGGCACCCACCGGGCCCGGCCAATTCTTACCGGGCCCGGTCACCGGACCCGGTAAGGATGACCAGCTTTTTAAGATCATTCTTTCAGACTGAAAAATAATTGTTTTCCCTTACAAAAAGTATATTCTAACTTGCATAGTTACTTCACTTTTAGCAGATAAGAATTTGTTTTGTTTATACCAAAGCTACCAAAGTTTATCTATCTAATCTAAGTTGTTATGACACGTATAGTACTTTTAGCTGCGTTATTAGTTTCTTATTTTAATACTATGATTTCAAATAGGTAGACACTATAAGGAGTAAAGTGAAAGACCTGCTTGTTTAATCTTATAAAAATGAATATGAGTGAATATTAATGAACTAATACTAATGTTACTTTTCCGTCCATAAGTAAAAGTAGTCAATTATGTATTAAGTGTGATTTTGAGACTTGAGTGAGACTGTTTATTGTGATAACTCTTTATAAGCCAGTTTGAAATAAATATTAACCTTAAATCATTGTCTTTTTCCATTCATATTTAGAAAATGTCCATAAAATACTTTAAAGGTTTCATCGTTAATACAACCCGGCCGTGCCCGGCGGACCCGGCCGGGTTGGCGACGAATGCAACCGGGCCCGGCCGGGTTGAGAAACATACCGGGTTGCAATCTCTATTCGACACAAAGTACAGTTCTGTGCCGCCCGCATCGAACGAGGTATGTATTTAATTGTTAAAATAAGCTTGCTCAGTCGCGAAAAAACTTCATGAGAAAAACAACATGTCTATTTTTTCGTGGTGGGCTAAGGGTTAAGCGAAATGGTTTAAAATGAATATCAGAGTTTAAAATTGTTTTAAATCATTTATAGTCGACATCAAAAAAGGAGGGAGTTTCTCAATTCGACCGTATATATGCTTTTTTATATTTGTTCGCGGGTAACGTCGTCGTTTATAAACCAACTAGCTTTTGCCCGCGGCTTCGCCCGCGTAAAAGTTGGTTTTCATAATTCTTAATTTAAGAAATACTCTGTGTCAATTTTCGTCCAAATCCGGTCAACAGTTTACGCGTGATTGAGTAACAAACGTCCAAATATCTTCACAAATTTTTATATTTGAATATTACTTCCACCCTTGTAGTTTAAATTCAAGTGGAAAGACGATGAGAAATATGGCCATCCTTAGTCGCTGATAATACATTATCCATGATAGGTTTCCATTGGGGAAAAAAATAATATCGATCAAACTCCCACAGTTTCACCCACGTAGACCCCATTTCCATGCAAACGCCGAGATAAAAATTGCCTATGTTACTCGCTGATATTATCCTTACTCCTTACTAATATTATAAATGCGAAAGTAACTCTGTCTGTCTGTCTGTCTGTCTGTCTGTCTGTCTGTCTGTCTGTCTGCTACGCTTTCACGTCTAAACCACTGAACCGATTTTGATGAAATTTGGTACAGAGATGGACTAAAGCTTGAGAAAGGACATAGGCTACTTTTTATCGCGAAAAAATAGGCATAAGGGGTTGAAATAGGGGATGACATTTTGTATGGAAATTCGTCATTTTCGACGATAGAACCATGAATCTTTGTATTAAGGCACTTTATAATAAATAAATAAATATTCGTTCTAGCATTTTGAAAATTTCATATATATGGGGATGAAATTCAACCCCTAAAAGACAAAAAAGCATACAGCCGAAACCACTGGGCCTAGAAACGTAATTTTTTTACATCGTAGTATTTCTTGGGGTACACGAGCTCTAGCAAAGAAATCGCGAAAAAATGGGTATAAGGGGTTGAAATAGGGGATGACATTTTGTATGGAAATTCGTCATTTTCGATGATAAAACCATGAATCTTTGTATTAAGGCACTTTATAATAAATAAATTAATATTCGTTCTAGCGTTTTGGAAATTTCATTTATATGGGGATGAAATTCAACCCCTAAAAGACAAAAAAGCATACAGCCGAAACTACTGGGCCTAGAAACGAATTTTTTTTTACACCGTAGTATTTCTTGGGGTACACGAACTCTAGCAAAGAAATCGCGAAAAAATGGTTAACAGGGGTTGAAATAGGGGCTGACCTTTTGTATGGAAATTCGTCATTTTCGATGATAAAACCATGAATCTTTGTATTGAGGCAGTTTATAATAAATAAATTAATATTCGTTCTAGCGTTTTAGAAATTTCATTTATATGGGGATGAAATTCAACCCCTAAAAGACAAAAAAGCATATATCTGAAACCACTGGGCCTAGAACCGTAATTTTTTTATACCGTAGTATTTCTTGGGGTTCACGAGCTATAGTAAAGAAATCGCGAAAAAATAGTTATAAGGAGTTGAAATAGGGGCTGCCATTTTGTATGGAAATTCGACATTTTCGATGATAAAACCATGAATCTTTGTATTAAGGTATTTGATAATAAATAAATAAGTATTCGTTCTAGCATTTTGAAAATTTTAATTACATGGGGATGAAATTCAACCCCTAAAAGACAAAAAAGCATACAGCCGAAACCACTGGGCCTAGAAACGTAATTTTTTTACACCGTAGTATTTCTTGGGGTACACGAGCTCTAGCAAAGAAATCGCGAAAAAATGGGCATAAGGGGTTGAAATAGGGGATGACATTTTGTATGGAAATTCGTCATTTTCGTTGATAAAACCATGAATCTTTGTATTGAGGCAGTTTATAATAAATCCTTACTAATATTATAAATGCGAAAGTAACTCTATCTGTCTGTCTGCTACGCTTTCACGTCTAAACCACTGAACCGATTTTGATGAAATTTGGTACAGAGATGGACTAAAGCTTGAGAAAGGACATAGGCTACTTTTTATCGCGAAAAAATGGGCATAAGGGGTTGAAATAGGGGATGACATTTTGTATGGAAATTCGTCATTTTCGACGATAGAACCATGAATCTTTGTATTAAGGCACTTTATAATAAATAAATAAATATTCGTTCTAGCATTTTGAAAATTTCATATATATGGGGATGAAATTCAACCCCTAAAAGACAAAAAAGCATACAGCCGAAACCACTGGGCCTAGAAACGTAATTTTTTTACATCGTAGTATTTCTTGGGGTACACGAGCTCTAGCAAAGAAATCGCGAAAAAATGGGTATAAGGGGTTGAAATAGGGGATGACATTTTGTATGGAAATTCGTCATTTTCGATGATAAAACCATGAATCTTTGTATTGAGGCAGTTTATAATAAATAAATTAATATTCGTTCTAGCGTTTTAGAAATTTCATTTATATGGGGATGAAATTCAACCCCTAAAAGACAAAAAAGCATATATCTGAAACCACTGAGCCTAGAACCGTAATTTTTTTACACCGTAGTATTTCTTGGGGTTCACGAGCTATAGTAAAGAAATCGCGAAAAAATAGTTATAAGGGGTTGAAATAGGGGCTGACCTTTTGTATGGAAATTCGTCACTTTCGATGATAAAACCATGAATCTTTGTATTGAGGCAGTTTATAATAAATAAATTAATATTCGTTCTAGCATTTTAGAAATTTCATTTATATGGGGATGAAATTCAACCCCTAAAAGACAAAAAAGCATATATCTGAAACCACTGGGCCTAGAACCGTAATTTTTTTACACCGTAGTATTTCTTGGGGTTCACGAGCTATAGTAAAGAAATCGCGAAAAAATAGTTATAAGGGGTTGAAATAGGGGCTGCCATTTTGTATGGAAATTCGACATTTTCAATGATAAAACCATGAATCTTTGTATTAAGGTATTTGATAATAAATAAGTATTCGTTCTAGCATTTTAAAAATTTTACTTACATGGGGATGAAATTCAACCCCTAAAAAAACAAAAAGTATACAGCGGCAACCACTGGGCCTAGAAACGTATTTTTTTTTACTCCGGCGTATTTTTGGGGTACACGAGCACTAGCAAAGTATTTTTGGCAAATCAGCCCCTTAAGGGAATGAAAAGCGTATAGCCGAAACTATTGGGGCTAGGAACGTAAAACTGTGTATTTCTGTATATTGTTCGATTCTCTTTCTTTTGTTGTAAATGAGCTCTAAGAAATTAGTTTTTGAAATTCATTCTCTAAGAGGGTGAAAAATGTATAGCCGAAATCATTAGGCCTAGAAATATGAAATTTTGTACAAAGTTGTCTCTCTTGGAGAAAGTGCTCACTAAAAAAGAGTTTTTTGCAATTTTACCCCCAAGGAGGTGAAAAGCATATAACCGATATCACTGAGCCTAGGAACGATCATTTTAGTATACGGTCGGCTTTCTTGGGTTACCCCATTATTTTTTCTTAATGCTCGCTTATCAAGATAGCTTTGGATCGACGCAATATGTAGGCACTGCTCTGCCATCATAGATATTGCAAAGGTTCTTCTAGCAACATTTTATGACCAGCTGCCTGCCAAACGACATTGCTGGCTAGATGGCATCACCAATTGGTCCAGGTCGATGTAAATCTTTGTCTTAGTAGTATTTTGCGACACTCACAAACAATGAAAGCGTTATAATATTCCTAGCCGCTACCAGACAGTAAGTTAAAATCAAGATATTAATCCAATTTTCTATGTCTAGAAATAAACAAATTTGAAGCGTCTATTTGTCTGTCAAAATAATAGGATTTATTTATGGTAACACAATTATTTGCACGATACCTATGTCTAAAAAACCGGCCAAGTGCGAGTCGGGGTCGCGCACGAAGCGTTCCGTACCATCCTTACTAATATTATAAATGCGAAAGTAACTCTGTCTGTCTGTCTGTCTGTCTGTCTGTCTGTCTGTCTGTCTGTCTGCTACGCTTTCACGTCTAAACCACTGAACCGATTTTGATGAAATTTGGTACAGAGATGGACTAAAGCTTGAGAAAGGACATAGGCTACTTTTTATCGCGAAAAAATAGGCATAAGGGGTTGAAATAGGGGATGACATTTTGTATGGAAATTCGTCATTTTCGACGATAGAACCATGAATCTTTGTATTAAGGCACTTTATAATAAATAAATAAATATTCGTTCTAGCATTTTGAAAATTTCATATATATGGGGATGAAATTCAACCCCTAAAAGACAAAAAAGCATACAGCCGAAACCACTGGGCCTAGAAACGTAATTTTTTTACATCGTAGTATTTCTTGGGGTACACGAGCTCTAGCAAAGAAATCGCGAAAAAATGGGTATAAGGGGTTGAAATAGGGGATGACATTTTGTATGGAAATTCGTCATTTTCGATGATAAAACCATGAATCTTTGTATTAAGGCACTTTATAATAAATAAATTAATATTCGTTCTAGCGTTTTGGAAATTTCATTTATATGGGGATGAAATTCAACCCCTAAAAGACAAAAAAGCATACAGCCGAAACTACTGGGCCTAGAAACGAATTTTTTTTTACACCGTAGTATTTCTTGGGGTACACGAACTCTAGCAAAGAAATCGCGAAAAAATGGTTAACAGGGGTTGAAATAGGGGCTGACCTTTTGTATGGAAATTCGTCATTTTCGATGATAAAACCATGAATCTTTGTATTGAGGCAGTTTATAATAAATAAATTAATATTCGTTCTAGCGTTTTAGAAATTTCATTTATATGGGGATGAAATTCAACCCCTAAAAGACAAAAAAGCATATATCTGAAACCACTGGGCCTAGAACCGTAATTTTTTTATACCGTAGTATTTCTTGGGGTTCACGAGCTATAGTAAAGAAATCGCGAAAAAATAGTTATAAGGAGTTGAAATAGGGGCTGCCATTTTGTATGGAAATTCGACATTTTCGATGATAAAACCATGAATCTTTGTATTAAGGTATTTGATAATAAATAAATAAGTATTCGTTCTAGCATTTTGAAAATTTTAATTACATGGGGATGAAATTCAACCCCTAAAAGACAAAAAAGCATACAGCCGAAACCACTGGGCCTAGAAACGTAATTTTTTTACACCGTAGTATTTCTTGGGGTACACGAGCTCTAGCAAAGAAATCGCGAAAAAATGGGCATAAGGGGTTGAAATAGGGGATGACATTTTGTATGGAAATTCGTCATTTTCGTTGATAAAACCATGAATCTTTGTATTGAGGCAGTTTATAATAAATCCTTACTAATATTATAAATGCGAAAGTAACTCTATCTGTCTGTCTGCTACGCTTTCACGTCTAAACCACTGAACCGATTTTGATGAAATTTGGTACAGAGATGGACTAAAGCTTGAGAAAGGACATAGGCTACTTTTTATCGCGAAAAAATGGGCATAAGGGGTTGAAATAGGGGATGACATTTTGTATGGAAATTCGTCATTTTCGACGATAGAACCATGAATCTTTGTATTAAGGCACTTTATAATAAATAAATAAATATTCGTTCTAGCATTTTGAAAATTTCATATATATGGGGATGAAATTCAACCCCTAAAAGACAAAAAAGCATACAGCCGAAACCACTGGGCCTAGAAACGTAATTTTTTTACATCGTAGTATTTCTTGGGGTACACGAGCTCTAGCAAAGAAATCGCGAAAAAATGGGTATAAGGGGTTGAAATAGGGGATGACATTTTGTATGGAAATTCGTCATTTTCGATGATAAAACCATGAATCTTTGTATTGAGGCAGTTTATAATAAATAAATTAATATTCGTTCTAGCGTTTTAGAAATTTCATTTATATGGGGATGAAATTCAACCCCTAAAAGACAAAAAAGCATATATCTGAAACCACTGAGCCTAGAACCGTAATTTTTTTACACCGTAGTATTTCTTGGGGTTCACGAGCTATAGTAAAGAAATCGCGAAAAAATAGTTATAAGGGGTTGAAATAGGGGCTGACCTTTTGTATGGAAATTCGTCACTTTCGATGATAAAACCATGAATCTTTGTATTGAGGCAGTTTATAATAAATAAATTAATATTCGTTCTAGCATTTTAGAAATTTCATTTATATGGGGATGAAATTCAACCCCTAAAAGACAAAAAAGCATATATCTGAAACCACTGGGCCTAGAACCGTAATTTTTTTACACCGTAGTATTTCTTGGGGTTCACGAGCTATAGTAAAGAAATCGCGAAAAAATAGTTATAAGGGGTTGAAATAGGGGCTGCCATTTTGTATGGAAATTCGACATTTTCAATGATAAAACCATGAATCTTTGTATTAAGGTATTTGATAATAAATAAGTATTCGTTCTAGCATTTTAAAAATTTTACTTACATGGGGATGAAATTCAACCCCTAAAAAAACAAAAAGTATACAGCGGCAACCACTGGGCCTAGAAACGTATTTTTTTTTACTCCGGCGTATTTTTGGGGTACACGAGCACTAGCAAAGTATTTTTGGCAAATCAGCCCCTTAAGGGAATGAAAAGCGTATAGCCGAAACTATTGGGGCTAGGAACGTAAAACTGTGTATTTCTGTATATTGTTCGATTCTCTTTCTTTTGTTGTAAATGAGCTCTAAGAAATTAGTTTTTGAAATTCATTCTCTAAGAGGGTGAAAAATGTATAGCCGAAATCATTAGGCCTAGAAATATGAAATTTTGTACAAAGTTGTCTCTCTTGGAGAAAGTGCTCACTAAAAAAGAGTTTTTTGCAATTTTACCCCCAAGGAGGTGAAAAGCATATAACCGATATCACTGAGCCTAGGAACGATCATTTTAGTATACGGTCGGCTTTCTTGGGTTACCCCATTATTTTTTCTTAATGCTCGCTTATCAAGATAGCTTTGGATCGACGCAATATGTAGGCACTGCTCTGCCATCATAGATATTGCAAAGGTTCTTCTAGCAACATTTTATGACCAGCTGCCTGCCAAACGACATTGCTGGCTAGATGGCATCACCAATTGGTCCAGGTCGATGTAAATCTTTGTCTTAGTAGTATTTTGCGACACTCACAAACAATGAAAGCGTTATAATATTCCTAGCCGCTACCAGACAGTAAGTTAAAATCAAGATATTAATCCAATTTTCTATGTCTAGAAATAAACAAATTTGAAGCGTCTATTTGTCTGTCAAAATAATAGGATTTATTTATGGTAACACAATTATTTGCACGATACCTATGTCTAAAAAACCGGCCAAGTGCGAGTCGGGGTCGCGCACGAAGCGTTCCGTACCATTATCTATAAAAAGGGGGAAAATTGCGTTTGTTGTATAGGAGCCACCTTAAATATTTATTTTATTTTGTTTTTTATATTTATTGTTATAACGGCAACAGAAATGCATAATTTGTAAAAAAATCAACTGTCTAGCTATCGCGGTCCTTGAGATATGGCTTGATGACAGACAGACGGACGGACAATTTTTTTTTGACTTATATTCGTTACGGGGTAACCTTCAAAACGGCTGGACCCATACTGATAATACTTTACTAACAGGTCTACCAAGCCTTACATAAGGAATAACTTAGGCTATATTTTATCCAAGGCTATATTTTATCCCGGTGTGGCTGGAACAACTGTGAGAATTTAGTCGATTTTAAAATTATTTCACTAACGCAAAGCTATTTTTGAGCGAGTAACATATTTAGGCTATTTTTTTATCCCGATATTCCTACGGGACCGGGCACAATGCCGGTGAAATTGCGGGAACTAAATGGATATGAAAATTAATTTACGAATGAAAATCTACATTATCAGTGAATAACAAATAAAGCCTATTTTCATCCTGGTGTTTGCCCGGGAACGAGAACTCCGCGAGTAAAACCGGTGGATGTTGACTAATTTTTAAATTCTTTCACCAATAGGAAGCTACGTTATCAGCGAGTAAGATAAGCAATTTTTATGTCGGATATTTGTATGGGATTTGATAATTATTATTTTTATTTTCACCCATATAAACTTACTAGCTTTTGCCCGCGGCTTCGCCCGCGTAAAAGTTGGTTTTCATAATTCTTAATTTAAGAAATACTCTGTGTCAATTTTCGTCCAAATCCGGTCAACAGTTTACGCGTGATTGAGTAACAAACGTCCAAATATCTTCACAAATTTTTATATTTGAATACTAGCTTTTGCCCGCGGCTTCGCCCGCGTAAAAGTTGGTTTTCATAATTCTTAATTTAAGAAATACTCTGTGTCAATTTTCGTCCAAATCCGGTCAACAGTTTACGCGTGATTGAGTAACAAACGTCCAAATATCTTCACAAATTTTTATATTTGAATATTACTTCCACCCTTGTAGTTTAAATTCAAGTGGAAAGACGATGAGAAATATGGCCATCCTTAGTCGCTGATAATACATTATCCATGATAGGTTTCCATTGGGGAAAAAAATAATATCGATCAAACTCCCACAGTTTCACCCACGTAGACCCCATTTCCATGCAAACGCCGAGATAAAAATTGCCTATGTTACTCGCTGATATTATAAGTTTATATGGGTGAAAATAAAAATAATAATTATCAAATCCCATACAAATATCCGACATAAAAATTGCTTATCTTACTCGCTGATAACGTAGCTTCCTATTGGTGAAAGAATTTAAAAATTAGTCAACATCCACCGGTTTTACTCGCGGAGTTCTCGTTCCCGGGCAAACACCAGGATGAAAATAGGCTTTATTTGTTATTCACTGATAATGTAGATTTTCATTCGTAAATTAATTTTCATATCCATTTAGTTCCCGCAATTTCACCGGCATTGTGCCCGGTCCCGTAGGAATATCGGGATAAAAAAATAGCCTAAATATGTTACTCGCTCAAAAATAGCTTTGCGTTAGTGAAATAATTTTAAAATCGACTAAATTCTCACAGTTGTTCCAGCCACACCGGGATAAAATATAGCCTTGGATAAAATATAGCCTAAGTTATTCCTTATGTAAGGCTTGGTAGACCTGTTAGTAAAGTATTATCAGTATGGGTCCAGCCGTTTTGAAGGTTACCCCGTAACGAATATAAGTCAAAAAAAAATTGTCCGTCCGTCTGTCTGTCATCAAGCCATATCTCAAGGACCGCGATAGCTAGACAGTTGATTTTTTTACAAATTATGCATTTCTGTTGCCGTTATAACAATAAATATAAAAAACAAAATAAAATAAATATTTAAGGTGGCTCCTATACAACAAACGCAATTTTCCCCCTTTTTATAGATAATGGTACGGAACGCTTCGTGCGCGACCCCGACTCGCACTTGGCCGGTTTTTTAGACATAGGTATCGTGCAAATAATTGTGTTACCATAAATAAATCCTATTATTTTGACAGACAAATAGACGCTTCAAATTTGTTTATTTCTAGACATAGAAAATTGGATTAATATCTTGATTTTAACTTACTGTCTGGTAGCGGCTAGGAATATTATAACGCTTTCATTGTTTGTGAGTGTCGCAAAATACTACTAAGACAAAGATTTACATCGACCTGGACCAATTGGTGATGCCATCTAGCCAGCAATGTCGTTTGGCAGGCAGCTGGTCATAAAATGTTGCTAGAAGAACCTTTGCAATATCTATGATGGCAGAGCAGTGCCTACATATTGCGTCGATCCAAAGCTATCTTGATAAGCGAGCATTAAGAAAAAATAATGGGGTAACCCAAGAAAGCCGACCGTAT
The DNA here is from genome assembly GCA_032191425.1 of Lymantria dispar. Taxonomy (NCBI): domain Eukaryota; kingdom Metazoa; phylum Arthropoda; class Insecta; order Lepidoptera; family Erebidae; genus Lymantria; species Lymantria dispar. Next base: position 3,193,623 of record CM063467.1, read on the forward strand.
ACTAAAATGATCGTTCCTAGGCTCAGTGATATCGGTTATATGCTTTTCACCTCCTTGGGGGTAAAATTGCAAAAAACTCTTTTTTAGTGAGCACTTTCTCCAAGAGAGACAACTTTGTACAAAATTTCATATTTCTAGGCCTAATGATTTCGGCTATACATTTTTCACCCTCTTAGAGAATGAATTTCAAAAACTAATTTCTTAGAGCTCATTTACAACAAAAGAAAGAGAATCGAACAATATACAGAAATACACAGTTTTACGTTCCTAGCCCCAATAGTTTCGGCTATACGCTTTTCATTCCCTTAAGGGGCTGATTTGCCAAAAATACTTTGCTAGTGCTCGTGTACCCCAAAAATACGCCGGAGTAAAAAAAAATACGTTTCTAGGCCCAGTGGTTGCCGCTGTATACTTTTTGTTTTTTTAGGGGTTGAATTTCATCCCCATGTAAGTAAAATTTTTAAAATGCTAGAACGAATACTTATTTATTATCAAATACCTTAATACAAAGATTCATGGTTTTATCATTGAAAATGTCGAATTTCCATACAAAATGGCAGCCCCTATTTCAACCCCTTATAACTATTTTTTCGCGATTTCTTTACTATAGCTCGTGAACCCCAAGAAATACTACGGTGTAAAAAAATTACGGTTCTAGGCCCAGTGGTTTCAGATATATGCTTTTTTGTCTTTTAGGGGTTGAATTTCATCCCCATATAAATGAAATTTCTAAAATGCTAGAACGAATATTAATTTATTTATTATAAACTGCCTCAATACAAAGATTCATGGTTTTATCATCGAAAGTGACGAATTTCCATACAAAAGGTCAGCCCCTATTTCAACCCCTTATAACTATTTTTTCGCGATTTCTTTACTATAGCTCGTGAACCCCAAGAAATACTACGGTGTAAAAAAATTACGGTTCTAGGCTCAGTGGTTTCAGATATATGCTTTTTTGTCTTTTAGGGGTTGAATTTCATCCCCATATAAATGAAATTTCTAAAACGCTAGAACGAATATTAATTTATTTATTATAAACTGCCTCAATACAAAGATTCATGGTTTTATCATCGAAAATGACGAATTTCCATACAAAATGTCATCCCCTATTTCAACCCCTTATACCCATTTTTTCGCGATTTCTTTGCTAGAGCTCGTGTACCCCAAGAAATACTACGATGTAAAAAAATTACGTTTCTAGGCCCAGTGGTTTCGGCTGTATGCTTTTTTGTCTTTTAGGGGTTGAATTTCATCCCCATATATATGAAATTTTCAAAATGCTAGAACGAATATTTATTTATTTATTATAAAGTGCCTTAATACAAAGATTCATGGTTCTATCGTCGAAAATGACGAATTTCCATACAAAATGTCATCCCCTATTTCAACCCCTTATGCCCATTTTTTCGCGATAAAAAGTAGCCTATGTCCTTTCTCAAGCTTTAGTCCATCTCTGTACCAAATTTCATCAAAATCGGTTCAGTGGTTTAGACGTGAAAGCGTAGCAGACAGACAGATAGAGTTACTTTCGCATTTATAATATTAGTAAGGATTTATTATAAACTGCCTCAATACAAAGATTCATGGTTTTATCAACGAAAATGACGAATTTCCATACAAAATGTCATCCCCTATTTCAACCCCTTATGCCCATTTTTTCGCGATTTCTTTGCTAGAGCTCGTGTACCCCAAGAAATACTACGGTGTAAAAAAATTACGTTTCTAGGCCCAGTGGTTTCGGCTGTATGCTTTTTTGTCTTTTAGGGGTTGAATTTCATCCCCATGTAATTAAAATTTTCAAAATGCTAGAACGAATACTTATTTATTTATTATCAAATACCTTAATACAAAGATTCATGGTTTTATCATCGAAAATGTCGAATTTCCATACAAAATGGCAGCCCCTATTTCAACTCCTTATAACTATTTTTTCGCGATTTCTTTACTATAGCTCGTGAACCCCAAGAAATACTACGGTATAAAAAAATTACGGTTCTAGGCCCAGTGGTTTCAGATATATGCTTTTTTGTCTTTTAGGGGTTGAATTTCATCCCCATATAAATGAAATTTCTAAAACGCTAGAACGAATATTAATTTATTTATTATAAACTGCCTCAATACAAAGATTCATGGTTTTATCATCGAAAATGACGAATTTCCATACAAAAGGTCAGCCCCTATTTCAACCCCTGTTAACCATTTTTTCGCGATTTCTTTGCTAGAGTTCGTGTACCCCAAGAAATACTACGGTGTAAAAAAAAATTCGTTTCTAGGCCCAGTAGTTTCGGCTGTATGCTTTTTTGTCTTTTAGGGGTTGAATTTCATCCCCATATAAATGAAATTTCCAAAACGCTAGAACGAATATTAATTTATTTATTATAAAGTGCCTTAATACAAAGATTCATGGTTTTATCATCGAAAATGACGAATTTCCATACAAAATGTCATCCCCTATTTCAACCCCTTATACCCATTTTTTCGCGATTTCTTTGCTAGAGCTCGTGTACCCCAAGAAATACTACGATGTAAAAAAATTACGTTTCTAGGCCCAGTGGTTTCGGCTGTATGCTTTTTTGTCTTTTAGGGGTTGAATTTCATCCCCATATATATGAAATTTTCAAAATGCTAGAACGAATATTTATTTATTTATTATAAAGTGCCTTAATACAAAGATTCATGGTTCTATCGTCGAAAATGACGAATTTCCATACAAAATGTCATCCCCTATTTCAACCCCTTATGCCTATTTTTTCGCGATAAAAAGTAGCCTATGTCCTTTCTCAAGCTTTAGTCCATCTCTGTACCAAATTTCATCAAAATCGGTTCAGTGGTTTAGACGTGAAAGCGTAGCAGACAGACAGACAGACAGACAGACAGACAGACAGACAGACAGAGTTACTTTCGCATTTATAATATTAGTAAGGAGTAAGGATAATATCAGCGAGTAACATAGGCAATTTTTATCTCGGCGTTTGCATGGAAATGGGGTCTACGTGGGTGAAACTGTGGGAGTTTGATCGATATTATTTTTTTCCCCAATGGAAACCTATCATGGATAATGTATTATCAGCGACTAAGGATGGCCATATTTCTCATCGTCTTTCCACTTGAATTTAAACTACAAGGGTGGAAGTAATATTCAAATATAAAAATTTGTGAAGATATTTGGACGTTTGTTACTCAATCACGCGTAAACTGTTGACCGGATTTGGACGAAAATTGACACAGAGTATTTCTTAAATTAAGAATTATGAAAACCAACTTTTACGCGGGCGAAGCCGCGGGCAAAAGCTAGTTATCTATAAAAAGGGGGAAAATTGCGTTTGTTGTATAGGAGCCACCTTAAATATTTATTTTATTTTGTTTTTTATATTTATTGTTATAACGGCAACAGAAATGCATAATTTGTAAAAAAATCAACTGTCTAGCTATCGCGGTCCTTGAGATATGGCTTGATGACAGACAGACGGACGGACAATTTTTTTTTGACTTATATTCGTTACGGGGTAACCTTCAAAACGGCTGGACCCATACTGATAATACTTTACTAACAGGTCTACCAAGCCTTACATAAGGAATAACTTAGGCTATATTTTATCCAAGGCTATATTTTATCCCGGTGTGGCTGGAACAACTGTGAGAATTTAGTCGATTTTAAAATTATTTCACTAACGCAAAGCTATTTTTGAGCGAGTAACATATTTAGGCTATTTTTTTATCCCGATATTCCTACGGGACCGGGCACAATGCCGGTGAAATTGCGGGAACTAAATGGATATGAAAATTAATTTACGAATGAAAATCTACATTATCAGTGAATAACAAATAAAGCCTATTTTCATCCTGGTGTTTGCCCGGGAACGAGAACTCCGCGAGTAAAACCGGTGGATGTTGACTAATTTTTAAATTCTTTCACCAATAGGAAGCTACGTTATCAGCGAGTAAGATAAGCAATTTTTATGTCGGATATTTGTATGGGATTTGATAATTATTATTTTTATTTTCACCCATATAAACTTATAATATCAGCGAGTAACATAGGCAATTTTTATCTCGGCGTTTGCATGGAAATGGGGTCTACGTGGGTGAAACTGTGGGAGTTTGATCGATATTATTTTTTTCCCCAATGGAAACCTATCATGGATAATGTATTATCAGCGACTAAGGATGGCCATATTTCTCATCGTCTTTCCACTTGAATTTAAACTACAAGGGTGGAAGTAATATTCAAATATAAAAATTTGTGAAGATATTTGGACGTTTGTTACTCAATCACGCGTAAACTGTTGACCGGATTTGGACGAAAATTGACACAGAGTATTTCTTAAATTAAGAATTATGAAAACCAACTTTTACGCGGGCGAAGCCGCGGGCAAAAGCTAGTAAGTTTATATGGGTGAAAATAAAAATAATAATTATCAAATCCCATACAAATATCCGACATAAAAATTGCTTATCTTACTCGCTGATAACGTAGCTTCCTATTGGTGAAAGAATTTAAAAATTAGTCAACATCCACCGGTTTTACTCGCGGAGTTCTCGTTCCCGGGCAAACACCAGGATGAAAATAGGCTTTATTTGTTATTCACTGATAATGTAGATTTTCATTCGTAAATTAATTTTCATATCCATTTAGTTCCCGCAATTTCACCGGCATTGTGCCCGGTCCCGTAGGAATATCGGGATAAAAAAATAGCCTAAATATGTTACTCGCTCAAAAATAGCTTTGCGTTAGTGAAATAATTTTAAAATCGACTAAATTCTCACAGTTGTTCCAGCCACACCGGGATAAAATATAGCCTTGGATAAAATATAGCCTAAGTTATTCCTTATGTAAGGCTTGGTAGACCTGTTAGTAAAGTATTATCAGTATGGGTCCAGCCGTTTTGAAGGTTACCCCGTAACGAATATAAGTCAAAAAAAAATTGTCCGTCCGTCTGTCTGTCATCAAGCCATATCTCAAGGACCGCGATAGCTAGACAGTTGATTTTTTTACAAATTATGCATTTCTGTTGCCGTTATAACAATAAATATAAAAAACAAAATAAAATAAATATTTAAGGTGGCTCCTATACAACAAACGCAATTTTCCCCCTTTTTATAGATAATGGTACGGAACGCTTCGTGCGCGACCCCGACTCGCACTTGGCCGGTTTTTTAGACATAGGTATCGTGCAAATAATTGTGTTACCATAAATAAATCCTATTATTTTGACAGACAAATAGACGCTTCAAATTTGTTTATTTCTAGACATAGAAAATTGGATTAATATCTTGATTTTAACTTACTGTCTGGTAGCGGCTAGGAATATTATAACGCTTTCATTGTTTGTGAGTGTCGCAAAATACTACTAAGACAAAGATTTACATCGACCTGGACCAATTGGTGATGCCATCTAGCCAGCAATGCCGTTTGGCAGGCAGCTGGTCATAAAATGTTGCTAGAAGAACCTTTGCAATATCTATGATGGCAGAGCAGTGCCTACATATTGCGTCGATCCAAAGCTATCTTGATAAGCGAGCATTAAGAAAAAATAATGGGGTAACCCAAGAAAGCCGACCGTATACTAAAATGATCGTTCCTAGGCTCAGTGATATCGGTTATATGCTTTTCACCTCCTTGGGGGTAAAATTGCAAAAAACTCTTTTTTAGTGAGCACTTTCTCCAAGAGAGACAACTTTGTACAAAATTTCATATTTCTAGGCCTAATGATTTCGGCTATACATTTTTCACCCTCTTAGAGAATGAATTTCAAAAACTAATTTCTTAGAGCTCATTTACAACAAAAGAAAGAGAATCGAACAATATACAGAAATACACAGTTTTACGTTCCTAGCCCCAATAGTTTCGGCTATACGCTTTTCATTCCCTTAAGGGGCTGATTTGCCAAAAATACTTTGCTAGTGCTCGTGTACCCCAAAAATACGCCGGAGTAAAAAAAAATACGTTTCTAGGCCCAGTGGTTGCCGCTGTATACTTTTTGTTTTTTTAGGGGTTGAATTTCATCCCCATGTAAGTAAAATTTTTAAAATGCTAGAACGAATACTTATTTATTATCAAATACCTTAATACAAAGATTCATGGTTTTATCATTGAAAATGTCGAATTTCCATACAAAATGGCAGCCCCTATTTCAACCCCTTATAACTATTTTTTCGCGATTTCTTTACTATAGCTCGTGAACCCCAAGAAATACTACGGTGTAAAAAAATTACGGTTCTAGGCCCAGTGGTTTCAGATATATGCTTTTTTGTCTTTTAGGGGTTGAATTTCATCCCCATATAAATGAAATTTCTAAAATGCTAGAACGAATATTAATTTATTTATTATAAACTGCCTCAATACAAAGATTCATGGTTTTATCATCGAAAGTGACGAATTTCCATACAAAAGGTCAGCCCCTATTTCAACCCCTTATAACTATTTTTTCGCGATTTCTTTACTATAGCTCGTGAACCCCAAGAAATACTACGGTGTAAAAAAATTACGGTTCTAGGCTCAGTGGTTTCAGATATATGCTTTTTTGTCTTTTAGGGGTTGAATTTCATCCCCATATAAATGAAATTTCTAAAACGCTAGAACGAATATTAATTTATTTATTATAAACTGCCTCAATACAAAGATTCATGGTTTTATCATCGAAAATGACGAATTTCCATACAAAATGTCATCCCCTATTTCAACCCCTTATACCCATTTTTTCGCGATTTCTTTGCTAGAGCTCGTGTACCCCAAGAAATACTACGATGTAAAAAAATTACGTTTCTAGGCCCAGTGGTTTCGGCTGTATGCTTTTTTGTCTTTTAGGGGTTGAATTTCATCCCCATATATATGAAATTTTCAAAATGCTAGAACGAATATTTATTTATTTATTATAAAGTGCCTTAATACAAAGATTCATGGTTCTATCGTCGAAAATGACGAATTTCCATACAAAATGTCATCCCCTATTTCAACCCCTTATGCCCATTTTTTCGCGATAAAAAGTAGCCTATGTCCTTTCTCAAGCTTTAGTCCATCTCTGTACCAAATTTCATCAAAATCGGTTCAGTGGTTTAGACGTGAAAGCGTAGCAGACAGACAGATAGAGTTACTTTCGCATTTATAATATTAGTAAGGATTTATTATAAACTGCCTCAATACAAAGATTCATGGTTTTATCAACGAAAATGACGAATTTCCATACAAAATGTCATCCCCTATTTCAACCCCTTATGCCCATTTTTTCGCGATTTCTTTGCTAGAGCTCGTGTACCCCAAGAAATACTACGGTGTAAAAAAATTACGTTTCTAGGCCCAGTGGTTTCGGCTGTATGCTTTTTTGTCTTTTAGGGGTTGAATTTCATCCCCATGTAATTAAAATTTTCAAAATGCTAGAACGAATACTTATTTATTTATTATCAAATACCTTAATACAAAGATTCATGGTTTTATCATCGAAAATGTCGAATTTCCATACAAAATGGCAGCCCCTATTTCAACTCCTTATAACTATTTTTTCGCGATTTCTTTACTATAGCTCGTGAACCCCAAGAAATACTACGGTATAAAAAAATTACGGTTCTAGGCCCAGTGGTTTCAGATATATGCTTTTTTGTCTTTTAGGGGTTGAATTTCATCCCCATATAAATGAAATTTCTAAAACGCTAGAACGAATATTAATTTATTTATTATAAACTGCCTCAATACAAAGATTCATGGTTTTATCATCGAAAATGACGAATTTCCATACAAAAGGTCAGCCCCTATTTCAACCCCTGTTAACCATTTTTTCGCGATTTCTTTGCTAGAGTTCGTGTACCCCAAGAAATACTACGGTGTAAAAAAAAATTCGTTTCTAGGCCCAGTAGTTTCGGCTGTATGCTTTTTTGTCTTTTAGGGGTTGAATTTCATCCCCATATAAATGAAATTTCCAAAACGCTAGAACGAATATTAATTTATTTATTATAAAGTGCCTTAATACAAAGATTCATGGTTTTATCATCGAAAATGACGAATTTCCATACAAAATGTCATCCCCTATTTCAACCCCTTATACCCATTTTTTCGCGATTTCTTTGCTAGAGCTCGTGTACCCCAAGAAATACTACGATGTAAAAAAATTACGTTTCTAGGCCCAGTGGTTTCGGCTGTATGCTTTTTTGTCTTTTAGGGGTTGAATTTCATCCCCATATATATGAAATTTTCAAAATGCTAGAACGAATATTTATTTATTTATTATAAAGTGCCTTAATACAAAGATTCATGGTTCTATCGTCGAAAATGACGAATTTCCATACAAAATGTCATCCCCTATTTCAACCCCTTATGCCTATTTTTTCGCGATAAAAAGTAGCCTATGTCCTTTCTCAAGCTTTAGTCCATCTCTGTACCAAATTTCATCAAAATCGGTTCAGTGGTTTAGACGTGAAAGCGTAGCAGACAGACAGACAGACAGACAGACAGACAGACAGACAGACAGACAGACAGAGTTACTTTCGCATTTATAATATTAGTAAGGATTACTTCCACCCTTGTAGTTTAAATTCAAGTGGAAAGACGATGAGAAATATGGCCATCCTTAGTCGCTGATAATACATTATCCATGATAGGTTTCCATTGGGGAAAAAAATAATATCGATCAAACTCCCACAGTTTCACCCACGTAGACCCCATTTCCATGCAAACGCCGAGATAAAAATTGCCTATGTTACTCGCTGATATTATAAGTTTATATGGGTGAAAATAAAAATAATAATTATCAAATCCCATACAAATATCCGACATAAAAATTGCTTATCTTACTCGCTGATAACGTAGCTTCCTATTGGTGAAAGAATTTAAAAATTAGTCAACATCCACCGGTTTTACTCGCGGAGTTCTCGTTCCCGGGCAAACACCAGGATGAAAATAGGCTTTATTTGTTATTCACTGATAATGTAGATTTTCATTCGTAAATTAATTTTCATATCCATTTAGTTCCCGCAATTTCACCGGCATTGTGCCCGGTCCCGTAGGAATATCGGGATAAAAAAATAGCCTAAATATGTTACTCGCTCAAAAATAGCTTTGCGTTAGTGAAATAATTTTAAAATCGACTAAATTCTCACAGTTGTTCCAGCCACACCGGGATAAAATATAGCCTTGGATAAAATATAGCCTAAGTTATTCCTTATGTAAGGCTTGGTAGACCTGTTAGTAAAGTATTATCAGTATGGGTCCAGCCGTTTTGAAGGTTACCCCGTAACGAATATAAGTCAAAAAAAAATTGTCCGTCCGTCTGTCTGTCATCAAGCCATATCTCAAGGACCGCGATAGCTAGACAGTTGATTTTTTTACAAATTATGCATTTCTGTTGCCGTTATAACAATAAATATAAAAAACAAAATAAAATAAATATTTAAGGTGGCTCCTATACAACAAACGCAATTTTCCCCCTTTTTATAGATAATGGTACGGAACGCTTCGTGCGCGACCCCGACTCGCACTTGGCCGGTTTTTTAGACATAGGTATCGTGCAAATAATTGTGTTACCATAAATAAATCCTATTATTTTGACAGACAAATAGACGCTTCAAATTTGTTTATTTCTAGACATAGAAAATTGGATTAATATCTTGATTTTAACTTACTGTCTGGTAGCGGCTAGGAATATTATAACGCTTTCATTGTTTGTGAGTGTCGCAAAATACTACTAAGACAAAGATTTACATCGACCTGGACCAATTGGTGATGCCATCTAGCCAGCAATGTCGTTTGGCAGGCAGCTGGTCATAAAATGTTGCTAGAAGAACCTTTGCAATATCTATGATGGCAGAGCAGTGCCTACATATTGCGTCGATCCAAAGCTATCTTGATAAGCGAGCATTAAGAAAAAATAATGGGGTAACCCAAGAAAGCCGACCGTATACTAAAATGATCGTTCCTAGGCTCAGTGATATCGGTTATATGCTTTTCACCTCCTTGGGGGTAAAATTGCAAAAAACTCTTTTTTAGTGAGCACTTTCTCCAAGAGAGACAACTTTGTACAAAATTTCATATTTCTAGGCCTAATGATTTCGGCTATACATTTTTCACCCTCTTAGAGAATGAATTTCAAAAACTAATTTCTTAGAGCTCATTTACAACAAAAGAAAGAGAATCGAACAATATACAGAAATACACAGTTTTACGTTCCTAGCCCCAATAGTTTCGGCTATACGCTTTTCATTCCCTTAAGGGGCTGATTTGCCAAAAATACTTTGCTAGTGCTCGTGTACCCCAAAAATACGCCGGAGTAAAAAAAAATACGTTTCTAGGCCCAGTGGTTGCCGCTGTATACTTTTTGTTTTTTTAGGGGTTGAATTTCATCCCCATGTAAGTAAAATTTTTAAAATGCTAGAACGAATACTTATTTATTATCAAATACCTTAATACAAAGATTCATGGTTTTATCATTGAAAATGTCGAATTTCCATACAAAATGGCAGCCCCTATTTCAACCCCTTATAACTATTTTTTCGCGATTTCTTTACTATAGCTCGTGAACCCCAAGAAATACTACGGTGTAAAAAAATTACGGTTCTAGGCCCAGTGGTTTCAGATATATGCTTTTTTGTCTTTTAGGGGTTGAATTTCATCCCCATATAAATGAAATTTCTAAAATGCTAGAACGAATATTAATTTATTTATTATAAACTGCCTCAATACAAAGATTCATGGTTTTATCATCGAAAGTGACGAATTTCCATACAAAAGGTCAGCCCCTATTTCAACCCCTTATAACTATTTTTTCGCGATTTCTTTACTATAGCTCGTGAACCCCAAGAAATACTACGGTGTAAAAAAATTACGGTTCTAGGCTCAGTGGTTTCAGATATATGCTTTTTTGTCTTTTAGGGGTTGAATTTCATCCCCATATAAATGAAATTTCTAAAACGCTAGAACGAATATTAATTTATTTATTATAAACTGCCTCAATACAAAGATTCATGGTTTTATCATCGAAAATGACGAATTTCCATACAAAATGTCATCCCCTATTTCAACCCCTTATACCCATTTTTTCGCGATTTCTTTGCTAGAGCTCGTGTACCCCAAGAAATACTACGATGTAAAAAAATTACGTTTCTAGGCCCAGTGGTTTCGGCTGTATGCTTTTTTGTCTTTTAGGGGTTGAATTTCATCCCCATATATATGAAATTTTCAAAATGCTAGAACGAATATTTATTTATTTATTATAAAGTGCCTTAATACAAAGATTCATGGTTCTATCGTCGAAAATGACGAATTTCCATACAAAATGTCATCCCCTATTTCAACCCCTTATGCCCATTTTTTCGCGATAAAAAGTAGCCTATGTCCTTTCTCAAGCTTTAGTCCATCTCTGTACCAAATTTCATCAAAATCGGTTCAGTGGTTTAGACGTGAAAGCGTAGCAGACAGACAGATAGAGTTACTTTCGCATTTATAATATTAGTAAGGATTTATTATAAACTGCCTCAATACAAAGATTCATGGTTTTATCAACGAAAATGACGAATTTCCATACAAAATGTCATCCCCTATTTCAACCCCTTATGCCCATTTTTTCGCGATTTCTTTGCTAGAGCTCGTGTACCCCAAGAAATACTACGGTGTAAAAAAATTACGTTTCTAGGCCCAGTGGTTTCGGCTGTATGCTTTTTTGTCTTTTAGGGGTTGAATTTCATCCCCATGTAATTAAAATTTTCAAAATGCTAGAACGAATACTTATTTATTTATTATCAAATACCTTAATACAAAGATTCATGGTTTTATCATCGAAAATGTCGAATTTCCATACAAAATGGCAGCCCCTATTTCAACTCCTTATAACTATTTTTTCGCGATTTCTTTACTATAGCTCGTGAACCCCAAGAAATACTACGGTATAAAAAAATTACGGTTCTAGGCCCAGTGGTTTCAGATATATGCTTTTTTGTCTTTTAGGGGTTGAATTTCATCCCCATATAAATGAAATTTCTAAAACGCTAGAACGAATATTAATTTATTTATTATAAACTGCCTCAATACAAAGATTCATGGTTTTATCATCGAAAATGACGAATTTCCATACAAAAGGTCAGCCCCTATTTCAACCCCTGTTAACCATTTTTTCGCGATTTCTTTGCTAGAGTTCGTGTACCCCAAGAAATACTACGGTGTAAAAAAAAATTCGTTTCTAGGCCCAGTAGTTTCGGCTGTATGCTTTTTTGTCTTTTAGGGGTTGAATTTCATCCCCATATAAATGAAATTTCCAAAACGCTAGAACGAATATTAATTTATTTATTATAAAGTGCCTTAATACAAAGATTCATGGTTTTATCATCGAAAATGACGAATTTCCATACAAAATGTCATCCCCTATTTCAACCCCTTATACCCATTTTTTCGCGATTTCTTTGCTAGAGCTCGTGTACCCCAAGAAATACTACGATGTAAAAAAATTACGTTTCTAGGCCCAGTGGTTTCGGCTGTATGCTTTTTTGTCTTTTAGGGGTTGAATTTCATCCCCATATATATGAAATTTTCAAAATGCTAGAACGAATATTTATTTATTTATTATAAAGTGCCTTAATACAAAGATTCATGGTTCTATCGTCGAAAATGACGAATTTCCATACAAAATGTCATCCCCTATTTCAACCCCTTATGCCTATTTTTTCGCGATAAAAAGTAGCCTATGTCCTTTCTCAAGCTTTAGTCCATCTCTGTACCAAATTTCATCAAAATCGGTTCAGTGGTTTAGACGTGAAAGCGTAGCAGACAGACAGACAGACAGACAGACAGACAGACAGACAGACAGACAGACAGAGTTACTTTCGCATTTATAATATTAGTAAGGATTACTTCCACCCTTGTAGTTTAAATTCAAGTGGAAAGACGATGAGAAATATGGCCATCCTTAGTCGCTGATAATACATTATCCATGATAGGTTTCCATTGGGGAAAAAAATAATATCGATCAAACTCCCACAGTTTCACCCACGTAGACCCCATTTCCATGCAAACGCCGAGATAAAAATTGCCTATGTTACTCGCTGATATTATAAGTTTATATGGGTGAAAATAAAAATAATAATTATCAAATCCCATACAAATATCCGACATAAAAATTGCTTATCTTACTCGCTGATAACGTAGCTTCCTATTGGTGAAAGAATTTAAAAATTAGTCAACATCCACCGGTTTTACTCGCGGAGTTCTCGTTCCCGGGCAAACACCAGGATGAAAATAGGCTTTATTTGTTATTCACTGATAATGTAGATTTTCATTCGTAAATTAATTTTCATATCCATTTAGTTCCCGCAATTTCACCGGCATTGTGCCCGGTCCCGTAGGAATATCGGGATAAAAAAATAGCCTAAATATGTTACTCGCTCAAAAATAGCTTTGCGTTAGTGAAATAATTTTAAAATCGACTAAATTCTCACAGTTGTTCCAGCCACACCGGGATAAAATATAGCCTTGGATAAAATATAGCCTAAGTTATTCCTTATGTAAGGCTTGGTAGACCTGTTAGTAAAGTATTATCAGTATGGGTCCAGCCGTTTTGAAGGTTACCCCGTAACGAATATAAGTCAAAAAAAAATTGTCCGTCCGTCTGTCTGTCATCAAGCCATATCTCAAGGACCGCGATAGCTAGACAGTTGATTTTTTTACAAATTATGCATTTCTGTTGCCGTTATAACAATAAATATAAAAAACAAAATAAAATAAATATTTAAGGTGGCTCCTATACAACAAACGCAATTTTCCCCCTTTTTATAGATAATGGTACGGAACGCTTCGTGCGCGACCCCGACTCGCACTTGGCCGGTTTTTTAGACATAGGTATCGTGCAAATAATTGTGTTACCATAAATAAATCCTATTATTTTGACAGACAAATAGACGCTTCAAATTTGTTTATTTCTAGACATAGAAAATTGGATTAATATCTTGATTTTAACTTACTGTCTGGTAGCGGCTAGGAATATTATAACGCTTTCATTGTTTGTGAGTGTCGCAAAATACTACTAAGACAAAGATTTACATCGACCTGGACCAATTGGTGATGCCATCTAGCCAGCAATGTCGTTTGGCAGGCAGCTGGTCATAAAATGTTGCTAGAAGAACCTTTGCAATATCTATGATGGCAGAGCAGTGCCTACATATTGCGTCGATCCAAAGCTATCTTGATAAGCGAGCATTAAGAAAAAATAATGGGGTAACCCAAGAAAGCCGACCGTATACTAAAATGATCGTTCCTAGGCTCAGTGATATCGGTTATATGCTTTTCACCTCCTTGGGGGTAAAATTGCAAAAAACTCTTTTTTAGTGAGCACTTTCTCCAAGAGAGACAACTTTGTACAAAATTTCATATTTCTAGGCCTAATGATTTCGGCTATACATTTTTCACCCTCTTAGAGAATGAATTTCAAAAACTAATTTCTTAGAGCTCATTTACAACAAAAGAAAGAGAATCGAACAATATACAGAAATACACAGTTTTACGTTCCTAGCCCCAATAGTTTCGGCTATACGCTTTTCATTCCCTTAAGGGGCTGATTTGCCAAAAATACTTTGCTAGTGCTCGTGTACCCCAAAAATACGCCGGAGTAAAAAAAAATACGTTTCTAGGCCCAGTGGTTGCCGCTGTATACTTTTTGTTTTTTTAGGGGTTGAATTTCATCCCCATGTAAGTAAAATTTTTAAAATGCTAGAACGAATACTTATTTATTATCAAATACCTTAATACAAAGATTCATGGTTTTATCATTGAAAATGTCGAATTTCCATACAAAATGGCAGCCCCTATTTCAACCCCTTATAACTATTTTTTCGCGATTTCTTTACTATAGCTCGTGAACCCCAAGAAATACTACGGTGTAAAAAAATTACGGTTCTAGGCCCAGTGGTTTCAGATATATGCTTTTTTGTCTTTTAGGGGTTGAATTTCATCCCCATATAAATGAAATTTCTAAAATGCTAGAACGAATATTAATTTATTTATTATAAACTGCCTCAATACAAAGATTCATGGTTTTATCATCGAAAGTGACGAATTTCCATACAAAAGGTCAGCCCCTATTTCAACCCCTTATAACTATTTTTTCGCGATTTCTTTACTATAGCTCGTGAACCCCAAGAAATACTACGGTGTAAAAAAATTACGGTTCTAGGCTCAGTGGTTTCAGATATATGCTTTTTTGTCTTTTAGGGGTTGAATTTCATCCCCATATAAATGAAATTTCTAAAACGCTAGAACGAATATTAATTTATTTATTATAAACTGCCTCAATACAAAGATTCATGGTTTTATCATCGAAAATGACGAATTTCCATACAAAATGTCATCCCCTATTTCAACCCCTTATACCCATTTTTTCGCGATTTCTTTGCTAGAGCTCGTGTACCCCAAGAAATACTACGATGTAAAAAAATTACGTTTCTAGGCCCAGTGGTTTCGGCTGTATGCTTTTTTGTCTTTTAGGGGTTGAATTTCATCCCCATATATATGAAATTTTCAAAATGCTAGAACGAATATTTATTTATTTATTATAAAGTGCCTTAATACAAAGATTCATGGTTCTATCGTCGAAAATGACGAATTTCCATACAAAATGTCATCCCCTATTTCAACCCCTTATGCCCATTTTTTCGCGATAAAAAGTAGCCTATGTCCTTTCTCAAGCTTTAGTCCATCTCTGTACCAAATTTCATCAAAATCGGTTCAGTGGTTTAGACGTGAAAGCGTAGCAGACAGACAGATAGAGTTACTTTCGCATTTATAATATTAGTAAGGATTTATTATAAACTGCCTCAATACAAAGATTCATGGTTTTATCAACGAAAATGACGAATTTCCATACAAAATGTCATCCCCTATTTCAACCCCTTATGCCCATTTTTTCGCGATTTCTTTGCTAGAGCTCGTGTACCCCAAGAAATACTACGGTGTAAAAAAATTACGTTTCTAGGCCCAGTGGTTTCGGCTGTATGCTTTTTTGTCTTTTAGGGGTTGAATTTCATCCCCATGTAATTAAAATTTTCAAAATGCTAGAACGAATACTTATTTATTTATTATCAAATACCTTAATACAAAGATTCATGGTTTTATCATCGAAAATGTCGAATTTCCATACAAAATGGCAGCCCCTATTTCAACTCCTTATAACTATTTTTTCGCGATTTCTTTACTATAGCTCGTGAACCCCAAGAAATACTACGGTATAAAAAAATTACGGTTCTAGGCCCAGTGGTTTCAGATATATGCTTTTTTGTCTTTTAGGGGTTGAATTTCATCCCCATATAAATGAAATTTCTAAAACGCTAGAACGAATATTAATTTATTTATTATAAACTGCCTCAATACAAAGATTCATGGTTTTATCATCGAAAATGACGAATTTCCATACAAAAGGTCAGCCCCTATTTCAACCCCTGTTAACCATTTTTTCGCGATTTCTTTGCTAGAGTTCGTGTACCCCAAGAAATACTACGGTGTAAAAAAAAATTCGTTTCTAGGCCCAGTAGTTTCGGCTGTATGCTTTTTTGTCTTTTAGGGGTTGAATTTCATCCCCATATAAATGAAATTTCCAAAACGCTAGAACGAATATTAATTTATTTATTATAAAGTGCCTTAATACAAAGATTCATGGTTTTATCATCGAAAATGACGAATTTCCATACAAAATGTCATCCCCTATTTCAACCCCTTATACCCATTTTTTCGCGATTTCTTTGCTAGAGCTCGTGTACCCCAAGAAATACTACGATGTAAAAAAATTACGTTTCTAGGCCCAGTGGTTTCGGCTGTATGCTTTTTTGTCTTTTAGGGGTTGAATTTCATCCCCATATATATGAAATTTTCAAAATGCTAGAACGAATATTTATTTATTTATTATAAAGTGCCTTAATACAAAGATTCATGGTTCTATCGTCGAAAATGACGAATTTCCATACAAAATGTCATCCCCTATTTCAACCCCTTATGCCTATTTTTTCGCGATAAAAAGTAGCCTATGTCCTTTCTCAAGCTTTAGTCCATCTCTGTACCAAATTTCATCAAAATCGGTTCAGTGGTTTAGACGTGAAAGCGTAGCAGACAGACAGACAGACAGACAGACAGACAGACAGACAGACAGACAGACAGAGTTACTTTCGCATTTATAATATTAGTAAGGATTACTTCCACCCTTGTAGTTTAAATTCAAGTGGAAAGACGATGAGAAATATGGCCATCCTTAGTCGCTGATAATACATTATCCATGATAGGTTTCCATTGGGGAAAAAAATAATATCGATCAAACTCCCACAGTTTCACCCACGTAGACCCCATTTCCATGCAAACGCCGAGATAAAAATTGCCTATGTTACTCGCTGATATTATAAGTTTATATGGGTGAAAATAAAAATAATAATTATCAAATCCCATACAAATATCCGACATAAAAATTGCTTATCTTACTCGCTGATAACGTAGCTTCCTATTGGTGAAAGAATTTAAAAATTAGTCAACATCCACCGGTTTTACTCGCGGAGTTCTCGTTCCCGGGCAAACACCAGGATGAAAATAGGCTTTATTTGTTATTCACTGATAATGTAGATTTTCATTCGTAAATTAATTTTCATATCCATTTAGTTCCCGCAATTTCACCGGCATTGTGCCCGGTCCCGTAGGAATATCGGGATAAAAAAATAGCCTAAATATGTTACTCGCTCAAAAATAGCTTTGCGTTAGTGAAATAATTTTAAAATCGACTAAATTCTCACAGTTGTTCCAGCCACACCGGGATAAAATATAGCCTTGGATAAAATATAGCCTAAGTTATTCCTTATGTAAGGCTTGGTAGACCTGTTAGTAAAGTATTATCAGTATGGGTCCAGCCGTTTTGAAGGTTACCCCGTAACGAATATAAGTCAAAAAAAAATTGTCCGTCCGTCTGTCTGTCATCAAGCCATATCTCAAGGACCGCGATAGCTAGACAGTTGATTTTTTTACAAATTATGCATTTCTGTTGCCGTTATAACAATAAATATAAAAAACAAAATAAAATAAATATTTAAGGTGGCTCCTATACAACAAACGCAATTTTCCCCCTTTTTATAGATAATGGTACGGAACGCTTCGTGCGCGACCCCGACTCGCACTTGGCCGGTTTTTTAGACATAGGTATCGTGCAAATAATTGTGTTACCATAAATAAATCCTATTATTTTGACAGACAAATAGACGCTTCAAATTTGTTTATTTCTAGACATAGAAAATTGGATTAATATCTTGATTTTAACTTACTGTCTGGTAGCGGCTAGGAATATTATAACGCTTTCATTGTTTGTGAGTGTCGCAAAATACTACTAAGACAAAGATTTACATCGACCTGGACCAATTGGTGATGCCATCTAGCCAGCAATGTCGTTTGGCAGGCAGCTGGTCATAAAATGTTGCTAGAAGAACCTTTGCAATATCTATGATGGCAGAGCAGTGCCTACATATTGCGTCGATCCAAAGCTATCTTGATAAGCGAGCATTAAGAAAAAATAATGGGGTAACCCAAGAAAGCCGACCGTATACTAAAATGATCGTTCCTAGGCTCAGTGATATCGGTTATATGCTTTTCACCTCCTTGGGGGTAAAATTGCAAAAAACTCTTTTTTAGTGAGCACTTTCTCCAAGAGAGACAACTTTGTACAAAATTTCATATTTCTAGGCCTAATGATTTCGGCTATACATTTTTCACCCTCTTAGAGAATGAATTTCAAAAACTAATTTCTTAGAGCTCATTTACAACAAAAGAAAGAGAATCGAACAATATACAGAAATACACAGTTTTACGTTCCTAGCCCCAATAGTTTCGGCTATACGCTTTTCATTCCCTTAAGGGGCTGATTTGCCAAAAATACTTTGCTAGTGCTCGTGTACCCCAAAAATACGCCGGAGTAAAAAAAAATACGTTTCTAGGCCCAGTGGTTGCCGCTGTATACTTTTTGTTTTTTTAGGGGTTGAATTTCATCCCCATGTAAGTAAAATTTTTAAAATGCTAGAACGAATACTTATTTATTATCAAATACCTTAATACAAAGATTCATGGTTTTATCATTGAAAATGTCGAATTTCCATACAAAATGGCAGCCCCTATTTCAACCCCTTATAACTATTTTTTCGCGATTTCTTTACTATAGCTCGTGAACCCCAAGAAATACTACGGTGTAAAAAAATTACGGTTCTAGGCCCAGTGGTTTCAGATATATGCTTTTTTGTCTTTTAGGGGTTGAATTTCATCCCCATATAAATGAAATTTCTAAAATGCTAGAACGAATATTAATTTATTTATTATAAACTGCCTCAATACAAAGATTCATGGTTTTATCATCGAAAGTGACGAATTTCCATACAAAAGGTCAGCCCCTATTTCAACCCCTTATAACTATTTTTTCGCGATTTCTTTACTATAGCTCGTGAACCCCAAGAAATACTACGGTGTAAAAAAATTACGGTTCTAGGCTCAGTGGTTTCAGATATATGCTTTTTTGTCTTTTAGGGGTTGAATTTCATCCCCATATAAATGAAATTTCTAAAACGCTAGAACGAATATTAATTTATTTATTATAAACTGCCTCAATACAAAGATTCATGGTTTTATCATCGAAAATGACGAATTTCCATACAAAATGTCATCCCCTATTTCAACCCCTTATACCCATTTTTTCGCGATTTCTTTGCTAGAGCTCGTGTACCCCAAGAAATACTACGATGTAAAAAAATTACGTTTCTAGGCCCAGTGGTTTCGGCTGTATGCTTTTTTGTCTTTTAGGGGTTGAATTTCATCCCCATATATATGAAATTTTCAAAATGCTAGAACGAATATTTATTTATTTATTATAAAGTGCCTTAATACAAAGATTCATGGTTCTATCGTCGAAAATGACGAATTTCCATACAAAATGTCATCCCCTATTTCAACCCCTTATGCCCATTTTTTCGCGATAAAAAGTAGCCTATGTCCTTTCTCAAGCTTTAGTCCATCTCTGTACCAAATTTCATCAAAATCGGTTCAGTGGTTTAGACGTGAAAGCGTAGCAGACAGACAGATAGAGTTACTTTCGCATTTATAATATTAGTAAGGATTTATTATAAACTGCCTCAATACAAAGATTCATGGTTTTATCAACGAAAATGACGAATTTCCATACAAAATGTCATCCCCTATTTCAACCCCTTATGCCCATTTTTTCGCGATTTCTTTGCTAGAGCTCGTGTACCCCAAGAAATACTACGGTGTAAAAAAATTACGTTTCTAGGCCCAGTGGTTTCGGCTGTATGCTTTTTTGTCTTTTAGGGGTTGAATTTCATCCCCATGTAATTAAAATTTTCAAAATGCTAGAACGAATACTTATTTATTTATTATCAAATACCTTAATACAAAGATTCATGGTTTTATCATCGAAAATGTCGAATTTCCATACAAAATGGCAGCCCCTATTTCAACTCCTTATAACTATTTTTTCGCGATTTCTTTACTATAGCTCGTGAACCCCAAGAAATACTACGGTATAAAAAAATTACGGTTCTAGGCCCAGTGGTTTCAGATATATGCTTTTTTGTCTTTTAGGGGTTGAATTTCATCCCCATATAAATGAAATTTCTAAAACGCTAGAACGAATATTAATTTATTTATTATAAACTGCCTCAATACAAAGATTCATGGTTTTATCATCGAAAATGACGAATTTCCATACAAAAGGTCAGCCCCTATTTCAACCCCTGTTAACCATTTTTTCGCGATTTCTTTGCTAGAGTTCGTGTACCCCAAGAAATACTACGGTGTAAAAAAAAATTCGTTTCTAGGCCCAGTAGTTTCGGCTGTATGCTTTTTTGTCTTTTAGGGGTTGAATTTCATCCCCATATAAATGAAATTTCCAAAACGCTAGAACGAATATTAATTTATTTATTATAAAGTGCCTTAATACAAAGATTCATGGTTTTATCATCGAAAATGACGAATTTCCATACAAAATGTCATCCCCTATTTCAACCCCTTATACCCATTTTTTCGCGATTTCTTTGCTAGAGCTCGTGTACCCCAAGAAATACTACGATGTAAAAAAATTACGTTTCTAGGCCCAGTGGTTTCGGCTGTATGCTTTTTTGTCTTTTAGGGGTTGAATTTCATCCCCATATATATGAAATTTTCAAAATGCTAGAACGAATATTTATTTATTTATTATAAAGTGCCTTAATACAAAGATTCATGGTTCTATCGTCGAAAATGACGAATTTCCATACAAAATGTCATCCCCTATTTCAACCCCTTATGCCTATTTTTTCGCGATAAAAAGTAGCCTATGTCCTTTCTCAAGCTTTAGTCCATCTCTGTACCAAATTTCATCAAAATCGGTTCAGTGGTTTAGACGTGAAAGCGTAGCAGACAGACAGACAGACAGACAGACAGACAGACAGACAGACAGACAGAGTTACTTTCGCATTTATAATATTAGTAAGGAGTAAGGATAATATCAGCGAGTAACATAGGCAATTTTTATCTCGGCGTTTGCATGGAAATGGGGTCTACGTGGGTGAAACTGTGGGAGTTTGATCGATATTATTTTTTTCCCCAATGGAAACCTATCATGGATAATGTATTATCAGCGACTAAGGATGGCCATATTTCTCATCGTCTTTCCACTTGAATTTAAACTACAAGGGTGGAAGTAATATTCAAATATAAAAATTTGTGAAGATATTTGGACGTTTGTTACTCAATCACGCGTAAACTGTTGACCGGATTTGGACGAAAATTGACACAGAGTATTTCTTAAATTAAGAATTATGAAAACCAACTTTTACGCGGGCGAAGCCGCGGGCAAAAGCTAGTTATCTATAAAAAGGGGGAAAATTGCGTTTGTTGTATAGGAGCCACCTTAAATATTTATTTTATTTTGTTTTTTATATTTATTGTTATAACGGCAACAGAAATGCATAATTTGTAAAAAAATCAACTGTCTAGCTATCGCGGTCCTTGAGATATGGCTTGATGACAGACAGACGGACGGACAATTTTTTTTTGACTTATATTCGTTACGGGGTAACCTTCAAAACGGCTGGACCCATACTGATAATACTTTACTAACAGGTCTACCAAGCCTTACATAAGGAATAACTTAGGCTATATTTTATCCAAGGCTATATTTTATCCCGGTGTGGCTGGAACAACTGTGAGAATTTAGTCGATTTTAAAATTATTTCACTAACGCAAAGCTATTTTTGAGCGAGTAACATATTTAGGCTATTTTTTTATCCCGATATTCCTACGGGACCGGGCACAATGCCGGTGAAATTGCGGGAACTAAATGGATATGAAAATTAATTTACGAATGAAAATCTACATTATCAGTGAATAACAAATAAAGCCTATTTTCATCCTGGTGTTTGCCCGGGAACGAGAACTCCGCGAGTAAAACCGGTGGATGTTGACTAATTTTTAAATTCTTTCACCAATAGGAAGCTACGTTATCAGCGAGTAAGATAAGCAATTTTTATGTCGGATATTTGTATGGGATTTGATAATTATTATTTTTATTTTCACCCATATAAACTTATAATATCAGCGAGTAACATAGGCAATTTTTATCTCGGCGTTTGCATGGAAATGGGGTCTACGTGGGTGAAACTGTGGGAGTTTGATCGATATTATTTTTTTCCCCAATGGAAACCTATCATGGATAATGTATTATCAGCGACTAAGGATGGCCATATTTCTCATCGTCTTTCCACTTGAATTTAAACTACAAGGGTGGAAGTAATATTCAAATATAAAAATTTGTGAAGATATTTGGACGTTTGTTACTCAATCACGCGTAAACTGTTGACCGGATTTGGACGAAAATTGACACAGAGTATTTCTTAAATTAAGAATTATGAAAACCAACTTTTACGCGGGCGAAGCCGCGGGCAAAAGCTAGTAAGTTTATATGGGTGAAAATAAAAATAATAATTATCAAATCCCATACAAATATCCGACATAAAAATTGCTTATCTTACTCGCTGATAACGTAGCTTCCTATTGGTGAAAGAATTTAAAAATTAGTCAACATCCACCGGTTTTACTCGCGGAGTTCTCGTTCCCGGGCAAACACCAGGATGAAAATAGGCTTTATTTGTTATTCACTGATAATGTAGATTTTCATTCGTAAATTAATTTTCATATCCATTTAGTTCCCGCAATTTCACCGGCATTGTGCCCGGTCCCGTAGGAATATCGGGATAAAAAAATAGCCTAAATATGTTACTCGCTCAAAAATAGCTTTGCGTTAGTGAAATAATTTTAAAATCGACTAAATTCTCACAGTTGTTCCAGCCACACCGGGATAAAATATAGCCTTGGATAAAATATAGCCTAAGTTATTCCTTATGTAAGGCTTGGTAGACCTGTTAGTAAAGTATTATCAGTATGGGTCCAGCCGTTTTGAAGGTTACCCCGTAACGAATATAAGTCAAAAAAAAATTGTCCGTCCGTCTGTCTGTCATCAAGCCATATCTCAAGGACCGCGATAGCTAGACAGTTGATTTTTTTACAAATTATGCATTTCTGTTGCCGTTATAACAATAAATATAAAAAACAAAATAAAATAAATATTTAAGGTGGCTCCTATACAACAAACGCAATTTTCCCCCTTTTTATAGATAATGGTACGGAACGCTTCGTGCGCGACCCCGACTCGCACTTGGCCGGTTTTTTAGACATAGGTATCGTGCAAATAATTGTGTTACCATAAATAAATCCTATTATTTTGACAGACAAATAGACGCTTCAAATTTGTTTATTTCTAGACATAGAAAATTGGATTAATATCTTGATTTTAACTTACTGTCTGGTAGCGGCTAGGAATATTATAACGCTTTCATTGTTTGTGAGTGTCGCAAAATACTACTAAGACAAAGATTTACATCGACCTGGACCAATTGGTGATGCCATCTAGCCAGCAATGTCGTTTGGCAGGCAGCTGGTCATAAAATGTTGCTAGAAGAACCTTTGCAATATCTATGATGGCAGAGCAGTGCCTACATATTGCGTCGATCCAAAGCTATCTTGATAAGCGAGCATTAAGAAAAAATAATGGGGTAACCCAAGAAAGCCGACCGTATACTAAAATGATCGTTCCTAGGCTCAGTGATATCGGTTATATGCTTTTCACCTCCTTGGGGGTAAAATTGCAAAAAACTCTTTTTTAGTGAGCACTTTCTCCAAGAGAGACAACTTTGTACAAAATTTCATATTTCTAGGCCTAATGATTTCGGCTATACATTTTTCACCCTCTTAGAGAATGAATTTCAAAAACTAATTTCTTAGAGCTCATTTACAACAAAAGAAAGAGAATCGAACAATATACAGAAATACACAGTTTTACGTTCCTAGCCCCAATAGTTTCGGCTATACGCTTTTCATTCCCTTAAGGGGCTGATTTGCCAAAAATACTTTGCTAGTGCTCGTGTACCCCAAAAATACGCCGGAGTAAAAAAAAATACGTTTCTAGGCCCAGTGGTTGCCGCTGTATACTTTTTGTTTTTTTAGGGGTTGAATTTCATCCCCATGTAAGTAAAATTTTTAAAATGCTAGAACGAATACTTATTTATTATCAAATACCTTAATACAAAGATTCATGGTTTTATCATTGAAAATGTCGAATTTCCATACAAAATGGCAGCCCCTATTTCAACCCCTTATAACTATTTTTTCGCGATTTCTTTACTATAGCTCGTGAACCCCAAGAAATACTACGGTGTAAAAAAATTACGGTTCTAGGCCCAGTGGTTTCAGATATATGCTTTTTTGTCTTTTAGGGGTTGAATTTCATCCCCATATAAATGAAATTTCTAAAATGCTAGAACGAATATTAATTTATTTATTATAAACTGCCTCAATACAAAGATTCATGGTTTTATCATCGAAAGTGACGAATTTCCATACAAAAGGTCAGCCCCTATTTCAACCCCTTATAACTATTTTTTCGCGATTTCTTTACTATAGCTCGTGAACCCCAAGAAATACTACGGTGTAAAAAAATTACGGTTCTAGGCTCAGTGGTTTCAGATATATGCTTTTTTGTCTTTTAGGGGTTGAATTTCATCCCCATATAAATGAAATTTCTAAAACGCTAGAACGAATATTAATTTATTTATTATAAACTGCCTCAATACAAAGATTCATGGTTTTATCATCGAAAATGACGAATTTCCATACAAAATGTCATCCCCTATTTCAACCCCTTATACCCATTTTTTCGCGATTTCTTTGCTAGAGCTCGTGTACCCCAAGAAATACTACGATGTAAAAAAATTACGTTTCTAGGCCCAGTGGTTTCGGCTGTATGCTTTTTTGTCTTTTAGGGGTTGAATTTCATCCCCATATATATGAAATTTTCAAAATGCTAGAACGAATATTTATTTATTTATTATAAAGTGCCTTAATACAAAGATTCATGGTTCTATCGTCGAAAATGACGAATTTCCATACAAAATGTCATCCCCTATTTCAACCCCTTATGCCCATTTTTTCGCGATAAAAAGTAGCCTATGTCCTTTCTCAAGCTTTAGTCCATCTCTGTACCAAATTTCATCAAAATCGGTTCAGTGGTTTAGACGTGAAAGCGTAGCAGACAGACAGATAGAGTTACTTTCGCATTTATAATATTAGTAAGGATTTATTATAAACTGCCTCAATACAAAGATTCATGGTTTTATCAACGAAAATGACGAATTTCCATACAAAATGTCATCCCCTATTTCAACCCCTTATGCCCATTTTTTCGCGATTTCTTTGCTAGAGCTCGTGTACCCCAAGAAATACTACGGTGTAAAAAAATTACGTTTCTAGGCCCAGTGGTTTCGGCTGTATGCTTTTTTGTCTTTTAGGGGTTGAATTTCATCCCCATGTAATTAAAATTTTCAAAATGCTAGAACGAATACTTATTTATTTATTATCAAATACCTTAATACAAAGATTCATGGTTTTATCATCGAAAATGTCGAATTTCCATACAAAATGGCAGCCCCTATTTCAACTCCTTATAACTATTTTTTCGCGATTTCTTTACTATAGCTCGTGAACCCCAAGAAATACTACGGTATAAAAAAATTACGGTTCTAGGCCCAGTGGTTTCAGATATATGCTTTTTTGTCTTTTAGGGGTTGAATTTCATCCCCATATAAATGAAATTTCTAAAACGCTAGAACGAATATTAATTTATTTATTATAAACTGCCTCAATACAAAGATTCATGGTTTTATCATCGAAAATGACGAATTTCCATACAAAAGGTCAGCCCCTATTTCAACCCCTGTTAACCATTTTTTCGCGATTTCTTTGCTAGAGTTCGTGTACCCCAAGAAATACTACGGTGTAAAAAAAAATTCGTTTCTAGGCCCAGTAGTTTCGGCTGTATGCTTTTTTGTCTTTTAGGGGTTGAATTTCATCCCCATATAAATGAAATTTCCAAAACGCTAGAACGAATATTAATTTATTTATTATAAAGTGCCTTAATACAAAGATTCATGGTTTTATCATCGAAAATGACGAATTTCCATACAAAATGTCATCCCCTATTTCAACCCCTTATACCCATTTTTTCGCGATTTCTTTGCTAGAGCTCGTGTACCCCAAGAAATACTACGATGTAAAAAAATTACGTTTCTAGGCCCAGTGGTTTCGGCTGTATGCTTTTTTGTCTTTTAGGGGTTGAATTTCATCCCCATATATATGAAATTTTCAAAATGCTAGAACGAATATTTATTTATTTATTATAAAGTGCCTTAATACAAAGATTCATGGTTCTATCGTCGAAAATGACGAATTTCCATACAAAATGTCATCCCCTATTTCAACCCCTTATGCCTATTTTTTCGCGATAAAAAGTAGCCTATGTCCTTTCTCAAGCTTTAGTCCATCTCTGTACCAAATTTCATCAAAATCGGTTCAGTGGTTTAGACGTGAAAGCGTAGCAGACAGACAGACAGACAGACAGACAGACAGACAGACAGACAGACAGACAGAGTTACTTTCGCATTTATAATATTAGTAAGGATTTTGATGATTCTTTTTTGTTAGAAAGGGTATACTGCCCAAATGGTCCCATGAAAATTTTATCGAAATCGGACAAGCTATTTTTAAAATATCACCAATAATCTAAAAATTTATTTGCATTGTCTACATTATAGAAGGCGGTTTCCTTTTTTTTGCAAAAAATAATTATTCAAGTTGAAAATGATAGCTACGTTTTTTTAATTGTATTATGTCGACTTAACTGAGATAAGGACCACACAGAGTATTCTGTGCTAAGATTTTCTCCTACTTGATGCTATTAGTACTAAAGTAACTATGTACGTACATATTATATACGATTAGCAACCCGCATTCGCTTCGCTTTGGTTTCAGTCGCCTTACCCTCCTAGTTCCCGTTCCCGTGGGAATACCGGGATAAAATATAGCCTTTTTTTTTCCGCTGTGGAAATGCAATTTACGCACTATCTCCTGCCGGTGTCAGACGAGGGGGAGTGTGGGACTCGCCGGCTATGCTTCCGGAATACTCACTAAAACCACAGCGGTCCCTTCCGCGCTTTTACGGGGTGCCGGAAAGGTCGTCTTATGACATTCGATCCCCGACACCCCAAAATTAAAACCGCCCGCCTCCCCACCTGAGCTATCGGAACTCATACCCTCCTAGTTCACGTTCCCGTGGGAATACCGGGATAAAATATAGCCTATGTTACTGATATTACAGCTTTCCAATGGTGAAAGAATTTTTGAAATCGGTGCGGTGGTTTAAGCTTGAATGCCTAACAAACAAACAAACAAACATCCTTACTTACGCATTTATAATATTAGTAAGGATATTAAATTATTCATTGAGGAAAGTTGGTTAGATAAAGATTCCTAAGTTTATGCGAGTATTACACATTGTAAAATTTGTAAATAAAACTATTTTACGGATTGTATCGCGTTTGTATTTGATTTTTGATTGCTCGACGATTCATTGCCCGAGTGTTTGAAACGTCGGGCAATCAAAAATCAAATACAAATACGATAAAATCCGTACTTTTATTTACGAAGTTCTTTAGTTTCATGGATAAAATCCTCGATCTAAATATTATTACACTATTAAACAGTACAGTTTATTATACTATTAAACCTACAGTATTAAAATAAATAACTTTTGTTGATAAAAAATAGCTGGATGTATCGATGTTCTTTGTTTGTGACTGTGCTCTATGGATAATCATTATTATCTCCACTTATAATAAATGTGATTTATTATTCAGTTTTAAACGAAACTTTCACACCTCGTCTCTACGATGGTAATTAGAGCTACGTTGCCAGTTCGCTGTCATACACACACGCATATCAAACCTGCTGAGTACCCTCGCCGCAATGTTGCTAACTTAGCAAGTTTATCCTTAGATGACGACTTTTGTGTAAGTAAAAATCCGTCGCTAATATTTAGTATAATATCTGGCGACTTTTGGAATACAAATTTTCAGTAAAATGCAACTTATAAAAAATGTTTATTCAAACAAATTCAGACTTAAAAACAAGAATCATGCTTATACGTATGCGAGGGAATCTACAGCTTGGAGGGGATCTATATCATCTGATAATTCAATATCACTTTGAGTATCATTATCACAACTACCATCATGTTCTGATTGATCGATTAACTTAACAGCACTGTAATCATTTTCTCCACACTGCGAAGTCTCTACCTCAGTCTTGCATATTCTTATATCAGCGAGGTTCTTAATTTTTGTGTGATTATATGTAAATAGCTTGAAATTTCTTTCCGATACTGTAGCTGACGGTGGAACACTTAGAATTTTAGCAGCTATTACACCAATACTTTGTTTCGAAGCGAATGTTTGCCACCATAATCTTGGTTCCAATTGCTTAGCCGGTCTCCAAATAGCCTTTGATGCTTCAAAAAAGTTTACTCTTGTATAAAATTCTGCCATACTTGACAAAGTTTTTACTTCATCAATGCCGTTTATAATACAGTACTTCCGTATGAATTCTGATGCCTGAGAAATTTCTTCATCATTCAATATATTACGATCGCAGTACCGTGGATCCAATAGATGAGCAGCCAAATGTATCGGTTGAACACACATTTTTTCTCGTTTGACAATACAAGCAAGAACAATATCAACGGCTTCAGCCTCTAAAAAAACAGACTCTTCCAATTTCTGTGATATGTTCTGGTATATATTCTTGAATATAAACGGAGCATCTGAAAGCAGGGCATTATCTTTCTCTAATGATCGGAGGTCTGTTTCAAGCGGATCAAGTATATTTATAATTTCATCTAACTTTATCCAAACTTTCGTGTCTAAAATTATTTTCTTTATCTCCTGAGGGACAGTCACGTCATTAGACATTATTAGCAGCTCCATTGCTTCTCTGTTTTGTTTATAAGAATTCATAGTAGAGGAAGCTCCACTCCAACGTGTATTAGTAAACAATTTCAGGTTACATGCGCTAGAGCCAAATTTTTCTACCTGGTATTTTTCGAATTGTGACAAAACTTCAGGCGTGTGTTTTATATATTTAATAACCTGGAGAATTTGTTCCAGTATAGCTTTGAAAAATTCAATACTCTTAAAAATATCCTTATAAATAAGGTTCAGTGAATCGCTCAAACATCCAACGCAAGAAATATGGGGGAATTCGCTTCTGACGATTCTCCAAGCGGTTTTCATATTTGCTGTATTATCGGTAACAAGTACTACGAATTTAGCAGGGCCGATTTCATTAATTATTTTTACTATTTCACCGCTAATAAAGTCACCGATTTCTGTATTAACTTTTGGATATATTGCATGATAAAAAATCGGTTCGGGAGTTGTGACAATGGTATTAATTACGCCTTTGCCAATTACATTAGTCCTTCCATCAATAATGAGACCAAGAGCTAATGAATTGGTAAATTTAACATTAATCTCATCTTTTATCCTTTCGTATTCTAGTTCCTGAAGTGTATTACTCAGAGTGTGTTTTGTCGGCACTGTGTACGATGGATCTAAAAGACTGAATACTCGTTTCCAGTGTTCAGATTCAAGCATGGACATTGGCTGTCCAGTTGCATGTATAGCCTTCACTAATGCACTGTTGATATCACTGTGCCTTATTGGTTGCGCCGTAGATGTAGTGTTAGGAGAATCATGCGAGTCGCTTGTGGAAGTCGCCCGTGTTACCGTGGACAACGCCATTGCAGGCGATGAAGGCGTAGATGAAGCTTCCGATGGTAACTTCATAATCTTTTGAACGTTTTCGTCTTTATATAATTGTTTCACTTCATTTGGGCATTTACTACATTTTGATAAGTGGCGTTTTAATTTATTGGCCATTGCGTGTTTATATTCTGTAGTACAAAAACAACACATAACATGTTTTTTACCGTTAGCTTTGCTCAATGTTAAATAATGTTTCCAAACATTACAACTAGATCGTGGCATATTGGTTAAATTAATGAAATAATAACGCGTCCGTTTTTCTTAAAGTGCTAACGACACTGGTTGTTTGTCTCGCTCGGTCTATGGGTATCTTAAATGCGACGTTGCCATTCCTACTTCAACGAGTACTAGGGCTGTCACTTTGCCGAGCTGGCCATGGACGTTATAGATTACAAAAATATAATTTTTGACTGTTTTTCTGTACGTACGAAATCACATCATTCTGAAATTGCTGTTTGAAATTTGTTTTCTGAAACTTTACATAAGTTTAAGAAAACAAATTTCAAGCAGCTAATTGGGGTGTTGTTTCAATGCTTCATCAAATTTACGCACCTAGTCGAAAGATATTATTATTTATTATTAAATAACTACATCAGTTCAGCAAGTTTAATTAATTTCAGTATTTGTAGCTAACGCTACGAATACTACCTACCAACATCTATAGATGTTGGTAGGTAGTATTCGTAGATGGTGTATCTCGTGGATGTCGTAGTAAGTTGCCATCGACTTAGGCAGCTAGTTATTAATAGTTAGATGATTATTTCATTCAAAAGGAGAGTTGACGTCAGGCAGTCAGTCAATCCCAAAAGTATTGCCAAACCTTTTGCAATAAGTACGATAATGGAAGTGTAAGTGCATACTAATATACCACAATATTATAATAATTCAGATAAAAACATGATTATAATAATTTCCAGTATTTGTTCGATTTTATTTTAATTATACCGCGAGTACGGCTTTAAAGATTTTAGTCTTTCCAATGTCCACCAACTTGTATTCCTTTATCAAAAAAGTGATCATCGATCGCATTGATAATTCACACCAATACCAACAAAAATATCATATCAATCCAACAAAAGTATCATATTAAAAAATCTCGCGAAGTTATTGAGCTAACATATTTAGAATATTTTGCCAACCCTAGCGACGTCGCCGTTCGACATGTGGCATCATTGCAAACATCTTTTGAAGACATGCATTGTCTCTTTCACACACAGGTATATTTATGGCACCGTTTCAAATCGTTTTTTCATCTGTATAAGTTATAAAGATAGTTATCTATTGTATTTTTTAGCATTTTATAGATATTTATAGCATGTTAATAACATCAAACATGACGTCAGGTGATCAAAAAGTGCCTTAAACAAACTGTAAAACTCATTTATTTTATTGTAGTCGAGTTTTCAACCGTTTAAAACTGTTCCTTTTTAGGTTTTAAACTCTAGCTTTATGTTTAAAATGGGTTGATTTACATCTAGATCCCGCTTGTTCCGTCCGGGGTGACATATGGTTTCTTAACCTACCTTCCTCATCCTCATCACTGAGGCCGATTTCTTGTCCATGGCCAGCCTGGAAATCGCATGTATATTATAGTGCCAAATCAATAGTACTGCAACAATTCGTTGCTTATTAAGTTGCTATAGTCAAGTCAAACAGAACTAACAATAGAACTTTATTCTCTATGAGCATTTCAAGGTCACTGTACTGCACGTACGTACGTAACTCTTAAAAAATAAATATGTAATGATGACGATTTGTGCATTCAAATGGTGCCACAATACATTTGAACATTTTTTTTTTTTAAGTTTTTTAACATTAGGTACTTTTAAAAGTATTTCGACGATTTATGTTAATAAAAACATAATTTGATTTCATAATTTGTATAGTGGTGTGCGTGTGTACGTGTGTAATCGCCTGCGCGCATGTAGTATTTTTTTAGATTCATGTTTCGATCGTCCGAAGTACCGACACTATCCTTCTATACGTTATTCTAAGATGTTAATATTAGAATTTAAATTGAGAGCATGTGCGTGATGTCTTCTCCAGGTAACAACGGCAGATCAGCGTTGGACATCTGTGGTCAGCATTATGCTGAGTTGAGACCGGATTGTCGCATACTGTTCGAAATTATTACCTATTAGTCTTTATGCTCCGCGGCCCTGCTGCGCCTGAAGGCCGTGGTAGCGGAGGCCGTCACCGGCGGAGGAGTCCTGTTGGCGGTGTCCCTGGACATCGCCAACGCCTTCAACAGTCTGCCATTCAGCTGCATCAGGGAGGGGCTGAGATTAGTGTTGCCCAAAAAAGTCTTGGTCTTGCGGTCTTGGTCTTGGTCTTGCGAGAAATGCGAGACCGAGACCAAGACCGCTTAATTTTTGCAAGACCAAGACCAAGACTGGCCCTGCAAGACTTGAGCAAGACCAAGACTGGGCCTGCAAGAGTCTCGCGGTCTTGCATTTAATTCAAATAACCATTTCAGCTTATATACGGTTGAGCTCGTGTCTTCTACATAACAGGAGGAGAATCGGCCGTGGCCGGAGGGGAATCGCCACGGTGATCGGCCGTGTTGTTACAGGTCATACATGTCAAGTTTACCTTCTCTTGCACCGATGTTATATATTATAGCCCTTAGTCGTGGGTTCGCAGTCACGGGTAAAATAGGGGGTGATAAATTATATTCTTACTCCGTCACTACACGGCAAGTCAAATCAGTCTTGAGATATCCATCTATTGGCCAATCGATTCCCAATGTTGGTGTTGGCTTTTCAGAATTACTCTTCGGAAAGGCTTAAGGACAAAAATACCGTAATCACGAGAGTGCTCTTGCCCATTATACATATTTATATATCCGTTTATTCATTAGCCCAACGACGTTCACTGTTGGACATAGAAATATGCCTACAATTAATCTATATAAATGTCCATATAGGGAC
Organism: Lymantria dispar; assembly: GCA_032191425.1. Classification (NCBI taxonomy): domain Eukaryota; kingdom Metazoa; phylum Arthropoda; class Insecta; order Lepidoptera; family Erebidae; genus Lymantria; species Lymantria dispar. The sequence continues at coordinate 3,226,799 of CM063467.1, forward strand.
AGAGTACGATCACCATCAGGCAGTACATGAAGCGTTGCTCCCAGCGCTATTTTGCCTCTGCCACGACTCACCCCAATTCACTAGTGGTTGGGGCGGTAAACTACGTCCCCTCAAAAATAGCCGCGGTCCGACGTCCTCGTCATCTTCTTGAAGAAGAAGATGACGCTATTATGATCGCCCAAGAAAAGACCCACACAGCTCGCGCAGCGATAACAGATAAAACTCCGCGGTATCGGCCTCGCCGTCGAGGTCGAAAACCGCGCCGCGTAAAAATCATTAACCTAAACTTGGCCACGCCCACTTTGCTCTCAGCGACGCCCCGAGCCGAGGTCCGTTCCCCACAGGCGGGAGCCCTCGGGCGATGTTCGCTTAACTTACTTACCGGGTTGAGAACCATCAGCGCTCACCCATTGACCGCGTTAAGCTGTCAAGGTCATCTGCGACCAACAGCTACACACACACAAAAAAAAAGACAGAGTACGAATATAATTCACCACTCTCTTACCCGTGGATGTCGTATCAAATCGAATCGGGCAATGGTGTTAGGAACCCATGAAAAAAAATTGAAATAAAAATATCGATTCGTTAATGAATTGAGAGACATGTAAGTTCTCAATTTTGTCATCGTTTTTTCGTGTAAATTGATTAAAATGTATAAAGGAATGATACTTAATCTACAACATATTCATATTTTGTTAAATGTTCATTAGAATTTGAATAAATCAATGATTACGTTTGCATAAGCAAGACAAACTTCGCTTTAACATAAATCAGCTGATTGGCCGATGACCGTTGATGAGTTGCCTTTGTACCTACGTAACCATTGAAAGGTTCGCGCAAATCTAATACCTATTTATACTGTCGAAATTTTACATGCTTACATAATATATCCTGTCTGTACATACCTACATAATGCATAAAATTTAAGGCATAAACTCTTAGACACACATTTTTGTAATCACTATAACTTTTACGTTATATTGTTTTTGTGTAATATACATTCTAATTATGATCTATGACTGTTGAACTACAACATACATGAACAGTTGTCCCATAACCTGATACACCCTGTGTATATAACATATGTGCAAGAGAAGTGAAACTAGAAAGAAAACCCTGTACCAACATGTCTGACCAGCGTGGTATAGTAGATAAATTTTCCTCTTACTGGAAGGAAGCTTAAGCCCAGCAGTGGCACTTTTATGAGCTGTGACGATGACGACGAATATCATACATTTTACAAGTATTAAAACCATAAAATTTTAAATCAGTTTTATATGTTCTTGAATAAATAGTATATTAAGAGCTACATGGATCCAGCGGCCAAAGTATTTATATAGGCAATAGAGCAACAGGTTTTTTCAAGTATCCAGAGTATCAGTAACTAAACTGGAAATACAATAGATACATACCACTTAACTTGAAGGGGAATATAAACAATCGCATTAATTGTAAAATATCGCATTGATTATAAAATGACATAAAATTTATTGTATCAACTGTCTCGTGTGGTGACGTCTTAAGAAAATAGGGTCGAAAGTCCTGTCATAAGAGTAGTAACGCTGTCTAATGGAACACCAGGGGAATAGAAGAGTAATTTTCTCCAGTGGTAAGTATTGCATTCAATAGTGAACTATAGGCTAACAGATGGATAGATAGGATAGGATATTTGATTAATTTAGTTGGATTTTTCATTGCCATGATAAATTACTGTTACGTTATTCTAACTGCAAAACTTTGCGAGACTCTTGCTGCAATACCAAGACTCGGGTGCGCAAGACCAAGACCAAGACCAAGACTCGGGTGCGCAAGACCAAGACCAAGACGAGACCAGGTGTGATGTTGCAAGACCAAGACCAGTCCAAGTCTCGTCTTGGTCTTGCATTTGGGCAACACTAGCTGAGATATCACGGGGTGCCCGTGTACCTCAGGCGGCTGGTGGCAGACTACTTGGAGGGGCGCAGCGTCCTCTACGTTGACCGAGTAGGGGACGTTGTGCGAACGCCCATGACGTGCGGTGTCCCACAGGGGTCGGTTCTGGGTCCGACCCTGTGGAACATTGGCTACGACTGGGCGTTGAGAGGAAGCCTCCCAACCGGGCTGGGCGTAATTTGCTACGCCGACGATACACTCGTCACAGCCCGGGGTGGGACGCTAGAGGAGGCGGCACGTCTGGCAACTCTCGGCACCGAGGAGATTGTCAGGCGGATCGAAGCGCTGGGGTTGAGGGTAGCCCTGGAAAAGACGGAGGCCCTTTTATTCCATGGCCTCCGTACCGCCGGGCCTCCCGCCGGCGCTTCGATCACCGTGAAGTCGGTCACCATCAGCATCCAGGCCCACATGAAGTACTTGGGCCTGGTGCTCGACGGGCATTTTTGGTTCCGGGAGCATCTCCATCGACTTGTTCCCCGGCTTGTCGGCGCGGCGTCCGCCCTTTCGCGGCTGATGCCGAATGTGGGCGGACCCAGCTCTACGTGCCGACAGCTGTACACGGGGGTGATCCGGTCGATGGCTCTGTACGGCGCACCGGTGTGGGCGGGGTCCCTGACCGTCCGGCTGAGGGCCCTCTTGAGGCGACCACAAAGGGTCATGGCGGTCAGGGCCATACGCGGTTACCGCACGGTGTCGACGGAGGCAGCGTGCCTCTTGGCCGGAACTCCCCCTTGGGACCTGGAGGCGGAGATGCTCGCCGAGATTTATCGGCGGGTGTCTGAGACGCGCACCCGCGGCGGCATGGTCTCCCTGCAGGAGATCACCGCCTGGCGGGTCGACGCCCGCCGAGGAGTCATTGCCCGTTGGGCAGTCCGGCTGGAGAGTCCTCGGTACGGTGTCAGGACCGTCGAGGCCTTCCGGCCGGTGCTGATGGAGTGGTTGGAGTGGACGCACGGGGTGCTTTCCTTCCGACTGGTGCAGGTGCTTACAGGGCACGGGTGTTTTGGGAAGTACCTGCACAAGATTGTCAGGAGGGAGAGCACACCGTCCTGCCACCACTGCAGTTGCGACGAGGACACGGCGCAGCACACGCTCGAGGAGTGTGCTGCATGGGAGGGAGAGCGCCGTGAACTCGTCGCGATTATCGGTGCCGACCTGGCGCTGCCGACCATCGCCAGGGAGATGCTCGACAGCGTCAGGAACTGGGACGCGGTCGCCGCCTTCTGTGAGGCCGTAATCTCACGGAAGGAGGCGGCGGATCGTGTGCGAGTAGAGCTCCTATTCGGCGACACGTTCCGCCGCCGGCGACTCGGGCGGCGCAGGCGCGAGTATCTGCGCCTAATGCCGCCCTAGCCGAGGCCGCGGGTGATCGGACCGGGGAATTGTCCGTCACCCGCAGAGAGGCTGACCGCGCGATGGCGACCGACGTCCCAGTACGTCGAGAGGTGAGGTTACCCGAAAGGGTATTCCGTCGGGCTGACCACTGATGACAAGTCACATCTGCTCCGGTGGTCGGCCCAACAACGAGGTGACGTGGGTACGGGTGGGTTATGGGCCTGCGCGCCGTCCTTTCATCGCCCCGGAGGGACAGGACCGCGCGTGCGCTTACCATAGCCCACCCATTAAAAAAAAAAAAAAAAAAAATTAGTCTTTATGCTTGTGTCTGTCATAATAATGAATCATTTCAAAATTCCTTTGAGGTTATAATATCCTCGCCTCCTAGAGCACATCTGAACTGACAACTTTATTTTTAGTCTGGCCGAGCCTTTCATCTCAACTCGTGCACGTCCCACTTCTGGGATTGAGGCTCATCTAAATGAGAGGGAAATTGACCTACTATACCATACTGGTCAGGCGTGTTGAGTTTTATTTCGAGTTTTCATTCTCTTTGCATAAATATTATTTGAATATTGCATCCCTTTGTCTTCTTTTACGATATCCACGAGTGAGATATAAAGCAGTGAATTGTATTCTTACTCCGTCACCACACGAATAGCAGACTAAATTCCACGCTTATAAATCAACCGGAGCGGCGCAAGCGACGGCGTAAAACCCATAACCTACTTATTTATTGTCATTCGGGTGGGCCACTGATTCTGAGACCTTATCTTCGATGGCCTAAACTATCGAACCTGGCAGCAGAACAACTATAAAAGGTATAGGTATAGAAAGTTTAAAGAATGGCGATAAAAGTATAAATATTCATTACCATGTTTTGGGTTGGATGATGACAGATGGTACGGGAAAGTGTCTACGAGCGGGTCGTCGATGTTTTGTACAGCAGGGTAACATTATTTTTTATTACCTATAGTAGCAAACGAGTAAGCAGCATACCTGATGGTAAGTTATACTGCCGCCCTATGGACTTTTGCAATACCAGGGGGGGCACAGCTAGGCCGTTGCCTACCATGAAAAAATACTCATAGCGCTTGCGAAACACAGCAGCAGGTACTTCATGAGAGAGCCTGCACGTACGTGGGAGAAATAATCGCTGAAACGCACAATTGAAGATCATAATGTTTCCAGGTGAAATGGATGAACCCTGCTGCGGTGTCGTATGGTACGTTGGTAAAATGGTGACGGTGGTACCAAGTCAAAGTTTCTCATAGCACTTCCCATGAAAAAGTCTGTAGACATAGGTGGGCACAGTTAATCAAAAAGTTAACTTCGTTAATTAAAATGTTTACTTCGATAATCGTTAAAGCGTTAAATTTGCGAAAATTTAACGCAAGTTAAAATTACCGTTAAAAGTTAACCATTTAAAATTTATACCTACTGCTTTTAGGCTGAGAGAAATAGATAAATTCTACAGCAATAGCGGCATTATGTGGGCATGTATCTGTCCACACTAGCTTGGGACACGCTAATGCCACTAGCCGCGATATCAAAAGATTCACTCATTTTTACGACGCTTTTTGACGTAATAACCAGGTGGACGTGAGAACATATCACTTCTACTGTTATCATGATAGGAGAATTCACAGCAATTGAAAAAGGCTCGGGATCAGTTTGTCTCGTTTAGAGAGGAGGCCGCCTGGTGGGACGACGTCCACCGTGACGTCATTGTCCGTTGGGCAGTCCGGTTCGAGGAGACTGGGTCCGATGTTCAGGCCGTGGAAGCTTATGCTGATGGAGTGACTGTGTTGGCGGCACGGGATACTGCCATTCCGACTGATGCAGATATTGACAGGGCATGGTAAATTCGCCAAGTATCTGCATACGGTCGTGAGGAAGGAGAGCACGCCATCCTGCCACCATTGCGATTGCGATAAGCACACGGCACAGTACACACACGTGTGCCGCATCGGCAGAGCAGCACCTTGAAATCGTTGCAATCAATGGTGGCGACCTAAAGCTGCCGACTATCGCTAGACCGATACTCGACGGCGTCAGGAACTGGGACGCGGTCGTCGCATATCGTGTGGTAGTTGTGTCACGGAAATAGGGGTGGATCGTGCGAGGAAAGAACTCCCTCTACGACACAATCCGCTGCCGGTGACTTGGGCGGCGCAGTCGTCGTGGAACTTACGAGCGTGGCGCGTAGCGCGTAATTCAAACAAACAAGATGACTGCGTGTCAACGAATGACTAATGTAACGGACTAAAATTAACGGAATTTCAACTTAACGGACGTTAACATCTTTTGAAGTTAACTTAAGTTTTTTTTTTTATTGCAGACGGTGACAAACGAGCAAACAGTACACTTGATGGTAAGTGTTGCTGCCGCTCATGAACCTCTACAAGGCCGCTGCCTACCGCGAAGAAAGTGTGAATGCGTGCATTGAGGCTCGGTGATACCAAGGGCACCACCAAAACCCTCCACACGCAAACACCCTCAGAAAGTTGGGCTTCCGGCTCTCTCGCTCACCGAACGAAGCGCAGTAACAAATCGCTACTACTCAGACGTCAATTTTCTGCGAGTGTGGTACTGCCCCGGACGGACCGGCCCGCGGCTGTAGACAGATAACTGTCGACAGTGTGGTCCTATCACTCCTGTTAATCCGTTAATCAAAATGTTAACTTCATCAAATAACGATTAACGGATTAACGAGTTAATGCCCGCCTTTGTCGGTCCACTGCTGGACGTAGGCCTCCCTCATGTTGCGCCACAATGTGCGGTCCTGTGCTGCCTGTATCCAACGACGCCCAGCAACTTTCACTAGGTCGTCGGTCCACCTAGTGGGGGGCGTCCTACACAGCGTCGTCGCCACTCGAGAACCTTTCTTCCCCAGCGGTTTATCGATTCGTCGAGCGATGTGGCCTGCCCATTGCCACTTCAGCGTGCTAATTCTTCGTGCTATGTCGGTTACACCCATTCTTCTGCGGATTTCCGTATTCCTGATTCTATCTCACAGAGAAATCCCGAGCATAGCCCGCTCCATAGCACGCTGAGCGACTTTGAGCCTTGATATGAGGCCTACATTTAGGGACCACGTTAAATTCAATTTTGTTTATACTCTGGTGAGTTAATACTTCTAGTAGACACATCCACACGTGTGTACACGATTTTTTTTTTGTATAACGCTTTATTGCTTAGTTATGGAGCTATTGAAAATTGTCAAAGAATCAATCAGAAGTCATGAATTTTTGCATGTTTATTATCTCTATCAATTAATTTGTAAAATAACTAAAAAATACTGTTTCTTATAGTTAAAAAGGACATCATCACCTTAGCTCGTTTACGTCCCACTGTTGGGCAGGGTATTTGGTATTTATACCACGCTGGTCAGGCGTGTTGTTACAGGATTTTATTTCGAGTTGTATTTCTCTTACATAGATGTTATATGCATATTATAATTATCCCTCAGTGGATCCCATTTTTGAGTAAATAGAAAAATTGAATTTACAACATCCACGGGCAAGAGAGGGGGGTGGTGAATTGTATTCTTACTCTGTCACCATATACAGACTAGCGTTAATATTAAATATTACAGTTCAATATTGGTATTTGTTTCAATACCAGAGTTTCAGTTACGTATAGCCGAGTATCGTGTTAAAATAAGGCAATCAGTTAAAATTTAAGTGCTTTAGAAGACATTTAAATATTGCTGACTAGTTTGTATACCAGTTACAAACTGGAAATAATTATATTTAAAACTAGCAATACGTCCTCGCTTCGTTTAAGTTTCAGTCGCCTTATCCGCGTAGTTCCTGTTCCCGTGGAAATACCGGGATAAAATATAAGCCTAAGTTACTCCTTCTATAGACAGCTACCTGGTAGTAAAATATTATCAAAATCGGTCCAACCGTTTTGAAGATTACCTAAAACAAACCGACAGACAGATAGACAAAAAAATTTTGAACTGGTTTCTAGGCATAGGTGTTGTGCAAAATAACCGTGTGAGCATGAAGAAAGCCCAGTATTTTGACATTACAAACAGACACTTCAATTTTATTTATTTGTATAGATCATGTTTCACTTGATAAAATTACAATTTATAAATCATCATCTCTATTATCACAGAATAATTTTTAATATCACAGTAAAAGGTTCTTACCATTTTCAATATTAGAACTATAGACTAGAATCAGTTTCATATCACGCTATCACAATTCAGTTCAGGTCAAAATCAGAAATTATTTCATTTACACAGTTAACTATTCCAGTACGTTTTAAATACAGTTCAGGTGAAAATCAAAAGCGATTTCATTAACACAGTTAATTAACTGTAGTATAAATAGTATAAAACTAACTGTAGTATAAAATTAATAGTTATTCCAGTGTGTTCCAAATACAGTTCAGGTCAAAATCAGACGTGATTTCATTAACACAGGTAACTATTCCAGCATATAACAGTTCAGGCCAATATCAGAAGTGATTTCATTACACAGGTAACTGTTCCTGTTTTAAATTTAACATTCCAGTATGTTTTAAAAACAGTTCACGTGAAAATCGGAAGTGATTTCATTAATTCAGTTCCAGTGTGTTTTAAATACAGTTCGGGTGAAAATCAAAATTGATTTAATTAACAGTTAACTATTTCAGTCCGCTTCAAATACCAGAATTAAATACTAGTGTTATTACCAATATCACTTATAAATTAATATTTTAAATCAAATAATTAAATATTTGACTAATTAAAAGCTATCAGCTATTTAAATATTAATATCACAGTGAAAACTAGAATCAGTTAAAATTAATACAGTTAATATTCGAACCAGTTACATGAACACAGTTAAATACGATTATATCAGTAAAATATTGGAATCTGATAAATTAATTGAAATCTTCAAACAATGACATCGACGCTTATTGTATGAATATTCTTAAAAATTATAATAATTAATAACTTATTACTAAAAAAAACATTCTTCTTTCTTGAGGTACATTTTTCAAATAAAACTCGTTTCAAATGTTGTCATTATTTCTTTCCAAAAATTGTTTCTTAGTTACTAAAAATTACAAAATAGTCCTTAAAATATTATAAATTCTTCCATTTTAATATTCTGGAAACAAAATGTTGGAATCCGTGCCGTTTACTCATTGAGGAAAATTTGGGATGTACGAGCAAGTATTGTGGAGAGAATCTTTTTCATATGGATCTTATTTTATCTCCTACATATTTAAATGCAAATACAAAATATATCTAGAACGACTTACAATTACTTATGCCTGTTACCACCAATAACCTAGGTGTTACCTAAAATTGAAGGGCTACTCATAAAATTTAAAATCTATTATATTCATAGAATAATTCACTATAAAGAAAAAAGCATTGAATAACTTTGACTTAATATTTTCACGATCTATTGCTTTTATTTGAGGGTGTCGTAAATGACAGAAGATATAATAAATGTTATCTGCATATTATAATTCCTTTGTCGGCTTTTACAACACCCACGGGCAGGAAATTGGGGGGGAATTGTATTCTTACTCTGTCACCATACGGAAGAAAAATATGATTTCACTTAATCGTCTTTTACTGCACCGATGTTTTCAAGATGGCAGTTGGTCAATTGAATTATTACTACATGCAAAAATTATCTACCCATATATGTGGTATCGGAGTGAGAATACAATTCATCAGTCCCTATCTTGCCCGTGGATGTCGTAAAAGACGACTGTGGAATATAATATGCATAAAACATCTGTGCAAAAGTAGAAAATCTCGAAATGAAACCCTATACCAGCACGGTATAGTAGGTCAAATTCCCTCCCACTGTGGAGGAGGCCTGAGCCCAATGGGACGTATATGGGCTGCGTTGATGATGATATAAATATGTAGTACTGTTTTATTAACATTATTGAAACTTCATTTAAGACAGGGTTTCATTAGTTCAAGTATTCTAGATTTTGGTAGATTGTTCATTAGTAATGTAAAGTCGTTAATAAATCGTCGTGAAGTTAGGCTGTGGTTAATTTTAAAATTTACGATTGAGGTTGCCAATTCTTAAAATTAATTGGTTGCTGTCAGCAGATTGCCATAATAGAAAAAAAAATATATTCTCCATGAGCAAAGCGGTAGCAGAGAAGAATACAATATCACAATCCCATTATCTGTGTCATCGAAAATGAGTTAGTCAGACAGCCGCTGGCCGGTCAGTCCGGTGTAGTACCACACTGAGCAGAAAATATACAACAGAGTAGCAGATATATGTTACTGCACCTAGTGAGGTGAGAGAGAGTCGGCAGCCCGACTTTTTGATGGAGTTTGCATGTGGTGGGTTTTGGTAATGCCTTTAGTATCACCGTACCTCAAAGCCGAAAGTTCTGAGGTAACAAATCATCATCATCTTGCTCTTATCCCAATTACTTGGGGTCGACGCAATATGTCATCTGTTTTGACATATTGCAAAAAGTTTCGGCAATGATTTTTAAGACCGGCCGCCTGCCTGACGTCAACCCTCCTTGGGAATGTAATCGTTGACCCAAATGGTACCAGATGGAGTTGGTTCGGGTCAATCTAGGGCTCTTAGTCGTCTTTTACGACACCCACGAGCAAAGCAAGGGTTGATAGTATTCGAAGCCGCTACCACACAGCAACTGTTCTGAGGTAACAAATATTTAAAAAAATACAGTCGAATTGACAACTCCCTCCTTTTAGAATTTGTACAACTACGTGAAACGCAGTGGTACAGCACCCCGGGATTGGATAGAGCATTAAGCTCCATTAAGGAACTATTTGTGAGCTTTAGGTTTGGTTACAATTAGTGATGTGAAAAATTATCGATTTTTAGAAAAATCGATTATTAATCGATTATTTTTTTGTAATAATCGACTTTTATAATCGATTATGAAAATGAGAAAAATCGATTATTAATCGATTTTTACTATTCGAAATTAAGCGATTATTCATGGCCAGATTTCCTAAAAAAAAAAAAAACAACAAAAGGTCATCAGGATTGTTTCAGGTGTGTTTTCATAATATATTACAAAATAAAGCTCAGATTTCCTAAATAAAGATCATCAGAATCGTTTTCATAGTATATTAGAAAAAAAAAGCTTACATTTCCTAAAAAAAAAGGTTATCACTATCCTGTTGGCAGAAAAAACGATTATTTTAAAATCGATTTTTTTTTTATTAATCGATTCTTTTATAATCGATTTATTTTAACCAACAAATAATCTATTACTTAAAAATCGATTATTTTCCCTCCAGGTCACATCCCTAGTTACAATAGCTTATTAGCCAACTTTGCTTCATGTCTTCCGCTTTGCATAGGAAAGAAGTGGAATTTTTCCAACTCCTGTTTTTCTTTTCTAATCAAATTTATTGCGGGTCCTAAGACAATTAAAAGCGATTCCCGGGACTTCCTGAGGGTCAAACCTCAGTGTCTTATACCGAGACCATTGTGGATCCTGGCTTACAGGTGTTACAGTGGTGCGATAATCCCAAAAACTCCCTCCTTTTGTTTAAGTCGATTAAAAAGGCTATACCAGGTTAGACAACCTGTGTTAGACAAAAGTGTATGTGATTGATTCTGTAAATCATCTTTAACCAATAGAATGTTAAGTTGTGAATTGTATTCTTATTCTTACTGCATCACCATAAAGTAATTGAGAAAAGAGTCTAAGAAAAGAAAAAAATAACTATTTTACGGCTTTTATCGTGTTTGCACTTGATTTTTGATTGACCGATGTTTCGAATACAACATTCATAGTCACAGGCAGACTAAGATGTCTCACGTTCAACAAGTCATCGTTATTACAGAGATTTATTTCTACCCGCTATAGAAATTATTTATTAAAATTATTAATTTATTACTACCCTCACTGAATTTTCTTGCCGGATCTTTCTCAGTGTGGCCGCGTTCCGATCCGGTGGTAGTACTAGATTTGTTAGAATTAAATGAATAAATTGACGTAATAATTGCTAAATTAGTGTTCAATAATCACTAAACAAAAACAGTAAAACGTTTTCATATAGAACCATTTACTTTTTGTACTAGCAATAAATTTGTATCAAAATGTGGGTCGAAATTTAATAACTAATTCTTTAGCGGGTAGATATAAATATCTGTAATAACGATGACTTGTTGGACGTAAGACATCTTAGTCGTCCGCCCGCGGACATGAACACTGTAAGTGTGCGAAATATCTGGCAAAAAAAAGGGATCCGTCGCTCAGGACGCCTGGCAGATGTGAAACATAGAAACTATTTTGTACAAGTATAAAGTATTAATGATATATTACGATTTTTCTTTTCAGATATGATGATTGTTATTCATTAAACATTTATTTTCATTAGTATACACTATTGGTATGTGTTTAGGTTAATAATTTATTTTGAGCTCACTAGATGGCGTTGTACAAAATTCTAAAACAGGTTATGGTTTCGTTACACAAATGTATATATCGAAACGTGGCGTTAACGCCACGCTGACGATCAGGCTCACCCTCGCCTATAGATGTTCCACATTAAAAACGAATGCAAACGCGTTAAAATCCGTAGAATAGGATTTATTTATAAGGATCGGAAAACTTAAGAATTGAAAACCTCACCGATACAGCCTCAATATTAATACCAGCCTCACATGTACACAAAATTAAAACGACACAAGCTCTGACTAAGAGAAGATATGATGGGTCCATAACCCTGGGCGTTATCATACAATTCAAATAATGGTGCGGCAACCAGTTTGTAGTTCTTGGGCACAGCGAATAATGCCCTATCTTGGAGTTGTACCAGGAATAACCTCTTATGTTCTTTGGGTTTGGTTATATGGGGTGGTACGTATGGATATTGCGGTGGTTCGAAGTTCGGACGCCACCAATTGCCTGTAAAATAAAAATAATTCTCATCAGCATCATAGCTTATGTTTGTCTCACTGCTGAGTTCGAAGCTTTTAAGAGTGGTAGGACCACACTGTCGACAGTTATCTGTCTACAGCCGCGGGCCGGTCCGTCCGGGGCAGTACCACACTCTCGCAGAAAATCGACGTCTGAGTAGTAGCGATTTGTTACTGCGCTTCGTTCGGTGAGCGAGAGAGCCGGCAGCCCAGCTTTCTGAGGGTGTTTGCGTGTGGAGGGTTTTGGTGGTGCCCTTGGTATCACCGAGCCTCAATGCACGCATTCACACTCCCTTCACTTTCTTCGCGGTAGGCAGCGGCCTTGTAGAGGTCCATGAGCGGCAGCAACACTTACCATCAGGTGTACTGTTTGCTCGTTTGTCACCGTCTGCAATAAAAAAAAAAACTTAAGTTAACTTCAAAAGATGTTAACGTCCGTTAAGTTGAAATTCCGTTAATTTTAGTCCGTTACATTAGTCATTCGTTGACACGCAGTCATCTTGTTTGTTTTAATTACGCGCTACGTGCCACGCTCGTAAGTTCCACGCCGACTGCGTCGCGGTGGGCAGCGGCCTTGTGGGAGTCCATGGGCGGCAGCAGCACTTGCCATCGGGTGTGCTGTTTGCTCGTTTGCCACCGTTTGCAACAAAAAAAAAACTTCTCCTCAATAGGAGGGGCAACTGACTTAATACAGGGCGTATCAGGTTATGGGGCAACTGTTTGAGTATGTTTGATCGATGTTGTTCGATCGTAATTAGAATGTATATTACACAAAAAACAATATAACTTAAAAGTTATATTGATTACAAAAATGTGTGTCTAAGAGTCTATGCCTTAAATGTTACATAATTAGGCATGTAAAGCTTCGACAGTATAAATGGGTATTATTTGCACGAAGGCTTCAGTAGTACGTAGGTACAAAGGCGACTCGTCAACGGTCATTGGCCGATCAGCTGATTTAAAGCGAAGTTTGTCTTGCTTATGCGAACGTAATCATTGATTTATTCAATTTCTAAAGAACATTTAACAAAGTACGAATATGTTGCAGATTAAGTATCAGTGACTTTATACATTTCAATCAGATTTACAAAAAAAAGCGATGGCAAAATTGAAAACTTTACATGGCCCTAATTTGTTAACGAATCAATATTTTTATTTCAACATTCTTTCATGGGTTCTTCCCACCACTATCTAGCTCCCGTTTGACCAGTTGCCCCATAAGCTGATACACCTGTATATTGTAATTAAATATAACAAATGCGTTGATATAAAAAAGTTTTTGAAATCCCCTGTAACTCTCTGTTTTAGTGTAAAATGTAATAACTTTCTATTACTATTACTTTGCCAGAAACCTCTGTAGCAAATTTTCAATCACTGTAAATGTTAAATAGCGGCTATTATTTACCCCTATCTAACGATTTCTGTCATATTTGATCATTATGAACCCACATACATTCCACTGTTGGCTTAGGGCCTTCTCCGCAATGGGAGGAAATTTGACCTACTATATCAAGCTGGTCAGACATGTTGGTAGAGGGTTTCTCGAATTCTCCTTCTCTTACATATATGATATTAATATTATGTCTATTCTTTAGATGTCTTTTACGACACCCACGGGCAAGGGAGTGGTGAATTATATTCTTAATTCATCACCACACGAAAAATTGGCAGCTCATATACGATACATTGTTCGGCTCGAGCCTCCTCCGTAATGGGAGGGAAAATTACCTACACTGCTCAGGCAGCTTAGCATAGGATTTAATTTTCAGTTTCCCTTCTCTTGCACAGTTGTTATATGCATATTATAATCCTTTAGTCGTCTTTTACGACATCCACGGGTAAGATAGGAGGCTGTTATATTGTATTCCTACCCCGTTACCATATGTTTAAGAAGGTATAAAATGTAATCTCACCGATAGTGTCTTCAATAACCCATTCCTGTTTAACACCATCTTGCCTGCCAAGAGTTTCTGTTAGCAACCTCTTCAGACCTTCAATTTCGTCCTGTGACGTGTGAAATTGGTTAACAATTTTTTTTTAAATACTACATCTTACACAAAGCAATTGATCTTTGCATGCGGTGGGATTTTACAACAACCAGACTCTGAAAAACAGTTTGTGGATCGCACAAAATATTGTACCGCAGGAGACGAAATTATAATGGTAGGAGCACTGTCGACAGTTGTCTGTCTACAATCACGAGCCAGTCCATAGGGTGTAGTACCACACTGAGTAGAAAATATAAAATAGAGTAGTAGCAATTTGTTACTGCAGTGCAGTAATGTGGATGTGAAAAAAAAACGATTTTTATAATAATCGATTATTACAAAAAAAATATTTATCGATTAATAATCGATTTTTATAATCGATTATCAAAATAATAAAAATCGGTTATTACTCGATTTTGAATTATTCGAAATTCGACCGAAATTAATCGATTATTCACAGCCAGATTTCCTAAAAAAAAAAAGGTCATCACGATTGTTTCATACTATATTAGAAAATAAAGCTCACATTTCCTAAAAAAAAAAGTCATCATATCCATATCATCATAATCCTGTTGGGAGAAAAATCGTTTATTTATTTTTAATTAATCGATTTATTTTAAAGAACAAAATATCGATTTATTTTAAAGAACAAAATATCGATTATTTCCCCTCCAAGTCACATCCCTATACTGCACTATGCTAGGTTTTGGTAATGCCTTTAGTATTACTAAACCTCATTGCACACATTCACACCCTCCACTTTCTTCATTGTAGGCCTAGCAGAGGTCCACGAGCGGCAGTATTACCATCAGGTGTGCCAATTGTTTGTTTGCCAAAAACAAAAAAGATACTGGCACTTCAGAAGATGGGTTGGCAAATTAAGCACTAAACGATGGCAAGTGTCGCACTATTAGTAAAAAAAACGCAAAAAGAGGCAGTCAGCCAAATGATTAAGGATAACTCAAAAACTACTGGTCCGATCATGATCAAATTTAAATAAAAAAGCACCAGCTTTAGAATGGAAAAAATCACCAAATAAGTTAAGTTAAAAACGGTTCTTAGATACGAAAACAAGTAGAGGAATTGCCAACACCTGTTTTTTCCATCCATCAGCTCGTGGAATTCCACTGTTGGACATACTCCGCCCAACGAGAATCCCACTCAAAATGGTTATGTGCCACTTGGTTCTCTGCGACTTTTAAAATATTGTCAGTCTAGTATGGTTCGTCCTATGCTGCCTCTCCCGATTTATGGTCGCTTTTCGAGAACCTATATACACCGTGGAATCTAATTGGCTGTTTTCCCGAAACGTACATACTCAGTTAATGATATAGAACCATAATATAGCATTTATTCAATAAAATAAAAACATAAATTCTTGTCATTTACAATCCCGGACGTTTCCTTGAAATATAATTTTTGCATAACTGTAACATGTGGTTAAGGAAGTATGGTAGCATGCTAACTGACCTATTAAAACATAGACCAAGATCGCGTGACTCGGGCGCATCACAAAAGAAGAAAGGGGTGCGACACCGGGCTCATAGGTGTTATGCCTAAAATTATTTTGTTTTACCTATTATTGCGATTTAATACGAATGCTATGTCGTAGGCACGGAGCATATACAAAGAGGAGATGGCTTAAGCAACTGTGCACCGTGACTCAACTAGGTCCTGACGTCATCACGTCAATATCAGGTGGTGGGCGTGGCCTATTAGTCTGCTGTCGACTCTGCCCGTGTTCGTAATGTGGACACAGTTATATTTTTGGTGAATTTTTGCTTTATTACGCAGAAAATCCATAAGTTTTGTGTTTTATCATGTAAATAGTACTCCGATAAACATTCAGATGCTATGGAAGGAAACATATTTTATTCGTAAGTATTTTTATTCATATTTTATTAAAATAATTTCTAGAAAATTCTTTGACAATGTCATGTTCAAATATAATTCTACTTAACGTTAGATGGCATTACTTTTCGTAATGGGACCTAGAACTATAAAAGTAGATAACACTCGGACTATTAAGATTATCGTAATAACTAATGAAAATAAGTATTTAAATTAATATTTAAATACATTTACTTGGACAAAAACGATTTTTACATATAGTTTCACAAATAACACTTACTAACATCTAGTGGCAGATAGTAAAATAACTTAAAAATACGAACCTAGTAGTTATGCTAATAGCCGGTAGATGGACATAAAGGAGGGAGTGAGACAGGTAATATCCCCTCACCCCCTTAACTGCCACACATTGTTTCATAGAAAATATTAACTGCAACAGCTCCTCTTTGTACTTACTCCATGGTCGTAGGCATGTTGGGAACAATAAGGTTGCATATCAGACAAACTTAAGAATGTCTAATTATCAGACTTTTTTCTAAATGTATTATGTTTTTAGTTATGTGGGGATATTAAGAATGATTAACTGAGTACCTACGTTTCAGGAAAACAGCCAATTAGATTCCACGGTGTATATAACCTAACCTATTTTCCCCATCGGTTGTTCGACAATATGGTGATCCTCGTTTTAAAGTCAGTTAAAATAACAACACTTTTTTTTTTTGTGGGTGGGTCGCGGTCGGCGCGCCTCCGCACCACTCCGTCCGGGGCGACAGAGGGGCTTAAGCACGCAACTCCCGCGACCCACCCAAAAACCACGTCGCCTTCGTCGTTGGGCCGACCACTGGAGCAGCGTTAACTTGTCGTCAGTGGTCGGCCCGACAGAATACCCCCTATTGGGGTACCCTCCCATCGACCGACGTCCCCCCCTCGGGGAGGACGTCGGTCTTTCCTCACGCGGTCGGCCTCTCGGCGGGTGACGGGCTAATCCCCGGTCACGTCACCCGCGGCCTCGGCTAGGGCGGCATGAGGCGCAGATAGTTGCGCCTGCGCCGCCCCAGTCGCCGGATCTCCTCATCGAGGCTGCACTCCTCACGCAGGCGATCCACCGCCTCCTTCCGCGAGATCACTGTCTCGCAGAAGGCTGCGACCGCGTCCCAATTCCCGACGCTGTCGACCATCGCCCTAGAAAATAACAACACTATCACTGTACAATGATTTCCCACGTAATAATGGAAATCCCAGCCTATATGCTCCTCTTTCATTTTGGCATATGATACTTAGCAACAGGCACTTACTTCGCCAGGATTGAGTTCACCTCCAGGCAGTTTGAAGAATGCAGTTCCAAGTTGCAGTAACAAAACATGTGGCAGACCATGTTCATGAACCAGCAGTACACCCTCCACAGATCTGAATAGAATAATTGTCATATAGATTTTATTTTTAAAGACAACACCCTGCACTAAGGACATAATCCTTGTATTGCGGGGGACTTTACAAACATAATTAACAGACACAAATTACACACAGACTTAAAACAACAATTTCTGGATTCTACAAAGTGTTGTCCTGCATAGGATTCGAACCCTGACACTGGTAGCTCTTTACCATCTTAACCTCTACGCCATCTGTGGATGTATCAAATATGTAAATAAAAATCCAGAAATTTTTCTAAAGAAAAGCCATCAAAGACTAGAACTCAGTGTCAAAGCACAGTCTAATGTTGATAATGATGGTTTTATCGTCTTTTTTTTTCTCTACCGTGAAAAAAGGCAAAATAATTTATAATTCTGTGTAAAATTATGAAAAAGAAAAACAAATTTTACACAATATTGTGATAATTTAAAAAAAAAAATTGTCTGGTCTCGAACCCGAGACCATAGATCCCACAGGCGAGCACGTTACTACGAGGCTACCGCTAGTTGGTGATACAAGTGCGAATTTCTCTTGTACATTTATTTACCCATCCAACTTTGACCCATAATATCTTTTTAATGAGGGCCCAGTTGACCCTAATATCTGGTAGTTGTGATACCCTCGGGCCCCTCTACCACCCCCACCAAAAATCATGGAAATCCCCGACCCACACGTCTGAGGGTCTCCTTGTAAGAGATATAATATGCACATAACATCTATGCAAGAGTATATGTCTGACCAGCATGATATAGTAAGGTAGATTTCCCTCCTATTGTGGAAGAGGCTCAAGCCCAATAGTGGGACGTATATAAGCTGAAATAATGATGATGTATGTCTCATTACTAAGTCCCTCTCCTTCCTTCTCCACAAAAGGAGGGAAACTACTCCATATTGGTCAGACAGGTTGGTATAGGATTTTATTTCGAGTTGTCCTTTTATTGCATAAATGTTATATGCGTATTATATCCCTTAGTCGTCTTTTACAACATCCACAGCCAAGATAGGTAGTCGTAAATTTTATTCTTACTCCATGACCACAGGAAAAATTGTCCATGGGTGCTGTAAAGGCAGCAAAGAGATTATGCAGTTATTATTAAACTAAATGCAGATAACAATCATGCAAGGAATGGAAAACTCGACATAACACCCTATAACAAACTATCTGACGAGGCGTGGTATGGTAAGTAAATTTTCCTTTCATTGTTCAGGAGGACAGCAGTGCGACAAACAATGAATTAAAACTATATATGATAATTTCAACATATCAATGCTTGAAAGGCAAACCTAACTAAGCGATATTAGGCAAACTTTACAGTAGAGAATCTTAAGTTAAAATATTTGAAAAAAAAATCATATAAAGAAAACCTTTAGGCTTTATTCTATAATAGGCTTTTTTCATGCTCACAGGGTTATTTTCTCGCTCACAGGGTTATTTTCACGACACCTATGCCTAAAATACAGATTAGAAAAATTTTTGTCTGTCTGTTTGTTTGTTCCGGGTAATCTTCAAAACGGCTGGACCGATTTCGAAAATTCTTTCACCAATGGAAAGCTATATATCAGGGCGTAAACTAGGCTATATTTTATCCCGGTATTCCCACGGGAACGGGAACTACGCAGGAAAGACGGCTGAAACCGAAGCGAAGCGACGGCGGGTTGCTAGTCACAAATAATTACGTATAATCGGTATTTTATTATATCAGTAGTACATCGATTAATCATAATTATCTGTATAATAATGTTGCTACAACAAATCTATTCAACGGAAAACTACGATCCAAAAAAAGACTAGACCAGGCTCTGTGGTTTTTAAATAAGTCTAAGGGCGGAATGTAGTCACAATTCCATCAAATCTCTTGCTATGTAATAATTTTACAGAGACAAGCGGCGAAAACTAACCTCCTCATGCCAATTTTGACGAACTCTTCTCTCATCCTTTGAAACCTTGCTGGTACTGATGCATCTTTCTCAAATAGTGGCTCCTTCGTCCCAAATGTATAATTTGTTAAGGGATACAAGTTTATTGTCCTATTTAATGTTAAATTAGATTGATTTTGGCTGTTCTGATGTTGCATGCCCGGACGCGCCGGCCAGTTTTTATTTCCTGGTGGCCCTTGAACTGCAGCCATTATAGAAGACAAAAAAAAACTTAATTTAACTTTGGTAGTAACTATTTTAGACTTCGATTTGTAAATAATGCGTAAATGAAAATCTTCATAAATAGAAAGACAACGCCAAACAAGCCGCCATTACCAATTACCACCTCTACTTTCATAGAGTAAAAAATATTTTCTCTGTGTACAATAAAATTAAAAAAAATAGAGCGGGACATATTATTAGAAATGTTTCATACTATGTTGAATAAAGTTAATGTTATAATTACAAACTCCATACTAATTTTATAGACATTTTATTATTAAGTCATCTTACATACATGTCATATTATTCAATTATTAAATTATTATCATACGAAAACGATGTATTATTTGTATTTATTTTATTGGCGACGACGATTAAGTTAATAATGGACAGTGAACAATTTAGACAATTTTTATACGCCCAACAGGCACAACAAGAACAAATTACACAAATATTAAAATTGTTAATACCAAGACTTCGTTCTGAAGATGAACCTGGATCTACATCCAAATGCGTGACGAGCGCATCTTCTTCAAAAAAGTCTTTAGATAAAATGCACATTTTAAAAAAATTTAACATGGACAAATTCAACCCAGATTCATGCAGAATTGAGGACTATATGGATTTTTTTTTTAACAAAATGCAAATTACTCGACATAACGGACGAAAATTTACAAAAAGATTTACTCTTAAGTTCTCTCACACCAGAAATTTTTCGTGAAGTAAAAGTAGCGATGACGCCAAATTTTGACAGAAGTAATTTTAATGAGATAAGTAGTAAACTATCAGATTTATATCGAATAAAACGTACTAGATATCGTGCATTAGCAGAATTTTGGAACTGTATACGTGAATCATCTGAGACAATGGAACAATACGCAAACAGGTTAAAAGGCTTGAGCACAGATTGCGGATATAAAGGTGAACATCTAGAACGTCAACTACGTGATCGCTTTGCTACAGGTCTAAGTCATATAGAACTGGAAACATATTTAAAACAGAAATGGCCTGATTTACTTCGAGAAACGGAAAAAGGAGTAACCAGAGAAGTAACATTTGCCGAAATATTTGCCATAGCACAATCACGAGAACAAGCAGAACACGATACACCAAACACATCTTTGAATGTGAACAAAATTAAACAACCCAACATTAAGAAACCTAAACCTAACGAACACAAGCTAGCACGTAAGTTATACACTCATCAATGTCTACGTTGTGGCAATAGTGAAAAACATGCATTAACTAGGTGTTTAGCCAAAACCCACATTTGCGCTGAATGTACGACTAAAGGACACTTTGAAAATTGATGCATTAAATCCGGACGCGCATACATCACTCAATCAAACCATCAAAGGACCAACACTAAGAACAAATTACAGAGAATTAGTGACATACCTAGTACATCTCAAGACTCCGTGGACAGCAGTGATGAGGAAGATTTTGTCTGCAAGATTGGACATACTCACAACAAAGGCTGTAAGCAAATTGATGTAATAATAAACGGTATCAGTTGTACAATGGATTGGGATCCTGGTTCAACATACTCAATTATCAACACTGATTTCTGGAGACAAATTGGAGCACCAGCATTAACCAAGGCACCGAAGCTCAAGGCTTATGGTAACAATAAATTAAATCCTAAAGGTCTTGCTGAAGTTATTGTCGAAGTTGAAGGACAACATAAAATGTTACCAGTTGTTGTTATGAAAGATGCTAACCCAATGCTCTTTGGTCTACGCTGGAGTGAAATGTTCGAAATGGAATTTCCAAGACCAGTTTATTCAATAAAAACTAAGACACCGACAACACTCAAACAAGTCCTAGACAAACACGTGCAGCTTTTTGATGGTAAACTAGGCAAGGTCGTAAATTATCAAGTTAACATCTACATCAAACCCGGAGCAGAACCAGTACATTTGCCAGCACGACCAATTAAATTCAGCATAAAGAAGAACGTGGAAAGGGAATTAGAAAGTCTTGTTGACCAAGGCATCATACAAAGAATTGATCCAAACACAGCTCCAATAGAGTGGGCTACTCCTACAGTAAATATGTTGAAAAATACTGGGGAAATCAGAATTTGTGGTGATTACAGTGCTACAATAAACCCAGTTCTGATTAAACACCTACACCCAATACCAATTTTTGATCAATTACGACAAAATTTAGCAAATGGTGCGATATTCTCAAAAATAGATCTGAAGGATGCATATTTACAATTTGAAATAGCCCCTGAGTCAAAAAAATATTTAACATTATCTACACACAAGGGATATTTTCAATATAACCGAATGCCATTTGGAATTTCAACAGCACCTTCAATATTTCAACATTTTCTTGATAAGCTATTGGGAGACATCCCTAATGTGGCTGTGTACTTTGATGATATCGCAATTACAGGCAAAAATTTAAACGACCACCTAGATACGCTTGCTATTGTACTAGAACGGTTACATGAAACAGGGTTGAAAGTAAATTTACGGAAATGCACTTTCCTACAAAAAGAGATTGAATACCTAGGACATATAATAGATAAAAATGGAATACGCCCAACAAAAACAAAAATAGAAGCAATTACGAAAGCTTCACATCCAAGCAATTCCAAAGAATTAAGATCTTTTCTAGGTTTAGTTAATTTTTATGAACGCTTTATTCCACATCTTCATGGTATATGTGCAGATTTGCATGAATTAACTAGCGGCAGACAAAAATGGCACTGGACAGAGCACGAAAAACAAATCTTTGAAGCAACCAAAGCATGCATTGCTACCTCAAAGCCTTTAATAGCATTTGACGACAAACGGACTCTCTTCTTAGCTTGTGATGCATCTGAAAAGGGAGTTGGAGCAGTCTTATATCACAAAGATAAAAATATTGAACAACCTATTGCTTTTGCATCCAGGAAACTCCGCCCAGCAGAAAGCAAATACTCAGTTATAGATCGCGAAGCGCTGGCTATTGTATTTGCAATTAAAAAATTTGATCAGTACTTACGTGGCAGCAAGTTTACCCTAGTAACAGATCACAAGCCACTTATACATATTTTAGGTGCTCGGCGTAATCTACCAAAGCTAGTTAACAATAGATTAGTAAGGTGGGCACTATTAATTGGAAGCTACAATTACGACATTTGCTATCAAAAAGGAGAAAATAACATTTTAGCTGATTGCCTGTCCAGATTGCCCAATCCAGAAACGAAACCATCACAATCTGAGAGGGCTGTTTACAAAATAAGCTTACAATTACTAGGAAATAGAATGGCTGACCTCCAACTATCAGAAAAAAACATAAGTGAAAAAACACACAAAGATCCAATTCTTTCACAAGTTTGCCAATTTTTGAAGACAGGTTGGCGAGAATTGGAATTTAAACCAGACATGAAACAATATTATAGAAAACGTTTTGAGCTCTCCATTGAAAACAACATCTTAATGTGGCAGGGCAGGATGGTAATACCTGAAACACTTCGAAGAACAATCCTGATATACCTACACCGAGATCATCCTGGTATATCTGCTATGAAAGCTCTTTCACGCTTCTACGTTTGGTGGCCTTCGATCGATGAAGACATAGACACCTTTGTAAAAACGTGCATGAGATGTCAACAAAATCGACCTAACAATACAGAGCTTCCAATCTTTTCTTGGTCTATACCAGATCAAATTTGGGAACGAATTCACATTGATTTTGCCGGACCGTTTGAAGGTACCTACTGGTTAATTTTATGTGATGCCTTGTCAAAATGGATCGAAGTACGGCCTATGAATTCCTACAAGAAAATTATGTGCAATTCTGGATGACATATTTTGTACATTTGGCCTTCCACACATGATAGTTTCGGACAATGGCCCACAACTGACATCGAATGATTTTAAATATTATTGCAAAAGTCAAGGTATTATACACATCACATCTTCACCGTATCACCCTCGTACGAACGGACTGGCTGAACGACTTGTGAGAACTTTTAAGTCAAGAATGGCAACAAACGATGGCAATCAAATGAACCGTCGCTTTCGGGAATTTCTATTTACTTATCGAAATACACCTCATACTACAACAGGCAAATCACCAGCTCAAATGATGTTTGGCCGACAGTTGAACTGTCTACTAAGTAACGTTCGGCCTGATAAGAGAAGATCATTGCAATATAAACAAGTGAAAGCCAATATCATGGCTTCAACTCCTAATTATCATCCAGGTGAAGAAGTTTACATTAAGACAAAATTGAAAAGAAATGGCAACCCGCAACAGTTACAACTCGTAATCATAAATATTCCTATATCGTCACAACATCTGATGGGGGAGTAAAACGGAGGCATGCTGATCATATCAGACCACGAGTTACCATTTCTAATACCGCACCACCAACACTAACATCCATTGCCACGCCACCCACATTCATGGGTACAACTTCAGCGCCTATTCCATGCACGTCATCCACGCCTATACATGTATCATCTTCAATTCCATCACCGACATCACCATTAGCATCCGCATCAACTAAGTCCAGCCCTAATGAAATCACACCTGCGATGACGGTTGCGACTACACCATCTACAGCTGCTTCGCCACCTTTCGTCACGCCTACGGCTACTGTTGTAGCACCTACACTTCGTCGCAGCCAGCGCACAGTACGTCCACCGCGTCGGTTAATCGACGAAATGTGAATCGGGAGGAATGTTATAATTACAAAATCCATACTAATTTCATAGACATTTTATTATTAAGTCATCTTACATACATGTCATATTATTCAATTATTAAATTATTATCATACGAAAACGATGTATTATTTGTATTTATTTTAGTTAATAGTAAGAAAAAAGCATATTAGTAAGAAAAAAAACGAGTCCTCGCTCAACGCCTAGCAGATCTCTTCTGTGGCGACCACACTGCCCGTTGGGTAGTCCGGCTGGAGAGGCCTCGGTTCGGTGTGCGGACCGTGGAGGCTTTCCGGCCGATGCTGATACAGTGGCACAGGCTGCTCTCCTTCCGACTGGTGCAGGTTTTGACGGGGCATGGATGCTTCGCCAAATACCTGTACACGGTTGTTAGGAGGGAGAGTACACTGTCCTGCCACCACTGCGATAGATAATTGAACACAGCGCAGCATACGCTCGAGGTTTGTGCCACCTGGGCAGAGCAGCGTCGTGAACTCGTAGCAATCATCGGTGCCAACCTGACGCTGCTGACCATCGCCAGGGCGATGCTCGACAGCGTCAGGAACTGGGACGCGGTCGCAACCTTCTGCGAGGCAGTAGTCTCGCGGAAGAAGGCGGCGTAGCGCGTGCGCGAGGAGCATCTGCTTGACGACGCGATCCGTCGCTGGCGACTGGGGTGGCGTAGGCGCGAATACCTGGTCAAGTCACCCTGCTCCGGTGGTCGGCCCAACGACGAAGGCGACGTGTCAGGGGTGGGTTACAGGTGTACGTGCTTACGCCCCTCTGTCGCCCCGGACGGAGTGGTGCGAGGAATGCGCCAACCGTAACCCACCCAAAAAAAAGACGCCTAGCAGATGTGAAACAATAAAATTATTTTATTATTATAATATATAAATAAAATAGTACAATATTTTTCCAGAAAATTGTGATTTTTATCCTTAAACATTTATTTTCATTAAATATAAGAATTAGAATTTCAAAAATATTTCAAATTCTGACGATATAACTGTGACGGTTGGTCGGAAGTACATTTACTATTATATTGCGCGGCGAGGCCTCGCCACGGCATGCGTCGCTTTACGCCACGCCGATGATCAGGCTTACCCTCGCCTATAAATGTTTTACATCAAAAACTCTAGTCCTAGTATTTAGGATAAATCTATTTTTTCCAAATCAAAGAGTTTTCTTTCGACACGCGAATCAAGAGATGATACAAAGTTTGAGTTCTAGGTCTTTGCTGTAAATTAAGATAATTAGCGATATTTGTCTGATTTTTTTGAAGTGAAACTTCTTTAGAATCGTTGTGATTTCAAACCGGATGCAACGGGAAAAACCACAGGTAAGAGGCACAAATACAAAAATGTGTAGGATGAAGCCGGCAAAGAATGAGACAGAAATATATACACTATTTTATATTATTTTTAAATCCGTCTATAATTGACGGATTAAAGGATAAAGAATGAGGGATGAGGGCTGAGGCATGAGGAATGAAGGATGAGGGATGAAGGATAAAGAAGTTTCAATTCTGACATGCGTAAAGTACGCATGTCAGAATTGAAACGCACGCACGCTTTTTTTTATTACGTAGTTTTTTGACTTTGTATAGAGATACTATGAGTTTTTATACGATACAGTCTATAGAAAAATAATGACCCTTGTACGATGACGATGGCATTACACCAAATCATTAGAATTAGCGTTTGACCACGTTGTGCAACCTTTTAATCAAAATCAAATCGATGAAGTCTTTTGTTTCTTTTAGCGAGCAGCTACTGAATTGATAGTATGTGTTATTTCTAAACAGTTGAGTCGATACAGAACTTGTATTTATCCATTGGGCTTTGTAATAATATTATGCAGATGAAATGTATTGCATATAGTAAGACAGATGTATGTGAGTTTCTAAGGTCCATCAAAATGTATGGAAAGGAGTTTAAAATAGAAACCTGAGCGGCTAGACTGGACATCAAGAAAACTGAGCTGACTTGAAACTTAATGCGACCAACAAAAACAAAGTAATGATCACTCATCACTCTGGGAATAAGAAGAGTTGACTCACAAATTAAGATTTGGCTTAAGGTCTTTTTAGCTAAATGTAAGTACCATTCCATAAATAAAATTATGTTTATGATGGGAACACATATCTAATGACGTTAACGTCAGTAACTTAGTGACGTTTAATGTGAATTGTTTTTATTTTGTTATGTATTTATTTTTCTAAAAATGTCTCAACAATTAGAATTATTAACCGAAAGTCCCACTCATTGGAGTACTGTATCATTATTAACACCCGAAATTAATAAGAAGGAAATAAAACCTTTTGTAATTTGTGAGTAACTTTATTAAATTATATATTTTTATACAACAATGTTATCAATTAATTAGCATGGATAGAATAAGAAAATAAACCCGAGTTTAAAAATTGAGATAGCCCCGACTCACGAGCACTACTAATGAAAAAAAAGAGTAACAAATACCCACGTTTTCGATCTGAATCAGTAAACTTATTTGCAGATTCTTTAAAAAAGTTCGTCTTACTATTGATATAAATGCTTCTCCGTTGGAAAGCTTATGCTCAACAGTAGGCATTTATAGGTTGCTGAATAAATAGAATAAATGAAAAAATTTGGTTGCATTAAATAGACTGTTAAAAGCCTAAACACATCTGGCAGAGAAATTGTCTAAAATAGTACTTAGCTTTATTGTATTTTTTTTTCATTGCAGCCCACATACGTCCCACTATTGGGCTCTGGCCGCCTCCACAATGGAAGGGAATTTGACCTACTATATGCTGGTCAGACATGTTGGTATAGGGTTCCATTTTGAGTTTCCCATCTCTTGCACAGATGTTATGTGCGTATGATATCCCATAATCATCTTTTAATATATAATTTATAATAATTCACTTGTAATTTAACTATGCATGCAGTCTTATGCAATAAAGACAAGTATAAGTCAAATTTTTTTATAGCTTTTGTCTGTGGATTGATTAAAAATTTTAATTATGAATTACTACGTAAAAACTAAGGAGGGGAGAGAAGGGTCTTGGCATATACTACAAATAGTCACTGAGGGGAGGGAGGGGTCGAAATATGTTAAAAAATATGTCACGCAGTATGGATATGTTCCCTTATGTTACCATAAGCCTTAACAAACATACAAGTAATGGAAATTACATTTATTACATCTAGATTCAGAACAAACAACTGCATCTAGATTCCGAACAACAATTTGATGCTCGCACAAAGTCCTGTGCGAGCATCAAATCCATCACACTTGGCACAAGGGTGGGTCTTATCTATACCAATAAATAAAATTGGAGTGTCTCTTTGTAATGTCAAAATAATAGGCTTTTTTCATGCTCACGCGGTTATTTGCAAGACGCCTATGCCTAAAATACAGATTAAAAATTTTTGTCTGTCTGTCTGTTTGTTCTGGGTAATCTTCAAAATGGCTGGACCAATTTCAAAAATTCTTTCAGCAATGGAAAGCTATAATATCAGGGAGTAACCTAGGCTATATTTTATCCCGGTATTCCCACGGGACCTATGCGGGTAAAACGACTAAAACCGAAGCGAGGGCGGATTGCTAGTTAATCACTGTGTTATCTATACAGTAGTTATTAGAGTATTATTACCATCATCATCATTTCGGCTCATATATGTCCCACTGTTGGGCTCTCCACCACAATAGGAGGGAAATTGACACTCTATACCATGCTAGTCAGACGTGTTGGTATAGAATTTTGTTTCGAGTTTTCCTTCTCTCGCATAGATGTTACATGAATATTTTACCCCTTAGTTGTCTTTTACGACACTCAAGGTCTACAGAGGGGGATGGTAAATTGTAATTCTTACTCTGTGTATAGGTAGTTAAGGTCTATTGCTTATTGGTGTGATTTAAATAAACTCGCAATACGTCTAATTCTTTTAAATATTTTATTTGTACTAACATTAATATTACAGTAGTTGAAATAGTGGACTGTATGTGTGTGTGTATATGTGTGAGTGAATGAGTGCAGTATGTCTCTGTGTGTGTCTACGTGTAGATTCTTAGTTCTAAATTCATCATTAAAATTACTTAAATTTTACGTAGACACTCCGTTCATCACACGGAGTAATTTGTACAGTCGACCTGCGGTAATCCCGCTCCTGTCTAATCCAACGCCCCTTGTAATCCGACATATCTACTATTATTGACAATTTTTTCGTCAATCTTTGCTAATGTAAGTGCCACCACTATTGAGTTTTGTTTTGAATCTGATTGTTTAGTTTGAATATGACTACATGTAACAGCGGTGCGGCGTAGCGTACATTCTTAGTTTAGTTTATTCATCGTAAATTACATTTAAATACCTGTCGGATTAAATGGTATTCTTCTGTAAAAAATTCGGACTATAAGGGGTCTTAGGCAGTACTCTATAATCAGACAAATTCGATAGTCCGACACTGCCGTGCAAGACGTTTGTCGAAATACTGAAGGTCCATTGTATTATGATATAAATATTTTGTC
Source organism: Lymantria dispar (assembly GCA_032191425.1). Classification (NCBI taxonomy): domain Eukaryota; kingdom Metazoa; phylum Arthropoda; class Insecta; order Lepidoptera; family Erebidae; genus Lymantria; species Lymantria dispar. The sequence continues at coordinate 3,255,530 of CM063467.1, forward strand.
ATCAGTGGCTCTTAAAGAATTAGAAGGTAATCCAGACAGCAGGACATCAAGTTTAATGAATGCGGATAAGTTTTCTGCGGTCAGAGAAGTTGTCAGACATTTTGCGAGGTTACGATCTGCTATCAAGGAACCATGGTCTGAGGATGATGTTAGAACATTTCTAGAAGGATTGAGGTTTGAATTTTGGGCTTATTATATTATTCCATTTGATAATACTATCAAGAAATCAATTATTAATTACTTTTAGTCTTTAAAATTACCTTGAGACTTTAAAATTTAAAACTTTTAAATTACTTTTAGACTTTAAAATTACTTTATGCTTTAAAATTACTTTTAGTCTCTAAATTTACTCTTAAGCTTTAAAATTACTTTTAGACATTAAAATTACTTTAAAACTTCAAAATTATTAATTAAACTTTCAGATTCACCCCAGACTGTGTATCCGAGTTTGCAGTATTATTATGTACTGATAAAATTTACGAAAACGTACCAGCACATTTGAGAGTGAAGCCGGGAGTCGTCAATATGCAATGGAAGATAGATGTCTCGTTAAGGTGAACACTTTGATTTTTCTTAATTCATTTACAGTTTTCTACAGTTGACGTACTACTAGTAGTAGGACCACGCTGTCGACAGTTATCTGTCTACAGCCGCTGGCCGGTCCTTCCGGGGTAGTACCATACTGAGCAAAAAATCGACGTCTGAGTAGTAGCAATTTGTTCCTGCGCTTCGTCCGGTGAGCGAGAGAGCCGGCAGCCCAACTTTCTGAGGGTGTTTGTGTGTGGAGGGTTTTGGTGGTGCCTTTGGTATCACCGAGCCTCAATGCACGCATTCACACTCCCTTCACTTTCTTCGCGGTAGGCAGCGGCCTTGTAATGGTCCATGAGCGGCAGCAACACTTACCATCAGGTGTACTGTTTGCTCGTTTGCCACTGCTTGCAATAAAAAAAAAAAGCTTCACCACTTTATCAATGTTCGATCTCTTACTGCGATTTTGAACAAACAGCTGTACCACATCCTTTGGGAGTGCATTCTCTGGCATAAGGAGCGGGACCTTACGTTAGACAGTCTGCAAGTCACCTCTGAGGTAGTATACCATACAGACCTTGTAGGCAATCAAGCAAATTTCCGTGCGTTCACGCGTTTTATATATATAATAATAATTGTCACGAAATTGTCAACATGTAAGATGTGGCCATGGCAGTCAGTGGCATGGTAGCATGGATAGTCAGTTTAACCAATGGTTTAATAGCCAAGAGTTTCCATCAATATTAGGTATTGATGAGAGGCTCTCGTTAGGTGGTTGGATTGTGGGTGTGATGCCGAAGGCGGTGTTACTGGACACGGTTCGCATCGTGAGAAAGTTCCTCTCTCTCTGTAGGCCTAACCACCGGCAGCTTGGTCCTTGTCTTCGCTGCCGGTGGGTCAACACGCTTTTTATATTTTATTTAGAAAGTTCCTCTCTCTCTGTTGGCCTAACCACCTGCAGCTTGGTCCTTGTATTCACTGCCGGTGGGTCAAAACGCTTTTTATATTTTATTTCTTATATTATATTTAATAATGTGCTTAGTCAGTGACGTAATTATAGGGTGGCAGAGTTGGCAACATGCCACGGGCCCCCAACCCGGGAGGGCCCCGGCCCAAAACGCCGCGAGCTCTGAAGTAAAATTTTAATAATATTTATATTACCTAAGTACAACATGATGATTCTTAATGATAGAGCCTCATCAAAACAATTTGCCGCGAGCCCTAGAGGGTATAGTTACGCCTCTGTGCTTAGTAGTCAGATAATGAAATAAAGAAAATAATAATAATTCTCAGTAATAATAATATTTATTGCTTTTACTTATAATTGTAAGTAATAAGGATGATTATATTTCTTACTTATTATTGTCAGTAATGATATTAATAAATATTATTATTTTTACATCTAATTGTCAGTATCATTTTTTGTATGGTGACGGAGTAAGAATACAATTCACCACTCCCTGCCTGTAGATGTTGTAAGAGACGACTAAGGTATATAACATGAATATAATGTCTATAGCAATAGAAGGAAAATTCGAAATCAAATCATTTATTCTGCATAAGCCCCTTAAGGGCACTTACATATTGTCAAATTTATACATCGTTTGAATACAATAATCTACTACCCGATCGGAACGCAGCCACAAGCTAAGAAGATCCGGCAAGAAACTCAGCGGGCTGTCTTCTTTTTTTTTTAATCTTTTAAATATATATAATTTTATACTTCGTACAATATATGGTATTAGCTCCAGTGTGGTGCCCTACGAAATTGTATACATGTATAAATTTTCAAATATTAGTACAAACATAATAAAACCCTATACCAACCTGTCCGACTCATGAAGCTCGGAGGCTCGAGCCCAACAGTGGGACGTAAATGAGCTGTGATGATTATGATGACAATTGTCAGTAATAATATTATCTTTCTTTTATTCATTATATAGCCAGTAATAATGATAATATTTTTTTTACAGTAAATCATCGGAAACCAAGAAAAATGAATCCCTCCAAAGGAATACCTTCGTGATATTAACGTTTAAATTGACAGACGGACAGACAAACACTTACAGACTGTCTATAGGGAAATTTCACGAATTTAGGTACATCATAGCTAGCGCATTGAAGGCGATGATCGTTTTAGAGAAACGTAATTGTATGAAGTACTGACGTTTGTTTCCTTGGGGCTGATGTTAAGCCCTGGAGGAAACCCTGACAAATTCTTTTTTACATTCCCATAAAAAAACTTATGTCGCGGGGGAGTTTACAAACATATAATTTATCAATTCAGTTCGCAAACGTTTCACCGCTGGGCTCGAACCTCCTTCAAAATAGAAGGGGACTTGACCTCGTATAAGCTTTTATTTCAGGTTTTTCTTTTCTTGCATAATGTTCTATGCATATATTAATCGACTCTTACGATATCTCCTTGGTATATTAAAAATAATGGTTGTCTGTAAAGTCGGTTTACGGACGATAGTTTAACGTGACAACGTCATAACAAAACATTGATGAAATGACTGCATACTTTTATGAATAGAATTGAATCATTTTTATTGAATTATCATTATTCTGTATGGATACAAAGGAGTGAAATGAAATCTACAATTTAATTGATAAACATTTTACAATTATAATACGGTTATCTTATAAATAAACCGTATTATAATATGTAACATCAATCAGCGTAACGGGACAATTAGCATAACGGGACAATTCGTGTAACGGGACTTTTTCGTGCATGCAGCCAGCGTTCATCGATTTATTAGACGTCACGTAAAAAAAATAACAATTGGCAAATCAAAGTGGATAGTAAATTAAGGATCGCAGACTCGTAGACTCTTCTGGTGGTAGGAGCATACTGTTGAAAGTCGTTCGTTTCCAGCCGCGTGCCGGAAAAAATACGTCTGAGTAATAGCAATTTGTTACTGCGCTTCGTTCGTTGAGCGCGAAAATCGTAACCACAACTTTCTGAGGGCGTTTGCGTGTTGGGTTTTGGTGATGCCTTTAGTATCACCGAACCTCATTGCAGGCATTCACAGTCCCTTCACGTTCTTAGTAGGCAGCGGCCTAGCAAAGGTCCATGAGCTGCAGCAACACTTACAGTCAGGTGTGCTGCTTGCTGCTTTTAATTTTACCAATTTGGCTGTGAAATAATACTACGGTTATAAATATTATTTTGAAAAGCAAAATTAGTGATGAAAATAACTCATTGGTATTATGTAAATAGGTAATTAGCAAGAATTCAGCTCCGACTGGCACATGACGTTGCACGGCGGTCTTGGACCGTCATACGCACTCCATTCAGACGTATTATTATTTGATATAGAGTTCCATAAAATAAAAAGTATTTGGTTGGTGTTCCGTTACCTTTAAAGTTCGAGATCCCCTGTCGTAGACAACTTATAAACACCAAATGCATTCGTCAATCCGGTTTTCTATCGTGTTGATACTCATAATTCCGTGGTAATGCCAGCAGTGGACGTCAAAAGGCACAAGGATAACACAGACATTAAAAAAATGGGTCACACATATTCTGACCCATTTTTTTAATTTCTACCCCCTTGAGATTCACATTCACCACTATCTTGTACATAGGTGTAGTAAAAGACGACTAAGGGATATAATATGCATATAACATCTATGCAAGAGATAGGAAACTCGATACAGAACCTTATACCAACAAGTCTGATCAGCATGTTGAAGTAGATAAATTCCAAAATCAGAAGAGGGATGTGACTGAACTGAGTTGACGATAATGAAGGTGATATAGAAAAACGGTAGTTACCATCGGATTAAGTTTTAAGACCTACCGTTTTTTTTTAATTAAAAATGTATTGTTAAGAGTTTGTTCATATTCTAAATAGTATTGTAAAAATCAATAAAAAATCTATTAAAGTTTAAAATATTATATAGAGTATATTTTTTATTAATAAAATAAATAAATTATATATTTGTATTGTTTTATTTCCGTATGGTGACTGAGTAAGAATACAATTAACCACGACCTTACGAGGAACCACCAAGATAGGGATCTTGCCCGAGGATGTCGTTAAAGACGACTATGGGACTATACATAGGTATAACATCTATGCTAAAGAAGTAAAACTCGAAATGAAACCTATACCAACCTGTCTGATCAGCATGCTATAGTAAGGTCAATTTCCCTCCTATTCTGGAGGAGGGTCGAGCCCAACAGCGGGACATATATGAGCTGAATGATGAGGTAGAATATAAATTCAACAGTGACGAATACTACCAACCCTTAAATTGCTTGTGAGTGTCGTAAAAGATGACATCGGTACCGGTGGTCGGCCCAACGGTGAAGAAGAGGAGACGGTGGGTTATGGGGCCGCCCCTTCGTCACCCTGGACGAAGCTGGACAGCGAGTACGCTGACCGTAGCCCACCCCAAGAAATGGAGTGTTAACATCAGACAGGCGGCTAGTCATAATATCAATGTTGAGATAATTAATATTGAAATTAAATCTACAGGATGTCCCGTAAGTAATGGACCAACGGGCTATGAGGGGTAGCGAGACTTATTATCTAACGAAAATACTCAAATTTATTGTCCTAGATCTTGTAGTTTTAAAGTTAAGATTTTTTTATTAAATATGATGAAAATGTCATCCATGTATGCTAAATATTAAATTTTACTAAAACTGTTTATAATTTTTTATTATTTTTTGTTTAAAATAGTTAAGAATACATAGTTCTTCCTAATTCAAACGATATTAAGGCGTAATTACTAATTATATGACCAATAAAACATACAATGTTGTAGGTTACAACAAGTGCAAACTTTAAAATTAAAAATATTTTGGGGACAGTCTCTATAGTCAGTTTTGTATGGTGAATAAATGGCATGTAAATAGTCATCGAAATGTCTGTAGATATGGCAAAAAAATTTAATTTGAGATCAATGAATTTGAATATAAAAAAATAATTTCAGTTTTAAAGTTTCACTTCTGTAGGTAGTCCAAAAATAATCTACAGAATGTCTCATCAAATATGTATTTATTACGAGAGATATTTCATATACACACAATAAAAGTTTAAAAAATAAGACGTAATGGCATCCGTAATTAAATATGGCGTCGTATTGAAGAAATCTTGTAATATATATTCTTCAAATACATCAACTTTCTTGTGGTAAATTTTGTAATAAATTATCTTGTTTCTGTGAAAGAAAAAAAATATCTTCTAAATTATCACAACCAAACTCAAAGTCTCCTTATAATCAAGCTTAAAGTCTCCCCATAACTAAGCTCAAAATCGCTCAGCGTGCCATGGAGCGCGCTATACAAGGAATTTCTCTGCGATATAGATGCCGAAATACGGAAATCCGCAGAAAAACGGATGTAATCGACATAGCACAAAGAATTAGCACGCTGAAGATGCAATGGGCAGGCCACATCGCTCGATGAACCGACAACCGCTGAGGAAGAAAGGTTCTCGAGTAGCGACCACGTATCGGACGACGCAGTGTAGGACAAGCACTAGGTGGACTTACGACTTGATGAAAGCTGTTGCTGTTAAAGTAAAAATAGAAACACACCACGCATTTTTCAATTCGATCCAGTAGTTTCCGAGATTAGTGCGTACAACCAAACAAACTACAGCTATAAAGTATATGTACAGATATTACTCAGCTACCAACCTGAGTATGTTTAGCTGCATGGTGCGCCCTCAACGTAGCCCTCTGTGTGAATGCAGCCCCACAACTGCATACGTGGGGACGCTCCCCAGTATGTGTACGAACGTGAACTTTCAATATACTCTTACGCTGTGAACAAAGATATGCGGTTAACCTGAACCCTGATTGGAATGGTACCCGAAAGAGTATCCACACGGACTGTCCACGGACGATAAGGAACTTGGTACCGGTATTCGGGTCTAATGACAAAGGGGGAGGTGGGTTATGGGGCAGCGCTCCACCCTTAGGTCGCCTAAGATGGAGTGGACGACGTGTTTAATGACCATAGCCCACACCAAAAAAAAATCTGAATCCTTCGGATAAATTATAGAGTTTTGTTGCCGAGGCTGGGCTCTGGCCTCCTCCACTACACCACACTGGTCAAATGTATTGGTATAGGGTTATATAATCCGTCATATTCCCTCTGCCGTGTGGTGACGGAGTAAAAATACAATTCACCACTCCCTATCTTGTTCGTGTATGTCGTATAAGACGACGAAGGGATATAATATGCACATAACACCTGTGCAAGAGAAGGAACTTGAAACTAAACCCTATACCAACACGTCAGACCAGCATGTTATAGCAGGTCCAATTTCTTCCCATCGTGGAGGAGGCCCGTGCCCAAAAGTGGGACGTATGTGGGCTGTGATGGTCCCCCTCTCTATTATCATCGAGTTCTTTGATGTCCGTGACCAGCCCAGTTGGATTCTGGGTACCATATCCTAGGGATGTGACTTGGAGAGCAAATAATCGAATTTTAAATAATCGATTTTTTGTTCGTTAAAATAAATCGACTATAAAATAATCGTTTTTTTCTCCCAACAGGATTATGATGACCGTTTTTTTTTAGGAAATCTGGCAGTGTAATAATCGATTAATTTCGAATAGTTATAAATCGATTTTTTACTATTTTGATATTCGATTGTAAAAATCAATTATTTTTCACATCCCTACCATATCCGATGGCTTAAAGTGCTGGTGTATACTCACAGTGAAACTCTTCTCACAGTAGTGACAGTTAGCTGGTGATTCGTTTTTATGCTTATGAACCCTCCAAATATGGGCTCGTAATGCCTCCTGGAAACAATATGGTATTAATATTTTGGTAGTGGTAGGACCACGCTATTGACAATTGTCTGTCTACAGTGGCAAGCCGGTCCGTCCGGGGTAGTACATAGGGATGTAAAAAATAGTCGATTTTTATATTAATCGATTATTTTTTTCTTATAATGGATTTTCAATAATTCAAATACCAAAAATCGATTTTTAATAAATCGTTTTTTACTTCTAATAAAATAAATCAACTATATTAATATTAGCTTTTTTATTGTTTAAACTTAGTTTTCTATTGTATTTTAGTTTTGAGACCGAATGAAAAGGTTTGTTTCATTTTATTTTTGTTTTAGTCAAGTCTTAATTTGTGGCAATAAGTTGTATTAGATTCTTTATTGTTTAATCTTAAAGAAACTTTTCTGTTGAGATTTCTTTTTATGACCAAAAGAAAAGGTTACATTAAATCGATTAAAAATAAAGTAAGAAAAATCGATTATTAATCGATTTTTTCTCCTGCAAGTCACATCCCTAGTAGTACCACACTACAGAAAATCAACGTCTGATTAGCAATTTGTTAGTGTGCTCTGTTAAGTGAGCGAGAGAGCCGGCTGTCCAACTTTCTGAGGGTGTTTGCGTGGGGTTGGTTTTGGTGATACCTTTAGTATCACTGAACCTCATTGCACGCATTCACACTCCCTTCACGTTCTTAGCGATGGACAGCGAGCTAGCAAAGGTCCATGAACGGCAGTAACACTTACCATCAGGTATACCTACTGTCTGCTAGTTTGCAATAAATAAAAGAAAATTCATCTTTTCAGATCTTAAATGTTCCGACGATATGAGCACCTTTTCCCACCGCCCTGAATAGGCCCAATGGTGAAGCGGTTGGAGTACGATGGGTTATGGGGCTGCGTTCTTTCGTCAACCTGGACGGAACGGACGGCATGTGCGCTGACCATAGCCCATCCAAAAAAAGGTTTAGATTCACAATTGGACCCAGTAGATGGCGCTGAAATCATTTTATTTTATTTGAACCGAACAACGTCTGTTGGGTCAGATAGTTAATATGTAAAGCTAAAGAGTTTGTTTGAACGCGCTAATCTCAGAATCTACTGATCTGATTTGAAAAATTCTTTCAGTGTTAGATACCCCATTTATCGAGGCAGGCTATCATCACGCTAAGACCAACAGGAGCGGAGCAACAATGAAAAATGTTTTAAAATCAGGATTTGTTTTCCTTTTGAGAGTTTCCTCTGCGTAAACGGCGAAATTTTTGCAAAACATATGTGTGACGGAATCGTATTATTAAAAAATATTTTCACCTTCTACGTAAACAAAGTGTTAGGTTAAAGTTAGCGTTAGCCCAAAGTATCCATACCACGCGGACGAAGTCGCGAGCAGAAGCTAGTAACACTTTAAAAAAAAATGAACGTGTGTACAAAGTACGCATAGCAGAAGTGAAACTTCTTTATCCTTTGTCCCGTTGTCCCATTGTTCCTTTGTCCCTTTATTCCATTATCCCCTTATCCCTTTATCCCCTTATCACCTTATTACTTTATCACTTTATCCCCTCATCACCTTATCACTTTATCCCCTTATCCCTTTATGCCTTTATCACTTTATCCCCTTATCCCTTAATCCTTTTATCTCCTTATCCCTTAATCCTTTTGTCCCTTTATGTCCGCTTTAACGACATGCTATCCCTACTCCACACCGTGATGGGAACGAGGAAAAGATGGCGCGTAACGAAAAAATGTGACGCGTAACCGAAAAATGTGACGGTAAATTTTTTCCAACGCCGATAAAGAAGTTTCACTTCAAAAACGTACGTATTTCAGAAGTGAAACTTATTTTGTCAATTTAAAAAAAAAAATAAAATTGTACTATCTCGACTAAATCTTTCCAGGCCTTTACGGAAAAAGAAATAAGAAAGTTGCGCAGAAAATTAGAAAATTTAAGAAACCTTAACGTTTATATATACTTTTCTAATGTAACCTTTTTTTCGACTATATACACTTTTCTATCTTTATATATATATATATCAATCTTCTGTTCGTGTGTTTGTAATTGAACTCTTAAACGGCTGGACCAATTTTGATGATTTGTGTGGCCATTCCGATGGGTATGTGTGAATCGCGAAATCCATCTTAATAGCCATTCGGAACATCCGAACCATTCGGTTAAGATTAATAATTGGAACCGATAGGCGGCGCTACGATCGATTTCAAGGAGAATTCAATTTTCTACTTTTTTACAGATTTGAACAGAACAACGTCTGTTGGGTCAGCTAGTAGAGTATAGAATGAAAACCTTTTTTTTTAAGTTGGTTGAAATATTTATTATAACTCACCTTACTGCTATAATGATTATTACATATATCACAAGCGTATTGCTTTGGCTGTCCGTGCGTTGAACTTAAATGTACTGAAAGAGTCGCCGTGCTAACGAATCGTTGATCGCAATGTGTACACTCGTATCTGACAAACAAACATACATACACAATACCACATATTAACCCCACGCTGGGATCGAGTCTCCTCAACAATAGGAGGGCAATTGACTTAGCTACCACGCTAATCAGGCGTGTGGGTATTTTTTTTTTTTTTTTTTTTTTTTATGGGTGGGCTATGGTAAGCGCACGCGCGGTCCAGTCCGTCCGGGGCGATGAAAGGACGGCGCGCGGGCCCATAACCCACCCGTACCCACGTCACCTCGTTGTTGGGCCGACCACCGGAGCAGATGTGACTTGTCGTCAGTGGTCGGCCCGACGGAATACCCTTTCAGGTACCCTCACCTCTCGACATCCTGGGACGTCGGTCGCCATCGCGCGGTTAGCCACACTGCGGGTGACGGACAATTCCCCGGTCCGATCACCCGCGGCCTCGGCTAGGGCGGCATTAGGCGCAGATACTCGCGCCTGCGCCGCCCGAGTCGCCGGCGGCGGAACGTGTCGCCGAATAGGATCTCTACTCGCACACGATCCGCCGCCTCCTTCCGTGAGATAACGGCCTCACAGAAGGCGTGTGGGTATAGGGTTTTATTTCGAGTTTTCATACTCTACCAATGAGCTTACCTGCTAATTAAAATTCATTAGTCGCCTTTTACGACATCCACATACTAAATATGTATATCCCAATAAAATGTATGATTATATTAGAAAACGGCACTGAAAGACTTACGGCACTGAAACGTGGTCTCTAAATGTCGGTCTCATAAAAAAGCTCAAAGTCACTCAACGTGCTGTGGAGAGGGCTATGCTCGGTATTTCTCTACGTGATAAAATCCCGAACACGGAAATCCGTAGAAAAAGGTGTAAGCGACATAGCCCGCAAAATTAGCACATCGAAATGGCAATGGGCAGGCCACATCGCTCGTCGAACCGACAACCGTTGGGGAAGAAAGGTTCTTGAGTGGTGACCACAAATCGGACGGCGCAGCGTAGGACGTCCCCCCACTAGGTGGACTGACGACATTCTCAAAGTCGCAGGGAACCGTTGGATACAAGTGGCGCAGGACTGTTCCGAGTGGTATTCTTTTGGGGAGGCCTATGTCCAGCAGTGGACGTCTGTAGGCTGATTGATGGATGGATATTAAAAGGAATTAGATTTAATACGATTCCCCATATTTGTATTATTTGCTAGCTGACTGCCACGAGAAATTATCATATGACATTGCATTTCACTTTCACCAATGACCAAGAAAAATCCATCCCCAAGACTTTCTGTTTGACATGATTAAATTTTGATTAAGGTCTTTCATTTTAATAAACAATAATAATATTACGGCCCCATAACCCATTGTATTCCCTCACCATTGTCCGTGATGGCAGTGCACCTTGTGTGCGAATCAGCTCTATGTGAACAAATCGTCAAGGAAATTTCCCATAAACCTTTATCGGCTAACCAATCTGCCGGTTAGTCGGCACATCTCTAATCTCTCTCTCTCTAAAGTGGGTCCTTCATATCTGAGGATCGTGGTTAGCATCGGAGCTACATCTGGAGCGGATGATCTGTCTCCACCGGTCTCGATCCAGCGCGTCTCTCACGACCGCATAGAATCTGGAGGATGATGAGTCTTTCACTTGTGATCAAGATGGACTGATGTCCATCTAGTTGGTGAACGACCACGCGATCTCTTGCCTTCGGTATTCCCAACGACAATCAGCTTTTCCAGACTCTCATCGCTTCTGCGCACTATGTGTCCGAAATAGGAAAGTATGCGTTGTTGGCATATTGTCGATAAACGGGTTTTTATTCTGAGCTGACTCAAGACAGATACATTGGTGCGTTTTGCGGTCCAAGGTATTCGGAGTAATCCACATCTCGAATGCATCAATCCTTTGTCGTTCTCGGGCTAAGATTGTCCACATCTCTAATACAAATGTATAATTTAATTTAAATATCGACAAAACAATAGTAATTTTATACGAGTGACATATTTCTACACTTGTTTGAGGTAGAATATGTGAGAAACACAATTTGTTAAAAATAAAATGTACTATATTTTAAGAAATAAATATTATTATGTCACATTCGGGAGGCGGTTTGGTGATTACAGTTATAAGTTTAGCCAGGAGTATTTTAATGACAATTCTATAAGTCATCCCACTTCTGATAAGTGTAATATTATCAGAAGTGGGATCACACATGCTTGAAAATAAAAACAACTTACTTGTAAGAAGAGTGGTCTCTATGCCTTTTTGCTTTCTTAAAATGTAGTCTTAAGCTTTCCTGAAACGATATAATATTTTTATCAGTATATATACACATTTATGTGGTATCTTTAACTTTTTTCTGTTGGTAGCAAACGAGCAAACAGCACACCTGAAGGTAAGTAATACTGCCGCTGTGACCTTTGTTGGGCCGCTGCCTACCGTGATCAAAATGAATGGAGTATGAATGCTTGCAATGAATTTCGGTAATACTAAAGTTGTTAACATTTTAAAAGTATTGTTCTTGATTGTATTATGATTTTATTTTTTTCCAATTGAAGGTAGTTTATTTTACTCAACACGGCTGCCATAAGAGCGTCACTGTAGGAGGTGATGTAAGACAAGCCGCAGCCGTGTTCAGTCAGTCGATCGGTGACAGCAGCGGTGAAATAGTCTAGCTAAGCTAAGGTTGTAGGCCGAGTATTGGAATGTCGTGTTAGACATTCAATTATTGTTCGTTTAGTGTAATGGTGATTATATGTGATATCTGTGGTTTATTGGTAAGGTTGATCAATCAATCAATCTATTTATTATTGCGAAATATGGGTACATAAGATGTTATAAATAATATAAGTCTCACCATAGTCGACCTTACGGTATGCAATCAATGTACAATTTTAACATAATATAATAATCAACGTAATAGAATGATTAACACAATTAAATAATCAACATAATAGAATAATTAACACAAATTATCAACATAATAGAATAGTCAATAATAGAATAATCAAAAATACAAAATAACATGTCAAAAATTATGAAAATCATTGCCATTTATAGTTTGTCATTAAAAAATTCTGCTAATGAATATGTTTTCTCTATTAATAATTTTCTAAGGCTAAATTTATAGTCATGTATATTATCACAGTCTCTAATTTGTTTGGGTAGATGATTATATATCTTTGGAGCCATTGCATAGATGCTTTTTTGAAACAAGCGTAGTCTTTACATGTAATAAATGTAGCTTATCACAACGCCGTCTGCTTTCGATAAATTGAAACAAATTTATATTTGATTTGACAAACATACCAACTTCGTATATATATAGTGATGGCAGTGTCATGACTTTTAACTGCCGAAAATGTGTTTTACAGGACTGTGTGATTAATAGTAATCCCCGAAAAGTGTAATCAAGATGAGTCTAACAAAAGACATCCATAGAAAGTTAGGCTGCCGGCTCTCTTTGCTCACCGTACGAAGTGCAGTAACAAATTGCTGCTAATGTATAGTGTTAGTATCATACTATCGACAGTCGTGTGTCTACAGCCGCTGGCTGGTCCGTCCGGTGTAGTACCACACTGAGCAGAAAATATACAACAGAGTAGTAGATATATGTTATTGCACTATGTTTGGTGAGTGAGAGAGATGCAACCACAACGGGGTTTGCATGTGGTGGGTTTTGGTGATGCCTTTAGTATCATCGAATCCAATTGTACGCATTCACACTCCCTTCACTTTCTTCAAGGTAGGCAGCGACCTAGCAAAGATCCATAAGCGACAGTATCACTTACCATCAGGTTTGCTGTTTGCTCGTTTGCTACACAGCTCGTTGTCCAACCGCTTTAAAGATTAACCGTAAAAAGCAGACAGGCAGACAAAAAATATTAAAACTTGCTTTAAGTATGTCTGTGTTCCGGGTAATCTTTAAAATGGCAGGACCTATTTTAATTGACTGGACCGGGGAATTAGTCCGTCACCAGCCGATAGGCTGACCGTGTGAGGAAAGACCGACGTCCTCTCCGAGGGGGGGACGTCGGTCGATGGGAGGGTACCCCTCAAGGGTATTCGGTCTGGTCGACCACTGACGACAAGTCACCCTGCTCCGGTGGTCGGCCCAACGACGAAGGCGATGTGTCACGGGTGGGTTACGGGTGTGCCTGCTTACGCCCCTCTGTCGCCCCCGACGGAATGGTGCGAGGAGTGCAAAAAAGAAGACCTATTGTAATAATATTTTACTACCAAGTAACTATCGGTATAAGGAGTAACTTAGGCTATATTTTAATCCCGGTATTCCCCGCGGCAACAAGAATTGCGCGGCTGAAACCGGTGCAATTTGCTGAGTTAAATATAAAATGAATACATGCATGCGAAGCTGCCAGTAAAACTAGTATATATTCACACTTACAGCTGATTTAAATCTAACGTCGCACTCAACACAATAATAGTCCTCTCTTTCGTGCACGGCTTGTATGTGCTTGTGTAAAAGAGACGGATATATGAAACTCTTATCACAGTGTTCGCATTGAAAACGTTTTGTTTTATCATGGCGCCTGAAAATAATAATTTAATAATTATTTTCGGTGACGGAGTAAGAATACAATTTACTACTCTATCTTGTCCGTGGGTGTCGTAAAAGCCGATTAATAAATATATGGCATATTATATCCCTGACAATACTTTACTACAAGGTTTGTATTCGGATCTTTAGTCCGTGTAGTGACGGAGGAAGAATACAATTCAACACCCCTTGTCCGTGGTAAAAGACGGCTAAGAGATATAATATTCATGTAATATCTATACAGGAGAAGGTAAATTCTAAATAAAACTATACCAATATGTCTGAAAGGGTGATAGAAGATCAATTTGCCTCTTATTCTGGCGAAAGCTCACGCCTAGACGTATTTAAGCTGATATGAGAATGATGAAAAGATAAACTTTCCCTTTAGTGAGCGACATGCTTTTATTTTAATAGGGGATTAAATATTATTTTAGTCCAAGATAAGCATTTATTTTAGTGAGAAATAAGCTTTTATTTGAGTAAAATCGAAATAAGCTTTTATTTGAGTAAAATCGGAATAAGCTTTTATTTGAGTAAGATACAAACTTCTATTTCAACAAGGGATTTAATATTATTTTAGTACGAGATAAGTATTTATTTTATTGAGAAATAAGCTTTTATTTGAATAAAATACAAACTTCTATTTCAACAAGGGATTTAATATTATTTTAGTACGAGATAAGTATTTATTTTATTGAGAAATAAGCTTTTATTTGAGTAAGATACAAACTTCTATTTCAACAAGGGATTTAATATTATTTTAGTACGAGATAAGTATTTATTTTATTGAGAAATAAGCTTTTATTTGAGTAAGATACAAACTTCTATTTCAACAAGGGATTTAATATTATTTTAGTACGAGATAAGTATTTATTTTATTGAGAAATAAGCTTTTATTTGAGTAAAATACAAACTTCTATTTCAACAAGGGATTTAATATTATTTTAGTACGAGATAAGCATTTATTTTATTGAGAAATAAGCTTTTATTTGAGTAAGATCGGAATAAGCTTTTATTTGAGTAAGATACAAACTTCTATTTTAATAAGAGATTTAATATTATTTTAATACGAGATAAGCATTTATTTTAGTGAGAAATAGGCTTTTACTTTAATAAGGGATTAAATATTAATATAGTAAAAGATGAGCTTTTATTTTTAAGAAATAAGTTTTCTTTTGATTTATATTTATTTCTGTGTGGTGACGGATTAAGAATACAGTTCACCACTCCTTATCTTGCCCGTGGATGTCGTAAAAAACGACTAAGATATATATGAGATCATTGCAAGAGAAAGAAAACTCGCCAGAAAACCCTATGCTGTGGGACGCATATGGGCTGTGATGATGATGGAGAGATGAGCTTTTCTTTTAGTAAGAGATAATCTATTATTTTAGTGGGAATTAAGCTTTTATTTTAGTAAAAAATAAGTTTTATTTATATAAGAGACTGTTTAATTGGTATTTTTTTTTTTGTGGGTGGGTTGCGGTCGGCGCGCTCCTCGCACCACTCCGTCCGAAGCGACAGAGGGGCGTAAGCACGCACACCCACAACCCACCCACGATGCACGTCGCCTTCGTTGGGCCGACCACCAGAGAAAGGTGACTTGACGTCAGTGTTCGGCCCGACGGAATACCCCCTATTTGGGGTACCCTCCCATCGACTGACGTCCCCCACCCTTTCCCCACGCGGCCGGCCTCTCGGCGGGTGACGGACTAATTCCCCGGTCACGTCACTCGCGGCCTCGGCTAGGGCGGCATGAGGCGCAGGTATTCGCGCCTACGCCGCCCCAGTCGCCGGCGGCGGATCGCCTCATCGAGGCCGCGCTCCTCGCGCAGGCGATCCGCCGCCTCCTAATTGGTATACTTACATGGTGTGTACCCGTAGTGTTTCCACAGTATTGAATAGCTTACCGCATGTATGGCAAGAGTGCTTCTCACTGACAGTATGAGATCTAACATGCCGTTGTATCACTGTACGTTTGCTGAAAATGTTCAATTTAATTTAAGCATTTTTAACAAACAAGAAAAGGTCCATTTAGCCTACTAAATAAAATTACATACAATTGTCGTCACCCCTTGCTTGCACGTGGGAGTTTTAAAAATCGGCTGAGGATCGGCTGAGGGTCTCATCAGGAGAATGGACAGCAGCTATCTCCTGGGAAAACTTCTTACACCAACACCTACTGCGATCGCCAAGCCGTCTGCCAAGCGTGGCGATTATGGCATTATACATCTATACCAATAAATAAAATTGGAGTGTCTGTTTGTAATGTCAAAATAATAGGGCTTTTTTCATGCTCACACAGTTATTTGCACTATACATATGCCTAAAATATATATATTTTTTTTTTGTCTGTATGTCTATCTTGTAAATAAAACTACTTTTACGGATTATATCGCGTTTGTATTTGATTTATGATTGCCCGACGTTTCGAACACTTTGCAGCATTCATGGTCACGGGCGGACTAAGGTGTCTCACGTCCAACAAGTAATCGTTATTACAGACATTTATAATTATCTACCCGATACAGAAAATTAGTTATAAATTTATTAAATTGTGACCCACATTTTAGTACAAATTTATTGCCAGTGTAAGAAGAAAATGATTCTATATGAAAAAATTATATTGTTTATGGTTAGTAATTATTAATTATTAAATTTGTAGCAATTATTGTTACAATTTGTTGATTTAAAACTAACAAAACTAATATACTACCACCGGATCGGAACGCGGTCACACTGAGAAAGATCCGGCAAGAAAACTTAGGGGACATGATGCTAAATTAATATTGATTTTTAATTTTTGATGCGGCTTACTTTGTCTTACTAAAAGATTTTTGATTTATAAAATTATCTTTAACTATTATTATTGTGGGTCAAATCTATACAATAAGTACTCACAGTATTATATTGATAAATATATTGAGATATTGATAAATAATACTATCAAAAAGAAAAAAATCCCCGATTCTGAAACATTTTTCAATGTTGCTCCGCTCTTATTGGTCTTAGCATAATGATCTATAGTCTACAGCCTTCCCCGATAAACGACCTATCTAATACTGAAAGACTTTCAAATCAGACCAGTAATTCCTGAGATTAGCGCGTTCAAACAAACAAATTCTTCAGGTTTATATATTAGTATAGATGGGCGATATAGGCAAGGTAGGTAGCAGAGAAGTAGCAGAACATGATTTTTAAGGCAGGTAGCAGGTGTGACGTATAAGAAAACGTTTCATATGAATTTTCACACGCTACTTGTCAATCACGTCAAGTGCGAAGGAGGCTCAAGTTTAACAGGGGGGCGGATATGTGCTGTGATAACCACGCTGGTCAAACGTGTTACTATAGGGTTTTATATCGAGTTATCCGTCTCGATGTTATATGTAGTATTAAATCCTTACTAATATACTACTTTCGCATTTATAAATGCTTTTTAAAAAAAAATATAAATGCTTTCTAAATATTTATAATACTTTCGCATTTATAAATGCGAAAGGATGTTTGTTTGTTTGTTTGTTACGCTTTCACACTTAAACCACTGAACCGATTTCAAAAATTCTTTCACCATTGGTAAGCTATAATATCAGGGAGTAACATAGGCTATATTTTATCCCGGTATTCCCACGGGAACTACACGGGTATAGCGACTGAAACCGAAGCGAAGCGAGGGCGGGTTGCTAGTTATAGATATAAAATTTAAATGAATGTTTTCTCTGACTTACTTGGTGGTGAATTCGCATTTCTCACAAGTATATATAATAGGTGACGATGTATGTGTTATGGTGTAATGTTCCAATAGATGTTGCCGGGACAAACGTATTTGTCCGCACAACTTACATTTGTATCTGTGGACAATACAAATACAGAGAATTTCAATAATAACGACCTTGGTTGTAACGACTTTTCGGTTATAGCGACGTCGAACTTGCGTCCCTAGAATTTAAAGCATACTTTCGTAGGAAATTCATTCGGTAATAGCGACTCCGGATATAACGCCTAATTCGGGTATACCGACTTGTTTTTATGAACTATTTGGGACAGATTCTTAGAAATACCTTGCGGATGTTGCGACTGAGTCGGCAAAGGCGCTGTGTCATTCTTTAACTATTAAGCATTTTTAATCCTTTGTTTATATTCGCAGATGCTTTTTTTGTGTGTAGCGTTACTTAGCATGTACGCGGAGTTAAATTATGAATCAATTACGTAGATATTTCCAGTGAGTGAACAGTATTTCTTAAACTTGTGAAAATGGTTCCTAGACGTACATTTACTGTTAAAGAAAAATTGATTTCGGATATAGAGACCTCCGGATATAGCGACGACATTAAAGTGGTCCCTCCACCGTCGTTATAACCGAAATACACTGTATATTTATTTAATGCCCGCATGAAGCAACAATACGATTCAACACTCCTTATCTTGAATATGGATATAGTAAAAGATGACTATTGTATACAGGGTGTATCAAGTTATGGGCGCAACTGTTCGAGTATGTTATTATTTAACGGTCATAGATCGTAATTAGAATGTATATTACACAAAAAACAATATAACATAAAAGTTACAGTGATTTTAAAATATGTGTCTAAGAGTCTATGCCTTAAATGTTACGTATTATGTAAGTATGTACAGACAGGATACATGTAGGCATGTAAAGCTTCAACAGTATTAATGGGTATTAATTCCGCGAACGCTTCAATGTTAACGTAGGTACAAAGGCGACTCGTCAATGGTCATCGGCCGATCAGCTGATTTAAAGCGAAGTTTGTCTTGCTTATGCGAACGTAACTATTGATTTATTCAATTTCTTATGAACATTTAACAAAGTACGAATATGTTTTGTATTATCATTGACTTTATACATTTCAATCAGATTTACACGAAAAAGACAAAATTAAAAACTTTACATGTCTCTAATTCATTAACAAATCGATATTTTTATTTCAAATTTTTTTCATGTGTTCCTACCACCATTGCCTAGCTCCCGTTTAACAGTTACCCTATAACCTGATACAGCCTGTATAAGAAGTAACTTGGGCTATTTTTCCTTAACCCCTCAGGCGCTAAACATCGCGGCGCTCTCGAGTGCCCCGCGCGCTTGGGTATATTAAAAAAGTTCAGTGAATTTTATGATTTTACGTAAACTATTATTGTTGCTATATGACAAGGAAATATGAAATAAAATATATATTAATAACTTTTGATTGGTTGATTTAAATAAATGTACTAAAAGTAATTGCTAATTGTAAAGTATTTTTTTGGGTCAACGTGTGTCCCAAAAGCGCTTTAAGCACATTTATTTTTTGGGTCAAATAGTGTCCCAAAAGCGCTCGAGGGGTTAAAAAAACCTTTATAACGAATGAATGTAATATTCAGCTTACCTGGTTGTATGCGATTTCATGTGACCTCTTAAAGATACTGGAGTTGGGCAGAACTGGCCACAAATGGCACATTCATATGAACCATGCACCTGAAATTATTATAAATTCATTATTTGCATCATCAAAGCTAATATTCGTCCCACTGTTGGGCTCGAGTTTCCAACATAATGGGAGGGAAATCGACCTACTATACCATACTGGTGAGACCTGTTGGTATAGGGTTTTATTTCGAGTTTTCCTTCTCTTGCATAGATTTTATATGCTTATTATTCTTTAGTCGTCTTTTACGACACCCACGGGCGAGATAGAAGGTGGCGAATTGTATTCTTACTCCATCATATAGCGTGACGTCGTAACGCCACGAGTTGTTTACGCCACGCCAACGATCAGGTTCACGCTTTTCTTGTTTTTTTTTTCGGGGTATGCTACGGTTAGCGCACCCATCGCCCGGCTCTGTTCGGGGCGACAGAGGGGCGGCGCGCACGGCCCCATAACACACCCGCGACACGTCGCCTTCGTCGTTGGGCCGACCACCGGTGCAGGGTGATTTGTCATCAGTGGTCGGCCCGATAGAATACCCCTTGATGAATTGAACTGTACTAAATAATATTTCGAATGGCATCACACTGGAACTATTAATAAGCATGTTGTAAGATGCAATTTTATTTAAGTGAAATTAGAAAATTAAAAAATAGACGTGCCCGCTGAGTTTCTTTCCGGATCTTTTCAGTGCGGTCGTGTTCCGCTCCGGTGGTAATTTTAAGAAAAAATATAAAAAAATGACAATATGTAAGTGCCCCCGCGGGGTTTATACATAATGAACGATTTGAATTTGAGGAGTACCGTCTCCTCGACCGACGTTTACCCGCTGTTCGGGAACGGCGGTGGTCGTCGCGCGGTCGGCCTCTCGACGGATGACAGACTAACTCCCCGATCCAGTCACCCGCGGCAGGTTCACTCTAGCCTATAGATGTTTCACATCAAAAAAATTAGGCTTGAGCCCAGCAGTGGGACGTATATGAGCTCTGATGATGTACTGGATAACTCACCCGTCTATGTTTCTCCATATGATTATATAAAACATCCATAAAATTAAATCCTTTGACACATTTTTCACATTTATAAGGTGAACGAAGATAGGAATCCATTTTAGATTTTTCTGATAACTCCTCCATTACCTAAAATATATAAAACATGAGCTCAGCTTATAAGTGTATCATACTGTCGACAGTCGTTTGTCTACAGTCGCTGGCCGGTCCGTCCGGTGTAGTACCACACTAAGCAGAAAATATACAACAGAGTGGTAGATATATGTTACTGCACCTAGTGAGGTGAGAGAGAGAGAGAGAGAGAGAGACGGAAGCACAACTTTCTGAGTGTGTTTGTGTGTGATGGGTTTTGGTGATACCTTTAGTATCACTAAACCTCATTGCACGCAGTCACACTCCCTTCACTTTCTTCACCGTAGGCAGCGGCCTAGCCAATGGCGTAACTATACCGTTCAAGGCCCGTGGCAAATTCATCGGACAAATACACCGTGGAATCTAATAGGCTGTCTTCCCAAAACGTACATACTCAGTTAATGATATAGAACCATACTATAGCATTTATTCAATAAAATAAAAACATAAATTCTTGTCATTTACAATCCCGGACGTTTCCTTAAAATATCATTTTTGCATAACTATAACATGTGGTTAAGGGCATTGACCGTAGATACGGTAGCATGCTAACTGACCTATTAAAACATAGACCAAGGTCGCGCTACTCGGGCGCATCACAAAAGAAGAAAGGGGTGCGGGACGCGAGCCGATGAGCTGCGACACCGAGCTCCGAGGTGTTATGCCTAAAGTTATTTTGTTTTACTTATTATTGCGATTTAATATGAATGCTATGTCGTAAGCTTGTTGGGAACAATACCATTGCATGTCAGACAAACTGAATAATGTCTAATTATCAGACTTTTTTTTCTAAATGTATTATGTTTTTAGTTATGAGGGGATATTAAGAATGATTAACTGAGTATATACGTTTCAATAAAAAAAAAAAAATCTTTCTTTCTTTCTTTCAAGAAAACACCCAATTAGATTTCACGGTGTATATGAGGAAGCTGAACCAACAAGTATTACATAGTATATTATATAGTATTTATGTTGGGGAATTGGGATTCTCCTCTGACCGGGGGCCTTGGCGTGGCATCTTGGCGACTTGCCACCCTGTAGTTACGCCACTAGACCAAGCAAAGGTCTACTAGCGGCAGAATCACTTACCATCAGGTGTATTGTTTGCTCGTTTACCGCGAACAGTAAAAAAAATTAGTCTTCTTAAAAATGGGAGAGAAATTAATAATAATAATAATAACCTCTGGGCCAGTCGTTATCTCACCATGAGACTTTATAATCTTTATTTTACAAATATACTAAGTACAAGTTACAATGTGAACTTAGGCTAACATATGTATTAGAATCGATCGATTTGAGCTGCTGTAGCCAAACTAGGCTTTTGCCTGTGCTTTGGCTATCAGTGCCAAAACCTCCATTTTTATACACTGAGATGCCCTATGTGGACAACTATGAATGTACTGTGGGAGATATGAGGATTTATGTAATGAGAAGATAAGAGCCATTTGTGGAGGTAAAAGTGAATGTTTATGTAAGTGTAGGTATGTGGGTGCATGCATATGTATGTGTGTGTATGTGTTTGTGCGTCTTTGCGGATGTGTTGAGAGAGTATACGCGCGCTCGTGCATGTGTGTGCTTTCGTGCGTGTGTGTGTGTATGCGGACGTGCGCGCGCGCGCGTGTGTGTGTGTGTGTGTGTGTGTGTGTGTGTGTGTGTGTGTGTGTGTGTGTGTGTGTGTGTGTGTGTGTGTGTGTGTGTGTGTGTGTGTGTGAGTGATTCTGTGCGTGTATGTGCGTCGTGCGTGCATAGCAATAGCGTGCAGGGGCATGAATGCGTGTATTGTGTGTGAATGTGTTTTTTTTTAGTTTGTTACTATACGCGAATCTTAGTTTAAGCTAACATTTTAATATTAATTTATAATTTTGCTATTGTATAATTTGTAAGAGTTGCTCAGTTTCTTCGTAGTTGAGTTTTTGTATATATTGGGTCAATTTAGATTTACATTGTGATTTAGTTAATGGGTAAATGTTTAGAACTTTGTTGATTTTATTGTAAAGATAGGGTCCACTAAAATCAGGGAATTTTATAGTAAATTTCTTTTTTGAATGCATAGGCATATGACATACCGTATATTTCCTACGTTTATTTTTGAATAGTTGTGGATCATAAGTTATCTGGGTATGTTGTAATAGAATGATGTTCAGAACATATAATTGCCTCACAGTTAATACTTCACAAGTCTTATATAATTCGGCCGTAGAATAGTGAATTGGCTTGGATTTGGAAACCTTAAGAATTGCACGTTGAGCAATTTCAATAGACTTCATAATCGTTTTGGAAGCACCACCCCACGAGGTGATACAGTATACTATGAGGGATTGACATAGTGCATAATAAACTTGTTTCATAAGTTTAGGTTCTGCAACATGCCTTAGTTTCTTAAATATATAAATGAGCCTACGTACTCTACTGCATAATAGTCTGATATGCTCTTTGAAATTAAGGCTACTGTCTATAGCAACACCGAGATATTTTAAACTAGTTACACGTTCTAAGATTATTGATTTGATGAAAGTAAATTGTATTTCTCTAAATAGTTTAAAAGTCTAAGATTAATAATTTTCTCTAAAATTTTCGACATTGCTGGTAAAATTGAAATCGGTCTATAATTACTAATACAATCTCTGTCACCACTCTTATAGATAGGGCATACTTCAGATCTTTTCAGTGAATCTGGGAATATACCGAACTTAAGGCAGTCATTAAAAATCTTTGTAAGAGGTAGTACAAGCTTGTTACAATGGTCTTTTAAGAATTTGGAACTAATTTTGTCTTCTCCTGAGGTAAAACTAGTTTTTAGGCCAAATATTATATTCCTAATCTCATTTTCGTCAGTTTCCATCAGGACAAAAGAAGTTAGTTGTGAGCCTATTTGGTTAATGTTTTGTGTGTGAGTGTTTTGTTTATGGATGTGCGTATGTGAGTTATCGTGATAAATGTTGTCAGCAAGTGAGCGTCCAATGTTAACGAAATAGCTGTTTGCTTCATGTAATGATTTATCAGGTGAAGTATGTGATAGGAGTTGGGTTGATTGTTGTCTCATATGGTCGGTATTTGTAATGTGTTTAATAGTTTGCCATAATTTTTTAGTATAATTGCCTACAGATTTTATTTGTTGTTTTTCATATGTTATTTTTACCTTCTTTAATAAGTTGTTACAAAAATTTCTGTATCGCTTGTATGTTATTTTTAAGGTTTCGTTTTCAGGTGCGTTATTAACTTTTTTATGCAATTTGTCCCTATTTTGCATACATCGCAATAGACCGGGGGTAATCCACAGTTTTATGATTTTTTTACGACGTGGCAAGATAATTTTGATGGTATTTTGAACTATAACTTTTTGGAGGCATTGTGTCAAATAGTTAATGCAAAGATTTGGGTCGCTGCTATTATAAATTAAACTAAAATCTATTTCTGAAAGATCTAGTGCTAATTGTATATGGTTAATTTTAGTGATTGTTGTGGTGGAAAATTGCCGCATGATTTTTTGGTTTATGTGTAATAAGACAGGATGGTGATCAGTTAGTGCTGTCTGGGGGACTATAATGGTAGAACTAGAGTCTGATTTTAAAAGAACATGATCTAAGCAGGTCCCACTGCTCTTTCTTGTTATCAAGGTATGCGCAGTCAGTAAGCCATGGGTAGCTGCTAGATTGAGGTAACGTTCTCCGCTTAGATCGATGTTGTTAGGGCATATTGTTATATTTATGTCGCCCATAACAATTATATTTGCCAGACCAGAGAGTTCACCTAAGGTTTTATCAAGTGAAGAGAGGAATGGGTCAATGTTTTTATAGGATGGTGATCTGTACAAGGCAACTATAGCCGTATTTTTGTTGACAGTGGCAACTAAACAATTACACTCATTAAAGTCTGGTTCCATCACTTGCACTTTGAGATGGGTTCTGTAATAAACAACCACGCCATCATTTTGCTTGGGATTTATCTTAGTTGCTATATAACAATATCCATTTAATTTTGGTATAACGCATGTACAAGAAAGCCAACATTCTGTTAAAATTATTATGTCACAAACAAGTTTTAATCTAGATAATAATATTTCTAAGCCTGCCATATTACATTTTATACTCCGTATATTTTGTGTTAAAACAAGTAAACGCCCTGGTGCTAAAGTAATAATTTTATGACATTCTTCTAAGTCAGCGGTAAGAGAATGGGATACAGAAACCTGGTCAATGTTTTGTGTAAGTTTAATTATATCACCAAAGACTATATTGAAGGGTAATATATGAAAAAATATTTGTCACGGTAAAAGTAAAGATTACCGAGAGAATGTTCGTATTGGATGTATTAGCCGTTTGCATAGTAATAGGAGTGTGGTATGTATTATTAATTTTATATAAATTATGTTGAATTACAAGAAAATCATAGAATAACTGAAAGGTTTTATAAATTTTACGTATTGCTGAGAGGCTGTGTAGAGAAGATCGGTTAAATGTAATATGTACGTTGTTGTATAGGGTGTTACGGAACAGTAGTTCATTAACGTGTATGGTTATGTGGTTGCAAAGTGTGGTGTGGAAGTATAAAGGGCTAGCAAGTATATTTTTACCCTTGGTGAGTAAAAGTTTTGTGTGAGTGTATTGAAAAAAATTTTTTATCTATAAAATAATTATTTAAAAAGTAAATATATAACTTATTTAAAGAAGTAAAGAAAAAAATATGCAACAAAAAAGTAAATAATCTGTAACAAGCATGCTTTGGGACGACATATAGTCAAGTTATTATATCAGTTTTCCTTATTTTCTCCAAGTCAGACGGATTGTTTAATCGAATGTGAGGAGAGTCTTCAGTCTGTTTAATATAAACGATTCCATTTGCCGTCCAACAAAAGTTGTATCCATGGCTCCTTTGAAATTGCCTCGCCAGGTAGAAAAGTTTCTGGTTTTTACTTGTTAAGGCCTCTGATATGTATAGTGGTATTAACGGATTGTCGCAGTTTAAGTGGGTTGTGTTTAATTTATGGCCCTTTTCCTTAGATTTATTGAAACTCTTAACAGCCTTGAGTACCTTATCTTTGTTTATTACAGTGGTAAAATCTACTACGACTGGATTTGAGCCATCTCTAGATTTTAATCTGTAGATATCTTTTATTGAATTGGTGCTTATATCTACATTTATCGTCTTTCCTAGCTGGATAATAGTGTTTACGAGGCCTTCCTTATTTTCGCCGCTTTGTTTAGGTAGGTTTCGAATTTCAACACTCATTCCACGAGCCTTCCGCTCTAAATTTTCCAGCTTTTCCTCCAAGTCTTTAATAATAAGTTTATTGCTCTGGTTTTCTTTCTCAAGGGCTGTAACTTTAGTTAAAAATTCATCGTATTTTTGAGACATCATATCAATACTGGTTTTTAGCTCATTAAAACGCTTATCTTGTTCTTTAGAAAATGAGGTTAACATTTGCATTATGGTAGCGGAAAAATCGGGATTTTCGTCATCATATTTCCTTTTTTTCCTTTCGGTAACAATAGCTAACGAGTGAAGATCTGGCTCAGACTCATAATGCTGTATTGGTGAACCGCTTTTTCCCAATGAGTCACGCAAAGTAGTTGGCGTGGCTACATGTGATTTCTGAACTGGTGTAGCGGGCGGAGTACGTTTCAAAGGCATATTTTTCAGTTGCGAGCAGTAGAACTTATATCAATGCTGTTTAGTTAAGAGGTCAAGCTAAAATGGGCGGGATCGGCAAAGTAGAACAATATCTCGTTCCGTCCAGTATAAGATGAACCACCGTATTAATTTATTATTAAATATGAAGCACGACGAGTTTAGTGGTGTGTGTAAAAGTGCGTAAGCAGCGGTTTGAATGGACTTGACTCACCGACTACAGCTGTCTCAAATGTTGCTATCCTCTTTCTACATGCACTTCGCGTTCGCAACAGATTTATGGAGTCCTAGTACTTTAACTTTATTAATTTTGATTTATGTAAAGAAATTGTAAGAAATACTTTAATTCAAATAATATTTAAGACAAATACTAATAAAAACTTGCACAAAGGACACGTCTAAACGCTTTCGTGGTCCAGGAGGAAGGGGGAACGCAAACTTCAGAGGAACATTATATGGCTCTCGAAATTCTTTTGATATAAAAGAAAAAATGTATCACAAGATTTATAGGAAAGCCAATAAACCGCAGGGCAGCTTGTGGCGTGCTGAATGTGAGTGGCGACACTGCGGTCCTGAGTGCCCCAGAGAGTTGGCCAGGGCCTCGTATCCAGCTGGCCTTTATTGGGTGGCTGGAGTGGAAACCAAAGAGTGCCCGCAGGATTCTCAACTCTGGCTTGCCTTGAACGGCTGGTCATAGAGGGGTCGAGCTATATGCTCGGGGGTGGAAGTGTCATTTTCAAGGGCATAACTACGGGGAAACCACTGCGATGGTGAAACCGGCGCCGCACCGCTCGACACCCTAAGCCACTTGCACCAATGTTGCCCCCCTTGTTGCCCGTATGACCTGCGTGTCTGTGGCGACCGTTTGGGGGGGCCCATTCAGTGAGTTGGCGAGTCACCGTCTGCCAAAGTTCAAGACGATAAAGGTATTGAAGGCAGACGACAGTTTTTCAATCAATAGTTTTTAGTTTAGCCAGTCCATCAAACCTCCAACCCCATAAACAGTTATTAGATACCATCATCACACAATAGTTTTACACCTACCGTTGGCAGTCCACGTGTTATGTGCAGACGTGGAGTGTCATCGGTAGATGTCCCATCCCATTTTTACATTAAATTTCTCCAAAGGCCTCTGCGTATTGGATACATATCCCCATGTAAGCCTTTCAAAGGACCGGGTATCTTCCCTTGGGAGATATCCGTGAATCGGAGATACATGAGTATAATAATAATAATAGTCTATTTGAACAAAGATTACAGTTTACATCATTTTGTTTACAATAGTTCCCGAACTAGGCTTAAAGCCTGTATCTCGGGAGCCAGAGCACTGAGTATACGATTTGAAGATTATTGAAATTTATCTAAGGAACAAAAGCGTTATAAAAGTAAAAAAAGAAAGAAATTAGTTACAGATAATAAATAAATAATAATAATAATAGTTTATTTATTTCTCCTTCACAAAGGTACACAGATTATACAGGTACAACATAAATAGGTGGCAAACTTTCCTTTGTGAGAGGCTGGTGTCTATAATAGGGAACCCTGTGTCACAGATCACCAGGCTCTCACACCTCCAGGATAAATAGCAAAAATAATAACGGATCTAGATATTACATATTTCGTGTTAGTTGTGTGAAGAAAATCATATAGTTTAGTGTGTGGGTGTGTGTGTGTGTGTGTGTGTGTGTGTGTGTGTGTGTGTGTGTGTGTGTGTGTGTGTGTGTGTGCGCGTGCGTGCGTGTGTGCGTGCGTGCGTGCGTGCGTGCGTGCGTACGTGTGTGCGTGCGTGCGTGCGTGCGTGCGAGCGTGCGTGCGTGCGTGTGTGTGTATCTGTATCTGTGCGGATGTGTGCGCGTATGTTTGAGTGAGTCCGTGTCTCTTACCCATTTATTATGTCAGTGGAGTAAGTAAATTCTCTGTGTCACTATATGACAATGTTTGTAGCCACTTTGTTATCAATATTTTTAGTTTATATTTATTCTGAGAATATATATGAAGATGTGAATTAATTTTATTGTAGAGATATGGACCTAAGAAACAATAAAATCTATGTGACAGTGCCGTCTTAAAAATTATACTAGTATCATAAATGGTGTGTTTACGACGTTTTTTTGCGATATTTAAAGGATCGTAGATAGAGAGTGAATGAGACCTGTAGACTAACCGAAGTATAAAAAGTTGTCGAACTGTAAGGACATTAAATTTCTGATATAATTCAAATGTAGGATGCCAAAAAGGAAGAAAAAGGGCCACTTTTAGGACTGCTCTTTGTGCGCGTTCAAGTTTTAGTAAAATGGTTTTCGCCGCGCCTCCCCATGATGTAATACAGTACGTTAATAATGATTGACATAAGGCCAAATACGTTAATCTTAACACTTTGTTATCGGCTACGTGACGTAAATTTTTGAATACAAAAATAAGCTTTCTAATCCTGGATGTCAATAAATCTATGTGGGCTTGGAAACTTAAGTTTTTATCAATTAAAATACCAAGATATTTAATAGTATCGATGGATTGTAGTTCCTCACATGTACATTGATTAGTCAAAGCCCCGCGACTACTACAAAAATGCGCTTTGATAGGTATAGGAACTATTGGAAATAAATTGTCATTCTTCAACCTAAAAGCTACGTATCTTGATTTAGTAGCATTTAGAGAAAGGTTATTGGAGCTGAGCCACCTAGTAATGACGTTCATACCATTCTGAACGTGATGGTATGTATTATCCCAAGTGTCACCCTGGAAAATTATTGCGGTGTCATCTGCAAATGTGATAATCTGCCCGTTTAATAGTTCTAATTGACATAGGTCATTTATAAAGGTCAGAAACAAAGTCGGCCCAAGAATACTGCCTTGTGGCACACCAATTCCAATAGGAAGGTCAGCACTACGAGTGTTATTTAGTTGTACACACTGTGTGCGGTCCGTGAGGTAGCTTGCAAAGAATTGCCTTTGAGTTCCACGGATACCCATCCGTTCCAATTTGTCTAGTAACAGTGGAATAGACACCGTGTCGAACGCCTTGGTCAAGTCTAGAAATACCGCGATCACTTTTTTCTTTGCATCTAAACTAGTAACCACTGCATTAGTAAGCTCATGAACTGCATCATCCGTTGACTTACTTCTACGAAAACCAAATTGTGACTTAGATAAAAGATTTTTCTTTTCGAGATAATTGACAAGTCTTTTATTTACAATTTTTTCAATAATTTTTGATAGTGCTGGTAGGATAGATATGGGTCGATAATTGCTGACAATATTTTTTTCACCGCCTTTATGTATGGGATGGATAAGTGCCCGTTTAAATGCAACAGGAAAGATACCCGATGCAAAGGATAAGTTACAAATGTACGCTAGAGGTTCCGCTAGGATACTTCTATATCTTTTAATAAAATGATTAGAAATATCGTCCAGGCCTACGGCACAATCATCCTTCAGATTATTTATCGTTTGTTCTATTTCCTTAGCATCAGTGGTATAGAGAGCAAATGAGTATGATAGTGTAGGATATGTACGCAAAAATGAATGTGTATCCAATGAACAACTTATTTTACTAGCCAAAGTTTGCCCAATGCTTACAAAATAACGGTTAACTGAATTAGCTGAATCTACAGGATTATCAGAAATTATCAAATCAGATGTTGGAGTTTTTATTTTATTTGTATGGGTAATGTTTTTTATGACCTTCCAGAGCTTTTTAGTGTCATGTTTTGCATTGTTGATTTCCATCTTTTCATATTCTATTTTGGCTGATTTAATTAAAGAGTTGCAGTAATTCCGATAACGTGTGTAAATTAATTTGTTGATTTCGTTTGTTGGATCTTTTTTTAATTTTGTATGTAGTTTATTTCTATTTCTTATACACTTTAATATGCCTTTTGTAATCCATGGTTTGAGAATTTGCTGACGCTTAGGCACAGGTGAAATTGTAGTACAAATATGCAGCTTGTTAGTTAAAGTATTTATAAGAAAATTAACAGCGTCGTTGACATCTGACATCGATAATATCGGTTCGAGATCTAATGAAGTAAGGTGCTTGTCCAGAGACACATAGTCTGTCCTTTTTATTGTTTTAATAGATTTGGGGATACTGGGAATAAGATTGAGGCTAAGTATCACGCTGTAATGGTCAGTTATTGTAGTGTGAGCTACGAAACACTTCGCGGGCAATTTGGTCTTAAGAATGACGTGATCGAGGCACGAGTATGTATGAGTTGGAATAATATGGGCGGGTAACATACCATGAACAGCCAGAAGATTTAAATACGACTCGGCCCTTGAGTCTTTGGACTTAATAGCGATATCTAGGTTAATATCCCCAGCTATAATGATATTTTTATACGATGCTAGCTTAGTGAGTGTATTGTCTAGAGATTCTAAGAAGTTAGAGATGTTTCTCTCACCAGGCCGACGATATATGGCAAGAATAACGGTACTGTTACTAATTTTTACGATGAGGCAATTGGCGTCCACAAGTGGTGGTTCCGATATATTGTAGCTATGTGTGGATTTGTAGTAAACTATAACGCCCTCATTTTGGGTCATATTATTTTTTGTAGAGGCATGCACATATCCCTCCAAATACGGTACATTATTATTTTTGTGTAGCCAACATTCAGTCAATATAAGTAGATCCCAATGAATATTAGTAATGTGCAACAGTGTTTCAAAATGAGATATATTACAATAAACGCTACGAATATTTTGTACTATAAAATTAAGTGATTTGTTACTTGGGTAAAGTATATTTTCTGATATATCTTCTAAGTTACAGCTTGTACTGTTGGCAGGTGTTATATTGTCCAAGTCATAGTTAATATAGTTATTATGTTGATCGAATTTTAAGCGATAAGAACTTTACCATTACAATAATTAATTGTAACATGGTGTAGCCAGATTTAATATAATGTATTGTATATGATATTCTGGATTCATTTATTTTAAACATTAAATGATACAGCAATGGGTATATTTTAAAAGATGCTATTGGTATTATTAAAACTACAAAATTTGTGGGGTGTATATATGTTTTGAGGTATAAATGGGTTTTGAGAGATGGAATGTATGTTTTTAATAGTGTATATGTTGAATAAATGTGTTTTAAAAAGACAAAAAGAAAAAATAAATTAATATAAAAATTCAAATTAATTGAGATAAGTTCTAGTCACTTTTGTGTGACCAATTTAGTAATATCGTTGTCACAATCTATGCGTACAGAGGGTTGCCCTTCACCGACTCGTATAAAGACCTTTCCGAATGCGGTCCAGCAGCTAGCTTGATGATGAAGTTTTGTGAATTCTCTAGCCAAATAATAGAGCCGTCTTGTTTTGGTTGTTAAATTATCTGTAACATAGACTGGAACAGCCTTTCCTTGAAGTTCAAGATGAGTGGTATTGATTTTTTGATCCCTCGCTCTCTCTTTATTGAAGCTAATTATAGATTTCATTAAATTCTCCTTGCGCAATGTGCTTGTAAATTCTACTATTATAGGTCCTGGTTCATTTTTGGTTTTTATTCTAAAAGTATCACGAATTTCAGCGTCCTGAATTGGCTGCTTCACCACTTCACCAAGGCGTAACACAAGGGTTTTCAGATCCTGTTTAGTTTCCGGTTTATGCATAGGAATGTTCCGAATTTCAATAGATGATGCTTTTATATTGCGTTCCAATTGCTCCACCTTAGACTCGAGTACTTTTATTTGGCTTTTATGAGCTGCATTTTCTTTTGCGACCGTTTCAAATTTTTGTAACAAGCCATCGTACATATCCGATAGAAACTGTAGTGATTTTTGAGATTCCATGTTTTGATGTTTAATCGCCTCCATGTCGTGTTTTAAAGTTAAAAAGTCCGCTTCTTGTTTCCTTTGGATATCACAAAGAAGTTCTTTAAGCTCGGCATTTGCTACATCGCCATGTTTCCGTTTTGGCCTCCTGGAGATGTTGATGGCTTTTTCCTTTTCATAATGCACTTTTTCAGAAGCCGTGTCGGAGTCCTGTGTGGTGCCAGTTTCCTTAGAACATGATGTAGGTTGATACGTCGCCATGATAACAAATTATGCTTTCTATATATATATTTTTAATATATGTTTTCAATATATAATTTAAATAGTATAATAATATATTATTATACAATTTTGCAGCATTAAGATAAAAGTTACAAAAAGATTAGCAAAAAGTGTAGAACTCTCCGTAGGTGCGAACTCGCGCCACACTGTATGAAAGTCAGTGCCTTGACCACTCTGCCAAATTGACGGTTACAATCATATGCAAAACAGCGCTTCAATATATTGAAGATTAATCTCTTAAACAGTTCTAGTATCCTGGTACTTTGCGATAGAAAATATTGTTGTAATAAATATATTTATCTCGCTCACCCGTAAGCGGGGCTTCTTTTCACGGAATATCGTTGAGCTCCTTACTACTTATGAACTCCTAATATTTGATTAGGTATTTTAATTTTAATAAATATTTAATTGAATTGCAGTGTAGCTTGTACGAACGTCTACTCGATATCGAGGTCCGGAGGGGAGAGGGATAATAAATAATAAATTGGCTAATATAAGTGGAATAATAATTATTTGTGCGGCTGCGTGTGTGTGCGTGTGTGCGTTCGTGCGTGTGTGCGTGTGTGCGTTCGTGCGTGTGTGCGTGTGTGTGTGTGTGTGTATGTGGAGTGTTGTGCAGATGAATGGATGTGAGTGCGTATGTTTTCTGAGTGTGAGTGTGTGCGTCTGTATTGTTATTTTGTAGCATCGATAATCGCTTCAGTTGAGACGTATGAGAGAGACAGTAAACATACCCTTATACTCTTTTTGCAGGCAAAGTAAGAAAGATTTTTAAGGTTACAGTGCTTGAGGACTACATTGTAAATATGAGGATGTAGGAATGTTGAGCATCGCCTTGCTAGAAGCGAATCTGCTCGCGGACAAGGTATCCTGTATATCCTCCTCTCGGTAGTCCTCTGGTAGTCAGGGTGACCTTTCAAACATATATGCGCGAGGAGCGTGGCTTTTAAAATGAATGTCTGTCTAACCCATAGTACCGGGAACTCTTGATAGAGGAGATCTGTAGGGTATCTGTATGGTTTTCTTAACATTACTTTGAGGACAGCCCTTTGTGCTCTCTCTAGTTCTATCAAGATAGATTTTGCGGCGCCTCCCCATAAAGCAATGCCATACTGTATTATTGGCTGACATAACGCGAAATAGACGATTCGCAATGTGGATGGTGGTGTACAGTCTCGAAGTGCTTTGGCCACATAAAAGAGTTTACGAGTTCGGTTAGAGAGTAGGCGTATATGGGATTTGAATGATAAATTATTGTCAATGGTGATGCCGAGATATTTTATGGAATCTGTTTGATCTACGGTCACACAGTCGCAATGTTTACGAGGAATGTTGTTTTGTGGGCAAATGTGATACTTGAGGAAAAGTGGTTGCGGTGGTTTTGATTTAGAAGTTTTGTAGAAATTGACGATTTTGGTTTTTTTTAAATTTAGTGTTAACAGATTTTTATTTAGCGATTCTGCTACAGTTACGAGTCCAGACTCTGCGTAGTGGTAGACTTTTAAAATTGACCTACTATACCACGCTGGTTAGTATAAGATTTCATTTCGAGTTTTCTTTCTCTTGCATACATTCAACTGCAGTCAAATTACCTGTTCTTTTGTCAATTTAATTACAATATATTCATCTGTCTCTTGGACCATTCTAGAAGTAAACCCATCTTTGATTTCCTTCTTCTTTTTATTTGGCTTCCTAACAGAGTTTTGTGAGTCCAATCCTGTTTTGAGATCTTCCTGTATTTCAGCTTGTAAAGCCATCTGAAAAGAAAAATTATTGTGTGGTTTTATGAAACCACGGTAAAAGTGAACCTTTTTTTTCGCATTCCAAAAATTAGCAATATTTACATTAAACACTGATAAAAACAAACAAATGACGTGGAGCACTGGCACGAATGATTAATAGTCTATACGCTACACGGTCAGCTGATGCGAACCATAGCCGCCGCCATATTGGCCTCGGCTGCTCTGTCTAGCGCCTTTCACTTTACCCCTACTCCACGGCCGACCGTCACGCGACATGCAATAGATGGATGAAAAAGTTTGAGGCGATGTAATAAAGTTTCACTTTAATAACAAAGAAGTCTGTGTGTATGTTATGTGCGCACGTAAGAAGTTAAACTTCTTGGACGTAACAAGATACAAATATTTATAAACATTTTATCCTTTGCGTTATCATAAGAGATTTACACGAAAAAGCTTTTTTTTTGTGTGTGTGTATAGCTGTTGGTCGCAGATGACCTGGACAGCTTAACGCGGGCTATGGGTGAGCGCTGATGGCTCCCAACCGGGTAACACGAAAAAGCGATGACAAAATTGAAAACTTTACATGTCTCTAATTCATTAACGAATCGATATTTTTCCTTCAATTTTTTTTTATGGGTTCGTACCACCATTGTCTATCGCCCGTTTGACCAGTTGCCCCATAACTTGATACACGCTGTATAATTTCAGTTTATAAAAATATATAAGAAACTTACCTCATCATTTTTCCTCTTTTTACTTTTAAAATTCTGAAGCTGTACTAGTGGTATTTCATCATCATCATCGATATCGTCATTCGCAATATATTCCTGTTCCTCTTCACCAATCTCTATCTCTGGTCCTAGATAGGCTACGGCTGGTGATGATACACCATAGTTATAATCATTCAGTTGCAAGAATAATAATGATTTTGAATCCTGGAAAACGTTTTTTTAAGATCTTGAATATTTATGAATATAAATCACCATTTTCAGGGTTCCGTACCCAAAAGGTAAAAACGGGATCCTATTACTAAGACTTCGCTGTCTATCGGAAGAACCGCGATAGCCAGACAGTTCAAATTTTTACAAATTATATATTTCTGTTGCCGCTATAACCATAAATACTAAAAACAAAATAAACAATTTAAGGAGGGCTCTCATACAACAAACGCGATTATTTTGTCCTCTTTTGCTCGTTATAGATTATGGTTCAGAACTATTCGTGCGCGACTCCCGTCTCGCACTCAGCCGGTTTTTCTCTAATAGAATTCACCACTCTTCTATAAAACAATTCACCATTATTCTCTAATAGAATTCACCACTGTTCTCTAATACTATTCACCATTATTCTCTAATACTATTCACCACTGTTCTCTAATACTATTCACCACTATTCTCTAATACTATTCACCACTGTTCTCTAATACTATTCACCACTGTTCTCTAATACTATTCACCACTGTTCTCTAATACTATTCACCACTGTTCTCTAATACTATTCACCACTGTTCTCTAATACTATTCACCACTGTTCTCTAATACTATTCACCACTGTTCTCTAATACTATTCACCACTGTTCTCTAATACTATTCACCACTGTTCTCTAATACTATTCATCACTGTTCTCTAATACTATTCACCACTGTTCTCTAATACTATTCACCACTGTTCTCTAATACTATTCACCACTGTTCTCTAATACTATTCACCACTGTTCTCTAATACTATTCACCACTGTTCTCTAATACTATTCACCACTTTTCTCTAATACTATTCACCACTGTTCTCTAATACTATTCACCACTGTTCTCTAATACTATTCACCACTGTTCTCTAATACTATTCACCACTGTTCTCTAATACTATTCACCACTGTTCTCTAATACTATTCACCACTGTTCTCTAATACTATTCACCACTGTTCTCTAATACTATTCACCACTGTTCTCTAATACTATTCACCACTGTTCTCTAATACTATTCACCACTGTTCTCTAATACTATTCATCACTGTTCTCTAATACTATTCAGCACTGTTCTCTAATACTATTCACCACTGTTCTCTAATACTATTCACCACTGTTCTCTAATACTATTCATCACTGTTCTCTAATACTATTCACCACTTTTCTCTAATACTATTCACCACTTTTCTCTAATACAATTCACCACTATTCACTGTTCTCTTTATGGTGGTGAATTGTATATTTACTCCATCACCACATAAAATTGGTTCTGAATGAATATTATTCACCCCGTCACCGCAGCCCACATACATCGGCTTGGGCCTCCACCACAATAGGAGGAGATTTTGACATACTATACCATGCTGGTCAGACATGTTAGTATAGGGTTGCATTTCGAGATGTCCTTCTTTTGCACAGATCTTATGTGCATATTATATCCCTTAGTCGTCTTTTACGACCTCCATGGCAAGAGTGAGTGGTGAATTGTATTAAAAATACAATTCATCACCACAGGGAAGAAATATTAATAATAAATATTATTAAAAAAAATATATAGAAATATTATCTTACCATTTTTATAACATTATCAAGTATATTATCAGCCTTTTTTATTTGTGAAACGAATTTTATACATTTATTTAATAGCCATTTGCATATAAGGCATAGTAACAAGTCGCAATCTAATAATGATACCTGAAAATATATAATAACATACATATATTACTAACCGACTCAAAAGACACTGTTTTTAATGCTATTGTTTTACAAAAATTTCATCAAAGTCGGTGAGTGTGAGCATGAAAAAAACCTATTATTTTGACATTACAAACAGACACTCCAATTTTATTTATTGTTATAGATATGTGACAATTCTCATAAATGGCTGGACCGATTTCGATGAAATTTTATCTAAAATTGCTAATTGCATTACAAATAGTGTCTTTTCAGTATCTTAGTATTATCATCATCGCACCCCACGTACACTCCACAATCGGAAGCAATTTGACGTACTATACTGCGCTAAATAAAATTGGAGTGTCCGTTTGTAATGTCAAAATAATAGGCTTTTTTCATGCTCACACGGTTATTTGCACTATACATATGCCTAAAATACACTTTATATTTTTTTGCCTGTCTGTTTTTTTCCGGGTAATCTTCAAAACGGCAGGACCGATTTAAAAAATTATTTCACTAATGAAAAGTTATAATATCAGAGCGTAAACTAGGCTATATTTTATCCCGGTATTCCCACGGGAACGAGAACTACGCGGGTAAAACGACTAAAACCGAAGCGAGGGCGGGTTGCTAGTGCATATATAAAAATATTGTTTTTGACTCACTTATATTCTTAACAAAGTTACTGTCACCCATCTATACATTGTGAACAATAACCAAATACCTTGGTAACAGCGTTTGGCCCAATGGTGTAAGTATGGAAATAGGGTAGGTCATAGGGCCACGCGCCGCCCACAAGTCGAATTGGACGTCATGGGGCCACGCGCCGCCCACACGTCGAATTGGACGGCATGGACGGCGTAAGTGACGACCGTAGCCCGCCCGAAAAAAAACCCATCTATGCCGGTCATCCATTAACAAATCAAGGTCCCGTTTTGAAGACGGACCTCCCTAAGATGTGCTTAATATGATAACTGGCTTGTTTGGTATATCAATTAGTGATTAATTCATAAGTTTCCTATGCGTACTTTTAGGGTGCTACCTATTCTTCTGCCGAATATTATATGGCTTTCACAGAGTGTGACAAATTATACCACTAACTAGCAACCCGCCCTCGCTTCGGTTTTAGTCGTTTTACCCGCGTAGTGCCCGTTCCCGTGGGAATACCGGGATAAAATATAGCCCAGTTTACGCTCTGATATTATAACTTTTCATTAGTGAAATAATTTCTTAAATCGGTCCAGCCGTTTTGAAGATTACCCGGATCAAACAGACAGATAAAAAAATATAAAGTGTATTTTAGGCATATGTATAGTGCAAATAACCGTGTGAGCATGAAAAAAGCCTATTATTTTGACATTACAAACAGACACTCCAATTTTATTTATTGGTATAGATCAGTCACCACAGAAGAAGCCAAACCACCAAATAATTGTTCAAAATCGATGTAAAATTAGGTACATTTTCTATATAATAACAGAATAAGAATACAATTCATCTCCCTATCTTGCCAGTGGGTAACATAAAAGACGACTAAGGGATATAATATGCATATAAGCTCAGTACAAGATAAAGCAAAAAACTCAGCAGCAAAAAAATAAATGAACAAATAAAAAATTTAAAAACTCAGCAACAAAACTATACCAATCGTTTGACCAGCAGTAAAGTAGTTGTTTTTTCCCTTATTGTAGAAGACCGTGCCCAGCTATAGGGCATATATTAAAAAAAAAAACGAATATTTTCAATAAATTCTAAATATATAAAAAAAGTGTAATAAATAATAGGTTTGTGTGATTTGAATAGAATATTGATAGAATCTATATTTTATTTTTAACATACAATTTTAATAATCGTAAATACTTCCGTTTACAAACTTGTAATTAAAAAAATAAACAAAACAAATTCTAACCTTACTGGTAAAACTTTGAAATGCGTTTATTTCCTCGACAGTCATTGGAATCATGTCTTCTGTGAATTTTAAACAACCACGACATATTTTGTTCAGATTTAATGTATCAAAATTATTGTATTCAGTCATTTTTATTAAGTTTTTCTAATTATAAGAGAAATAGAATTTAGAATTACGTTTCGGCTTCGGCATAGAGATGTATTATCTAGTTGCAATTATTTATCGATATTACCGGTAGTCGATGATGAGAATTTAATTATCGATGTCATAACACTGACACCAGAAACTTTAAGAGATTTTTGAAATAATTAAATTACATATACTCCAGATTTCATTGCCAACTTATAAACTGTCATATTGTACCTATCGTCATTTGGGCAGACCATCGCTATGTAATCCTTGTCTGCGGTGATTTCTTAATCTTTAACATTTTAAGTACTTTTTAAGCAAATGGAGCAATGGTCTAAGGCTAAGTAAGATCAATACTCCATCTGTAGAAAAGGTAATTTTTAAAAGATATTCACTATCATCATCATTTCAGCTCATATACATACCATTGTTGGGCTTGAGCCTCCTCCATAACAGGAAGGAAATTGACATTACTATACCATGCTGGTCAGACATGTTGGTATATGGTTTTATTTTGAGTTTCCTTCTCTTGCATATATTTTACATGCGTATTATTTCTCTTAGTCGTCTTTTACGACATCTATGAGCAAGATAGGTGAACTGTATTTTTATTCCGTCACCACACGGATATTGGTTACACACATTAAAGCGTCCATGATCTGATTTTATAAATATTTTTAATATATTGATGTTATTATTGTTATTTATTGCCGAATAGTAAATCAGCACATCACTACCGTAGTAAAGTAACCTGTCAAATTATTATCTATCAAAAATAGTGATGGCTAGTTTAGTCGATGTAGTTTAGTTATACATTTATATTAAATATATGTATATATTTATTTTTTACCTATATGGTGGCGGCTACGAATACTATTTCCATGAAAGGTATTACGCACATGTTTATTTTATTGTTGCTACTATAATAAAATTGTAAAGTTGTTATTGTTTGTGGCGAATGATATTGGTCATGCTCATTGAAAGGTCTGCTTGTAGTGCTTGTCGTTTCTTCCAGGACAGGAATCAAAAAATTTTGCGATCAACGGTCGAAACCGGACCTTTGAAATGACAGTCGTATATCTAAAACTAGCTTATGCACGCGACTTCGTCCTCGTGAAACAGTTACTTTGGGCTAATGCTTTAACCCGCGACTTTGTTTGCGTAGAAGATGAAAATATTTTTAAATAATACAATTCTGTCACACATGATTTTTGTGAAACCTTTTTGGGTGTGGGCTGCGGTCGGCGCGCTCCTCGCACCACTCCGTCCGGAGCGACAGAGGGGCGTAAGCACGAACACCCGCAACCCACCCGAACACCACGTTGCCTTCGTCGTTGGGCCGACCACCGGAGCAGGGTTACTTGTCATCAGTGGTCGGCCCACTCATATTGGTCTTAGCGTGATGATATATAGCCTAGCCTTCCTCGATAACTGGACTATGTAACACTGAAAGAATTTTTCAAATCGGACCATTGGTTTATGAAATTAGCACGTTCAAACAAACAAACTATGCCGCTTTATATATTAGAATAGAAGTATAGATATAGATGTTAAAATAATATAATGAAAAACACCAAAATATTCACCAATTTTATTATTATTGTATAATTAAATCAGGTCACACAGTATTACATCAACTATTACAATCCCATAATATTGTATTTAAATCACTTGTTAAAAAGCCAAATTTTATTTGCATTTCATTAATTTAAAAAAGAGCGTACAAAGTACCCATGTCAGAAATGAAACTTCTTTGGTGCCACGTGTTTTACGTCAATATTTTAAAAAATAAAATTAAAAAATAAGAAACTCTCTCTCTCTCGATCTTGCCCAATCGCTTGCTCTCAACTCTCGCGCCATGACTATGTGCTTCATGCTATGTTCGCCCTTTCTCACTCTCTCTCAATCGCTCTCTCCCTCTTCTTGAACAAAAACGTCCCACATTTTTGTCTCACTAAATTGCGTTTCATCCGTAAAAGTTTTACCCTCATTCGCGCAAAGAAGTTTCACTTCAATAAAATATTATTACGATTAAGTCATTTATTTCTTTACATATACAGCTAGGAATCATATAGTAGGATAGCTCCTATAACTTTGTGTTAGAAGCACAGTCGACAGTTCTGTTTACAGTCCCCGTCCGGGCCGGTCCGTCCGGGGAGTTCTACACTCTCGCAGGAAATCGACGACTGTGTAGTAGCATTTTATTACGACACTTCATATTTTTAACGTAGAATGATATAATTTAACTGATTAAAGTTTTCACGGATA
Organism: Lymantria dispar; assembly: GCA_032191425.1. Lineage (NCBI taxonomy): Eukaryota > Metazoa > Arthropoda > Insecta > Lepidoptera > Erebidae > Lymantria > Lymantria dispar. The sequence goes on from CM063467.1 coordinate 3,296,747, forward strand.
GGTTGACAGTTCCATCTGAAGTTCTATGTTTATAGTGTAGGCCCTCGGTTGCTCCTAATATTTACAGAATGAGACGGTATTTGGACGGGTCCCAAAGATGAGAAGGATCGTCGCCTAGACCGATGACAAGGAGGGAAGGAGATGAAGGTGCGGAAGCTCCTCCTGCAGAAGAGTGGCAACTCCGACTCGGAGGGAAGCGATATTGTTATGCCTCCTCCCAAGGTGCCGACAACACGCCGGGGCCGTAAGGAACGTAGAACTGCGGCGGCGGCGATGGCGGGGACTTCGTCTCCGGCCTGTCAGAGCGCCGAGGTGGCGGCCGTGCAGACCGCAAACGCTCGCCTCAGCGAAATTTCGGGTCTGCAGGGCCGAAACAAGAAGCTAGAGACGGAGTTGGCGGTGTTGCGGAAGGACAACCACAGGTTGGCCAAGGATATGTCTGATCTGCGGCCCAATTCGCACTGTTGGTGCCGACCGCATCGCCGACACTGTCAGCGCCACTGACGCAGACCGCGCCGCCGAGGGCTGGTCCGCCAGGACTGCGACGAGGACACGGTGCAGCACACTCCGCTTGAGCCGTGCAGCGCCGTGAATTCGTCGCAATTAGAGAATCGAGAGATGCTCGACAGCGTCAAGAACTGGGACGCGGTCGGGTGACCTTCTGCGAGGCAATCGTCTTGCGGAAGGAGGCGGCGGACTGTGCACGAGAGGAACGCCTCCACGACGACACGGTCCACCGCCGGCAACTCGGGCGGCGCAGGCGTGAGTACCTGCACCTGATGCCGCCCTAGTCGAGGCCTCGAGTGACCGGAACGGGGAATAGTCCGTCACCCGCAGAAACTGACTGCGTGACGGCAACCGACATTCTAGGAAAGGGACGTCGAGAGGAGAGGGTACCCCACCGTTGGGCCGACCACGAAGGACAAGGAACTCGGTACCATTGGATGAACGATGAAGGCGACAAACTACGGTGGGTCATAAAACCGCGAGCCGCCCCAGACAGAGCCGAACAGCGAGTGAGCTGACAATAGCCCATCCCAAAAAAAAAGTTATTTGGCTTTCCTGCTCCAAGAGACAGGTTTGTTAAATAAACTAAGGGGTGGAATGCTGTCCAGAGAGTATGAATGGGTGCTTAGTGAACATGACAGCCTAACTCTTCTCGGGATTTATCTCAATTCTCCATTTACAGTTGGCAAGGACGATGATTGTAGTCTGCAATATCTTGAATAGGGAGTAACTTACTTGTCGAGATCACAAAAGGCACAAACACAAAACAGTGCGGTGTCGTTGCACGAAGCGCTGTACAGCGTCAAGAAATACGGAGAGAGGACCGATCCCTGGGGGACACCAGCCTTGAGAGTGTGGGAGGGCGACAACGGCCCTTCCACTCTGCAGCGAAGGCTGCGGTGGCTCAGATAGTCATGTATTATTAGAACTAAAAATCTGGACTTTTTAAACTATATATTATAAATTACGCTCTCATGCTATTCCTTATCAATCGCCTTGACTGTATCGAGAAGTAGTACGTCGATAGAGCCTTTGCAAATAGTAGTCTAGCAGGACACTATTTAAAACTAAGCTTATTATGCCATGAAATGCTAGCAAGCACTTTCATTACTGAATTAAAAAAAAAACATAATATTTGAATCCGATATGTCCCAAGCTCCGATTTACCATTACCTACTATATAAAAGTTTATTTCGTTAAATAAAACATCGATAAATACCATCCATTGGAATGTACCGACAAACTATAATATAATACAATTTTATTCATCTTTTTTAATCCGCCTAAAACTTAGTTTGTATGTAAGGGATCATCCATAAAGTATGTCGACGTCATGGTAAGGGGGCAGGATCGACGATGTCTGACATTCTGTGACAAAGGACGAGAGAGGTCCTAAATTTCGTGACTGCAATTCTTAAAACCTTATACATCGAAGTATTAAAATATTAAAATGCCAATTTTGAACTAGGAATGCTTTCAACCCTATTTCTTTAGCAACATCAGCTCTTAGACAAATGCTGCCACACGAGCCACGTTTTGCGACTTCTCTATTTATATTTTGTAAAATTGCAAACATGTGACAATAGCGAAAGAGTTTCACAAATATAGCCAACTGTGACAAGGTAGGAGTAAAAAAATCACGAAATTAGTGTGATGTATTATAATATCTATAACGGCAAAACACTCCCGTACTTACATCAATTACGTCTACTCGGGATTCGAGCATATCCGATACTCATCAGGGAGATTACGCGGCGTCTGCGAGACCCTAATGTACACTCAGTGCACTCATCATTAATTACAGTGTGACGTACTTTATGGATGAACCCTAATAGATATTTGATTGTGATTTTCACCCTCTTCTTACTTACTACTTATCAAGATACGATGCAATAATTTAAATACTTTGTTTCATTGTCTTTAAAGGATCTGCGTTTTTTTTACATGCATGGTTGAGATTATGGCGTAACTCAATAGATGACACCTATTTTCTGCACTGCATTTTTGCATTTAATTATCTACAATATAGTGTTTTCTAATTTTTTCTTTGGGTTGAGAGGACTCGGCGTTAACCCAATACTCCCAGTAAATTTTTCAGTCTTTTGTCGTTAACAGTTATAGTCGAAAAATTTTTTTCGGGTTGAGAGCCCTCGGTGCTCGCCCAACAGCCCATATAAAGTTGTCACAGCCACCTGCGGCTAACAACTATAGACACAAAAAAAAAATTATTCATGTATATTGTGAACATGGGCCTTATGTTTGGCAATATATATTTTTTCATAAAGTTTCATACATATATTACACTGTACACTCTCATACCTTTTGGTTGGATACATTCCCCGTAAGTCCAACACATTTGTAGGTAGTTCACCAACTTTTATCGCTGTATTATCGTCAAGTTTCCGTAATAACAGCATATTTTCCGTAGCCTTCTTAATTTCTACTATATTTTTCGAATTCTCCACCTTCTCAAACCACACTTGGTTTACTTTTTTTAAACTACAATACGGTACTTTGGTCAACAAATTAAAATGAAACTCCCTTATGTGGAATCTTAGATCTCTTGCAGTGCTAAATTTGAGCTGGCAAGCTTTGCACATAGGGCTGAAAAAAAAATACATCATTAATATTATATAATATATTGTGAATCTCAACCATTCTCTATCTCTTGAGCACACACAAATTACTTACTCTATGCAGTCAACAGATATCGCCATCTGTTAAAATCGTTTGGAGTTCACAGATAATTGTGAATGTCAAATAATAGATAAATAATTTGCAATAAAATAATATTGCGACTATAAATTAAGATGTAAGTTATCCTATGTTTCAAGTTGGAGCAAACTGCACACGGTGTGCAAATTTGATTAAAATCGGTTAAGGAGTCCATCGCGGACAAACATCTTGACAGGAGATTTATATATATTAAGATAAAACGGTAGAATTTGTTTGTGTGAATATGCTAATCTTATGAACTAGTGGTCTGATTTGCAAAATTCTTTCAGTGTTAGATAGCCCGTTTATCGAGGAAGGCTATATATCATCATGCTAAGACCAATAGGAGGCGAGCAACAATGAAAAATGTTTTAGAATCGGTTTCTCTTTCCTTTTGAGAGCTTCCGCTGCGTGCACTACATAAACAGTTAGGTTTCACAAAAATCATGTGTGACAAGCATTGTATTATTTAAAAATATTTACACCTTCTACATAAATCGCGGGTTAAAGTTAGCCCAAAGTAAATGTTTCACGCAGACAAAGTCGCAGGCATACGCTAGTCATTTATGGTTCTTCAATGTGGTGACGGAATAAGAATACAATTCACTACTCCCTATCTTGAGTGTGGATGTCGTAAAAGACGACTAAAGAATACAATACAGATACATCTGTGCAAGAGCAGGGTAATTTGTAAGGAAACCCTATATCAACATGTCTGACTAGCATGGTATAGTAGGTCAATTGCCCTCCTATTGCCTAAGAGGCCCGAGCTCGGCAGTGGAACGGGTATTAGCTGAGACGCTTACTAGTGGTAAAAATTTAGCTGGTATTTTTCCTCTGGCAGTTTTGATACACTGATTAAGTTTCTACGGACATTGTTTTTAAAATAATATTCTACGTTTTTAAATAACATTACTATTGATAAAAAAATATAGATTTTTTTTTTTTTTAAATAACATTAGTATTGATACCCTATTCCAACACGTCTGACGAGCGTGGAGTGGGCGATAGGCTGAGATGATGATGACTATAGATACAATTACTATTTCATGTGGCAACAGAGCAAGAATGCAAATCACCACTCCTTATCTTGCCCGTGGATGTAGTAAAACATAACTAAGGGATATAATACGCATATAACATCCATGCAAGAAAAGGAAACTCGAAATAAAGCCTTATACCAACCTGTCAGCATGGTATAGTAAGGTCAATTTCCCTCCTATTGTGGAGGAGGCTCGAGCCCAGCAGTCGGACATATATGAGCTGAAATGATGATTGGATACAACTAAGATAAAACAAAGTTCCGTCGGGCCGACAAGTAACCCTGCTCCGGTGGTCGGTCCAACAACGAAGGCGACGTGGTGTTCGGATGGGTTGCGGTTGTTGCGTGCTTAAGCCCCTCTGTCGCCACGGACAGAGTGGTGCGGAGGCGAGCCGACCGCAGCCCGCTCAAGAAAAAAAAAAAGGATAAAACAAAGTCACTGTCCGTCTCTGAAAGCTTAGATCTTTTAAACTACTTAAAGAATTTTTATGTAATTTTCATCAATAGACAGAGAGAAACGTTTACATATAAACCGTGGTATTTAATTGGCTGTTTACCTGAAACGTATGTACTCAGTTAATCATTCTTAACATCCCCACAGTAATGCAAAAATGATATTTTAAGGAAACGTCCAGGATTGCAAATGACAAGAATTTATGTTTTTATTTTATTGAATAAATGCTATAGTATGGTTCTATATCATTAACTGAGTATGTGTTTCGGGCAAACGTCCAATTAGATTCCATAGTGTACAATACTTCACCTATAAACCTTTACCCCTTCTTTTACCAGTGGAGGTCATAAAAGACGACTAAGGGATATAATATGCATATCTATGCAAGAGAAGGTAAACTCGAAATGTAACCCTACAACAACCCATCTGACCAACGTTGTATATTAGTAATGATTTCTGATGTTTACACGAGCATTAGACATTGTAAATAAAACTATTTTACAGATTTAATCGCATTTTATTTGCATTATTATAAACCTCTGTAATAACGATGACTTGTTGTAAGCGAGGCATCTTAGTCCGACCATGAACATGAATGCTGTAAAGTGTTCAAAACATTGTCAATCAAAAGTCAAATACAATCACAATAAAATCCGTAAAATAGTTGAATTTACAGTGGTATATTAGGTCAATTTCCTCCCTCCTATAGTGGAGGAAGCCCTAACCACACAGTGACGTATATGGGCAGAAATAAAGATGACATTTAAACACACAAAAAAACAAACATGGTTGTCTGTAAAGACGGTTTACGGACAATAGTTTAACGTGACAACGTCATAACAAAACATTGATGAAATGACTGCATACTTTCATGAATAAAATTGAATCGGCGTAACGGGACAAGGACCGTAACGGGACAAGGAGCGCAATGGGACACTTTTTCGTGCATGCAGCCAGCATTCATCGATTTATTAGACGTTGTTACGTCAAAAATTATACAAATAAACATAGAAAAGGTCTATAATATAAGGATATTAACTCTACCTTTTATCTGAAATGTGTGCTGTTTTATGTTTATTGAATTCATCACGGCTTTTAAATGAAACATTACATTTAGTGCACGGATACCGTTTTAATATTAATCCATGTCGATTTCGTATGTGCCTTAGGAGATTGCCTTTCGTAGTATAACTAAACCCACAATAATCGCAAACCACTTTATTGCTTACGTTAGATTGCGACATGTTTGAGATTATTATCAAACACCAAACTATTATAATTTTGCCTCTTCAATTTATGGCTATGCGAACAGTTTGTGAAATATGGCTAATTTCTGTTCAGTTAGCGTTGTAGATAGCGTAAAACATAGTGGTAGAATAGTAAATTTATCCGTTTTATATTACTGATAAAATTTATCAAGCAATGTAATGAATTTACGATAAATCAGAATTATATTTTGTTTACTTATTTCACTACAATCCGTCATCTCTCAGCTGAGAAAGTATAACAAAATAAAATACACGATATTGATTGGTTGCAAGTAATTTTTTTTTGTCTCGTTCTTCCTTTTGGGCCGGCAAAGAAAATAATATTTGATAATATTTCATGGAGAAGTTACAATTTTTATAGAATTTTAAAATAGTATATAAATTTTCTCCTATTGCATTTCCTGATGGAATAATATGTTGGGGAGACGGAGAAAGGATAGTGCAATATTATGGATGCATATAAGGTATTTGGCAAAGACCTACCTTGATAGTAGGGCAACCATAATAATGCAAAAAAGAGGAAATGTAAAAAAAAGTCTCGATATTTAAAGTTTTGAGATCTAATCGTCTCCGACACGGAATCGATTAGATCTCAAAACTTTAAATATCGAGAAGATTTGTATATACAAAGAGGAGCTTTTTTTTTGTGTGTGTGTGTACAGCTGTTGGCTGCGGATGGCCTTGACAGCTTGACGCGGACTATGGGTGAGCGCTGAGGGCTCTCAACACGCAGAAAAATATAAGCTAAGCAACATCGCCCAAAGGCTCCCCTTGTGGGGAATGGACCTAGGCTCGGGGCGTCACTGGAGGCAAAGTGGACGTGCCCACATTTTGATTAATGATTTTTGCGCGGCGCGGTTTCGCACTTCGACGGCGAGGGTGGAACCGCGGATATTTATGTGTTAAGGCCTCGCGAGCCGTGTAGGCTCTATGTTGAGCGGGTGTGATATTGTCGTCCTCTTCGTCGAGGACGTGATGAGGACGTCAGATGGATGAGATTTTGGAGGGTCTATAGTTCGGGTGTGTCATGGCAGAGTCAAAGTAGCTCTGAGAGCACCGTTTCATAAACTGCTTGATGGTCGACAGTTCGAGGTCGATGTGAAGATCGACGTTTCGTATGAACCACGGTGCTCCCGTAGCTCGGCGCATGAAACGATTTTGTAATGTCTGCAGCCTGTGGATCCTGCGTGGCTTAACGTGCGCTAACACCACGCTGGCACAGGTCATGATAGGCCGTATGCAGGTGGTGTAAAGTCGGACTTTGCTACTCAGGGACATACGCGACCTAGAGTTGAGTAGACAGTGGAGACGGCCCATCACAAAGGCTGCCCGCGCGCGGACTTGCTTTATGTGAGGGGCGAAGCTGAGTCGATCGTCAAGGGTCACACCCAAGTATTTGGCCTGCCTGGTCCAAGTGACAGGCTTGTTGAAAATTTTAAGGGGGGGAATGCTGTCGCTAGAGTAGGAACGGGCAGTTCGTCTAGTGAACATGACCGCCTGACTCTTCTCGGGGTTCATTTCTAATCTCCATTTCCTATAACAATTGGCTAGGGCGGTAACCGTTGTTTGGAGAGTCTTGCCTACTGTTGTCGGGGATCTACCAGCACAAAAGAGTGCGGTGTCATCAGCGTAAAGCGGTTTATATACCCGGTTGAATATGGGCATATCGCTAGTATATAGCGTAAAGAAAAATGGGGAGAGGACCGATTCCTGAGGGACGCCGGCCTTGATAGGGTGGGAGGTCGACAACAGCCCTTCCACCCTGTAGCGAAAGCTGCGATGACTTAAGTAGTTATGTATAATGAGAATTAAGTAGTGAGGGATCTTGAGGCGATAGAGTTTGTAGAGTAGGCCTTCATGTCAAACCTTGTCGAATGCTTTCACTACGTCTAGAAATAATACACCCGTTCATGATGAACTGACTACTTGTGTATTCTACCAAACGGTGAACTTGTTGTACGCAGCTGTGTTTAGCTCGGAAGCCAAACTGTGCGTGGGGAACGGGGTTGTTAGTCTCGGCGAATGTACGTAGTCTACTGAGAACTATTTGTTCGTAGATCTTACCTCGACCTTTTAGTCGACTAATCGGGCGGTAACTACTGGGTTTGGTACGGCGCTTGCCGGGTTTGTGGATTCCTATTACCAGGGCCTCTTTCCATTGCGCGGGAAAGATGTTATTATTTAGTGCTGCATTGAAGATGCAACACAACAGGGCTATCAAGTGGGCGGGGAATAATTTAATGACTTTATTTGAGATTCCGTCCGAACCTGGGGCTTTCCTGGTTTTGAGACCCCTGACTAACGATTCGACCTCATTGGTGGTCACTGCTGGGATAGGCCGATCGGGGCTGTCGTTTCCTAATGAGCGCGAGAGAGTGGTACGACGTTCCACTTCGTCGGCGATGATACAAAGAGGAGCTGTTGTAATTAAGATTTTATATGCAACAATGTGTGGCATTACAGGGGGTGAGGGGTTATAACCTATCTCACTCCTTTTTTATGCTGTCTCACTTCCTCCTTTATGTCCATCTACCGATTATTAGCGTAACTACTAGTTTCATCTTTTTAAGTAATTTAGCTATCTTGCTAATCTAATGATGTCAGTAAGTGTGCGTGGCTCAACAGGGACGTACTCAGAATTTATCTATATCAGGGAGTTTTTTTTTTTTTATTTGTAAGATATATACAAACAATATTATTATATCATACAATATAATCATACGACCAAATAATACAATTATTTGTTTGGGTTTCTAACGGATTGGCGAATGTAAACCCTAGTTAGAATATCAGTGTATAATATTACTAGTTAGTAAAAGTTACTTAGTATTATTGCCTTCCTTTTTGTCTTTTCTCATACAAAAACGGTCTTCGATACCACCACCAGATTAAACATTTTTGTCACTTAATCTTATCAAGAAATTACATAGAGTGAAATTGCATCATTAATAAATTAAGGAGAAAGGGAGACATTGGTCCGAATAGTAAAAATTAAATACTCCTTTGCATCATATATTTCTTGAATTATATACATTGTTAGATTGAAAACTCATTAATATTCATCATCATCATCGCAGCCCACATACGTCTCACTGTTGGGCTCGGGCCTCCTCCACAATGGGAGGAAATTTAACCAACTATACCGTGCTGGTAACACATGTTGGCATAGGGTTTTATTTCGAGTTTTCCTTCTCTTGTACAAATCTGATGTACATATTATATCTCTTAGTCGTCTTTTACGATATCCACAGGTAAGATAGAGAGTGGTGAATTGTATTCTTAATCCCTCACCACACGGAAACATTAATATTTTTAGATTGCAATTAAAAATTCATAGAAAACGGCAAATTTACGGGTATCAATCTAAGTATGATCATTTTGCCGATCTTCAATCGTTGCAAAAAAAAAACGCACAAACGTCCCTTAGTTTTCTAAAGCCTTTGCTAGTTATTATGAAATCTTCATCGTTAAAATAGGCAGAACAAATCTTTTCGTACGTTTCTAGTTTACCTATATATTGATTTTTTAAATCCATTGCTTCTTAAGATTATCATTTGATGAAAAATCCGAATATAATATTTGTAAAACTACATGTAAAAAACATTTTGTCCAGGTAAATGTATTTAGATATTAGTTTAAATATTTATGTTCATTAGTTATTACGATAATCTTAATAGTCTAAGCTTTATCTACTTTTATAGTTCTAAGTCCCATTACGAAAAGTAGTGTCATCTAACGTTGACTAGAATTATATTTAAACATGGAATCGTCAAAGGATTTTTCTAGAAAATATTTTAATAAACTATGAATAAATATACTTATAAATGAAATGTGATTCTTTTTACAGTATCTGAACGTTATTCGAGTACTATTTACATGATAAAACAAAAAGAAATATTTATTTTCTGCGTAATAAAGCAAAAATACACCAAATATATAACTGTGTCCACAGTACGAATACGGGTAGAGTCGACAGCAGACTAATAGGCCACGCCCACTACTTGATGTTGACGTGATAACGTCAGGACCTAGTTGAGTCACGATGCACAGTTGCTTAGGCCGTCTCCTTTTTGTATATGCTCCGTGGTCTCCGATCTATACATACAGACAGACATTGAATGCTTACGGTTTTATATTTCAATTTTTCTACTACATTTCACTATATTTCAAAGTATTATTTTAATTTCAGTCAGGGGCAAACGAGCAAGCTGCTCACCAGATGGTAAGTGGCAACTACCACCCATAGATCTCAGTAATACCAAGACTATAACCAAATCATAACTTATAGTGAGAGAAGAACTGTGCATGTTCAGCGTTCATTTCTCCCCTCCTACTTCCAAATTGATTGAATGCTGAACAAATACAATCAAAGTGATATATTTTCCAGGTGGTATGGGTGAATCATACTGCAGCGTCCATTAAATCGATAGATTATTTAAGGAGACAACTTTCTATAATTTGAGATTATTTAATAATTTCTTTTATAAAATAGTAATTTTAATTGTCTTCCATTGAAAAAAATCCTTCATATAAAGAGTACAGCAATATAGTTTTACTATTTCTTTTAATAATGTGGACTAAGTATGGAAACCTATAACGACAGCTATAAAACCACTTGGATTGCAATAAATGGTGGTCAGTTATTTGTCAAATCTGTAGATTATTATATGTATCCATCGTTATTTATGTTACATTTACATTTGCCAGTATGTTAAAAGCTGTGACAATTTTTTATCTGTATATTTTGCAACTAAAGATAAAATAAAAATAAGAAATATCCCTCAAACATTTTAAACGTGGTCTCTACTTTTATCTACATCAAATCTGCCTAATGTCCTAACATTTATATGACATTTGATTTGACAGTTAGTGGAAAGTCCAATCAGGACTTTTTTATAAAACATAATTCCAAAATAATTATATTATAACAATGGGTAAAAATAAAATGATAGCTAAAAGCTGTCCCAAATGTGAATTACAGGTATTAAACTTATATTTTATGTAATTGTGAACGTATATTAATCATCCATTCGATATATTTTGCTATATTTCCAAAATGGACTATCTATTAATGTCTTCATGCCTTCGTAAGTAGTCAGTGGCTTCATAAATGAAGCTAAACGATGTCTAATGCAGCTATATGCATTTATCTCAGGTAGCAGTTGCATCAAAAGCATGCAAGTGCGGGCATGCATTTTTCGCTGCCCGTCGCGCTGCCGATTGTTTGCCAGCTGTCGAGGACATCAGAAGGAGGACTGGACGTGTGAGAAGATCACAGCCTCAGTTCTACGATGCTCAACATTATCAAAAACAGATTAAAAAGCGAGTGAGTTTTAATTAAGTTAATTTTATACATTTATTATATTTAAATACACTTTTACGGATTTTATCGCATTTAACGAGCAGTTTGCCTATGAGCACTGTAAAGTGGTCAAAATGTTTAACAATCAAAAATTAGATACAAATGTGATAAAATCTGTAAAATATAGTTATAATTACAGTTTGACTTGTCACGCGACATTCTATCAATATTCGTGAACAACTTATTTCTTAATTAATCAATTTAGTTATTTTTTTTTAAAGCGAACACATATTTGGTCAGTCCCATTATAACTTCATTTTGGTTATAAATAAAACTATTATATAGCATTATTAATTTTTGATTGCCTGACGTTTATGGGTGCACTAAGATGTACCAGGGACAACAATTTTTATTACAGAGATTTTTATCTAACTGTTACAGAGATTTTTATCTAACTGTTACAGAATTAGTTATTAAATCTTTACCCATATTTTGATACAAATTTATTGTCAGTACAAAAACAAAATGAATTTATATGAAAAAATTATATTGTTTTTGTTCAGTAATTATTAAACATTAGATATGTAGAAATTTTTATATTATAACTAGAAGAACCGGCCATGCATTGCTGTGGCTAATGTTTTTGTTATATTACATTTTGTTAAACTATTTAAGTGGAACTGTAGGAGAACAGCTGTCATGGATGTCCTCATATTTTTTTTACAAATGGCATCTATGTAAAAAAGCAAGTTAAAATCGTATATGACACGTTTGTAGGATTGACATAACAGCGCCATCTATTAATTAATTACTCAATCTAGTGAACAGATATCCCCATCTGTTAAAATCGTTTGGAGTTAACAAATAATTGTGAATGTCAAATAATAGACAAATAATTTGCAATAAAATAATATTGCGACTATAAATGAAGATGTAAGCTATCCTATCTTTCAAGTTGGATCAAACTGCACACGGTGTGCAAATTTGATTAAAATCGGTTAAGTAGTTTAGGTGTCCATCATGGACAAACAATGTGACACATAATTTATATATATTAAGATATATAATTTAAATCTAATAGATCTAATATACTATCGGCCACACTGAGGAACATTTTTCATTTGTTTTTGGACTTAAGAAATAGTAATTAAGATTCTTGAACCTCTTTTGTATTGGCAGTAAGCTACAATAATACGAGCTATTTGTGCCAGTGTCGAGTTTTAATATTCTTCTTAATATGTCTTTAGGCTCTTCATATTAGTCTTAGTTTCTATCAATGATTAGGTGCTGACAACCAAATCAATATTGATGTCCAATACAATAAATGCTTGCAATTCACTATTAAATCATATTCACTATATCACAGTATTTTATATAAAACTAGCTGACCCAACAGACATTGTTCTGTTTAAATCTAAAGAATTAGTAAAAGGAATTCTCCTTGAAATCGATCGCAGCGCCACCTACCGGGTCCAATTGTGAATTTAAACCATTCTCGATTCCCCTTAAACACTCACAAAAAATTTCATTAACATCCGTCCAGCCATTTAGGAGGAGTTCAGCGATATACACATGTACACAAGAAACATATATGCTAGCTGACCCAACAGACGTTGTTCTGTTCAGATAAAGCGCCATCTACCGGGTCCAATTGAGAATCTAAACCATCCTCGAATCCCCTTGGACACACACAAAAAAATTTCATCAACATCTGTCAAGCCGTTTAGGAGGAGTTCAGTGACATACACAAGAAATATATGTATATAAAGATAACAGCAAAATCTATACAAATAAATAAAATTGAAGTGTTTGTTTGTAATGTCACAATACTGGGCTTTTTTCATGCTCATATGGTTATTTGCACGATATCTATGCCTAAAAACCAGTTTAAAAAATGTTTGTCTGTCTGTTTGGGGAAATCTCCAAAACGTTTGAACAGATTTTGATAATATTTTACTACGCGGTAGCTGTCTATATAAGGAGTAACTTAGGCTATATTTCATCCCAGTATTCCAACGGGAACTATGCAGGTAAGGCGTGTGAAACCTAACCGAAAGGGCGGGTTACTAGTTATTCAATATAACACCAAAATAGTGAATAAAATCTAAAAGCCCAACATGTTATTTTGTAATTTCGATCAATGGACGTAGTGATTAAGATAATTAGTTTATTTGATATCTGTACAGTACTCATGATGACCTGCTTCCTTATAACTTTCTTTTTCAGTCACCAAAAAAGAGATCGTTGTCAAGATCCATGGATGAAGATATAAAACCCAAAGACAAGGCTGAGAGTGGTAAGTATTATTAAAAGTTAATTATACCCTCGAGCGCTTTTGGGACACCATTTGACCCAAAAAAAAAATGTGCTCAAAGTGCTTTTGGGACACACATTGACCCAAAAAATACTTTACAATTAGCAATTACTTTTAGTACATTTATTTAAATGAACCAATCAAAAGCTATTAATATATATTTTATTTCATATTTCCTTGTCGTATAGAAACAATAATAGTTTACGTAAAATCATAAAATTCACTGAACTTTTTTCAATATACCCAAGCGCGCGGGGCACTCGAGAGCGCCGCGATGTCTGGCGCGTAAGGGGTTAATATAATTTATAACAGGAAACTGCCATGTGGTGACGTAGTAGTAAGAATACAATTCACCACCCCCTCTCTTACCCGTGGGTATCGTAAAAGATGACTAAAGAATTACGCATATGACATCTATGCAAGAGATTGAACACTCGAAACAAAACCCTATACCAACCTGTTTGACCAGCATGGTATAGTAAGGTCAATTGCCCATATATGAGCTGTGATGTTAATGATGATAACAGGAAATGTATAATTTGGGTAACGTCAAAACTAGGAAACGAGCTCCGTTACTATCAAGGGAAGTTAGTTATACATGGTAGCTGTCTAAGCCAAAGGGGTGTTTTAAAGATATAACCATTGATGTAACAAAAACCCAAGATAAACAAACAGCGTCTCAAAAACGTCGCCATAAAAAGAGAGCTACAACAAGAATTTAGCATTCTTTTCATACTTGAAATCGCAAGACAGTAGTCTTGTGTCGACCGCGTTATTGTATGAACGTTAGAAATGGCGAAGTGTTCATTGAACAATTGTAAAAATAATACGTCAAAAGCGTCAAAAAGGATGGGATTTCGTACTTCCAGTAAGTTAAACAGTTCATTGATTTGTTTTTATTGTTTACTAGCAATCCGCCCTCGCTTCGGTTTTAGTCGTTTTACCCGCGTAGTTCTCGTTCCCATGGGAATACCGGGATAAAATATAGCCTAGGTTACTCCCTGATATTATAGCTTTCCATTGGTGAAAGAATTTTTGAAATCGGTCCACCCGTTTTGCAGGATTACCCGGAACAAACAGACAGACAAAAAAATTTTAATCTGTATTTTAGGCATAGGTGTCGTGCAAATAACCGTGTGAGCATGAAAAAAGTCTATTATTTTGACATTACAAACAGACGCTCCAATTTTATTTATTGGTATAGATATAAATATGTATGTATATCTGTATCTACCTATGCATACTTGAGGACATTTTAGTGTGTCAGTTTTGTTGGGGGACTGTGCATCTTGGATTTTTTGTTACATCAATGGATATAACTGAAAGTTTTGCCTTCTAGAGATTCTGGATATAGTCCAGTACATTTAAGAGATTTTTTTTCTGGATGTTCAGGATGTTATATGATCCATAATTTTTCGTTCTGAAACTGTGTGTAATTTATATATCATCATCATCGCAGCCCATATACGTCCCACTGTTGGACTCTTGGACTCGGGCCTCCTCCACAATGGGAGGGAATTTTACCTGATATACTTTTTTTGTTTTGGGGTGGGTTGCGGTAGGCGCACTCCACGCACCACTCCGTCCCGTCTGGGGTGACAGAGAGGCGTAAGCACGCACACACGCAACCCACCCGAATACCACGTCGCCTTCGTCGTTGGACCGACCACCGGAGCAGGGTTACTTGTCGTCGGTGGTCACCTACTATACAATGCCGGTCAGGCATGTTGGTATAGGATTTTATTTCGAGTTTCCGCCTCTTGCATAGATGTTATGTGCATATTATATCCCTTAGTCGTCTTTTACGACATCCACAGGCAAGATAGGGAGTGGTGAATTGCAATGCTAAATTCTAATTGCATATTTGTAAAGTTCCCCGCAATATAAGGATTCTATTCCCTGTAGGTATTTTCAAAAGAAAGAAAATTACTATTTCTTTCTCCTTGTGATGACGGAGCAAGAATAAAATGCAGCACCATCTTTCCTGCCGGGGTTTTAGTATGATATGCAGATAATATCTGTGCAAGAAGATGAACCCCTACTAGGTGGACTGACGGCACCTTGAAAGTCGCTGGGAACCGTTGGATGCAAGTGGCATAGGACCGTTCCGAGTAGCATTCCTGTAGGGAGGCCTTTATCTAACAGTGGATGTCTATAAGCTGATGGATGAATGGAAGAGAACGAAACCTCGAAATAAAATGCCCTGCCAACTTGCCTGACTAATTTAGTATGGTAGCAGGCGGATGCTTATCCATAAGGCGGACTAGGCTACTGCCTAGGGTCCCCGCATCGTCTAAGGGCCCCGCACCGTCTAAGGGCCCCGCATTGTCTAGGGGCTCCGCACCGTCTAGGAGCCCCGAGAATGCACGAAGAAAATCAATTTCATGGAACCTTTTTTTTTTAATTTGTATACTCCCTCAATATTATTCCCGTTTTTAGTGACAAAAGAGAAAACAGCACACCTGGTAAGCGATACTGCTGCTCATGAACCTTGGACCGTGGACCCGAGATTTGCATTGCCTAGGGGCCCTGATAAGGTTAATCCGGCCCTGTACAGTAGGCCAATGTCTCTTCTATTGTGGAAGAGGTTCAAACCTAGCAGCGGGATATGCATAAGCTGAGAATAATAATGAAT
This sequence comes from Lymantria dispar, assembly GCA_032191425.1. Lineage (NCBI taxonomy): Eukaryota > Metazoa > Arthropoda > Insecta > Lepidoptera > Erebidae > Lymantria > Lymantria dispar. The sequence continues at coordinate 3,312,984 of CM063467.1, forward strand.
TTCTTTTTAGCCCGAGCCCGTAGAAGGCGTGCGCTCCGTCGAGCACAACGCCCAGCACCAGCGAATACTGGTGAAAGAACCCGCGACCCTACACCGCAGTTGAGACCGCCACAACTCGCTAGATGTCGTCTCATATTGCAGGAGATCAATAGGAAAATATCCGCAGTCAGGTGGCAACCACCAAGTGATATGTAAATAGTTATAATAATATGTATATATATTAGTGTTATATATGTACATATATTAGTGTCCAACCGAAATTTCGGTTTCGTCCAAGAAACGGGTTGCCTAAAATTTCGGTTTCGGCCTACTTTCAGCCAAAAAAAGAATTTCGGCGAATAATCGAGCCGATAATACGGCGGAAACCGAAATGAAATTCGTGAGTTGCCGCGCTGCGCTTAGATATGCTTGCTGCTCGAGGTGCGAGAGACGAATTGTCATTTTACTGCGCTCAAAATCATCTCACAATGTTAGTTCTTTCTCTTCGTTGTCTGCGCGTCACGAATTTTGCAGTTTGACGTATTCACTTCAAAAGAGGTATATTTTATTTGTCTACTAGCTGACCCGGCGAACTTCGTACCGCAATCATTTTTTTCGTAAATATATTTTCTAAATTTCTGAAAATATAGTCTCTAATAAAAGAACCATTACGGCTTTGTCGGGAAAGGTTCGATCGTCTTGGTCGCCGCATTTTTAATGATAATTTATAGAGAATACAAATTACTGATTATTGATTTCTGACAAAATTATAATTATCAAATTTGCAATCTTACTTAATCATAGACAAATTACGTTTAACTGTCATTTGCGTTTTGTTATTACATATCAAATGCGTTTTTGTTATATCAAGTTTCATAGTGACTTGTATTCTCTTTGAGGTTTTATGTCACGTCACATGGGAACGCGATCGAACTGGATAAAAAATCCTATGTCCGTCTCCTGGTTCTAAGCTATATCCCCACCAATTTTCAGTCAAATCAGTATAGCTGTTCTTGAGTTATAAATAGTGTAACTAACACGACTTTCTTTTATATATATATAGATTTATGTGATGTTCATAAATTATCGAGAACTTTTTGTTTTTTTAATTTTTTAGAAACAAAGCAAACACAACAGTGGCTTATCACCTAGGTTTATTATAAATTGAAATTATTTCGTTCTTATAGTTAAGTTTTATAAGTTTAATTTTATGTTTATATTAGTAAAGAGTAAAAACTCACTAGTTATGATAGACTATTTATTTTTCTTCCAACAAAAATATTTACCTTATAACTTACAAAGAAGTTTCGGTTTCGGCCGAAACTGAGACTGGATCCGAAATTCGGTTTCGGCCGTAAAAAGTAGTTTCAGTCGGACACTAATATATTCTTTTATAAATCACGTTGTTTTATAATAAATATGAAAAAAGAATTAATATTTGCTACCATCAGGTAGCAGACATCGCTAGCGGTAACTGCTACCATCAGGTAGCAGACATCGTTAGCGGTAACTAATTTGTAATATAAATTAACCATTTGTAAATATTAGAATATAATGTTAATATTTAAAAAAAAGTTATCGATTTTATTTGTGGTTTTATTTTTAAACCTATTTATTGATGGACATAGATCCTTTGTCTTTTTCGTTATCTTCGTCGTGAAAAGCAAAATGATATTTTTGAAGTAAGACTTCTTCAGGCGCATTAAAAACTTTATTGGATGAAAAAAATCATGGAACTTGCATCATCGCCACTGAATAGGTGAACAAAAAGTGTGAAACTAACGTCATCGTCACCGCACGCTTGTATAATATGTATGTATGTACATAGATATACCTCCGAGCGTATTTTTTTATGGATCACAACTTGATAACGGACTTTTTGTAGATTACAGATAAACGCTTCTGGTATCTGTGAGAGATTATGACTTAAGGAGCAGACATTTAATTGATTGATTAAATCAACCAACTTGTAATTTTTTGAAATGAAACTTCTTTGCACCCATGAGGGTAAAATTTTTACGTATGAAACGCAATTTAGTGGCACGAAAATTTGGGACGTTTTTGTCCAAGAAGAGGGAGAGTGCGATTGGGACCGATTGAGAGAGTGAGAAAGGGCGAATATAGCACGAAACACGTAGCCATGGAGCGAGAGTAGGGAGCAAGCGACTGAGAAAGATCGAGAGAGAGTCCAATTTTTTTATTAATTCTCTTTTCCAAATTGTAATTTAAAAAAAAACCGGCTAAGGGCATGGTTGTCTGTAAAGTCGGTTTAAGGATGATAGTTTAACGTGACAACGTCATAACAAAACATTGATGAAATGACTGCATACTTTTATGAATAAAATTAAATAATTTTTATTGAATTATCATTATTCTGTATGGATACAAAGAAGGAGTGAAATGAAATCTACAATTGATAAACATTTTACAATTATAATACGGTTATCTTATTAATAAACCGTATTATAATATGTAACATCAATCAGCGTAACGGGACTTTTTCGTGCATGCATCTATTATCGTTCATCGATTTATTAGACGTTGTCACGTCAATAATTTAATTAATAATTACTAATATTGACAAAAACCACGTGGCACCAAAGAAGTTTCACTTCCTACGTGTGTACTTTGTACGCACCCATTTTTTTATCTGCATATTTTGCAGGAATAACAGACAGACATCGTACAAATCAAAAACTTATTCATAAACCAGATAATTTTAATTGAAGATCCGAAAATAGTGACTGTATGTTCATAATTTTAAGTTTTCACTTCTGACTTCTTCTTTTTATCACATTTGACGGCAAACGAGCAAACAGATTAAAAGAAGTTCTTTTGATTCGGACTAATTCCGAGTGGCAGGCAATTCTATGTAGGCGTGTGAAAGTCCATTCAGGGACGCACGTATATTTAAGAGGAGAAACAAAAATTCAGTTCTTGTAAGAATACTATTGCCAGAGCCAAAGCCGAGCATATTGCTAGAATTGGCAAGGGATTAGAGAGCAGCACCACTGGGTGTCGTCTATTGGTGAACAGCAAAGAATACTGTGGGAACACACTGCCTTCAACCACACCCCAAACAGATGCTCCTCGTAAGGAACACCTCCACGACGACACAGTCCACCGCCGGCGACTGGGGCAGGCGCAAGTACCTGCGTTTGATGCTGCCCTAGCCAAGGTCGCGGATGCGCTAACCATAGCCCACACCAAAAAAGCTGATGCCCTTATGAGCCGCTTTGCTTAAATGCTTTGGATTGAAAGATTTTCTTTATCTCTTAACTGATCGTCATTTATAACGCGTTAAGAATACACTTCAATAATAAGTAACATTGAAAATTTTAAATAACCCCCGACACAAACTAAAATAATACAAAAAAAAAGTATCACGTTTTCTTCAACAGGAATTATCAATTAATTGTTATTTAACATTTTACTGGCACGCGTGAAGCATCTAATCCAGTAATCATACGGAAATACATCACTTTGGAAGAGTTGATACTCTTATACTGCTGGACCGATATTAACCAAACATAGCTAAGAACCACAAGGAGACTGGCTTTCAAAATAAAAAAAAAAACCGCATCGAAATCGGTCCATCCGTTTGAAAGCTACATGGACACGTACAGACAGACATCGACATCAAACTTATGACACCCCTCTTTTTTCGTCGGGGGTCAAAAATAATGGTAGGCGAAGTTATTTCATCATTCTTCTGTGAAATTAAAGTTTAAAGTACACTGAAATAATATTTTACATCTACAAAATCAATAAACAAATTAAAATTGCGATATCGATAAGAATATCACATAAAACTAAAATAAAAAACCAACAATTGAGAATGCATTGGTTTATTTTAACTTTTTTATTTGGTTTTTTTATTGAACGCGGACAATGTTTGTGGTCTAAGGGCGTCGTGCATTATGCCATTAACAAAAAGGATTATGGTAAATATTATTTTAAATGTGATTATTTTGGATTTTGGAATTTTCCGTGTGGTGACGGAATAAGAATACAATTCACCACTCCCTATTTTGCCCGTGGATGTCGTACAAGACAAGATATAATATCCATATAACATCTGTGCAAGAGAAGAAAAACTCGAAATGAAACCCTACACCAACATGTCTGATCAGCATGGTATAGTAGGTCAAATTCCCTCCCATTGTGAAAAAGTGTAAAAAGTCGTATTTGCCTAGCTTGCCTTTTTATAATTGTAATGAACAATCCCTCAACCTATATTTCAACAATATATCGTCAAATCTGCCGGGTTGGACACGGACATCAAGAATTCAGTACCAGTAATTGCCTAATGGGAAAAGGAAGGTATTACTGTGGGCTATGTGGCCGCGCGTCGCCCTTTCGGCATCCTCGACGGAACGAACAGCGTGCGTCCGGACAATAGCCGACTCGAAAAGAAATATCAACACTTGCCCGTAAAAGTTTTAAAAATTGACTAAAACAATGCCAAATGAGTTCACAGACGGCAGAGTTTAAGTAACAACTAATCATATCCCCAACTTCGATCGCAAATCACCACTTTGGGGACCGTTCTTAAATCACATGATCTATTTCCCCCTTGGTGATACGTTGTGAGATTTAAAACTACCAACAAACCCCCAAACATCACGTGTATTTTTAGTACCTACGAAGAATCTTAAAATTTTTAGAGATTATCTTTAAATACGGGTATAAAGTATAATCTTATTTTATTCAGAAATTAAGGATCATGATTAAAAATGTCTCGGTTTGAAAATCGCGCGTTTGTGATATTTCGTGATTTTTGTCAAATCCCTCCATCCACTTTCAAGCCTCACGTGATTAATGGATGGCCCCTTGCTTCCATTCCAATGTAACTTGTGGTCGAGTCAATATACTCTTATTTCATACATAGGTACAGATTGAAAAAAATATCAGCAAGTTGAGCAATAGGCGGAATAGCTCAGGTCTATGGTAAATCTTTTAGTCGTCTTTTACCACACCCATGAGCTTAAGGGTTTGTAGTATTCATAGCCGCTACAACACTTAGTGATGTCATCTGATCGATATGGGGTTTTGTATCTTCGTCCTCAATAGGGAAGAATAGTGTGTCCCCATTGGCGCTTCACACATTCGCAACGCGCCCAGGCGCGGAGGTGCAGAGGAACAGATCTACCTCTACGAGCAGATTTTACCGCGCCTCCGCGCCTGACGGCTTTGTACGCGTCCCACACTAAACTAAAGGTTTATTTTCCATTTGGTCGCCGTGGTTAGTTACGTTACAATGGGCAATACTGAAGTCATTCAATTTCGTATATAAATCTATCCGTGTCCAGATCTGCTGCGGTCCACCCCGCGCCTCTGCGCCTGGCGGCAGAATCTGCTAGCGGGACATGGTCCCGCGCCGTGGCGCGTTTTCAGTGTGTTGCACCTGGCGTGTTTTCTATACTAATCGATGTACTTGCATACAATATTAAAATCTGCCACTCCGCGCCAGGCGACGGAGCGCGGAACAGTGTGTGAAGCGCCATTCTGAAGAGGTCTGTTACCGAGTGTATCCTACACTGAAAGGACGAAGAATTGGATTGAATAAGGACTTTGAAGGCAAATCTCACTCATAGAAATACATTGCTAAACTAAGTCGAGAAAAATTGATTTTGAAATTTCACGAACCCAAAATAGGTACCCCAATCCTTCAACAAACTGTGCTCACTGAAATTCTATTGAAGACAAATAGCATGTGTTGAGTGTGATGCCTTTCGAAATAATTTTCTCAAAAAAAGCAAATCAAAGCAAATGTTGATGTAATAGGATTCTGACTTCACTTGTATCAGGCTAAACCAGGATCCTTCACAGCTCATTTACTTCACACTACTGAGATCGATGCTTCTCCACAATAGGAATGTAAATGACCTACTATACCACGCTGGTCAGACGTGTTGGTATAGTTTTTTGGAGTTTGCCATCTTGCATAGATATTATAATCACTTAGTCGTGTGCTACGACACTGCCAATAAAAGGCGATGCTGAATTGTATACTTACTCCGTAACCACACGGATAAATACGTTTAAATACTATAAATTATCTTTTTTTGTAGATTTGCATTCCCAAGAGATAATAATGTCCGTCCTCGAAAAGATACAGAGTGAAATCTGTGTGAAATTCTTCAATACACCGTTTAACTATAGCGCGGGTTATCAAAACAGGCTCCTGTACATCACGAACCCTGATAAAAGGAAGAACTGCTCTCCACAGCTGTATAATTTCAACGATACTGTTATAGTAAGCTTTAATTCTTGTGGTGACGGAGTAAGAATACAATTCACCACTCCCTATCTCAGCCATGGATGTCGTAAAAGACGACTAAGGGATATAATCCTACTTATATTATAAACGCGAAAGTTTGTGAGTATATGAGGATGTTTGCTGCTCTTTCACGCAAAAACTACTGAATGGATTTTGATGAAACTTCGCAATAAGCTTACATATCAGAATAACACATAGGCTATAATTTATGTCGATATTCTCACGGGAAGAAGAACTGCGGGTGAAACCGCAGGGCGCTGCTAGTATATTATAAACGCAAAAGTTTGTGAGTACTTACGTATGTGAGGATGATTTTTGCTCTTTCACGCAAAAACTACTGAATGGATTTTGATGAAACTTCACAATAATATAGCTTACATATCAGAATAACATGGAGGCTATAATTTATCTCGATATTCCGAAGGGAAAGAGAACTATGCGGGTAAAAACGCAGGGCGCTGCAAGTATTCAAATAAAATCCATGCAAAGAGAAAAAAAAACTCGAAATAAAACCTCTATGCCAATACCTCTCATCAGCATGGTATAGTAGATTAACTTCCCTGTCATTTGGAGGAGGCAAAAGCCCAGCAGTGGAGCGTGTATGAGTTTAAATGAAGTTTTAATTGAAATTCTTTACTTCGTAAATGACATGCGTAGCAGAATCAACAGTCTGATGTATCTAGTATCACCGAGCCTCAATGCACGCATTCACACTCCCTTCACTTTCTTCACGGTAGGCAGCGGCCTTGCAAAGGTCCTTAAGCGGCAGCAACACTTAAGCCCCGCCGCACATGACCACACTCGCACTCGTTCACGACACTGCGATAATGTCGCTTTGACGTGTGTGCTTGCGTCGACACGTAAGAGCAAATGCGGAGTTTGGTTTTTTTTTTAGTGTTGACCTTGACAGCTTAGCCCGGACTATAGGTGAACGCTGATGGCTATCAACCCGGTATTGCGGAGTTTGATACTGCGCCATAGGTTTTAAATACTGCCACTCGCACACGGCGACTGACGGCCAATGCGAGTATGGGCATGTGCGGCGGGGTTTACCATCTAACGCATTGCTCGTTTGCCACCATTTTCCTCCAGTTTATTTCGCGTTTTCCTTCATTTAAATATATGTTATATGCATATTATATCCCTAAGTCATCTTTAACTACACCTAGAGGTAAGATAGGGAGTGGTAAATTGTATTCTTACTCCGTCACCACACGGAAGTAGATCAATTTCTCTACTATTTCGGCGGAGCCTGGAGCCCAGCACTGAGACGTATATGACAATAACCCTTTTTTCCTCGTCAAAAAAGATGCCACCCGTAATTCTAAACACTCAGTGCTTGAATACGTCCCTAAATAGATGTGCTTCATAAGTTACTGTATTTCTTTTCTCATTGTTATTATTCTTCCATCCAGGATATGCTGATAGGATATAGATGCTTAAATGAACCTAATATTACGAGGTTAGTGGTGGAAATGCTTCGTGCGAGTATTAAACCTCAAGGTATGTAATAATAAATTAATCCTTTACATAGGTAGCAAATCATAAGTCTACGACCAGTGTGTGTTACCAGTGATGACTTACGGTACTTGAAATGGACCTATCGCTGCCGACCGTTATTGCAAAGATGCTCGGCAGCGACAGGTGCTGGTCCTCGATGGCCTCATTTTGCGAAGCCGTCATATCCAGGAACGATAATATGCGCACCTACTCTCACTGCTCTGAATAATGAGAACAGGACGTGACCAGACGGCCATGCGTCGGAGTGCCGGGGATTGAATGTCTTTAGACGATTTAGCCGGCACCCCGTAAAAGCGCGGAAGGGGCCGCTGTGATTTTAGTGGGTATTCCGGCTGCGGATGTGGCCGGTGAGTCCCACACAGCCCCTGCCCATGGCAGGGGACAGTGCGTAAATGCATTTCCACAGCATGAACAAAAAAAAAGTATGTAAGTGTTTTGCCGTTATAGATATTAAAATATGTATCAATCTCACGATAATTTCAATACTTTAATAACAATAGCTGTATTTCTTTCAGTTAGTAGCCATAATAGTTTCGATTTAGTGCGGAGATTTCAGGAACAGGTATGTGTACCTATATAAAATATTTTTTTTTCCTCCTCCCCCTCTCAATATCCTCCTAACTCATACTTGACCTGATGGGTTAGTATACTTACTATAACATACACCAGACGTATTGTTATTGGGTTTAAGTTTCAATTAATCTTCTATTGCATAGATGTTATATATATGTAACTAATGAGCGCCCGCAGACATACAATTGCAAGTTGGCGACTATCAAACGACTAAATGGCGTACTTTTACAATTAAGTTGACTAACTTTATTTTATTGGTTACAAGCCGCAGGTTTAATCGATTTAGTCGGTGCCAGTATTGATAGCGCGCTGCGTGTGCGTGGAAATGCGAAAAAAAAAAACGCTGTAATTGCTCTATCAATAAAAAGAAGACGAAAACAAAATAGAACATTTTGGGTGCATCCCATATTAAATAACAGATTAAAATATAGGCCTTTTTTGAACTTCCTCTATGAGCTCTTCTACTTATTCGTTTGCAACAAGTGATCGGGAGGCAGACGTCGTACCCGTCGACGAAGATGCGAGCGTTGGGAAATCACGCGCACGCGTGTGGCTTGATCTTGCATCTTGCCGTGCGACTGCCCAACAAAGTCGGATTGTGTGCGAACTTGCCTATAATTGTATTTCTTCATCACCATAAGAAAAGATTTTTTAAATTGTATTACTATTTCTTTTCCATTTCTGTGTGATATGCTGCCAATCCTTACATTGTTCGTGTGGTGACAGAGTGAGAATACAATTGACCACTCAATATCTTGCACGTGGATGTCGTAAAAGACGACTAACCGAGTGTCCTGCTTGAATGACGAATACGACACGACACGACGCAGTGCGGCGCGATGCTACAAGCGACAAGTGATTTTGGTAATTACTTCTCGAATCATGGACAAGTACACTACAATTTTGTTAGAAAGTTCATGTTACTTAAAAAAATACCGTAAAAAAATCCAGAAAGAAAACATATAATCGCTTCTGAATCAACAATTCTGTAGTTCATGATGTCGCGACAGTTCGCTCTCAAAACAGGCACGCTTGATGTAGCGTCTCGTCGCAAACTGTCACATAGAGACTGATGACCTGGTGAAAGTTGCTGGGCGTCGTTTAATATAGATGGCTCTGTTTAACCCATGGTGCCATACTGCTCTGCTACACTTCACGTGGTCGTATATCCTCTTACTTACTGACTTATTAGCCTACTTTGTTTCATGTCTGCCGCTTTGCCTAGAAGGGAAGTGGAATCTTGCCAACTCCTCCTGCTTTTCTTTTCTAATTAAAATTGTTGCGGACCCCGAGACAAATAAAAGCGTTTCCCGGGAATTTCCTAGTGGTAGGACCACATTGTTGATAGTTATCTGTCTACAGCCGCGGGTCGGTCCGTCCGGGGTAGTACCACGCTCTCGCAGAAAATCGACGTCTGAGTAGTAGCAATTTGTTACTGCGCTTCGTTCAGTGAGCGAGAGAGCCGGAAGCCCAACTTTCTGAGGGTGTTTGCGTGTGGAGAGTTTTGGTGGTGTCTTTGGTATCACCGAGACTCAATGCACGCATTCACACTCCCTTCACTTTCTTCACGGTAGGCAGCGGCCTTATAAAAGTCCATGAGCGGCAGCAACACTTACCATCAGGTGTACTGATTGCTCGTTTGCCACTGCTTGCAATAAAAAAAAAAGAAAAAACTTCCTGAGGGTCAAACCTCGGCGATCATTGTGAATTCTCGATTTCTTTTTTTGGGGGGTGGGCTACGGTCGGCACACTCCTCGCATCACTCCGTCCGGGGCGACAGAGGGGCGTAAGCACACACACCCGTAACCCACCCACGACACGTGGCCTTCGTCGTTGGACCGACCACCGGAGCAGGGTGACTTGTCGTCAGTGGTCAGCATGAATTCTGGCTTACAGTACTTACAGTGGTGGAAATGTGTGGTGGGTTTAATCCCAAAATAAGGTGGCATAGGAGCGCACTTTTTAGTGAAACATGCGGGAGGCCTACATCCAGCAGTGGATGACAATAGGCCGAATGACAATGATTTCTGATGTTTACGCGAGTATTCCACATTTAAAATAAAATTAAATAAAAAAGAGATAGAATCCGAAATACGGAAATCCGCAGACGAACGGGTGTAACCGACATAGCACGGAGAATTAGCACACTGAAGTGGCAATGGGCAGGCCACATCGTTCGACGAATCAACAACCGCTGGGGAAGAAAGGTTCTAGGGTGGCTACCACGTATCGGATGACGCAGTGTAGGACGCCCCCCCACTAGGTGGACCAACGACCTGATGAAAGTTGTTGAGCGTCATTGGATGCAGGCGGCACAGGATCGCACTTTGTGGCGTAATATGAGGGAGCCCCACGTCTAGCAGTGGACTAGGCTGAAATGATGATGATGATGAAATAAAAATACTTTACGGATTTTATCGCGTTTGTATTTGTATTTTGATTACTCCAAGTTTCGAACACTTTGGCAGCGTTCATTGTCACAGGCGGTACCCCGACCATGAACGCTGCAAAGTATATAAATTCTGTAAAGTAGTTTTATTTAAAAGGCTGGATGATGACAATAAAAACATAATTTTTATTACTTTTTGACGCAGGACAAGAAAAATACAACTTATTTATTAACGTTAATAGATCGCAATTTTATAAATTCAAATTATTACCCGGAATGCGCCAATTTAGTAGAGCATAGACCAGAGAGTTTTAGGAGGCAAATGGTAGATCGCGGCGCTATCATGGGTTACAACGAAAAATTTTATGAAAATAAGCTTTGGCCATTTGGAATTGTGTTCTATGGTGCTGACAGAGGTAATAAATTGTCAATTTTACTCATTTTCATCACCATTTTACGCTCACATACGTCTCAAATCTTGACTCACGCTTCATAGGTATATGATGGGTATTGGCCCCACTTTACCACCCTGAATAGACGTGATCATCATCATCATCTTGCTCTTATCCCAATTACTTGGGGTCGATGCAATATGTCATCTGTTTTGACATATTGCAAAAAGTTTCGGCAATGACTTTTATGACCGGCCGCCTGCCTGACGTCAACCCTCCTTGGGAATGTAATCGTTGACCCAAATGGTACCAGATGGAGTTGGTCCGGGTCAATCTAGGGCTCTTAGTCGTCTATTACGACACTCACGAGCAAAGCAAGGGTTGGTAGTATTCGAAGCCGCTACCACACAGCACGTGAATAGACGTAATGATATATGTAAATGAAAAACCCCGGTTTTTAGCTCATATTTATTGTAAGTAATGAACTTCAGAACCAATTGTCTTTTTCTTTTTTATTGGCAATAAACTACATTAATATAAGCTATTGGTGCCAGTGTCATATTAGTCGCTGCCATGTGATGATAACAGCAGTCGCATGGTTACATTGTTAATATTATCATCTGGGAATTTTGATACAAAATATAAACGTTTTTGAAGCACTGTTATATCATAATCACGACACCGTAGTAGTTATTCCGCATCACATTACATAAAAATGTCAACAAATTTATTTAATATCATCATTCATCATCATTTCAGCTCATAATACGTCCACTGTTGGGCTCAAGCCTTCTCCACAACAGGAAGGAACTTGACCTACTATATCACGCTAGTCAGATGGTTTTATTTCCAGTTTTCCTTGTCTTACATAGATGTTATATGCATAAATAATCCCTTGGTCGTCTTTTACGACACCCACGGGTAAGTAAGAGTGTGCTGAATCCTATTCTGTTACCACACGGAAATTTATTTCTATATAATATACCATGTTAAAATACTATTGAATATAATTCAAGAATACCACATGTTGCTTTCCCCTTCCCGCCAAAACTCAGTTTAAAATCTCTACAGATCTTGTCAATACAGAAGATTATTTAGCTCTTCAAGACGCCATGTCTACAATAGAACAGGTCTCTCAAATAGTTTTTAAATATATAAGGCTAAATGAGACACTGATGCCTAAGAATCTTCTATGGTTCGTGAGTTCTGGTGGAGAAGATGTTCCTATGCTTGGGTTCACTGAAGGAAATCAGGTAAAACATGTTTTATAATAAAATGAATTTTGTTTAGGCGCTTCAAATTTTCTTGAATTAATTGAAGATATATTAAATATTATATGCGGTGAGAACGTATGAATATAATATACCAGCCGTTTTCTTGTGTTTTTTTCAGATAACCAGGTAAAAGAGTGTAATTTTCACAGGTAAAGAGTTGTTCGCGCTGGTCCTTCACCCTTCTTGGTCAGCCCACGTCGTTATGTTGCTGGCATAAACCACCCCATACAGGCCACTAAGCCAGTGCCATAACAAGAGTAATCCGCTGGACGGGTTATAGAAGACAACTACTCAGTATCGATGATCCGTTAAAATGGCGCTCTCGCTCACCGAACGAAGTGCAGTAACAAATTACTGCTCAGTGTGGTACTGCCCCGAACGAACTGGCCCGCTACTGTAGACAGACAACTGCATGGTCCTACCACCATGAAATATGTTGACATATGGCTCCGTTTTACGTTTTTGTTCTCGTGCATAAATGCTATATGTATATATCGGCGCACAACAGTATGCCGGTTACTTAAGAAAACAAGTCTCGCATACGTGTCTTGCGCACGTGAATCATGAGCGTGCATCGAAAACGTGCATTGCTCACGTGTACAACGAATGTGTATCGTATTGCACGCGTCTCGTACACGTTTATGTGGTCTACAAATACGTCCGCACTGTCGACGCTTGGTCATTCGTGTTTCGTGATCCAGTCGCCGTACAATTCGACCTCTCTGTTAAATTGTTACGCTGTTCGTAGAATAGACGAAGTACTTGTAGTTTTCTTTTGAAGAACCAAATATGAGGCATCGTGGAATAGACAGTACTGACGTCAGCAATGGTGACTTCACGCTATGTAAAAACACGAAGGAGATCACTCCTTCGTCATATATTATACCTATAAGTACCGACTCTTTTACGACATACGGTCAAAAGAAAGGGTGGTGAATTGTATTCTTACTCCGTCATTATACGGAATATTGTAATATCAGTATAGATAATTAAATATTACAGACATTATTGCTTTCATCTATGGTCCACGGTGCACCAGGTCATATGAGTCACACTCTCAATCAGCTGATGCGTACCCTGGGAGTACCTATGATGTCGAATCGTTTCGATAGAGATAACTATGTCACCATCAACTGGAAAGCAGTACAGAAAGGTATTTCTAAATCATCATTATTATCCTACTTTTAGGGTTCGGGAAACTTAAGAAGATTTTCTCGTCCAGCATACCTCAGTGTCTGAAAACACAGGTCTACGACCAGTGTGTTTTACCAGTGATGACTTACGGCACGGCAACGTGCTTCCTAAATGTAGGCCTCATAACGAGGCTCAAAGTTGCTCAGCGTGCGGGTTATGCTTGGGATTTTTCTGTGAGATAGAATCCGGAATACGGAAATCCGCAGAAGAAAGGGTGTAACAGAATTAGCACACTGAAGAGGCAATGGGCAAGTCACATCGCTCGACGAACCGACAACCGCTGGGGAAGAAAGGTTTTCGAGTGGCGACTACATATCCTGCCCCACTAGGTAGACCGACGACCTGGTGAAAGTTGCTGGGCGTCGTTGAATGCAGGCGGCACAAGACTGCACTCTGTGGCGTAACATGAGGGAAGCCTACGTCCAGCAGTGGACGGCGATGGGCTGAAATGATAATGACTTATTATTCTGAAATGGAAGAAGGAAGGGAGACCCACCACTTTTCCACAGTTAATCAAATCGTCCTGAGGATGCCTCATTTAGAGGCGAAACACGCGTCGAATAAGTATTCGAAGTTCTGCAGAAAATTACCTACAAGTTGACATTCTGGAAGGAGCTCGTCACGTGAGAGTAAGATTCCCTTATATCCTATTCTACATTGATCCCATCCCGCGTAATAATGGATTAATCGTGGGAAAGTGGTAGGTCTCCCTTCTTTCCTTCCATTTTCGCCATATATCGTCTGATTCAATGAATTATCAATTTCTTGTGGTTGAAGCAATATGCATTCTTACATAGTACGACTCAATGTAACAATTCTAATCTTCGTCCTCACTAAATCAGGCATGGAACATTACCTAGAACGGATGCCAATGGAGGCTGTTCTGAAGAATTCTGACGGCTATCCCATCCCATATGACTATAGAAGCGTGACCCACGCACCTGCTAACTACTTCTGCAACGATTGCTCGCTTGGAGACCATACTGTCATTCCTACCCAGGTGAGAACTCCTCAAATCTCGTCGTCTTTAAAACATGAATAAGATGGATGATTTGACTGCACAGGTAGCGTAATGGTCTACTGTGCTCAATGAATGGGTTCAATTCCCACGTAAAATAATACTTTTCACATAAGTATTTTGAACCTGGATATGCTAAAATGTATATTTGTGTTGCAGCAAATAAGCAAACAGCACACCTAATGGTAAGTGTTGCTGCCGCGCATGGACCTTTGCAAGGCCGCTGCCTACCATGAAGAAAATGTGAATGCATGTAATGGAGTTCGGTGATACTAAGGGCATCACCAAAACCACACGCAAACATCCTCAAAAAGTTGTGCTTCCGTCTCTCTCGCTCACCTCACTAGGTGCAGTAACATATATCTGCTACTCTGTTGTATATTTTCTGCTCAGTGTGGTACTACACCGGACTGACCGGCCAGCGGCTGTAGACAGACTACTGTCGAGAGTGCTACTAACCTTTAATTTAAAACATCATAATATTTTCCGTGTGGTGACGGAGTAAGAATACAATTCACCAACCCCTCTCTTGCCCGTGGGTGTCGTAAAATACAACTAAGGGTATAAATATGCATATAAAATCGATGCAAGAGAAAGAAAACTCAAAATAAAACCTTATACCAACACGTCCGACCAGCGTGATATAGTAAATCAATTTCCCTCGCATTGTGAAGGAGGCTCCGTGTGGTGACGGAGTAAGAATACAATTCACCACTCCCTATGTTGCCCGTGGATGTCGTATAAGACGACTGGGATATAATGTGCACATAATATCTGTGCAAGAGAAGGAAAACTCGAAATAAAACCCTATACCAACATGTCTGACCAGCATGGTATAGTAGGTCAAATTCCCTCCCATTGTGGGGGAGGCCCGAGCCCAACAGTGGGACGTATGTGGGCTGCAATGATGATGATGATGCCAAGGAGGCTCAGGCCCAGCAGTAAGGCGTATATAAAATAATCGTAACAAATTTCAACTGAAAATTTAGATAGAATTGTGTAAAACGTTCTCCGATAGATGGCGTGCATCTCAAATACAGACGAGAAATGCAAGTGACAATTTGATTGTCATACGCCAGTCCAATTGGTTGAATTGGAATGGATTTCCAATCATCAACATCACAGCCCATTAAGTTCCACTTGCCTGGGGTCTCCTTCACCATAGGGAAATTAACCTGGCCGTAGTCTAACATATTGGTATAGGTTTTTTTCTCTTGCATAGATATTGTCTACATTTCGTATGCCTTAATCGTCTTTTGGCATTTTCCCGTGTAGTGACAGAGTAAGAATACAATTCACCACTCCCTCTCTTGCCTATAGATGTCGTAAAAGACGACTAAAGAGATTAAATATGCATATAATATCTATGCAAGAGAAGGAAAACTCGAAATAAAAGTCTATACTGTCTGATCAGCGTGGTTTAGTAAGTCAATCTCCCTCTCATTATGGAAGAGGCTCCAGCCCAGCAGTGGAACTTGATGCGGGCTGAGATCGACCCTTTTTTAGGGTAGGTACCGTACACAAAGGGTAAAAACGGGACCTTAGTACTAAGACTGCTGTCTATCTGTCACCAAGCTGTATCACAAGAACCACGATAGCTAGACAGTTGATTTTTTTACAAATTATGTATTTCTGTTGCCGCTGTAACAACAAATACTAAAATAAAATAAATATTTAAAGGGGGGCTCCCATAAAACAAAAACTATTTTTTGTGCCTATTTTGCTCGATATCAATAATGGCAACAGGGTAGACACTTGAAATATTCACAAAATACTCAAGTGTATTTTTACTTTAATAATACATAAATAATAAAATTAAAATGAATATTTAAGGGGGAAAATAGGCAAATAATGCTGTTTTTTGTGTGGGAACACAAAAAACAGCATTATTTGCCTATTTTTGCTCGATATTATAAATTATTATGTGCGGAATCTTTGGTGCGCGACTCCGACTCGCACTTAGCCGGTTTATTATCTGAGGATCGCGCGTGCGAGGAGCGCAGCCTCGATAAGGCGAACCGCCGCCGGCGATTGGGGCGACGTAGGCGCGATTACCTGCGCCTCATGCAGCCCTAGCCGAGGCCGCGGGTGACGTGACCAGGGAATTGTCACCCGCCGAGAGGCCGACCGCGTGAGGAAAGACCGACGTCCTCCGCGAGGGGGGGGACGTCGGTCGATGGGAGGGTACCCCATAGGGGGTATGTCGTCGGGCCGACCACTGACGTCAAGTCACCCTGCTTCGGTGGTCGGCCTAATGACGAAGGCGACGCGCATCGCGGGTGGGTTGCAGGTGTGCGTGCTTACGCCCCTCTGTCGCCCCGGACGGAGTGGTGCGAGGAGTCCGACCGCAACCCACTCCAAAAAAAAGCCGGTTTATTATAAATAACCTAGCGTCTTATATGGTAAATCTTAGTAAATTAAATATTTTTGATATATTTCAGGACTATTTATGGAAGAAATTATTAACAATAGGTCATCGTAAAGATCTCAGTCCGGCAGACATCGAAGCTTTAAACTTATTATACAATAAAGAATACCAAAATAGAAATATTGGACAAAATTATGTTACGTATTTTATTTCCATCTAGCAAGCTCCACCACGCATAGTTCCCGTGCCCGTGGGATAAAATATAGTCTAAGTTACTTCTTATATAGAGTGTATCAGGTTATGGATCAACTGGACCAACGGGAGCTAGGCAATGGTGGTAGGAACACGTGTGTACTTTATACATGGCAGAAGTGAAACTTCGTTATCCTTTATCTCATTCTCTCGCCGGATGAATCCTATACATTTATGTGTTTGTGTCTCTATGGACTCGCTTTTTCGTTTCATTGAGTTTGAAATCACAACGATTCTAAAGAAATTTCACTTCAAAATTTGAAGTAAAAATATCGAGTCATTAATGAATTAGAGACATGTAAAGTTTTCAATTATGCCATCGTTTTATTTATGTAAATCTGATTGAAATGTAATAAAGTAATACTTAATCTGCAACATATTCGTACTTTACTAAATGTTCATTAGAAATTGAATAAATCAATGATTACGATGGCACAAGCACGACAAATTTCGACTTATATCAGCTGATTGAATTTTTTTTTTTTGTAAACGATCGTATTAAATCTGAACAAAAAGTTTTCGACTTTAACAGTTTTCTCATGGATTCCACTGTCAGAATTAAACCGAATTGTAATGGTACCGCGGGTATGGTATGGCGGGGTCCCTGACCGTCCGTCTTAGGGCCCTCCTGTGGCGACCACAGAGGGTCATGGCGATCAGAGCCATACGGGGTTACCGCACGGTGGCGACGGAGGCAGCGTGCCTCCTGGCCGGAACTCCCCCGTGGTACCTGGAGGCGGAGATACTCGCCGAAATTTATCGGCGGGTGTCGGAGACGCGCGCCCGCGGCGGCATGGTCTCCATCAAAGAGATCACCGCCTGGCGGGTCGACGCCCGCCGTGGAGTCATTGCCCGTTGGGCTGTGCTATGGCGATGCCCACTGTACGATGAAATCCGTATGAAGATGTTGGACGGGATTCAACGGGTCAATCCTGGACCCATACACTATTGCGATCTTGTTAACTCTGAGGCCAACTTTCGACGGTTGAGAGACTTTTCGCACCATTGGCATAACATCAGGAGCGGGCTCGAGCTGGCGGAGAAAGGACAGGGTCCATGACGCAGTCGCCATCATCGTGTCGTCCGTCGCAATAGCGACACCCACGCGGAACAAGCCGCCCCAGAAAGGGGAGAGGGCTCGGGCAGACAATTTGTAGGGAGTCAAGAAAGTGCACGCCCGAAAGAGCACACGCAAGTAAGGCGTGCATCTCCCGTGATTCGGTCCATATAGCCAGGATGGCTGGAGGGACCATGGGCTGGTGGAGGGGTCTGCCCGTTGGGCAGTCCGGCTGGAGAGTCCTCGGTACGGTGTCAGGACCGTCGAGGCCCTCCGGCCGGTGCTGATTGAGTGGTTGGAGCGGTCGCACGGGATGCTTTCCTTCCGACTGGTGCAGGTGCTGACGGGGCACGGTTGCTTCGGGAAGTACCTGCACAAGATTGTCAGGAGGGAGAGCACTCCGTCCTGCCACCACTGCAATTGCGACGAGGACACGGCGCAGCACACGTTCGAGGAGTGTGCTGCATGGGAGGGGGAGCGCCGTGAACTCGTCGCGATTATCGGTGCCGACCATCGCCAGGGAGATGCTCGTCAGCGTCAGGAACTGGGACGCGGTCGCCGCCTTCTGTGAGGCCGTAATCTCACGGAAGGAGGCGGCGGATCGTGTGCGAATAGAGCTCCTATTCGGCGACACGTTCCGCCGCCGGCGACTCGGGCGGCGCAGGCGCGAGTATCTGCGCCTAATGCCGCCCTAGCCGAGGCCGCGGGTGATCGGACCGGGGAATTGTCCGTCACCCGCAGAGAGGCTGACCGCGCGACGACGACCGACGTCTCAGGACGTCGAGAGGTGAGGTTACCCGAAAGAGTATTCCGTTGGGCCGACCACTGACGACAAGTCACATCTGCTCCGGTGGACCGCCCAACGAGGTGACGTGGGTACGGGTGGGTTATGGGCCCGCACGCTGTCTTTTCATCGCCCCGGACGGACTGGACCGCGCGTGCGCTTACCATAGCCCACCCAAAAAAAAAAAAAAATGGTACCACACGGGAAGCTTTAATATAAAAAAGCGTGCGTAAAAAGTACGCATGTCAAAAGTGAAACTTCTTTGGTGCCATGTGTTATTGTCAATATTAAAAAAAGAAAAAAAATAGTAATCTCTCACTCTTGATTTTTCTCACTTGCTTGCTCCCTATTCTCGCTCCATGGCGATGTGCTTCATGCTATGTTAGTTAACCCTTTCTCACTCTCTCACAATCGCTCCCTTCCTCTTCTTCGGCAAAAACGTCCCACATTTTCGTTTCATCCGTAAAAACTTTACCCTCATGCGCGCAATAAGTTTCACTTCAAAAAGAATCATCAAAATTGGTTCACCCAGCCGAAAGTTCCGAGGCCTCAGAACCTCTTGCATAGATATTATTAGCGTATCATATCCTTTAGTCGTCTTGTACACCTACAGGTAAGAGACGGGGTGGTGAATTGTATTCTTACTCAGTCACCGCATGGATAATGCAGCGAAAGTGTAAAATGAAAGATAATAGTGATTTACGTGTACTTTATATGTTTAAGCGGGTTCAAGAATGGTTAAGATTAACAATTGCATCTGGTAGATCTGTTTAAAAAATGTTTTAATTTTTTTAGATTTGTACAAAACGGGTGATTTTTTTTTATACAGAGTGTATCAGGTTATGGGGCAACTGGTGAAACGGGAGTTAGGCAATGGTGGTAGGAACCCATGAAAAAAATTTGAAGGAAAAATATTGATTTTTTAATGCATTAGATACATGTAAAAGTTTTAAATGTTGTCATAGCTTTTTCATGTAAATCTGATGGAAATGTATAAAATCAGTGATACTTAATCTACAACATATTCGTACTTTGTAAAAAGTTCATTAGAAATTTAATAAATCAATGATTACGTTCACATAAGTAAGACAAACTTCGCTTTAACTCAGCTGATCGGCCGATGACCGTTAACGGGGCGCCTTTGTACCTACGTACCATTGAAGCGATCGCGCAATTCATACCTATTAATACTGTCAAAGCTTTACATGCCTACATAATACGTAGGTAACATTAAGGCATAGACTCTTAGACACACATTTTTAAAATCATTATAATTTTTTATGTTATATTGTTTTTTTTTTGTATAATATACATTCTAATTACGATCTATGACCGTTAAATTACAACATACTCCAACAGTTGCTCTATAACCTGATACACTCTGTATATTTATGTTAAAAATTATGTACTCATTTTAATAGTAATGAAAAAGGTGAACGAGATATTTTGACACATTAGCAAAAGGCATTAGGCGTGAAATCATAATATTTCTCAGTAAATTCTAGGTAAATTTAATTTTTAATACATTAAGTATATATATAATATACCAATAAATCACAACAGTCGATAAAATATACGTATTTTATGTTTGATTAATTAAATAGTTTTGTTTCCATGATATTCGTGCAACGTCTTTACAACTCGAGATATGTTTTTTGTATGTTTCTTTAGTGTTTGAATGAAAATTACACATTTTACAAGCAAAAGTTTGCGAATTTTCACATTTATCGCATGAAAAATTGTTCGTACCGTTCTCGGATTTCGCAACACAATAATCACACGGTTTTAGTCGATGTTCGTCGTTCCCGCCGTTCGATTTCCCATCACTATTCTCCTTTTCCATTTTCAAATCTTTGACATCTCTCACATAAATGGCGGGAAGTGAACTGTCAGATTTTTTCAAACGTCTATTGCTTTTGCATTTTTTAAAAAAACTATTAAGTTTCCCTCTAAAATTACCTAGATTATCATCACTAAGGTTATCTACATTTGTGACTGGAGTGTTTTTGTTCGAATTATCTTCGGACACTATTTTATATACTGTTACATATTCAGTTAAATCATTTATGGCTTTTTTTGAAGATAATTCATTGCTTTTATCATTCACAGTTAATTGTTCGTTTTTAATACTATCTACATCATGCGAATTTGTATTATCTAAACTAGTATTATCAACTTTTTTAAATATATCATCAGTATTTGAACCAGAACTTTCTACTAAGCCAATATCATCATCAGATATAAATCTAAAATTTGATTGATTAACATAATCTGAATTATAATCTGAACAAGAATCGGAATTTTCACTTTTTAATTTCTCTTCAATTTTTATATCTGGTTTTCTTGTTAATGGCGGTAGTTTATCCGGTATATCACTATCGATAGGTAATTGTTCAGTTTTTATTTCGTTATTCATAATTATTTCATTATCAGTTTCGGAGCCTTTCAAATAAATTTCTATTTTCTCGTCTTTCTCTGCGACTATTTCTTCTTTATGTTGTTGGATGGGTATATCTAAATTCTCCAAATGTTTCAGTATTTCGTCTTCATTAAAACTAAGATCGGACAAATCTCCATCAGTACTATTGGAGACTCTTCTACTTTTGACAGGTGTACTTCGATTACTCTTAGTATCCTCTGTTTTCAATTCATTTTTCTTAATACCCGCATTATGATCTACAATTTTAACGTTTTTAATATTGCCCAAAATATTTTCTAATTTTTGCTTCTTTTCATTGAATTTTTCACTGTCATTCTTAACTAATGTTATTTTGGTATCGTTGTTTCTATTTTGAGATACCAATAAACTATCTCTATCTACGTTTGTTCTAGTTATATTTACTTGTTTAGTTTTTATATTATTTTTTACATTTTTCTGTTCATTTCTTCTGTTATTGTCTGTATTATTTTTAGTTAGTGATCGTTCTGAATCTTTGGAGCAAATTGGATCTGAAAGAACAATTTATTCATTAATTTTGAACATAATTTTGATTGATAAATGCCTTAACACTGCTAACTTATTACTAACTAGCAACCCGCCCTCGCTTCGATTCAGTTTTAGTCGTTTTACCCGCGTAGTTCCCATTCCCGTGGGAATACCGGGATAAAATATAGCCTAGTTTACGTCCTGATATTATAGCTTTCCATTGGTGAAAGAATTTTTGAAACAACATTTTTGGAACAAACAGACAAAAATATTTTAATCTGTATTTTAGGCATAGGTGTTGTGCAAATAACCGTGTGAGCATGAAAAATGCCTAATATTTTGACATTACAAACAGACACTCTAATTTTTGTTTATTGGTATAGATAATAATTGTTTTATTTCAGACAGTATTTTATTTACAATGTTTAACTTAAATATTCTATATTTATCCTATACTATATTTCTTATAATCTATGCTTATTATAACTATTTTGCATCACCAACCCTGCCTGTATACCTCTATTAGCAAAGGCCTCCACCAACTTTCTCCATTTCTATCTATCTTGAGCAATTCTTGTCTATGTGCCTCCTCCTACAGGTTTAATGTTGTCCACCCATCATCTAAATTAACTTATTACTACCTACTACTAATGAATATCTCATAATTTATCATCATTATCTCAGCTCATGTCTGTCCTACTATTAGGCTTGAGCCTTCTCGATAATAGAGAGAATTTGATCTATTATATCAAGCCGATTAGAAATTTTGGTATAGACGTTTTGTTCGAGTCAATCTCTTGCACAGATGTTGTATATAATACCCCTTAGTCGTCTATTTATCATTTCGGCTCATATATGTCCCACTGCTGGGCTCGAGCCTCCTCCATAATAGGAGGAAAATTGATCTAACTATACCATGCTGGTCAGACAGGTTGGTATAGAGTTTTGTTTCGAGTTTTCCATCTCTTGCATAGATGTCATATGTATAATAGGGCTGTTAATATTTTTAAAAATATCGTTTTTTCGATATATCGATATTTCTAAATATATCAATATTGGGGTTCGATATATCTATTGAAAAAAAAAAAAAATCGATATATATCGATATATCTTTTTTTATATATTTTTGTACATGACCACTTTTTAGTTTCGCGTTCATTGCAAGGTTTCCGTGATGAGCTTTTTTTTAGAAAAATTCTAGATGTAGTTGTAGATGTTAACTTATCGTCAATTTCATGCCACGAATTTTACAGTAGATCAAATTTACGGTGATTATGTAGAATACATATTTTACAAAAAAAGATGAAGCACCTAATTTATCCAAATAAATATCGACGTTCGATACTTACTTTTTAGTATCGAACTATCGATATATCGTCCAAAAAAATATCGTTGATAAGTATCAATATTTTTAAATAATATCGATATTTTGATATATTATCAACAGCCCTAAATGTATAATATATCCCTACGATACCCACGGGTATGGGAAGGGGTGGTGAATAGGCATGATGACTAATTTTGAAAAACGGTTTTATAATATTCTTAAATAACCACTATTACCATAAAACATATTATTTTTGCAATAAGTACGGTTTCTTTAGATATAAATGCTATTTTAATTAAATGCATTTAAATTAGCGCCAAAACGGTGCCTAGTGTCATGGCGTCCGCTTGTGACGTCACGTCTATTTACTTGAGTTGTAAATGTAAGGGAATTAAAGCAAAAAATCCGATATATTTTATTTAGACTTTAATTTGAAAGTCTATAAGTGGTGTGCGGTTCCTCAATGTATTAATACATCAATAAAACTCATAACAAACTGTTTCTTTATGTGCCACACCATAAAACAGTAAGATATAGGTAAGGCTTAATCTTGCACGACGAAATTCAAAGTCATAAATTTAAATAAATAAATAGGAGACTATTTGTTTCTGTGAAGATCATTTTGACGTAAGTAATTACTTTATATCGTATATTTTATTTGGTGTGTGATTTTATATAACTGCAGTTTAATACCAAGTTTACAAAAGCATTATTTAAATAACATAACCAATATTTAAATAACATATTTTTAAATAGATTTTAAATTATTGGTGTTAGAAGATTATTAATCAATATTTTATTTACATCGTAGTTTTGACATTTCTAAATTCTGCTGAACAGAAGAAGTCTTTGTTTGATGCTAGGTACTCTCCCAGCATTAACAAATCAACTCTAGGCAAATTAGAGCTATTTGCCTTGGTGAATCCTTCTTCCATGACTTACATTTTTAGTAAGAACACAAAAGTAAGCAAGATATCGATAAAAATCACGAAATACTCTTTAAATGCAAGTTAAAACAATTAATAAGTGTAACGATCGTAGGGTTTCGTACAGAATTTGCGATGATAATTATAGATGCACATAGGAGTGACGTAACTCAACTTGATTGGTGTTTAGCTGAACATGGCGGACTTGTGTATTTTGTAGTTTTATTTTATTAAATAAATTAATAATCTCATCTTATAAAAGAAAATAAATATTTATTCCAAGATATATTCTTTGTGTTACAGTAGATAAACACATTATTTTAGTGATTTTTGGTTACTGTCATCATGCCCATTGTATCCTTACTCCAAATTGTCTAATAATAGTTGTTATTCAGTAAGAAATTTGAACTTGAATTTAAAATTGACTGCACAGATACGCCATGGTTGAGACGTAGAGCTATTGCGCCAGTGTCGAGGGTTCGAATCCCGCGCAGGACAACACTTTGTGCGATCCACAAATTGTTGTTCTGAGTCTGGATGTGATTTGTGTCCGTTAATTTTCATGTTTGTAAAGTCTCTCGCAATTAAAGGATAAATTACCTTCGTGCAGGGATACGTCTTTTTTAAAAATAAAAAAAATAAAAAATTAATAAAACCCACCTTCAATATATCTCTCATCGGGTGGATCTTCCCACCATACTGGGCTGGGACAGGTCAGTATCTCCATAAAATCCTCATCACTGAGATGGTGGGTGTCTTCTATAAGTCTCACCATATCCACCATGGATATCTCTGAACGGGAATTACTATCAAATATATTATTAGACTTTGTAGATTTCGGGGAGTTGGCGCAGTGTTTTTTTGATAGCGGGTTTGGACCTGGAAGGAATGGTATTTTATAAACAATCAAAGGTCTATTGCAAGTTGATGGTAGTGGTGACATTACGAATCTATACAAATAAATAAAATTGAACTGTCTGTTTGTAACGTCAAAATACTGGGCTGATTTCATGCTCACACAGTTATTTGAACAACACCTATGCCTAAAATACAGTATAAAATTGTCTATTTGTTTGAGGTAATCTCCAAAACAGCTGGACCGATATATTTTACTACCAGGTAGCTGTAGGAGTAACTTAGGCTATAATTTATCCCTGTATTCCCACAGGAACGGGAACTATGCGGGTAAAGCTACTAGAACCGAACCGAGAGAAGCGAGTGCAGATTGCTAATCATCATCGCAGCCCACATATGTCCCACTGTTGGGCTCGGGCCTCCTCCACAATGGGAGGGAATTTAACCTACTATACCGTGCTGATAACACATGTTGGCATAATGTTTTATTTCAAATGTTCCTTCTCTTGCACAATCTTGTTTTATTTTTTTATTGCAAGCAGTGGCAAATGAGCAAACAGTACACGTGATGGTAAGTGTTGCTGCCGTTCATGGACCTTTACAAGGCCGCTGCCTACCGTGAAGGGAGTGTGAATGCGTGCATTGAGGGCGTCCTACACTGAGTCGTCCGATACGTGGTCGCCACTCGAGAACCTTTCTTCCCCAGCGGTTGTCGGTTCGTCTGTGGCCTGCCCATCGCCACTTCAGCGTGCTAATTATTCGTACTATGTCGGTTACACCCGTTCTTCTGCGGATTTTCATATTCCGAATCCTATCTCGCAGAGAAATGCTGAGCATAGCCCGCTCCATAGCACGCTAAACGTCTTTGAACCTTGTTATGAGGCCTACATTTAGGGACCACGTTTCCGTGCCGTAAGTCATCACTGGTAATACACACTGGTTTCGGTCACTTTGTTACTAGGATATTATGGTACGCGACTGCTGTCCATGAGGCCTCGGGTTCCGATTCCTGGACCGGACAACAATTTCTGATGTGAAACATCTATAGGCGAGGGTGACCACGATCGTCGCGTGGCGATTTGACGCCACGCCTTGCGGTCCCCTCTTAATTTACTGTAAAATAAATATCTGCATATACATATCTAAATTTGTAACGAAACCATGATGCGATTTAAAATTTTGTACAACGCCATCTAGTGAACCCAAAGTAAATTGTTACCTATAATGAAAATAAATGTTTATTGAATAAAAATTATCTTTTACTGGAAAAATCGCCATGTTTTATTAATACTTTATGCCATACTAGTTCCTGACGTAATCTGTTCTTTTATGCATATTTACTTGTTTTATAAATTAATGTATAATAACTTCATAATATAAATATATCAGTAGGTATGGGATTTAGTTTACTTTCAGCTACGAAAAATGGGTAACCGTTTTTATAGGCTTTTATTAGTTTCAGCTGTATTTTTATATATTTATTTCCTTGTATGTCACCGATTTCTTAGGAATTGGATTTTGACTCACTTAAAACAGTCAGATTTCATTTAAAATTTGTAAACTTTGCAATTTGTAAAATTGCAAGGACCAATAACGCTAAAATAATTTAAATAGCTTGTCTTATTATCATTACAGGATTAAAGGTTTCTTTATTAAATATTCAATATATTGGTCTGAGAGTTGGTCGTTAGCTCGATAGATGCCACTATTTATGTTACCTAAATCGCGCACTTCGTGCTCGATGCTGCATAGCTCGATAGATGCCGCTATTTCTAGTTTATAAATTGCACCTATCGTGCAACATCTGTGAACGGATGAAAGTATTTCAAGCTACATTTTGGAAGTTTAATTACTTTTGTACTAAATAACGTTACCATAAATATAAGCAGTAAAGTCAATTTTAAAATGGATAATTTATTCGATACGATACCTGCTAAAAAATACTTATTGACTAAAAGTATCAAATGCAATGTATCGGTATTGAAAGAAAAGTACTCGATACCTAAAGATAAAGTAAGTAAGAGTACTAGATACTTTAATCAGTACGTTACTTATCTTTTGATACTACTCATGAGTTCAGTATCGATACTTTATATTCGATACAGTGTCTCTACTCGTACAAAATAGTTTCGATGTTTCACATCTGCCAGGCGTCCTGAGCGATGGCTTACTTTTTTTAAATTATAATAATTTCGCCTATTTCAGACTTACATAGCTCCATATAAAACTCTTTCTTTAACAAATTAAATCATACATTTTTACATTATTTTGTATGTTAACCAAGAGAGGTTAAGTTACTCCTTATATATGTCACCGGATAATTGCATGAACCGTCAGTTTATAAACTATCTAATGATATTATAAACTATCAATAGATTGTGAACGGACACAAATGTTTACAATCTAACGCTTACATTTTCGTAAATTTATAAACTGACCACGTTCAACCGTCAATTAGTCAATCGAATTGTGATCTTAATACGGTAAACCGTCAGTTCAAAAAGAAATGACCCAATTACAGCACTGTCTTACAATTTCTCGCCTGCGAGTGAATTTGTGAACCGTCCTCCGATTGGTTGGGTTTATAAATAGCACGTGTTCGTTGGCCATAGAGTTACAAACAAAATTAACTGCTCCGGTGGTCGGCCCAACAACGAAGGCGACGTGGTTTTCGGGTGGGTTGCAGGAGTTGCGTGCTTAAGCCCCTCTGTCGCCCCGGACGGAGTGGTGCGGAGACGCGACGACCGCAGCCCATCCACAAAAAAAAATAAACAAAATTAACTGTAAGGCCAAAAAAGAATGTTTTAAATTCAAGTTTGATTTTTAAGAATATTAGATGTTTTTTGTTGGGCTTGTAAACGAGGTAATAAAGAAATCAATAATAATAGATCTTAATATATTATGTACTTTTTGTTTTTATTTTAAATGGAATGTTTACGTTATTATTATTTAATTTAAACAAAATAATTTGTAAGTCATTTATTTGACCAAGAAAAAGAATTGCCCTTTGGAATAGTTTTTGCAGTTACATTGTTTCATTCAGGACCTGGTCCAGCCATAATTGTTTGAATTATATTATCTTGCAGTTCAAAGGGCATCACACTGCAGCTAGTTCTTACAAAACATGTACACAATTGTATATCTAGTAAGAAGAAAAAAAAAAATTAAAAATAATAGACAAGCCCGCTGAGTTTCTTGCCTGATCTTCTCAGTAGCGGTCGCATTCCGATCCAATGATAGTTTATATTTTTTGGATAATTTAATTTCATTTTGTTAAATTGACAATATGTAAGTGCCCTCTCCGGATCTATGCATAATAAATGATTTGAAATTTGAATTCCTTGACCACCAAATGAAGACATTGCAGATATGGTAATGGTAAAGCTATCTGAAAGAAATAAAACTGAATTAGCTAAAAGGTAAACAATTTATGTAGAGAAAACAATTTTCTAAATGTAAAAAACTGACAATGATCCTAACCTGGGGTATATTCTTGGAAAAAAATTATCACTGGTGTCGAAAGAATAGCATTCCGTGGTATCCAGTCATTGACGATTCCGAAATATAGACTCTGTATAATTCATTCTTCTTCTCCATAACTTTACCGATCATATTCTTACCTCATCTGTCTACTTTAGGTACTTAGATTATCACAGTAGTGCCAATTACGATATCTTTAATTTTTTTGGATGTTATAGCTATCATTTTTTCTGCTGCTCTTTTTAAATTTATGTGCGACTCTCGTCTTTCTTGCAGGATGTTGATTTCACTGACGCATAGATTACACATCAATTGCGAACCGTGCCTTGCATCTTCATTTGTACCGTCACATAATAAATTTGTAACGTTTTTGCATTTTATACACCCGTCTTTCCATATCCACCTATCTTTTAGAGCACATACATATGGGCTCTAAAAGATTAATTATTCAAGACATTCAATTTCTCATTTACCACAGGATTATCCTTTAAGCAGCATGTGAGAGTCATTGCAAATCTGAATGCCCATAATGATTATTTCAGTGTTAACTTCTTCTTAGCCGCCATTATATCAGATTTGCTCATTTTTACTATTTCACTTACTATAACAGAATTATGGGGCATATCAGGCAGAATATTCGTCTTTTATAGGCAGGGCTTGTTCTAGAATGTTGATTTTATTGTAAATAATGGGTTTTTTTTCTTGTTCACTAGTCTGAGTCATGTCTGTATCTGAATGATTATTTACAAGTAATTCCTCAATAATTACAGGCTTTATATCAGATTCGTTTGAAATTATGTCTTGATCTAGTGACATGTAGTCAGTGCTAATCAAGGGTGCACTTGCATTCCTGTTCATATCTCCCAAAAATTTCTCCATATCCTCTTCAGTATCTAATTTAGAAATTATGTTTTCAGATAAATAGGTGGAAGAGAGACCACATCTTGGTTCATCTCCAAATAGAGCCTTAAACGGTGTTCTCGCAATTGTAGAATTGTACGACGAATTTTTATGAAATTGGGCAAAGTAACAACCTATAGACCAGTTTGTGGAATTGTTATCCACCATCCAGGTTCGAATCATATTTTTCACATCTTGATTTGAGCGTTCTATACTCCCTTGGCTATGTGGATATCTGGGCCTTCCGTTAACTATTCTGCATGTTGGCCATAAAGTCATTATTTCCTTTAACACCGATGCCGTAAATTCGCGGCCGTTATTACTTTGCAAGATACTTGGACAGCCGACTTCTAAAAATATCTTAAGTATTTCAATTGCGACTTCTTTAGCCCCTTTGCTTTTTAAAGGTCGTAAGAAACAAAATTTTGTCAAATGATCTTGATATTGGAGCAGCCATTTATATTCTCCATCTGGAGAAGACTGAAAGTCCATAAGATCTACCTGTCCCCTTCTCTTAAAGTCCTCTGAAATCAGTGGTTTCACTACTATTCCATTTTTCGGTAAACTTTTCTTAGAAAGACAGGTTGTACACAGCTGAAGAAAAATTGTTATCGCAAATATTGGTATCACATATTTATTTCTTAAAGCGTGAACTATTTTGTCACGCCGTCCATGACCTGTAGCAATATGTGTATCTAGTATTAGTTGGAAGTATTCACTACTTGGAATTATTTGAACCACTGGATCCGAATGTGACTTTCTTTTCATTATTAATACTTTTTCGAAACCAATAGTCATGATGTCATATTTTTTAGCATGATGGTATTGCTGATTAGATGGTCGCTTGCCCTGATCTTTAGCTAAATTATATTCATCTATTAATTTTATTACACTTTTAATTTTTTCATTCGTCCATTCGCACTTCTTACTATTTTGTTTATGGCCATTGTAATATTTTTGTAGATATATGGTAAATTGATGCTGGTCAACAGAATAATAATAATTTTCCACTGATAGTTCACTTTTTACTTTTATTTCACTCATTGTCAGCAAATATTAATATACTTTATTAAATCACGCTATGAAAACTGTTTTTAATATCATTAAATTACAGTACAGGATAACTTGTTAATTAATGTCACTAAAATAACAATGGCGGCGGGGAAGCGAGTAGACATGGGCGTTATTTCACATCACTAGTTACAATAAACAGTTACGCCACATGTAACCGAATTACTAGTTACGAGTCAACAAGTAAAAAAGGCGATTTTTGTAAATTGTAACTGCGTTACACTTAACACGACTTTTACACTGCACTTTTAAATACGCCTACATTAATAATTTAATTAAAATCATAATTTCCTAATAAACACTTATCAATCGTAAATACATATTTATAATGCAGCCGGTCCTAAGCTAGAATAAAGTATGAAGGGAAGTTAATTTATTGATTTAACTGTATAGTAACAAATTAATTTTCGTTTCGTGTGCAACTGTTACTGTGCAATAGTTAGTGGAGATATTCATGCAATTAGGGATGGGCGATATTTATCGATATTATCGAAATATTTATATTAGCCGCCGAAATATCGATATTTCAATATCGATATTTATAACTTTGAAATATCGCCATATCGATATTATTAACACGATATCGATATAACATTTGTAATGAGATGAAAAATTATTAATAAAATAATTTTGATAATTCCTAGACTTCCGGACAAATTTCCTAAAAAAAAGGCTCATCAAAATTTGCCCGTAAGATTTTATTTCGTCACTAGCAACCCGCCCTCGTTTCGCTTCGGTTATAGTCGTTTTACCCGTGTAGTTACCGCTCCCGTGGGAATACCGGGATAAAATATAGCCTAGTTTACGCCCTGATATTATAGCTTTCCATTGGTGAAAGAATTTTTGAAATCGGTCCAGCCGTTTTGAAGATTACCCGGAACAAACAGACAGACAAAAATTTTTTAATTGCTATTTTAGGCATAGGTGTCATGCAAATAACCGTGTGAGCATGAAAAAAACCTATTATTTTGACATTACAAACAGACACTCCAATTATATTTATTGGTATAGATAATCCCGCTGTATTTTAAAACAACGAGAGAAATTTCCTAAAAAAAAAGGTCATCAAAACTTGTCCGGCGAATTTTCTTTCCATTAGTTTCGATATTATAAAATATCGATATTACGAAATTTCGATATTATAAAATATCGATATTTTGTGCCCGATAATATCGACTTATCGATATTTGCCTATCGATATCAATATCGATATGTTACTGATATCGCTCATCCCTACATGCAATACACAAACTATTACAGTGGCTGTATCTATAACAATAAATAAAATTGGAGTGTCTGTTTGTAATGTCAAAATAATAGACTTTTTTCATGCTCACACGGTTATTTGCACGACACCTATGCCTAAAATAGCAATTAAAAAATTTTTGTCTGTCTGTCTGTTTGTTCCGGGTAATCTTCAAAACGGCTGGACTTTCAAAAATTCTTTCACCAATGGAAAGCTATAATATCAGGGCGTAAACTAGGCTATATTTTATCCCGGTATTCCCACGGGAACGGGAACTACGCGGGTAAAACGACTATAATCGAAGCGAGGGCGGGTTGCTAGTAATTCATAAAATTCATTGAACTATTTTATTTTTTTGCTTGGATCGCCCTTACGGGCAGGCTAAAATCTTTTCGATCATACTGCCTTGTCTTACGTAATAATTTTCTCTACATATTATTTACTTCTTCATATTGTATAACTTATTAATAGTCATTGTCCGTCAGTAAGTCAAGTCGTTATCATTAATTAAGAACTGAAAACCTAATTAAATGATTTCTCTGGGAATTCCGGTAGATAGATAGAATAGAATACACGTAAACTACTCTTATATGACATTCACAACACTTCAGCACCTTAATTATATTATATTACACTAGCAACCCGCCCTCGCTTTGCTTCGGTTATAGGTTATAGTCGTTTTACCCGCATAGTTCCCGTTCCCGTGGGAATACCGGGATAAAATATAGCCTAGTTTACGCCCTGATATTATAGCTTTCCATTGGTGAAAGAATTTTTGAAATCGGTCCAGCCGTTTTGAAGATTACCCGGAACAAACAGACAGACAGACAAAAATTTTTTAATTGCTATTTTAGGCATAGGTGTCGTGCAAATAACCGTGTGAGCATAAAAAAAGCCTATTATTTTGACATTAAAAACAGACACTCCAATTTAATTTATTGGTATAGATAAAACTTCAGCAAAGTTATTCAATACTAGCAACCCGCCCTCGCTTCGCTTCGGTTATAGATTATAGTCGTTTTACCCGCGTAGTGCCCGTTCCCGTGGGAATACCGGGATAAAATATAGCCTAGTTGACGCCCTGATATTATAGCTTTCCATTGGTGAAAGAATTTTTGAAATCGGTCCAGCCCTTTTTAAGATTACCCGGAACAAACAGACAGACAGACAAACAGACAAAATTTTTTTTATTGCTATTTTAGGCATAGGTGTCGTGCAAATAACCGTGTGAGCATGAATAAAGTCTATTATTTTGACATTACAAACAGACACTCCAATTTTATTTATTGGTATAGATATAGATAACACTATAAAACACTAAAAAAATTAATATAATACAAGAGCTTAACATGACATTTCCGTATTCGCGCCGAAAGTCTCTCATTGAACCAATCAGCGTGCAATTTGCGTTTTAGCACGCAATGTCACACTTTGACGGTTGAACGTGGTCAGTTTATAAACTTACGAAAATGTAAGCATTAGATTGTAAACATTTGTGTCCGTTCACAAACTATCGATAGTTTATAATCTAATTAGATAGTTTATAAACTGATGGTTCGTACAATTATCCGGTGACTAGGGACACGAAAAAAAGGATCGATTCTTTTAGGTATCGAGTACTTGTCTTCCGATACCGATACTTTTGTACTCGATACTTTCTATTCGATAATTTTACTCAATGAGTACTTTTATGTACGTATCGTATCGAACAAATTGGACAAAGTATCCATGTTAAATTTGACCGTACGGCTCACGCTTATGGTGACGCCATCTAAGTAAAGCGTAACGAACCTTCTAAAAAGTGGCTCGACATATTTTAATCCGAACACACAAAACAAATTCCTAAAAAAAAAAAGCTCATCAAATATCAGAACAAATTCCTAAAAAAAACAAGTCATTACGACCTCATTCTAGGAAAAGTACTCAGTACTTGATACTTTGAAGTATCGATACTTTATTGAGTACGATGCTTTTTCTTCCATACTACCCATGTACATGAGTATCGAAAGTGTCGATACTCATGTATCGACACTTTCGTTTCGATATTGTGTCCCTACCGGTGACAAATACATAGATACCTGGAAGTAAAATATTATCAAAATCGCCACAAGCCGTTTTGAAGATTATCCGGCAAGACCGAGACAGACGTTTTAAACAGGTTTTTATTCATAGGTGTCGGACTAATATCAGTGAGAATATAAAAAGAACCAATTTTTTTTTTTGACATTACAAATAGACACTTCAATTTTATTTATTTGTATAGATAAACGATTTGGAATTTGTAGAAATAAAAATATTTACCTCCTTTCTGCGGCACGACCAATTTCCTTTTATTAGCCGATGCAATTATTTTAAAATTATGCTTCGGTTTCAAAAAAACCTTTTTGGCGCCAACATCACGTTTCAACTTTTCAGGATAATATTCAACTTGCTCAACAAGCTGCACTAAAGTTCTAACTTTATTCTTAAGCGAATTATCATCGCATGCTGTAACGTTTACTGATTCAATTGGTTTTTTGACGACTTTATCGATAGTTTTATCGATAATTTTGTTATTTAACGGTTTTATGGTTTTCTTTGTTTTGGCGCGAATTTGACGTGTTTGTTGTGCTAATTTATTTCTTGTAATTATAGTGTTGGTAAATTTTACAGGAGTACTTTTTCTTGAAGTTCTTGAAGACATTTCAATCTGAAATATAATAATAAATAATAAGAAAGTTTCTTTTTCATTTCATTTTTATAGCACTATTTAAATTACTAATTACTATTTACCGAGTGGTGACAGTAAGAATACTAAAGGTGTAAAAGTAACGAAAGAAAGCGTACCCGTATGTATTTGTTACTAGAAGAATTAGTACACGTTACTTTCGTATCGTTACTTTAATCGTTACTTCTGATACCCGTATCTCAGGACACGGAATCAAGTCGTATTCCGTACCCTTACAGAATAACATTGCGGCGTAGCAACATTCGTTATTTGTAGAATACATTTGTATACCAAGCTACGTAAGGTGCATTTTTCACTTCACCGTATATTTAACCAGACTTGTATTAAAGTTATTCTAAATTTAGTTTCATTTAATAGGTAACGTTTAAAATTACAAATAAACTATTAACAGAATCTACAAAATTTGTAATGGATTTATTATTTTAAAAATGTTGACAATGAGCTTATGTTTTTTCCAATCTTAAACTTTGTCTACAAATACAATACATTCAACAAACAGTAAAAAAATCGGTTGTCTGTAAAGTCGGTTTACTGACGATAGTTGAACGTGACAACGTCATAAGAAAATACTGATGGAATGGTTTCATTTTTCAAAAGAAAATTTTAATTTTATTTGTTTGATAGATATTTTGTATGGATCAAGCCTTAAATGGAACGCCTCAGAGCGAGGTAACGCCGCATACGTCATGTTTTTTCGTGTGTGCAGCCGGCTCCATCGAATTATAAGACGTTGTCACGTCAAAAAAATTAACGACGAATTTCCAAATTATATTTTACTTATCAAACAAACATCGTTCTTTGTGACGTACGTCTTTAAATTAACAGAATAAGCGGGCGAATGCGTAATATATACGATCAGCAAACGTTTTATTACAGGCATCAACGTTACTTATATGAACTATAACATTGTAGGTACCCATAATACGAAACATGCGAGTAACGAAATGGATTCGCAAGTAACGTATCGTTACTTGGTACTAAATACCGCACCCGTTACTCAGTACCGAATACATACGGTTTACTACAGTTCTAATTAGAATACAATTCACCACAACCCTTCGTGGCCGCGGGTAGTAAAAGCCGATTAAAGGAGTATGCAGATAGCTTCGATGCAAGACATATAAAACCCTATACGAACACACCTGACCAATATGGTGTAGTAGAATAAATTGCCTCCAATAATGGAGACGGTCCGACCCTAACAGTGGTCCAAGAGTGGTAGGACCACACTGTCGACAGTTATCTGTCTACAGCCGCGGGCCGGTCCGTCCGGGGTAGTACCACACTGAGCAGAAAATCGACGTCTGAGTAGTAGCAATTTGTTACTGCGCTTCGTTCGGTGAGCGAGAGAGCCGGAAGCCCAACTTTCTGAAGGTGTTTGCGTGTGGCGAGTTTTGGTGGTGGCCTTGGTATCACCGAGCCCCAATGCACTCATTCACACTCCCTTCACTTTATTCACGGTAGGCAGCGGCCTTGTAAGGGTCCATGGGCAGCAACACTTCCCATCAGCTGTACTGTTTGCTCGTTTGCCACCGTTTGTAATAAAAAAAAAAACAAAAAAGATGATGAAGGAATAAACCTCTACATAAACTACATATAGCCAGATCAAGGGAGAAATATTTTTGATGTGAAATATCTATAGGTGAGGGTGTACCTGATAGTTGGCGTGGCGTAAATAGCTCGTGGCGTTAACGCCACGCTACAACGATCAGGTTTACCCTCTATGAACATACGTAGTCTATGCGTAGCAGTGTGTGAGTGAGACAGAGCGACGCAATGTTGTGCGCAAGGGCCTTGCGATGTCTCTCTCGCTGCACTGAGCTCGTATATCTATAGTGTATACTAATGAAAATAAATATTTATTGAATAAAAATCATTGTTATCCGGCACAAAAAAAAATAATATTTTATTAATACTTTATTCTATATTAGTGCCTGTCGTACCTAATCTGTTCTTTTATGCATATACAGAGTGTATCAGGTTACAGGACAACTGTTCGAGTATGTTGTAGTTTAACGGTCATAGATCGTAATTAGAATGTACATTACACAAAAAACAATACAACATAAAAGTTATGGTGATTTCAAAAAATGTGCCTAAGAGTCTATGCCTTAAATGTTACGTATTATGTAGGCATGTACAGACAGAATACATGTAGGCATGTATAGCTTCGACAGTATAATTTCATTCATTCATACCTAGAATTGCGCAAACGTGTCAATGAGCGCAGGTAACAACGGCGAGCCGTCAACGGTCATCGGCCGATCAGCTGTTTTAAAGCGAAGTTTGTACGTGAACGTAATCATTGATTTATTCAATTTCTAATGAACATTTAATAAAATATGAATATGTTTCGTATTAAGTATCATTGACTTTATACATTTCAATCGGATTTACACGAAAAAGCGATGACAAAATTGAAAATTTTACATGTCTCTAATTCCTTAACGAATCGATATTTTTCGTTCAAATTTTTTTCATGGATTCCTACCACCATTGCCTAACTCTCTTTTGACCAATTGCTCCATAACCTGGTACATCCATTATACTTGTACAAAATAATTTCGATGTTTTACATCTGCTAGGCGTCCTGAGCGAAGACTCCCTTTTTTATATTGACAGCAGGGTATGACCACAATATGACTGGACTTCGCCTAGAAAATGACTAACTGCACAGATGGTGTAGAGATTAAGATCTTGCCAGTGTCTTGGATTCGTTTTCCATTCAGAACAATACTTTGTGCAATCCACGGATTATTAGAGCGCCATCTACTGAGTCCGATTGTAAATTTATACCTCCCAGGACCTAATTAAGTGCATACGATTTTCTTTATCAGTTTTAGATTGGGCAGACCTGAATCGCATACATGCACATATGCAGAGTAATTCTTCTGTACGTCTGTTTGTCACCTAATTCCTCCTAAATGACTAATGATGATTGTTTTGCAAATTTTGTGTGCATATTGCCAGGATAATGTGAACTTAAAATTTGAACCAGTAGATGGCACTGTGCAAGTATATAACTCAAATAAATTTGTTATGAAATTGACAATATTCCATACCTTTGAATGGTACTTTTTATTGCCAACTATTCAATGTAAAAAGTTCGTGAGGATGTTTAGATGCTTGTTACTTGGACCATTTCCACCATTAACACATAGGATAATTTTTAAATGAATTATACTCGTTCCAACCATTTATTTTACTTTTGACACATGCTTTAGGACGTAACTATTTCATTATACGCAATTATTAACTTTGAAACGAGTGAACAGAGAAATATATAAACTGCCCAATAATATTTATATATCTTAATTATTACCCACTAAATACATTAATATGCCGTAAATAGCTCTATTCATAAAATTTAAGTGATAATTCATTTCCGTTATAAAAAAAGTTACGTTCTATCGCATCTAGTGACAGGATCAAAAGTATTCGGTGCAAACTAATGAATCGCAAATAATCGATTACACTTATTTGCAGTTAAGTCAGCTGACAACTGAGTTTTGAATTGTTGTAATAGACAACACGTTAAAATTGTATCAGAGAGATATAAAAATCTTCTCATCATACCTATAACATGAAATAAAACAACCAAAATATTTTAATATTATTTTATTATAACGAATCGTCGGATTCTTCATACGAACTCGAATCGTCGCTTGAATCATCTGCAGTGTTTATTATTAACTCTTGTGTAGGTATGTTGTCAAATTCAATTTCCCGATCCCAATCAGAGAATATTATATTTTTTGTCTTGTTGACGACACTCGCCCAGTTTTCAGGCGTCACACTAGCACATGCGTTTTTTAAAAGTTCAAGCATTTTATTTGCTGTGAAAGGAGGAGTTGTATTGTTTCTTGCGGCGTGTCCTTTGACTTGTGCCCAGATCATTTCAATTGGATTATATTGACAGTGGTACGGAGGAATTCTGATTACAACATGCCCATATTCTGCTGCCATTTCGTCGATGACATATCGTTTTGGCTGCTTTTTACTTTTTAATATTTTAAGTAATTCTACTTTTAGTAGGGATTCGTCCACATCTTCCCCATTATCACGAAGCCAGTTTATAATCTCGTGTTTTTGTTGGCCTGTGTTGGCATTTTATTAATTTGGCGAGAGTGATATGGTGCATTATCAATAAATATTGTTGATGGCTCTTCAAGTGATGTAAGCATTTCTCTGAACCACTTTTCATACACGTCCGCATTAATCTCCTCATGATAGTCTCCTGTTTTTTTTTTTATTTGAACGCTAACAGAGCGTCTGGTACAAATCCCTTTGTAGTTCCCGCATGGCAAATGATGAGGCGTTCACCTTTCCCCATTGGCACTGCAGAAGTAGAAGCAGCAGTATCGTCAGTCCAACCTTTTGGTATGGAATGATTGGCATTGAGCCAAGTTTCATCTGTGAAAACGACATTCGACCAGTCTTCTATTTTCTTCGCTTGTCTTAAAAATTCACAGCGAGACAAGGCTATATCACGACGTTCCATTAAAATTTTTCTTTTGTCGGATTTCTTATACAAGAACCCGATTTGGTGCAGCACCTTTGACAAAGAAGATTTTTGACCACGAAACAAGCCACAATTTCGTAGAGACGCTACTAATTTTTTCAAAGTAGGAATCTCTTTGCTTGTGTAATAATTGTATATATGACGACGAATAGCATCAGTATCAAAACTGTCAATTGCTGTCACTTTACGGGGCTGACGTTTTTTCTTAGGCGTAGATAGCTTGTTCTGTTCAATACCACTACTACCATAGGCTTCTTTAGTGATTTTCGCCACCGTTGGAGCACTACCTAATGCTGCTGCAACACGGTCTCTAACTTGGGTTACTGGTGTAAGGAATCCGCCATTGCGGCGTTCCTTTTCAAAAAATTCACGAAGCCGCAGCAC
Organism: Lymantria dispar; assembly: GCA_032191425.1. Classification (NCBI taxonomy): domain Eukaryota; kingdom Metazoa; phylum Arthropoda; class Insecta; order Lepidoptera; family Erebidae; genus Lymantria; species Lymantria dispar. The sequence goes on from CM063467.1 coordinate 3,352,433, forward strand.
TAACTCTCTGGATTGTCCTTTAAGCACCATACCTTTCGGCATTTTGCAAGTAAAATCTTACTGGGAGGAACGATACGCTCAACTCAATCAAAGTAAGAACAATGAAATCAATACGGTGGAATATAAATACTCAACACAGCGTATGAAAAATATGAAAGAGCACTCAGCGAACAGAAATGTGACTAGCACGGGAGTCTTATTACGAGTGACAGATAACACAACAAAATGGCGTCGCCGGCGCGCCGTTCAGTGTTGCCAATTCGGCTTAAAAAAAAAGGGGTAGGCTGGATGAGAAAATTAGTGATTTACTACCGCAGACGAGGGCGCCATTGTCTCTAAGTAAAGTTTGGAGCAGCGGACCCCGCTTAATGGAAAAATGCTTCATAAAGTAGTTATTTTTTATTTTGCAAAGTACAAAGTAAAATATTTTGGGAGGACTGAATTAGTGGGTATGCAAAAATTAATGTGCCCAAATAACAAATATATTTACAGAAGTGAAGTTTTTAAATAATATGAAATATGTATTTAAGCAAAAATAAAATATCCGTGTTAAATCGATTAAAAGTTCTTCCTGACTAAAATCGATTATTACAAAACATAGTATCCGTAATACATTGGTACAACACTAATTGATCAGAATTCGACCTGCCAAAAGTAAAATAAATGGTTGGAACGAGTATAATATGTTCACTTGAGTTATCCATGTGGTGACGGAATAAAAATATGATTCATCACTCCCCATCCTCCCTGTGTATGTCGTAAAAGACGACTAAGAGATATAGTAAGCATATAACATCTATGTAAGGGAAGGAAAACTCAAAACAAAAACCTATACCAACTTCTCTGACTAGCATGGTGTAGTAAAGGTCAATTTGTCTCCTATTTTGGAAGAGGCTCGAGCCCAGCAGTGGGACGTGTATGAGCGTGTATGATGATGATAATGGGGTAATATTAGATTATTTATTGAACAGATTTGGATAAGATTTCATCTTAGAAGAGTTCCTTTTTAAGAGGACAAAGCTAGTTTCAAATACAATATTTAATCTGGCAAACTATTAAGCTTGTATATCTCAGATACTGTTGGACTAAGTTCATGCTCACTTTTTTGTTATCAGCCTGTATTTTACGAATTTTTTAGGACACTTCTGTTAAGATTTGTGATCTATTTCTTATTAGAACTTTAGAGCTTGTATATAATCTCTATCTCCATTTTGTTAATGTTCATATTTCGGGTCAATAGGTGAAGAAATAATTATAAATAACTTTAAAATGCACATAAACGTATATTAATATTGTACTCGCACATTAGCTAGCAGAAAACGGAAGGAAACAGGGTTGCAAACATAAAAAGACAAAACAAAAATTACATAGCCAACTTAAGATTAAAGGTTGCGCTCTTAAATTTTAATAGTTAAATATATCTTATTGACGATGCCTTTAAATTAAGTCATCATCTTAGCCCATATATGTCCCACTGTTGGGCTCGTTCCTCCTCCATTGTGGGAGGGAATATGACCTACTATACAACGCTGATCAGATGTGTTCGCATAGGTTTTTATTTCGAGTTTTCCTCCTCTTGCATTGATGTAATTTGCACATTAATCCATTAGTCATTTATTTTAGTAAAATATAAATATTTCAATTTTTATGATGAGTTTAACAAATATTTTTATATGTAAAACGGAACGTTTTATACGTTCCATATTCAAATAGATACCCCTTTTTCCGTATATTGACAGAGTAAGAATACAATTCACCACTCCCTATCTTGACCGTAGATGTTGTAAAAGACGACTATGGGACGTACACATTTATATGCATAGATATTATCATCTATGCCGGAGAAAGAAAACTGGTAATAAAACCCTATACCAACCTGTCTGATCAGCATGGTTTTAGTAAGGTCAGTTTCTCTCCTATTGTAGAGGAGGCTTAAGCCCAACAGTGGGGCGTATATGAGATGAAATGATGATGAATGAGATACCCCTCTGCCATTGTATGGGGCGACAAAAAGCTAAGCTAGAGATCAAGGTTGTATAATATTAAGAAATTTAATGCATATGCATGTATTACACTTATAAAACGAAACTATTTTTACTGCATTTATCATTTTTGTATGATTTTTACTTTATCAGCGTTTTTAATACTGTCAGCATTCAGAGTTGCTGCAGGACAAAAATTTCACATATTCAATGATTGACCGTTAGGTTTTTATCTTTTTGTCACAGTATTAATTATTAAATTTTGACCCAAATTCATTGCCAATGGCGTAGGATACCCCTCCACAAGGTGGACAAATGGTTAGTGAAAGTTGCTGGGTGTAGTTGGATGCAGGAGGCACAAGACCACACTTTGTGGAGAAACAAAAGATAAATCTACGTCCAGCAGTGGACGTTCAGCGTTAAGCTGAATGACGATGATAATCATTGCCAATACAAATAGAAAATGATTGTTCATATAAAAAAAAATGTTTTTTATCATTCATTCATCTCGGCTCACACAAGTTCTACTGTAGGGCTTTCGACATCCTCCACAATTGAAGGGAGGTTGACCTATTATACCGTCCTCTCGCATAGATGTTATATGCATATTATATCACTTAGTAGTCTTTTGAAACACCCGTGGGCAAGACAGGGAGTGGGTTTTTGATCAGTATTCTATTTGATTAAATTTTTGGTAATTATTACATTATGATAATTTATTAATTTTCTATGTGGTGATGGAGTAAGTGTACAATTCAGCCGCCTACCTTGCCTGTGAATGTCGTAAAAGCTGACTTTAAGGACAGGTTTAATTCTATTCTTATTCAGTAACCATATGGATTATATAAAGCTTATATAATAAATAAGCCAGAAAAATTATACTTGGAATTGAGCCCTTCGAGCAAGATTGAGAGGATAAATAATTTGCAATGTTGTTGTTAAAATGCAACCATAGAGATACATGTTAGCAGTGTAAAAGAATGTATGTAGCTACAAGTAGAATAACAATTTCTTAAGCATTTTTATATCTGTTTTCACCAACAATACTTAAAATTTAAGTAAAACCTAAGGCAACATAGATAACATTAAATTTCAGTTAAAAACAATTCAACTTCAACTCATATGAGCTGACATATATATGTCCCGGAATTGGGCTTCCTTCTCCTCCACAAATAGGGTTGCCACCTTTTTTTAACGTTAATAACATACATTGCTTAATGAATAAAGAAAAAAAAGTACATTGCGCCCATATAAAGTACAGGTTGCATGGTGAAACCATGTAAAAGTCTTGAAAAGATATTTTTGATTATATTAAGAATTCATACGAGACAAATAAACTCATGTGAAATAAAGTATTATTGTATACTTTATTATTCACATAAAGTATAGAGTACAATTATTTGAAATAACGTACAATACTTTATAATAAAGTACGGGTGGCAACCCTATCTACAATAGAAGCTAAATTGAGTTTACTGAATTGACTTGATAAGCATAACAAGCTAAGTTTCTTGTCAGATCTTCTCAGTAGCAGGTGCTTTCTGATCCGGTAATAGTTTAGATATTGACAATTTTAATACAATTTAATACAAATATTAAATTGTATTAAAATTGTCAATATCTAAGTGCTCTCTCAGGGTTTATACATAATAAATGGTTTGAAATTGATAAATTTAGATTTCAACTTTCAAGGAAGTAGATTTTTTTTAAAAGTTGTGCTATGAAAACTGATCCTGACCTAACTGGGATTCCAATTTCATTTCTCAATGTTGGTACTGCTTAATTTTACTACTACATGATTATTACTTCTAATTTTAAAAAAAAGCACATATCCTTAAGACTTCTTACATAAATAAATTTATCCTTAATCTAGGTTAGCTAAGAATAAATATCAAATATTAAGAATGCTTGAAACCAATATTACGAAGCATTTAAAAAGCAAATTTAGGATTTTTTTAAATTTATAAAACCAATAAATAAAATACAGTTGAGTGTGGTTGTTTTTTTTAACTTGTATAGTTCTTAAGAAAAATCATAGATGGCGTAACTTGTCCAATCTAAGAGTATTACCAAGTTGGCTGATGTGAATATCTTTAGGCATATATTATGAATAATAATGTTTTAATTCATAATAAATAACCGCGCAGCAACTATTTGAATGTTACATAAAAGGGTTTTACGCGGAATACCACAATACAAGGATACGATATGTTGTATCCTTTTCACGTCAAATATGTAAGACAGAGACACACTTAAAATACGGATATTCAAACCAATAAACACCTCATGGTACCAGATGAGATATAAAACCTTGATAATAATATATAAATAATACGTCTCGACAATACACATGCGAATATAGAAATATTTTTTCTCAAGTTTACGGAATATTATACAAGATTTACCTGATCAAACTTCCAGGTGAGAATTCTGCGGCCAATTGACTTACGTAATGTGAGTGATAGTATCCGATATTACGGTTTTTTTGTATATCGATAATAAATTCATTAATAAATAGGCATGTAATTTACGTTTTTTTACGATTTCTTTGGACTCGTCACTACAATCAGCGACGGGGATTCAGATCAACTAGTGCTGCGCTGTGTTGTTAGTCTTACTAAATTAAATTCGACTATTCTGTTTAAGAATATTGTTTTACGAATTTTGTTGTTAATCAAATGTAAAATATTTGCTAAAATAATCTTTCTGTTTGTTGACTAACATTACAAATATTATGTAAATGAGGTCTGAATCCTATAAATTGGACAAATGTATACTTACCTACCAATATTGTAGTGTATTTATTTAATGATCATGCTTTATATTTAATACATACCTACTGCAAACGCAATATATTCTTAATGTAAAAGCGATTTAAACAATTTTTTGTTAGTAGGTAGAATGGAATCGTAGGAGTGAGGTTTGCGTAGATAAGAATTATGAAAGTGAGTATAAACTTCGTTTATTAAAATGAATAACTTCACATAGTATACTGTTTTTGAATTTTAGCATATTTAAAATCTTTTTCACTTCAGTTGTTTTTTTTTTTTATTTATTATTACCAAAAAGCAAAAATGTGTACAGAATTAAAATATAGTGCCACTTAAACCTCTTGGGTTTGTGTGTGACACTTTACAATCCATTCACGGTATAAATGCCTACACACAAATGAATCAACATACACACACACATATATACAACATGTAACATAATTAACGCACACCCTCAAACACCCCAATTAGAATATAATGATATAAACGCAATGCATACACCAAATATTATTTATATATACGTTAACGTTGTTTATTTGTAAAATTAGTTATTCCCATTTCGTGGAAATAAAATGGTCACTGACTGACCAACTCCGAGTGCCGCCCGACAATAATTACCTACTTGGTAATAATAGGTACACGAAATAACTACATTATGCTTTATGATAGTAAATATTTACGATTCTTCTTTCCATCACACTTTCCAGGCTTTGGATTGTCGACATTGAATAATTTTGTTCAATGTGAAGCCCATATTTCGTAATTACTGATTTGTTAAACTAAAAAATTTGTAAATAACAATGATTAAACTGCTGATACAGTGTGATTTTATTAGACGCCAAAATACTTACGACAAAGTTAAACAAAGTCGGTGTAAAAGGTGTGAATCAAAATATTTACAATAATTTAAAGATCATAAACAAACTTACAGTTTAATTTGCACTCACACGGCGTTGTCGTTTTAAAACATTTTCAAAATGTCCACCGCCTTGTTCAATGCACTTTAATGACCGTTTTCGTAATTGTTGTTTTATTTTAGATAATACTGCAGTGTCACTTTTCACTTTTTCAAAGGCGGTTATTATCTTATTTTTTAGTTCCTCGGCACTTGTTATCTCTGTGTTATAAACTAGCGATTTAATTCGCCCCCACAAAAAAAAAGTCGAGTGGCGTCAAATCAGCTGATCTTGGAGGCCACTGGACAGGCCCCCCGCGACCGATCCAGCGTTCTCCGTACTCGGCATGTAGATGCTGGCGAACACTCCAGGTGAAATGCGCGGTGGCACCATCGTGTTGGTAAAATAACTCTTGTAAATTAACAAGAGGTATGTCCTCTAATAGAGAAGGTAAAGTTTCTCGCAAAAACAGTAAATATGATTCTCCTGTTAGACGTTGTAAAAATACGGGTCCCAGTATGTGTGTACCGATCATAGCCGCCCAGACATTGATTGAAAATCGATGTTGGAAGGAGTCTACTCTGCATGCGTGTGGATTTTCATGCATCCATAAATGCGTGTTATGTTGATTATACATTCCCACACGAGTGAATGTACTTTCGTCAGTCCAAATAATGTTTCGCTGCCAATTTTGTAATAACCAGCGGCAGAACTCTAAGCGTGGTAAGTAGTCACTTGGCGTCAACTCCTGGCATCGTCTGAGGTGGAATGGATGCTCGCCATCACCACGAAGCGTGCGCCATATGTGCATATGACTACACCCAAAGCGTGGCGCTACTTCCCGGGTACTATTATGCGGATTTTCGTCGAAATAATCGAGAATTTCGTTTTGAAGACGAGTGTGTGTACGCATATTGTCTCCCCTGTCGATAGCCGTGTTTGAACGAAAAGTTCCGTCGTTTCAAAGCCGTTGTGTTGCTGATAACATAGTCCGACGGTCTACACTAGTACCGTATCTCGCGTTAAATGTTCTACACGCTAGTGCCACATTATCATCACACCGTGCCAAAGTTCTCACCATTTCTGTGTATTGAACGTTGGTACACCGAAAAGACATAGCGAAATGCGGGTTTACGATATTTTATTTGCACTTTACAATTGACCTCTTATCGATAAGGTGCACACGGCGTGACTGTCGTGACTGATGACTTGTCCCAAACATATTTTGTTGATTTCGTTGTTTAGGCTTTGTTTTGATCGGCACCGGCGTAGCCGTCTCGCTCTATTGTAAGGTAATAGCCGCCGAAAGAAAAAGTAATTATTTTTGTATTAGGTACGTGGCTTTCTTTTATGTAGGTACTGTAGTGTTGCTGTGCGCCGGCTGTCACTATAGGTATTTGAAAAGACTATTAGCCTTGAAATAAGTATCAGATTTCTTTAATTGAATGATGAAATTTGCTTACTAATTTAATATTTCATTTTAAAAAGTCTTGATACACTGATTTACGTTCCATTTTCGTTTCTATGAACTGTTTAGCTAGCTGTTTAGGATGACTGTAATTTACTTAGTTCTAACTAAATTTGAGAAAAAAAAATTAGCTACATAAAAAACAATCAAAATCGATCCAGATACCGATTCTGAACAAATTACTTTCAGGGTGTGCGTTAATTATGTTACATGTTGTATATATACACACACATGTGTATACAGCTATACATATTAATTTTTATCATTACAAATATACGTAGTATTATTATAAGACAGGTAAAAAAAGAGAAAAAGTAAACAGTAAGAAGATATTTGCCGACTATAAGTTCGATAAGAAGTGTTACTTTAGAACATATTTAACGTTTTTTAAATTAATAATACTGCGTATGGGGGTAGGTAAAAAATGAAGAAGAAGTATGAGTATGAGTATGACGGAGATTACTTAATAACGAGAGGTCAGTTGATATATAAATTGTTTTTAAAAGCCTAAAAGGATTTTCTTATCGTAATATAAACATTACACTAGTTGTATTGATATAAAGTAATATAAACGTGAATTTAATAATAAATCGCCTAAATTATACGTCTAACAAATGTTGCGCGTTACTAGTGGCGCCTGGGTAGGGTAGATACCACCCACGAAACCTACCTGGGTGTGTATATATATATATATATTTTGAGTTATATTCTAAATGAAAATCTTATTATCGCACCACAAAACTGTATCAAACTCACTTTCCTGAATAATCATTAAAGCATTGTCTTTTATCATAATTATTTTGTCGTACCATTAAAATCTTTAATTCATATGCCAAATAATATTTAACACTAACTGATGCTATCAAAAGAGATATTCACTAATTTAGGTAGCCAGTACAAGATTAACAGCCTTGGTACTGAATATCAAAGATTTGAGATATGGCTGGGGTCATAAAAATAGCTTCGGTTTTAAATTTTATCAATCTATGATTTTTTTTTACTAACATAGTATATGTTAGTTTTATGAAGTAAATATTGAATTTTATTGAGACGCAATTTATCTATGTTGGATTCGAAAAGCAATTCATGTAATTATTTGTATGAAAAAAGTGATAGGTTTAATGAAAGAATTGCCATCAGTTTCGTGTATTTATATACCTACTTTATTCGATATGCCCACGAAAGATTCAATAAATTATGTTAAATATATACTTATACGCTATAGAGTCGAACTATTCAATCTTTTGACGGCATCGCAGAGAACATAAATATGTAATAGACGCCATCTTGTATTACTTTTAGCGGTATCAGAATAATGATACAGGCACATTCGTTTAGGCAAAATATTATTAGAAAAAATTTTTGAAAGATTTTGTGTCCAGAGTTTGAACTGCTATACTTTTTTATAGACTGTAATCATAGGTACTTACGTACCCATATAAAAATAAGTATCTATGTCTATGTAAGTATTGCAGCTTGCTACATTGTCGCGTGTAAAACTTATACATTTAGGAGATATTTACATTATTTACTGATAGCCACCTATTTACTAGATAAACGCCGTAGGAGCTTATATTAACTATGCTATTCTCAGTCGATGATGTCATTTACTTAATATAAGGTATATGACAAGATAGGTAAAATTTACATAGTCATCATATTTCTTTGTAATTTAAAAGTGACACGCAAGGCTTGCATAAAAAAAAGGTCTTATTTATATATAGGTAGGGCTAAATTAATTTAATAAATTACTAGGGAATCGGAACAAGGTGAATATCCGATAACAAACGCCGCGGATTTGTAAATTTTTTGCTGACGTTCTATACTTTTTCTTTTGTTGCATTGGTAAACAGCTCCAATAACATTCTATGAAAATTATATTTAAAATTATATTAGTATTAGCTCCAATGTTCTTCGAACCACTATATAATATATTTAATGTAAAAGATTATAGCTGGACCATATGCCATAATCCGATTACGATTTCTTGCAGGAGAAAATATGACTAGATCAGCTTTTGTCTTATGTTTAAGTTTGTTAGGCTGATGGTTCTGCCAAAGCCTTTATTATTAAATAAAAAAAATATCTTGTTTTTTTTTTAAATTTAATTTATGGGTATCTATAGTTTTTAATTACAAACTATCCAAGCTTTATTTTTTTTTGTTTTTTTTTTCTTTTGCTTTTGGGCCACTCGGTTTGAGTATTTGCCAATTACATGTGTAGGAAGCTAAGGAATCTGAATTATTGGTAATAGGAATTTAGGATAGCGGATATAAAGGAAAATCTGGTGGAAAAGCTTTATTTTACAGACAGTAAGTACACACATATAAAAAAAGATTGAAACGAGGCATAGATACGTAAATAAAATGGCCTTCATATTCGACCTTGAGAAAAATGTTTGATAAAATCAACCACTTATAAAGCACAAGTAGTGAGCTCCATTTCGAGTATCATTGATTTATTTTCAGCATAAACGAATCGAAGTAGTCCACAATACAGTTACATATGAACTGTATAATAAAATAATAAATTGTCTTAGAATAATAACTCATAGAAGCTAACTCCGCGCACAAAATTTGAAGCATTTAAATTGAAGCCAGAAATGACTGCCTACGCCGCGCTGGACCATTCCATTTCCGTAGTGTAACAAGTAGGGATGTGAAAAATAATCGATTATTAATCGATTTTTTTTTTGTAATAACCGATTTTTAAAATCGATTATGAAAATGCGAAAAATCGATTATTAATCGATTTTTTACTATTCGAAATTAAGCGATTATTCATGGCCAGATTTCCTAAAAAAAAAGGTCTTCAGGATTGTTTCAGGTGTGTTTTCATACTATATTACAAAATAAAGCTCACATTTCCTAAAAAAAAGGTCATCAGAATCGTTTTCATATTATATTAGAAAATAAAGCTTACATTTCCTAAAAAAAAAAAGTCATCACAATCCTGTTGCCAGAAAAAATCGATTATTTTAAAATCGATTTATTTTAACCACAGAAAAATTAAGTATTAATATTTCTGTGATTTTAACGAACAAAAAATCGATTATTTTCCTCCAGGTCACATCCCTAGTAACAAGGTCACTGCGTACAAAGCAACTCTATTGTATAGTGGTGTACGTGTGTAATCGTAATCGCTTGCACACAAAGTACTTTTGGCTTCACTTTTTTGATCGCTTAAGTATCGACACTAACCTGCTATTCGTTAATATTCTTAGTTGTCTTTCTTGAGAATCGAGCCACGGTACACGAGATTTACAATTAAACTACTGATGGGGTTATTATTATAATGCTTCACCATAAGACTCAGTACCTATGTATATTAGGCATGAGATAGATATATCAAAACGAAACTAAAATCGGATTGCAGTCAGAAATCGTATCGCATCGATATTCCAAATGAGAAAACCGTTTTTAGAAAACGCATTAACAATACCACGATAACGCAAACAATCTAATCCGAACGAAACCAAACCGTGAGTTTAGTTTTCCTAACCACTAACTAACTACCTAACTGCAAACGAAATCTATCTTACAGTTTTAAGTTTTCGATAGTTTTGATATTCATTCGCTCTCTATCACTCTACGGTACGACTACTTAGTTAGAATAAGAGAGAGCGAATTTGATTTCCTTTTCTTTCTAACTTAGTGATCCGTCGAAAGGTCAAAAGAGATGAAGCGAATCGTCGCGAAGCAAGCGAATCGTTATGGATTTTGAATTGTTGACGGTTTTATGAATTGCACATTGAAAACTAAAAACGAGGTGTTGGGTCTAATTCAGATTGCAACTATTTGATGTTTATTTTGAAAAATTGAGTTTTGTTTTGACTTGATTGATGTTGAAATTGCTATTATTTATTATTCGCTTGACCTGACCTTGGTGACACGCGCTCGCGCTGTATCTACGGTCGGTGCGCGCGTAATAATATTTTAGTACCTAACCTAGTTATTTGATTTTCCTGAAAGTTATTAATGTGATTTAAAAAGTTTTATTGTTACATTGTTTTGTTAGGATTGTCAAGTGTTAATAGTATTGTTTAATTAGTGTTGTTTAATTTTAGTTTGTTTGGCGACAGAGTTTTTTTAACAGTTAGGTTTAGGTAGTTGGAAGGTTTTTTTAAATATGTCGCGCAAAATAAGCGAAATATGGACGCATTTTCAAAAAAAAAAGACGCTGCCGCTGGCTCTTCTGCGCCGCTAGTACTTTTGACGCCGCTGCTTTACCAAATCCTAGAATTCAACCGCCTCGGAAAATACAAAGAACTTTGCAAAATTTTATAGTTAAGACAATTACTCCAGAAGAACGAAAAAAGATTGATCGTGATTTGCTAGAATTGTTTATCACAGATTACCAACCTTTTAGAATAGTCGAAGACAAAGGCTTCAAAAATTTCGTAAGGAACATACCTGGATACTCGTTACCAAGTCGAAAAAATATATCGTCCGCTATGATTCCTGCATTGTACCAGACGGCATTGACTGACGTCAAGATGAGGATTTCTAGGGATGTAAAATCTGTGTGCCTGACCACTGATTGTTGGACCTCATCACAGACAGAAAGCTATATTGGCGTGACTATCCATTACATCGACGATGATTTTGAAGCACAACAAATACTTTTAGAGTGCAAATCAATGTCTGAGTCACACAAGCACCAATTTAGCAAAGGAGTTAAAGAGAGTGACTGACGAATATAATTTGACAAACAAAGTTAACTTCGCTATTTCGGACAATGCAAGAAATATAGTAAAAGCTATTGAATCTGAATTGGGATGGAAGCATTATGGCTGTGTTGCCCACACCCTCAATCTCGTCGTGTCAACCGCACTACGACCAATCGAAGAGTTGATAGAAAATGTAAAAAAAATAGTAGCTTTCTTTAAACGGAGCACTAATGGAACAGACATGCTACTTAGCTATCAAATTAGAATTATGTCGGAATGTAAAGAACCGGTACGACTAATTCAACAAGTGCCTACGAGGTGGAACTCTACATTTTTTATGTTATGCCGGTTTGTCTTACTCAAGGAAGCTGTAAAACATTGTATGGCACTTATTGAACGAGACTGGCCTTATTTAAGTTCAGATGATTGGGTTATCATGGAAGAGATGTGCAAAATATTACAGCCCTTTGAGGAAGTAACTTCTTCCATTAGTGGGGACCAATACCTCACAGGAAGTATGGTGATAGTCATAACAAATTGTTTAAAGGACATTTGTGAAGATTTTTTAAAAATAGACTTACATGCAAGTGTGCTCGAAGTGGCCACAAGCTTAAAAAATGGATTAACTGACAGATTTCCTAGCGTAAAGTACAGCAAGACCTTTGAGTTATGCACATTACTGGACCCAGTTTCAAACTTGTGTCTTTTAAAAATGAGAATGCGGTCTCTGATTTAAAAAAACATGTGCATTCTTTAATAGTAGGTCTTATAAATAATAACAGACCGTCAGAGATGACCATCGATGACCGAATACAACAAACAGCTCAAGCAAACCTCAGTGCATGGGACAGACGCAGACGAGCTTTTAAAAAAAAATAAGCCACAAGGGAGCGCTCAGGCCTATACGAGAGCTACAGATGTACCTCGATGATGACATGCTGCCCCGTAAAAATTCTGATGCTAATTGGAATAGCCCACCGCAGTGGTGGCGGGATCATAAAATTATATACCCACACTTATCGGAACTGTATTGCACAAAATGCAACATTGTTGCAACTTCAGTCCCGTGTGAGCGACTCTTTTCTAAGACTGGGTTAATAATAAATGAAAAAAGGTGTCGTCTGAAATCCAAAAAAGTCGAACAGCTCGCGTTTTTAAACGCAAATCTGAACCCAAAAAGATTTGATAAATAAATCAAAAGTGTAAATAATAAATGTAAATATGTACAAAGATGAAGAACAAGAAAAAAAAACATGCAATCATTGTAAATAAAACGATGTTTAAATGCGCCATAAAGTGTTATCTATTATCTATGAGTAATTGGAACATGAAACGTACGTAATAACAAAACTTTATGCTAGTCCCAAGCCTAGATGATAATAAAGCATGAGGGAAAATCGTCATAATTACAAACCATTACATACTATAATATTTTACAAATTAAAAACCACTAGCACTAGTAGATACTAATAAACAAACACTGATAGGTATTGGGTAAATACAATAAGAATTCGATTGTTTGCGTTTGTCGTCTAATATAACTAGTAACTACGCTCCGATATTCGCTACTGAAATCGATTTCTAAAAACGGTTTTTGAAATCGATTTCAAAATCTGAAATCGGTTTTGTATCGGTTTGTGAAAAAATCCGAAAACGCCCATGCCTAATGTATATGTAATCCTAATACGAGCTTTTGAAGTTTTGATGAGCAACTTTTTTGTGTGACGAAAGGTTCGCGAGAAATATTGCTATAGCATCTGTTATAGTTGTCACAAAATAAGAGGCCTGTTTTGACACTTGGTCTTACCGATGCCTTTAGTGATGCACCATACGACTCAGTACTCGATACTCACGATAAATCGAATCAAGTTTATATGAGTATATAATCGATTAGAATATGTATTGTAAAGTGCATTGGATTAAAGTTTTGATTTGAAAATCTTACTTAAACTGTGATATTGTAGATATTTTGAAATGGTGCAATGTTACGAATGGTAATTTTTCTATCATTTAATATTTTTGTTACAATAACATTCACTCAATCACAAAAATATCGAGAAAAAGTGAATCTTCAGTCAATCATTTTCTTAAGATGATGAGCCAAAATTGTCAGTTGAGCTGAGCTATCGTCACCCATATATATTACCATATTTATATAGTTGAAAAACCCAAAAAATCGGTTCAAATTAAACTTTAACCTTGAATAACTCTGGAAGGATTCAATTTATGGAAAAATTATAAGAGACCTTTTTTGTAGAGCATTAAATTTCCTATAAGAATCTGAGTTGGTCATTGCCATAACTTCATTCAATCCAGAGGTATAAAATTCTGAAGTTAAAAGCATTTATTTCTTATGTTATTTAAATGGGAAATAGAAAGTTGCGAACCGCGACCACTAAATCGTTAAATTAAGAGCTCAAATTTTGACGAGTTCTTTATTTTAGCATTCTCTGACAGAATTTGCCGACCATTTGAAAAAAAAAATATTCAATTTTTTTGAAACACCCTAATATATATTATTTCATTTTCATACTGTCAATATTGACGTCTCGAATTTTCAGTAAAAGTCACTACACAGCTGGTGAAATTCTGTAATTAGTTGGTCTAAATACTAGTATTCAAATTAATAACACCGGCCAAGTACGAGTCCGCCTTTAAAAATATATCTTGATCGATTTATTTTGCCTTAACCGATTATTAATAGTCTGTGGACAATCTGAAAAAAATCGTTATGCCACAGCCCTTAGCTCAGTGGGCGGTACCCGTCAATGAAAAATGTAATTACCTTTAAAACAATTCGATCGGTAAAAAATAGAAACTTCTTGGGCGTGAACTGTCAAAACGGGCCTTTTATTTTGTGACAACTATATATTATTGCATATTTACGTGTAGTTGTGATCTGCCATGACACACCCCAACCAACTAGTGGTTGGGGCGGCTTCCTATAGACCCTCCAAAATCTCATCCATCCGACGTCCTCGTCACGTCCTCGACGAAGAGGACGACAATATCACACTCGCTCAACAAAGAGCCTACACGGCCCGCGAGGCCTTAACAAATAAATATCCGCGGTTCCGTCCTCGCCGTCGAGGTGCGAAACCGCGCCGCGCAAAAGTCACGACTAAAAACGTGGGCACGTCCACTTTGCCTTCAGCGACGCCCCAAGCCGAGGTCCGTTCCCCACAGGAGGAGCCCTTGGGCGATGTCGCTTAGCATACTTTTCTCCAGGTTTAGAGCCCTCAGCGCTCACCCATAGTCCGCGTCAAGCTGTCAAGGCCATCTGCGGCCAACAGCTGTTCACACACAAAAAAAAAAAGAAAGCGTAGTTGTGACTAGGGCTTCCAATTCCGCAATACCGAGATCTCGGTATTGCAGGATCCCGTGCCATTTTCTAATCCCGCATGATGCGGGATTACGGGTGCGGGATCCGCGGGATTTGCGGGACTGAAAAAGCGTGCATGCAACCTCAAACTTAATAAACTCTCAAACTCAAACAATAACATATCCTATATAAATTTACAGTTTTTAAATGTGGTTAATTGTTTGGTTGATTTTTTAATTTTTTTGTGTATTTTTGAAGATTTATTTTGTTTTGATTTGTTTTATTCAGTATTTGTTACTGTTTGTGGTGAAAAAAAAACGGTGTAATTTGATAAATCTCATACTAGTAGTAATACCTACTTAAATAAATATGGAGTTTAGTTGATAATTCATAGGGTTTTTGTGATAAATAAACGGAGTAATTTCATTGATCTCATATTAATACACTTTAATAAATATGAAGTTAGTTCATTAATTCATTCTTTCTTGTTACAAATAAACGGCGTAATTTGATTGATCTCATATTAATAGTAATATGTACGTAAATAAATGTGGAGTTGATTAATTCATCGTGTTATTTGCCTTATATAAATGTGAATATTTTCGATATGCGGGATCCCGCAAATACCGAGATCCCGCGGGATTGAGAAGTCGTAATCCCGCAAATACCGATATTGAATTCAAGCTGCGGGATTGGAAGCCCTAGTTGTGACCCAATTAGAAATGAAAAATAACGTAAGACCGAGATTTACGGTCGCCTAAGATCTTTTTCTTGCGAATTTGAGAATAATGTGACACGCACACATGTCTAGTTTTCTCCTTATATAAATAAATAATATATTACTCTTAGAATAATAACATATAGAAGGTAAGTCCACGCACAAAAAGTGAGGCATTTCAATTGGAGCCTAATGGAGCCTACGCCGGAACAGTCCCGTAATGTACAAGTCATTGCACTGCACGAACGTACGCAACTCTTAAAAAATAAATAGGTAATTATGACGGCTTGTGCATTCAAATGGTGCCACAACACATTTGAAAAACATAAAAAGGTTTTTAACATTACTTTTAAAAGTATTTCGACGATTTATGTTAATAAAAACAAAATTTGATTTCATAATTTGTATAGTGGTTTCCGTGTGTACGTGTGTAATCGTCTGCCCGCCATTAGTATTTTTAGATTCAAATTTTTAAAGTTCGAAGTACTGACACTATCCTTCTATATGTTATTATTCTAAGCTAGTTATATATACCTAATTAATTAAATAGGTAAAGTTCTAGATTTCAAATTATGCATTTGTAATAGGTAAGTTATGTCTGTTCGTCACAAGAGAGTGATAATAAATATATAGACTAAGTCTAGATTAAGTATATACACAAGTACTTACTTAATTTTCTATAGAACTCCAATATTTGTAATGACCATAAAGCAATTACTTCATGAAATAAAAGTCAAACACCATAGAGTTTCAATTATTTTTATTGCATTGCAAAATATTTGCAATTCAAAATGGAGTTATGGCGGGCAAGACGATACATTTTTATTACTTTTATCTTACAATATTATTTTTACAGGACATAGTTGCTTATAATATCGACACAAAAATTTTTGAAATTAAGGAAAATAATATTAAAATGAGATCACATTTAAAAAATGCGAAAATAAAATTCTTTTGTGCTAATAGGGATATGTATTGCCGATACAACGGCAGTAATGTATGCTCGTTCAGAAATTTAAAACAGAGTAATGTTTTTAAGGATTTTGAAAATGTTTGTTATTTATTTATGAGTAACATGTGTGATTATCCTGGTGAAGGTAAGAAAATAAATTCTTAACAATGTATCTTCATAAAAGTACTAACTGTATCGACCTAAGTTCAAAAGTCGAAAATAATACATTTTAACTTCTTTAGAAGCTTAAAAATACACGTCACTACGCCTTACTTTTAGTGGAATTCATAAAAATCGACTGAAGCATTACCAGTGTGCCTACTCTTGAATCTCGATTCCAATCCTAAATCCAATCGCAGCTCGAATTTGAGCAAATTTAGTACTTTTGAAAGCGACACTAGCGCACGATTGGAATCAAATTTGATGGATTTTTTTAAACTAAATAAATTCGACTCTCGTCGATTAAGTCAAATATTTGCTACTCCCGACGTGATTTTGATGTAGTTTAAAATCGTTAATGTTGCACAATTAGAAAGCGTCTTTGTGGTGATCGAGTTCGAAAACATTATTAATTTAAAGTAAGAAAATACGGCACATTTGGTGAAAATCACAGCGGCAAACGCTAAGAATTCATTCTCTATTTTGTTCAAGAGTACCAAATATAACTTTGGAGAGATTGGAATTGAATCGGATTCAAAATTAGAATTGATTTCAAGAGTAGGCCTACAGAAGAGTGGGTAGCGATTCTACTGAGGAACTTATAATACCAATTCCATCGACCGCCAACACCGCTGTTAGGCATGGTAATGAAGTTGAAAGAGTCGTTTCGTTTACTCGCGTCTTTTGAGTATCAACTGTTATCAATTCAATTCATTGTATTTGCCAAATGAATTCAACCTCTCTTTTGACCGCACCCCACACAGATGCTTAGAAAATCCCCATAACCTATCGCATTTTCCTCAATTCATATTGTGCCACCGGAATAAATTGTTTGACTTATGTGACATTAAATGTGATCTTTTTTTGGCAGATTATGGTCTGGAAACTTGACGCCCAATCTGTCCACGGCGACATAACTTACCATAAATATCTCTCTCCATCGCTATTACTTTGACCACCGGTACCAATTGATCTCAATAGCCATAAAAAATTATCGCTACTGATACAAGGATATAATAAATAATGGAAAATCCACCTCCAAAAATATCTCCTCACTCTTAGAATAATAACGTATAGAAGGATAGTGTCAATACTTCGAAGGTTCGAAATTTGAATCTAAAAACACTAATGGCGCGCAGACGATTACATACGTACACACGCACACCACTATACAAATTATGAAATCAAATTTTGTTTTTATTAACATAAATCGTCGAAATACTTTTAAAAGTGACGTTAAAAAACCTTTTTAAGTTTTACAAATGTGTTGTGACACCATTTGAATGCACAAACCGTCATAATTATCTATTTATTTTTTAAGAGTTGCGTACGTACGTGCAGTACAATGACTTGTACATTACGGAACGGTGCCGGCGTAAGCTCCATTAGGCTCCAATTGAAATGCTTCACTTATTGTGCGCGAATTTACCTTCTATATGTTATTATTCTAAGTCCTCACTCCTCACGGCTTACATACGTCCCACTACTGAGCTCGAGCCTCCTCCATAATTGGAGGGGAAGGGCGATTGGCATAGGATTTTATTTCGAGATTTTCGTCTCTTGTCGCATATTGTAATCCATTAGTCGTTTTTTACAACATCAACGGGCAAGAAAGGGGGGGGGGGGGGGGGGTTGTTAACTTAATATGTTGTTATACTGTAAATGAAAAATTAGTCTGTGACATATTTAGACTGTGGCTCTGGTAAAATAGGATGATGCAATAATATATAAAAAAGATGGCGTTTAGGCTTAGAAACAATGTTTGTGTTTTACATTAATAAATTAGTTTAAATAATAATATACAGTTTCTCTTCCTTCCACGGACCCCTCATCAGGTGGTGAATACATCTTACTCCGTCACCGCACGAATAAAATATTTGCCAAATATTATTTAATTTATAGAGTTCTACGTGGTATCCAGTGGCTCATGTGAAAACTATTTAGCTACAAGACCGTATGAATATAATGGTATCGAAACTGCTAGAAAAGCTGGAAATATTAAAAATAGCACTAAAACCGAAAATGACAATAACGAAACTATTACAACAGGTTAGTCAATGGTTTCAGCCTATTACTTAGCTACTCTATACTCGTTTTTACCAAAAGCCTACTTGTTATTAGCGATACATGTGCATTTTTATGAACCTACAATAAAAACTTGATTAACCGGACTAATTGCTGTCGTTAAGCATTCGGATAATCGAAAATAATCGAACGTACGAAAACCCTCCATTGGTTTTGCGCTTATGTAGTATGAAAATAATCTTATGCGTTTATTAAAAGACGAATATATGCCCCGCGGGGTATGCACGTCAGAGCGGAGTAACAATTACTAAACAAAACAATAAAGCGGGTTTCAGACTACGCTATAATAATAGGTCTGGAAAAAAGTTCGTGGCGTTTTTCCCGATAGATGGCATTGGTTGCAGATAACTAAAGAACAACAAGTCATAGCGACACCACTGAGGCCTCGTTTTATAGGTGACCTCTCCCCAACGTTAGTTTGAGCACAGAAACATTGTAATCAGTGCAGTGGTTGGAAAGTTATTCGCACTCGAAAATGGAGAAGAATAATGAGAATTTTCGCTATATTCTACAATATTATTATGATAAGGAGAAAAACGCTGCGCAGGCTTCTGATAAAATTTGTACTGTATACGGTGAAGGTACTTTATCGAAATCCTGTTGCGCGGAAATGGTTCGCTCACTTTCGTTCTGGTAATTATAATGTGAAAGATGAGTCACGCTGCGGTCGTCCAATTACAGAAAAATCTAATGAAATTCTTGAAAAAGTCCAACAAAATAAGCAAATCAGCAGTGTCGATATTGGTGTGGAGCTAGGCATTGACCACAAAATTGTTTTGAACCATTTACACAAAGCTGGTTACACAAAAAAAGCTTAACATATGGATTCCTCATGAGTTGAGCGCGAAAAACATGATGGACCGAATTAACATCTGCGATGCACTGCTGAAACGGAATGAAATCAAGCCGTTTCTGAAACGTTTAATAACCGGAGACGAAAAATGGATTACATACGATAATTGGAGGTGTAAAAAATCATGGATAAAGGATGGTGAGCCGTCACATGCGTTTGATAAGCCAACATTGACGCCAAAAAAAGTGATGCTGTGTGTGTGTGGTGGGACTGGAGGGGAATCATCCACCATGAGCTACTCCCAACTGGTCAGACGATTGATTCTCAACTCTACTGTGCACAACTAGAGAGATTACGCCAGGCGATTGCAAGAAAATGGCCCGAATTGATTAATAAGAAAGGTGTTGTCTTCCATCATAACAATGCCTGACCACACATTTCTTTGATGACCTGTCAAAAATTGAGAGAGTTTGATTGGAAAGTTTTGATGCACCCACCTTACCGTCCAGATATAGCACCCTCTGACTATCATCTGTTACGATCTCTGCAGAACTCTCTCAATGGAATTAAGTTGGTTTCAAAAGAAACATTTGAAAACTACTTGATTCACTTCTTCAACCAGAGACCACAGAAGTTTTTCACCGATGTAATCATGGATCTGCCAAAAAAATGGCGAAACATTGTCGATAATAATGGAGCATATTCGGTTTAAATAAATACATCCACGCGCCTAAGGGGACCAGTCGAATTTTACTGAAAAAACGCCACGAACTTTTTCCCAGACCCAATATAATAACATATAGCACATAGCACAACAATATCGCACACCATACAGTGTTAAGGTCACGTTCACACTGTACTGTACTATATTTTAGGTATGGTGCGCGATATTGTTGTGCTATGAGCCATATACTATATGCTATTATATTATAGCGTAGTCTGAAACGCGCTTAACGAAACGCGTAGGGCAGCGATCCCGCGAGGCGCGGGCGAGACATACCATTTAAGACTCGTTCATGGTTGCATAAATTGGATTTGTAGGTATGTACAGTGTACAATACACAGGTCGCGGTTGGTAGTCCGGATAATCGCGAAGCCGTATAACTGAGGTCCGGATAATCGAGTTTTTACTGTACTTAAGAACTTGGACCGGAGGACAACCCTGACCCTAGGTGCTTGGAGTGCACGCCCCGGTTGTCCTACATACGGGCTGGCCCTGTGTCTTTCGTAGGCTATCTAGGAATGAATTAAATGCTCAAAATGTGGGCCATCATCCTTCACCATTTTGGTGTCCATTGTTGGACGTAGGCCAGGCTTGGTAAACGGGTTGGCGATAGCAGCCAAGTGCACAAGATGTCTTTTCCTAGTAGAGTGCGTCTACCAGCTTCTACCTTTCTATTACTGATCCTCAGGCTAATTTATAGATTCCGAACTGCGAATTTAAGGCTGGCGACATCTGTTATCTTATTCCCTTGCCACGCGGGTAACTAACGATGTAGACCATAAACTATCACAATTTTTCTTTGGTATGCCACTGTATGATTTTAAATTCTTTTTTTAGATAAGTTAATCCTTCGCAATAATAACACAATTACAACTTTATATCCTGTGGATGAGGCTTACGATTTGCATCCATGTCCTTATTCATGTCCGAATACGTATTCCCCTCAATGCATTAATGTGAATAGGGGAATGGGGAAATACTTCAAAATGCTCACATTTGTCAACCATTGCATGGCCGATCTTTATTATTGTAAGCATTTTAATGGTGAGTGCGATTTTTTAATATATCTTTTTTTTAATAATCATTATATGTTTTTTAAAAATTCTCTTTTTCCTGTGTGACGTCGGAGTAAGAATACAGTTCACCACCCTGTATCTTGTCCGTATATGTTGTAAAAGTTAACTAAGGAATGCATAAACATCTATAAAAGGAAATCTCGAAATAAGATCATCACAAGCGGCACCCGATCACGAGTTAACTACTAGAATAGCCATCGCTCTCCGAGGGAAGAGAGCGCTCCAGTAGTTACCGCAGACCTTTTCAGGGAGCATGACCAAACCATAAGCTAGCTATGCTAGCTTAAGTTCAGAAAACAGAATACCAACTATATCGGCGCTCACTGGCGGCAGTATAGTTGGTATTCTGTTTTATTGGTTGGTATCGGTGTAGCGGTGATGGCATTCAACCTACCTTTTTCTTGGCAAACACCGGATGCTCTGATCACACTGAGTTCAAACTGCCGCGTGCGCCGCAAAAGGCGATGGGCAACCCCATAACTTGCCAGACACGTGTCTCCTTATCACCATGAGGAGGGGTACATCCATCTTGAAAGAGCTGTAATAACTTTTGATAGCCTGATAAAAGAATGAATGTCAGATATACATTCATCCAGTCTAGAAATCAACACATTCAATACAGCATTCAATGTCTTCAGTAATTAAGCAAAAGTCTCATTACCAGAATTTCAAATACCACCTGACGAAGACGAAGCGATTGTATCTTCATCTCCATTAGGTTGGTCATACTGTGGAGCATCAAGGTATTATTTTTATTTCTTTTTCTAGGTTCTGTAAACGAGCAAATTAAGTCATTCAATGTCTTAGAAAAAGTACCTTATAGCTTTTTTAACATGCTGTTCTCATTACGCCTTCTCCTAAGCATCCGGGATAAGGGAAGGTTGGCGTGAGGTTCTTTAACTTTTAGGGTAGGCTATTCTTTGAACACACACTGCTCAATTTGTCCGGGGCGATGGACGGGCGGCGTATGGGCCCCTTTTCTGCCACATTGACTCCCCTGGGCTGTTCATAAAATACCGATATTATTATTTAAAAGTAATGATACTTATCACCGATATTTTTTGGACGATATATCGATCTCGATAGTTCGAAACTAAAAAGTAAGTGTCGATGTTTATTTGGAATAAATTTGTTGTGTTATCGTTTTTGTCAAATATGTATTCTACAAAATCACCGTAAAGTTAATATACTGTAAAAATGCCGGCATGAAATTGATAATAAGTTATCACAGATGCCTAGAATTTAGCTAAGAAACAGCTCATCACGGCAACCCTACAAAAAACGAAAATAAAAAGTGATCATGCGGAAAAATATCGATATTTTTTTCGCTATATCGAACTTCGATATTGATATATTTAAAAATATTGATATATCGATATTGTTAAAAATATCAACAGCTCTACCCTCCTCATCACTATTGGGCCGACCGATTACGCTTTCGGATATCGTCCCCTTCGACGGAATTTTCGACTGGTGTCGTCGTAGATATTTATTTTATAGGCATTGATACTGTATTCTAATTTCAACAGGTACCTTCAGTTTGCACGATTTGCAGAGGTGACGTCATCTATGGGCCATTACGGCTGGTTATCGGGCAATTATCGGTACTCTCATATCATGGAACCGCATCAGAGGTTGCCAGGTTATGGGTAACTGTAATATAGCCATAAAATGTAAAAAAGCTCAATCATTTGGTCCTTCGAACTATACTATTTTTAATGGTCCTTCGAAAAATGTGTCAATGGTTCTTACCAAGCAATATGTTATACATTATATTATAGGTATATATATATTAAATTGTAGTTTTTATTATGGAAATAAGTAGGCTTGCCTACTATGAATGTTTATGAGCTGTGATGATGATCTGGCAATGTCGTGTATACTTTGCTGGATCCACATTTTTTTGTCGAATCTGCGCCTCATTTTGGTCCGTAGAATATTTGTTAATTTCTTTAGGGTGGTGTGTTGTCTTTTATTAAAAAAAAATAGAATAAGCTACAATTATCAGCTATTGGTGCCATTGTCAAGTTTAAAATATTCATCATGTCTGGCATTCCTCTGGAAATCTTGGCAGAATATGAAAATGCACGCAATTCAATATTATATCATATTCACTACACTTCAGCATTTTCTCTGCATTATGTTACATAAAATACCAGGCAATTATTCTTTATAACACTGTAAAATATTAAAATTAAAATAATTAATAAAATTCTTCTCGTTTAATGACAGTGAGCTACAATAACATGAGCTACTGGTGCCAGTGTCGAGTACTATTCATGTCTTTAGTCTGTCGTTAGCAATGATTTGGAGCTGATAACCAAATCATGCTTCCTCTGGGAATTTAGTCAGGATGTCAAAATGCACGCAATTCACTATTATATCATACTAGCAACCCGCCCTCGCTTCGCTTCGGTTTCAGTCGCCTTACCCGCGTAGTTCCCGTTTCCGTGGGAATACCGGGACAAAATATAGCCTATGTTACTCCCTGATAATATAGCTTTCCATTGGTGAAAGAATTTTTGAAATCGGTTCGGTGGTTTAAGCGTGAAAGCGTAACAAACAAACATCCTTACTTTCGCATTTATAATATTAGTAAGGATTCACTATTCAGAATTTTATCGGCATTATCTATACCAATAAATAAAATTGGAGTGTCTGTTTGTAATGTCAAAATAATAGGCTTTTTTCACACGGTTATTTGCACGACACCTATGCCTAAAATAGCAATTAAAAAATTTTTGTTTGTCTGTCTGTTTGTTCCGGGTAATCTTCAAAACGGCTGGACCGATTTCAAAAATTCTTTCACCAATGGAAAGCTATAATATCAGGGCGTAAAGTAAGCTATATTTTATCCCGGTATTCCCACGGGAACGGGAACTACGCGGGTAAAACGACTATAACCTATAACCGAAGCGAAGCGAGGGCGGGTTGCTAGTATTACATAAAATATCAGCAAAATTATTCAATACTAGCTTGTTTAAGTAAAACACAGAACATCTTTATAATATAAAATATGATTTTATTCCAAATTATTCACTTATTATGAAACCTTTTCTTAAATATATATACTCTCTTAAGCGTGTCATAAGCGTTATAATTTTAAATTATTTTCCAGTCAATAAATTGGCGCGTTGACATACTATGTTTTATTAGTGTCAACAGATGGCATTGTACGATATAACTAAATCGCGCAATAGCTTTGTATATAAATAAAAATTACAAAATTTTATTATGTCGGACTGGGTTCGGGTTGTGAGCCTTCAGCGCTCTTCCACCAGTTCGGGTAAAGTTGTCACAGCCATCTGCGGCTAACAATTAAGTCACACAAAAGAAAATGAAAAAAATCGGACCGGGTTGAGAGTCCTCTATGCTCACCCATAGTCAGCGTCAAGCTGTCAAAACCATTTGCGGCTAACAGCTAAATACACGAAAATAAAATTGACGCTTTCGGATAGAGAGTCTTCAACGCTCACTTCGTCTGCAACTTACAGCAGAATAAGGAAAAGGTTTTGATGGATAAAGGCAACTTTCCTAGTCATCCATTTATCTACCAACCTATCGAAGGCCACTGTGTACATAGCCTCCACAAAATAGGATAATGTTGGATACCGATTGTATTCCGGGTATACGGCTTTCCATTTATCAGTTGATCCCTTAACCGATTTTACGGCTCCTATGGGGAAAAAAAATATTATTTTCCTGTACTTTTAGCATGTCATTAAACGGTTCACAAAACCACAATCAGGTCAATTCACAACTGGTCGTCTTGAACCATTCCAAATCACCATCCAGGGCCCATAATGCCACACAGTTTCAATATATTCACATCCACTACACTATCGTCCACGGGCTGATTTGGATGGTGTATTAAGTGAAGCAAAATCCTCGGTCTCACATTCGAAGACCATTTGCAAATGGCGCACACGAAATCCGCTTTAGAAGTTTTGTTTTTATCACCGTGCTTCCCTAACATGTGTTTTCTTAATAAATTTTTATTACAAAATAATTTTGCGCACTCGGAACACTGTTGACGATTTTTTTCATGTGAACCATAGTCTTCGACTTTTTTTTTACAATGCGGGCATTGCGTCAAGTCCTTTTCGTCCATAGAGCTGTGTACTGTATTCAAATGACATTGCAGCGATCTAAGATGGCGGGCTATGAACCCACAGTGTTGACATTTATGTGGATTGTCCGGTCTATGGATCAATTCATGTTTTTTTGTATTCTTTTTGGATGCGCTACGATATGGACAGTGGGAGCATTTGAATGGTTTTATACCTGTAACAAACATTTTCTTTTAATAAAAGTTATGAATAATATTAAAATTCTGATAATCGACCTTTTTGCCATGGATGTCATTAAGACGACTAATATATGCAGGTAAACTCTAAATAAAACCCTATACCAACCCCTCTGACGAGAACGGTGTAGCATAGGATCAATTTGCCTTCCATTGTCGAATAGGCTCAAACCCAGTATTGGGATATATGAGCTGAGAAACCTGAGGGCTCTCAATTGGGTAAAACTTTCGGCGATATCGCCCAAGGGCACCCTGTTAGGTACGGACCTTGATTTTGGTGCGTCACCGATGGCAAAGTGGGTTTACCCACGTATGAATTACTGAATATTGCGAGGTGCGTGGTGGCGAGATCGTCGCAAAGTGGGTATACCCATGTTTTAATTACCGAATATTAGGAGGCGAGATCGCTGATCGCGACGGCGGAGGCAGTACCGCGGATTTTTATGTGTAATGGCCTCGCGCGGGCCGTGTCCGCTCTTTGCTGAGGAAGCGTAATTTTATCGTCAGTTTCGGTGAGTAAATATCCGGAACATTAGATCCTAAAAATTTTTGACGACCATAACGGGTTAATCCTGGCAGAAATGGTATCAAAATGATTCTCAAAGAGTGATAATGTCACAATCGCCACACTTGGTACGCGAATTGGCGATCGCAATTGATGTTAATCCCCGGAGAATTCTGCTAACTTTTCTCGCCTTCTCTTTCAAGTACACAACACGTCTGGAGCAATGGAACGGCGGTTCCGGACTGAAACCTATCCTGTACCTTCCCCATTCACATTGGACTGATCACTAGCACCGATTTCTTGACTTCTACGGACAGCTGGTTACCCTTTCGGGTATACTAACTGTTCTGTTGGAGAAGTTACGGCCCGTTCACGACCTTGCCGCTGTGACTGGCGGCAAAGCACGGGGCGGCGAGCGGTAAAATCAAAAGTCTGAAAATGTTAGAAGCACGCCACGAGATGCCGCTCATAGCGAAAACGCCCGCGGTTTTATTCGAGCGAATTGCTACAGCGGTGTTTTGATTTTCCGTGTGGTGACGGAGTAAGAATACAATTCACCACTCCCTATCCTGCCCGTGGATGTCGTATAAAACGACTAAGTGATATGATATGCACATAACATCTGTGCAATAGAAAGAAAACTCGAATTGAAACCGTAAGTCAATAGGTAGATACGTAATTAGCAAACCGCTTAGTAAATATATCAGTAGTTTCGTCTGTAGATATGTAACTACACACGAAACTATGGTGATGCCTCGCCACGGCATGCGTCGCTTTATGCCACGGCCTATTAACGCCACGCCAACGATTACGTTTACCCTCGCCTATAGATGTTTCACACCAAAAAGTTGTTGTCTTTTAAATAGACAAAAAATGGATGATGTCATACGGTAGCTGTAAGACATTGCTGTATGGTGCAAATACTATACCTTGATGTATCCGGACATGTTCTTCAAACAGTGACTTGTTGTAAGTGGAATAATCACACATATAACACTGAAATGGATTCTCGCCCCGATGGACCTTTTTCACATGACGAAGCATCTTCTCTTCATTTTCTGCTGTGTACTTAGGGCATTCTGTACAGCGGATCCTACGAGGTTGAATGTTCAGACAAGAGGGGAGAGTTGACGCATTTCTGGAATCAAATAATTTATTCTGCATAAGCCTAGGGACACGAAAAAAGTATTGATACTCTTAGGTATCGAGTACTTTCTTTTGATACCGATACTTTTACTCAATGAGTACTTTTTGGCAGGTATCGAATAAATTTTAGAAATTATCCATGTCAAACTTGGCCTCGGCACATGTTTATGGTAACGTCATCTAATTCAAACGTAATGCACATTCTAAAACGTGGGTCGAAATATTTTAATCCATACACAGACGGTCAAATTCCTAAAAAAAAAAGCTCATCAAGACATAGATTCTAGGAAAAAGTACTCATAAGTATTGATAGTCCAAAGTACCGAGTACACTTTGGACTATCAATACTTCTGTTCTGAATAATTAATGAGTACAATACTTTTTCTTTAGTACTACTCATGAGTACAGTATCAATATTTTCCTTTCGATATCGTGTCCCTATATAAGCCCCTTAAGGGTACTTGTATATTGTCAAATTTATACTGTTAGAAACACTACAATAATGTACCACTGGATCAAAACGCTGCCTTAAGCTGAGAAGATCTGGCAAGGAACTCCACAGCTTGTAATTTTGTATTTTAAATACATATAATTGTATACTTCATACAATATGGTATTGGTTCTAATATGATGCTTTTCGAAATTGTATATATGCATAAATTTGCAAAAAAGAGTGATCTAAAATCTCACTCTGCCACCATGTAGAAATTTATTAGGAAATACATAAGATTTTGTAAAGGACCTTTTCGGTCTACTACAGTATTTTAAATATTTACCTTTATCATTATTAGCAGTAGTCTTTGTTTTTATAATAGTATATAAGTAGTTATAAGTTATTACTTTTTAAATATGCTGTAGAGACTGAAATAAATATTTTTCTTTCTTTCTTTTCTTTCTCTAAAGATGATCACCACTTACTCAGCATTTGTTCCATTATCCACCTTCTCATCCTTGATCATGTCATCATTAATTGGTTGAGGATTAAACTGCTCCGAGCCTGAAGCAACATCTATGAACACTGGATCAGAACGTTTAGTTGCTTCCGACATTTCAAACTGTAATCATAGAAAAAGTTGGTAAACATTTAAACTCATGTTTTATTTCGTTTCTATCTCAGATGTGGAAATGTTACCGAAATCAAATTTTAAATATTTCTTTTGAACTCTCGGCTGATGTTTCCACTTTATATTAAATGTGTAAATAAATAAAGAGGTACGTTAAAATAAAAACCCACAATTTATTTTTTCTTACAGGAAAATTGACTTCTCAAAGCACTGAAAGGCATCTGGTATTTAGCTTTATTTCTATTTAGTGTGAATTTGGTATATATTAAAATTGTACATCTAGATTTTAATGAATAAAATTAAATTATAAACTAAGAAAACAAAACCGCTTATCTGTCACATAAATTTACATTTTTTTTTTTTGGTTCTCTTTGTCCATACGGACAGGCAAAGGGATCAAAACCCATACAGCCAAGTCTGATACAATTTTTCTTTACATATTATTTACTTCTTCATATTGTATAACTTATTTATAGTCATTGTCCGTCAGTAAGTCAAGTCGTTATCATTAATTAGGCGCTGAAAACCTAATTTGATGATTTCTCTGGGAATTCCGGTTGAATATGAAAATACACATAAACCACTCTTATATCACATTCACCACCTTAATTATATTACATAAAATATCAGCAAAATTATTCAATATAACACTATTAAACACTAAAAAAATGAATATAATACAAGAGCTTAACATGACATCTCCAAATTCGCGCTGAAACCAGCGTTAGCAACCTGAAGTGGACTGACTATCGTACCAGGGGCGTAAAATTATCGTACATGGATCGAAATTATCGTATTTTTTAGGATAATGTCTATTATAGATAAATAAATTATATAAATTGTAATATTGATATGCATGCAAGTACTCTATAGTTTATCTTTTTTAAACCACCGCTGTCAAATCAACAGAACACTGAAACCCAAATGTTTTACACGTGGTAGAGACCTGAACTGATTCCCTTTCCACTTTAAGTTCAATAAACGCGCCAAGTTTAAAATTCACTCAGACAAAATTTCACTTTACCCATGCAAGTTGGGTATGAAACACGCCAAAATTTTGTATTTATAAAGAAGAAATGGATATGAATGGGTAGTGAAATAAAAAATGAAAGAATTTCTTTTATATATCAATATACACTTATATTCATAAAAACAGAAAATATAATTTTCTATATTCTCTTGTTCACATTGGTAGATGCTATACTAACCAATAAGAAAGCGTGTACAGCAGGCGCTGGATAAAGTTACAGTATCGGTAGTGGTGAAACTTAGCAGAGCGAATCGTAAGAACCAATAGGAATAGAGAACTTGTATTTCCCGGTATTTTCCCAAGATTTTATTGGACAAAATAAAATCATGCTACTGCGATTTAGACTATCGGCGCATGAGTGAAATAATATAAATTCTCAAATTTTGCATCATGATAGAAATTATCGTACAATCTGCGTACGATAATAATGTGCTATCGTACATCGTACGTAGGCACAAAATCGTATGTCATCATCATCATCTTGCTCTTATCCCAATTACTTGGGGTCGACGCAATATGTCATCTGTTTTGACATATTGCAAAAAGTTTCGGCAATGACTTTTATGACCGGCCGCCTGCCTGACGTCAACCCTCCTTGGGAATGTAATCGTTGACCCAAATGGTACCAGATGGAGTTGGTCCGGGTCAATCTAGGGCTCTTAGTCGTCTTTTACGACACCCACGAGCAAAGCAAGGGTTGGTAGTATTCGAAGCCGCTACCACACAGCTCATATGTGCACAAAGGCACAAAATCGTATGTGTACGATAATTATCGTACGGTTCCGAACACTGGCTGAAACCCATAAATTGACAACTACAACGAGCAAAATTTTTTTTTTATTTAATGTCCCTTATGGGCAGGCTAAAGTCTTTTCGACCATACTGCCGTGTCTTACGTAACTTTAGTGTTGAGTAGCACGTCAAAGAGGCAGTACATTTGTCGCGTCAAAGACGTCAAAATGTAAGAGCTGCTCGGCATTTCAAAATGTACCGCTTCAAATTTTCTGTCACGGTAGTCGCAAGCGAGAAGGACTACGGGACACGCTTCAAAATCTATAGAGTGAGTGAAAGAGAACGCGTCGAGCCTCGTCGTAGTCGTATGCGTCACTTCGTATTACGTCTATTTTTTTTTTTTTTTTTTTTTTTTTTTTTTGTGTGTGTACAGCTGTTGGCCGCAGATGGCCTTGACAGCTTGACGCGGACTATATATTGCGTCTACTCTTTCACCTAATTTATATGTACTAGAATGAGATGGCGCTACTAAGTTTCTGCTGAAACGTGAACAACAATATTGAGCTTTAAGTAAATACAAATAGAGTTTCAAATGGCACGGAATAGTGTGATATTATTTTGGCATTGCCTCGTTTGAAGTAGGATAGTACATTGTACTGGCTCAGTACAATGTACTGGTTCAGTACAATGTACTGGTTTAGTACAAGAAGAGCCTACTCTTACAAACTCTCATTCATGTCGCGTTCTAATCTAACACTCCAATCCTCATTGGCCTTGCCTCATTTGAAGTGCGACAATGTACTGGCTCACTACACAAAAGAGGCTCCTCATACAAACTCTTTTTTATGTCATGTCCTACCCAACACTACGTAGCTTAACTAGCTTACAAGTAATTTTCTTTACATATTATTTACTACATCTTCATATTGTATAGTCATTCATCAGTAAGTCAATCCATTAATTAGGTGCTGAAAACCAAAGTAAATGATTTCTCTGTGAATTTCAGTAGAAAGTGAATGTGATATGAAAGTACTTTAGAAATGATTCCATTTTTCACAAAAATTTCCAAAAGACCTCATTAACAGTTTGGCCACTATTAAAGACAAAGATTTAACTTGCTGACGAACAATGACTATTATGTGGCATCTTAATAATTCAAGACGTGAAGAAACTGATAATTTGTATAAAAATTGTAATTCAACATTGATAGCAATAGCTTCATATTATTAGTAGATTTCTAATAAAAAAATTGGTTGCCTGTAAAGTCGGTATACGGGCGAAAGTTTTACGTGACAACGACTTTGAGTGGTAAAATAATTTTAATGTGAATATTCATTCGTATAGTAGGAAGAAGGATGAAATAATAGTAACAATTTAAAACATTTATTTATACAAAGAATTATATTTAAAACATTAATTTATACAAAGAATCTCGCACTGAATTACCATGCCCGAGTGGAAGGGACGCGTGCCTCTCACTCGCTCTCATTGTGAGCGCATAACGTGAGCGGAGCATAACGCAGTTTCTTGAAGTGTCACCCGGCAAACCAATTTATAAGACGTTGTCACGTCAAAAGAGCACTATAGTTTTGTTCGTATTCCCTTTAAAATAAGACTAAATTTATCCATTTTACTAAGATATTTTAACATGAGTAAATTGGTAAGTAATTTAGGATGAGAAAGGGCTTTAAAGTCAATGCTTCACCTTAGTAACAATAACGCAAAGTTCAAGTACTGGCTACTTGTATTGCTGAGAGACTAGATATACCATGTGCCATCACCTTTACTGTCAGTGAGATTCGTTAGCTAAAGATCACAAAGAGAATATATAATAGCAATATTTCCAATATTTATTATAATTAGCAATATTAAAAGTTTACCAGAAACTTATAACGCTATCCCGGAGTTCCAAGCATGACGGTTAGAATATTATTAAAAGATTTTATTTAACCTGCCCTGTTAGTATGGAACAAATCTTGCGAGTTAAATTAGAAGCACTTCTTATCGTTAGATTGGGTTGAAAATTGGTTTACTTAAATAACTTCGGTGACAATGCAATAAAATGGTACCATGAAGCTGGTCTCAAGATGGCGTCGGAAGGTGGCCATAGGAATTCCTAAATTAAACGAGATAAAACCGTCGAGTTTGGATTCGTTTGAAGTCTTGACAAGCAGCATTTAAATAAAAGCTATTTTATTTTTTTTATATTTTATTAGTCGATTGATTTAACGTATGTACTCTGTGCATACAAATATTATTGATCACTATAAATACAAATACTATGTATCATGAAAAATTGTCGAAGCTGTATAAATTTTGCTTGAAGCGGCGGTATAATTTAAATCTATATTACTTACCTCTAAGTGACACTTTCTTAGTCAAAATATCAAATTACCGACATTTTAATAGAGCTATAAGCATTTTAGTGAAATAAGTGTGCAAATAATAACTTATCATTTTAAAATGTCTGTTCCGGCTTTGAGACAGCCGAAGTCAGTAAAAGTAAAAAAGGCAGAAAATAAAAAGCCGCCAATTACTATAGTTCCTGATTTAAAAGATTACTTGATAGTAACTTTGAAGAATGGCAAGAAACTTGTCGTGTCATCGGATTCCTATCACGGTATTTTAACTGCCGGTGAAATATATAAATGTGTGTTTTGTGCAAAAGAAATGATTCTAGATGTGGTATTCAAAGAAATGCATAAAAATTCGCCGAATCATAAAAAAAGCATTGAAAAATACCCACATGTTGAAGATTTCAAAGATAATCTTGTAAGAACGGTGAGTTAGTTAATAATTCCTTTTTAAAAATATAACCTTAGAATAATAACGTATAGAAGGTAAGTTCGCGCACTAAAAGTGAAACATTTCAATTGGAGCCTAATGGAGCTTACACCGGAACCGATCCGTAATGTACAAGGTCACTGTACTGCAAATACGTACGCAACTCTTAAAAATAAATAGGTAATTATGACGATTTGTGCATTCAAATGGTGTCACAACACCTTTGAAAAACTTAAAAAGGATTTTAACATTACTTTTAAAATTATTTCGACAATTTATATTAATAAAAACAAAATTTGATTTCTTAATTTGCGTGTGTACGTGTGTAATCGTCTGTTTGTAATGTTTCGAATGTTCAAAGTAGGGACACTATCCTTCTATACGTTATTATTCTAAGAATATAACCTTTTTTACACGTAAGTACCAGTGTTAGACGAGCTTCCTCTACAATAGGAAGGAAATTAACTTAATATATGTACCACGCTGCCCGTGTGGTGACGGAGTTAGAATACAATTCACCACTCCCTTAGAATTATAACGTATAGAAGGATAGTGTCGGTACTTAAGCGATCAAAAACGAGAAGCGAAAAGTATTACATGCGTGCAAGCGATCACACACGTATACACGCACAACACTATACAAATTATGAAATCAATTCAATCACTTTGTTTTTATTAACATAAATCATCGGAATACTTTTAAAAATAATGTTAATATACTTTTTATGTTGTTTCAAATGTGTTATGACACCATTTGAATGCACAAACCGTCATAATTATCTATTTATTTTTTAAGAGTTGCGTACGTTCGTGCAGTACAGTGACCTTGTACATTACGGAACGGTTCCGGCGTAAGCTCCATTAGGCTCCAATTGAAATGCTTCACTTTTTTTTTTGCGCGAACTTACTTTCTTATTATTTCTATTATTCTAATAACGTATAGAAAGATAGTGTCGGTACTTAAACGATAAAAAACGTGAAGCCAAAAGTACTACACACACATACCTACACACGCATACCACTATACAATAAAAGTTGCTTTGCGTGATCCGTGACCTTGTACACTACGGAACGGTCGGGCGTAGGCTCCAATAGGCTGCAATTTAAATGCTTCATTTTTTGTGCACGGAGTTACCTTCTATGAGTTATTATTCTAAGACCACCCCCCCCTATCTTGTCCGTGGGTATTGTAAAAGACGACTAAGGAATTATAATATGCGTATCTTAGAATCATAACGCATGGAAGGATAGTGTTGGTACTTAAGCGATCAAAAACATGAAGGCAAAAATACTAATGGCGCGCAGACGATTACATACGTACACACGCACACCACTATACAAATTATGAAATCAAATTTTGTTTTTATTAACATATATCGTCGAAATACTTTTAAAAGTATTATTAAAAATCTTTTTGTTTTTCAAATGTGTTGTGACACAATGCAAGAGAAGGAAAACTCGAAACAAAACCCTATATCAACACTCCTGACCAGCGTGGTATAGTAGGTCAACTCCCTTCTATAGTGGAGGAGGCCCGCGTATGTGTATGGGCTGAGATGACGATGATTCCATGCTGGTCAAACATCTTGGTATAGGGTTTTATTTCGCGTTTTTCTTCTCATTCTTATTCCGCGAACTTATTTACCTCCCCTCGTAAATGCATATTTGTTTGATTTGTATTATATGTATAATAATTCGACTGGCATCACACTGGAACTATTAATAAGCATGCTGTAAGATGTAATTTTATTTGAGGCGGTGGAACGCCTGCGCGAGGAGCGCAGCCTCGATGAGGAGATCCGCCGCCGGTGACTGGGGCGGCGTAGGCGCAACTACCTGCGCCTCATGCCACCCTAGCCGAGGCCGCGGGTGACGTGACCGGAGATTAGTCCGTCACTTGCCGAGAGGCCAACCGCGTAAGGAAAGACCGACGTCCTCCCCGAGGGGGGGACGTTGGTCGATGGGAGGGTACCCCAAGTAGGGGGTATTCCGTCGGGCCGACCACTGATGACAAGTTGACCCTGCTCCGGTGGTCGGCCCAACGACGAAGGCAACGTGGTTTTCGGGTGGGTTGCGGTAGTTGCGTGCTTAAGCCCCTCTGTCGCCCCGGACGGAGTGGTGCGGAGGCGCGCCGACCGCAGCCCACCCACAAAAAAAAAAGATGTAATTTTATTTAAGTGAAATTAGAAAATAAATTAGATAATGGTACGGAACCCTTTTTTTTTTTTTTTGAATGGGCTATATGGTAAGCGCACGCGTGGTCCAGTCCGTCCGGGGCGATGAAAGGACGGCGCGCGGGCCCATAACCCACCCGTACCCACGTCACCTCGTTGTTGGGCCGACCACCGGAGTAGATGTGACTTGTCGTCAGTGGTCGGCCCAACGGAATACCCTTTCGGGTAACCTCACCTCTCGACGTCCTGGGACATCGGTCGCCGTCGCGCAGAGAGCCTCTCTGCGGGTGACGGACAATTCCCCGGTCCGATCACCCGCGGCCTCGGCTAGGGCGGCATTAGGCGCAGATACTCGCGCCTGCGCCGCCCGAGTCGCCGGCGGCGGAACGTGTCGCCGAATAGGAGCTCTACTCGCACACGATCTGCCGCCTCCTTCAATGGTACGGAACCCTACGTGCGCGTCTACAACTCGCAATTAGCCGGTTTTAATTTTTTCTGTTCGTATCGGCGGTAGCTCAACATTTTTATTATTTTTTTTTCAGTTGGCTGGATCGACCCACTATTGTACCATATGCAATGTCGTTGTACTATCAAACTATATAAACCAGCATATAAGAGCAGAGAACCATGCTATTGAATTAGAAAAGGCTTATAATAAGGCTGAATCGTATGTACCTAAGCGACAGCCGGAGCAAGAGTTCCCGCCTTTGAAGAAGAAATAAAAAAGAATACAGTGGAATCTCTATAACTCAAACCTCGTTAAGTCGTTATCCTCAGTAAGTCGAAATTAAAATGATGCTCTTTGGCTGAATCTCTAAATTGATATCTCGAATTATAAACTTTGTATATGAAACAAAATTTTATTTCCTTGTGTGGCATCGACAGTATATTTTAATACTCTGTAACTCGAATCTCAAAAATTAGACTTCGTAAGATGTAATAATATTTAATGATATCTTACTTTGGCTTTCCCGAAGCTAATAGCAATAAAATCTGAAAGTAATCTTTGGTGTTATAATTTTAAAATTAAAATTAAGAAATTTTAGCAATTGAGTCCTCTATATCTCGAACTGCATAACTCTCTCAACTCTCGAAGTCGAAAACTCATTAACTCGACTTTTCTTTTACAATTTCGTTTGACCTTTGAGTTACTGAGATACTTCTGTATTTTATTTATGTGCTATTGGATAATAAGTCCTTTGAGCCAGTTTAGGGCCACTGTCCCTAAAAATGATATTTTTAAGGACATTATTACTTATAAACTCATGAAAATTTGTGTTATAAGAATTAAAATAGTTTTGATTTAAACAAGTTTTTTTTTTTTTTCCTTTATTTTTTTTTCTATAATCTACTAGCAAATAGGATAAACGAGGATAAAAATATTTACACTATGTTACTCGCTGATAAAAGCATGCCATAGGTGAAAGAATTTATAAAATCAGTCAAATTCCTTCGGTTTCACATGCGCAGTTCCCGTTCCCGTGGGCATACGAGGATTAAATATAGCATATGACGCCTACACCGTAGTCAACATAGGGTATATTTTAACTCGGTATTTCCATGGGAATGAGAGCTACGCGGCTGAAACTGCGGGAATTTACTAGTCTATACTCTGTACAAATAGATAAAATTGAAGTGTTATGTTTGTCGACCACGCGTATCAGACGACGCTGTAGGGCGCCCCCCACTAGGTGAAAGTTCCTGGGCGTCGTTGCTAATGCAGGCGGCACACGACCTTTACAATACCAGGGGCACAGCCAGGCCGTTGCCTACCGTGAAGAAAATACTCTTCTTAAACCTCGTTTAAAGAAGGACATGTCATAGCGCTCGGGAAACACAGCAGCAGGTAGTTCATTCCAGAGCTTGCACGTACGTGGGAGAAATCATCGCTGGAAACGTACAGGAACTCGGGACTATCGAATGTACCCAAGCGAGAAAGATACAGTCAGCTGCTCTTCATTGCTGTGTCGCTGTGTTGACTATATCTTATATCTTTAAACGAGCAATTCTTGTATATATATACATATATATATATACACACATATATATATATATATATATATATATATATATATATACACGTATATACAGGATGACTGGTAAAAGATTGTACATATTGAAGGAGGGTATTCAGTACTCGATTCTGATACCAAATATATAAAAAAAATTGGTACTTAAATTTTGAACTAATTATCTAATAAAAATATTTACCTCCACCAATTAGAAACCTGCAAAATAAATACTGCTTTAAAGTATCTATTAAAAAATTCATTTTTGAGCATCAAAAATCAGAAGAGGCTCTGAAACACGATACTAGTGCAATTTAATTTAATTTATGTTATTTAGTGATGAATGATGATTAATAGAAAACAAACAAAGGGGAAGTATCAGTTTTTTATGAATATAGTATTTATACTCTTATGTATATAAGTATTATTTATATATTAGGTATATCAGAATTCAATAGATTTATTTACCATTATTAATTTAAAAATTTACTTACCATCTTGATTTAGGCATCAGTTGCTAATAGTAATAATTTGACACTATTATAACTTATTATCCAATATCCTATATTTTATGCAAAATTACTCACACCACATTATGATAATCATGTTATCTGGACGGCAACAATATGTAAATCAATATTTTATTTTTATTTTAATGTTAAATTGAAATTGAATATTATAATCATAAATTATGCCATGTTGTGCTAAATGTCATCTGTATGTACATTAGACATGTGTAACACTGCGCTGCGCCGCGCAATAGGCATGATGACAGTAACCAAAAATCACTAAAATAATGTGTTTATCTACTGTAACACAAAGAATATATCTTGAAATAAATATTTATTTTCTTTTATAAGATGAGATTATTAATTTATTTAATAAAATAAAACTGCAAAATACACAAGTCCGCCATGCACAGCTAAACACCAATCAAATTGAGTTACGTCACTTCTATGTACACCTGTCATTATCATCGCAAATTCTGTACGAAATTCTACGATCGTTACACTTATTAATTGTTTTAACTTGCATTTAAAGAGTATTTCGTGATTTTTATCGATCTCTTGCTTACTTTTGTGTTCTTACTAAAAATTAAGTCATGAAAGAAGGATTCATCAAGGAAAACTGCTCTAATTTGCCTAGAGTTGATTTGTTAATGCTGAGACAGAGTACCTAGCATCAAACAATAACTTTTGTTCAGCAGAATTTAGAAATGTCAAAACTACGATACAAGTAAAATATTGATTAATAATCTTCTAACATCTAATTTAAAATCTATTTAAAAATAATACCGCTTGAGATATTAGAATGTTATTTAAATAATGCTTTTGTAAACTTGGTATTAAACTGCAGTTAAATAAAGTGACATACCAAATAAAATATACGATATAAATTACTTACGTCAAAATGATCTTCACAGAAATAAATAGTCTCCTATTTATTTTTTTATATTTGTTTATATAAATTTATGGCTTTTGGATCTCGCTGTGCAAGATTAAGCCACTTATATCTTATTGTTTTATTGTGTGGCACATAAACAAACAGTTTGTTAGGGGTTTTTATTGATGTATTAACACATTGAGGAACCGCACACCACTTATAGATTTTCGAATTCATGTCTAAATAAAATATATCAGATTTTTTGCTTTAACTCCCTTACATTTACAACTCAAGTGAATAGACGTGACGTCACAAGCAGACGCCAT
The DNA here is from genome assembly GCA_032191425.1 of Lymantria dispar. Lineage (NCBI taxonomy): Eukaryota > Metazoa > Arthropoda > Insecta > Lepidoptera > Erebidae > Lymantria > Lymantria dispar. The sequence continues at coordinate 3,391,507 of CM063467.1, forward strand.
GACACTAGGCACCGTTTTGGCGCTAATTTAAATGCATTTAATTAAAATAGCATTTATTTCTAAAGAAACCGTACTTATTGCAAAAATAATATATTTTTTGATAATAGTAGTTATTTAAGAATATTATAAAACAGTTTTTCAAAATTAGTCATCATGCCTATTGCGCCAACTCAGTTCACTGCGCTGGAAGTATCAACTCACTTCTAGAAAATGTGTTAGCGCACGGCGCAATCGTCGCAGCACCGGCGAATCAGAACATTTTTTTTATTTATGCGCCTATAAGGCAGGCTATAGTCGACCTTACTGCCTTGTCTTACGTAGCTTACACATAATTTTCTTTACATATAATTTATTATTAGCGTAAAAGATAAGTAACATCCGTCAGTAAGTCGTTACCATTAATTGGGTGCTGAAAACCAAATACACTATTATACATATTAACGTAAATCATTATTATATGATATTCACAACACTTCATTACATATTAAACTAGCTGACTCAATACAGATGTTGTTCTGTTCAAATAAAATAAAGGAATGCTCTTTGAAATCGACAGCAGCGCCACCTACCAAGTCCAGTTGTGAATCTAAACCATTCTCGTATCCCTTTGAACATACACAAAACATTTCATCAACATCGGTCCAGCCGTTTAAGAGGAGTTTCAGTGACGTACACAACAAATATATATAATGTAAATAAAGATAAAATATTAGCAAAATTATTTAAAATATAAAACTAAAAACAATAATTCATTCAAGAGCGTAACATGACACTCCCATATTCCCGCCGAAAAACTCAAGGTCGAACCACTCTGTGAAGTGTAAATAACTCTTTTAAAAATTGTGTTATATCTAGGTGCGCATTTAGTTGCTCATTCATATTTTAGCATTCAAACAGCGTCGGATCGAATCTCGGTGTTATTATTATTCTCTTTTTGTAATTGTTGATATATTTTCATTATTTACTTTTTATTCTTTATTAATATAAATTAAATTCGACAAATATACAACTAAAATGTTTCGAACGAAGCTCTGTCAACCAGATATTTCAATTTATATAATATAGGTACTAATTGTTATTAATACCAATTATTAAATAGTTTTTAACATTTATTATTAATACATAATAATGATTATTTTAACAATCATTTGGTTTACACTTTTTTAGGGTTCTGTACTCAAAGGGTACAAACGGTACCTTATTACTAAGACTACGCTGTCAGTCCGTCCGTCTGTCTGTCACCAGGCTGTATCTCACGAACCGTGATAGCTAGACAGTTGAACCGAGACCGCGGGTGACTGGATCGGGGAATTAGTGCGTCACCCGCCGAGAGGCCGACTGCGTGCGGATAGACCGACGTCCTCCTCGATGGGTGGGTACTCCTCAGGGGGTATGCCGTCGGGCTGACCACTGACGTCAAGTCACCCTGCTCCGATGGTCGGTCCAACGACGAAGGCGACATGGTGTTCGGGTGGGTTGCGGGTGTGCGTGCATACGCCCCTCTGTCTCCCCGGACGGAGTGGTGCGAGGACTGCGCCGGCCGCAACCCACCACAAAAAAAAAACTAGACAGTTGAAATTTCACACATTATGTATTTCTGTTGCCGCTACAAAAACAAATACTAAAAACAAAATAAAATAAATATTTAATTGGGGCTCGGTCTCGGCGTTTAGGAGGAGTTTAGTGACATACACACATACTCAAGACATATATATGTATATAAAGAAGAAGATAACAAAATTGAGAACGTATCATTCATCATTTCGGCTCATATAAATCCCACTGCTGGGCTCCAGCTTCCTCTACAAAATTAAGAAAACTATATGCTGGTCAGACATGTTGGTATAGGATTTCATTTTGAGTTTTCCTTCTCTTGCATTGATGTTATATGCGCATTCACCACTCCTTGTTCTATATATATATATATATATACACATATATATATATATATATATATATATATATATATATATATATATATATATATATATATGTATATATATATATATATATACATATATATATATATATATATATACAGGGTGTATCAGGTTATGGGGCAACTGGTCAAATGGGAGTTAGACAATGGTGGTAGGACCCCATAAAAGAAAATTTGAAGGAAAAAATAACGATTCGTTAAGGAATTAGAGACATGTAAATTTCCAATTTTATCATCGCTTTTTCGTGTAAATCTGATTGAAATGTATAAAGTCAGCGATACTTAATGTGCAACACATTCGTACTTTGTTAAATGTTCATTAGAAATTGAATAAATGAATGATTACGTTCGCATAAGCAAGACAAACTTCGCCTTAACATCAGCTGTTTCTGTGGCAATGACCAGGAGGTGGCCACAACTATAGAAAGAAATACCGACACAGAGGTGTATTAAGAAAAAGGGAGATAAATGAAATAATTACCTAGATCTTGTAGGCAAAATAAAACAATAAAAACGAAACTGTAATTTTTTAACGAAAATGAATTTCGTCTCTGTATACATGTAGGCATGTGGGCAAGCCCACGAATAAGGTCAAAAGTGCCGCCCGACGACGTTCGCTCGCTTAGGGCCTGTCCGCATTGCGATTTTTCACAATGAGGTTTTTTTTTTATTGCGTGTTATATTCCGCGATCAAAATTACACTTAGTACGCACTGTGAATAAATTTCGTACGATTTTTGATAGTTTAATTCGGTTCTCAGCTGAGACGCAAGATGGACCATCATCATCATCATCGCAGCCCCTATACATCTCACTATTGGTCTCACCCCTCCTCCATACTGGGAGGGAATTTGACCTATTATACCATGCTGGTCAGACATGTTGGTATAGGGTTTCATTTCGAGTTTTCCTTCTCTTGCACTGATGTTATGTGCATATTATATCCCATAGTCGTCTTTTACGACATCCACAGGCAAGATAGGGATTGGTGAATTGTATTTTTACTCCGTCACCACACGGAAACAAGATGGACAACCGAACTAATATTTTAATTAATCCAATACTATGGCGGCGTAACAGACGTATTAAAAGATGTCATGAACATTGAATTACTCACTTATAGCATCGAGACCCATGAAAGGATTTTTTTGTGGCACGACTGAGTAAAACGTGTGAATTTTATTCCGTAGTGCGAACATAGCCATGCTTAATACACACTATACAGAATATTCGCGCGAATATAAATCGTATTGCACCGCGTTCATTTTGCATTAAATCAGACTTTTTTTCCCGCGCGAATAATTAACAGCCGGTGCGTATACTTCCATAAGATTCAATATGTTAAAGAATTGCGAACAAAAATCCGCACGGTGAAATATCGCCCGGGCTGGGCGTGATTTGTTACGCCGACGACACGCTCGTCACAACCCGCGGTGGGACGCTAGAAGAGGCGGCAAGCCTGGTGACTCTACGCACCGAAGAGATTGTCAGGCGGATCGAGGGGTTGGGTTTGAGGGTCGCCCTGGACAAGATGGAGGCCCTCTTATTCCATGGTCGCCGCATGAGCCCTCCCATCGGCGCACAGTGGGAAAATCGCGTATGTTTCGTCTCAAAACTCCGTATCTCAGTTGTTTCAAAACTAAATGAGCTGTAATTTTGCACACATATACTTGAATGTTTAAGGTTTAAACAAAATAACCTTGATTTTAAAAATTCTGTTTATAAATTAATTTAAAAAAATAAAATAAAAAAGACATGCATTATATAAGAAAAAAATACAAAATATACTTGTTTAATTTAGATAAAATGGTAGAACATAGTACCAAACTAGAAAAAAAAATTTATATACACAATTCAGCAAGCTCCTACAGATTTTCATTGACAGCAAGAAGGGCCTTGGCTTCATCTAATAGTTCTTTCGATATTGTTTCTGAGGTATTTCTCAAACTTGATATATATGGATCAGAAGTGTACAATAAGGTATGGAACACGTCTTCATTGGTAGCCGCTCTTGAACACTTTCTAGAATGATGCAGTCTAAACTTTTTGTAATCCTTATTTCGGGATTCTTGCGCGTCTTCGGACAATTGACCGATAGGTAAAATAGTACTCAATGATTTTTTCTCCGTGAATAAGTATTTTATGGATGGAAAAAGGCATATAATACCAATTATAATTATTTACGTGTAGTTGGGCTGTACTATATGCGTATTCACCGAAGTTTTTTGAACCAATAGCCATAACAGATGACATAGTTTGTAGTATTATGTACATTCGTTTTATAAGTTCTACGTCTACACCTGTAATGTTTGCAGAGCACGAGTAATTCTGAAAAAATATCCGAGCGGTGTTTCCGTCATTACTATTTCCAGTGCCTTGACGAGGTTTATCGACAATCAGTCCCATTTCTTCCCTAAACCGCTTTTGAACCAGTTTTTTCTTTTCGTCTTTGATTTTTTTATTTTCAGGTGTAGTAGCTGACCACTTTTCAAAAGACAAGTTATAGGAAATGTGTAAGATCATCTTCATACTCCTAATCCAAGCATGTAGTGTTGACAGTCCGTATTGAAATGAACTGTCGTTAACATCTCGTGTCCTAACTGCCTCTAAGTTATTCATTTGCCGAGGAGTAGCTCCACAAACTGTACAAGAAGCGCTCGAACGAGTTTCAGTTAAAACTTGTGCCACTTTACCATCAATCATGGTTAAAAATAGGTCATGCGTAATTTCGATTACCTCACCATTCTTATTTATCAGGGAAGGAGACAGTTTTTTTTTGATCGTTGATATCAGCCACAACAGACGTGGTTTTTTCAGGAGTTTCTTTGGCAAACTCTAACAATATAGGTCTGCGATATCTAACAGATGAGCAGGTTTCATTCTTCCAAACAACAGTATTAGTTGTCTCATCTACGAGTCTAATGGGTACAAGTGAAGCAATAAAAAGGTTTGTATCTGATATAAAATCGCTTTCTTCGGAAAAAACTTGCTTGTAATCACTCAGCCCTGATGATCCGTCACAACCCCATTTACAGAATAGTTTCAACTTTCTTAAACCGTTTTTTATAAACTGAACCAATTTGTAATATACGTGCCACAGTATGATCTAACAAGTCTTGCAGATTCACTTTTGCACTTATGTTAGTAATGGTTATGCTCGAATCTGGTGGGTAACACATCTTCTTCGCTTCGAGTAAAGTTGGATAAGAAGGAAACACTGAGCAGTTTTTGTCCTTCAAACAAAGTCGAAGTTTCCCATACTGTTCTTTGTTAAGTTCTAAGTCAATAAATGTCCGTAGTGCTTCTTCCTTTGTAAAAGGTGTAACGCCTTCAGGGTTCTCAGTTATGTATTTAAGAAATTTGTTCTTATCATTTCTTGATAAAGTTCGTATAATATTAACGATTGTGGACTCCTCCGTCTCACCCATAGACCGTAACTCTTGAGCATATGCATTGAGCACACAGTCCAGTCCGTACTCTTGTATCAATTCCATGTTTTTTCGTTTCTTTGTTTTTTCTGAAGATGCTTCATATGGTTTCGAAGGTCTGCCACCACCAGCACTTCCAGGCGTTTTAGGGTCAGTAACTGTGACTCGACACTCTAGTGGAACACGAAATTGACCATCTAACCAGTTGGCGTTCTTACTTTCAAAGCGTTCTTTTGTTCGAGATGCATTTCTCCAGCGTTCGTTACATTTAGATAACAAGTTTCTTTGAATGTAGGAGACCACAGTAGCCATATCCTCTGGTGACAAATTGAAATTTTCTTGTAATGTTATGACCATTTATCAATAAATTGCACAACTCTCGTTTGCTACAAACAAATTCACCCATTTTTCAAATCAGTCAACTTCTGCCAATATTTGAAAATAAGTGCTTCTGCTTTTTAGGGCAACTGAATGTCTAACCAACAACTCAGAATGTTTCAAGGTTCGCCTTCCTTTTATAGGCCAATGAAATAGTGATATGTGCAAAAACTACTAATTTGCACTCTTCCCATAACATGTTTTCAATTTGACCTTAATAGATAATAAGTGACCATATTTTATCAAGTGGTTAAAACTGTATTAAAACCACAAAAACTGCACTGTAATCAATTCGACCTTAATAGATACAAAATAATTTTATGAAAGATAAACAAAATTGATAATTTTTTTTTATTACGATATGTTTTGGCCCCGTGTGTAAAAAGGGGCAAGTATGGGCAATTTTTTTTTTGCCTTGCATTTACTAATGTATAAAGATCTTAAAACAATGAATATCTCGACAGCGGCAAGCAGCGGTAAAGGGTAAAAGTCTCGTTAAAAAAAATGAACACTAAAAATATACCATCTTAAACTATATTGGTTAATTGTATTTTATTAAACCAATATTTATAATATTAATTATGAAACGTTATGAGGAGATCATAAGCATTCCAAAAATGTATAATACTTGTATATTTATATAAAAAACTTCTGAGTAATGTGGCGTTGAATTGTAGTAACGTATTGCGTCAAAATTACGTTATTGAGCATGAGTTAACTTTGATGCCTATTTATATATACATTATGATTAACTAAAAAAAAAACTAAAAAATTGCGAAAAGAAAGCTAATTTATTAGATTATATTAATTTATTAATTTTATTCTATTACAACGCCTTTCACATGAAATGGTTTTGAGACGGCTTTGTGTGGGGCTTGACCATAGTGCGGCGTCTCGATCACTGTACATTCGGTTGATATCAGCATCCGCATATCAGCAGCAGGTTTTGATGCCTGGTGCTCGACGGGCAATTGTGGTTCAGGGAGCATTTCCCCAGGCTCGCTCCAGGGCTCGTCGGCGAGGCGTCCACTCTATCGTGACTTATGCCGAACGTGGGCGGACTGAGTGCCACGTGCCGAAGGCTGTACGTGTAGGTCGATGGCCCTGTACGGCGCACCGGTGTGGACGGGGTCCATGACCGTCCGACTTAGGGTTCTTCTGTGGCAACCACAGAGGGCCATGGCAGTCAGGGCCATACGCGGATACCGCGTATGGTCCTGACCGCCATGTGGCGCACGGTGGCGACGGAGGCAGCGTGCCTGTTGGCCGTGCCCCCCCCTCGTGGGACCTGGAGGCGAAAATGCTCGCCAGTTTGTATCGGTGGGTGTCGGGGGTGCGAGCGGAGGACGGTGTGGTCTCTTTAAGGGAGCTCACCTCCTGGGGCGTCGATGCCCGCCGAAACGTCATTGCCCGTTGGGCAGTCCGGCTGGAGTGGCCTCGGTTCGGGGTGCGAATCGTGGAGGCCTTCCGGCCGGTGCTGATGCAGTGGTTGGAACGGCGGCATGGGGTGCTCTCCATTCGACTGGTGCAGGTGTTGACGGGGTATGGATGCTTCGCCAAATCCCTGCACAAGGTCGTTAGGAGGGAGAGTACACCGTCCTGCCACCACTGCGATTGCGATGAGGATCCGGCGCAGCATACGCTCGAGGTCTGTGACACTTGGGCAGAGCAGCGCCGTGAAGTCGTCGCAATCATCAGTGCCGACCTGACGCTGCCGACTATCGCCAGGGTGATGGTCGGCACCGCCAGGAACTGGGACGCGGTCGCAACCTTCTGCGAGACAGTAGTCTCGCGGAAGGAGGCGCGGATCGCCTGCGCGAGACGCGTAGCGTCGATGAGGCGATCCGCTGCCGGCGACTGGGGTGGCGTAGACGCGAATATCTGCGCCTCATGCCGCCCTAGCTGAGGCCGCAGGTAACCTGACCGGGGATAGTACGTCACCCGCTGAGAGGTCGACTGCGTGAGGAATGACCGACGTTCTCCCCGAGGGGGGGATGTCGGTTGATGGGAGGATACCCCAAATAGGGGATATTCTGTCGGGCCGACCACTGACGTCAAGTCACCCTGCTCCGGTGGTCGGCCCAACGACGAGGGCGACGTGCATCGTGGGTGGGTTGTGGGTGTGCGTGCTTACGCCTCTTTTGATGAGGGGTCCGTGGAAGGAAGAGAAACTGTATATTAATATTTAAACTAATTTATTAATGTAAAACACAAACATTGTTTCTAAGCCTAAACGCCATCTTGTTTATATATATTATTGCATCATCCTATTTTACCAGAGCCACAGTCTAAATATGTCACAGACTAATTTTTCATTTACAGTATAACAACATATTAAGTTAACACATTCTCCTATTTTTAAAATTTTTATATGTATAACAAATTTTCAAAATATTAAACTTATTTTACAATTTCTGTAGTTTTATTTTACTTATACATGTTAACCTTTTCTTTTTATGTTTATATATATTATTATAATTCTTATCTGATCTCTTATTTCAATCACATTTTACAATATTCTATTTTTATGTTATAACTTTCTCACAATGAAATTTAAACTTATTTTTATACAATGGTTTTGTAAACATATCAGCTATCTGTAAATCTGTAGGACAATATTTTATATCTAGTTTTCCTATCTTATAGTTCTCATGTATGAAATAGAATCTCACATCTATATGTTTAGATCTTTTACTAAAAGAACCTGATTTTATTAACTGTATAGCACTCTGGTTATCAATATTCAAACTAATTTTAACATTTTCACTTATTAATTCACTTATAAAATATCTTAAATACAAACACTCCTTAACACAATCTGCCGCTGCTATATATTCAGCTTCAGTTGATAATAAACTCACTATAGGCTGTCTTTTAGAGCACCACGATATAGGTCCTCCCGTAAACATTATTACATAACCTGTTGTACTACGCCTGGTCTTGGTACAATTTGCATAATCTGAATCACAATATGCATGTAGATTTCTTATATCTTCTCCTCTTTTATACATTATACCCTTAGAATAATAACGTATAGAAGATAAGTTCACCCACAAAAAGTGAGGCATTTCAATTGGAGCCTAATGGAGCTTACGCCGGCACCGTTCCGTAATGTAAAGTCATTGTACTGTACGAACGTAGGCAACTCTTAAAAAATAAATAGGTAATTATGACGGTTGGTGCATTCAAATGGTGTCACAACACATTTGAAAAACTTAAAAAGGTTTTTAACATTACTTTTAAAATTATTTCGACGATTTATGTTAATAAAAACAAAATTTGATTTCATAATTTGTATAGTGGTGTGCGTGTGTACGTGTGCAATCGTCTGTGCGCCATTAGTATTTTTAGATTCAAATTTTGAAAATTCGAAGTATGGACACTATCCTTCTATACGTTATTATTCTAAGATTATACCTTTAGATCTTGTCCCATTCAAATATTTCAATATTTTCTTAACTGATATTATGTCTTCTTTAGATGAATTTTCTAACTTTTTTCTTGCTTCATTTACAGCTTGACTTATGTCTGGTCTTGATCTTGTTGATAAGTATAATAATCCTCCAACTAATTCTCTATATGGAAAGTCTGATATATTATTGTTTATAGTCTCACTTTCCTTCTTATCGGTATTGCATGGTGTACTTACTGGTTTAGAATCAAACATATTAAATTTTCTTAGTAGTTTTTCTATATAGTTTTGCTGATGTAACAAAATTCCTTTTTCATTTCTTTTTATTTCAAATCCAATGTAATTTTTAGGTTTCTCATACACTTTTATCTTAAATTCCTTCTCTAGATGATTAAGTACTTTAAATAATTTTTCTTTATCTTTTGTTATAGCTAATCCATCGTCCACATAAATTGCTATTATTATTGTTTTATCTTCTGTTGAGAATACACATTGATCGGTTCTTGTTGGTTTTAATCCATGTTTTATCATTGTTTCTGTAAATTTCTTATTCCATGTAATAGGAGCTTGTTTTAAACCATACAATGCTTTCTTTAAATGACACACCTTATTAGGCTGTTTTTCATATCCTTCTGGTATTTGCATAAAAATGTCTTCTGTTAATTCTCCATATAAAAATGCTGTTTTTACATCAAATGTTATCATATCATAGTCTTTTGAAGCAACTATTGCTATTATTGATTTTAATGCTGACTGACTTACTACTGGACTATATATATCTTGAAAATCTATATCCTTTTGTTCAAAACCTCTTGCAACTAGTCTCGCTTTGTATGTTCCGTCTTCTTTTATACAGAATACCCATTTATTTGTTAATATTTTATGTTCCTTTGTCTTCTCTAAATCCACAATTTCCCATGTGTTATTACTCTCTAATGATTCTTTCTCTGATTTTATTGCCTTCTTCCAATTTTCTCTTTCAGGAGATTTCATTACTTCGTTATAGGTAAGTAATACATAATCTTGCAGGTAAGTTGGTTTCCTCTTTTGTCTTCTTGTATTAGTATTTTCAGTTTCTTCTTCATTTTTATTTTCTATATTTTTATTACTTTCAATTTCACTTTCTATTTCAATATTTGTATTAAAATCTTCTTCTGTACTAATTGGAATACTTTCTTCTATCTCATAATTTGGTATATCTATTTCTTGTGTATTATTATAGCTTTCATTACTTATTTCTTCATCACTGTCTACTATAACTCTTTGTACTTGCTTTTTTAATAAAATATTATTTTCCTTTTTACTATTTTCAATTACAACAATATCTCTTGCTATTTCTATTTTTCCTTCTTGTTCATTCCATAGTCTATATCCATTACTGGTATATCCAACCATTATTAATTTCTTACTTCTCGGGGTCTAGTTTTCTTATATTTGTGTGTAATTGCTTTGCATATAATATAGCACCAAACTTTTGCATATTTGCTATGTTGGGTCTTTTACCATACCACATTTCATATGGTGTTTTATTTTTCAATGATTCACTAGGTAGTCTATTAATATAAGTAGCACAATACATGGCTTCACCCCACATTTGTTTTCCAAATTCTGAATCAAATAATAATGCTCTTGTTTTCTCTAATAATGTTCGGTTTAAACGTTCTGACTTACCATTTAATTGAGGTGTATATGGTATTGTTAAATCTAATTTTATTCCTTTTTTAATGCACCATTGTCTGAAATCTTTGCTAGTATATTCACCTCCATTATTACAACGTATAGTGAATACTTTTCCATTTCTTTCTCTTTCTGTTTCTTCTATATAATTTATAGTTTTATCCTTTGCTTCATATTTAAACTTTAATAAGTATATTTTTGTAAAATGAGTGTAATCATCCATAACTGTTAAAACATATGTATAACCATCATAGGTTTTCTCTTCAAATGGACCACAAATATCTGTGTGTATTAATTCTAATGGTCTTTTCGCTCTGGTTCTTATTATATTAAAAGGTAATCTTGTCTGTTTTGCTTGTGTACAAATTTCACATTTCTCTAATTGTTTTACTCCTTGTATTTTTATCCCTTCAACTACATTTGGTAATATTTCTAGTGTTTTATTTCCAGGATGTCCCAATCTTTTATGCCATTCAATAGCAGTTCCATTTTCCTTCATTAGTAATGATTTTTCTTCTATATATTGTTCTTTGTCAATATTTAAATTTATTTTATATAAACCATTTTCTTTCTTTCCTGTTAATACTAATTGTTCGTTTTTATATATTTCAACTTTATTCTTAGTAAAAATTACTGTTCCTTCATTATTTGTTACTTGGTTCACCGATAATAAGTTTTGTGAAATATCTGGTACAAATAAAGTATTTTTCAAAATACATTCTTCTCCATTTATAGTACCTCTGCCTTGTACTTTCATTTTAGATTCATTCGCTGTCAATACTGACGACTCTTTATTTTCAAAATTTCTTAAATTATTTATATCATTTGTCATATGTGCTGTGCAACCAGAATCCACAATAAATTCTGTACCTTTTATATTTTCATTTATTAATTTTGTTAAAAATGTCTTATCAGTTTTCTTCTCGTACTGAGTTTTATTTTTAAAGTAACAATTTTCTTCATTATGATTATTTTTCTTACATATTGTACATTGATTTCCTTTATACTTGCAATTGTTTTCTTCATGATTATATTTTTTACATATTGAGCACATTTTACAGTCTTTCTTTACATGTCCAACTTTATGACATTTAAAGCATTTTATTTTAGAACTTCTTTCATTCTTAATAGCTTGAAATGCTAACTGGTTTTCTACTTTATTTGATTTTTGTTTCTCCATTCTATTTTCCACATTTAATAATCTATTAGTTAAGTTCAGTAATGTTTTCTTATCTTCGGGTGTTGATTCCCACGCTGTTATAAAATATCTCAAATTATTAGGTAAACATGTTAGTATTTTTGACATTACCATTTCTTCATTAATGTTTTCACCAATCTGGTTCAATCTAAATTGAAGGTTCTCTATGTCTGTTATTAATTGTGTAATAGATCTGTTATCTAATTTAAAATTGAAAAATCTTGCAATAAAGATGATTTATTCCTCTGTTCTGTGCCTTCAAATATATCACATAACTTTGTGTACATTTCTAACGCATTTTTGCATGATAAGATATGGCCTTTTAACTTTTTATCTATAGAATTTATAATTAATTTCTGTACCTTAGCATCTTTTGTAATATACTCTTCATTTGTCTTTCTTTCTTCATTAATATTTGTTGATAAAGCCTCACTTAACTTTGATGCCTTTATGTATATATTAAATTCAAATTTCCATAATAGAAAACTCTTACTATCTCTTATTTTCTCTATTTGAATATCTTCATCATACTTTCTATCCATTTTTATTTATATTTCGTATAATGTCGGCTTACTAAATTGACTTATTACTTTCTTTTCTAATAATATAAACACGTACTGACCTGTTCTTTATGTATGTTATTATTCTGGTATAGTATATTTATGGCGACGGTTCTTATTTCTCTTCCACTGATTCTTGTTTTTTATTTTCCCTTTGAGATTTTCGCGACACTGGTTTTAATTATTATCCATGTTCTGGTTTTTAACAAATTCGCGTCCCTCCGGGTTTTTATTTATCGATACCTGGGTTTTATTTAACTGCCCCTGGGTTTTACTTAACTGCCTCTGGGTTTTACTTAACTGCCCCTGGGCCCATAACCTGATGAGGGGTCCGTGGAAGGAAGAGAAACTGTATATTAATATTTAAACTAATTTATTAATGTAAAACACAAACATTGTTTCTAAGCCTAAACGCCATCTTTTTTTTATATATTATTGCATCATCCTATTTTACCAGAGCCACAGTCTAAATATGTCACAGACTAATTTTTCATTTACAGTATAACAACATATTAAGTTAACACCTTTGTCGCCTCGGACGGAGTGGTGCGAAGAGCGTGCCAACTACAACCCACCTCCAAAAAAAAAATGGTGAAATATGTGTGGACCGGCCCTTATTGCCTATGAAAGATATAGGTTTTTAAAATTGAATTATTCGTTTTTATTTAATTATTTTAGTTCGACTCGGATGTCCAGTCTAGGTGCACGGTTGGCGTTATTATCTCCTTACGACTTTTTCCCGTATTAAAAGTCCGCGATTTAAGCGATTGAAATATGGCTTTTTCCCGGTTCGGTGTGTTGGTGCGATGTGCGGTATTAAAAATGTGTGAATTACAGTGAAGCAATTGTTAATTTCGGAATGTTAATACCTATTAACTATCTGGATTACTCCGTTTATCGATATGGGATATTTACCTTTATGGCAACTTTCACGAAAAAGGTTTTTATTAAAAAAATTATTAGAAAAATCTTTTTAATAAAAATATATAGATATCTAGCTTCTATTTTATTTTTAAGTTAATAATCTTTGTATTGTAGGAGACTTCACAAATAGAATTAACGGACAGAAATTACATCCAAACTCAGTACAACAATTTATTGATCGCACATGTTGTCCTGCGTGAGATTCGAACCCGTGACACTGGCACGATAGGACGGTATCTTAAACACTACGTCATCTGTGCAGTCAAATTCAATAGTACTTATTTTACTTTTTACCTACAAGAGTTTATTATAAACCAAACAAACCTAACACACCGATATTATTTAGGTATGAAGGCGGGCGATGACCTAGACGCCTACGTAACATCAACACCTCACATTTAAGGCGTAGACTCTTTGACACAAATTTTTGAAATCACTGTATTTTGTTTTATAGTTTTTTGTGAAATATACATTCTAATTACGATCTATGATCGTTAAACTACAACATACTCGAACAGTGGCCCCATAACCTGATACACCCTGTATACAGTGCCGGATTAGCCATATAGCAAGAGTAGCAAATGCTACGGGCCCCGCGAATTAGGGGGCCCCGCGCTCCAAGGCCTGTCTGGCTGTAATTAAAAAAATATCAATCTAGATAGGAGCGTAAAATATTTTGCATGCCTTAACAGTTTTCAATTCAATTTAATACCTTAAACTTGAGAATCTTTTTTTTTTGGGTGGTGAGCTACGGTAGGCGCACTCCACGCTTCGCTCCATCCGGGCCGACAGAGGGCCGTAAGCACGAGTGACACGTCGCCTTCGTCGTTAGACCGACCACTGGAGCAGGGTGACTTGTCGTCAGTGGTCGGCCCGACGGAATACCCCCTAAAGAGTACCCTCTCCTCGACCGACGTATCGGGAAGGATCAACTTAAGAACCTGAAGCAAACCAAGGGCCCCTCGACAGAATTTGCTACAGGCCCCGCGCTGCCTTAATCCGGCACTGCCTGTATAGTAAGTATACACTTATTCAAGTATTTACTTATCTAAGTGTATATATACACTTAGATAAGTAAACAGTTGCCAAGTATGCACTTCTCTAAGTCTTATATCTTTAAACGAGCAATTCTTGTATATATATATATACACATATTTTCAGGATCTCGACAACGGCTCCAACGATTTTGATGAAACTTGGCATACTAGAGGTTTCGGGGCCGAAAAATCGATCTAGCTAGGTTTTATTTATAGAAAATGTTGTTTTGTCGTTGTTTTTAGCAAAACAATACAATGACATTAAATTTTAAAAGAATATGAATTCAAATTTCGCCATCAACGTCACGAGTTATAATAGCTCAGTTGGGAAGTTGTCCAGTTTTCTTTTTGTTTTGTTTTGGCATTCAAACAGCGTGGGATCGAATCTCGGTGTTATTATTATTTTCTTTTTGCAATTTTTGATATTTTTTCATTATATAATTTTTATTAATATATATCTAAATAATTTCGACAAAAATACAACAAAATTATACCGAGCAAAGCTCGGTCAACCAGATATTATATATAACTCGAAATGTAACCCTGTACCAATCCACCTGCCTAGCATGGTATTGCCTTCCCAATATGGGGGGCTCAAGCCCAGAAGTGAGCCATACATGAGCTGTGATAATGATGATTACTAACCTAACCGACGTCGACTATCCATGGGAATGTAATTGTTGAGAAACAGCCGTAGATTGGCAATTAATGATTCCTTATTTCAGCTCGTATATCCCATTGTTGGGCTGGAGCCTCCTCTGCAATAGGAGGCAAATTTATCTTACTATACCATGTTGGTCAGACAGGTTGGTATAGGGTTTTATTTCGAGCTTTCCTTCTCTTGCATAGATATATACTTTATATTTTATTTATTTTATATATAAATAGATATAAATTATAGCATATTATATTCCTTAGACGCCTTGTATGTTATTCACAGGTAAGATAAGGATTTTGATGTAGTTTAAAATCGTTAATGTTGCACAATTTCAAGAAAGCGTCTTTGTGGTGATCGAGTTCATTAACATTATTAATTTAAAGTAAAAAAATACGGCACATATGAAAATAACACCGGCAAACGCGATGAATTCATTTTCGATTTTGTTCAAGAGCACCAAATCCATTTGGTGAGATTGGAATTGAATCGGATTCGAAATTAGAATTGATTTCAAGAGTAAGCCCACAGATCTTCTCTACTACTGGAGGGCAAGTGACAAATTCAAATCATTTATTATGTATAAACACTGTGGGGGCCCGCACTTACATATCGAGGGGTGAAAGGCTATTTGGTTTGAGTGACATTTTTTAACTTTACAGGAGTTTAAAATTTTGGAAACAAAAATCATAATAAAAGAACTTCTTGAGCTATTTGAATGGGGTAATTTTAATTAAAAATTCAATTAAAAACATCGAATTCTTGATGCTAATACTAAATAAAACGTACCTTTAGTTACAAAGATAAATGTTGCTTAATACAAATTGCCTTAAGGCCTCGTTTTTCAGCATATGGAAAGTTTAAGAGTTCAGCTTATGAAAAAAGTGCTTTGATTTTAATGAATCCGGCATCATTTGACAGAGAAAAAATTGCTGATTCCAAATATGTATATAACTCAATATCACCTTAGATGTCGCTTAAACCAAATAGCATTTCACCTCTCGATATTGTCATTTGTTTACATTTTACCTTAAATTACTACCAGCAAGAAACTTAGTGGGATTATCTTCTTTTTTATTAATTATTTTTATTTACATAAAATAATATATAGTAAAATGTCTACTAATAGCACCAGTGTGATGCCTTTGAAACTATCATATAATCCTGTCATGACGTCATATGTTAGGCAGATATGTTGGCATAGGGTTTTGAGTTTTCCTTCTCTAACATCTATATTTTAAATGCAAATCATATCCCTTAGTCGTCTGTTACGACATCCACAAACAATGGGGATGGTATTCTTACTCCAACAGCACAAAAAAATTCAAGGTTTCGACAAATATATATTGAAACTTTTATGTATTTTGTGGCAAATAAAGAATTTGAAATTGTTCTTAAAATAAAAAAATAACTGCTGGCATAAGAATAGACAATTTCGTCACTGTAGATAAGATTGAGTAATCAAACAACGATATGCTTATTTACAACTTTATTAATTACGTTTACGCTTTTTTAATCTTTTCTTAGTATTCTTCTTGCCAGTTTTAGTCATTTTCGCGATTTTCCTCTTGTGTAGCCACACTGGATACTGTCCGTTTTGATCTTTCAAGGACTTTGTACTGAAAATGCGTTTTTTACCGTCTTCACCATCAACTGTAACTTTTTCGTCATCAGAACTCATTTCAACATCTTCGTCCTCTTGGACAGCAGTTTCCTTTGCCTTTTTCTGCTTATTAATGGCACCAGCGTCCAAAAAAATTACTTGATCCGATTCCATAACCTCATCAACTGTGGTCTTTTCAGTTTTATCTTCGCCTTTGACGCCTAGCATCTTCTTGAGTCGTGCTAATTCTTTTACAGCATACCGTTCACGTTTTATAGCTCTGCATTTTCGCTTCCATCTACTTCTAAGGGACTTTGCCATTTTAATTTAATAACAAAAACAGAAGATACGACGTGCTTTTTGACGAAACGAAGTAAAAGGATGCACGAGCTGTCATTACTGTCAAAAAAGGGTTGCTCGATTAATCGAAATGTAAATCGACGATGATATTTATCAAGGTAATGTAGTAGTTTTAAATTGATTTTGAAATAAGCAAAATAATTATCAATAAATACGACGTATGTCGTGTAAATACGTTGTCTAATATTCGTAGTACAGACAAATAACTAATAAAATAAAGTTTTTATGTCTTTTTGCATAGTACCTACTTTTTTAAAGGTTCCACCAATATAAAGCAAACGTTAGTTTAAGTCTTTTCTTCCTGGTGATCGGTTATATATTATAAAAATCTTCAGGTTGCGACAAAATGCTTACAAACAATTCAAGTTTGACGTTTAAATGTATATGTCCAATGGACCCAATGGTGAACTATACATATATGCAGTGGCAGACTAACAGGAGGGTGGAAGAGGCGGACCGCCCCGGGCCTCTAGTCTTGAGGGGGGTCTCAAATGCCTCCGCGTTCCCCTTGTCAAGTCATAAACAAGACTTTAAAAATGTACTTAGTATCTTCATAACTTCACCAAGATCAAAACACTACAGCCATCTAGACTTTTTACGCGGTACTAATATTTTTTTAACTTTGCTGCACGCGTCCAATACGCTGGGGGTCTTTATAGCGGGTACTTCCACAGGAATCCCTGAATGAATGAAGTGCAAATAATTCTCTCCTGTATGCCTACATTTACATTCACTACATAGCTTATACTTTAATACTTTTTGACCATTTGTATCTAGTTGCATCATGCGAGAGATTTTCGAAACTTAGCCCATTAACGACCGAGAACCGTATTTTTGTTCATCATTTTTAAGGCAAATTCTCATCGTCAAAAACGAGAATTTTGCAGTGAAAAATATAGTCTCCCGTACTTTGCAGTGTGCTCTTTTAGAATTTGGAGCAGAAATTGCGATTTTTCTACTACAAAAAAATATGGCCGCTTTTAAACAACAAAACCATGAAAAATCGAAGACATTTTTATTATGATTTTTTCTCATAGAAAACGCCAACTGACCCCCTCTTTTTTTCAACCATGAGTGCACTAAATAGTTTTAGTTGAACAACGAATTTTTAAATTTGTAAATCAATCAATATTTTCACCCCCGAAATGGCGTTTTTCACCCCTTGAGCGGTGAGCAAAATATCACATTTCGCAAAAAATTAAAAAAAGCAGATTTTTACGAAAATTGGTATACCGGGGTTTTTTAGGTTGCTAATTACGATTCTACCATTAAAATTTGAATATTCAAGATGGCGGATCCATTATGGCCAAACGAAAATAAAAAAACTTATTTGAATCGGGTGAAATTGGGCACTCGGGAATTTTTCGTGACTACGATACTGCACTCAAAGTTTGTAATTTCAAGATGGCGGATCCAATATGACCGACCAGAAATCTAAAATCTTATTTATATAGAGTGAAATTGAGCACTCCGGGGTTTTCGAGGTCGGCAATTACGATATTGTCCTCAATCAAATTCAAGATGGCAGATTCAATATGGCCGACCAGACACCTAAAAACTTATTTGAATCTGGTGAAATTGAGCACTCGGGTGTTTCCGAGGTCTCTGATTATGAACTGCTCTCAAAATTTACCACGTCCACATCGTTGTCTCTGGGTTACGCTAAGAGTAAAATAACAACGTGATGCGTCATATTGGATCAGTTATTGTGAATTTTCAAATTCTAAGAACAGAATCGAGATCAGTGACCTCAAAAATCTCTGAGTGACCAATTTCACCGATTCAAATAAGTTTTTGGATTTTCGGTCTTGAATGAATTGGATCTGCCATTTTGACTTTTTTAATTTTGAAGGCGGAATCGTATTCAACGACCTAGAAAACCCCCGAATACCCAATTTTACCCTATTCAAATAAGTGTTTGGATTGTCAGTCGGCCATATTGGATCTGCTATTTTGAATTTTCCAATTTTGATGGCAGAATCGTAATTAGTAACCTAAAAACTCTGGGATACCAATTTTTGTGAAAATCTGCTTTTTGTTGCAATTTTTTGTGAAATCTGAAATTTTACTCGCCTCAAGGGTGAAAAACACCATTTCGGGGGTGAAAATATTGATATTTACAGATTCAAAAAAATCGTTGTCCGACTATGTATATTTAGTGCACTCATGGTTGAAAAAAAAGACGGAGCAGTTGGCGTTTTCTATGAGAAAAAAAACATGGAAAAGGCATCGATTTTTCGTGTTTTTTTTGTTTAAAAGCGGCCATATTTTTTTGTAGTGGTAAAATCGCAATTTTAGCCCTAGATTCTGAAAGAGCTCACTGTAAAGTACGAGAGACCATATTTTTCATTTCAAAATTCTCGGTTTTTAATGATGACAATTTGCCTTAAAAACTGGCTAAACGCGAGTCGGAGTCGCGCACGCAGGGTACCGTACCATTATCTATAAAAAATAGGCAAAAAAAAATGTTTTCTGTGTGGGAGCCCCCTTTAATATTTATTTTATGTTATTTTTAGTATTTATTGCTATAGCAGCAACAGAAATAGATAATTTGTGAGAATTTCAACTGTCTAGCGATTGCGGTTCTTAAGATACAGCCTGGTGACAGACAGACAGCGAAGTCTTAGTTATTACTAAAATACGGGTCCCAAAGTTAGATCCCTATTGGGAGGCAAAGAAAAAACGAGGCCCTAATGGGACCCATTTTTACCCTTTGGGTACGAAACTCTAAAAATGATGAAATAAAAAGAATTCTTGTTCGTTGATAGGATAAACTAATTAAAAATTATCCTCGATCTAAAATAGGTCAAGAGCGACTGGTTAATCTAGCCCTGCTTTCAATAGATTGAAAAATTTCAATAGAAATCGTTTTCACAGAAGTTCTTGAGGAGTTCAGTAAATTGAAGGCAAGAAAACACATAGGTATACCTATGTGTTTTCTACACGCTACAAAAATAAAAAAACTACCTATCTTTTTATTATATCTAATTTTTTTGTCGGTCGACTCGTATTTTATTTTCCTCGCCCATATCCATTCCATATTGTAGGAATATTGTATGTAATGTTTATTTAGCCTAAATAATTTAAGTCTCATTTAAATTTCACTTGCCATATTTTTACGAAATAAACATAAAAACTTATTTATACATACAAATATGAACTGAATAAAAAGCTTGTAAAACTGTTCTTTTTAAAGTTGGGGGGCCTCATTCAGCTTTGCCGCCCCAGGCTAGTGTTGCGTAATTAGAATCATTTAATTCGAATAACTCGAATAAGACTATTGACTCGTTCATTCGAATCGCCGTTGACCGAAACCGAATCAATTCGTTAACTCGTGTTGTACTTAGGCAGGTAGGTACTCATAGCGCGGGCGGCCGCGGCGGCGCGACGCGGCGATCAGTCGACTCAGTTTGATAGGACATTCGTTGTAGCGTTGCGTAATTCGAATAACTCCAATAAGACTATTGACTCGTTCATTCGAATCGCCGTTGACCGAAACCAAATCAATTCGTCAACTCGTAGGTAGGCACTCGTAGTGCAGGTGGCCGCGGCTCCGCGGCGCGGCGATCAGTCGACTCGGTTTGATAGGACATTCGTTGATTTGTTTTCTATTCGTTGATTCGTTTTCTGTCCCTCGCGCGATTTAATGTTTTCTTGCATTTGTTGACTGCTCGTTTACGTAATTAAAATAATAGGTATTAATTATGAGTATACCTGAGACGTATAAAAACGTATTTTTTTTTTAAAGTTGATTTATCGGGTAATTACTAATTAGAATCAGACTTTATTAAAAAAAAGTATTTTTTTTTTGTATATGATTTTATTATTACTGTTTGTTATTTAGTATGCTGATTTTAATCATAACAATAAAAGAGTATTGTCATTACCTACGTGGTTAAAAGTCAATATATACCTATAAGTCCCCTTTCCGTAACCAAATACCGACCACACTGCTGTAACTCAAAATTTCGACTCATTCGTAATGAAAAAACCGATCCGCAAAAAAAACTCACTGGAATAATAATGTAAACGAATTATTACTCGCCAATTCGGCTTCACAGGCGGATGACTTGACATACGAGTACGAATTTGACCATAATGCTGACGTGACGAATGTGACGTTTCGAATCAATTCGAATTGCGATTCGAATCAATAATAATTTTAATTCGATTGATTCGAATTGAAAAAAAAGCAATTCGTCTCATCGCTGCCCCGGGCCTCTGATGGGCTTAGTCCGCCACTGCATATGTACACCATTATGAAATTTGAGAATATAATGTCGAACGTAAACCGTAACTAAAATGTTTGATGTCGATTCTAAAAGCAATGTCTTGTAAATTAGCTAAATGTTACTTCTTCTTCTTTTTGTCTTGGCGATCAGCTATTAATACAAGCCATTTTTGCCAGTGTCGAGTTATAATTTTCTTTTCAAATTATCAATTTCTTCATGTCAGTAATAGTCCGTCAGTAAGTCAAACTGTCGCCTCCAACAGTGGAATGGTCACAGTTAGGGGTATTTTCTGAGAATTTTGGTGGAAACAAAAAGGTGTATAGCAGTTTTATATCATATTCACTAGACCTCAGCAGTTTTGCCACTATATATTACATAAAATGCCATCAAAATTGTTTAATATAACACGTTAAAACACTAATATATTGAATATAATACAAGAACACAACACTCACTTCCAGATTCCCGCCAAAATCCCTAAATGTTACTTTAAAAACTTGTTACTAAATTTCTTGTTAAAATTAATCGACTAAAGGGACTGTTTTTCTTTTAAACTGTTTGCAGGATATCTGTGGAGTAAGTCTGAGTGACATTTTTGACAAATCCTATTGTTTTTTATGGCGGTTCGATTTTCTCTGTACCTACTGCTGAAAGGAGTACTGAAGTGACCATCGTTTTTCCAAGAATATCCTTGGAATCATTCCAAGGAATTTAAATTTGTTTATTGTGATCCATTCCTTTGTTTACTACTGTTATTCTTTGTTATGAGCGCGTAATGCGTGCTTTCAAAATGTTTTTGTGATGAATAATCAAAATTTTCATTTTGGAGTGTAACCGCCCGGTATTGTGAAAATGGATTTATCAAATACTAAATTGGATCATAATAAATTAATGGATGACAGCGGCTGTGTTCAAGATGGTAAGTCTTTAAATATAATTTTGTTTTAGGGTAGATAACTACCCTACAAAAAAAGCGAAAATTTCCTTCAATTATCGATTTCAATTTTTGATTATTTTACAAATTCTTGATATTAGAAATATTGATTTATTGGGTTTATTATATTATAGATTAGATTATCTATGTTAGAGATGAATTGCCTTATAATACGCCCGTAGACGATGTGTAATTGCAAAGATTAAAAAAGAACAACACAATTAAAACTCAGAAAAATTGTTTTGCGGTGTCAAAATCATAACTTTTAAGAGGGTAACTATATATTTATTATCACATCTGAAGGTTATTTAGTTGTTAGGCATGGGATAGTCTAAAAACTTTTTATACTTGTTCTATTTTTTAATTAATTTAACTTATGATTGTGGGTACAATGTTTCTATGTTCACTTTTCCGTGTGGTAATGGAGTAAGAATACAATCCACTACTCGCTTGAGTGTTGTAAAAGATGATTAAGAGATATGATATGCATATCACGACTATGCAAGAGAAGGAAAACTCAGCACCAACCTGTCTGACCAGCATAGTAAGGTTAATTTACCTCCTATTGTGGAAGAGGTTCAACAATGGGACATACAGTGGACCTGCGGTAATCCAGCCCCTGATTAATCTGGCACCCCTTGTAATCCGACATCATCATCATCATCTTGCTCTTATCCCAATTACTTGGGGTCGACACAATATGTCATCTGTTTTGACATATTGCAAAAAGTTTCGGCAATGACTTTTATGACCGGCCGCCTTCCTGACGTCAACCCTCGAAATAACAGTTTCAGAAAACTGTTCCAAAATAACAGCCTGTTGTGCTGTAAAACGAGAAAAAAGGGGAAATAACCATTCTTTAGGAATAATGTTTAGAAGTGGTTTCGGTGTTTGTTCCTAAAATGAAAACAAAGAATGGTTATTTCCCCTTTTTCCTCGTATTACAGCATAACAGGCTGTTATTTTGGAACAGTTTTCTGAAACTGTTATTTCGCTAAAACTGAAACAGGTTTCACAATTTAACTGTTGTAGAGCACCCCTACTAAGTTAGGGCCCTGAATATCATGTAGTGTAATAAGCCTTTTAATATTGTACCTCAAGCCAGATAAATTGATATAATTTTTTTTTGTTTTGTTTTTCTCTCTTAATATTGTGTAGCAAAAAACTTAAATGAATTATGACCGAATTTTGACCACTCGGCGACCACTAGTTTAAATAAAACTCTGATAAGTTGCCTCCTTTGTTGCCATATGTTGGAGTAAATCTTTTACAGTCAACTATACTATGGAGAAAGCACCCCCTATTTTGCCAGTGGGTGTCTACATAAGAGACGGTAGAGGGATATAATATGCATTTATCTATGCAAGAGAAGGAAAATTTTAAATAAAACCTATGCCAACACATCTGACCGGCTTGGTATAGTAGATTAATATTGCTCATATTATGGAGGAGGTTCAAGCCCAGCAGTTGAATGTTTCTTCTTCTTGTATTAATGGCTTTAGCAGCATAAGTGTGCTCACATTCTGCCAATGTCAGTTGAATAAGAATATGATTGATGCTTTAATAGTTGTGATAGCCTTCACTTGATTTTTGGTATTAAGGCCTTAGAAGCTGAAAAAAAAGGTTCTTTCTCAGTAATTTTTTTGAAAGGGCAGGAAATGATGAAGCTTTTAAAAGAAATTGTATTTTTAAAAAATATTTGTGACCAAGTGCACAGAAATGCAAGTATTTATTTTTCTGTTATGTTATTTTACTGAAAAATGATTTTTAATGTCAGTGAAATGTGTACTGAAAATCACAACTATTACTATTATGGCCTTATATATAGGCCTTATTATATAATCATTTATCAATAAATAAAATTGGAGTGTCCGTTTGTAATGTCAAAATAATAGGCTTTTTTCATGCTCACACGGTTATTTGCACTATACATATGTCTAAAATACACTTTATATTTTTTTGTCTGTCTGTCTGTTTGTTCCGGGTAATCTTCAAAACGGCTGGACCGATTTCAAAAATTTTTCCCCACATAAAGCTATAATATCAGGGAGTAAACTAGGCTATATTTTATCCCGGTATTCCCACGGGAACGGGAACTACGCAGGAAAGACTGAAAGCGAAGCGAGGGCGGGTTGCTAGTTAATAATATAGTTGAAAATAATTAAAATTGATCATAAAAACGTTCTGGTCATATATGGGTTAAAAAAAAATGTAAATATTTTGGTTTTGGTTTTCTATTCATAAAAAAATTGATAATATTTTTTTAATTCACAGAACCAATGGCAGAATGCTCAAAAGAACCAAGAGGACTTATGGATCTTTCCGATGACGTTCTGCTATACATACTGCAATTTTGCTCACCAAGGGATTTGAAAGCATTAGGATAGTAAGTAGCATTTTTCACACTTAGGTCACTGAAAAGCCTGATTGAATGGACTGATTTGTTCTTAACTAGTTGCCTCACTGCGGGTGACGGACGATTATTCGGTCCAGTTACCCGCGGCTTCAGCTAGGGCTGCATCAAGCGCAC
Source organism: Lymantria dispar (assembly GCA_032191425.1). Classification (NCBI taxonomy): domain Eukaryota; kingdom Metazoa; phylum Arthropoda; class Insecta; order Lepidoptera; family Erebidae; genus Lymantria; species Lymantria dispar. Next base: position 3,416,373 of record CM063467.1, read on the forward strand.
GTAAACTTGCGACACTTGCCGCATCTTAACCACTACGTCGCCTGTATAGAGGGTATAATCAAAATAATTCTTAACGAAAAAACCGACTGCAATCGTTTTCTCATGGATACAGAAGAAAGAAAGAAAGAAAAACATTGATTCTGTTCTCGTTAGATCTTATAAAAAACAACAAAAAGAAAAGAGCTTCTTACATAAAATAAAACAATTCTTACGACGAACAAAAAAGGCTATTGACTCAGATCGTGCTACTTCTACTTAAAGAACTGGACCAAATTGAAATTGAAAACCACATGGGAAGCACCAGCTTTCAAATAAAAAAAGTATCATCAAAATCGGTTCACACAATCGAAAGTAGGGATGTTAGGGGCCGTCCATTAATCACGTGAGATTTGTAATTTTTGACAAAAATCACGAAATATCACAAGGCGGGAAGGGGTTGTAGTAAGATATCACGTGTATTTATTTTTTCGTCAATACTGCGATTTCTAAACTGAAAAGCAGCGTGTAGTGTGACTTTGACTTGCCATTGCCAGGCAACGAACGAAGTTTAAAGTAGGTGATCTGTATAAAGACCTTTTTGCGAAGTATAAAAAGCAAAAAAGCGAGAATATAATGAGCTGTGGGCTACTTCTTTGTAGGTACTAAAACTCACGTGATGTTGGTGGGGGAGGGAGGGTCAGTCTTAAACCTCACCACGTATCAACAAGGGGGAGGGGGGTTCAAAAAATTCTAAAAAAAGATCACGTGATTAATGGACGTCCCCTTATGGAGCTCTGTAACCGTAACCGAAATTTTCGAATATCCAAAATGATAATATTTCTATACATATTCGTTGTCTGTATGAGACAGGTTCATCATCATCATCACAGCCCACATACATCCCACTGTTGGGCTCCGGCCTCCTCCATATTGGGAAGGAATTTAACCTACTATACCGTGCTGGTCAGACATGTTGGTACAGGGTTTCATTTCGAGTTTTCCTTCTCTTGCACAGATCTTATGTACATATTATATCCCTTAGTCGTCTTTTACGATATCCACGGGTAAGATAGGGAGTGGTGAATTGTATTCTTAATCTGTCACCACACGGAGGTTATGACAGGTTTTCTATCTACCAGCCGACCTGACAGCCTTAACATTAGCCTCTATAAAGAGAAATAATACAATGATCATCACAATTAGCTAAATCCTTTTACAATTCTCTACAAATGAATATACGTAACCGAAACTATCCGAAACTGTTGGATCGTTGTCTCAGCTCATATACGTCTGTTGGGCTCGAGCCTCCTCCCCAATAGGAGGGAAATTGATCTCATGCTGTTCAGACATTTTTTTTATAGGACTAATCCCACCACACATTCCCACTATTGTAACTTCTGTAAGCCAGGATCCACAATGGTCTCCATAAATGACACCGAGGTTTGACCCTCAGGTAGTCCTGGGATATGATTTTAATTGTCTTGGGACCCGTAACAAATTTAATTAGAAAAGATTAAAGAGGAGGAGTTGGAAAGAGAGATTCCACTGTTGCTGTTCAGACATGTTGGTATATGATTTTATTTAGTGTTTTCCTTCTCTTCCACAGATGTTATATGCACATTATATCCTTTAGTCGTCTTTTACGACATTCACGTGCAAGATAGGGAGTGGTAAATTATATTCTTACTCCGTCACACTACCAACTGTCGGAGAATCTGAGATAATTACATATCTGTAACCGATACAATGTTATCTTATTATCCGTAATCAGTGGGCTTACTCTTGAAATCAATTCTAATTTCGAATCCAATTCAATTCCAATCTCATCAATCTCTCTCTCTCTCTCTCTCTCTCCCTCCCTCTGTGCCCCCCCCCTCTCTCTCTCTCTCTCTCTCTCTCTCTCTCTCTCTCTCTCTCTCTCTCTCTCTCTCTCTCTCTCTCTCTCTCTCTCTCTCTCTCTCTCTCTCTGCCCCTCTCTCCCTCCCTCCTTCTATTTGGTACTCTTAAACAAAATTCTATTTGGAAAAATCTTTATTATTCTGTGGCGTTACCTGTGGGCTTACCCTCGTAATCAATTCTAATTTCGAAGCTTATTCAATTCCAATCTCACCAAACTTATATCTGGTATTCTTAAACAAAATCGAGAATGAATTCTTCGCATTTGCCGTTGTTATTTTCACCAAATGCGTCGTATTTTATTACTTTAAATTAATAACGTTACCAAGCTCGATCACCACAAAGACGCTTTCTTGGCATTGTGCAACATTAACGATTTTAAACTATGTCAAAATCACGTTGGGAGCAGCAAATATTTGACTTAATTGACGAGAGTCGAATTTAGTTTAAAAAAATTCCACCGGATTTGATTCCAATCGTGCGCTAGTGTCGCTTTCAAGAGTACCAAATTGCTTAAATTCGAGCTGCGATTGGATTTAAGATTGGCATTGATATTTAAGAGTAAGCACACATATCTGGATCCGAAACTTAATGGTCCATAAGATCGCTAGTCGAGAGTTCTCGAGGTAACAAACACGCTTAGAATAATAACGTATAGAAGGTAAGTTCGCGCACAAAAAGTGAAGCATTTCAATTGGAGCGTAATGGAGCTTACGCCGGAACCGTTCCGTAATGTACAAGTCATTGTACTGCACGTACGTACGCAACTCTTAAAAAATAAATAGCTAATTATGACGGTTTGTGCATTCAAATGGTGTCATAACACATTTGTAAAACTTAAAAAGGTTTTTAACGTTACTTTTAAAAGTATTTCGACGATTTATGTTAATAAAAACAAAATTTGATTTCATAATTTGTATAGTGGTGTGCGTGTGTACGTGTGTAATCGGCTGCGCGCCATTAGTATTTTTAGATTCAAGTTTCGAACCTTCGAAGTAGTGACACTATCCTTCTATACGTTATTATTCTAAGCAAACACGTAAAAAAGAAACAGTCATATATCATCTTTTCAGTACTTGCCCACGTCTTGGTATATTAATATGCGATAGAAGTCTCTGGACTTCAGTCGATGCTCGTGAGGAACCTATTGGAGTGGAGCGAATGCGCTGGTTGCTGGACCATTGTCTTTCATCTGCCACTCAGGAGCTAAAGCTTAAAGGACATGTGGACAAAGACATTAGGTAAGGAACACATACTCGTAATTCAAGAAGCTAGTAGACTGGTCCTGACGGAAAACCGTTTGTATGAGGGCGACATGATGAAAGTTTTGTTGCCAGGACGTTATGAGGTTTCCGAAAGGGTAATTATTTGTTCAAGGAATCCGTTTTAGTGTTGCGTGACCCCCCGTTAAATACTTATTTTTAGCATTTGTTGTTATAGCGGCAACAGAAATATATAATTTGTAAAAATTTCAACCGTTTAGCTGTCGCGGTTCTTGAGATACAGCCTGGTGATAGACAGACGGACGGGCAGACAGCGAAGTCTTAGTAATAGGGTCCCGTTTTTACCTTTTGTGGACGGCACCCTAAAAAGATGTTGGTGCAGTTTCTCATATTAATTTTAGATTTTGTGTTTAATTATAGATATGTTGTTTCGAGTTTTTTTTTGAGTTTTCGAGGTCTTAGTCGTCTTTTACGACACCCACGTGCAAGAGAGGTGGTGGTGAATTGTATTCTTACCCGTCATCATGCTGAAAACATGCTTAATATATGTATTCTTTTTTACAGATGTGTTGGAGTTCAAGATTTATCTTACTATGATCAAGATACCGGTACGTATAAAATATAATATCCATTTACCAACCGTGTATTGACGGAGTAAAACTACAATTCACCAATCCCTATCATGCCCGTGGGTGTCTTAAAAGACGACTAAGGGATATAATATGCATATAACATTAATGCAAGAGAAAGAGAACTCTAAATAAAACCCTATTCTTTTTTTTTGGGCGTGGGTTACGGTCGACGCACTCCTCGCAACACTCCCTCCGGGGCGACAGAGGGGCGTAAGCACGTACACCCGTAACCCACCCGCGACACGTCGCCTTCGTCGTTGGACCGACTACCGGAGCAGGGTGACCTGTCGTCAGTGGTCGGCCCGACGGAATAATCCTTGAGCAGTACCCTCCCATCGACCGGTAAAAAAAAAGAACCCTATGCCAACACGTCTGACTAGCGTGGTTATAGTAGGTCCATTTCCCTCCTATTGTGGAGTAGGCTTGAGAACAGTGGGACGCTGAAATGATAATTATGACATTATCCGATTCCTTTCTTTTACACACTCTCAGGCATTGGCTCTAAAGCGTTCTATCGCGAATGCTTTGGGCAGTTTAGGCCGAGACCATAGCCTATAAAATTTTTGATAATGATTATTCTGGCGCAGGTATGCTGGGTGACATGGGGACGTGGTATCCTCATCTGCCACGGTGAGTATCATTATAGTTTATCCTTATTGTAAAAAAATTTATGTGATTTTTATTTGGATAAGTGTATAATATCCGGTTGACCGAGCGAAGAGCTTCGCTCAGTATATTTTTGTCGAATTTATTTAGATATCTATATTCTATACCAATAAATAAAACTGGAGTGTCTGTTTGTAATGTCAAAATAATAGGCTTTTTTCATGCTCACACGGTTATTTGCACAACACCTATGCCTAAAATTAAAAAAAAAAGACAGACGGACAAAAATTTTTTTTTTTAAATTTTTGTCTGTCTGTCTGTTTGTTCCGGGTAATCTTCAAAACGGCTGGACCGATTTCAAAAATTCTTTCACCAATGGGAAGCTATAATATCAGGGCGTAAACTAGGCTATATTTTATCCCGGTATTCCCACGGGAACGGGAACTACACGGGTAAAACGACTATAACCTATAACCGAAGCGAAGCGAGGGCGGATTGCTAGTATAATAATAAAAATAAAAATTAAATAATGAAAAAAATTTAAAAAATTACAAAAAGAGAATAATAAAACACCGAGATTCGAGCCGACGCTGTTTGAATGCCAAAACAAAACTAAAAGAAAACTGGACAACTTCCCAACTGAGCTACCGTAACTCATGACATTGACACCGAAATTTGAATTCATATTCTTTTCAAATTTAATTTCATTGTATTGTTTTGCTAAAAACACCGACAAAACAACATTTTCTATAAATAAAACCTAGCTAGATCGATTTTTTGGACCCGAAACCTCTAGTATGCCAAGTTTCATCAAAATCGTTGGAGCCATTGTCGAGATCCTGAAAATATATATATATACAAGAATTGCTCGTTTAAAGATATAAGACTTAGAGAAGTGCATACTTGGCAACTGTTTACTTGGATAAGTGTATACTTGGATGTGTGTTTTTCCTTAGATGAGTGTATACCGTACTTATTTAAAATGTTTATTTTTAACCCCTCTTAAAAAAAGAGGTTCTCAATTAGTCGGGTTTTTTTATATATGTTATTCCATGTGGTGACGGAGTGAGAATACAGTTTACTATACTCAGTGCCAGATAACGTGGCAAAAGACGACCTTCACCTACCTTCACCACGATATCTTAAAATACAAATAAAATCTATCGCTTAAAGTTGTATCGCAAAGTTCTCTTGGTACAGGGCCTACAAGGGAGCAAAATTACAAACAGCACAATTCAAAATTTTACGAAATCTAGGAAAATTACCATAGGAAATTCATGTTTTAAATATCCTATAATCATTAATTTGATTGTTTTAAAATATCAAATTAACCTGCAACTGGTGATATTTCATCAATTTATAAATAATATCATTGATAAGAATGCCAAATTACTATCAAATGTTTGAAAAGCAAAAGGTTTTTAAGTAACATTAAAATTACAGTACCGAGAAAATTTATATAAATTCAATATAATATAGATCCTATAATTAAATACGTAATTAGTTTCAAAGAATTATGTAACCTCCAAAAAATGATAAGTTTTAAGTTATGACACATTTCTTTCAACTCATTTTACCGTCAGGTGTAATAAACCTAAAGGATCGCACAAGTAGATGCAAAATTTTAGGTTACGCGTGTCAAAATCTTTTCTTAACTGATTTTAGCGTCAGGTGTACGAGATCAGTGACGTGGTGTGACCCAGTCGCCATTTTGTTTGAAATTCCGTGTGGAGCACGTAGAAGATATTGAAAAAAAAATGAGGGGCCTCGATAACATTATATACCGAAATGTATATCGATGCATTCATAATTCATGTATCAGACAGCAGTGATAGTAATAGTAGTGGAAGTAACAGTTCAAAAGTATAGATTTTTGTAAAGTCATAAATAAATTATTTTAGTATATTATTTTACCTCACCTTACGTATTTAACAAAAAGTTAGGCTTAAGATAGGTTAGCTATCAGTTACATGCTAGGGCAGTGGTAAGGTACGTAACGTGTATTTATGCTTTATTATTGCACGTGTAGGTGTTTCATAATTTCTTAATTAAAATCCTAAACAAATTACACACAAACATAAATGTTTGTAACCCCTGTACTGTCTAGCCGACTGGTACCACGGTATTTCAACGATAAGACGGTTTGTATGGAAAGCGATAGAATTAGCGATAAATTTCTTGGATTTGATGATATCGTGGTGAAGGTCGCCAAATGACCTCTTTTTCATGCTATTTGGCAAACACTATACCCCCTTTCTTGGCGGTGGACGTCGTAAAAGACAACTAAGGGATATGATAAGCATATAACATCTATGCAAGAGAAGGCAAACTCGATATAAATCCTTAATATCTGATTGAGCGAGCTTCGCTCGGTATATTTTTATTGTATTTTGTCAAATTTATTTAGATATATATTAATAAAAATAAAAAATTAAATTATGAAAAAATATCAAAAATTACAAAAAGAGAATAATAACACCGAGATTCGATCCCACGCTGTTTGAATGCCAAAAGAAACCAAAAAACTGGACAACTAACCAACTGAGCTATCGTCACTCACGATGTCTTCTTCTTCTACTTGATTAATGGCAATGACCTGCAATAATATGAACTATTGGTGCCAATGTCGAGTTATAATTAATTAATTAATTAGTCACGTCTTTAGTCTTCGTAAGTAGTCCGTCGTTAGTATTGATTTGGTGTTGATAGCCAAATCAAGCTTCTTCTGGGAAATTTGGCAGAATCTGAAAATGCACGCAATTCGCTATTATATCATATTCACTATATATCAGCATTCTAACAACATTATATTACATAAAATATCAACAAAATTATTCAATATAACACCGTAAAATACTAAAATAATGGAAAAATATAAAAGCGCTACATGACATTTTGACATTCGCGTCAAAAGTCCTCACGATGTCAACAGCGAAATTTGAATCCATATTCTATTGACATTTTATGTCATTGTATAGATTAGCTAAAAACACCGTCAAAACAACATTTTCTAGAAATAAAACATAGCTAGATAGATTTTTTGACCCCGAAACCTCTATACCTCTAGTATGCCAAATTTCATCAAAATCGTTGGCGCGGTTTCCGAGATCCTATAATTCTTGTATATATATATACACAAGAATTGCTCGTTTAAAGATATAATACCAATACTTTTGACCAGCGTGGTATAGTAGGTCAATTTCCCTTCTACTGTGAAGGAGGCCAGTAGTGGATTGTACTTGAGCCCAACTTTCTGAGGGTGTTTGCGTGTGGAGAGTTTAGGTGGTGGCTTTGGTATCACCGAGCCTCAATGCACGCATTCACACTCCCTTCACTTTCTTCGCGGTAGGCAGCGGCCTTGCAAAGGTCCATGAGCGACAGCAACACTTACCATCAGGTGTACTGTTTGCTCGTTTGCCACTGCTCGCAATAAATAATAAAAAAAAAAAAAGGTCCTGAGATGATGTATTTTCACCTATTATTCGAAGACGCTTGGGCCTATTTGGAAAAATCTTTATTATTCTGTGGCATTACCTGTGGGCTTACCCTTGTAATCAATTCTAATTTCGAAGCTTATTCAATTCCAATCTCACCAAACTTATATCTGGTATTCTTAAACAAAATCGAGAATGAATTCTTCGAATTTGCCGTTGTTATTCTCACCAAATGTGCCGTATTTTATTACTCTAAATTAATAACTTTTACCGAACTCGAACACTACAAAGACGCTTTAGTGAAATTGTGAAACATTAACGATTTTAAACTACGTAAAAATCACGTCGGGAGTAGCAAATATATGACTTAATCGACAAGAGTCGAATTCATTTACTTTAAAAAAATCCACCGAATTTGATTTCAATCGTGCGCTAGTGTCGTTTTCAAGAGTACCAAATTGCTCAAATTCGAGATGCGATTGTATTTAGGATTGGAATCGAGATTCAAGAGTAAGCACACAGGTGTTCTCATGATCATTAAATCGGGTTATGATGATGCAAGGGATCTATCACTAAAATATAAAAAATACTTAAGTAAAAATGAAAACAGTCTTCAAAATACACCAAGGAATTAAATGGCAGAAACTAATAACTTGAAAATCGATACCATCTATAAACCACTATCTAACTTATGCGAACTTCTACTTAAGACACCGACTTTAGAAGGCTTTTTAGTTCCACAGTGATTTTTGAGGGCGGGTTTTCTTTTTTTACTTAAAAGTAATTTTAATCTATACCAATAAATAAAATTGGAGTGTCTGTTTGTAATGTCAAAATAATAGGCTTTTTTCATGCTCACACGGTTATTTGCACGACACCTATGCCTAAAATAGCAATTAAAAAATTTTTGTCTGTCTGTCTGTTTGTTCCGGGTAATCTTCAAAACCGCTGGACCGATTTCAAAAATTCTTTCACCAATGGAAAGCTATAATATCAGGGCGTAAACTAGGCTATATTTTATTCCGGTATTCCCACCGGAACGGGAACTACGCGGGTAAAACGACTATAACCTATAACTGAAGCGAAGCGAGGGCGGGTTGCTAGTTTTAAATACAGTAGAATTCATATATAACGACTTCGCTTAAAACGACTAACCGTTTTTAACGACGATAATGTTTACTCAAGTTAGGTTTCATAGTTAGGTACTGAGAAAATACAACCGTTTAGTGCGACTCCGGTTTAAACGACAAACTGCTTATAGCGACCATTTTTTGTGATAATACGTCCGGTTAAAACGACGCGCAATGTTTTGTTTATACAACCTACGCACCAATACTTCGGCGCCCCAACTTTATCCCGCCCCGCGAGCTTCACCTTTCCTAATTGGCGCGCGTAAATCACAGTTAGTGTTTGTCACTTGTTATGAAAAGTTCTTAAAGCTCGACTAAATGAGTTCTGTGAAGCGAAAGTGTTTTACAATTGAAGAAAAAGTGCAATATTACACCGATTAGAAGGCGGTGAATCAAATGTAACCCTCGCGAAGGAGTTTGGCGTGTACATAATTATGTATTTGTAGGTTAGGTACTTATGTACTTAAGAAATAATCCTACCGTTTTGTACGTCATCCGGCTAGTACGACATAGTATCGCCGGTCCCTTACAGGTCGCTACATCCGGATTCTACTGTAAAACCATTGTACGGCGTTTTTTTTTTCAACAAGTCATCGTTATTGGACGTGACAGATCTTAGTCTGCCTGTGACCATGAATGCTGCAAAGTATTCGAAACGTCGGGCAATCAAAAATCAAATACAAACGCGATAAAATCCGTAGTTTTATTTAAAATGTGTAATACTCGCTTAAACATCAGATATCATATAGTAATTTTAATATTTAACTGCACATATTTCGGTTCCTATGCTGCAATACTCTATGCAGTACACAAATATTTGTTCTGAGCCTAGGTGTAATTTGTGTCTGTTAATTATGTGTTTGCAAAGTCAACATTTTTATCTTTGTAGATTTGCTATGTCACCACGGTGGCCAGATAAACGCGAAGCCATCGCCAGAAATACCAGGAAATTTAAGAAACCAAAATTATATCCACTAACACAATTGCCATCGTTGATAGCAGCTGGTTTGCATCCAGATCCGTTTGCAGACGATTCTGATGGAGAGGACTTGTTTGACCCCATAGACTCGGGCAACAACGTTTCAAAGGCGAACAATATTGCATCAAACTCTAGCGCCGCAGTCTCGAACAGTGAACTACCCTCAAATAACAGCGAAGTACCCTCAAATATTAGTGAACTACCCTCAACTTCAAATGTCAGTTCAAATAAAAAGGATATTTCTGATGAACTGTCTTCTGCAACAAACTCAGATCTATTGAATGATAGTAAACTTGAGGAAGACAGCTCAAAACCATGCACAATTGCTGAAAATTTGATCAACAACGACTCAAATCCGAGCGATTTAGCTTCCAATTCTAAATCCGAGAAACGCGATGCATCTACAAAACCGAGGCCTATACTTGATAAATTATTAATAAGTGCCTCAACTTCGAAAAATACATCTTCGAGCAATAATTTGGACAATACCGCTTCGAGCAATTCTGTTTCAAGCACAAACAATTCTCCATTAAACCGTAATCACGAGTCCAAGGTTTTAGATATGGATAGTCCATCTTCGAAGTGGAGTATGTCTGCTTCAGATGGTTCCGTCGTGGATGACTTCGAAGATCCAGCCAAATCGAAATGTAGTGGACCAAAGTTTACCTTGGATGAGGTTATCCTGAGGAAGCTTAAGAGAAAGTGTTCTAATCTTACTTCGCTTGCATTAGAGTATTGCAATTTGGATTATAGAACTGTGAGTATTATCTGTCCCATTGTTGAGCTTGAGCCTCCTCCACAATGGGAGGGAAATTGACCTACTATACCACGCCAGTCAGACGTGTTGGTATAGGGTTTTGTTTCGAGTTTTCCTTATATTATCATTTTCTCGGCTTATATACATCCCACTGCTGGGCTCGAGCCTCCTCCACAATAGGAGAAAAATTAACGTTACTATAACATGCTGGTCAGACAGGTTGATATAGGGTTTTGTTTCAAGTTTTCCTTAAATTATCATTTTATCGGCTTATACATGTCCCACTGCTGGGCTCGAGCCTCCTCCACAATAGAAGGGAAGTTAACCTTACTATAACATGCTGGTCAGACAGGTTGGTATAGGATTTTGTTTAGAGTTTTCCTTATATACATCATGTTATTAAGTTTTCTTTGATAAAGATCTTATTTGACGTGTGGTCTTAAGCACACAGTCTTAAGGCACAGAGCAATGTTCATTTTTTTTTACAGACGAGTTTATCCCATTTCCCTCCTGGATTGAAGAAGTTATCTCTGAAGGGTACAAGATGTTTTAATTTACCACTAAACACATCATTCCTGGGCAAGATACAAGATAAATTACCAGCTCTTGAGGTGAGTAATACAATTATGACATAGTGGTTGGGGACAGTGATGGTTCCCCTAGCAGTAGGCATTTGGTCCAATCATAACCTTTTTCGTTATATTTGAGTATTGTATTATATTATTTCGAAGGGTATTACACTGGAGCTATTAAAAGTTATGTTGTATGAATTTTATTTTTAAAAAAGTAAATAAATAAAAAATAGATAAACCCGCTGAGTTTCTTGCCGGATTTTTTCCACAACGTGGCTGCGTGCCGATCTAGTTGTAATTCAGGGTAAAATTTAAAAAATTGCAATGCGTAAGCGCGGGTTTATGCATAGTAAATGATTTGATTTTGAAACATAAGTTAAATTTTACCCCAATATTCCTATGGGAACGGGCACTAAAGGGTAAAACTCTGGAATTTGCTGACTTGCCACCTATTAGTCTATAGGCGACCATTTTTGGACATTGATGGTGAGATTTTACAAACATGTGCTATGCTTGTAAAATTTCTTATAGACTCAAATTACACCCAAACTCTGAACAGTAGCTTCATCATTCATATCATTTCAGCCCAAACACGTCACCCGGTTGGTCTCGGGCCTCCTCCACTATGGGAGGGCATTTAATCTACTATACCGTATACCACGCTAGTCAGACGTGTTGGTAGAGGGTTATATTTCGAGTTTTCCTTCTCTTGCATAGGTGTTATACACATATCCTTCAGTCGTCTTTTACGACACCCACGGGCAAGAAAGGGAGTGCTGAATTGTATTCTTACTCCGTCACCATATGAATGAACTGCAGCTTATAGATAGAATATTGTTCTGTTTGGGATCTATCTATCGATATAATACATTGATAAAATTATTCTTCAGTGCGGGTAGTTTTAAAACAGCGAGTAGTTTAAAAAAAATTCCTCACTTGGATATATTGGAATGTGAATGGTTCGAACCTGCATCCCCGATGTCATTTATATCTCATTGCGGGTAGTTTTAAAAGAAGCGGGTAGTTTAAAAAAAATGTTTTTTGTTAGTACTTGAATATATCGGAATGTGAATGGTTCTAGGCTGCGTCCCTGATGTCATTTATTCCACAGCGCGGGTAGTATTAAAATAAGTTGGTAGTTTAAAAAAACATTGTTAGTATTTGGATATATCGAAATGTGAATGGTTAGAACCTGCATTCCTGATGTCATATATTCCTAATTGCGGGTAGTATTAAAGTAAGCGGGTAGTATGAAAAAAAAATATTGGTTTTTTTTTTCAGTATTTGGATATATCTGAATGTGAATGGTTCGAACCTGCATCCCTGATGTCGTTGAGCAAGCTGCCCGCTCTAGAAGTGCTGTACATGAAGGAGTGTAAGAGACTTACGGAGTGCGTCGCCTACGCATCTTTAGCCACAAGATATGGTTTCCAGAAGCTTAAGGTAAGATTCTGAAGTTACTCCTTATACAGATACAGGCAGAATTTTTGAAGTGAAATTTCCTTAGAATCGTTGCGATTTCAAGCTCGATGAAACGAAAAAGCGAGTACATAGAGACACAAATACGTAAATGTATAGGATTCAGCCGGCGAGAGAATGAGATAGAGGATAAAGAAGTTTCACTTCTGATATGAGTACTTTGTACACACACACTCTTTTATTTTAATTTAATTTTCGTTTATTATTATTTTTTATTTCATATTGACCAAAAACACGTGAACAAGAGCGCTCGTACAAAGTACGCATTACTTTGTACGAGCGCTCTTTTTTTTTCACATTCGGTCAGGAAAATGTTTATTTTTATTCAATAAATGGTAGTTTATTGGTTTTAAATATTATTGAATCTCTGCGACTATACGGAAATAATCTCACGTAAAAATGAAATGATTTCATTCATTTTTTTTATTAAGTGAAATGTACACAACAATAATAATTAATTCATCGCACAGTCGCTTACGCACAACATCGCGTCGTTCCGTCTCACTCATACACTAGTACGTAAAGACCATAGTAGTTAAATATATTCCATCATATAGCGTGGCGCGATCAGGTTTAACCTCGCACATGCCGCCGTATAGCGTGGCGTTGCGACGCCACGTCAAGCCAACGATTAGTTTTACCCTCGCATATTTCATCATATAGCGTGGCGTTGCTTCGCCGCAGCTTGTTTACGTCACCGCAACGATCAGGTTTACCCCCGCATAATCAAAATAAATAAAAAAAATAATCAAAATTTCTTCAAAATCTGATGCAACTGTTTAGAAAATATTCTATAATCAAAGGAGTATATACAGCGTATTTCGGTTATAACGACGGTGGAGGGCCACTTTAATATCGTCGGTATATCCGGAGGTCTCTATATCCGAAATCAGTTTTTCTTTAACAGTAAACGTACGTCTACGAGCCATTTTCACAAGTTTAAGAAAAGCTGTTCACTCACTAGAAATAGCTATGTAACTGATTCATAATTTTAACTTTGCGCACATGCTAAGTAACGCTACAAACAAACAAAGCATTTGACCATCTACGAATATAAACAAAGGATTTTTTTTTTTTGTGGGTGGGCTGCGGTCGGCGCGCCTCCACACCACTCCGTCCAGGGCGACAGAGGGGCTTAAGCACGCAACTCCCGCAACCCACCCGAAAACCACCTCGCCTTCGTCGTGGGGCCGACCACCGGAGCAGGTTTACTTGTCGTCAGTGGCCGGCCCGACGGAATACCCCCTACGCGGGGTACCCTCCCATCGACCGACGTCCCCCCCTCGTGGAGGACGTCGGTCTTTCCTCACGCAGTCGGCCTCTCGGCGGGTGACGGACTAATCCCCGGTCACGTAATATAAACAAAGGATAAGAAAGCTTAATAGTTAAAGCTTATGAATGAGACTTTGTGCCTTCGCCGACTCAGTCACAATATCCGCAAGGAATTTCTAGAAATCAGTTCCAAATAGTTCATGAAAACAAGTGGGTATACCCGAATTAGGCGTTATATCCGGAGTCGCTATTACCGAATGAATTTCCTACGAAAGTATGCTTTAAATTCTAGGGACGCAAGTTCGATGTCGCTATAACCGAGGTCGTTATTAATGAAATCCACTGTATTTTAAATGTTGTGCTTAACATCAGGTCCTGGATGTTCGTGGTTCCATGGTGGCCGATTCAGAGGTCTCCGCCTTCGGTTGGCTGCCGGTTCTCGAAGAACTCTACGTGTCACCACCAGGACTCTACAAGAAGACAATAGAACATGCCCATAAATGGGAGGAGGTCTTAAATCCTCCCTCGGAACTGGAAAAATGGGAGATTGATGTAAGTTGTTAGTGTTTTTTATTATCTCAGGTTATAAATGTTCTACTGCTGGGCTTAAGCCTCATCCCCACAGATTTTGACTACATAGATAGTGATTAATACTGACCTACAGTTCGCCAGTCGTGGGTTCGAATGCCACTCAGAACAACACTTTGTCCACAAATAGTTGTTATGTGTCTGTATGTAATTTTGCATCAAGCTATTCTATAATAATTATGATATTTTTTACAAACTAGAATATGATATAGTATAGTATTAATTTATTTCATTCTTTATTTAATCTTAGGGGGCGTCCATAAATTACGTGAGGTGATTTTTTAAATTTTCTGTGCCTCCCTACCCCCCCTGGTGAGATGTCGTGAGATTTTATTTAACCCCCTCCCCCATCCCCCAATCTCACGTTAGATTTTTCAAAATGTGCTTTTCTTGCGTAAACGCGTTGGATTGTTATTGTAAAAAGAACAAAAAATTGCTTCGTGCTTTTATTTACGACTAGTTAAGACTAGTGATCAATTTTGCTAAGAGTTTAATTATAAGTGTAATAAAAAAGTAACATTTTTTTTTGTTTCAATCAGAAAAAAAATTGCGTGATATTTGCCCAGGCTCTCTCTCTCTTCGACGTAAGATTAGATGAGATTTGACTCGACCCCCCTCCCCCCCTTAAACATCTCACGTATTTTATGAACGCCCCCTTACTATTTCAAATATTACTGTTCAACTTTTTTTAAATATATTTGTTTTGGATATATTGTTGCTTCCGCGACTTGATTGTACGGGTCCATCAGAATATCAGCGGTGTAGTATCATATTTACTGTACCATAAGCTGAGATGGGCACCATATTTTGGCCTCACATATTCCACTCCTTGTTTTTAGTTAGTAGTTCTTATTTCTTTCGTTGGTGTCTATATTGTGTGAGGTTTACAAAATAAAATTTCTTTCTTTCATCAGTTAATTATATGTTTGTAAAGTCACACACACAATACAAGGATTATTTACTTAGTGCAGGGTGTTGTCTCAACTAGAACAAAAGAAAAATTTAAAAAAATTATACCAATAAATAAAATTGGAGTGTCTGTTTGTAATGTCAAAATAATAGGCTTTTTTCATGCTCACACGATTATTTGCACGATATTATAGCACGCCCTGATATTATAGCTTTGCATTGGTGAAAGAATTTTTGAAATCGGTCCAGCCGTTTTGAAGATTACCCGGAACAAACAGACAGACAGACAAAAATTTTTTAATTGCTATTTTAGGCATAGGTGTCGTGCAAATAACCGTGTGAGCATGAAAAAAGTCTATTATTTTGACATTACAAACAGACACTCCAATTTTATTATTTGATTATTTACAATAAATATATTATTTGATTATATTGAATTATAATATGAATTTTTGAATCGGTTCGGTGATTTAAGCGTGAAAGTGTAACAAACAAACAAACTTACTTTCGCATTTATAATACTAGCAGCGCCCTGCGGTTTCCCCCGCAGTTCCTCTGCTCGTGGGAATATCGGGATAAATTATAGCCTATGTGTTATTCTGATATGTATTATTGTGAAGTTTCATCAAAATCCATTCAGTAGTTTTTGCGTGAAAGAGCAACAAACATTTTCACATCCTCGCATACTCACAAACTTTCACATTTATAATATTAGTAAAGATTATGATGATATTCATTCCAGGAGCCAGAATATTACAAGAACAAATCATCACCGGAAGAGATGGAGGAAGATGAAGACTTGAAGGAGGGTGTAGGAATATGGGATGAGAGATTTGGCGATCTATTGTTTGGTGATTATCTCAACTATCCCTCGATAGAGAGCAGGTAAGTTATTTGTTCATCTCGGTTCATATTTTAACCCCACTGCAACATACTTCATAATAGGAGGGATTTTGACCTACCCTATCATACTGATCGGACATGTTGGTATAGGGTCTTATGCCAAGATTTTCTTATCTTACGTAGATGTTATATGCATATACCGGGCGGGGCAAAAGTATGAAAACCCCTGATTATCTTGGAGGGGGATGATTTGATCGAAATATAAAAAAACACGTTAAACGAAATTTTTAATAACGTATGTCGTGGTAACCTTGGATTTGGCCTTGAACTTCGTTTGCAAAGTTTTTTCAACGTCAACTTTGTTTTTTAAATGGGAACCCCTATTTTTGATATCGGAAATGGAAAGAGCGGGAAAAATTACGTACAAATATGTATCAAGGTGACCCCTGAAGGTCAAATAGAGGTCATATATAGATAAGAATACATATGCATCAGAGCCCACATACATCCCACTGTTGGGCTCAGGCCTGCTCCACAATGGACTATACCATGCTGGTAAGACATGTTGGTATAGGGTTTCATTTCGAGTTTTCCTTCTCTTGTATAGATGTTATGTGTATGTTATATCCCTTAGTCATCTGTTACGACATCCACGTGCAAGATAGGGAGTAACGAAAGAGCCTAACGAAATTTTGCATTTTCGTCGTTTGTAACATATGGTCTTGGTCATGCTCACTGAAGGATCTACTTGCGGTAGCTGCGTGGAGCGGGTCTCTTCCTTCCCTCCATAGTGGTTGAGGGGAGTGATGGCTGCTCTAGTAGTTAACTCGTGATCAGGTGACGCTTGTGGGATCTGGTCCAGCCATAATCATTTGAATTATATTAAGTATCTTGCAGTTCGAAGGGCATCACACTGGAGCTAGTTCTTACAAAACATGTACACAAATTTATATCTAGTAAGAAGAAAAAAAAAATTTAAATAATAGACAAGCCCGCTGAGTTTCTTGCCGGATCTTCTCAGTAGCGGTCGCGTTCCGATCCGGTGGTAGTTTATTTTTATTGGATAATTTTATTTTGTAAAATTGACAATATGTAATGTATCCATTTCACCTGGAAACGTTATGGTCTTCAACTGTACGTTTCCAGCGATCATTTCTCCCACTTACGTGCAAGCTCTGGAATGAACTACCTGCTGCTGTGTTTCCCGAGCGCTATGACATGTCCTTCTTTAAACGAGGTTTGAGAAGAGTATTTCCTTCACAGTAGGCAGCGGCCTGGCTGTGCCCCTGTGTATTGCAAAGGTCCATGTGCAGCAGTATCACTTACCATCAGGTGTACTGCTTGCTCGTTTGCCACCGTTGGCAATAAAAAAAAAAAATGTAAGTGCCCTCTCGGGGTCTATGCATAATAAATGATTTGAATTTGAATAAGTGGTGAATTGTATTCTTACTCCGTCACCACACGGAAAAAAAAATACAATACGTCACTAAAATATATGTTAATAAAAAAAAATATTTCGTAAATTATTTTACGGATGACATCTTAGTCAACCCGTGACCATGAATGCTATGTGTTCGAAACGTCAGGCAATCATAAATCAAATACAAACGCGATAAAATCTATACAAATATTTTTATTTTCAACTAGCAACCTGCCCTCGCTTCGCTTTCAGTCGCCTTACCCGCGTAGTTTCCATTCCCGTGGGAATACCGGGACAAAATATAGCCTATGTTACTCCCTGATATTATAGCTTTCCATTGGTGAAAGAATTTTTGAAATCGGTTCAGTAGTTTAAGCTTGAAAGTGTAACAAACAAACATACTTTCGCATTTGTAATACTTGCGTAAACAACAGAAAACAATTTTATTTCACAGGATCATCGTAATACAACCAAATAGAAATCGGGATGGTGTGGAGGAAGTAGGTCCGGAGGCTCTTAGGCCACCTGCTCCAGTGCCACCTGCTGGAGAGCCGCCTGCTGCAGAGGCGCCTACTGCACAACCACCTACAAAGCCGCCTATTGCAGAGCCATCTGCTGCAAATCCACCTGCTGCAGAGCCATCAGCACAAGACCCACCTTGTGCAGCCCCACCTACCGTGGACCAGGCTGTCGTTAAGAAATCTGCTGCAAGCTTATCTGATATGGACGCAGAAAATCCTGGTGAGTCTCAAGCAGGACCGTCTCGGCATCAAGAACCAAAGCTAGATTCACCAGGACCATCGAAGCGGGCTTGTGATGATGATTCAACATCAAAATTAACTAAACGTCCACGTCTAGTCAAGCGTAGAAACAGAAAGAGGGACAAGAAAATAGGTGATGACGATTCTGATATATCTTCTTCAGATGAAGAAGATAGAGAATTATGTAACCGTGCCCTAGTGAACGTTCTCAAGTTGATCAAATCTCAAACATCGGGTAATGAGCTGCAAATTCAAACTATTAAACATCCAAGTCGAACTAGACCATCAGGTAAAAATTCAGGAGATAGTAGACCACGAAACAGCCCACCACATAGGTCACAAAATCAGAGCAGACTGAACCAAAATATACCACAAAATCAAAACTTGCCACAAGAAAGAAATATACCACAGAATCGAAACGAATATGTCCGAATCAGAAACAGGATGCCGTTTGGCTTACAACCACAGCCTGACAATGACCAAAACCCTTTGAGGACCCTCGCATTCGAGATCAGCCGCGCTCAAGCCAGGCATGAACATCCCATAGTCTTACCAATACCACCCAATCCATTCTGTATACCGGAACCCTTGAACTATCAAGAACTTTTGCAGCAAGCTGGTCCAGAACCAAATGAAAATCAACCAGATAATTCATCGAATGAGAATCCTGGACCAAATAACCAGGATAGGCCACCTGAGAACCGGCATCCGATCCTAGGAGCTTTAATTCCACATGCAGCTCAGCCGTTAGTCCAATTGAATATTGACCTTGAACGGGAAAGTGTCTCCCAAACATTCCCTTTATTTGGTTATCATTTAGTCACAGATTCAGCCGTATTAAGGTTCGGTAGAGCTGATAATGAAACAATAAACTATGTCCATATCGGTCATTTTGAACCAAACGAACGTGGTGTTAGACCAGACCGGTCCAGTTTAAGGGTGTTATCGATCACAGGATTTAGAAGTATAACTAATAGAAGCTTGGAGCATCTAGCTACAGCAGCACCCCATTTACGTTTAATAGATTTCTCAAATACCGGGGTGACCTCCTTAGGGGTCGCTTTATTCAAGGTCGTAAGGCCGGATTGTGAAGTTATTTTCAGTCAGTTTAGGAGAAGTATGTGATTTTTTCTACTTTCATCCTCTGAACTCAAATACGTTCCACTGTAAGGCGCGAGTCTCCACAATAGGAGGGAAATTGACCTACTATACCATGCTGGTCAGACGTATTGGTAGGATTTTATTTCGAGTTTTCCTTCTTTTGTATGGATGTTACGCGTATAATATCTCTTAGTCGTCTTCTACGACATCTACGGGCAAGATAGGGGATGGTGAATTGTATTCTTACTCCGTCACCACGTGGATCTTTTTTTTTCGTACTTTTACTTTTTTTTATTGAAGATTTGCGTTCAAGTTTAATTATGTTCATATCGATGTGGTGATAGATTTCTACTATAGTCACTATGCCTTCTTTTTCGGGTGGATATCATAAAAATCGATTCAAGTGGAGGAAATATTCAAAACTGTATATCAATAACCCGTGTGCTGACGGAGTAAGAATACAATTCACCACTCCCTATCTTGCCCATGGATGTCGTAAAAGACGACTAGGGGATGTCATATGCACATCTGTGCAAGAGAAGGAAAACTCGAAATAAATCCCTATACCAACATGATATAATAGGTCAAATTCCCTCCCATTGTGGCCTGAGCCCAACAGTGGGACTTATGTGGGCTGTGATGATGATGATGATATCAATATGTCTGGCCGGCATCGTATAGTAGATATAATTTTCTTTATCAGCAGAAGTTCAAAGCCAAGTGGGATTTATTTAAGCCAAGTAGAACACACTGTATAAAAATCTAATACATTTAATATATCGCTAGAGACATATTTAGGGCATACCAATAAAATACCTTATATAATGTATGTACTGAGAAATAGAAAGAAAAATGTTTATTCTGTTCTCGTTAAATTTAATGAAAAACAAACATAAAAAAAATAATTTACGTAAAATAATAGATAATTTTAGCGAGAAACAAAAAAGGCTATTGTTTGTCTGTAACAATAACAGTCAAGTGTTCTGTGGCAGTTGTCATTACAACTGCTGTGATAACAAAAATGTAGTGTATAAGATATTATCAAGAAAATGTGGCGTATAACATTGCTAATGCTGTGGGGCGATGATGGTATTAAAATAAAAATGATAGCATTAAATAATTTAAACAAGTGCAAGCTGCTGTACAGCTAATATAATTATAAAAATCTTTACAAGAAATCGAATAATCAAATTAGTCCTCAATTACCTCATACCTTGGGGATGACGGAGTTAGAATAAAATGCACAAACCCCTTGGGTGTCGTAAAAGACTACTAAATTATATAATATGCATATAACATCTATGCCAGAGAAGGTTAACTCGAAACAAAACTTTATACTAACTCGACTCCTTTAAGAGGTAAATCAAACGCTATTCTCAGTACTAGGCCCAAATGTGTAATCAAAATATAAAAAAACACATTATGTTTTCCAGTGTGAAAACACAACATTGTTGTTTTACAAGCATTTTTAGAGTTTAATACACACTTTGGGTGTATAAAATAATATTTATCTGGTGTATATATTTATTTGTTGAATAATTTGATGAATTGCCACCAAATAGTAAATGACAGTTTAGTAAAGCTATTATTAAAATCATCTTAGGGTATATACGTCCCACTGTTGGGCTCTGGCCTCCTCTACACTGGGAAATTGACCTTACTATACCATGCTGGTCAGAAGTTGGATTTTGTTTCGAGTTTTCCTTCTCTTGCATAGATGTTATATGCGCATTATTTTAGCCATCTTTTGCGATATTCACGTGCAAGGAGCGGAGAATTGTATTCTTACTCTGTTACAAGGAAGAATACAAAATGTATACAGTATACATATATAATTATGTGTATTGTATTATTTCTGTTGTAGTTTGAATATTCATTGATTGTTGCAATCTCAATGTACTATACAGTGTCTTCTACCCTTTGCTAAGAGAAGCTTTTCCTAAACTTCACAACCGACTTCTCAATGCCATCCTTTATAGGCAATCTGCTATTCGTATTTTATTTCATAACTTCATCAAATAATCTACAAATGTTTTTGGGTTGATATATAATGAATAATTGTCACCATTATTTAAGCCCAAAATATTCTACTATTGGGCTCAAGCCTCCTCCGCATTAGGAAGGAAATTGATCTTACTATACCACGCTGGCCAGACGTGTTGGCGGGTTTCATTTCGACTTTTCCTTCTCTTGCATAGATGTTATATTCGTATAACACAACATTCGTAAATAAAAAAGATAGAAATTTATGTTTGCACATTAATTGAAATTTCCTATTTGATATCATTTAAAAACTTAAATTATAAGATTGTCTGATTATTTTTAAAAAAGATCTCTAAATAAGTTAAGTATAAATTTTTAAATAAGGAAACTAACCCATACTACGTGACCCGTTTAGGGGGAGAGCACCCCGCTCTCCCCCCTAAACCCGCTCCCCCTTAAAATACTACGGTTAGTCACAGGAGCGGAGGGGTGGCTCAGGATTTTGTCACATAGTCGATTTTACTGAGAATAATGTCTTGTTTTTTACCTATATTTGAATAATTTTTCATATAATTCACTAGTAATTTAAGTATGCTTACAGTCTTATGCAATAAAGACGAGTATGAGCCAAATTATTTTTTCACTTTTTGCCTGTGAAATGATTAAAAATCATAATTATGGATTACTAATTGAAAACTAAAGGGGGAGAGGGGGTCTTGGCATATACTACGAGTGGTCACTGAGGGGATGGAGGGGTCGGAAAAACTAAAAAAACAGGTCACGTACTATGGGTTTGTTCCCTAATGTGTAATAAATATAAATATCCTCGGTCGCTGGTTTTTAAATTATAATTATGTAATGCAAATATTGTATTCAATACAATATGTGTATTGATATTATTATTACTATAGACGTTAAGTTATTATTACTTTAGACGATATTTTTAAGTGATAACGTCATTAAAAACATTGATGAAAATTGTATACTTTTATGAATTGAATTATTATCACTGAATTATCATTATTTTATTTTAATTCTAAAATGAAAGGAAGGAAGGGAGACCCACCACTTTCTCACGGTAATCAATATACCGCACACCACAATAGAAGGAATACGGGATAGGATTAAGGTTTTGATCGGCGTCACATAGCTTTGATCGGCGTCACATAGCTTTGATCGGCGTCACACGTCTTTGATCGGTGTCACACAGCTTTGATCGGCGTCACACAGCTCTGATCGGCGTCACACAGCTGTGTGTTCCTTCCTTCCATTTTAAAATTAAAATAAATTGCCGCTATATATCGCCTAATTCAATTAATTATCATTATTTCGTATAATACAAAGGATTTTTTTCGATATATTAACATTAATTTGCATTCGTTAGTTCAAGTATTTTTTTGAAAAGAGATAGATGCGTCACAAGCTGAACATTTAGGTCGATTGTACCTCTCTATCGTTTGTTTCGCGCTTTCGCTTACACGCTCGTCTCAGGTGGAACGTGACAATGCGTCATGCTTTATCGTGCGTGCAGCCGACGTTTTATACGTTATCACGTTAAAAATTTGTTTAAAATTTACTTAACATTGTAGCGATTATTATTTCGAATTTATTTAATCATATACATCCATTAAGTATCACTTAATGTGATTTGTATTTATGATACAATTTAAATTAACATATGCGCTTTGTATACACGCGGTTGATTTGTTGGTCGCTGTTATATTGATTTTAATATATAAAAATTGTGTGTACGTTATGTACGCACGTAAGAAGTTATCCTTTTTTGCGTAACAAGATAAAAATATTTATAAAAAGTTGATCCATCGCGTAGTAAAAAAAGCGACACTAATAATAGAAAAATAAATGTATTTAATACATTGTTCAGTTTTATTATAATACATTATCTAGTTGACATTTGTGACGGTGTGTGCGCGTCGTAAAATGTTGACTAGCTAACTTCGGGGTGTCGGTTTTTCGTGACAGTGCGCGTGACGTAAAAATTTACTTTCATTGAAGCGCCAAAAGAAGTATAGCTTCAATAAAGATAATAGTATGTTTATTTGATATGTTAATTGTATATCTGTAGAAAATTTAGTGTACGACCATCATTTTTGTATCAAAAAATTATCCTAGTCTAAATTATTAAAAATCCAATTTTAATGTCTTTTAGACACTTATACGTCAAAAACTAAGATGGAATGGTATTATTGTACGCGTAAAGGCTGATTTTAATACTATATAATACCTATATAAGTCTATTTACCTTTAGTAAAAAAGACTGGTCAGCTAGGAGTCAAAATGGCGTTTGCAAATTCAATATTTTAGCGTTTTATAGTTACAATTAAGTAGCAATCCGCTCTCGCCCTTTAGAAAAAGAAAGAAACGCAACAAACAGACGGGCAAATATAATTAAAGTGGTTTTGGGGCTAATAAATAATCTTGAGCATGAAAAAATAATTCTCGGTACCAAGCTCCAAAATATTCGTTTAAATGCCAACATAGGCCTCTGAAAATATGAGCCCTTAATATTAATACGTTAAACGCCTGATTTTTCAGTTTTTCATTTGGGCCATGGGGAATACCATGTAGCGACTTAGTTGTTTTATTGGAGCCGTGAGAATCACCATATGACCGCGAAACAGGGGCGACTTTAAGCAAAATAAGGTCACAAATTACTTTTCTTTGGTGTTTACTACGCTTGTGTACACCACATTTTAAAGTCCCTAAAACAATAAAAAAATATCATTAAAATTTTAGAAACAAGTTATTTTATGCTAGCTCCATATACTAGATATAAGTGAGGCCCACATGGTGACCCCCATGGCATTCAACGAGTTAAAGTTGTCTATATCGTACTTTTCCATTTCCCATAAGAATAACACAGAAATTTTGTTCTTCTGATTTTTATAACTAATGAATGAAGATGATTGAAATCTCTGCAATTTTTATCAAATGATTTTGTAGAGAATCGAGCTCTACAAAAATGTTTTGATATCATTTCTCGAAGAATCAACTCTGTCAAAAGTTATTCGAGATCAAAGTTAAATATGTATATGTCTGTCACGCTGACAAAGCTGTTAACCGGGTTAAGAGCCCTCACCGCTCACCCATAGTCCGGGCAAAGCTGGGAAAACGATCTGCGGCCAACAGCTATACACACAAAAAAAAACAAAGTAGTCGAAATCAACTCTTGGCTGACCAGTATAGAAATAATTTTAAGGTTAATATAGAATAGAGATTATAATAAGTGGAAATAATATATTTAAATATAGTTTTTACGCGTGTCTCTATATTTTTAATTATTCTTTATTTATGTCAGGGTTATTGATCTTTTTGAAGTGAAACTTCTTTAGAATCGTTGTGATTTCAAACTCTATGAAACGAAAAAGCGAGTCCATAGAGACAAAAACACGTAAATGTATAGGATTCAGCCGGCGAGAGAATGAGATAAAGGATAAAGAAGTTTCACTGCCGACATGCGTACTTTGTACGCACGCTCTTTATTTTATAAATAACTGAAAGCTTCTCCGTGTGGTGACGGAGTAAGAATACAATTGAACACCGTCTATCCTGCTCGTAGATGTCCTAAAAGATGACTAAGGATTATAATGCATTTAACATCTATGCAAGAGAAGAAAAATTCGAGACGAAACCCTGTACCAATGCGTCTGAACAGCGTATGGGTCAATTTTTCTTCCCGTTGTAGAGGCAGTTCGAGCTCAACATTGGGAGGTGTACTGGCTGTGATGCTGATGATGAGGTAAAACCTTCATCATCATCTTGGGCCCCTTCCACTATTGTAGGGAAATTGACCTATACCGAGCTAGCCAGACATATTAATATAGGGTTGTATAGAGTTTTCCTTCTCTTGCATAGATGTTATGTGCATATTATATCCCTTAGTCATCTTTTTTTGGGTCAAGATAGGGGGTGGTGAATTGTATTCTTAGTCTGTCACCACACGGAAATAATATTATAGATATTTATATACAAAATGTATATTAAAATTGCTACGTTTAGACAAAGCAAATTCTAAAATTTCATACAGCGTTTAACAGGTTGTTCTGAAGCGCAATAGATTACTCGCTTTTACGACACCCGAGCGCAATATTAGGTTGGCAATCTTAAGCATTAAAATCATATAATCAATAAGCCTGGCATAGCAATGGTTAATTTAAAATTATTTAATAAAAAAAATATTTCCATGTTTCTAAATGTGATCTGTATTCTTTAAAATTCAAATGTATTATGTGATTTGTATATTTGATTGTATACAAATCGCATTTAGAATAAATATATAATATGTATAATATACGAGGAGTGTTTTTTTTTGTTTATTTTTTTGGAAATTATATTCCGTTTAAAAAATCTCAGTTGATTTATTTTGTTGATTAGCGATAATATATGCACTATGTATATTTAAAAAAAATTGTAGTATTTAATGTGTATTGTATCAGTAGTTAATTATGTTATACAGTACAATATAACATTTATTTGGGATTTTTGTTTATTTTATTGATATTATTTTCTTATATAAGACTAGCTACTGCTCGCGACTTCGTCCGTATGGTATAGATACTTTGGGTTAACGCTAACTTTAACCTAAGACTTTGTTTACGTAGAAGGTGAATTTTTTTTAATAATACGATTCTATCACATGATTTTAGCCGTTTACGCAGCAGGAGCTCTCAAAAGGAAAAAATAACCCGATTTTGAAACATTCTTCATTGATTGCTCCGCTCCTGTTGGTCTTAGCGTGATGATATATAGTCTTCCTCGATAAATGGGCTATCTAACACTGAAAGAATTTTTCAAATCGGATCAGCAGTTCTTGAGATTAGCGCGTTCAAACAAACAAACTTTTCAGCTTTATATATTAGTATAGATCTAATACTGAGCTCTAGTTTCCTCATCATATTCTTATTCGAATTACTTGATGAGGGAATTTGTACGTGTGTGTTAGTATCACACTGTCGACAGTTTGTCTACAGCTGCTGGCCGGTCCGTCCGGTGTAGTATCGCACAGCAGAGAATATACAACAGAGTAGTAGCTGGGCATTTTCATAAAAATGTACAGGGGCGTTTTCAGAACTGTCCCTCTAAAACATTACCTTTTTTAAACAATTCTATTTGAAACTAGCACAAAATTTTACATTAGGCTTATTGTACATTTAAGTAATATCTTATAATATTATTTAAGCCAATTATAGTATAATTTTTTGATTAAAAAATAATATAACAACAGATTGCTATCATTTTATCGTGTCCCTTTGTAGCCAGACGATATTTCAACACTGAATTTACATATTAGTTGTAATAATTTGCTCAGTGCCGTATTTAGACGTAACTAGACGTAAATTAAATAGATTTGATTACCGTAGTGCGTTTTTAAAAATCCTGACACGTCAGTTTTGTTACCACATTTTCACCGAAATACTACTCTTTTTGTAGATGTTTTATGTAATAATAACACTATTAGTTAATATATATTTTTAATAAATTGACCCTACACTATCAGAAAAATAAAATACGGCACTAGTAACTAATATACGGCATATATTAGTTACTAGCAACCCGCCCTCTCTTCGCTTCGGTTTCAGTCGCCTTACCCGCGTAGTTTCCGTTCCCGTGGGCATACCGGGATAAAATATAGCCTATGTTACTCCCTGATATTATAGCTTTCCATTGGTGAAAGAATTTTTGAAATCGGTTCAGTGGTTTAAGCGTTGCAAACAAACATCTTTACTTTCGCATTTATAATATTAGTATGGATTAGTGAAATACAGCTTGCTCAATATACAATTGTACATAAATATAATTAAAAGAAAATTGTGTAGCAGAAAAATTAATTTAAATGAATTATGGCCGAATTTCGAACACTCGGCGACCACTAATAAAGAGTAATTAGTTATCATCATCGTCATCCAAATGTGAACATAGAAATAAAGTATTTTGTATATTCCTTTTACAGTTTCCTGAAAATTGAATATCCGTAACCGAAACTATCGGATAATATGAACTAATTTTATTTTTATTGCTGTTTATGACAGAGGAGCAAACAGCAGCACACCTGATGGTAAGTGATCCGGTCGCTCATGGACCCTTGCCTTGTGAAGAAGGTGAAGGGAGTGTGAAATTATCGTAACTTTGACATACAGTAGAAACTCGATTAACCGGAATAATTGTTGTCGTTAGGCATTCGGATAATCGAAAATCCGGATAATCGATGTATGAAAAACCTCCTTTGGTTTTGTGTACATGATTTTATGCGTTTATTAAAAGAATACATATCCTGCAAAGTAACAATTACTAATTAAAACAATAACGAAACGCGTGGGGCAGGGATCCCGCGGGGCGCGGGCAAGACATGCCATTTCAGACACGTTTATGCTTGCATAAATTCGATTTGTCTGTATAATACATAGGTCGTGGTTGGTAGTCCGGATAATCGCGAATCCGGAAAATTGAAGGCCGGATAATCGAGTTCCTACTGGATATGATATTACGACTGACTGCTGGCAGACGTTGCGCACTCGACCTGATGATGAGCATTGGATATGTTGAAACCGGAGTCGATGTGTTTCGAGTCAAGTTTTTGCCGATTTGTGGACTGCACAAATAATTGAAACCCATTCATAAAAGGTTGTAAGAAAAAACAACATTGATTTAAAATATTATTTATTTTAATATCAGTCTATAAATGTACAACAAGAAGTCTAATTTTAATCTATATAAATGCTTTATAACCTCTTTATTGAAAATACACGTTTTAATTAAAACTTTTTTATATAACCTTTTGACGGAGTAAGAATATAATTCACTACCCCTTTTCTACCCATATAATATGCATATAACATCTATGCAAGAGAAGGAAAACTCGAAATAAAACCATATACCAACACGTCTGACCAGCGTGGTATAGTAGGTAGAGACTCGAGCTTTTAACAAAAAATTAAAAGTACCATTGTTATTTATACAATAGTTCTTTAAAGTACATTTTGTACTTGAAGTGTCCTTGAATTTATTCAGCCATCCATCCGCTATCTTCCGACGGACTTTGTTAGACATAGGCCTCATTATGAAGAGGGGATAATTGGATAAATGCCACGCTTGCCAGACGTATTTGGCAATCACAACGATTGTTATGGGTTTCTAAGGAAAACGCTTCTCACCGCTGGATTCATACCCCGTTTTCCCCTACGGGAAACTAAGCTATTATGATAGATTTTATTATTAATATGAGAAATTATTTTGTGATTTTAACATAAATAACAAAATTAAGGAATTATCAATATTAAAATGAAAATTCCCCCAAATTGTCATCAAATCTATTTAGTAGAGCCCCAAATCTACTAACCGTAATTCCTCTTTCATTTAAAAAATATTCATGTCCAAGCTACAAGTTTACTTGTATATTAAATTTCACTTAAATTGATGCAGCCATTTTTATTTCATTGAATAGCGAACATTAAAATTTTTACATTTATAACACAGTGGAATCTCTATAATCCAAACCTAGTTAAGTCGCAATCCTCAGTAAGTCGAGCCCCGAATATCCAAATACTTGGTATCTCGAACAAAATGTTCTTTTCGAGGTATTGATACATATTTATACTTATAACTCGCATTTCACAAACGAGACTATAAATCGTAGTTAGTAAAATAACGGTTTACTGGGATTCCCTGAACTCTGCAATAAAATTTAATAGGAAGGTCTTTCTAATGTATAGTTTGCACTTGAGACACTTGCAATAAATTAATATATTAAACTTTGTAAGCAATTTAATCACAGATCCTTTATAAGTCGAAATTTTAGCAATTAAAAAATCATAAAATTGACTTTTATTGCACTTCTCTTGACATTAGAGTTATCGAAATTCCACTGTAATTGAACATATAGTTTTACAATAATATATTAAATAGAAAGCCAAAGATAACAGCGACATAGCATTACGATTTGCTTTAACTAGTTCAACTTTAAGAACTGGCAATACGCAGTCTAATAGAAAATTAGTCTGTTCCTTCTTGTGTAATGGAAATAGGTAAGTTACAATTATGAGCCATTGGTGCCAGTGTAGTTATAATATTTATTTTTTACGTCCTTAGTCTCATTTTAGTTATCATTCATAAGGTGCTGACAACTAAATTAATCCCTCTGGGAATTTTGGCAGAATTTGAGAATGCAATTTACTATTATATCATATTCACTACATTTCAATATTTTATCTGCATTATATGAGATAGAATATCAGCAATATTATTCAATATAACACTGTAAAACACTAAATGAATAACATTTAAAAGGGTTACGTGATATTTTGACATTTCCGTCAAAAGTTCAACTAGACTGTTTTAAGGACTTTCCTCGTCATGACGCAAGGGCTAAAAAAGTATAAATTTGCTTTTACCGAACTAATAATGAGACCATCGTCGAATTAGCTCGCGTAGTTCATTCAGAAGAGAGCTTTTTTTAACTAGTTCATTCGCGAACTATTCAAAATTAATTAAGTTTATAAGTAGCAGACTTGGGGCTCAAATAGTTGATTTTTATTCTGCTTATAGTTAAATAATTAATCCTTATATTAAACTTTTTAAACTTAACACATAAATAATGCTATTTAAACTACAAATCATTAATTATTATTGCTTATTTCACAATAATAATAATAACAACGTTGTTATTTATAACAAAATAATAGACTATAATAATTAAATTATAATTAATTTCTTAGTCTATAGTTTTATGTAACAAAGGTAGGGTTGTACCACAGACAAAATACCGTAACGTATTATATTAAATAACGCTATTATTTATTCATCGTCCCCTATTATTCGATGTTGTTTTTCGATGTCCGAGTAATGAATCCATTACTACAGATGCCGCGTTTACTTTACTGCATCTGTGAAAAATAATGGTAGAATTGTAGGATTATATTGGCAACACTGCATTTAGTACTGTCAATATGACAGGTGAGGTGGTTTGACGTATAGAAAGAGTGAGTGAAGAGAGAATGACGAAGCAAGTTACAAAGCAAGTGTGAGTAGTTGCAAGAGAAAGACCAAGACAGGTTTCTGGATTAAATTGGAGAAGTGCTGGTGAAAGGTCATGTTAAGAGTACGCGTAACCGTAGAGAATGTATAAAGACTTTGATTAGTGTGAGTGAAGCGATGGAAGTATGTCAGTATCGTGGCTTTTGGCAATCTGTAGTCTCTGCCTACGCCTCTGGGAAGCAGGCGTGAGACTATGTATGTAAGACAAGCACATAAGAACATGGACTCCAGTAATATACTTCTTTTTAGACCATATATGTCTCGCTATTCTGTATAATGACGGCGTTGAAATACAATTCACCACGCTCCCACCAACTGGACCGACATCCTGGTGAAGGTTACTGGGAGTCGCTAGACGCGTGGGCACGGCACCACGCTTTGTGGCGAAATATGAGGCAGGCTTACGTCCATCATAGAACGGTAAAAGGTTAAATTATAAATTATCTACTATTTGGTAGAAAATTTAGAGAAAGTTTTGGTATTTTTTTGATACTTCTTTTTTAATTTAAGGTAAAGAAAATTGTTAGATTTTATTAGGAAATGCTCCGTTAGGACAGTTTATCTTGCATCATATATAACTAATATTCAGGTGGCATAGGCGCGAGTAGCTGCGCCTGATGCCGCCCTAACCAAGGCCGTGGGTGACCGGATCGGGGATTTTAGTCTGTCACCTGCAGAGAGTCTGACCGCGCAACGGCAACCGACGTCTTGGACGTCGAGAGGAGAGGGTATCTCGCAAGGTGTTCCGTCGGGCCGACCACGAAAGTCAGTATCGGTGGTCGGCCCTACGACGAAGGCGACGTGCTACGAGTGGGTTATGTGGCCGCGCGACGACCGTAACCTACACAAAAAAAAAATGTTTAAAAAAAATATATTGTACTTACTTTGGGAACATGTCATTACATTTGAGCTCAGTCCAACCTCCTAAAATTTCATACAACATAGTATCCAAGGCTTTGTTAGTTGGTAATTCACCCGTCAACATCCTCAACGCTACCCTGAAAAGTGGGAAAGAAGATCATTTAAAATGCTTTCTTTGAATCTTTATTTTGAATTACTATAATCATTATTGATTATTTTATAAAACAAAATTTTAGTAAGGTGAAGTAGGTTGTCTTAGAAATCAATAATAATTAAGTATTTTAGCCTCTCAGTTTTTCTACTTGATCTTTCTCAATGTGGCAGCGTTTCGATCCGGTGGTAGTATATTAGATTTGTTGATTTAAATTAATAAATTGTTATATTACAAATTATATATAATAATTCATCATCATCATCGCAATCCACATACGTCCCACTGTTGGGCTCGGGCCTCCTCTACAATGGGAGGGAATTTGATCTACTATACCATGCTGGTTAGACATGTTGGTATTTTTTTTTTTATGGGTGGGCTATGGTAAGCGCACGCGCGGTCCTGTCCGTCCGGGGCGATGAAAGGACGGCGCGCGGGCCCATAACCCACCCGTACCCACGTCACCTCGTTGTTGGGCCGACCACCGGAGCAGATGTGACTTGTCGTCAGTGGTCGGCCCGACGGAATACCCTTTCGGGTAACCTCACCTCTCGACGTCCTGGGACGTCGGTCGCCGTCGCGCGGTTAGCCACACTACGGATGGACAATTCCCCGGTCCGATCACCCGTGGCCTCGGCTAGGGCGGCATTAGGCGCATATTCTCGCGCCTGCGCCGCCCCAGTCACCGGCGGCGGAACGTGTCGCCGAATAGGAGCTCTACTCGCACACGATCCGCCGCCTCCTTCCGTGAGATTACGGCCTCACAGAAGGCGGCGACCGCGTTCCAGTTTAGACATGTTGGTATAGGGTTTCGTTTCGAGTTTTCTTTCTCTTGTACAGATGTTATGTGCATATTATATCATATATAGTCAACTTTTACGACGTCCACGGGCAAGATAGGGTTTGGTGAATTATATTCTTACTCCGTCACCACACGGAAAATTTTTTAAGTAATAATAATTACTGACCAAAATCGAAATATTTATTTTATAGAATCATTTTCTTTTTGTACTGGCAATAAATATGTATCAAAATATGGGTTAAAATTTAATAATAATTCTGTAGCGATATAAATATCTGTAATAATGATGACTTGTTGTACGTGAGACATCTTAGTCCGCCCGTGTACATGAACGCTGTAAAGTATTCGAAACGTCGGGCAATCAAAAATCGAATACAAATGTGATAAAAGAGGTAAAAATAGTTTTATTGATATAATTGCTTACCCATTAATTCGAGCCATAGTTCCATACGGCGCATTCAATTTAGTAGTAGCCACCAAATTTCTACAATAAAGCAACCAAACGCAGTCCAATTCAGTATAAAAACTACCATTGCTACTATAATTATTACCGTTGGCAACATTTGTGCTGTCAAATGACGTTTGTAAATGATTTAAGGCGTGCGTATTAGCGTCGATGTTGCGAGTTAATGGAGACGGTACAGCGCCATCTTTTGTCTGGAGTTGTGTAATAATATTTCTGAAAATTAGATTGGATTTTAACTTGATTCTTAGAATTAATGAAATAAACATGCAGTGCGGCCTATGATATGCTAAGTTGAATAGGTAAAAATAGGTTTCACGTAAACTACTAATCTCTGGTCACTTTGTTAAAACATGGAATTATACGTCTTCATTATTTATATATATATATATATATATATGTCACTCTGGTGAGTTTGAGGTTCCTCCCTAATGGGAGGGATATTCACTCACTACAACATGCTAATCAAACGATTAATTTCCTTCTCACGGGCAAGATGGGAGCGATTAATTGTGTTATTACTAGGTCATAGGAGAGCATACACAAATTATTGTTATATCATTTTCACCGCACTTTAGCATTTTCGCTGTATTATATCTTAAAAAATCTATACCAATAAATAAAATTGGAGTGTCTGTTTGTAATGTCAAAATAATAGGCTTTTTTCATGCTCACACGGTTATTTGCACGACACCTATGCCTAAAATAGCAATTAAAAAATTTTTGTCTGTCTGTCTGTTTGTACCGGGTAATCTTTAAAACGGCTGGACCGATTTCAAAAATTCTTTCACCAATGGAAAGCTATAATATCAGGGCGTAAACTAGGCTATATTTTATTTCGGTATTCCCACGGGAACGGGAACTACGCGGGTAAAACGACTATAACCTATAACCGAAGCGAAGCGAGGGCGGGTGGCTAGTATCTTATAAAATACTTTATAAGAGCGCCAAGAAAGTAACAGTTTCATAAGATATTCTTAAATTATTCTATAGTTAATTTTTATAAGTTTCATTTTACGTTTATATTAGTAAAGAGTAAAAACTGACTAATTATCACTATTTATTTTTCTTCCTACAAAAATATTGATATTATAATTTCCACAGAAGTTTCGATTCTGACGAAACTGAGACTGAAGCCGAAATTCAGTTTCGGTTTCAGCTGTAAAAAGTAGTTTCGGCCGGACACTAAAAAAAATAATTAAAGATATAATTAATTTTTAGATCCAAAAATAACAGCTTATGAATACAGGAGTACGTGGACCCGTACTCACGTGGTGCAAAAATTATCTCAAAGATAGGCAATTTACTGTTAAAGTCAATAATATTGTCAGTAACAAAATGTCTGTCACTGAAGGAACAGCCCAAGGTTCTGTACTTGGTCCTCTGCACTTTATAGCATATGTCATCGACATGAACAACGGCTTACACTATTGCACCTCATACCAATACGCTGATGACACTTGCTTGGTAATTGCCGATCGCGATGTGAACATTGCCGTGTCACAACTACAATCAGACTTTAACAACATTAACAAATGGTGTCATGATAATGATTTAGTCCTAAATGCTGCCAAGACAAAAATCATACATATTAGATCACCGTACGCAAAAGAACATCGAAATATAGATCTCAAAATAATAGCACACCAACGCACTTGTATCCATAAACCTATTAAAGCATCATGCTCCTGCCCTACTGTGGAGAATATCAGTCATCACACATATCTGGGTTTAGTTGTGGATAATAAATTTAACTGGTCTCCACACATAACTCACCTTTGTGGTAAACTCAGGGCAT
The DNA here is from genome assembly GCA_032191425.1 of Lymantria dispar. Lineage (NCBI taxonomy): Eukaryota > Metazoa > Arthropoda > Insecta > Lepidoptera > Erebidae > Lymantria > Lymantria dispar. The sequence goes on from CM063467.1 coordinate 3,451,063, forward strand.
TGTTAGCCAACTTCTACATAATTGAGAAACGAGTGCCTTACAAAATTAAACTCATGTTATACCATGCACTAGCAGAATCAACTATCAATTATGGGATTACAAGCTATGGTAGAACGTTCAAAACTTATCTCGATGAAATTTATAATCTACAACTACGTATTTTGAAGCGAATTGTCCCATCTAAAATAAAACTTCAATACAAGGATAACGCTGCTAAGCTTTTTTATTATTGTAAAGTTCTACCCATTTATACTAAAGTCACATATAGTATACTAACGGAACAATTTTTTAATACTCGTATACAGAATTACACCTCACATAGAATTCAGACACGACAGCAAACAAATAAAAATCTCGAAATTATAAAAGCCTCTAATTACTATGGTAAAAGAACTATGCCGTACTTAATCCCTAGAATAATAAATCAACTTGACCAAACTTTAAGAAACAGCATCACAGAAGGGAATATAAAACCGAAATTGAAAACATACTTTTTAAACAGCCTGTAGCTCACACACTTTACAACATTTACTCGCTTTTCTACACTTACCCTCATTGTCGCAATAATAAGTGTAATGGCCTGGCAGAGTGGCTCAAATCTTAAACATTAAATGTAGGTAGGTTATTTAATTACGATTGAGTGGTTTGTTTTTCTTTAAATGATTGTTGTTGGTTCGATAAAGCAGAATATTATTGCAATCTGGACAAATCTTAGTGATTTTTAGATTGTAAGCAACCAGTTGTCATTTTTGTATTATTGATAATGGTAATAAATAAAAAAAAAATAATAAAAAAAAAACAATTGTTTGTTGAAAGTTTAAGTTTTCACTTCTGTCGCCAGTCGTCATTACTGCTTCGCGTGCGTTTTTGGGTAGTTTATAAATGTAATTGTAACTTACTTGGTGTTCTTGTAAGCTCTGCCAAGATGTATAGCGGCGCGAGCTGTGCTCATACCAACTTCTAGAATGTTCTCTAATAAACTTCTGCCAAGATCCATGTCATCTATAGGATCCTGGCGAGGACTGAGACGCTTTCTGGAGACATTAAAAATATATTTTACAACTTATTTAATCATCATCATCATCAGCCCACATAAATCCCATTGTTGGGCTCGCGACTCGTCAACAATGGGAGGGAATTTGACCCTGCTATAACATGCTGGTCAGACGTGTTGAGGGTTTCATTTCGTGTTTTCCTTCTCTTGCATATATGTTATAAGCATATTATATTCCTTAGTCGTCTTTTACGACATCCAGGTGCAAGATAAGGAGTGGTGAATTGTATTCTTATTCCGTCACAACACGGATTTTAAAAGATTATCCTTACTAATATTATAGATGCGAAAGTAAGTTTGTTTGTAACGCTTTCACGCTTAAACCACCAAACCGATTTCAAAAATTCTTTCACCAATGGAAAGCTATAATATCAGGGAATAATATAGGCTATATTTTATCCCGGTATTCCCACGGGAACTACGCGGGTAAGGCGACTGAAACTGAAGTGAATCGAAGGCGGGTTGCTAATAAATCTATACCAATAAATAAAATTGGAGTGTCTGTTTGTAATGTCAAAATAATAGGCTTTTTTCATGCTCACACAGTTATTTGCACTATACATATATATGCCTAAAATACACTTTATATTTTTTTGTCTGTCTGTCTGTCTGTTTATGCCGGGTAATCTTCAAAACGGCTGGACCAATTTCAAAAATTCTTTCACCAATGGAAAGCTATAATATCAGGGAGTGAACTAGGCTATATTTTATCCCGATATTCCCACGGGAACGGGAACTAGGCAGGAAAGACTGAAACCGAAGCGAAGCGAGGGCAGGTTGCTAGTAGTAAATATATATCGAAAAGTAGGTCCGAAAACGTCATGCATCTCTTTTGCTCTCAGACAAAGCATTTGTGTGAAAATTTTTAATCATAATTACAATCCCACTACTGGGCTCGAGCTTCTTTTACAATAGGAGAGAAATTGGCCTACTATACTACGCTAATTAGATGTGTTAGTATAGGGTCTCATTTCGAGTTTTCCTTCTCTTTTAAAGAAAATAAACTTACAAAAACAGTGATTCGTCGTGCAGATCTTTCACTTCCAACTTGCTTGGTTCCAAAAACATGGCGTTGAAAGCGAATACATCAGGATCTTTCAACATTTTAATCCTAGCAGATTCCTGAAATACAAAAAACGCCTCATCATTATCTCTTAGGCCTCATTTACGGAGACGCGTGGCGTCGCGCGTCGCGTGTGGCGTGGCGTCTCGCGGCGCGTCGGACGTTTTAATTGTTTACGTAGCGGCGGCGCGTGAAGCGGCACGTATCATCGCACGCGTAAACACAGACTTATAGCAATATGCGATGTTGTTTATAGAGACGCGAGGCGGGAAGAGTGGCGATGCCCGCTGCTGCGCCCGCGTCGTATTCTCAAGCGTGTAGCGGAGCACGCGGCGGGCACCGCTGCGGCGCACGCGAGGTTCTCAGCAGTGTGACCATTTGTGGCAGATTTCTGCCATTTGGGCAGATTTTGCACCAAAATTTTAGTTATGGCAGATTAAGCTAACGAATTAAAAAAAGTGGCAGAATTTGGCAGATTTCTCGATAATCATTATTATTTTTGATACGTATACATCCGCATATATTATTATTTCAATTTAGAATACTTATATTTTTGTATGTCTTATACATAAATATTTTTTTGCATTTAAATGATAGACAATGGGCAGGCCACTATTAACAAGGGAGAGTACACCGTCCTGCCACCACTGCGATTGCGACGAGGACACGGCGCGCCATACGCTCGAGGCCTGCGGGGCTTGGGCAGTGCAGCGCTGTCAACTCGTCGCAATCATCGGTACGGACTTGACGCTGCCGGCTATCGCTAGGGCGATGGTCGACAGCGTCGGGAATTGGGACGCGGTCGCAGCCTTCTGCGAGATAGTGATCTCGCGGAAGGAGGCGGCGGATCGCCTGCGCGAGGAGCACAGCCTCGATGAGGAGATCCGCCGCCGGCGACTGGGGCGGCGCAGGCGCAACTATCTGCGCCTCATGCCGCCTTAGCCGAGGCCGCGGGTGACGTGACCGGGGATTAGTCCGTCACCCGCCGAGAGGCCGACCGCGTGAGGCAAGACCGACGTCCTCCCCGAGGGGGGGACGTCGGTCGATGGGAGGGTACCCCAATAGGGGGTATTCCGTCGGGCCGACCACTGACGACAAGTTAACGCTGCTCCAGTGGTCGGCCCAACGACGAAGGCGACGTGGTTTTCGGGTGGGTCGCGGGAGTTGCGTGCTTAAGCCCCTCTGTCGCCCCGGACGGAGTGGTGCGGAGGCGCGCCGACCGCGGCCCACCCACAAAAAAAAAAAAAAAGGCCACTATTAACAAGCTTAGATATGACTTTATTGTGTTTAACTAAAATCATGTTACAATTAAATTAATTTCTTTAATTGGCTATTTGTTATGAAGTCATTATTCTTAGAAGTTGTACTAGACATCCGTGTATAACCATGAAATACATCATAACCTCTTTCTCTTATTGACTTATAAAGAGTTACATATTCCCCAAACTTCTCATGTTCTGCTGCTGTAAACACTGGGCCACTCCTTATAATAAATAATTCACTTTTTAATATACAATTTTCTTCTAAAAAAAGTCAATCATATCATACTCCATTGCGACGGTGACTACGTCTGTGTTGCACGATTACCAAATGAGACTGGCAGAAGGTTCCGCCACAGGCATCGCTTCATCGAGAATCGCCGCTGCGTGCGCTGCCGCGATAAACGCCGCGTGAGACGTGACGGTGCCATCCGCGGGCTCGGCCGTAAAAAACGCTCCATTTCAAGTAAACGCGTGTAAAATCGCTTCTCCGTAAACGCACTCATCCAACGCCCTACATTTGAATTTAGTGCGGGCCGCGCAGCCCATCGCGACGCGCAACGCGCCGCGTGTGTGTAAATGAGGCCTTAGCTTACTTCAGGGCGCGGAAGGGGGCGGATAGGTGCGTGCGCGAGGAGCGTCTCCTCGACAACGCGAGCCCCTGCCGGCGACTGAGGTAGAGATGAGAAAAAATAATCGATTTTTATAATAATCGATTATTTTTTGTAATAATCGATTTTTACAATAGATTATCAAAATAGTAAAAAATCGATTATATATTAAAATTAATCGATTATTTCACTGCCAGATTTCCTAAAGAAAAGAAGGTCATCACGATACTGTGTGCAGTATTTCATACTAGGTATTAGAAAAAAATTAAGTTCACATTTTCTAAAAAAAAAAGGTCATCATAATCCTTTTGGGAGAAAAAATCGATAATTTGTTTTTAATTAATCGATTATTTTATAATCGCTTTATTTTGAAGAGCAAAAAATCGATTATTTTCCCTCCAAGTCATCCCATCCCTAGACTGGGGCGACGCAGACGCGATTACCTGCACGTGATGCCGCCCTGGCCGAGGCCGGGGGTGACTGGACCGGGAAATTACTCCGTCACCCGCCGAGCGGCCGACCGCGTGAGGAAAGACCGATGTCCTCCCCGAGAGGGGGACGTTGGTCACCCAAAACCAAAAACAAAAAATTATAAAGTCTACTTCAGTGCCCACGGCTCGGGCATACTCCACAATGGGAGGGAAAATAACGTTTTCGCGTGGGCTATGATCAGCAGACACGCCTCCGCTCCCTCCAGGGTGACGAAAGGGCAGAGAGCAGCCCCATAACGAAGCGAAACTATCTCATAAGAAGTTATCACTTCAATAAAAAGTGAGCCATCGCTCAGAACGCCTGCCAGATGTGAAACATCTAAATTACTTTGTACAAGTATCTATATATAAATACCTACGTGAAGCAAAAACTTTGTACCCCTTTTTACGAAAATCAGGTAGATGTACAAATATGAAATTTGTCACGGTTGAAGAATATATTAAGAAGAAATGCAGAAAACAAAAAGTTTATGTAATTATGAATTAGAATTAGATTAAATTCATTAAAAAGTATTACGCACACTACTATGCAATTGACACACACACAAATACACTTTTGTTTATGATTATAGTCTCTGGTCGAACCAAATGTCAAACAATCATAATTATGATGACACTCTCTAATATATATTTGTACTTATATTAATTATTAGTGAAATACAGATTGCTCAATATGCATATATCTATACCAATAAATAAAATTGGAGTGTCTGTTTGTAATGTCAAAATAATAGGCTTTTTTCATGCTCACACGGTTATTTGCACGACACCTATGCCTAAAATAGCAATTAAAAAATTTTTGTTTGTCTGTCTGTTTGTTCCGGATAATCTTCAAAACGGCTGGACCGATTTCAAAAATTCTTTCACCAATGGAAAGCTATAATATCAGGGCGTAAACTAGGCTATATTTTATGCCGGTATTCCCACGGGAACGGGAACTACGCGGGTAAAACGACTATAACCTATAACCGAAGCGCAGCGAGGGCGGGTTGCTAGTACTTAAATATAATTAATAAAATGTGTAACATAATGTATTAATAAAATATTATATATTATCACGATTTTTTTTCCAGAAAATGATATTTTTTATTCAATTAATATTTATTTTCATTAGTATACACTATAGCAGGGATCGCCAAATGGCGGACCGCGGTCCGCATCCGGACTGCTGACCCATTTAGTGCGGACCGAAAGAATAATACAGTAACTTTTTTTTTTTTGGGTGGCTTGCGGTCGGCGCGCTCCTTGCACCACTCCGTTCGAGGCGACAGAGGGGCGTAAGCACGCACACCCACAACCCACCCACGATGCACGTCGCCTTCGTCGTTGGGCCGACCAACGGAGCTGGGTTACTTGTCATCAGTGGTCGGCCCGACGGAATACCCCCTACGACCAGCAACTCGCACTACAGAGTATGTTATTTAATAAAAATGTATCCCCGTATTATCTTTATTGACGCTGTCAATTCAAAAGTGTAACAAAATGAAAAAAAATATCCAGAACTATAAAAATTAGCTTTGAAACTTCTAACTATGGTCTACATATGTTTGTGAAGCAGCATTTTCAAAGATGAACTTCATTAAGAATAAATTTCGATCTCGATTAACTGAATTTTTTCACCAATTTTACTCCAAATTTCAAACAGATAGCAATAAAAATGTCACTTTTCTCATTGATATCATTGATATGTAAGAATTTAAGAAAATACATGTGTTAACTAAAAATGACATTTTTTTTTTCTAATAAAAGCATGATGTGATGGTTATTTCATTTCTTATAACGGACCCCTAGCAAAATTATTTGGTGAACCCTGCACTATAGATATGTGTTTAGGCGAATAATTTATTTTGAGCTCACTAGATGGCGTTGTACGAAATTCTAAAACAGGTTATGGTTTACACAAATGTACATATCTAAGCGTGGCGTTGACGCCACGCCAATGGTCAGGTTATAGATGTTTCACGTAAAAAAGACAATTTCTCACCTGATTCTCCCACGCCATTAACTGTATATTATGCAGTAACATAACATCCAAGGTCAGTATACCGAAGGACAGCAGATCAGTACCATTTGTAACTATAATATTCCTTGCTGTATTCGAGTTTGTATAATTCTCACCGAAATACATGTCTTTTAATTTAGACATTACTATGGTGAGATTACCTTCAACCATGGTCTCATTCAATGCTTTAAGGAGGGAGCTGAAATCTAGAAAAAAAAGATATTATATTTTTCTCTGTGTGGTTCCGGACGAATACGATTCACCATCCCTTTCTTGGTTATGGATGTCGTATAACTAATTTTTAACAAAAAAAAATACCCAACTTCAAACAATAAACTAAAAAGCAAAAATCTTTACGAAGTATAAGAAAAACGTTGAAATTGCCTATAAAATTTTAAAAATTCCACCAATTTCTCAAGGATACTATCATCAGAACCTGACCTGATGACTTTGGGACCACCTGGTAAGTATACCCTATCAAACAAAAAAAGAATTTTACAAATCGGTCCAGGCGTCTTTGAGTAATCGGTGAACATACATACAAAAAAAAAGATTCCGATGAATTAAGAACCTCCTCCTTTTTTTGAAGTCGGTTAAAAAGCCAAATAAGAGATATAATACGCATATAACATCTGTGCAAAAGAACGAAAAATCGAAACAAAACCCTATTTTTGTTTTTTTTTTGGAGGTGGGTTACGGTCGGCATACTCCTCGCTCCACTCCGTCCGGGGCGACAGAGGGGCGTAAGTACGCACGCCCGTAACCCACTCGCGACACGTCGCCTTCGTCGAAATTGACCTTACTATACCATGCTGATCAGACAGGTTGGTAAAGGCTGTTGTTTCGAGTTTGCCTTCTCTTGCATAGATGTTATATGCATATTATATCCCTTAGTCGTCATTTACGACATCCACGTGCAAGATAGGGGTCGTCAATTATATTCTTACCCAGGCATTTTTTTTTTGAATTTTCAGTTATTGAATTTGAAATGCCAGACTTACCAGTACCGCTGCTAGTATGGTTACTGTTCAGATCAGGGTCCTTTGAGACCCAATCATGTAGTTCCTGAACCTTTTCTATCAAATAACTGGTCATCGTATTTGATTGCATGTAATCGTCATAGAAATTCTCGTCGTTATAAAAGTAATCTTCTTTTGCTGTGATAAAAAAACTATTATAAAATATATAAAACTATAGCTACCTGTGTACCTCACACACCGTTGGGCAGAGGCCCTGGAGGGCAAGGGTGAGGCGCTGGCGTTCAGCCTAGATATCGCAAAGGCGTTCGATAGGGTCTGGCACAAGGCACTTCTATCGAAGCTACCATCATACGGAATCCCCGAGGGACTCTGTAATTGGATCGCCAGCTTTTTGGATGGTCGGACTATAAAAGTCGTCGTAGATGGCTCCTGCTCCGATACCATGACCATTAATGCTGGTGTACTACAAGGCTCGGTGCTTTCCCCGACGTTGTTTATCCTGCATATCAATGACATGCTCTCTATCGAGAGTATGCGTTGCTATGCGGATGACAGCACGGGTGATGAGCGGTACACTGAGCAACGGAATATCCCTCGGAGTACTCAGGAAAGAAGGGTTCAACTTGTGTCTGAAGTCGAGCGCTCTCTGGGGCGGGCCTTGGAATGGGGTGAACGGAACCTAGTCCAGTTCAACCCCACAAAGACACAAGTTTGCGCGTTCACTGCAAAGAAGGACCTGTTTGTCATGGCGCCACAGTTCCAAGGAGTAACTCTCCCAATTTCTGAGAGTATTGGGATTCTCGGCGTCAAAATATCGAGCAAAGTCCAGTTTGGGAGTCATTTGGAGGACAAAGCCAAATTGTCAAGCAAAAAGTTGGGTGTCCTGAACAGAGCCAGGCGGTACTTCACACCGAGACAGCGTTTTGTGCTATACAAAGCACAAGTTCGTTCTCATGTGGAGTACTGCTCTCATCTCTGGGCAGGTGCGCCCAAATATCAGCTAGACCCACTTGACTCCCTGCAAAGACGGGCTGTTCGAATCGTCGGGGAACCCAATCTTACGGACAGATTGGAGTCGCTGGAGCAGCGGAGAGATTTTGGGTCACTCTGTGTACTCTACTGACTCTTTCACGGGGAGTGCTCCGAGGAACTGTTTGACTTGGTACCACCGTCACCATTCTATCAACGTACCACTCGACATCGTAGCAGGGTTCATCCATTTCACCTGGAAACGTTATGGTCTTCAACTGTACGTTTCCAGCGATCATTTCTCCCACGTACGTGCAAGCTCTGGAATGAACTACCTGCTGCTGTGTTTCCCGAGCGCTATGACATGTCCTTCTTTAAACGAGGTTTAAGAAGAGTATTTCCTTCACGGTAGGCAGCGGCCTAGCTGTGCCCCTGGTATTGCAAAGGTCCATGTGCAGCAGTTTCACTTACCATCAGGTGTGCTGCTTGCTCGTTTGCCACCGTTGGCAATAAAAAAAAAAAAAAAGCTACAGATAAACTGCTATAAGCATGTCGGTAACGCGAACGAACGAGATTTGATCCATGGATACAAAAACTATCTAAAGCGACTCACATTTTACCGTGTTCGAAATCATTAAAACAAAAATTGCTACGGACCATTTTCGTCAATTCGATGTGGCTTAAGTAAGAGTTCGATTGTTTATAGTTTAGTGCGGAAAATAATGGTTGGCTTCTTTTGGATGATTTCTTGAAACCAACATGGTTTCTGGAAAGCTCAACTCTAACACAAGTTGAAAATGTGTTATGTAACTCAGCTAACAAATCTTCAGACGATGAAGAAGATTCTGATTGCGACGACGATTGTGACAACAGCTATGATGAAAGCAACGAGGAATCGGACTTCGAGTAGTTAATAAAGAATGTAATCTATATATATATATATATATATATATATATATATATATAGGAGAGGTGGGTTTTGCGAACGATATATTGACTCATCACCATATCTCTGGAACCATTAGGCGTACAGACTTGAAATTTGGCAGAAATATTCCTTTCGTTGAGTAGAGGTCAGCTAAGAACGGATTTTACGAAATTCCACCTGCAAGGGGTGTTGCGGGGGCGTTAACGGTAATGTGCAAATAAAGGAACAGGATGAGCCGAAGCTACCGAAGCTAGAAAAATGAAATTTGGACCGTAGTTTCATTTCGTGACGTAGGCACCCACTAAGAAAAGATTTTTTGAAATTCCACCCCTAAGAGGGTGAAACGCAACGTTAAAGTCTGTATGGAAAAAAAAATCTTTAGCTGTCTTCAAATTAAGCACATATACTCTTTAATAAAAATAAATAAACATGTGTTTCAGCGTTTGTCCATTTTCATCCTCTAAGGGTGTAAAATAGGTAGGAAGATGTCAGTTTACTGACTTATCACAGAGCCGAAAATACTGAAGCCAGAAACATGAAATTTTGACATTAGTTTCTTTCCATGACGTAAAAACCCACTAAGAAAGGGTTTTTTGAAATTCAACCCCTAGGGGGTAAACCGCAGTGACAAAGTTTGTATAAGGAGAAAAAAAATCTACATCGATTTTCTTTGAATTCTCCAAAAATACTCTTTAGTAAAAATAAATAAACACGTGTTTCAGCATTTTTTAATTTTCACCCTCTAAGGGTGTAATCTACACTGATTTTATAAAGAGGAAACGTTCCTTACGAATAAACTCAAAAACTCCTGGACGGATTTCAATAATTCTTTCACCATTAGAATGTTACAGTATCCCCGAGTAACATAGGCTATATTTTATCCCAGTATACCCACGGGAACGGGAACTACGGGAGTAAGGCTACTGAAACCGAAGCGAAGCGAGGGCGGGTTGCTAGTACACTGATAAAAGATATAACTCTATTTAAGAGACTGATTTTGAATAGATTTTTTGGAGTCAATAAAACAAAGATGATGAAATCTTGGTAATACAATTACTAACCGTCATATCCATAAGTTAAATCCAAACCATCGTTTTTTGGAAAATCTGGCAACACTAAATTTGGTAAAATCGGTTTAAACTTCGGTACTTCCATTTTCTTATCTAATAATACATTGTTATCAACGGTATCTTTTCCTAAATCTTGTATCAAATCATTTACGGAATCCATTACATCGCTTGGTACATCTTCTGCGGTATCTTCTTTTATTTCAATGACAGCTTTATCTTTCTTCTTGATATTTCTTTGCTCGTGAACTATTTCTTCGTGTATTGGATGAATTTGTGATTTAGCTATTAAATTTCTATGTTCTCTATTAGCTACCATATTTTTGAATATAGACAGAGTTTCTAGTGTTGGTAGATCCAGTTCTTCTTCTGTGGATGGAAAATTATTGCCTTCTGCTATAGAGTTTGATTTAATTGGTGCCTGAAATAAAGAATGAGATTTTAGAAGACATTTTTCGTGTGGTGACGGAGTAAGAATACAATTCACCACTCCCTATCTTGCCCGTGGATGTCGTAAAAGACGACTATGGGATATAATATGCACATAACATCTGTGCAAGAGAAGGAAAACTCGAAATGAATCCCTATACCAACATGTCTGACTAGCATGCTATAGTGGGTCAAATTACCTCCTATTGTGGAGGAGGCCCGAGCCCAGCAGTGGGACGTATGTGGGCTGCGATGAATGATGCTATACGTCTTACGTCCATGCGGTGACGGAGTAAGAATACAATTCATCACTCCCTATCTTGCCTGTAGATGTCGTAAAAGACGACTGAGGGATATAATACGAATATAAAATCTATGCAAGAGAAGGAAAACTGAAAATAAACCTCTATACCAAACTGTCTGACTAGCATTAACATTTCTTGTTAAAATAAATATTATTATTTATCATGTATCTCCTTTTGGTTCACGGATATTTTCCAAGGGAAAATACCCGGTCCTTTGAAAGGCTTACATGGGGATAGGGATCCAACACGTAAAGGCCTTTGGAGAAATTTAATCTAAAAATGGGATGGGACGTCTACCGATGACACTCCATGTCTGCACATAACACACGTGGACTGCCAACAGTAGGAGTAAAACTATTGTGTGATGATGGTATCTAATACATGATTATGGGGTTAGAGGTTAGATGGACTGGCAATTTTTATTATTATAGCATAGTGTAGTAATGTCAATTTCCCTCCTATTATGGAGCAGACTCAAGTCCATCAGTGGGACGCATATGAGCTGAAATGATGATGGTGATACGTCTTATTGTTAGTCTGAATGACCTTCTAGAATAAGAAATTGGCCCACTATATCATACTAAGCAGACGGGGTTAGGGTTTCAATTAGAAATATCCTTATCTTTCAATGATGTTATATATTTATTATATCCCTTAGTGCAAGAGGTCCACGCTGTACGTTTCTGGATCAAATTGGAGACATGCTGGTGAAAGGTCATGTTAAGAGTACGTGTAACAGCAGAGAATGCATGAAGACTTTGAGGAGTGTGAGTGAAGCGATGAAAGTATGTCAGGATCGTGCCCTGTGGCAATCTGTAGTCTTTTCCCGCCTTTCCCCAGAGGAGTACTCTGGGAAGCAGGCATGTATGTATGTATCTCCTTTAGTCATCTTTTATGACACCATTAAGAGAGTGGGTGATTTGGATTCATACTCCGCAATCATACAGAACTGATATAAGGAAATTTTTTAATAAATAAGAAAGCAAAAGGTTATAATTTATGTTCCACCATGATCTGACCACATTCTTTCCAACAGTCCTGAATAAGGACTTGGTACCCTGGTATTTCCTTTTTCCAGCTGTTGATTTTTCATGGGTTGGCTGTGATCTGGATGCTCCCGACAATTTCGTTTGCTCTTTTTCAGTGCGCTACCAGAACTAATGCTCTGAGTTCTGGATCTTGATTTATTTGAGGGTAGACAGTTATAATGATTGCCGAAAATATAAAAAAATATATAAATTACCGGTGCTTCAATCAGTTCCCTGGTGTAAGTTTCTCCTGTACCCCATTTAGTGATGATCACGGTTGCCAGAACTAGCGCAGCGCACACCGCGAAGCAGGATGCACTGGCGATGATCCAGACCTTCAATGGTACCTGGATAACAGAAAAAGGAATCACCTAGTTCTTAAAGATCTTACGTAAATTAAGTATAGATACATCCTTATTAATATTATAAATGCGAATGCGAATGAATTATTTATTACCGCTACAACATTATAATATCAGGGAATAACATAGGCTAAATGTTATCCCGGTATTCTCATAGGAACGGGAATTGAGTAAGGCGACTGAAATCGAAATGAAGTGAGGGCGGGCTGCTATTAAGTATAAGTTTGTTATGTGGTAGTGACTATTGCCGTCCACTGCTGGACGTAGGCCTCCCTCATGTTACGCCACAATGTGCGGTCCTGTGCCGCCTGCATCCAATGACGCCCAGCAACCTTCACTAGGTCGTCGGTCCACCTAGTGGGAGGGCGTCCTACACTGCGTCGTCCGATACGTGGTCGCCACTCGAGAACCTTTCTTCCCCAGCGGTTGTCGGTTCGTCGAGCGATGTGGCCTGCCCATTGCCACTTCAGCGTGCTAATTCATCGTGCTATGTCGGTTACACCCGTTCTTCTGCTGATTTCCGTATATCGGATTATATCTCGCAGAGAAATCCCAAGCATAGCCCGCTCCATAGCACGCTGAGCGACTTTGAGCCTTGTTATGAGGCCTACATTTAGGGACCACGTTTCCGTGCCGTAAGTCATTATTGGTAGCACACACTGATCGTAGACCTGTGTTTTCAGACACTGAGGTATGTTGGACGAGAAGATCTTCTTAAGTTTCCCGAAGAGTATTGACGTCAGGCAAAACTATTACTAATAACTTATGCTATGTAATATGTAAAAAGAATACATATTGCGTGGACCAGAAGTGATTGAGGTAAAAGCAGGATAATAATGACAGCGATGATAGTGATGCCAGTGATTATAGTGATTCATCACATCATCATCGCAGCCCACATACGTCCCACTGTTGGGCTCGGGCCTCCTCCACAATGGGAGGGAATTTGACCTACTATACCATGCTAGTCAGAGATGTTGGTATAGGGTTTCATTTCGAGTTTTCCATCTCTTGCACAGATGTTATGTGTATGTTATATCCCTTAGTCGTATTTTACGACATACACGTGCAAGATAGGGAGTGGTTTTTTTTTTTTTTTTTTTTTTGGGTGGGCTATGGTAAGCGCACGCGCGGTCCTGTCCGTCCGGGGCGATGAAAGGACGGCGCGTGGGCCCATAACCCACCCGTACCCACGTCACCTCGTTGTTGGGCCGACCACCGGAGCAGATGTCACTTGTCGTCAGTGGTCGGCCCGACGGAATACCCTTTTGGGTAACCTCACCTCTCGACCTGGGACGTCGGTCGCCGTCGCGCGGTTAGCCTCTCTGCGGGTGATGGACAATTCCCCGGTCTGATCACCCGCGGCCTCGGCTAGCCCGCGGCCTCGGCGTGAATTGTATTCTTACTCCGTCACCATACATAATAATGATTATGATGACAGTGATAATAATGGTGATAGTAATGATAGTGATGACAGTGATAATAGGGATGATAGTGATAATAATGGTGATTAAGTGTACCTTGCCATATGGTTTTCTTTAATACCATCTAATGAGCAAGCAGACTTTCTGATAGTAAATGGTAATTATTGCTCATGGATATTCTGAATACCAGGGGCACCGGAATAGGCGATCGCCATCGCCATTATCCCACATTTAAAAGGAGTTTTATGTTCAACAGTGGACGGCAGCTGGTCGAAAAGTGGATGAAGTTAATATAATTGTAACTTACAGTAGTTTTTTCAGGTATTTGATGGCAAACGGTGGGTCTGGGTGGTAAAGGTCTGCCCGCATTGGGCATACGACCTGGTACATTCGGATAACTCTTGCTCCAATCAGTAGTCATTGTAGCTCGACTGTCACAGGAGCCAGAAGATGGTGGACGCTTTTCACTTTCATAATGAAACATTTTCTGTAAAGAAATTATTTGTCTTTAGAAAAATTGCAGAAATAATAGGGAAAAGAGATATCGCTCTCATCTTCGTCATTATTCCTCATAAACGTCCCACTACTAAGGCAAGGAGAGAAGAAGAGATACACTTCCTGTATCTTTCTTGCCTGAAATGGGAGTAACATAGGCTATATTTTATCCCGATATTATCACGGGAACGGGCACCACGCGGTTAAGACGACTGAAACCGAGGCGAGTCTTGTGTATAAATTTCTAGCGTACGTGTGTATCTCACTGAACTCCTCCTAAACGGCTGGACCGATGTTGACGAAATTTTTTGTGTGTGTTCAAGGGGATTCCAGGATGATTTAGATTCATAATTGGATCCGGTAGGTGGCGCTGTTCGGGCAGGACAATAACATAACTTGATAACGACTTCACCGATTTCATCCATTTTTCTTTTTAATTTTTCTTATATTTTGAAAAAGGCTTTTAGGGAAACAAAATTTAGAAAGTTGCGCCGAAAATCAGAGAATTAAGGAAAACTTAACGACTAGGTATCTAGATTATTTATCCATACTGCAACTAAACAGCTGGATGGATTTGAATGAATTTTTGTGAATGCATTCAAATGGGGGTCTGGATAATTTAGATTCACAAATCAGCCCGGCAGATGGTGCTGCAGTCGGTCAGTTCCTATTATTGCTGTCGATTTCAAAGAGAATTCCTTTTATCTATATATAAATACGTGAAGCAAAATCTTTGTACCCTTTTTTTACGAAAATTACGTGAATGGACAAGTATGAAATTTGGCACAGTTGAAGTATATAATGAGGAGAAGCGCATAAAACTGCAATTTCATATAATAATGGATTATAAATGCATTAAATTCGTTAAAAATGGCATTACGCACACTACAACGCAATCGCTACATACACACACACACACACGTTTGTGAGAGTGTGTTGCGTAGCAACGCTTATACACTTTTGTTTACGGTTAAAATCTCTGGTCGAACTGAATGTCCAACAATCATAATTATAATGACAATGTCTAATAGAGATTTGTGCTTATATATTATTTATTAGTGACATACAGCTTGCTCAATTTACAATTATACATAAATAAAATTAAAGAAAATTTTGTAGCAGAAAAATTAATTAAAATGAATTATGGCTGAATTTTGACCACACGGCGATCACTAGTTTTATTTGAATAGAACAACGTCTATTGGGTCAGTATAATATAATAAAAAAAACTAGAACATTCCTTTCTTTTGGGAGTGCTACTTCTGTGTGGTGACGGAGTAAGAATACAATTCACCACTCCCTATCTTGCACGTGGATGTCGTAAAAAACGACTAAGGGATATAATATGCATATAACATCTATGCTAAAGAAAGAAAGAAAGATCGAAATAACTCTACACCAACATGTCTGAACAACTTGGTATAGTATATCTATTTGCCACCCTTAGTGGAGGAGGCCCGAGACCAAAAGTAGGACGTGATGCTGATGACGATAAAGTTCTAAACGGCTCACTTTAAGATAAATGCTTAACAGTACTTACTAAGTTAGATTTTCCGGTGAGATGGGCATAGTAATAATATAATAGTCAAATACAGTTATAAGGGAATTAGAAAATGATTGTCGATTTTCAACGATAGTTTAGTAGATAATTCTAATAACTGTTGTAAGAGTCGTTGTAAGTTTGTAATAGGTTTGGATACGGATATTAGTATAACGAACCGGTTTTAGATTGCGGAAATGAATAAAAAAAGAGAGCCGTCGCTCACGCCTGGCAGATGTGAAACATCGAAATTATTTTGTACAAGCATATATGGATAAAAGAACAGATTATGACAGGCAGTAATATGGCATAGTGTATATATAAATATAAGATATTCTCCTTGAAATCGTCAGCAACGCCACCTACCGGGTCCAATTGTGAATCTAAACCATTCTCGAATCCCCTTGAACACACACATAATTTCATCAACATCGGTCCAGCCGTTTAGGAGGAGTTCAGTGACGTATGTCACTTACTTCCTACATATGTTCAGAAGAAATATAAATATTAAGATATCCAGAAAAGCTTTTTTTTTCATAATAAATATGTTTTTCAGGTAAAAACCGAAGATCATTTTGTGATCTGGTAGGAACTAATGGGTTGCTATCTATCGGCGAGCATGTGCCCATAATGTCCACTGAAAAAAAAAGCCCTGACTTCAAAAATGTCGCGATACTAAAACAAATAGCCTTGTGTTTATTCAATATGTCAGAACAATTTACTTATTACAATTGCAAAATAACTGTTTAATTCTGACCTGCATATGCCCTTTAGTATTTAATTAATACAATTTATATGATTCATGATTTAACAGCGCCATTTTTAAAACTAAATGTAATATTTTATTGTTCCATATTATTTTTGGCGTGATAACGTTATTCGCATGGTGACGGAGTAAGATCAGAATTCACCACCCCCTCTCCTACCCGTAGGTGTCGTAAAAGACGACTAATGGATATAATATGCATATTATCTAAGCAAGAGAAGGAAAACTTGAAACAAAACCCTATACCGACACGTTTGGGCGGGAGAGCGCCATGAACTCGTCGCTATCATAATGACATGACGCTGCCGACCATCGCTAGGGAGATGCTCGACAGCATCAGGAACTGGGACGCGGTCGCCGCCTTTTGTGAGGCTGTCATCTCACGGAAGGAGGCGGCGGATGGTGCGCGAGAGGAACTCCTCTTCGGCGACACGTTCCGCCGCCGGCGACTAGGGCGGCGCAGGCGCGAGTACCTGCGCCTGATGCCGCCCTAGTCGAGGCCGCGGGTGACCGGACCAGGGACTTTAGAACGTCATCCGCAGAGAGACTGACCGCGCGATGGCGACCGACATCCCGAGACAGGGACGTCGAGAGGTGAAGGTACCCGTCGGGCCGACCACTGACGACAAGTCACCCTGCTCCGGTGGTCGGCCCAACGATGAGTGCGACGTGGGTACGGGTGGGTTATGGGCCCGCGTGCCGTCCTAATACCAACACGTTTGACCAGCGTGGTATAGTAGATCAATTTCCATCCCAAGGTAGAAGGAGACGCGACTCCAAGCTGAGATGATGATTATGATAACGCGTTATAAATCGATGAACGCTGGCTGTACGCACGGAAACGCATGACTCATTGTCACGTCACCGTTTTACCAACGTATCACTCGACACCGCAGCAGGGTTCATCCATTTCACCTGGAAACGCTATGGTCTTCAACTGTACGTTTCCAGCGATCATTTCTCCCACTTAAGTGCAAGCTCTGGAATGAACTACCTGCTGTTGTATTTCTCGAGCGCTATGACATGTCCTTCTTTAAACAAGGTTTAAGAAGAGTATTTCCTTCACGGTAGGCAGCGGCCTGGCTGTGCCCCTGGTATTGCAAAGGTCCATGTGCAGCAGGATCACTTACCATCAGGTGTGCTGCTTGCTCGTTTGCCATCATTGGCAATAAAAAAACTTCTATATCCTTTTTGACGTGATAACTCATTCATCAAAAGATCATTCTCCTTGTCACGTTCCGCTTAAGCGCGGAACTAGCGATAGAGGGGCACTATAGACCTAAGCGTTCAGCTTGTGACGCTTTATCTCTTAAAAAAATTTGAATTAACGAGTGCAAATAAATGTGTGTATAGAAAAAAAAGTATTTTCAATTAACTCCTTCTTTGTATTAAAAGGCTTAGAATAATAACGTATAGGAGGTAAATCCGCGCACAAAAAATGAAGCATTAAAATTGGACCCTAATGGAGTTTAAGCAGGAACCGTTCCGTAATGTACAAGGTCACTGTACTGCACGTACGTACACAACTCTTAAAAAATAAATAGGTAATTAAGATGGCTTGTGCACTCAAATGGTGTCACAACACATTTGATAAACATAAAAAGTGTATTAACATTACTTTTAAAAGTATTTCGACGATTTATGTTAATAAAAACAAAATTTGATTTCAAAATTTGTATAGTGGTGTGCGTGTGTAATTGCTTGCACGCATGTAGTATTTTTGGCTTCATGTTTTTGATCGCTTAAGTATCGACACTGTCCTTCTATACGTTATTATTCTAAGATTAAAAGGTTAGTCCTCCTTTTCATATATAATAATGATAATTCAGTGATAATAATTCAATTTCTTTTCAATTCACCACACGGAAAGATAGGTTTCTCAAATAATAAAAGAGTGAGCCGTCGCTCAGGGCACCTGGCAGATGTGAAACATCGAAATTATTTTGTACAAGTATATATGTATAAAAGAACAGATTATGACAGGAACTAATACGGCATAAAGTATTAATAAAATATTACTATTGTTTTTCCAGAAAATTACTGTTTTTATTCAATAAACATTTATTTTCTTTAAATACAAGAATTTAAAATTCAAAAATATTTAAAATTGTGACAACTCAATTCTCAGTGATTCCTGTAATGTATTTCTGTAATAATATAACAGTTATATTCGATGCCTCTGATGATATTACTGTGACAATTGGTCGGCACTACACTTACTATTATATAGCGTGGCGAGGCGTCGCCACGGCATGCGTCGCTTTACGCCACGCCAACGATCAGGTTCACCCTCGCCTATAGATGTTTCACATCAAAACTTATTCGTTAACGTAAGTTATACCTATGACATTGCAGTACAGTGAAACTCGTGAGAAAAATATCGAGAAAGTATACAGGCATAATAAAGTCGTTCGTAAAATTATTACGTGCTAAGCCTGCTGATTTTACATACATAGTTCCCATGCGAAATATACACATATTATCTCGCTCTAGTTGTCGAGAAAATCTATATATGTTACATATATAAGAAAGTAGTGTTAGTTACACTATAGTATAGTTAGTTATAACTCAAGAATGGCTGTACAGATTTAGATGAAAATTGGTGGGAAGGTAGCTGAGAACCAGGAGACGGACATAGGATATTTTCTATCTCGTTCGATCGCATTCCCGTGTAACGTGACATAAAACGTCAAAGAGAATACAAGTCACTATGAAACGTGGTTTAACAAAAACACATTTGATATGTAATAACAAAACGCAAATGACAGCTAAACGTAATTTTGTCTATAGTTAAGTATGGTTGAAAATTTTGATAATTATAATTTTATCGGAAATTAATAATCAATAATTTGTATTCTCTTTGAATCGTCATTAACAATGACGCGACAAGACTATCGAATCTTGCCCAACAAAGCCGTAATGGTTGCTCCATACTATATTGCCGGAAATTTAGAAAATATATTTACAAAAAAAAAAAAATAGTTAGCTAGTTACAGTCGTCTATACTGTGTCTATGCTGTGTGGTAGCGGCTTCGAATACTACCAACCCTTGCTTTGCTCGTGGGTGTCGTAAAAGACGACTAAGAGCCCTAGATTGACCCGGACCAGCTCTATCTGGTACCATTTGGGTCAACAATTACATTCCCAAGGAGGGTTGACGTCAGGCAGGCGGCCGGTCATAAAAGTCATTGCCGAAACTTTTTGCAATATGTCAAAACAGATGACATATTGCGTCGACCCCAAGTAATTGGGATAAGAGCAAGAAGATGATGATCTCGCTCTAGTTGTCGAGAAAATCTATATATGTTACATATATAAGAAAGTCGTGTTAGTTACACTATAGTATAGTTAGTTATAACTCAAGAATGGCTGTACAGAATTAGATGAAAATTGGTGAGAAGGTAGCTGAGAACCAGGAGACGGACATAGGATACTTTCTATCCCGTTCGATCGCATTTCCGTGTAACGTGACATAAAACGTCAAAGAGAATACAAGTCACTATGAAACGTGGTTTAACAAAAACACATTTGATATGTAATAACAAAACGCAAATAACAGCTAAACGTAATTTTGTCTATAGTTAAGTATGGTTGAAAATTTGATAATTATAATTTTATTGGTAATTAATAATCAATAATTTGTATTCTCTTTGAATCATCATTAACAATGACGCGACAAGACTATCGAATCTTGCCCAACAAAGCCGTAATGGTTGCTCCATACTATATTGCCGGAAATTTAGAAAATATATTTACAAAAAAAAAAAATAGTTAGCTAGTTACAGTCGTCTATACTGTGTCTATGCTGTGTGGTAGCGGCTTCGAATACTACCAACCCTTGCTTTGCTCGTGGGTGTCGTAAAAGACGACTAAGAGCCCTAGATTGACCCGGACCAACTCCATCTGGTACCATTTGGGTCAACGATTACATTCCCAAGGAGGGTTGACGTCAGGCAGGCGGCCGGTCATAAAAGTCATTGCCGAAACTTTTTGCAATATGTCAAAACAGATGACATATTGCGTCGACCCCAAGTAATTGGGATAAGAGCAAGAAGATGATGATCTCGCTCTAGTTGTCGAGAAAATCTATATATGTTACATATATAAGAAAGTCGTGTTAGTTACACTATAGTATAGTTAGTTATAACTCAAGAATGGCTGTACAGAATTAGATGAAAATTGGTGAGAAGGTAGCTGAGAACCAGGAGACGGACATAGGATACTTTCTATCCCGTTCGATCGCATTTCCGTGTAACGTGACATAAAACGTCAAAGAGAATACAAGTCACTATGAAACGTGGTTTAACAAAAACACATTTGATATGTAATAACAAAACGCAAATAACAGCTAAACGTAATTTTGTCTATAGTTAAGTATGGTTGAAAATTTGATAATTATAATTTTATTGGTAATTAATAATCAATAATTTGTATTCTCTTTGAATCATCATTAACAATGACGCGACAAGACTATCGAATCTTGCCCAACAAAGCCGTAATGGTTGCTCCATACTATATTGCCGGAAATTTAGAAAATATATTTACAAAAAAAAAAAATAGTTAGCTAGTTACAGTCGTCTATACTGTGTCTATGCTGTGTGGTAGCGGCTTCGAATACTACCAACCCTTGCTTTGCTCGTGGGTGTCGTAAAAGACGACTAAGAGCCCTAGATTGACCCGGACCAACTCCATCTGGTACCATTTGGGTCAACGATTACATTCCCAAGGAGGGTTGACGTCAGGCAGGCGGCCGGTCATAAAAGTCATTGCCGAAACTTTTTGCAATATGTCAAAACAGATGACATATTGCGTCGACCCCAAGTAATTGGGATAAGAGCAAGATGACGATGAGTTACAATTAATAAAAATAAATAAAATTGAAGTGTCTGTTGGTAACATCAAAATAATACGTTTTTAATTGCCATACCCAAAGGATAAAAACGGGACCCTATTACTAAGACTTCGTTGTCTGTCTGTTACCGGGCCTCAAGAATCGCGATAGCTAGACAGCTGAAATTTTTTACAAATTATATATTTCTATTGCCACCATAACAAAAAATATTAAAAAAAAATAAAATAAATATTTAAGGGGGGCTCCCATACATGAAACGCGATTGTTTGACCATTTTTGCTGGATATAGATAATGGCACTTGAGAATTCACAAAATACTCACTTGTATTATTACTTTAATAATAAATAATAAAATGAAAATAAATATTTAAGAGGGGATCCCATAAAAAACGCTATTTTTTTCCTATATTCGCTCGACATCAGTAAATTTGTACCTACTGCTGTTTACTTAGTTAATGGTACGGAACCCTTCGTGCGCGAGTCCGACTCACACTTGGCCGATATTTTTCGTACTCACATGGTTATTTGCGCTATAATAGGTATCGTGATTCATATATCTTTACGAGATATTCATAGAAATGTTTACTCTATAACTCCAATTTCAAAAAATAGACTCCATAATTCATCTATACAAATAAATAAAATTATAGTATCCGTTTGTAATGACAAAATAGTAGCTTATTTAAAAACTAGTTTAAATAATTTTTGCCTGTCTGTTTGTTTCAGGTAATCTTCAAAACAACCTTATACAGACGGTGTACCAAAGGCGGGGGTACAAAGGCGAGCCGCTAACGGTCATCGGCCGATCAGCTGATTTAAAGCGAAGTTAGTCTTGCTTATGCGAACGTAAACATTGATTTATTCAATTCCTAATGAACATTTAACAAAGTACGAATATGTTGCGTATTAAGTATCATTGACTTTATACATTTCAATCAGATTTACATGAAAAATCGATGACAAAATTGAAAAACTTTACATGTCTCTAACTCATTAACGAATCAATATTCTTCCTTCAAATTTTTTTCATGGGTTCCTACCACCATTGCCCAACTCACGTTTGCCCCACCAGTTGCCCCATAACCTGATACACTCTGTATAGACAGGTACCTGGTAGCAAAATATTATTAAAATCGATTCAGCCATTTGGAAAATTACCCGTAACAAACAGACAAAAACACTTTAAAGTGATTTTGAACCATAGGTATGCAGATAACCGTGTAAGTATGAAAGTATATGAGTACCTATCTATGTATGGCGGCAAGTTAGAGCGACTATTGGCGTGGGCGTGGGTTTATGCGCAAGCGTCTGCGCAACTTTCTCCACAACAGTAACTGTGTGACTTGGTACCACCGTCACCATTCTACCAACGAATTCATTCGTCACTCGACATCGTAGTTCATCCATTTCATCTGGAAACGTTATGGTCTTCAACTGTACGTTTCCAGCGATCATTTCTCCCACGTACGTGTAAGCTCTGGAATGAACTAGCTGCTGCTGTTTCTCGAGCGCTACGATATGTCCTTCTTTAAACGAGGTTTAAGAAGAGTATTTTCCTCATGGTAAGGAATGGTCTGGCTATGTCCCTGGTATTGCAAAGGACCAAAGGACCATCAGGTGTGCTGCTTGCTCGTTTGCCACTGATGGAAATAAAAAAAAAACATACGGTTCGGCAACCCAAGCCTTCTCTTCCATAGCCCTGAGCTTATAACCTTTGTTCTATACATTGTTGTTTATAATTTACTACGATAAACTTAACCTCTTGTAAATAAAACTGTTTTTACGGATTTTATCGTGATTATATTTGATTTTTGATTGACCGTAGGGATGTGAAAAAATAATCGATTTTTATAATAATCGATTGTTACAAAATATTAATCGATTAATAATCGATTTTTATAATAAATTATCAAAATAATAAAAATCGATTATTTTTATATTATTCGAGATAGATTTATTTTTCGAAATTTGATCGAAATTAATCGATTATTCACTGCCACACTTCCAAAAAAAAAAAAAAGGTCATCACGATTGTTTCACTACTTTTTACTATATTAGAAAATAAAGAGCTCAGAATTCCTAAAAAAAAGGTCATCATAATCCTGTTGGGAGAAAAATCGGTTATTTATTTTTAATTAATCGATTATTTTAAAATCGATTTATTTTACAGAACAAAAAATCGATTATTTTCCCTCCAAGTCACATCCCTAATTGACCGACTTTAACGAACACTTTACAGCGTTCATGTTCACAGGTAGACTAAGATGTCTCATGTACAACAAGCCATCGTTATTACAGATATGTAGAATCTCAGTCAATTTAAGTCCCACTGAAGGGCTCAGATCTCCTCCAAAATGGAAAGGAAATTAACCTGTTATACCACGCTAGTCAGACGTGTTGCATAGAGTTTTATGTCGAGTTTTCCTTAGAGTTAATTTGGTGAAAATTACAATAAATGTACCGTACATATTGGGCTCGAGCCTCGTCCACAATATCAGGAAAATTTACCTATTATACCACGCTGGTCACACGTGTTATAGGGTTTTATTTCGAGATTTCCTTCTCTTGCATAGATGTTATACGCATATTATATCCCCTTTTTTTTGGGGTGGGCTACGGTCGGCGCACTCCTCGTTCGCTCCATCCGGGGCGACAGAGGGAATACCCCCAGAGGAGTACCCTCTCCTCATATTATACCCCTTAGTCATCTTTTACAACACCCATGGATAAAAGAGGGGGTGGTGAATTGTATTCTTAATCCGTCACCACTCGGAGCGTGTAATAGCGCCTAGAAATAACTACCAACCCTTAACAATTTAATGGTCGTCGTCGACGGACTAACAGCTTGACATAGACCTGGACTAGCTCCATCTTATGCCGTCTAGTCAAGAATTACATTTCTAAAGAGGGTTGTCGACCAGTAACTCTCTTCATAGTATTGTGCCTTTTTATCATTATCATAGCCAGTGGCGGCTGGTGGGTCAACAAAGTGGTGGTGTATTAAGATCAGAAATTGCAATGGAACAACAATTTATAAAAAAAAAAATAACATTTTGTAGGCATACATAGAAACGTGGTTTTATTTGGTTTTCACACTTAAAAAAATATTTATAAAAGAGTGCAAATCAAAAAAATATTTTGATTTGAACTCTTTTATTAAATTTAACGAGGGCCCTGGCGGTCCCGCTAATTTTATATCAGCTTTATTTTGAAAAGTTTTATCATGCTAGGCTCATTTACACTCACACCACACACGGTACACGAAGTATAGAATAGAACTAAGACCAAAATAAAAAAACAATTACTTAATGTAAACAAACAATATTTAACGCGTCACAGGATACATCGTAACTATATCTACTTACGTCGCCGCCGCCAGGCAAATTTCGTCGAAAGTCGAGTGCTCTCGGTAATGTTCGGTTCGCTCGTGCGCCGCTCGAACAGACTCATTTTTCGGTATATTTCTATGAACTATCTTCTGTCTCACGCGCCAGGCGTTTTAACTCATAACTAATACAAGTTGTATTAGCAGGCCCCGTGCGCTCGTCTCAGCGCACGAGATTTTTTTTACAGGGAAAATAAGATTTAATAGTAGAAATTATATTTGTTATATGTTATGTTTAAATAATAATAATATTTATTATGTTATTTATATATAGTAATTTAAAATATAAAGATGAACTAACATTGTAATTATTAAATCTTTTGAATTGGTGGTTCAGCGCACGAGCGCACTTAAGGTACAGCCGCCACTGATCATAGCCCATATACGTCCCACTGTTCTGAGCTCGAGGCTCTTCCATAAAGGATAATTGACCTACACCGTGCTGGTAAGACATGTTGGTATAGGGTTTTATTTCGAGTTTTTTTATATTACAACTAGCAACCCGCCCTCGCTTCGCTTCGGTTTTAGTCGCCTTACCCGCGGCGTAGTTCCCGTACACGTGGGAATACCGGGATAAAATATAGCCTATGCTACTCCCTGATATTATAGCTTTCCATTGGTGAAAGAATTTTTGAAATCGGTTAGGCGGTTTAAGCGTGAAAGCGTAACAAACAAACAAACACACAAACAAACATCCCTACTTTCGCATTTATAATATTAGTATTGGTGAAAGAATTTTTGAAATCGGTTCGGTGGTTTAAGCATGAAAGCGTAACAAACAAACGAACATCCTTACTTTCGCATTTATAATATTAGTAAGGATGATGTAATCTCAATATCCTTTAGTCGTCTTTTACGACATCCACGTGCAAGATAGTTTAGGAAACTTAAGAGGATCTTCTCGTCTAACATACCTCAGTGTCTCAAAACACAGGTCCACGACCAGTGTGTGTTACCAGTGATGACTTACGGCACGGAAACGTGGTCCCTAAATGTAGGCCTCATATCAAGGCTCAAAGTCGCTCAGCGTGCTATGGAGCGGACTATGCTCGGGATTTCTCTGCGACATAGAATCCAGAATACGACAATCCGCAGAAGAACGGGTGTAACCGACATAGCACGAAGAATTAGCACGCTGAAGTGACAATGCAGCCACATCACAGTATCGGACGACGCAGTGTAGGACGCGCCCACTAGGTGGACCGACGACCTGGTGAAAGTTGCTGGGTATCGTTGGATACAGGCGGCACAAGTCCGCACATTGTGGCGTAACGTGAGGGAGGCCTACGTCCAGCAGTGGACGGCAATAGGCTGAAATGATGATGGATGATGTGCAAGATAGAGGGTGACGAATTGTATTCTTACTCCGTCATCGAATTTATATTAATGATTTCTGGTGTTTACGCGAGTATTACACATTTTAAATAAAACTACGGATTTTATCGCGTTTGTATTTGATTTTGACGTGACAACGTCTTATAAATTGGTTTGCCGGGTGACACTTCAAGAAACTGCGTTACGCTCCGCTCACGTTATGCGCTCACAATGAGAGCGAGTGAGAGGCACGCGTCCCTTCCACTCGGGCATGGTTAGCCCGCCTAAGAGCGAGAGAGACAGACATAAAAATTGTATATTTGTATATAAATACGTATGTATGTGTAAAGGTAAAAATAAAATTTTGTTAATATGAAATTCAGTGCGAGATTCTTTGTATAAATTAATGTTTTAAATATAATTCTTTGTATAAATAAATGTTTTAAATTGTTACTATTATTTCATCCTTCTTCCTACTATACGAATGAATATTCACATTAAAATTATTTTACCACTCAAAGTCGTTGTCACGTAAAACTTTCGCCCGTATACCGACTTTACAGGCAACCAATATTTTTTGATTACCCGACGTTTCGAATACTTTGCAGCGATCAGCAATTTTATAAATTAAAACCTCTTAATAACATAAAGCTAAGGTAAGGTAAGATAAGATAAAAAACTAAGGACTTTATCGTAAGTGTGACAGCTCTAGGGACAACTATCACAGATCATCCTATATTTTATGGACTATAATAACTAATACAAAAATACAATTGTCTATTAGACATTATCATCATAATTATGATTATTTGACATTCAGTTCGACCAGAGATTTTAACCGCAAACAAAAGTGTATAAGCGTATGTTTGTATCGATTGCATCGTGTGTGCGTGATACCTTTTTTAATGAATTTTAATATCCATTATTATATAAAAAATCTCCTCAATATATTCTTCAACTGAGCCAAATTTTATACTTGTCCATCCACGTAATTTTCGTAAAATGGGATACAAAGTTTTTGCTTCACGTCATTAATATATAGATACTTTCGTAAACTATCAATTTACAATGTGTAATATTCGCATAACCATTAGAAATCATTACATATTTTTCTTTTCATATTTTTTTTCTCCGTGCGGTGACGGAGTAAGAATACAATTCACCACTCCCTGTCTTGTCCCTGGGTATCGTAAAAGACGACTAAGGGATATAATATGCCGATAACATCAATGCGAGAGAAGAAAAGCTCGAAATAAAACCCTATACCAACACGTTTGACCAGCGTGGTATAGTAGGTCAATTGCCCTCCTATTGTGGGAGAGTGGGACGTACATGAGCTGTGATGATGATGATGATTAATTTTTTATATTTTTCTAGCAACCCCGCTTCGCTTCCGTTTCGATTTCTGCTGGATTAGTCTATACCAATAAATAAAATTGGAGTGTCTGTTTGTAATGTCAAAATAATAGGCTTTTTTCATGCTCACACGGTTATTTGCACGACACCTATGCCTAAAATAGCAATTAAAAAATTTTTGTCTGTCTGTCTGTTTGTTCCGGGTAATCTTCAAAGGCTATATTTTATCCCGGTATTCCCACGGGAACGGGAACTACGCAGGTAAAACGACTATAACCTATAACCGAAGCGAAGCGAGGGTGGGTTGCTAGTTTGTAAATATTTTTAAAACATAGAATTCTAGTATAGTAATACCCCGACTTACGCTACCTCGTTTTAC
Source organism: Lymantria dispar (assembly GCA_032191425.1). Taxonomy (NCBI): domain Eukaryota; kingdom Metazoa; phylum Arthropoda; class Insecta; order Lepidoptera; family Erebidae; genus Lymantria; species Lymantria dispar. The sequence continues at coordinate 3,479,122 of CM063467.1, forward strand.
GCGAAATCTTAGATTTACTTTTTTATTTTTTGGGGCTGGTCACTCCCTTTCCTTCCAATGTGGTTGAAGGGAGTGATGGCTGCTCTAGTAGTTAACTAGTGATCGGGTGCTGCTTGTGGGATCTGGTCCAACCATGTTTTCCATTAAAAAAAATAGTAATATCCTATCTCGAAGGGCATCGCACTGAAGCTAAGACTATATGTTGTATAAGTAATTGTATTCAAAAGATGGTAAAAAAATTACAGCCCGCTGAGTCTCATGCCGGATCTTCTCAGCTTGTGGCCGCGTTCCGATCCGGTGGTAGATATTGTATTATATTCAAACGATGTATAAATTTGACAATATGTACGTGCCCTCAAGGGCCCTATGCAGAATAAATGATTTGATTTATTCAGAAAATGTCAATTATTTTTCTTTTAATATTGATTTAATAACAATATTTAAAACTTCTTTGAATAAGTTCCAAATAAACATTTATTTATATACATATTTAATTTAAGTAAAATTAAACTTCGTCTTACGTGAATTCGACTTACGGGATTATCGCTCGGTCCCATCTATCGCTTAAGTCTGGGGTATTACTGTATATTGAACTATCTTATACAGTTTAGCCTGTATTTGCAATGTAAGCGCACAAATATATATTATTCACAACAGTTTTTTAGCCCAACAGTGGGACGGACTGGGACGGTTAGAGTTGAGGTGAAGACGAGACAGTATTACCAATATATTAGATACCTCACTGGGTCATTGAAGTTAAACCACGAGTTATAATGGCGGTAGTTTGTACAATAATTGGTTTTAGATGCAAAGATTACCTAATGGCTTATGTAAGATTATTTCCTTATGAAAGATCTTGCAACCTAAGTTATATGTTAGATTGCTAATCTTAATATTCAAGTTATTTTTTGCGTGTTAGAGTAAAATGAGAGTAAATTTTTATGATACGTGCATACTGTCACGAAAAAACCAACACCTCGAAGCTTAGAATAATAATGTATAGAAGGATAGTGTCGGTACTTCGAGCAATCGAAAACATGAAGCCAAAAATACTACATGCGCGCAGGCGATTACACACGTACACATGCACACCACTATACAAATTATGAAATCAAATTTTGTTTTTATTAACACAACTCTTCGAAATACTTTTAAAAGTAATGTTAAAAACCTTTTTATGTTTTTCAAATCTGTTGTGACACCATTTGAATGCACAAACCGTCATAATTACTTATTTATTTTTTAAGAGTTGCGTACGTACGTGCAGTACAGTGACCTTGTACATTACGGAACGGTTCGGCGTAAGCTCCATTAGGCTCCAATTGAAATACTTCATTTTTTGTGCGCGGACTTACCTTCTATACGTTATTATTCTAAGCCTCGAAGTTGGTAAACATTTTTCACGATGCGCGCCGACTATCACAAATGTCAACTAGATAATAATTTTTTTTTTCTGAGGCCGCGGATCGTCTGCGCGAGGAGCGTACTTGTGCCTGAGCGTACGTGATCGAGGAATTAGTCCGTCACCCGCCGAGAGGCCGACCGCGTGGGGAAAGGCCGACGTCCTCCCCGAGGGGAGACGTCAGTCGATGGGAGGGTACCCCAAATGGGGGGTACTCCGTCGGGCCGACCACCGATGACAAGTAACCCTGCTCCGGTGGTCGGCCCAACGACGAAGACGAGGTGCAGGTGGGTGGGTTGCGGGTGTGCGTACTTACGCCCCTCTGTCGTCCCGGACGGAGTGGTGCGAGGAGCGCGCCGACCGCAACCCACCCCAAAAAAAAAACAAGTCTTTTTTTCTACAAACGTATAATAATGCGATGGATAACATTTTTATAAAGATTTTTATCTTGTTAAAGAACGAACAACTTCAACTACGGAATGGAAATATTTTAGAATTTTAAATTCTTGTATTTAATGAAAATAAATGTTTATTGAATAAAAATCATCATATTCTGGAAAAACATCGTCATATTGAAGTGAAACTTTTTTGCGCGCAATGCGGGTATTTTATTTTAGCGTTACGAAGATGTGCAACGTTTTTGTCGAAGAAGAGTGAGAGAGCGATTGAGACCGATTGAGAGAGAGTGAGAAAGGGCGAACATAGCACGAAGCACAGCCATGGGGCGAGAGTAGGGAGCAAGTTTTTTTTTCAATATTGATAAAAACACACGGCTTTATAGGCGGCCGGTCATAAAAGTCATTGCCGAAACTTTTTGCAATATGTCAAAACAGATGACATATTGCGTCGACCCCAAGTAATTGGGATAAGAGCAAGCTGATGATGATGATGATTGATAAAAACACATGGAACCAAAGAAGTTTCACTTCTGACATGCGTACTTAGTAGGTACTCACGCTATTTTTTTTTTATGCCATATTAGTTCCTGTCGTAATGGCAGGAAAATGATGATGATTAGTTCCTGTCGTAATCTGTTATTTTATGCATATTCAACGCGGGCGAAGTTGCGGACAGAAGCTAGTATGTAATAATTGCGTAATAATCATAATTCATTATAAGAAATCTTAAAAAAAAACTAACGGCAGACCCTTGTATCTTGTTTAGGAGCAAACATAAGTGTTCAATTAGCATAGTCAGAGAACGCTTTTAGCTAAGTTATCTTCGTAAGTATTGACCGTTACACAAACTGGGTTAACAGGTCTTGTTGGCTTGTAACATCAATAGAGAAAGGCATTCGCCATAACTCGCTTCCTTTAAATGTCGTGAACTTTATAAAAAAAAGTGAACCGTCAGATGTGAAACATTGAAATTATTTTTTACTAACAATCCGCCCTCGCTTCGCTTCAGTTATAGGTTATAGTTGTTTTACCCGCGTAGTTCCCGTTCCCGTGGGTATACCGGGATAAAATATAGCCTACTCCCTGATATTATAGCTTTCCATTGGTGAAAGAATTTTTGAAATCAGTTCGGTGGTTAATGCGTGAAATCGTAACAAACAAACAAACATATTTTCGCATTTCTAACATTAGTAAGGATCTCGTAAGATATCGGGTTCGAGTCCCAGATAGGCATGTAAGAAGAGAAAGTAAATATCGATACATCATCGGTATTTATATATCAATATTGACATCAATATTTTAGGAAAAGTATAGATATATAAATAAACAGACTTCAAAACGCAATGCAGAGTAAATGAAAAGATCGTGAATGTAGACAATGTAGATAAATTTTTAGATTTTTGTTGATTTTTAGGGTTCCATACTCAAAGGGTAAAAAGGGGGCCCTATTACTAAGATTTCGATGTCTGTCCGTCCGTCTGTCTGTCACCAGGCTATATCTCAAGAACCGCCATAGCTAGACAGTTGAAATTTTTACAAATTATGTTTATCTGTTGCCACTATAACAACAAATACTAAAAATAAAATAAATACTTAAAGGGGCTCCCATACAAGAAACGTGCTTTTTATAGATGACTAGCAACCCGCCCTCGCTTCGCTTCGGTTTCAGTCGCCTTACCCACGGCGTAGTTCCCGTTCCCGTGGGAATACCGGTATAAAATATAGCCTATGTTACTCCCTGATATTATAGCTTTCCATTGGTGAAAGAATTTTTGACATCGGTTCAGTGGTTTAAGCGTGAAAGCGTAACAAACAAATAAACAAACAAACAAACATCCTTACTTTCGCATTTATAATATTAGTAAGGATGCGTGACTCCGACTCGCGCTTAGTCGGTTTTTTCATAAGTATTTTTTCCTTTATGTACAGCCTTTCCAACAAAAAGAAGAAAAAGAATTTTCAAAAAGGTTTTCGAGCGGCCAAGTTATGCGCGAAAAAAACATAAAAAAATACAAACATCCGAATTTCTCCATCCTGAGAACCTTCTCCTTATTTAAAAGTCGGTTAAAAAAAAGCGTTTTCAAAATGATAAAGTATCGAGTTCAGCCTAGCTGACTAATATCAATATCAAGTAATGTTAGTAAAAAAAGGATATTATTTTAATTTACAAAAATTTCAACAAAACTAAGGTAGTTTTGAGTGTTTTTCATTAGAAAAAAAAAAATAATATCAAAAAAATTAAACACTAAAAATTTTGCTACAATTTTTGATCGCCGTCCCGGGGAGACGTCGATGGGAGAGGGTACTCCCTCGGGGTATTCCGTCCGGTCGACCACTGAAGTCAAGGAACTCTGCACCGGTCGTCGGCTCAACGACGAAGGCGACGTGCTGAATGCCTTTAATTTTACGGTACCCCATATCAAATGATAATAAATCTGAACGAGGTAGGGGTGGGCACAAAGTCCGTCGTACATTTTCTTGTCTACATGTGCTGCTGTGCCATAGCCCGGGCAAAAGTCATGCTGTTTACTTTAAATAAAAGTAATTCGTTATTCTTATCACTAATTTTGCGCTATTTCAAAATAATATTTGTTTGGTATTATTTCACAGTCAAATTAGTAAAAATTTATTTTGGCGGAACCCTGATAACTATTCTACGTAACCTCTAGGTTCCGCGGAACACACTTTGGGTCAAATAATTAGTCAGGCATGTGGGGTAATGCTGTAGCATCAAGTCAAGGTGGTAAGATATGTTATTGCCATAAGCGATTGAAATAACAGGATACTAAATAAGACAATCTGATCGACGGGACTCTTGTAAGAAAAAAAAAAAATTAAAAAGTAAGAAAAAAGGTAAAGGCTCCGTGAATTGCATTGCCTAGGGGTCCTGATACGTTTAATCCGGCCCTGCTACAATACTCTCGGGTAAGAAGGTGGTGAATTATATTCTTACTCCGTTACCACACAGAAACAGATGAAATTGCCATTTCCTAAACAGTCTAGATCTCATAACAAAACTCAAATTGTATTTGTACATCCTTCTATTTTCTGGCTTATTAGCCAATTTTGCTACATGTTTCCCGCTTTGCATAGGAGGGTAGTGGAATCTTTCCAAATCTTATTTTTCTTTTCTAATTAATTTTTTGGGGGTTCCAAGACAATTAAAAGTGATTCACGGGACTTCCTAAGGATCAAACCATGGTATTTTATACGGAGACCATTGTAGATCCTGGCTTACAGGCGTTACAGTGGTGGGCATGTATGGTGGAATTAGTCTAAAAAAAACCATACTCAGAGTCCCTTAGTGTGCTATAGAGCCCTAGCCAAGGCCGCGGGTGACTGGACCGGGGAGTTAGTCCATCACCCGCTAAGAGGCAGACCGCGCGTCGACAACCGACGTCCCCGAACAGCAGGGGAACGTCGGTCGAGGAGAGGGTACTCCTTAAGGGGTATTCCGTCGGGACGACCATTGACGATAAGTCACCCTGCAGCGGTGGTCGGCCTAACGACGAAGGCGACGTGTCACGGGTGGTTTACGGGGCTGTGCGCGCCGCCCCTCTGTCTGGACGACGGGTCCGGTCTGAGCCAGGCGACGCGTACACTGTCCGTAGCCCATCCCAAAAGTGTGCGGGAGCGAACTATGCTCGGGATTTCTCTTTGAAATAGAATCCGAATTACGGACGACGTATCCGTTAGTCGTCTTTTACGACATCCACGGCTAGAAGAGGGTGATTTTGAATTGTATTCTTACTCCGTCACCATACGGAGAGGAAATTTCTTATCCGATTAATAATGAACAATAACTTGCTTATTTAAATAATATAATTTTATAGAACGTAATAATACTTTTATAGAAATTTCATGGTCTGTTTATGAATAATTTTTTAATACTATTTTTAAATTTACTTATTCATTTATACGTTTCATTTTCATTAAAAAAGTTATTCATGAATACATTTCGTTTGGTTGTGTTAAGAAAACGATGTGAAATCGTTCCAGGTAATTTTCAAGCGGGTATCGTAAAAACTGATTAAGGAATCACATATTATAGCCGAGGCCGCGGGTGACTAGACTGGGGATTTTAGTCCATCACCCGCAGAGAGGCTGACCGCGCAACGGCGACCGATGTCCCGGCAAAGGGACGTCAAGAGGAGAGGGTACCTCCCTCATGGTATTTCGTTGGGCCGACCGCTGAGGACATGGAACTCGGCACTAGTGGTCGGCCCAACAACGAAAGCGACGTAGCTCCGGGTGGGTTATGGGGTCACGTATCGCTCTTCTGTCGCCCCGGACGGAGCCGGGAGTCCAATCCTCGCAAAGGAATCACATGCTCCGTGTGGTGACGTAGTAAGAATACAATTCACCACTCCCTATCTTGCCAGTGGATGTCCTAAAAGACGACTAAGGGATACAATATGTACGTAACATCTGTACAAGAGAAGAAAAACTCGAATTACAAAACTCTATACCTACATGTCTGGTCAGCATGGTAAGTAGATCAATTTCCTTCATAATATATTAGGGAGGAGATTTGAGCCCAGCAGCTTATGAGCCGAGACGAAGGCATCTCTCTTCTTCTTAGTTAATGGCAATGAGCTACAATAATATGAGCTATTGGTGCCAGTGTCGAGTATATTGATTATTATTTACGTCTTTAGTCTTAGTCTTTCAGTCAGTCGTTAGCATGACTTGGTGCTGATACAAGTCATGCGTCTCAGGAAATTTGGGCAGAATGTCAAAATGCACGTAATTCACTATTATATCATTTTCACTACATTTCAGAATTTTATCTGCATTATATTACATAAAATATCAGCAGAATTATTCAATATAACAGTTCAAAACACTAAAATAATGAAAAAAATATAAAAGCGCTACGTGACATTTTGACATTCGCGTCAAAACTCCCCAATAACTCTTTTATCCCCCTAGCCGAGGCCGCGGGTGACGTGACCGGGGATTAGTCCGTCACCCGCCGAGAGGCCGACCGCGTGAGGAATGACCGACGTCCTCCCCGAGGGGGGGACGGTCGGTACCCCACGTAGGGGGTGTTCCGTCGGGCCGACCACTGACGACAAGTAAACCTGCTCCGGTGGTCGGCCCAATGACGAAGGCGAGGTGGTTTTCGGGTGGGTTGCGGGAGTTGCGTGCTTAAGCCCCTCTGTCGCCCCGGACGGAGTGGTGCGGAGGCGCGCCGACCGCAGCGGACCCACAAAAAAAAAAAAATATATAACTCTTTTATCCCGTTCGATCGCGTTCCCGTGTGACGTGACATAAAATGTCAAAGAGAAGTCAAGTGTCAACGAGTCACTATGAAATGTAGTATAACAAACGCATTTGATATGTAATAACAAAACGCAAATGACAGCTAAACGTAATTTTGTCTATAGTTAAGTATGGTTGAAATTATAATTTTGTCAAAAATCAATAATGAGTAATTTGTATTCTCTTTGAATCATCATTAACAATGTCGCGACCAAAACAATCGAATCTTTCCCGACAAAGCTGTAATGGTTCTTCCATTAGAGACTATATTTTCGGCAATTTATAATATACTAGCAACCCGCCCTCGCTACGCTTCGGTTTCAGTCGCTTTACCCGCAGCGTAGTTCCCGTTCCTGTGGGAATACCGGGATAAAATATAGCCTATGTCACTCCCTGATATTATAGCTATCCATTGGTGAAAGAATTTTTGAAATCGGTTCGGTGGTTTAAGCGTGAAAGCGTTACAAACAAACAAACAAACATCCTTACTTTCGCATTTATAATATTAGTATGGATATTTAAAAAAAAATTATGGCGTTACGAAGTTTGTCGGGTCAGCTAGTATTTCATAAAATGATAATTGTCCGATATTTTTAATCAAAAACAAAGTTGACAGTATGTGCTACTTGCCTTCTCCCGCCCGCATCGCCGGTCGAATCACCTAGCAATAATTGTTTAACCACCATTGGTACCGATGCTTTGACATCCGTGGACGGCCCGGCGAATTACCTTGTGGTGTTGCAGTCCGGGGCGTCACCCTCACGCGGTTGACCTCTTTGCAGGTTGCGAACTAATTCCCGGTCCGTGCACCTGCGACGGATCGGGGATTGTTGGACATCTTAGTCCGCCCATGAACATGAAATGTTTTAAACATCGGGCAAGGAAAAATGTTGATATAGGGTTTCATTTCGAGTTTTCTTTCTCTTGTACAGATGTTATGTCCCTTAGTCGCCTTTTACGACATCCATATGCAAGACAGTTGTGTTTTATTCCGTCACCAAACGAATATTCTACGTTTAATAACAGTAAAAACCCCCACACATGTCGTTTTCTTTCACTTAGAGATTTAAATAGCCTTGACATGTAGCAAAGGAAATATTGCAAGCGTGTTTCCTTCGTAGAAGTTTGATATATGAGAAATATTGAAGGAAGTAATTAGATATATTTGAAATAATACCTCTCTTCGGAAAATTATGAGAGTCAACTTTTACGAAATACACGCACACCGTCACGAAAAAACAGACACCTTGAAGTTAGCTAATCAAGTATTTTACTTATCGCTCGCACACCGTTACATATGTCAACTAGATAATAGTCCAGTCAAGATACATTTTTGTGCTTGCAAAAGGTCGTGTAGTCGCGAATTTTTGATATGTTATTAGGACCCAAATGAACATAAAAATACACAATTTGCAACTTCCAAAGTGCTGTGGTAACGGTAGGGTGACCATAAAACCATAAAAATTTTGGATATTTTTCAGATTTTGTTTAATATCTTAGTGGAGGAAGGGTCTGATATGTTTGGTTGTTATGAAACATTTAAAGTAAACTAAATAAGCTACAATTTGAGACTAAAACCACTTCTATACCGCTATTGCTTCTTGAGATACAGTGCTTCAAACATAGCCAACTTTTTCAAAAAAGTGGATATTTTTCAAAATAGTTACCTATTTTGTGTAATATCTTCTATAATACGCATTTTATATCAAAACTTACTAGAACAAAGTTGAAGAACATATAATTAGCTTTTATTTGAGATCAAATTGGTACCTGTACGACCAGGAGTTCCCTCAAAAACGGCAGATAATTAAAACCAGGGCAAATAACCAATACATGGGCTTTGAGGGGTAATACAAATAAACTGCTTTCACGTCATTCTAACTGACTTCAAAAACCAAAAGAGGAGTTAATCGATTCAGCCTGTGTTTTAAAGATGAAGATGTTGATGATGGTAATAATTAAATAAAAAATAAAATCCATATTGTTGCGTTTTAGTTAATAATATTGTAAGCTCCTTTCGTGAGTGTCTACTAAGCTTTTCTTTTTATTTTAGATGACCCAGGCTTTGGCTCGGACGGTGATGATGGTATCCCAATCAATGCGATGGATACTGGGACAGGTGCCTAGTCTGTTATGAGGTCATCTTCATCGTCAGAGCATTTTAGCTCCACATCTGGGACGTTAGCACAAAATTTTCCACCGCATGACTGGCAAAGAACTGAGCAGCGACGTCCCGACTTTCTGCACGAACAGCTCCCAGAGCACCCTTTCTTGCATTTGCAAGTAATTTTTCGCAGAAGGGTAGGAGGTGCGAGATCCATAGTGGTGGAAATTGGAGCGAGTCCCTGAGGAGACAGCTTCCAACCCCAATCAGTTGGATTTAAGTTAATTCAGCGCCACTTCTGCACTTGGAGGTAGCACCTTGCTGCATGATGGCCTACGACATCTTCCGTCAGTGGCAAACGGGCAAGGATTGAGGTTTTTGACGTAACAAACGTCTTATATCGCAGGAAGTCTAAACTATCCCTCGTGATGTCACCGCCATACAGAGCCACAAAGCACTTGATACCTGCTTCTTTCACGCCTTCTAGGGTGCAGTTTGGAAAAAGAAAGACCTTCACTTGCTCAGCAATTGGTTTACTCTTGCTGAGGAGTGAGGTGATTTTAGTCTTTCCTTGGCCAAACGGTGCTGAAGTAGTATCGCACCCGGTAAAAGCGTGGGCGAACAGTACCGTTCCTGGTGATGACTGGGGGTCTTGTTGGATGTTGTAGGACTTTGAGGAGTAGTGACAGCAACCAGCTTTGCCCTTTGCGCTCTTTTGAAGGTAGACGTTTGTCTCTTCGGTGCATAAACCGTTAAGAATGACTACCTGATCAGCTACTGCTTTTTTTGAAAGCGCAGTTATGACGATCTCATGATCCGCATCTTCTTCGGCCACAGTCACTTTTACTCCCTCCGTCCGAAAGGCGTCACAAAGAAAAGCTATTAAGCGTCTCTTATTGTTCTCATTGCCAATTGCACCTTTCTTAATCTGCTCTAGTTAAACACTTTTACAATACCATTCATTCGTTTGATGGCTGCTCCCCTGCGTTACCGGATATACAGTCACACATACACCGCATCAATATAGACAACTACAATATAAGCCCGAAGGCATGTTAATTTAGCACTATGGTTAAATTATTTGTTAGTTTGGGAGTTTTAGTCAATATAATATTTAATAGTATATTGTTACCGCCTTCACCGCGTGAAGGTATTCCCAGATTGTTTTTTTTTAATTGTCGTTTTTGTTCACATTTATTTTGCATATTTTATTTAGAAAAAAAAAAATTGGTATATTTGTGGCCGTTACTAAAAATATCCACTTTACGGCATATTTTCGAAGATTTGTATGTTATTTGCCAAAACTATGACCAATCATCATCATCTTTAAAAAGACGTGAAGACAGTTTTTTGCATTGCCTCTTAAAACCCACGTATAACTGGTTGTCATTATCTGCCGTTTTTGAGGGAACTGCTGGTTCAACAAGTGCCAATTTGATCTCAAATGAAAGCTGATTGAATGTACTACAACTTTGTCATAGTAAGTTTTGGTGTGAAATGCGTATTATAGAAGATATTACACAAAATAGGTGACTATTTTAAAAAATATCCACTTTTTTGAAAAGGTCGGCTATGTTTGAAGAACTGTATCTCAAGAACCAATGACGGTATAGAGCTGGTTTTAGTCTCAAATTGTAGCTTATTTAGTGTACTTTTAATGTTTCATAACAACCAAAGATCTCAGACCCTTCCTTAACTAAGATATTCAACAAAATCTGAAAAATGTCCAAACATTTTATGGTTTTATGGTCGCCCTACCGTTAGCACAGCACTTTGGAAGTTGCAAATTGTATATTTTATGTTCATTTGACTCCTAACAATATATCAAAAATTCGTGACTACACGACCTTTTGCAAGCACGAAGGTGTTTTAGGGCCTATCTTGACTGGACTATAATGCGTTATAACAAAACTGAACAATGTATTAAATATATTTATTTTCTATTATTAGTGTAGTTTATAGGGTTCCGTACCCAAAGAATAAAAACGGGAGCCTATTACTAAGACTTCGCTGTCTGTCCGTCCGTCTGTCTGTTACCAGGCTGTATCTCAAGAACCGCGATAGCTAGACAGTTGAAATTTTTACCAATTATGTATTTCTGTTGGCGCTATAACAAATACTAAAAATAAAATAAATATTTAAGGGAGGTTCCCATAGCACAAACGTGATTTTTTTGCCCTTTTTTGCTCAATGGTACGGTACCTTTCGTGCACGATTCGGCCATTTTTTTATAACTTTGTCTTTAATATATATTTTTCTTATATATTCTTTTATCATTTACCATTCTGATTTCAACATAAGTTAAAGAAGGTGTCATATGAATCCGCGAGTTGCATTGTTCCATACCGACCAACAAGATTTTTGAGAATCGAAAGGTTGAGTTACTGATCATCAACATTTAGAGGATTTAATTTCCTATGGAAAGCTATAGAAAATTCTGAGGACTTTTACGAGTCCTTTTACTTGGACATTGATAAAATTGTTCCTACAGTGCAGCAGAAGCCAAAAGAAATACTTTTAATGTATTAAATAATTTTTTTTCTAAAATTAGTGTCGTTTTTTTCTACAAATATAAGACAACGGGAAGAATAGGTGCTGTCCATTAATCACGTGATCTTTTTTTATATTTTAATTTATATTTTAATTATAAATATATGTGATATCTTACAACAAGACCAACTCAATGTGATATATCGTGATTTTTGTCAAATGAATCCCCCATTTTAAGCCTCACGTGATTAATGGAAGGCCCCATTATTGTACTTTTTAGTTAGTCTTGACCACGTGAGGAAAGACTGACGTCCGAGAGACCGACCGCGTGAGGAAAGACTGATGTCCTCCCCGAGAGGGGAACGTCGGTCGAGGAGACGGAACTCCTCAAGGGCCGTCGGGCCGACCGCTGACATCAAGTCACCCTGCTCCGGTGGTCGGCCCAGGCAGCCAACGACGATGGCGACGTGCCGCGGGTGGGTTACGAGTGTGCGTGCTTACGCCCCTCTGCCGCCCCGGAAGGAGTGGAGCGAGGAGTGCGCCGACTGTAACTCACCCCCCCAAAAAAAAGGTATTATACAGGTTGTATCAGGTTATGGGGCAACTGGTCTAATAGGAGTTAGGTAATGGTGGTAAAAAAATTTAAAGGAAATATATCGATTCGTTAATGAATTAGAGACATGTAAAGTTTTCCATTTTGCTATCGCTGATTGAAATGTATAAATAAAGTAAGTGATACTTAATCTGCAACATAATCGTACTTTGTTAAATGTTCATTAGAAATTGAATAAATCAGTGATTACCTTCGCATAAGCAAGACTAACTTCACTTTAAATCAGCTGATCGGCCGATGACCGCTGACCAGCCGCGTTTATACCTACGCTACCAGTGAAGCGTTTGCGCAATTCATTCTATAAATGTCTACATAATACGTAACATTGAAGACATAGACTCTTAGATACACATTTTTGTAATCACTATAACTTTTATGTTATATTGTTTTTTATGTAATATACATTCTAATTACGATCTATGACCGTTAAACTACAACATACTCGAACAGTTGCCCTATAACCTGATACATCCTGTATATAAAAAGGTATATACGTCAAAGAAGTATAACCTCTTATGTGCGTAAATAACGTACACACACACTTTTTTATATATTGTCCAACTTTTTGAACTGGTAATAAAACCCTACATCAACACGTCTGACCAGCGTTGTATAATAGGTCACTTACTTATTATCGAGGCGGCTCAAGCCCAACAGTGGGACCTGTATGGGCTAAATTAATGATAATAAAATATTACAAATTTTTGGACGAATTTTATTTTTTATTTTTATTTTTTTTAACCACAGTGTGCTCCTTTCTTCGTGTTACATCTCTGCGAGGCATGAAATATATTTAATTTTTTATATATATTTTTTATAAAAAAGCAAATTGCTCTAAACATTTAGGTGCAATATGACCATATTTTTTACGTCATAATGGGACATCATAATCATCATCACAGCTCATATATGTCCCACTGTTGGGCCTCTTCCACAATGGGAGGGAAATTGATCTACTAAACCGTGCTGGTGAGACCTGTTTTCCTTCACTTGTATGGAATTATATGCATATTATATCCCGTAGTCGTCTTTTACGACATCCACGTGCAAGATAGGGAGTGGTGAATTGTATTCTTACTCCGTAAAGCGGAAGGTTAAACTACATCACACTAAGGCCGTAAGTCTTTACTTTAAAAGATAATATTAGGTTGACCGAGCTTCGCTCGGAATATTTTTGTCGAATTTATTTAGATACTAGCAACCCGCCCTCGCTTCGCTTCGGTTATAGGTTATAGTGGTTTTACCCGCGTAGTTCCCGTTCCCGTGGGAATACCCGGATAAAATATAGCCTAGTTTACGCCCTGATATAATAGCTTTCCATTGGTGAAAGAATTTTTGAAATTGGTCCAGTTGTTTTGAAGATTACCCGGAACAAACAGACAGACAGACAGACAAAAATTTTTTAATTGCTATTTTAGGCATAGGTGTCGTGCAAATAACCGTTTGAGCATGAAAAAAGCCTATTATTTTGACATTACAAACAGACACTCCAATTTTATTTATTGGTATAGATATATTAATAAAAAATAAAAAATAAATAATGAAAAATATATAAATAATTACAAAAAGAGAATAATAATAACATCGAGATTCGAACCGACGCTGTTTGAATGTCAACAAAATCAAAATTAGAACCTGTCAACTTCCCATCTGAGCTATCGTAACTCATGACGTTGACAACAAAATTTGAATTCATATTCTTTTAAAATTTAATGTCATTATTTGTTTTGCTAAAAACACGGACAAAACAACATTTTCTCTAAATAAAACCTAGCTAGATCGATTTTTTGGACCCGAAACCTCTAGTATGCCAAGTTTCAACAAAATCGTTGGAGCCGTTTCCGAGATCCTGAATATATATATATATACTAGCAACCCGCCCTAGCTTCGCTTCGGTTATAGGTTATAGTCGTTTTATCCCCGTAGTTCCCGTTCCCGTGGGAATACCGGGATAAAATATAGCCTAGTTTACGCCCTGATATTATAGCTTTCCATTGGTGAAAGAATTTTTGAAATCGGTCCAGCCGTTTTGAAGATTACCCGGAACAAACAGACAGACAGACAGACAAAAATCTTTTAATTGCTATTTTAGGCATAGGTGTCGTGCAAATAACCGTGTGAGCATGAAAAAAGCCTATTATTTTGACATTACAAACAGACACTCCGATTTTATTTATTGGTATAGATCAGTGGTTCTCAAACTTTTTAAATGACGGAACCCTTTTGGGAAGCAAAATACTTGATGGAACCCTACAATAAAACAATTATTTTTATAAGTGTATTCTATATTAATCAGCATAATAAAAGTACAATGTATCAGTTACTAATTATTATTTACTTCACCACTTGGTAAGGACAATAATAGAAAACATTAAAAAAGAAAAAATCTAACTAGTGGGAGGTATGAAACTGTTTTTTATTTTTCATCAATTGCTTGATATCAGGTTTGATGGAAGAAAGTTGGAGTCTCATATCAGCTTCGGCGTCCAGTCTATTGCGATATTTTGTTTTCGTGGCTGCGTAGGTAGAGAATCCTGTTTCGCACAAATATGTAGTTGGGAACGGGAGAAGAATATCCAGAGCCATTTGGCCAAGCATTGCATATTCATCTTGGATTCTGCACCAAAAATCATTAAGAGGCGTCGTTTTGAACAATGACTCCATACTTGTGTCTGATGACATTTCTAAAAGAGATTCATATATCTCATTTGACATGTTTTCAGGCTTTTCCAAGTTGGGTAAAAAAGGATTATGAATCCAGGAGTTCACTTTAATTTTTGTATTGTGTTCTTCGGGAAAATACTTTTCAAAAGATGCGCGCATCGAACTGAGATATTGGACCAATTCTTCAAACACATTATCTTCAAACATTTCTGAGTCGTTTTCGCTAACAAACTCACTGAGTAACGTAAAACTTTCTATTTCTTTCTTACCAATGCAAATGATCCAAAAATCTAATTTTCTTTTAAAAGCAGTTATTTTATTATAGGCCTGAAACACTGTTTGTCTGTTTACCTTGCAACGATAAATTTAATTCGTTAAGTTTTTGAAAGATATCCGCCATAAAAGACAATCGGAACAACCAAGTTTTATCATACAAACGGTCCTTCAAATTAAAAGAAGTATCTGCTGAAAGAAACATTTGTAACTCGGCTCTAAGTTCAAATAGCCTTGTTAAAGTTTTTCCCCGAGACAGCCATCGCACTTCTGTATGGAGCAGCAGTGTTTTATGTTTGCTGCCATAATCTTCACACAATAATGAGAACAATCGGAATTGTAGTGGTCGTGATTTGATAAAATTAATTATTTTTACCGCTTCATCCATAACTAATTTTAGATTAGATGGCATTTGCTTCATCGCAAGTGCTTGTCTATGCAGAATACAATGACTGGAACTACAATTAGGCGCTTTATTTTTCATTCGTGACACTGCTCCTGCTGTTTTACCTGTCATCGCCTTGGCCCCATCTGTACAAATGTCAATGCAATTGTTCCAACTGAGATTATGTTCTTCAAAAAATATATTTATTTTATTAAAAATTTCTTCCCCGGTAGTGTTTGTAAGCAGCGATGAACACATAAGCATGTCTTCTTCAAAAGAACTTTTATATGGATATCTCACAATAACCAGCAGGATAGCCAAACCAGCGACATCAGTCGACTCGTCCATTTGCAAAGCGAATCGTGTATTTTGTAGACGTGTAACTAGTTCTTGTTTGACGTAGCTTGCCAGATCATGGATTCGTCGTGAAACAGTATCGTTTGATAACGGAACAGTAGAATGATGCTTTGCAGATTTTTCATCAAGCATACATTTTGTTATGTCTAATACACATGGTTTTATTAATTTCTCAGCGATAGTGTGCGCTTCACCTGCTTGTGCAATGCGATAGCTAACTAAGTATGATGCCTCCGTGGCCTTTTCGTTGGTAGTTTGTGTTACATGCATCATATTTTTTTGACTTTCTAATAACTGATCTTTTTTGCGAACAAAAAATTCTTTATTCTTGTCTTTAGTCTCGGGGTGTACGGTTTCTAAATGTCGACGCAATTTGGCAGGTGCCATGGAACTATTAGGAAGCAGTTTACTACAGAGCATGCAGAGAGGTGAGCCGTTGGAATCAACAAATCCGAAACTGATATAAGATTCATCATACTTCCTTTTTTTCGTCTTTGAAACCGTCGAGCTTGACGTCGTGGCACTCGTGGCATCATCTTCTGGATCGGTGATTGCTAAATTCTCCGCGCGCATTGCTTTTGAACATTCAGCGTCATTAGAAGATGTTGTTGGAACACGTTTAACACCTTTAAGCCAACGTTCCATTCTTCTTTATTTATAATGTTACAAGTCAGGATAGTGGGGTTTAAATAATGCACAATCGTTACTGCGTATAAGAGACTAAATTTAGAACCTACAGGGAAGAAATGTATAAAACTGAGACAACAGAATACAGCAGGCAGTAAAACAATGAACACTAGTTTCTCGCTAGCGAGCTTGTAAGTAGGTAGTAACTTATCGCTCCGAACGCTAATCATCAACTGACGACGCCAACGCGCGATCGCCGCTTTTATACTTAGTCCTAGACTCGATCTCAAATATTCTCGAAAATACTCGAGTCGGCACCTTTGATAAACAAAAAGCAAAAATAAAAACAGAAATTTAAAAATAGCGTTGTAAACAATATCGACTTTATCCTTTGAAGTTAGAGACGAAAGTCGCTAGTTGACAACTATAGCGTCTAATTCAGAGGCGGCTTTTATCAAAGAGACTGAGCGCTTACAAGTATACTACCCGCTCGTTTTAAGTTTGCCGCTGGCGATAGGTATGAGTGTATGACGTTCGAAATTTTTTATTTAATTGTAACAATAAAAATTGTGTACGTTAGATATTTGGGTAAAACTATGACACATTATAAGTTTTGTTGTCACGTGGGGGAGGGTACGCGCATTCCACAGACCGGCAAACTTAGAGCGAACGCGTTGTACAAGTATAAAATTGTTGAGACCAAACTTATGAGATATTGTACCAGCTAATGTAACACAAGCTTATACAAATACAAATAAATAAATAAATAACATTCATAGCGTTTTGTCTCCGCGCGGCCGCGGAGTCCGCACAGCCGCGGAGCGACCAGAGAGAGGTGTTTTGATTTTTTTATTTCTAAATTCTTGCGGAACCCCGACAGAGGTATCACGGAACCCTAGGGTTCCGCGGAACACACTTAGAGTATAGCTGGTATAGATAAAGCACGCGAAAATATTTTATTTCGCATGAGTTGATTTGTCTCGTGTTAATTTTAAAATTGTCTTTGAATCTGTTAAAAATATATTAATTTACATAAAAATATATTATACTAGCTGACCCAACAGACGTTGTTCTGTTCAAATAAAATAAAAGGAATTCTCCTTGAAATCGACAGTAATAGGGACTGACTACAGCGCCATCTGCCGGGCTGATTTGTGAACCTAAATTATCCAGGCCCCCGCTTGAATGCATTCACAAAAATTCATTCAAATCCATCCAGTCGTTTAGTTGCAGTATAGATAAATATCCTAGCTACCGACTGTACGTAGCTGTCTACGACCAAGTCTCTAACTCTCTCTTTAATTTAATTAATTCAGACGAAAAGCTCTGGAATGAACTACCTGCTGCTGTGTTTCTCGAGCGCTATGACATGTCCTTCTTTAAACGAGGTTTAAGAACAGTATTTTCTTCACGTTAGGCAACGGCCTAGCTGTACGATACAGCCTGTACCCCTGTGTATTGCAAAGGTCCAGGTGCGGCAGTATCATTTGCCATCAGGTGTGCTGCTTGCTCGTTTGCCACCGTTGGCAATAAAATAAAATATTGATGCCACCCTAGCTAAAGAGTGAGACTGGACCGCCGAATAGGTCATCACCCGTAGAGAGGTAGACCGCGTGAGGGCGACGTCTCCCGTGGACAGTACCGGTAAGCGTATCTCGCCGGGCCGGGGTTCAAGGACTCGGTACCACTAATCGGTCCAATAGCAAAAGGAAGGTAATACCGTGGTTTATATAGCCACGCGCCACCTTTTCGTCACCCCTAAGGAAAGGGATGGTCTGTATGGTCGCAAATCATCATCATTTTAGCTCAAATACGTCCCACTGCTGAGCCCGAGCCTCCTTCACTTTGGGACGGCAATACATTTATTTTTAACCAACTTAAAAAAAAAAGGGGAGGTTCTCAATTCGTCGGAATCTTTTTTTTATGTATGTTCACCGATTACTCAAAGACGCCTGGACCGATTTGCAAAATTATTTTTTTGTTTGATAGGGTGAGCTTCCCAGGTGGTCCCATAGTCATCAGGTCATCTGATGATGGTATCCTTGAGAAATTGGTGGAATTCTAAAAAAAATATTAGTTTACTCTTTGAAGTCGGTTTTGTTTTGTTAAAAATTATAGATTATTTATACTGTTCATATTATCCAATATTTATTCAAGTTTGACTGTTAAAATATGTAAACAGCGTGCCGTGGCGGCCCGTACTCAATAAATGGTTTTAACTGAAAATCAGCGCACTTCTGTGCACTGGTAGCACAGCTGTAGCACTTCTGTGCTACAGCTTATGCTGAGATGGAACCTTTTTGGTGTTCTACGGTATTGTTGTTGTTCTTTTTCTTTAATATTATTGTTATTTAATATTATTGCCTTTCTTAATTTTGTATAATTAATTTTGATTTTTTTACTCTTAGAAAATAATGCTGTAGAACCCAAATAAATAATTTTCTTTCTTTCTTTCAATTGACGTATCACACCACGCTAGTCAGACGTATTGGTATAGGGCATAAAGGTTATATGTATATTTAATCCCTTCGTTATCTTTTACAAATATTGACAGAATATTAGCCTACTATACCACGCTGGTCAGAAATGTATATAGGATAAGCATCGGCCCTCGCTTCGCTTCGGTTTTAGACGCCTTATCTGCGTAATTCCCGTTCCCGTGGGAATACGGAGATAAAGTAAGCCTATGTTACTCCCTGATATTATAGCTTTCCATTGATAAAAGAATTTTTGAAATCGGTTCTGTGGTTTAAGCGTGAAAGCGTAACAAACAAACAGATAGACAAACTTACTTTCGCATTTATAATATTAGTAAGGATTTAATGTCAAATTTTTCTTTTTTGGCATAGATTGACATAGAAGACGACTATGGTAGAGGTATATGCACTTAGTCGCCTTTCATGACACCCACGGTAGGGTCCAACCGAAACTAATTTTTAAGGCCGAAACTAATTTTTAAGGGCGAAACCAAAACCGAATTTCGGCTTTAGTCTCAGTTTCGGCCGAAACCGAAACTTCCGTGTAAATTATAAGTTCAATATTTATGTAGGCAGAAAAATAAATAGTCTATCATAATCAGCCAGTTTTTACTCTACTAATATAAACATAAAAGGAAACTTACGAAACTTAACTATAAGAACAAAATAATTTCGATTTTTTATAAACGTACGTGATAAACTCCTGTTTGCCTTGTTTCTATAAAATTGTAAAGACAATAACTGTTCTCTTTTTAATTTATGAATTAGATCACATAAAAAGTGAAATAAAATATACCTATTTCGAAGTATTCATCTCAAACTGCGGAATTCGTGATGCGCAGATACAAACGAAAGAACTAAAATTATGCGATGGCTATGAACGTGCATCTCGTGCACCGAGCAAGTCCTAGCCCTGCGCAAAAACTTACGAATTCAGTTTCGGCCGTAATTTCGACTCAATTATCAGCTGAAACCGAAACTAAGCCGAAATCTGTTTTTTGGCCGAAACTACATAAAAAATACAGTGTTATACGCGCTTAAATATCAGAAATTATTATATGGAGCAATAAACTCAGTTTTTAAATTAAGGTAGAAATTACGAGTCAAGTTAAAAACAGGTATACCGTTTGGGATTTAAACCTTTGTATTTGTTATTTGGTGTCATATTAACTATTTCCACATAAACCTTATAATTTCTTTTGTAATTGTATCAAATGGACAATAACATTAATTCGATTACGTTAGCATTAACCTACCCGTTGCAGAGGTTTAAAATTATCATTCATATAAAAACATGCTTACACTACCGAGAAAATATATTATAACACAAAAACCTTTACTGACCTCAATAATAACACCGAAAAACTTTATAGAAGCACTTATTTTAGCATAACTATTGTAAACACTTATATCTTAAACGAAATTTAACACGTTATTATTTTGCGCGCGTAAAAATTTGACGTACAACTACACTTGCGGTCGAATGCGTACTAAATTGAATAATGACAGTTGTTTTTTTCTTTTCCCGTTATTTGCAAGACGCGGGCGAAAGTGTCTAGCGGCGTTCGCGCATGCGTATGGAGTTTTTAGCGTGTAGTTCATTTGCTTATGGGTGGGTGTTATTTGTTTATTTTTATTATAATAAAGTTTTTGCTAACCGTTATTTGACTTTCTTTAGTTCAAATCTCAAGTTGCAATCTCCGTTTGACATATTGACCGAAAAACACCGAGAAGTAAACATTATAAACCAAATAATAAAAAGTATTTTTATAAAAAAATATGCAGTTTTTTAAATACCAAAAATTTACCTATCTATACTAATATTATAAAGAGGAAAGATTTGATTGTTTGTTTGTTTGAAATGAATAGGCTCAGAAACTACTGGACCGATTTGAAAATTCTTTCACTGTTGGGAAGCTACACTATCCACGGTGAGCATAGGCTATATAAAATTTTCAAATAAGTTAGAGACCCATACTAAAACTCCAATAATGTAACCCAAGGTGTGAAAAAATTACCAAAAAACTGCCTTACATCGCGTGCGCTGCGAAAACTATTGATTATAGGACAAAATAATGTACTACAACTTTGCAGAACATATAAGCGCGCCTCCGCACCACTCCGTCCGGGGCGACAGAGGGGCTTAAGCACGCAACTCCCGCAACCCACCCAAAAACCACCTCGACTTCGTCATTGGGCCGACCACCGGAGCAGGTTTACTTGTCGTCAGTGGTCGGCCCGACGGAATACCCCCTACGCGGGGTACCCTCCCATCGACCTTTCCTGTCTTTCCTCACGCGGTCGGCCTCTCGGCGGGTGACGGACTAATCCCCGGTCACGTCACCCGCGGCCTCGGCCAGGGCGGCATGAGGCGCAGATAGTTGCGCCTGCGCCGCCCCAGTCGCCGGCGGCGGATCTCCTCATCGAGGCTGCGCTCCACGCGCAGACGATCCGCCGCCTCCTTCCTGGGGGGCGCGGCCGGAGCACCTCCTCGTGGTGCTCCCTGGTAACGTCCATTTGGATGTCATGCGGCCATCTGGACGGCCAAGATTCCGGCAGGGGGGGGGTCTCCGCGTGCGGCTCTGGTGGCAGAGCGCACGGCGGATCTGACCCGGGGCCAATGGGGCGGATGTGCCTCATGGCACTCCGTCGCCAGGGACGGTTGCGTCACGGCCCGGGGGCGTGACGGGTCGGTCGCTCGCGAGCGGCCAGACCCGGAAGGCCCAAACCGTAATCCTGAGCAGGGGGGTCAGGACCGGGGGTCTTCGGACCGCGGGGAAGAAAACCCCTATAAAAAATTACCCCTAATCCTAAGTTTGGCCACTCGGCGAGGGGATGAATGGTTGGTGGGTTAAAAAGCGCGCGAGCGTCCAGCCGTTAGAGTGGTAGTCAAGGCAAGACTTAAAAACGTCCAAACAATATGGCAGAAGTCAAGACAGGTAATACTTCACCAGAGGGTCCCGGCCAGGCCGGGGAGTCCCTTGCTGTGCCGGTGCTTGCGCGCGACGTCCATTTGGAGTCGCGCCCAAGTCCCGGCACAGTCAGTCCCCAAACGTATGGGTGGGGGGCAACTACTGCCTTAGAAGCCGAGAGCCCGGCTCAACATCAAGTGGCTCAGGGGGGGAAGGGGAATGAGGAGGAGGTCAGGAAGAAGACCCGGAGGACGAAGGCGAGGCGTTCCGCCGCTGCGCGATCCCGCATAAACGCCACACGGAAAAAGAGGGGTGCTATAAATTTGACGTCGATGTTTGTCTGTACCATCGTAGCCCTCAAACGGATGGACGGATTTCAATGCGGTATTTTTTATTTGAAAGCCAGTTTCTTGGCGGTGGTTCTTAGCTATGTTTGGGTAATATCGGTCCAGCAGTGTAAGAGTACTCTTTGCCCAAGTGATGTAATGGCGTATGATCACATTACGAATGCCAGTATACTTAATCGTTGAATGACAATCTATACCAATAAATAAAATTGAAGTGTACGTTTCATCATCATCATCGCAGCCCACATACGTCCCACTGTTGGGCTCGGGCCTCCTCCACAATGGGAGGGAATTTGATCTATTATACCATGCTGGTCAGACATGTTGGTACAAATAGTACATATTTACTTAATAAATATTAAACACTCAAAGTTTTCTGGTTAATAATTTTGTTAATAATTAGACTTAACCTCAGAACCCCATAATCAGGTTTTAGATAATATCATCATTGCACGATAGTTTTACACCTACCGTTGCAGTCAACGAGTGTTATGTCTGAAGCGTGGAGTGTCATCGGTAGATGTCCCATCTCACTTTTACATTAAATCTCTCCAAAGACCTCTGCGGGTTGGATCCATATCCCCATGTAAGCCGTTCAAAGAACCGGGTATCTTCTCTGGGGAAGATCCCGTGAACAAAAAGGAGATACAAATTGTAATAAATTGCCATGTGACGACAGAACAAGAACATTGTTTATCAGCCCGTTTCTTGCACGTGGGTATCGTAAAATGTTACTAAGAAATAATGTAGATACAATCTATGAAAGTGGTAGGGATGAACATCAATGTTCGATGATCATCGATGTTGAAAGTAAAAACATCGTTGTTTTAACATCGACGTTGCTATAGGCAAAACATCGTAACATCGATGTTAACGGAACTGATCATCGATGATAATTCAATATAATAACATCGATGTTAACGGAACTGATCATCGATGATAATTCAATATAGTAACATCGATGTTAACGGAACTGATCATCGATGATAATTCAATATAGTAACATCGATGTTAACGGAACTGATCATGGATTGTAATTCAATATAGTAACATCGATGTTAACGGAACTAATCATCGATGATAATTCAATATAGTAACATCGACGTTAACGGAACTGATCATCGATGATAATTCAATATAGTAACATCGATGTTAACGAAACTGATCATCGATGATAATTCAATATAATAACATCGATGTTAACGGAACTGATCATCGATGATAATTCAATATAGTAACATCGATGTTGACGGAACTGATCATGGATTGTAATTCAATATAGTAACATCGACGTTAACGGAACTGATCATCGATGATAATTCAATATAGTAACATCGATGTTAACGGAACTGATCATCAATGATAATTCAATATAGTAACATCGATGTTAACGGAATTGATCATCGATGATAATTCGCGCAATAAAAAGCACTTGTCCTAAAATAAAGCTCATCAGTCAGTTTAGCCCGTAGAAAGGTCCTGACTACCACCGGAAGTCAATCCTATATATAAGACCCGACTTTGATTTCATAAAAAAAGCTCATCACAATTTTGCGCTGAGAAAAGTACTTACCACTACTGCGATTAAAGCTATATTATAAGATCAGATTCCACATTTTCCTAAAAAAGAAAATAAGGTCACCAAAATTCTCTCCGGAGATTGAATAATGACATCGATGTTAGGAGTCACCTTATACCCACAATTTTGCCTTTCTTTTTTTTTTTTTTTTTGTTGGTGGGCTGCGGTCGGCTCGCCTCCGCACCACTCCGTCCGGGGCGACAGAGGGGCTTAAGCACGCAACTCCCGCAACCCACCCGAAAACCACCTCGCCTTCGTCATTGGGCCGACCACCGGAGCAGGTTTACTTGTCGTCAGTGGTCGGCCCGACGGAATACTCCCTACGTTGGGTACCCTCCCATCGACCGACGTCCCCCCCTCGGGGAGGACGTCGGTCTTTCCTCACGCGGTCGGCCTCTCGGCGGGTGACGGACTAATCCCCGGTCACGTCACCCGCAGCCTCGGCTAGGGACCCACAATTTTGCCTGGAGAATTTTTTATTTCGTTGTCAAATATTAAAACGTAACATGGATGATAGACCAGTGGTGGGCAAACTTTTTTAATGGCGGGCTACAAAGTTTAAGAAATTCTAGAGGAGGGCCTGCTATAGAAAAAATGCATTTTGTATTAAAGCTTTTTATAAATAAAATACATTTTACTTTTATGCCTTGTCAGGCGTGTGAGACATATGGAATTGTTTTTGATTTTCCATAATAATTTAGCTTCACCGATAGGTGAATAGAATGGAATTTTTCCAATAAATAAACTAATACCTGTGACAGATTGCCGAGATAATTATAATAGGCGTGACGACAGTATAAAAGAATCGATGCATTAATGATTTTAGGGGAAAATACATATCAAAAAAATTTAATACGCTACTTTAGATTTATCTAAATAATTGAGATTATTAAGATTTTCAATAAATTAAATCATTAAAATACTGCATTCGGCCATTTTGGCTGAAACACCAATCACAGTGTATTACGTCACGTTAAGGTATACTACTCTGTTTGTTGTTCTCAGTACTACTGATTACGCATTTGGATTGATTTTTTATTTGTTTACGTGTGATTTACCGACTCCACTCGATTATTACAATGGAACCAAGATTTGTTAAAGCAAACAGCTCAAATTTGCCCAGGATTGATGTAATGTCGGCTGGTGGCAGACTATTTGGGGCGCAGCGTCCTCTACGCCAACCGAGTAGGGGACGTTGTGCGAACGCCCATGACGTGCGGTGTTCCACAGGGGTCGGTCCTCGGACCCACCCTGTGGAATATCGACTACGACTGGGCGTTGCGGGGGAGCCTCCCACCCGGGCTGGGCGTGATTTGTTACGCCGACGCCACGCTCGTCACAGCCCGCGGTGGGACGCTACAAGAGGCGGTAAGCCTGGCGACCTCAGGCACCGAAGAGGTCGTCAGGAGGATCGAGGCGCTGGGGTTGAGGGTGGCCCTGGACAAGACGGAGGCCCTCTTGTTCCATGGGCCCCGTATGGACCCTCCCATCGGCGTCTCGATCACCGTCAATTCGGTTGGGATCAGCATTCAGGCCCATATGAAGTACTTGGGCCTGGTGCTCGACGGGCGATGGTGGTTTCGGGAGCATTTCCGCAGGCTCGTCGGCGTGGCGTCTGCCCTACAATGGCTGATGCCGAATGTGGGCGGTCGATGGCCCTCTACGGCGCACCGGTGTGGGCGGGATCCATGACCGCCCGACTTAGGGCCCTTCTGTGGCGTCCACAAAAGGTCATGGCGGCCAGTATTATCCGCGAGTACCGCACGGTGGTGACGGAGGCGGCGTGCCTGTTGGCCGGGACTCCCCCGTGGGACCTGGAGGCGGAAATGCTCGCCGACTTGTATCGGCGGGTGTCAGGGGTGCGCGGGGCGGCGGTGTTGTTTCCCTGAGGGAGCTCACCGCCTGGCGCGTCGACGCCCGCCGAGACGTCATCGCCCGTTGGGCAGACCGGCTGGAGAGGCCTCGATACGGTGTTTGGACCGTGGAGGCCTTCCGGCCGGTGCTGATGCAGTGGTTGGAAAGGCGGCACGGGGTGCTCTCCTTCCGACTTGTACAGGTCTTGACGGGCCATGGATGCTTCGGCAAGTACCTGTACAGGGTCGCTAGGAGGGAGAGAACTTCGTCCTGCCACCACTGCGATTGCGACGAGGACACGGCGCAGCATACGCTCGAGGTCTGTGCCGCTTGGGCAGAGCCGCGTCGTGAACTCGTCGCAATCATCGGTGCCGACCTGACGCTGCCGACTATCGCTAGGGAGATGCTCGGCAGCATCAGGAATTGGGACGCGGTCGCAGCCTTCTGCGAGGCAGTTATCTCGCAGAAGGAGGCGGCGGGTCGCGAGCGCGAGGAGCACAGCCTCGATGATGCGACCCGCTGCCGGCGACTGGGGCGGCGCAGGTGGGATTACCTGCGTGCAATGCCGTCCTAGCCGAGGCCGCGGGTGACGTGACCGGGGATTAGTCCGTCACCCACCGAGAGGCCGACCGCGTGAGAAAAGACCGACGTCCTCCCCGAGGGAGGGACGTGCCCCGGGTAGGAGGTATTCCGTCGGGCCGATCACTGATGACAAGTAACCCTGCTCCAGTGGTCGGCCCAACGACGAAGGCGACGTGGTGTTCGGGTGAGTTGCGGGTGTTGCGTGCTTAAGCCCCTCTGTCGCTCCGGACGGAGTGGTGAGGAGGCGCGCCGACCGCAGCCCACCCCAAAAAAAAAAAAAGGATTGATGTATTGATGTTGGGTGATTTCCTCGCTACAAATAAAGAATTTTGCTCGCCTGAGTTTAGAAACTTAAAAACTTCTTTGTAAGTAAATTTTTGTTTATCTTTACTACCATGTTTCTAGTAACCTAATCTCTAGTACCAACTTAGATATAATCTAACTCGTTTTGAACTGATGTGAGTTTATTTTATTTTCATAGCTTATTTTTACATTAAACTTGTCATTGTTTATTCTTGAGGTTAGCTCCCTCACAGCTTTGCGAGCTTTAACCGCTTAACTCTTATTATTTTCTTGTTAGGAACATGTACAAATACTTTGTTTGGGGTTTTTATTGATGTATTTTTGCACTGAGGTACTGCACACCACTTATAAACTTTGGAATTCATTTTTATCACAAGAATTAATTTAATGTTTTGCTTACTTTCTTCGCTACACATAGACACAAGGACGTGTTTACCTTAACGTGACGTAACAGCCGACGCCATGACACCGGCGAGCTGTTTTCGCGCTATATTTAAAAAATATTAGAAAAATTGTTTTAAACTTCTTTAAACATAAATTTATTACCGAAATATAGGTATTTTCGTAAATAGTAAGTGTGTGCCCACATTACGGAAAAGGATTTCAAAATCTTTCGTCACGCCTATTATGGCAAGTTAATTATGAGATAATGAAAGCTTTTCAATTATAATCGTCAAGATTTTATTTTTCGCGCCAAAATGCTGACTAGAATATTTGGGATGGATGAACTCTCGGCGTGCCGGATTAAATACTTTCGCGGGCCGGAGTTGACCCGCGGGCCGTACTTTGCCCATCACTGTTATAGACTTTCGATACTGACACCGATGTTTTTCTTTCTAACATCGATGTCATAATCGAAAGTCTAAAATCGAAGTTCGGTTTTCGATAAATATCGAACATCGATGTAAGGCTTTCGATTATGACATCGATGTTAACATCGACGTTTTTCTAACATCGATCATCCCTAGAGAGAGGGAGAAAATTCGATATAAAACCCTATATCAACAGGGCATCAGCGCGGTACAGTAGGCCAATTTCTCTCCATTGTGGAAGAGGATCGAGCCCAGAATTAGTCATCTTTTACGACAATACACAGATGAAGATGGATAGATTCTTTTAATGAAGTTAAAATGGCGATAGTGGACCCTCCCCCCACCAGGTGAACCGACGACGGGCGTCGTTGGATGCAGGCGGCACAGGACCGCACTTTGTGGCGTAACATGAGGGAGGCCTACGTCCAGCAGTGGACGGCGATAGGCTGAAATTCTAAAATTCTTCAAATTATGACAAATCAATTCTTTTAATGAGTGATTTCTGTAATAATATAATAGTTATATTCGATGACTCTGATCATATTACTGTGAAAATTGGTCGAAACTACACTTACTATCATCGTGGCGACGCGTCGCCACGGCATGCGTCGCTTCACGCCACGCCAACGATCAGGTTTACCATCGCCTTTAGATATTTCATATAAAACAATATTCTTATACTTTTTATAGATTATTTTGTTGTCAGAGGTTTATTGATTTTTACTTTTATTTTCATCTCATCTTAAATTTTGTAGCTATTATCATCCATATGATTGCCTGCGCCATTTTTTGGTTTTAAAACATGCTAATTCTTAGTGCTATGTCGGTTAGCTTTAAGATTTACATATGCATGTATATTTAGAGCAGCGAAATCTGACGATTGTGTTAAATATGAAATGTGTAAACGGTATACTTGGTTTGTTTTTAAAATTAACACGAACTCAATATTACAAATAATAACTTTAAACCGATGAAAGTTTAATTTACAATGTTATTGTAGTGAAAATTTATATATGCGGGTTTGTATGTTGAGTGAATTCATTAGGGATGTGACTTGGAGGGGAAAATCGATTAATAAATAATCGATTATTCTTTCTTTAAAATAAATCGATTTGCAAAAAAATCGATTAATTATTTTTAATCAATAATAACTAGGACAACAATGTGGCCGTTTTAAAACATTTGACTAATAGAAAAATAAAATGAAACAATAATTAGAAAAAATTAAATGACCTTTTCCTTTGGTCTAAAAACTAAATTACAACAAAAATCTTTAAATTTAAACAAAAAAAAAAAGGAAATAATAAAATAATCAATTAATTTTAATATTAAAAAAAAAATCGGTTGTCTGTAAAGTCGGTTTACTGACGATAGTTGAACGTGATAACGTCATAAGAAAATACTGATGGAATGGTTTAATTTTTCAAAAGAAAATTTTAATTTTATTTATTTGATAGATATTTTGTATGGATCAAGCCTTAAATGGAACGCCTCAGAGCGAGGTAACGCCGCATACGTCATGTTTTTTCGTGTGTGCAGCCGGCTCCATCGAATTATAAGACGTTGTCACGTCAAAAATCGATTTATTTAAAATCGATTTTAATATTTAGATAATCGATTATCAAAAATCGATTATAAGAAAAAATTATCGATTAATATAAAAATCGATTATTTTTTTCACATTCCTAGAATTCATGTGAGTCGTCATCGACATGTGTCACGTGACGTGTTAGCATCGTCATCATCATCACAGCTCATATACGTCCCGCTACTGGACTTGAGCCTCCTCCATATTGATGATGACTCTTATCAAGTTTCTAATTATTGGATTCGTATTAACTAGTTCTATTCCTTAGAATAATAACATATAGAAAGTGAGTCTGCGCACAAAAAATGAAGCATTTAAATTGGAGCCTAATGGAGCTTACGCCGGAACCGTTTCATAATGTACAAGGTCACTGTACTGCACGTACGTACGCTAAAAAATAAATAAGTAATTATGACGGTTTGTGCATTCAAATGGTGTCACAACACATTTGAAAAACATAAAAAGGTTTTTAATATTACTCTTAAAAGTATTTCGACGATTTATGTTAATAAAAACAAAATTTGATTTCATAATTTGTATAGTGGTTTACGTGTGTAATCGCCTGCGTGCCTTTATTTTTGGCTTCATGTTTTCGATCGCTCGAAATACTGACACTATCCTTCTATACGTTATTATTCTAAGTTCTATTCATTTCTCCTGATGACGAGAACTTATGATTGATTGAAGTGAAATTTCTTTAGAATCATTGTGATTTCAAAACGAAAAAGCGAGTCCATAGAGACACAAACACGAAAATAGCCGGCGAGGGAATGAAATAAAGCATAAAAGCTTACAATAATAACGTATAGAAGGATAGTGTCGCTACTTAAAGCGATCAAAACATGAAGCCAAAAACACTACATGCGCGCGGGCGATTACACACGTACACACGCACACAACTATACAAATTATGAAATCAAATTTAGCTTTTCTATACCAATAAATAAAATTGGAGTGTCTGTTTGTAATGTCAAAATAATAGGCTTTTTTCATGCTCACACGGTTATTTGCACTATACATATGCCTAAAATACACTTTATATTTTTTTGTCTGTCTGTCTGTCTGTCTGTCTGTCTGTCCGTTTGTTCCGGGTAATCTTAAGGTAAAAAAGAGAAGGTAAACTCAAAATAAAACCTTATACCAACAAGTCTGACCAGCGTGCTATTGTAGATCAATTTCCCTCCTATTATGAAGAAGGCTCGAGCCCAGCAGTGGCTTGGTGGGTCAGCCGTATTAGCATAAGGTTTTATTTCGAGTTTTCCTACACTTATAATCATAGAGCTTGGCAAGGTCTCGCCACAGCATGTGTCGCTTTACGCTACGCTAATGATCACAAAGGAATTCTCTTTGAAATCGATTGCAGTGCCACCTACCACACACAAAAAATTTCAATAAAATCGGTTCAGCCGTTTAGAAGGAGATCAATTACGAATACACGAACAGAAGATATATAAAGATTGTTTGTTTGTTCCGGGTAATCGTCCAAACGGCTTAACCAATTTTGATATTTCACTGCCGGATAAGGGCTATAAAAGGATAAACTTAGACTAATTGTATGCCGTTATTTCCACGGGATCGGGCACTACGCGGGTAAGACCGCGGCAATTTTCTAGTGCATATAAATTCCGTGTAGTGACGGATTAAGAATACAATTCACCACTCCCTATCTTGCCCGTGGATGTTGTAAAAGATGGCTAAGAGATATAATACGCATATAACATCTATGCAAGAGAAGGAAACCTCGAAATGAGACCCTATACCAACATGTCTGACCAGCATGGTATATATCGGGTGACGTGACCGGGGATTAGTCCATCACCCGCCGAGAGGCCGACCGCGTGAGGAAAGACCGAAGTCCTCTCTGAGGGGGGGACGTCGGTCGATGGGAGGGAACCCGGGGGGTATTCCTTCGGGCCGACCACTGACGACAAGTTAACGCTGCTCCAGTGGTCGGCCCAACGACGAAGGCGACGTGGTTTTTGGGTGGGTCGCGGGAGTTGCGTGCTTAAGCCCCTCTGTCGCCACGGACGGAGTGGTGCGGAGGCGCGCCGACCGCGACCCACCCACAAAAAAAAAAAAAAAGAAAGCATGGTATATATAGTAAGGTCAATTTCCCTCCTATTGTGGAAGAGGCTCGAGCCCAGCAGTGGGACGTATATGAGCTGAAATGATGATATATTAAAAACGAAAATAAAATAACATATTTTTGAATTTTGATGACAATTTATTCTTATTATTAATTTGAAATAACATTTAAATACTAAATTCTTCAAATAAATATATTTTAATGGCGTTTTTAATAATCTTGGCTCTAACGACGTTTACCACTTTGAGAACCTGAAATTTTTTATTAATATAATTATAATTTATTAATATATTATAAATATTAGAGACTAGCAACCCGCCCTCGCTTCGCTTCGGTTATAGGTTATAGTCGTTTTACCCGCGTAGTTCCCGTTCCCGTGGGAATACCGGGATAAAACATAGCCTAGTTTACGCCCTGATATTATAGCTTTCCATTGGTGAAAGAATTTTTGAAATCGGTTTGGTGGTTTAAGCGTCTGAGTAGTAGCAATTTGTTACTGCGCTTCGTTCGGTGAGCGAGAGAGACGGAAGCCCAACTTTCTGAGGGTGATTGCGTGTGGAGGGTTTTGGTGGTGCCCTTGGTATCACCGAGCCTCAATGCACGCATTCACACTCCCTTCGCTTTCTTCGCGGTAGGCAGCGTCCTTGTAAAGGTCCATGAGCGGCAGCAACACTTACCATCAGGTGTACTGTTTGCTCGTTTGCCACCGTTTGCAATAAAAAAAAAAGCGTGAAAGTGTAACAAACAAACAAATTTACTTTCGCATTTATAACATTAGTAAGGATGTGCCGATTAGTCGATAAAGCCAACTATCCGGCTACTATCGTAGTTGGGGAATAGTCGGCGACTATTTGGCAAAAGGTGCCGAATATCCGGCTTCTTACTTTCTTTGTATTTATCCAATCATCCAACAATGCCCAGCAACTTTCACCAGGTCATCGGTACACCTATCGTCCTACACTGCGTCGTCTGATACGTGGTCGCCATCCGAGATCCTTTCTTACCCTAGCGGTTGTCGGTTCGTCGAGCGATATGGACTGCTTATTGCCATTTCAGCGTGCTAATTCTTCTTTCTATGTTGGTTACACCCGTTCATCTACAGATTTCCGTATTGCGGATTCTATCTCGCAGAGAAATAGCATAGCCCGCTTCATAGCACGCTGAGCGACTTTGAGTTTGGTTATGAGACCTACATGAGGTTTATTACCTAAATATTAATGTTTTTTCAAATTGTCGACTGTTTCACTTAGAGCTTCGGGTGATGGTTGTGCAGCTGTAGCTTCCGTGGATGGTGTTTCTTCTCCCTCTGTCTGTTTGGACGTTTCTCCTTCAGGAGAGCTTTCGTTGGGGGTTCCTTCTGTAGTATCTGACGCAGTCGATGTTATCTCGTCTGTGGATGACGTGGTTGCATCTAAAAAGAAAGAGAAGTTTATCGAGTATCTTTATTCAAGTAGTGAAGATTCGATTCCCTCGCAGGCTAATGTTTTCGTGAACTGCAACATGATTTGAGTCTCTTATTATTTAAAAGGGAGCCATCGCTTAGGACGCCTGGTAGATATCAAACATCGAAATTATTTTGTACAAGTATATATGCATAAAAGTTTACGACAGGAACTGGAATAAGGCATAAAGTATTAATATTACGATTTTTTTTCCAGAAAATGATGATTTTTATTCAATAAACATTTATTTTCTTTAGTATATGGTATAGGTATGTGTTTAGGTTAATAATTTATTTGGAGCTCACTAGATGGCGTTGTACAAAATTCTAAACATGTTATGGTATCGTTACACAAATGTAAATAAAAATCAAAGCGTGGCATTAACGCCACATAAAGTCCGATTATACACTACCTGCATACGGCCGATCATGACGTATGCCAGTGTAGTGTTCGCGCACGTTAGGCCAAACAGGATCCACAGGTTACAAACACTACAAAATAGATTCATGCGACGGGCAACGGGAGCACCGTGGTTCGTTCGTAATGTCGATTTACACATCGACCTCGAATTGCCGACCATCAGGCAGTATATGAAGCGTTGCTCCCAGCGCTATTTTGACTCTGCCACGACTCACCCCAATCCACTAGTGGTTGGGGCGGTAAACTACGTCCCATCAAAAATATCCGCGGTCCGACGACCCCGTCATCTCCTTGAAGAAGGGGATGATGCCATCACGATCGCCCAAGAAAGGGCCTACACAGCTCGCGCAGCGATAACACATAAAACTGCGCGGTATCGGCCTCGCCGACGAGGTCGAAAACCGCGCCGCGTAAAAATCATTAATCTAAACGTGGCCACGCCCACTTTGCTTTCAGCGACGCCCCGAGCCGAGGTCCGTTCCCCACAGGGGGAGCCCTCGGGCGATGTTCGCTTAACTTACTTACCGGGTTGAGAGCCTTCAGCTCGCCCATTGCCCGCGTTAAGCTGTCAAGGTCATCTGCGACCAACAGCTAAATACACACAAAAAAAAAAAAAAAAAAAAAAAAAAAAAATTAACGCCACAGTGACCCGTACTGGTCCCGAGGCGTATGTGTGTCGGAGTTGGAATGAGGGCCGCGAGTTCTGACCCTGATTCGCATTGTGTGACTTCTACGGGTTGAGAGCCCTCAGCGCTCACCCATCAGTCCGGGTAAAGTTGTCACAGCCATCTGAGGCTAACAACTAAGTCTTACAAGAAAAAAAAAAAAATTAACGCCACGACAACGACCAGATTCACCCTCGCCTATAGATGTTTTACATCAAAAGAACATAATATGCACCAAGAATCATCATCCATTTCAGTTTATATACGCTCCACTGGGCACGAGCCTCCTCCACAATAGAAGAGAAATTGACTTACCTACTATACCACGCTGGTCAGACGTGTTGGTACAGGATTTAGAGGTTTTCTTCTCTTGCGTAGATGTTATATACGTATTATATCCATTAGTCGTCTTCTACGACATCCACGGGCAAGAGGGTGGTGAATTGTATTCTTTTTCCGTCACCATATAGACATGCACTAATAAGCATCATCATCATTTCGGCTGATATACTTCCCACATCTGAGCTCGAGCTTCCTCCATGATATGAAGGAAATTGACCTACTATATCACGCTGGTCAGACATGTTGCATAAAGTTTTAATTCGAGTTTTCCGTTTTTTCATGAAAAAGACGAAAATCTGTATATTGTTTGCATATTACATCCCTTAGTCGTCTTTTACGATACCCACAGGTAAGATAGGGAGTAGGGACTTGTATTCTTACTCCATCACCACACGGAGAACAAGCAGCCAGTTGACGATCAATTTTAGGTAAGGCACCCTAAGGAAATAATGCCACCTTTGTCAAGTTTAGCAGACGGGATT
This sequence comes from Lymantria dispar, assembly GCA_032191425.1. Lineage (NCBI taxonomy): Eukaryota > Metazoa > Arthropoda > Insecta > Lepidoptera > Erebidae > Lymantria > Lymantria dispar. The sequence goes on from CM063467.1 coordinate 3,513,591, forward strand.
CCCATGAAGGTTCTACCTATCATCCTGCTTGTTGGTAGAAGAACAGATGCATCAATGTTATCAGCGTATTATAATCATCAATTTGTTGTCTTACATGACGCCCACTGGCGAGAAAGAGGTTAAAAAAGGCACTTTTATAAAATATATACAGAATGTATCAATCAGGTTATGGCGCAACAGTTCGAGTATGTTGTAGTTTAACGGTCATGGATCGTAATTAGAATGTATATTACACAAAAAACAATAAAACATAAAAGTTACAGTGATTTAAAAAATGTGTGTCTAAGAGTCTATGCCTTAAATGCCTAAACTAAACCTTAATAAAACTAAACCTAAACCTTAATAAACCTTAATTCTAAATCTTATTTTGAACAGGATATATGTATGTAGGTGCTATAAGTAGGTACGAAGACGAGCAGTCGCGTTAGACTAACGGTCATCGCCCGATCGGCTGATATTAAGGCGAAGTTAGTCTTGCTTATGCGAACGTAATCATTGATTTATGCAATTTCTAATGAACATTTAACAAAGTACAATGTTCCAGATTAAGTATCACTGACTTTATACATTTCATTCAGATTTACACGAAAAAGTGATGACAAAATTGAAAACTTTACATGTCTCTAATTAATTAACGAATCGATATTTTACTTCAATTTTTTTTATGGGTTCCTATCACCCTTGTTTAACTCCCGTTTGACCTGTTATTCCATAACCTGATACAGACTGTATATATGAAATTCGCCGCGGATATACCTTCACACATATACAAATAATAAGTTAATTACCATTAGAATTAACACTTTCTGTATCTTTCTTGTCTGAAATAAATATCACATAATTAAATAGATTCGGATAATAATTCGGACATCAGATAGAGCGGCCTATGGTCTTTTTTTTGGGACTAATCCCACCACACATTCCCACCATTGTAACTCCTGTAAGCCAGGATCCACAATGGTCTCCATAGATCACATCGAGGTTTGACCCTCAGGCAGTCCCGGGCAACGATTTTAATTGTCTTGGGACCCGCCACAAATTTAATTATACAAACTTAAACAAGAAGAGTTCCACTTCCCTCCTAGGCAGGGTGCGGCAGGATGCGGGTGACATGAAGCAAAATTGACTAGTTAGTCAATAAATAAGAAGACGTTCAGCAACAGGCATATGGCAGAGCTTGACGGGGCCTATATGTGAGCCTTAAGATTGATTGATATAGTAGGTATGGCACAAACGCCTGAACGCCCAGAAATTTTCTCGAGTTGCTACAAGGTCCATATAGTATACTACTTCAGAGGTCACTTGCAAAGGTCTAGAAAGGGTGGCACCCGGCCTCATAGTCCACCGTATTCCCTCCCCTCCACTATTAGACCAGCCACTGGTACCGACTCTTTGATATCCGTGGCTAGCACGGCGGGATAGCCCGGGGAGTTACAAGACTTACACTTCGCATTTCTTGTAAATCGTCTCACTGTTGGGCTGCAGTCAACCGCACAATAGGAGGGCAATTGCCCTTCTATATCACGCTGGTCAGACGTGTTGGTGCAGGGTTTTATTTCAACCTTACCTTCTTTTGAATAGATGTTGTATGCATATAAGCCTTAATCATCTTTAACGACAACCACGGATAACAATGTGGTAGTGAATTCTAACTCCGTCACCACACGGAAATCCGTTATCATTTTAAAATGGAGGAACTAAAAGAAATAGGATTACCTTTTCCATGGTAGTTGGTGGTCCATGGTTTATCAATATATCGTACACTTCAATAACAGAAGAAATACGGGAGAGGAGACGAGATGGAATAGGATATAAAGAAGTCTTTTTATATGGTCTCCTTTATCAGTTGTAGTTTAAAAGCGCATTTGTAACTGAACTGTTCTGAGGATGGTCCATTCAGAGTCGAATTATTATTATTATTTATTTATTTACAAGCAATTATAATCTATACCAATAAATAAAATTGAAGTGTCTGTTTGTAATGTCAAAATAATAGGCTTTTTTCATGCTTACACGGTTATTTGCACGACACCTATGCCTAAAATAAAGATTAAAACATTTTTGTCTGTCTGTGTGTTTGTGTTTTTATTTTTTTGTCTGTCTGTTTGTTGCACAAACAGACAGACAAAAAAAAAGTGTATTTTAGGCATATGTATAGTGCAAATAACCGTGTAAGCATGCAAAAAGCCTTTTAATTTAACATTACAAACAGACACTCCAATTTTATTTATTGGTATAGAAGATAATAAAATTGAAAATTTTTAATAACCTCCTGCACAAACTTAAATAATACAAAAAGTATTACGTTCTCTTCAACAGTAATTAATCAATTAATTGTCATTTAACGATTATACTGGCACACGTGAAGCACTTAATCGAGTAATCATACGACATTACATTATTTTGTAAAAGAGCTGATACTCTTACACTGCTGGACCGATATTAACCAAACATAGTTAAGAACTACCACAAGTAAACTGGCTTTCAATTGAATAAATCGAAATCAGTCCATCTGTTTGAGAGCTACAATGCCATAGACAGACACACACAGACATTGACGTCAAATTTATAAAGCCCCTCTTTTTGAGTCAGGGGTTAAAAATGAACCCCGAGTAATCAGAAAAACTAAAACACTCACCTTCCGATGTATCTTTGCTGTAAAAAAATATGATAATATTATTTTTTTGTAGACTAGATTTGCAAATGATGTATTTTTAAAACTTCTATAGTTTTAAATAAAATTACGACTTTTATCGCGTTTGTATTTGAATGAATAAATTTATAATTATCTACCCGATACAGAAATTAGTTATTAAATATTGACCCACATTTTGATACAAATTTATTGCCTGTGTAAGAAGAAATTGATTCTATATGAAAAAATTATATTGTTCTTCTACAGCTAGTTTCCATGTGGTGACGGAGTAAGAATACAATTCACTCACACCACTCTCTATCTTGCACGTGGATGTCGTAAAAGACGACTAAAGGATATAATACGCATATAACATCTATGCAAGAGATAGAAACCTCGAAATAAAACCCTATACCAACCTGTCTGACTAGCATGGTATAGTAAAGTCAATGTCCCGCCTATTGTGGAGGAGACTCATGTTTATAATTATCTACCCGATACAGAAAATTAATTAATTAAATTTTGACCCGTTCATCATCATCATTTCAACTCATATACGTCCCACTATTGGGCTCGAGCCTCCTCTACAATAGGAGGGAAATTGACCTTACTATATCATGCTAGTCAGACAGGTTGGTATAGTTTTGTTTCGAGTTTACCTTCTCTTTCTATGTTATATGCGTATTATATCCCTTAGTCGTCTTTTACGACATCCATGGGCAAGATAGGGAGTGATGAATTGTATTTTTACTTCGTCACCATAACGAAAGACTTGACCCATTATGTGAAAAAAAAATACATGATTCAAATAATTTTTTCATATAGAATTTTTTTTTTCGTATGGCAATAAATTTGTACCAAAAATTCAACAAATCAAATACAATTACGATAAAATCCGCTGCGACTTACGCTACCCCGTTTAACGCAAATTCAAAGATACGCGATTTTTCTCTTCGAGCGCTCAAGCCTTAGATATACTTTCTTATTCTTAAAATTTCAATTATTTTTTATATAATATTCTGATCATATTCTTTAAAATTATTGTCTTCTTTGAACTAGTTTCAAATAACCAGTTTTTTGTAAGCAAAATTAAATCCTGCCTTACGCGAATTCGACTTACGCGGTTATCGCTTGGTCCCATCTATCGCGTAAGTCCGGGGTATTATTGTACTCGCGTAAACATCAGAAATCATTATCGTAAATGAAGTTACCTTATTTCTATAAGAGTCTTTGTGATATTTTCCCCATCCACTGTAAATACAGCTTGTATTACGCCAGCCATATACGGCGTGTATTCTGTGATCCTTAACGTTATTATGTCGTCTCCAAGCTGAAAAAAAAAAAAATCAGCATTGTTGGTCACTTTTAAATGTTTTATAATCAGATATAAACTAGCAATTTTGATGTGAAACATTTATAGACGAGGGTAATCTTGATCGTTGGCGTGGCGTAAAACGACGCGTGCCATGGCGAGGTCTTACCACACTCTATTATGACGGTTTGTGCATTCAAAATGTCACAACATATTTGAAAAACATAAAAGGTTTTTTAACATTACTTTTAAAAGTACATCGACGATTTATGTTAATAAAAACAAAATTTGATTACATAATTTGTATAGTGGTGTGCGTGTGTAATCGTCAACGCGCATGTAGTATTTTTGGCTTCATGTTTTTGATCGCTCGAAGTACCGACACTATCCTTCTATACATTATTATTCTAAGATACTACCTATTATTATTTTTTCACCATCATCAGTAATGTGTAGGTCAAATAACTTTCAACTACAGAGGCAGCTCAGCAGTCGAACAAACACGTGATGTAGAAAAAGAAGATTCTTACCTCATAGAAAGCCAAAGATCCACCTGTATTAGTCTTTTTAGTACTCGTTGACAATGGTACGCCGTTCAGCATTACCTGTGAAGAGTTTTTGAAGTGAGTCAATTTAGCATAGTTGTGATTTGAAAGTCGATGAAACGAAAAAGCAACAGTAAAAAGAGACAGCCATACAAACTCAATAAGATTTAACGTGTGAGAAAATGAGATAGGAAGCATTATACAGTGTTTCTTATATTCGTAGTTCTCTCTGTGCTCTGTTTCTTACCCCCTCCACTCGTGTTTAACAATACATAGTGTTAGTTTGTTTGTGCCTCACCGTTGTACGTGTATTAATATGTATTTGTGCGCGTATGCGTAGTACAAAGCTGAGCGCTTTGTACTACGCATACAACATTTTTAAGGTTGCAATTTGATTTGTGAACCTGATCGTTGGCGTGGCGTTAACGCCACGCTTGGATATGTACATTTGTGTCATGAAACCATAACCTGTTTTAGTATTTTGTACAACGCCATCTACATAGTAAGCGCATAATAAACTATTAACCTAAACACATATCTAAAGTATATACTAATGAAAATAAATATTTATTGAATAAAGATCATCATTTTCTGGAAAAATAGCGTAATATTTTATTAGTACTTTATACCAGTTTAGTTCCTGTCATAATCTGTTCTTATATGCATATATACTTGTACAAAATAATTTCAATGTTTCACATCTGTCAGGAGTACTGAGCAACGCCTGTTTTGTTTTAAGATCTTGTAGTATTCATGTTCGTAAAAGTTAACGATATGTTACCTTGTAAACGTCGCAATTTTGTCCTGAGCACTTGTATTTGATTTCCTGTTCTATTTGATCGCCATTTTTTGGTGGAGTGATAACCACGTTTTCAGGAGTTGATATCACTGGAAAAGATTAAAATAAAATGTGTATGTACATAAATATAAGTTCTTCTTCTTTTTTTTTGAGGAGCCAGTGTCAAGTTAAAAGTAAATTAATAGGTCTTTATATACAGAATGTTCCGTAAGTAATGGACCAACAGGCTATGAGGGGTAGCGAGACTTATTATCTAAGAAAAATACTCAAATTTATTGTCCTAGGTCTTGTAATTTTGAAATTAGGATTTTTTTATTAAATGTGTAGAAAATGTCATCCATGTATGCTAAATATAAAATTTTACAAAAACTTTTTATATTTTATTGTTATTTTTTATTTAAGGTAGTTAAGAATACATAGGTCCTCCTAATTCAAATGATATTCAAATATATTGGTCTTGTAATTAGAAATTACGCCTAAATATCGTCCCCACGAGCATCCCGCCAATGTTGTTAATATTGATTTATGACCATGAATACAAAGTCCTTCAGTCGAATACATTGTAGTTTAACAATTCACATAAATAGTCAGTCAGTAAGTCAAGTTGTTATCATGATTTCATTGGTGACAACCAAATCACGATTTCATTAGAAATTTTGGAAGAACACGAAAATGCACGTAGTTCACCATTATATTATATTCACTACACTTCAGTATCTTCTCTGCATTATATTGCATAAAATGTTAGCTAAATTATTCAATATAACATTGTAAAACACTAGAATAATAAATAAAATATAAGAGTGCCACATGACATTTTAGCATTCGCGCCAAAACTCCGCATTCCACCAAAAAAACAACAGTGTTGCCATAATGTCAGTATTGATATCCTACCAAAAACATATTTACGCTTTGGTTTCTGATGTATACGCGAATATTATTGTAAACAAATTTACGGATTTTGTCGCGTTTGTATTTGATTTTCGAGACTTCAAAAATCAAATACAAACCGCGATAAAATCCGTAAAAACCGCCTAAGTGCGAGTTGGAGTCGTGCATGAAGGATTACGTACCATTATCTATAAAAAGGGCAAAAAAATCACATTTGTTGTATGGCAGCCCCCCCTTAAATATTTTTTTTTAATATTTTTTGTTATAGCGGTAACAGAAATACATAATTTGTGAAAATTTCAACTGTCCAGCTATCGCGGTTCCTGAGCTACAGCTTGGTGACAGACAGACAGACGGACAGACAGTGAAGTTTAAGTAATAGGGTTCCGTTTTTATCCTTTGGATACGGAACCCAAAAAATAGTTTTATTTATTATATTTCCATTTTGTTAAAACATTCTTCACTAGGTGGTGCTGTTTTATAGATATACCGCCATGTTTAAAATGATAAGTCAGTTATTATCCCGATAATTTTTAATTCAATTAGCATTAAAATCATACTTACTATCCGCTGTAATATAATAAATAATTATATATATAACCATTTATCATTGTAATTATAACTATCAAATTTACGTTTATCAAATTATAAACACTCTACTTATTCTCTCCAATTGTTAACGAGGCTTCTTCATAAGGAAAAATAAAATAAAGAAAGAAAACGAGATGAAAATTGAAAAGTGAGAGTTTTTCAAGTTTTCGTTCACCTGTAGTTATCTGTCTATATTCCTTCATTCCAGCTCATATACGTCCCACTGCTGGGCACGAGCCTCTTCCACAATAGGAGAGAATTGATCTTCTATATCACACTGGTGAGACGTCTTGGTATAGGGTTTTATTTCGAGTTTTCCCTTAGTCGCCTTTTACCCACGGGTAGGATAAGAGGTCGTGAATTGTATTCTTACTCCGTCACCACTACATAACACCCTCTACTAAGGATCCTTGTATTGCGATGTGACTTTACAAACATATAATTAATAGACTCAAATAACATACAGACTCAGAACAACAATTTGTTTTCATCGTACAAAATCATTGCGTGGGCATTCAACCAATGACACTGTGTAATAAATATAGTTTAAAAAAAATAAAAAACACGCTTTCAACTAAAAAGTGTAAAATAATTTTCAATATAGGCAAACCGTGGGGTGCTCGATTTATGAAAATGAGGCACAAAGCGCCCCACGCTTATTTCACAATAATATTAATATATTTCGTTCAATATTATTTTTTGCCTATACTGAAAATTTTTTTACACTTTTTAGTTGAAAGCGTGTTTTTTTTAAACTATATTTATTTTCACTTTTTAGTGAATAGCCACCGGAATGTAATTAGTATGCATATTAGATTTGTCGGTACATCGATGTTCCACATCCAAAAAAAAGCGTATTATTGCATTGTCATCTGTCTTTGATAGATGTGCAAAGTTTAAAGAAAATCTGATCACTCAAAGTAGGAAAAAATCGAGTTCAAAGAGTTTGATTAGAAGCAAGGATACATACAGGTGAAACTAATAAAAGCGTGTTAAAAATGACGGTATTTCAACCAATATTTACGCAGTCATTTATTGTATGCATAAATAATAATTTATTTATTCATACATATATTCATAATTTGCAATAATAATCATAGCATATAGTGGCTTTTTTTTAGTTAATTTTCACATGTAAACAAAATACAATTTAATAGCGTAACTTACATTTAGCTGAAAATATATAAAAAAAGAATATTTAATGCAAAAATAACGATTTTATCATTATCAACATCTTAGCAGACGTATATGGATTCGTCCCACTTCTAGGCTCATGCCTCCTGCACAATAAGAAGGTAGTTCATGTATACCACGCTGGGCAGATGTGTTAGTATTTGATTATATTGGCGGCGGATCGCCTGGGCGAGGAGCGCAGCCTTGATGAGGCAGCCGCCGCCGGCGACTAGGGCAGCGTAAGCGCGAATACCTGCGCCTCATGCCGCCCTAGCCGTGGCCGCGGGTGACGTAACCGGGGATTAGTCCGTCATCCGCCGAGAGGCCGACCGCGTAAGGAAAGACCGACGTCCTCCCCGAGGGGGGGGGGGATGTCGGCCGATGGGAGGCTACTCCAAATAGGGGATATTCCGTCGGGCCGACCACTGATGACAAGTAACCCTGCTCCGGTGGTCGGCCCAACGACGAAGGTGACGTGCATCGTGGGTGGGTTGTGGGTGTGCGTACTTACGCCCCTTTGTCGCCCCGGACGGAGTGGTGCGAGGAGCCTAAATAAAGAAAAAAAAACATGATATGATTATATTTCGAGTTTCCTTCCTCTTGTATAGATATTAATGCATATTATATCTCTTAGTCGTCATTTACGTCACCATTATGTGGTAAGATTGACGACAGTTGTTTGTCTACAGTCACAGGCCTGTCCGTCCGGGGCAGATAAATTTAAATGTTGGTGTCGCTCATGGATCTTTGCTAGTCCGCTGCCTACCTTGAAGAAAGTGAAGGGAGTGGGAATGCGTGCAATGAGGTTCGGTGATACTTAAGTCTAGGGATGTGAAAAATAATCGATATTTATAATAATCGATTTTTACAAAAAATAATCGATTAATAATCGATTTTTACAATCGATTATCAAAATAATAAAAATCGATTATTATTCGATTTATTATTATTCGAAATTCGACCGAAATTAATCGATTAATCACTGCCAGATTACTTTAAAAAAAAGGTCATCACGATTGTTTCATACTATATTAGAAAATAAAGTTCACATTTCTTAAAAAAAAAACAAAGGTCATCATAATCCTGTTGGGAGAAAAGATCGATTATTTTACAATCGATTATTTATTTATAATTAATCGATTATTTTTTAATCGATTATTTTATAATCGATTTATTTTAAAGAACAAAAAATCGATTATTTAAAAAATCTATTATTTTCCCTCCAAGTCAAATCCCTACTTAAGTCATTGCCAAAACCCACCACACGGAGTTTTTGGCGGGAATCTGAAGTGTCATGTGGTGTTCTGTTGTATTATATTCAATATCCTAGTGTTTTAACGTGTTATCTATACCAATAAATAAAATTGGAGTGTCTGTTTGGAATGTCAAAATAATAGGCTTTTTTCATGCTCACGCGGTTATTTGCACGACACCTATGCCTAAAATAGCAATTAAAAAATTTTTGTCTGTCTGTCTGTTTGTTCTAGGTAATCTTCAAAACAGCTGGACCGATTTCAAAAATTCTTTCACCAATAGAAAGCTATGATATCAGGGCGTAAACTAGGCTATATTTTATCCCGGTATTCCCACGGGAACGGGAACTACGCGGGTAAAACGACTGTAACCTATAACTGAAGCGAGGGCGGGTTGCTAGTGTTAAATAATCTTGATGGCATTTTATGTAATATATAGCGACAGAACTGCTGAGGTGTAGTGAATATGATATAAAACTGCTATATCTACCTTTGTATTTCCACCAAAATTCTCAGAAGATACCCTTAACAGTGGCCATTACACTGTTGAGGCCGACACTTTGACTTACTGACATGAAGAAACTGAGAACTTGAAAAGATAATTATAACTCGACACTGGCAAAAATGGCTCGTATTTGTAGCTGATTGCCAAGACAAACAAGAAGAAGAACCCACCACACGCAAACACCCTCGAAAAGTTGTGTATCGTTTTACGTAGTCCAATAACATATAGCTAATTATCTACCACTCTATTGTATATTTTCTGCTCAGTGTGGTACTACACCAGACGTACCGGCCAGCGGTTGTAGATGCACGATAAAATAACAAAATGATACTTACTATCGATAATTGCCAATGTACTGCTGTAAATCTTATCCGATTTATTAAACTTTGCTGTATAGATGCCTGCGAATTCATCTTCGTAACTGCAATTGGAATTAAATTTATTATCATCATTATTTCAGTCCACATACATGTTATTTGGGCTCTAACCTGCTCCTCAATAGGAAATAAGTTGACCTACTATACCGCGATGGTCAGACGTGTTGATACACGGTTTTATTGATGTAAAACACCTATAGGCGAGGGTGAACCGAGGGTTAGCGTGGCGTTAACTCCACGCTTAGATATGTTCATTTGTTTAACGAAACCATAACCTGTTTTAGAATTTGTACAATGCCATCTAGTGAGCTCAAAATAAGTTATTAACTTAACATACCTATGGTATATACTAATGAAAATAAATGTTTATTGAATAAAAACCATCATTTTCTGGAAAAAATCATATTTTTATTAATACTTTATGCCTTATAGTTCTTGTCGTTATTTTATGCATTTAAACTTGTACAAAATAATTTCGATGTTTCACATCTGCCAGACACCCTGAGCGACGGCTCCCATTTTTTGAGTATTCCTTCTCTTGTATAGATGTTAACTCCACATTCCTTTGGTTGTATTTTAGGATACCCGCGGGCAAGAGAAGAGGTGATGAATTGTCTTATTCCGTCACTTCATGAACAAAATAATCAAATGGGCCAATTTTCAGCCCCGAAGCTATCGGGTGAAGAGGAATTGAATGAGTGCTGTGGTCTAGACACATCCCGTCCCATCTGTCCAGGGCCATGGATGAGCGGCGTGCGAACTCACAACCTACCGTATCCTCTCACCATTGGGCTGGCCAGCGGGACATCTGTGGCTAGCCCGGCAGGTTACCATTTCAAGTACCGTTCCTTTCGACGCCCCAGCAACAAGACAATGTTGCCGAAGCGTCGTCCTCACGCTGTCGGCCTCGCTAAACGTGATGGACTAATTCCCGGTCCATCCACCCGAAAACGTGAAAATACCTGGGAAAATTAATCAAATCATGCCATGGTCAGACAGGTTGGTATAGGGTTTTATTTCGAGTTTTCCTTTTTTTGCATAGATATTATAGGCGTATTATAATCCCTTATTTATTTTTTACAACACCCACTGGCAAGATAAGAAGTGGTGAATTATATTCTTAATCTTTCACCACTCGGCAAAATGAGGATTGACTACAATTTCAAGACAGTTTTTTTTTTTTTTTTTTTCTAGGGATGGTCTACGGTCAGCTCATCCGCCGCTCGGCTCTGTCCGGGGCGACAGACCAGCGGCGCCGTAACCTACCCAATAGCACGTCGCCTTCGTCGTTAGGCCGACCACCGGTGCAAAGTTTCCCCGACTTCAGTGGTCGGCCCGACGAACTACCCCAAGGAAGTACCTTCTCCCATCGACGTCCCCTTTCCGGGATGCCGATCGCCTTCGCGAAGGCTAAGCTCTCCGCGGGTGTCGGACTTAATCCCCGGTTCGGTCACCCGCAGCCTCTGCTAGGGCGTCATCAGGCGCCCTCAGGACAATGTTGCTGAAGCGACGCACTCACGCGGTCGGCCTTTCTATACGTGGTGGACTAATCCCCGGTCCGTCCACCCGAAAATGTTAAAATACCTGGGAAAATTAAAGTTAATGCTCTGTGTTGCAGGTATTATAGTGACTCGTCCACTATTCAGGACACTTTCGCCGTTCCTGTATATGTCCAAAACACTGCAATCTTCGCAACCATGCTTTATATTTGTTGTCCAATGTTCGCCAATCTCCACTGAGACTTTTTCTTTGGTTATTTTCAGCACTGCAATCAGTTGAGAATTGTTTTCTAAATTAATTGGATAGAAATATTTGAAAATGCATTCTTTTTAGGAATTTTATTACGTTAGTTTATGATTACCTGACGTTTCGAAAAACTTTCAGTTTTCATAGCCACGGGATGATTAAGGCGTCTCGCGTCCAATACGTCATCGTTATTACACAGATTTATATATACCCGCTACAGAATAAGTTATTAAATTTTTACCCACATTTTTGATAGAAATTAATTGCCAGCATAAAAAAATGATACTAAACGAAAAAAGAAAAATTCTATCGCTCAGTTAACATTAAATTTATAGTATTATAAAAAATTATTAATTAATATCTAACAAATCTAATATTCCAACAAAACATACTTACGGTTATCTAAAAGTAAAAATAAATCTATGATCAGTGGAAATGGAAAACAAAAAAAAAAACAAATATTGTCTACTATTGGTCTAGTGGTGTAATTATTTGACCACTGATGTCAAGTAGCCCTGCTCCGGTGGTCGGCCCAACGACGAAGGCGACGTGGTTTTCGGGTGGGTTGCGGGAGTTGCGTGCTTAAGCCCCTCTGTCGCCCCGGACGGAGTGGTGCGGAGGCGCGCCGACCGCAGCCCACCCACAAAAAAAAAATGGTGTAATTATAATACTTCGATTATGAGATCTCGTGTTCGAATTCTTTGTGAGACAAAAGTTATTTTTATTGTAATCGGTGCCAAAAGAGCAAATAGTACATTTGAGGGTAAGTGCTGCTGTCGCTCATGGTCCTTTGCTGATAGTGTGTGCAAGCAATGAGGGTCTTTTCAGGACGTGGCCAGACGGCCAAGCGTTGAGGTGTCGGGGATAGAATGTCATCAGACATAGAATGTCATCAGACGATCGCTCCGGCACCTCGTAAAAGCGCGGAAGGGGCCGCTGTGGTTTTAGTGGGTATTTCGGTCACTTCTGTGGCCGGCGAGTCCCACACACACTCCCCTGTCTGTAACCGGCGGGGGATAATGCGTAAATGCATTTCCGCAGCGTGAAAAAAAAAAAAAAAAAAAAATGAGAGTCTTTTACTACACCCTCGGTCGAAACAGGGTGCGGTCAATTGCATTTTTATTTCATAAACACATGCATAAGATTCCAGAATATAGTCTGTCAAATAAACCTTTTCTATTGTCGTCATTTCGGCTCATATACGTCCCAATGCTGGGCACAACCCTCTTCCACAATAGGAGCGAAATTGACCTTACTATACCATGCAGGTCAGACAGATTGGTATAGGGTTTTGTTTCGATTTTTCTATCTCTTGCATGATGTTATATGCATATTTAATCCCTTAGTCGTCTTATACGACATCCATGGACAAGATAAGAAGTGGTGAATTGTATTCTTACTCCGTTACCACACGGAAATGTACATGTCTGCAATTCTGCCGAGGCCGCGGGTGACGTGACCGGGGATTAATCCGTCACCCGCCGAGAGGCTGACCGCGTGAGGAAAGACCGACGTCCTCCCCGAGGGGGGGACGTCGGTTGATGGGAGGGTACCCCACGTAGGGGGTATTCCGTCGGGCCGACCACTGATATCAAGTAACCCTGCTCCGATGGTCGGCCCAACGACGAAGGCGACGTGCATCGTGGGTGGGTTGCGGGAGTTGCGTGTTTACGCCCCTCTGTCGCCCCGGACGGAGTGGTGCGAGGAGCGCGCCGACCGCAACCCATCCCCAAAAAAAAAGTCTGCAATTTTCTGAACTTCTTCTGTAAATGTCAAAATTTTTTAACCTCTTCTGTAAATGTCTACATTTTTTAACCTCTTCTGTAAATGTCTACATTTTATGAACCTCTTCTGTAGATGTCTGCATTTATTTATTGTTTGAATTGAACTCGATTAAATAACAAATATCATCTAGGTGGTGTGCGATGGGGAGGAACAGTGCCTGAAAGGCTATCCCACCAGGCTGGCTACAGACGGCAAGGGTTTGGTACCAGTGGCCGGGCCAATGGCTAAGGGAAGGGAATATCATGCGTTATAGAATCACGTGCCGCCCAGGATGGAATAGACGGCGTGTATGATGACCGAAGTCAGCACCATAAAAAGAAAAGGTAGAGCGCGATAAAGTTAACGCTTTACAAAGCCGAAATTAACCAATTACCTCTACCAAGGTGTTGTAATATTTATTGCCAGATACGTAAAACGCTTTGGTCGTTTATTACGACACTCACGGGAAAGGTAGGATGGATGAATCGTATTCTAACTCCATTACCACATAGGAGGGACTTTGTTTTAAATATTAAAAAAAATACAAACCATCGTCTAAAATAAATGAAAAAAATAAATGAGTATTTTTTGTGAAAAAACACATTACACTAAACAAATAATCCTTGTATTGCGTGTGTGACTTTACAAAAATATAATTAACTGATACAACATTACATACAGACTGGGAATAAAACAATTTGTGGATCACACAAATATTGTTCTGCGTGGGAATCGAATCCAGAACACTGGCACGGCAGGTCGGTATCTTAACCACAACTCTATCTGTGCAATCAGCAATGCATGCATTCAACTTAAAAAAAAATAAAGAGTCAAAAATATCATCATCATCATCGCAGCCCACATACGTCCCACTGTTGGGCTTGGGCCTCCTCCACAATGGGAGGGAATTTCAAATTCAAATCATTTATTATGCATAGACCCCGAGAGGGCACTTACATATTGTCAATTTTACAAAATAAAATTAAATTATCCAATAAAAATAAACTACCACCGGATCGGAACGCGACCGCTACTGAGAAGATCCGGCAAGAAACTCAGCGGGCTTGTCTATTATTTTAATATTATTATTTTTTTGACGTGACAACGTCTTATAAATTGGTTTGCCGGGTGACACTTCAAGAAACTGCGTTACGCTCCGCTCACGTTATGCGCTCACAATGAGAGCGAGTGAGAGGCACGCGTCCCTTCCACTCGGGCATGGTTAGCCCGCCTAAGAGCGAGAGAGACAGACATAAAAAGTGTAAAGAGTAGAAATGAAATAGATTCTTTGTATAAATTAATGTTTTAAATATAATTCTTTGTATAAATAAATGTTTTAAATTTTTACTATTATTTCATCCTTCTTCCTACTATACGAATGAATATTCACATTAAAATTATTTTACCACTCAAAGTCGTTGTCACGTAAAACTTTCGCCCGTATACCGACTTTACAGGCAACCAATTTTTTTTTAACCTACCTTTAACCTACTATACCGTGCTGGTCAGACATGTTGGCATAAGGTTTTAATTCGAGTTTTCCTTCTCTTGCACAGATGTTATGTGCATATTAGATATATCCCTTAGTCATCTTTTACGACATCTACGGGCAAGATAGGGAGTGGTGAATTGTATTCTTAATCTGTCACCACACAGATGGTCAAAAATATACCTACGTTTTAACGTAGGTGTATTTTTGACTTCTTTCTGATGTATCCATCATCTCGTATACTTGCAACTGCTGTACTCCAGTCTCCTCCATAATAGGAGGGAAATTGACCTACTATCCCACACTGGTCAGACGTGTGGGTATATTTGGAGGAACATTATTATTTTTTTTTTAATGCAAGCAGTGGCAAACGGGCAAACAGTACACCAGGTGGTAAGTGTTGCTGCCGCTCTCCCGGGTCATCGTGCCGGCGTCTGTACGTCAGCATCCTGCGGTCCATGGCATTGTATGGTGCCCCTATCTGGTCGGTGTCCCTCACCGCCCGCAACAGAGCCCTTCTACGACGACCGCAGAGGGTCATCGCGTTGAGGGCTATTAGGGGCTACCGTACTGTGTCCTGGACTGCGGCAACACTGCTGGCGGGCGACCCGCCTTGGGCACTGGTAGCGGAAGCGTTGACAGAAATATACCGGTTCCGCGCCACAGCGCGAGTCAACGGCGAGCAAGTCTCCACAAGGGGATTGGGCAGAGTTCAGGAAGTGGCTCGAAGGGAAGTCATCCGGCGGTGGAGAGAGGATCTAGAGTCCCCCGTAGCAGCCCCGTAGCACGGGGGACTGTGGAGGCGGTTGCGCCGCATCTCCACCGCTGGCTCAGGTGAAGGCACGGCAGCCTTACATTTAGGATGGTGCAGGTGCTTACCGGACATGGGGTCTTCGGTAAGTACCTGCACAAAATTGGAAGAGAAGAGGCCCCAGGATGCCATGAGTGTGATGCGCTAATCGACGATGCGCGCCACACACTAGAAGTATGCCCCGCCTGGGGGCCTCGGCGCCACGTCCTGTTAACAGACATGGGAACAGTGGACCTGTTGTTGTCGACTATCATCTCCAAGATGCTCGGCAGCGACAGCTGTTGGTCGTCGATGGCCTCCTTCTGTGAGGCTGTCATGATAAGGAAGGAGGCCGCGTAGCGGGCACGCGAGGCATTTGCGTCCGCAGGCTCGCTCCGCCGACGGCGACCAGGGAGGAGGAGACGCCGTTATGCGCTCCTCCATCCACCGCCCTGAATGATGACAGGACGTGGCCAGACAGCCAAGCGTTGGGGTGTCGGGGATAGAATGTCACCAGACGATCTCTCCGGCACCTCGTAAAAGCGCGGAAGGAGCCGCTGTGGTTGTAGTGGGTATTTCGGTCACTTCTGTGGCCGGCGAGTCCCACACACATTCCCCCGTCTGTTTTCAACCGACGGGGGATAGTGCGTAAATGCATTTCCACAGCGTGAAAAAAAAAAAACAAATAAAAAAGTGTTTCTGCCGCTCATGGACCTTTATAAGGCCGCTGCCTACCGCGAAGAGGGTGAAGGGAGTGTGAATGAGTGCATTGAGGCTCGGTGATACCAAAGGCATCACCAAAACCCTCCTCCACACGCAAACACCCTCAGAAGTTTGGGCTTCCGGCTCTCTCGCTCACCGAACGAAGCGCAGTAACAAATTGCTACTAATCAGACGTCGATTTTCTGCTCAGTGTGGTACTACCCCGGACGGACCGGCCCGCGGCTGTAGACAGATAACTGTTGACAGTGTACTCCCACCACTATTTTCGCTCTCTTTTATAGGTATTATACGCATATTATATCCCTTAATCGTTTTGACGTGACAACGTCTTATAATTCGATGGAGCCGGCTGCACACACGAAAAAACATGACGTATGCGGCGTTACCTCGCTCTGAGGCGCTCCATTTAAGGCTTAATCTATACAAAATATCTATCAAACAAATAAAATTAAAATTTTCTTTTGAAAAATTAAACCATTCCATCAGTATTTTCTTATGACGTTGTCACGTTCAACTATCGTCAGTAAACCGACTTTACAGACAACCGATTTTTTTTACGACCCCCCCGGTGATGAGACGAAGTGATGAATTGTATTCTTACTCTGTCACTACATGAAAGATCTCTCTGACATATTGAGATTAGTGTTGCCCAAAAAAGACTTGGTCTTGCGGTCTTGGTCTTGGTCTTGCGAGAAATGCGAGACCGAGACCAAGACCAAGACCGCTTAATTTTTGCAAGACCAAGACCAAGACTGGCCCTGCAAGACTTGAGCAAGACCAAGACTGGGCCTGCAAGAGTCTCGCGGTCTTGCATTTAATTCAAATCACCATTTCAGCTTATATACGGTTGAGCTCGTGTCTTCTACATAACAGGAGGAGAATCGGCCGTGGCCGGAGGGGAATCGCCACGGTGATCGGCCGTGTTGTTACAGGTCATACATGTCAAGTTTTCCTTCTCTTGCACCGATGTTATATATTATAGCCCTTAGTCGTGGGTTCGCAGTCACGGGTAAAATAGGGGGTGATGAATTATATTCTTACTCCGTCACTACACGGCAAGTCAAATCAGTCTTGAGACATCCATCTATTGGCCAATCGATTCCCAATGTTGGTGTTGGCTTTTCAGAATTACTCTTCGGAAAGGCTTAAGGACAAAAATACCGTAATCACGAGAGTGCTCTTGCCTATTATACATATTTATATATCCGTTTATTCATTAGCCCAACGACGTTCACTGTTGGACATAGAAATATGCCTACAATTAATCTATATAAATGTCCATGTAGGGACAGAGTACGATCAGTACATCAGTCAGTACATGAAGCGTTGCTCCCAGCGCTATTTTGCCTCTGCCACGACTCACCCCAATCCACTAGTGGTTGGGGCTGTAAACTACGTCCCCTCAAAAATATCCGCGGTCCGACTTCCTCGTCATCTTCTTGAAGAAGAAGATGACGCTATTATGATCGCCCAAGAAAGGATCTACACAGCTCGCGCAGCGATAACAGATAAAACTCCGCGGTATCGGCCTCGCCGTCGAGGTCGAAAACCGCGCCGCGTAAAAGTCATTAACCTAAACTTGGCCACGCCCACTTTGCTCTCAGCGACGCGCCGAGCCAAGGTCCGTTCCCCACAGGGGGGAGCCCTCGGGCGATGTTCGCTTAACTTACTTACCGGGTTGAGAGCCATCAGCGCTCACCCATTGACCGCGTTAAGCTGTCAAGGTCATCTGCGACCAACAGCTACACACACACAAAAAAAAGACAGAGTACGTATATAATTCACCATTCTCTTACCCGTGGATGTCGTATCAAATCGGATCGGTGTTAGGAACCCATGAAAAAAAATTGAAATAAAAATATCGATTCGTTAATGAATTGAGAGACATGTAAGTTCTCAATTTTGTCATCGTTTTTTCGTGTAAATTGATTAAAATGTATAAAGGAATGATACTTAATCTACAACATATTCGTATTTTGTTAAATGTTCATTAGAATTTGAATAAATCAATGATTACGTTTGCATAAGCAAGACAAACTTCGCTTTAACATAAATCAGCTGATCGGCCGATGACCGTTGATGAGTCGCCTTTGTACCTACGTAACCATTGAAAGGTTCGCGCAAATCTAATACCTATTTATACTGTCGAAATTTTACATGCTTACATATATCCTGTCTTTACATACCTACATAATGCATAAAATTTAAGGCATAAACTCTTAGACACACATTTTTGTAATCACTATAACTTTTATGTTATATTGTTTTTGTGTAATATACATTCTAATTATGATCTATGACTGTTGAACTACAACATACATGAACAGTTGTCCCATAACCTGATACACCCTGTGTATATATGAAGAGAAGTGAAACTAGAAAGAAAACCCTGTACCAACATGTCTGACCAGCGTGGTATAGTAGATAAATTTTCCTCTTACTGGAAGGAAGCTTAAGCCCAGCAGTGGCACTTTTATGAGCTGTGACGATGACGACGAATATCATACATTTTACAAGTATTAAAACCATAAAATTTTAAATCAGTTTTATATGTTCTTGAATAAATAGTATATTAAGAGCTACATGGATCCAGCGGCCAAAGTATTTATATAGGCAATAGAGCAACAGGTTTTTTCAAGTATCCAGAGTATCAGTAACTAAACTGGAAATACAATAGATACATACCACTTAACTTGAAGGGGAATATAAACAATCGCATTAATTGTAAAATATCGCATTGATTATAAAAAGACATAAAATTTATTGTATCAACTGCCTCGTGTGGTGACGTCTTAAGAAAATAGGGTCGAAAGTCCTGTCATAAGAGTAGTAACGCTGTCTAATGGAACACCAGGGGAATAGAAGAGTAATTTTCTCCAGTGGTAAGTATTGTATTCAATAGTGAACTATAGGCTAGCAGATGGATAGATAGGATAGGATATTTGATTAATTTAGTTGGATTTTTCACTGCCATGATAAATTACTGTTACGTTATTCTAACTGCAAAACTTTGCAAGACTCTTGCTGCAATACCAAGACTCGGGTGCGCAAGACCAAGACCAAGACCAAGACCCGGGTGCGCAAGACCAAGACCAAGACGAGACCAGGTGTGATGTTGCAAGACCAAGACCAAGACCGGTCCAAGTCTCGTCTTGGTCTTGCATTTGGGCAACACTAATTGAGATAATATAAATTAAAATATAGATAAAACGTAATTACCTTTTTCTAAAATAGAAATAGAAAAACATACGTCAATATATTACTTTTATAACCATTACTGAGGTTTATGAACTAATCAATCAACCAAGATTATTTACATCAATCAAATAAAAATAGCAATCAATCAACTAGGATTGTGTGCATCTATTACACGTGCTAATAAATTATGTATATTTGTGTGAATCAATCAATTGGAGTTAATCAACTAATTAGGATTATACGAATCAATCACTCAAGGTTAATCAATCAAGTTGGGTTGTGTATATCAATCTAACGTATTATTAAATTAAATAGGTTTGTGTAAAACGATCAATCGAGATCAATCAATCAATTAGGATTGTGCAAATCAATTTGTCAAGGTAAATCAATCAACTAGGAGTCATATCATATATATGTGTATATCAAATGTCCTAATAAATTAATTAGATTTATTTAGAATAATCAATCGAGCTTTAACAATTAACTAGGATTGCAGCAATCAATTATTCCAGGTTAATCAATCAACTTGGATTATGTATATCAATAAAACGTGGTAATGAATTCATTACACAAAAAGATATGTGTAAAATAATTAATTAGGATTATACCAATCAATTATTTCAGGTTAATCAGTCAACTAGGATTGTGTATGTCAATCAAATATAGTAATGATTTAAATACGTTTTTGTAAATCGATCAATCTAGGTTAATCAATTAATTAGGATTGTGCTAATCAATTTGTCAAGGTCAGCTTGGATCAAAATTTAATAACTAATTCTGTAGCGGCTAGATAGATCTTTGTAATAACGATAACTTGTTAGACATGAGACATCTTCCCTAGCTGAGGCCGCGGGTGACATGAATGTCCATTGAAACAAATCTCTTACTTATTGCCATAGATAAATACAATACTCACGGGGCGCTGAAAAGAAAAAACAAGTATTAAAAAAAATACCATCTCAATTACTTATGGTTGTCTCAATATTTTTGCTTATTAGACTTATTAGTGATCGTTCGGTTACCAATATAACGAAACGAGAATCACGAAATGACAGTTTACAGCGTCGCGTTTTCGTCAGTTATTTGTAACTAGATAACTGAAAGACGTTATTAGTTACAGTAGAAACTCGTTTAACCAGAGTAATTGTTGTCGATAGACATTCGGATAATCGAAAAGCCGGATAATCGAATGTTTGAAAAACCTTCTTCAGTTTTGTGTATATGTAGGTGCATATCTAGTACATATGTGCATAATTTTACGAGTTATTAAAATTCGTCTTTACGAATACATATCCCGCTGGGCATGCACATCAGACTGGCGTAACAAAACAATAACGAAACGCGTGTAGCAGCGATCCGGGGCGCCGGCGGGATATTCCATTTCAGACACTTTCATGCTTGCATAAATTCGATATGTAGGTACAATACGTAGTTCACTGTTGGTAGTCCGGATAATCGCGAATCCGTATAATCCAAGGCCGGATAATCGAGTTTCTACTGTATATCAATACCGACAAAACTGTTGACATACCTCTAACGTATCGTACGTTAGAGGTATGTCAACAGTTTTCGATTACGTTTTTCTATA
Organism: Lymantria dispar; assembly: GCA_032191425.1. Lineage (NCBI taxonomy): Eukaryota > Metazoa > Arthropoda > Insecta > Lepidoptera > Erebidae > Lymantria > Lymantria dispar. The sequence continues at coordinate 3,534,970 of CM063467.1, forward strand.
GCGGACACATATCTAGCATTTAAATTGAAACAAAAAATTATATAAAGGTAGTGCTTACGTTCTAATCCAAGTACTTTAATATTATGTTCGGTAACACCATCTGGCTGTTGTAAACGCATGAAATAATCACCGAAGTCCGTATGAGAGATATCGTCCAATTCCATTTCCAGCACTGAATAGCTAAAAAAGAAATAATTAAAATCTATATCAGCTCAAAATATAGTACCCAGACTGAGCTTGGCTCATCATCTTCATCTCAGTTCACACAAGTCCCACCACAATGGGAGAGAAATTGATCTATTATAACGTGCTGGTCAGACTAGGGATGTGACTTGGAGGGAAAATAATAGTTTTTTTTTTCTTTAAAATAAATCGATTATAAAATAATCGATTTTTTCTCGCAACAGGATTATGATGATCTTTTTTTTTTAGGAAATGTGAGCTTTATTTTCCAATATAGTATGAAACACCGCACGCAGTATCGTGACCTTTTTTTTAGGAAATCTGGCAGTGATTTTATTTTAAACAAAAAAAGCAAATACTAAAATAATCGATTAATTTTAATAGAAAAAAAATGATTTTTTATTATTTTGATAATCGATTATTACAAAAAAAAATAATCGATTAATAATTGATTTTTATAAAAATCCTAAATCCAATCGCAGCTCGAATTTGAGCAACTTGGTACTCTTGAAAGCGACACTAGCGCATGATTGGAATCAGTGGAATTTTTTTAAATGAATTCGACTCGCGTCGATTAATTTAAATATTTGGTACTCTCGACGTGATTTTGACGTAGTTTAAAATCGTTAATGTTGCACAATTTCAAGAAAGCATCTTTGTGGTGATCGAGTTTGGTAACGTTATTAATTTAAAGTAATAAAATCTATATATGTATATAAAAGTAAGTCGTGTTAGTTACACTATTTATAACTCAAGAACGGTTGTACCGATTTGGCTGAAAATTGGTGGGGAGGTAGCTTAGAATCAGGAGACGGACATAGGATACTTTTTATCCCGTTCGATCACGTTGCCGTATGACGTAACATAAAACGTCAAAGAGAATACAGGTGACTATGAAACATGGTATAAAAAAAAAATGCATCTAACATGTAATAACAAAACGCCAATGACAACTATATTTTCGGAAATTTTGAAAATATATTTACGAAAAAGAAATATGGCGGTACGAAGTTCGCCGGGTCAACTAGTACGCCATATTTGGTGAACATAACAACGGCAAATTCGAAATATTCATTCTTGATTTTGTTTAAGAAAACCAAATATAAGTTTGGTGAGATTGGAATTGAATCGGATTCGAAATCAGAATTGATTTCAAGGGTAAGCCCACAGGTGTATAGCCAGCCGCCTGCCTACTATGAAATAAGTGCTCTTTTTAAGCCCTCGTTTAAAGAAGGACATGTCATAGTGCTCGGGAAACACAGCAGCAGTTAGTTCATTCCAGAGCTTGCACGTACGGGAAACGTCAGGGAATCTAAAAATCAAATACAAACGCGATAAAATCCGTAAAAATAGTTTTATTTATAACTCATATACTTACTCCTCATTCTTAACCAGTCTGTATTTGTTCTTCTCCAAATTCCTCACGGAGCCATCTTTGCTTCTCAAAACAATATTCTCAACAGAACATTCCGTGCATGTGAAGTTTATTTGGGTGAAATTCATCTTGGCTCCTGGCAGTACGTCCATTATAATTGGTTTCAATGATATAGACATACTTCCTGAAAGAAAACATTATCCAAGCCTGCAGTAGCGCATAAGGGAGCATCCATAAAGTGCGTCACACTAGTTTCGTGATTTTTTGACATCTACCCCGTCATTGCCACAGTTGGTCACATTTATGAGACCCGCACATTTTTTTAGGTAGCCTGTGATCAGCACACAAGCCACCGTTCCACCCGGGGAGAAGCAATAGCAGCACGAAGTCCCATAACTCAATAACCCACTTTTATTGGTCTTCCCCATTGAGCAGGCCACTGGTGCCAACTTCCTTGACGTCCGTGGTCACCCCGTGAATAGCCTTTCAGGCATCGTTCCTCCCCTCGCGCGCTCCCCAGGGCGGCATCAGGTCGCCCTAGCCGTGCAGCGGGTGATTGGACCGGGGAGTAGTCTGGTCGCCCGCGGAGAGGCCGATTTTGTGCGGGTGACGCCTCGACTGCACCCACAGTGGCGTCGCCGGGGCGTCGCTGGAGATAGTACCCGAAAGGGTAACCAGCCTGGACGGGCCACTGATGACAAGGTCGGGTACTGGTGGCCCGCCCACTTGGCGCTTGAAGGTACGCACTCGGCCGGCCATAGGCTCGATCGCCACCTCCCCTCATCGCCCCGGACGGATCGGACGGTGAACGAAGCACCATGGCCTGACGCCAAAAAAAAAACAGAAAAGCGCTACCTCAGGTACGAGCACTTGTACCTGCGCCGCCCAAGTCTCAGGCAACGGCAAAGCTGATTGAAATGTAAAATATGCATACTATACTTGACCTGCAGCATATTCGTACTTTGCTAAATGTTCATTAGAAATTGAATAAATCAATGATTATGTTCGTAAAGGAAGACGAACTTCGCTTTAATATCAGCTGATCGGCCGATGACCCTTAGTCGCACGCGATGGCGCGTTCGTTCATACTTTTATTTACCGCCGACACTACTTAAATGCTTACATGTATCCTGTTCATTTAAGGCATAGACTCTTAGACACACATTATTGACTATAATCACTATATCTATAATGTTTTTTTTTTGTGTTATATACATTCTAATTACGATCTATGATCATGAAACTACAACATACTCGAACAGTTGTTCCATCACTAAGAATCCCTGTATCGAAGATTATTATAAATACTTACTTAAATCTAACAATAATACAAGTGTCGATTTGCCAACGTTTTCTCTTCTCATATTTTTCTTTTGAAACATCGCATAATATTTTGTGTAATCTTTTTGATTCAAGTCTTTGAAGTTAATCGTAATAGATAAGTGATCTCCAACTTGATTCTCTTTCAATTCAATATGATCCTTGTGAACAAATAAAATACAAATTTAAAACTTAATACTACGTCACCGTTTTACCAACGTACCACTCAACACCACGGCAGGGTTCATCCATTTCACCTGGAAACGTTATGGTCTTCAACTGTACGTTTCCAGCGATCACTTATTGCACATACGTACAGATTCTGGAATGAACTACCTGCTGCTGTTTCCCGAGCGCTATGACATGTCCATCTTTAAACGAGGTTTAAGAAGAGTATTTTCTTCACGGTAGACAACGGCCTGGCTGTGCCACTGGTATTGCAAAGGTCCATGTGCGGCAGTATCACTTACCAGCAGGTGTGCTGCTTCCTCGATTGCCACCATAGGCATAAAAAAAAAACAAAATATTGACAACTGCACCATTGCGATGTTTCTGTAGTCAATTCATTCTTGCTCCATCTAATATCATCTGCTCAACAATTATATTCACAAATAGTGTTGACGTCAGGCAGGCGACCGGTCATAAAACTGTTGTCAATAACGTTTACAATATCTACTATGAAAGAAGAGTGCATTAGAATGAAATGGTTGTAGAAAATTTACGAACAAATACGTATCAAGGTAACCTCTGAAGGTGGTTTGATGAGGAAAAAGTATGGTAACCCCTGCGGATCTCAAGGAGCAGCGTTTTGGCAGTAAAGCCTGGCCAACGTATAATCCTTACTGCTTCTTCTTCTTCAACCCGCTTGCTAAAAGGGACTTATAGCGATAACCGCTCCATGACGCTTGATATGAAGAGGGCCAATATTAGACAACGGAAGACTGAATAATAGAACGAATTATAAAAATAAAACTACGGCTTTTATTGCGTCTGTATTTCATTTTTGATTGCCCGACGTTACGAACACTTTACAGCATTCATGATCACGTGCGGACTCAGATATCTCACTTATAACAAGTCATCATTATTACATAAATATTTATATGCACAGATGACGTAGTGGTTAAGATAGCGACCTACAGCGCCAGTGTCGGGGGTTCGAATCCCACGCGGGACAACACTTTGTGCGATCCACAAATTGTTGTTCTGAGTCTGGATGTAATTTGTGTCCCTTAATTATATATTTGTAAAGTCCCCCGCAATACAAGGATTATTTCCTTAGTGCAGGGTGTTGTCTTAAATAAATCTATACCAATATATTTATATCTACCCGCAACAGAATTAGTTATTACATTTTGACCCACATTTTGGTACAAATTTATTACACGTACAAGGGGAAAAGATTATGAAAAATTTTATTGTTTATGGTTAGTAATTATTAAACATTAAATTTGTAGTAATTATTATGACAAATTATTAATTTAAACCTAACAAATCTAATAGGGTAGATAATTATAAATATCTGTAGTAACAATGACTTGTTGGGCGTTAGATATCTTAGTCCGCCCGTGAATATGAACGCTGTACGAAACGTCCGAGAATCAAATTTCAAATACAAAAACGCGATACAATCCGTAGTTTTATTTAGAACTTGCAACCCGCCCTCGCTTCGCTTCGCTTACAGTGGCCTTACCCGCGTGGTTCCCAATCCCGTGGGAATACCGCGATAAAATATAGCCTAAGTCACTCCCTGATATTATAGCTTTCCATTAGTGAAAGAATTTTTGAAATCAGTCCAGCCGTTTTGAAGATTACCCGGAACAAACAGACAGACAGACAGATAAAAAAAATATAAAGTGTATTTTAGGCATAGGCATAGTGCAAATAACTGTGTGAGCATGAAAAAAGTCTATTATTTTGACATTACAAACAGACACTCCAATTTTATTTATTAGTATAGATGAAATATAAATAGATTTTACTTACATAATCCTGAAAATATATTTACATCATAATTATCATCATTTCAGTTCATATACGTCCCACTGTTGGGCTATAGCTTAACTATTGAAGGGAAATTGACCTACTATATACCACGGTGATCAAAAGGATTGACATTTTTTTTTTTTTTTTTTTGGGTGGGCTATGGTAAGCGCACGCGCGGTCCAGTCCCTCCGGGGCGATGAAAAGACAGCGCGCGGGCCCATAACCCACCCGTACCCACGTCACCTCGTTGTTGGGCCGACCACCAGAGCAGATGTGACTTGTCGTCAGTGGTCGGCCTGACGGAATACCCTTTTGGGTAACCTCACCTCTCGACGTCCTAGAACGTCGGTCACCGTCGCGCGGTCAGCCTCTCCGCGGGTGACGGACAATTCCCCGGTCCGATCACCCGCGGCCTCGGCTAGGGCGGCATTAGGCGCAGATACTCGCGCCTGCGCCGCCCGAGTCGCCGGCGGCGGAACGTGTCGCCGAATAGGAGCTCTACTCGCACACGATCCGCCGCCTCCTTCCGTGAGATTACGGCCTCACAGAAGGCGGCGACCGCGTCCCAGTTCCTGACGCTGACGAGCATCTCCCTGGCGATGGTCGGCAGCGCCAGGTCGGCACCGATAATTGCGACGAGTTCACGGCGATCCCCCTCCCATGCAGCACACTCCTCGAGCGTGTGCTGCGCCGTGTCCTCGTCGCAACTGCAGTGGTGGCAGGACGGAGTACTCTCCCTCCTGACAATCTTGTGCAGGTACTTCCCGAAGCAACCGTGCCCCGTCAGCACCTGCACCAGTCGGAAGGAAAGCATCCCGTGCGTCCGCTCCAACCACTCCATCAGCACCGGCCGGAGGGCCTCGACGGTCCTGACACCGTACCGAGGACTCTCCAGCCGGATTGCCCAACGGGCAATGTCTCCACGGCGGGCGTCGACCTGCCAGGTGGTGATCTCTTTGATGGAGACCATGCCGCCGCGGGCGCGCGTCTCCGACACCCGCCGATAAATTTCGACGAGCATCTCCGCCTCCAGGTCCCACGGGGGAGTTCCGGCCAGGAGGCACGCTGCCTCCGTTGCCACCGTGCGGTAACCCCGTATGGCCCTGATCGCCATGACCCTCTGTGGTCGCCACAGGAGGGCCCTAAGACGGACGGTCAGGGACCCCGCCCACACCGGTGCGCCGTACAGGGCCATCGACCGGATCACCCCCACGTACAGCAGTCGGCACGTAGCGCTGGGTTCGCCCACATTCGGCATCAGCCGCGAAAGGGCGGACGCCGCGCCGACAAGCCGGGGAACAAGTTGATGGATCTCCATCCATGGCTCCCGGAACCAAAAATGCCCGTCGAGCACCAGGGTACTTCATGTGGGCCTGGATGCTGATGGTGACCGACTTTACGGTGATCGAAGCGCCGGCGGGAGGCCCGGCGGTACGGAGGCAATGGAACAAAAGGGCCTCCGTCTTTTCCAGGGCTACCCTCAACCCCAGCGCTTCGATCCACTTGACAATCTCCTCGGTGCCGAGAGTTGCCAGGCGTGCCGCCTTCTCTAGCGTCCCACCCCGGGCTGTGACGAGTGTATCGTCAGCGTAGCAAATTAGGCCCAGCCCGGGTGGGAGGCTTCCTCTCAACGCCCAGTCGTAGCCGATGTTCCACAGGGTCGGACCCAGAACCGACCCCTGTGGGACACCGCATGTCATGGGCGTTCGCACAACGTCCCCTACTAGGTCAACGTAGAGGACGCTGCGCCCCTCCAAGTAGTCTGCCACCAGCCGCCTGAGGTACACGGGCACCCCGTGATATCTCAGCCCCTCCCTGATGCAGCTGAATGGCAGACTGTTGAAGGCGTTGGCGATGTCCAGGGACACCGCCAACAGGACTCCTCCGCCGGTGACGGCCTCCGCTACCACGGCCTTCAGGCACAGAAGGGCCGCAATCGTCGAACGCCCTCTCCGAAAACCAAACTGGGCGTCCGACAAATCGGGCCCGACCCCGACGAGGTGCCGCTCGATGCGGGCAGCCAACACCCTCTCCAGCAGCTTGCCCGCATCATCGAGCAGCACGATGGGCCTGTAGGCCGAGGCCGACGAGGGAGACCGTCCCGGCTTCGGCAGGAGAACCAGTCTCCCCTCTTTCCAGCATCCAGGGAACTGCCCGGACGTCAAACAGGCGTCGAACAGTCCCCTGAGGCGTGGTCCCAGGTGCTCGAGGACCAGGGCCAACGCACGGTTCGGAATACCGTCGGGCCCGGGGGCGGTGGATTTCATTCGCATATGCACCACTGCCGCCCCCATTTCCGGCTCCGTGATCGGCGGAGCACTTTCATCTTCGGCCTCCCGGTCGCTGTCCAGCGCAGCCATGACCGGAGCCGTGTGCTCCGCCCGCCGTGGAAAGAGGTCCTCGACAACTCTGTTGAGGAGGCTGGGCTGGAGAGTCTCGGTGAGGGGGGGCCCCGCCCGCGGAGCTTGTTCAGCGCCGCGAGGTAGGGGCGACCCCAGAGGTCACGTTCGAGACTGTCCAGCATCTCCCGCCGACTAACGTCCTTGGCGGTACGGACGGCCAGCCTGAAGGCAGACCGCGCACTGCGGTAAGCCTCGTACAGCTGGCCCTCCCGCTCAGCGTCGCGGTGACGCGCTCGGCTGCGAGTGTAGACCCTCCGGGCACGTATGCACGCGGCCCGAAGGTCTGCCAATTCTCGGGACCACCAGGGGACCGCACTCTTCGGGGCCAGACGCCGCACACGGGGCATGGCCGCATCGCAGATCTGTGTTAACGCACAGCGGATGCGGCCAGCCTCGGCATCCACCCCATCCACCTGGGGCGATGAGGACAGCCACGCTGAACGATGGCTGCCTCAGCCAACAGGTCCCGATCCAATCGACCCACAGCCCACTGCGGAAACGCGGGAGCTCCGTCCGCCGTGTGACCCCTGCTGGGCTGCAGGAGGGTCCGGGAGACCTCTATCCGGATGTATCGGTGGTCGGATAGGGTTTCAACCTCCTCCTGGACGCACCAGCTCCTCACACGTGCTGCGACATTAGGGCTAGCGAACGACAAGTCCACTATCGACCCGCCCTGCTGCCGCACGCACGTTTGCACCGAGCCCCTGTTCAGCAAACAGAGGCCCAGTGCCGCCGCCCACTCTTCGACCGCCCGCCCGTGGTCATTCGTCCTGGGGGACCCCCACGCCGTGGACTTGGCGTTGTAGTCCCCCAGAACGATGACTTGGCGCGGTGCCAGTCGCCGTATCGAGGCCCCCAGGATGGTGAGGAAGGCCCCGAAATCCGTCGCGCTCCTGTTAGGGGAGAAGTAGACACCAAATAACGTAACCTCTCCCCATTCCGCCGCGACATACCCATCGCCTCTGTAAAAGGATTGACATAGGATTTGTTTTCGATTTTTTTCTCTTGCATACAACGTAAGCATATCCCTTAGTCGTCTTTTATGACACGGGCAAAAGAGGAGGTGGTGAATTGTATTCTTACTCCATCACCACACGGGCAAGGGTTTTAACGGAAAGTTCCTGAGTAAATATACGTTATTTGAATGATTTTTTTAAACAACTTTGACGAAGATATTAAGGAATTGATTCTTGTACTATGGACTGATCTTACAAACATATAAATATCATTATTTCAGCGGAGACGGAGTAAGAACACATTTCACCACTCCCTATCTTGCTCGTGGATGTCGTAAAAGACGACTCATGGATATAATACGCATATAACATCTATGCAAGAGAAGGTAAACTCGAAATAAAACCCTATACCAACCTGTCTCTCACGGAAGGAGGCGGCGGATCGTGTGCGAGTAGAGCTCCTATTCGGCGACACGTTCCGCCGCCGGCGACTCGGGTGGCGCAGGCGCGAGTATCTGCGCCTAATGCCGCCCTAGCCGAGGCCGCGGGTGATCGGACCGGGGAATTGTCCGTCACTCGCAGAGAGGCTGACCGCGCGACGGCGACCGACGTCCCAGGACGTCGAGAGGTTACATACGGTTCGAGATCGCCGCCCCCCGGGGACCACAAGAGCCCCGGCGCAGATCAAGAGGTAGACTCCCAAAATGGGCCATTGGCCAATTAAACTTGGAAATGGCCCGGGAGTCTGCTATAGTACAGCGCTGGGGCGCGGCAGGACAGCTGGCCACTGGTGTGGAAGGACTCGCTGGTCAAATAAGAAGTGCCCTTGAGGCAATATGCGATGCGGCGATGCCGAGAGCTCGGCGGAGGCCGCCGCGTCGACAGGTATACTGGTGGTCACTCGAGATTGCGAATCTCCGGGTGGCCTCTAACCGGGCGCGGCGTGCCTACATCCGACACCGTCAAAGGGGCAACCGGGACGACATCCTAGAGGGTCAGCTGCGGACTGAGTACAAGACAAAGAAGAAGACTCTGCAGCTGGCCATCAGCCAGGCGAAGGAGAGGGCTCGAGAGGAGCTGCTTGCAGGCCTCGACAGAGATCCATGGGGGCGCACATATCAGCGAGCGCGGAACAAGCTCCGCGCTTGTGGCGCCCCCATCATCGAATCGATGGAACCGGGTTTCTTGTCGGGGCTAATGGGGGAGCTGTTCCCCCGTTCAGTGGGACACGTTCCCCCTAGAATGGCTCCTCAGTCGGTGCTGGAAATGGACTCTCCAATCCCACCCATCACCGACTCTGAAATGCGGCTCTCTCCCGTCTTCGCGGGAAGAGGAAGGCGCCTGGTCCAGACGGCGTCCCGGGAGTCGTCCTCGGTGTCGCCGCAGAGTATCTTGAGGATCAGCTACGGGAGCTGCTCAACGCGTGTTTGAGGTCCGGGCAGTTCCCGGAGCAATGGAAGTGCGGAAAATTATGTCTGCTGCCGAAGGAGGGTCGCCCAGTTGACTCGCCATCCGCATACAGGCCACTGGTGTTGCTGGATGAGACGGCTAAATTGTTCGAAAAAGTATTGGCGGATCGTCTCGTCCAGCACCTCGAGGAAGTCGGGCCGGGGCTGTCAGAGAGGCAATACGGATTCAGAGGCGGCCGTTCAACAATTGATGCGCTGGCCGCCCTGAAGTCCTTGGCCACCGAAGTAGTGACCAAAAAGGAAGTTCTCCTGGCAGTTTCACTCGACATAAAGAACGCCTTCAACAGCCTCCCACACGAGACGTTGAGGGAGGCGCTCCGGTATCATGGAGTGCCTTTGTACCTCCGGAGGCTGTTGGTGGCGTACCTTGAGGGAAGGCACGTGCTCTGGGAGGGGGGCGACGGGTGCATTCATCGCCATCGGGTGGAGTGCGGCGTTCCACAGGGCTCGGTGCTGGGTCCAGTCCTGTGGAACGTTGGGTTCGACTGGCTTCTGCGGGGTCGGCTCCTTCCCGGGATGGAGGTTATCTGCTGCACGGTGAGGAGGGCTGACTTCCAGGGGGCTGCCCGATTGGCACAGGAGGGAGTAGCACTCGTCGTAGATCGGATTGGCATGCTGGGTCTGAGGGTCTCGCTAAACAAAACTGAGGCCCTCCTATTTCATGGCCCACGTCGAGGTCCCCCCCCGAGGAGCACATATCAGTGTGTCTGGGGTTGCCGTGCCGGTGCGGGCCCAGATGAAATATCTGGGTCTGCACCTCGATAGCAAATGGAATTTCGGGCCACACTTTGCCCAGCTCGTCCCTAGGCTCACCAAGTCAGCCGCGGCGTTGGGAAGGCTTCTGCCAAATACTGGCGGTCCTGGGTCGTCCTGTCGGCGTCTCTACGCTGGAATCCTGCGGTCCATGGCGCTGTATGGTGCCCCTATCTGGTCGGAGTCCCTCACCGCCCGCAACAAGGCCCTCCTGCGTCGACCGCAGAGAGTCATGGCGGTGAGAACTATCAGGGGTTATCGTACAGTGTCTTGGACTGCGGCGACGCTACTGGCAGGCGATCCGCCTTGGCCACTTGCGGCTGAGGCGTTGGCGGAGGTCTACCAGCTCCGTGCAAAGCCTCTGCAAGGAGACTGGGCAGAGCACAAGAAGTGGCCCGAAAGGAGGTTATCCGGCGGTGGAGGGAAGACCTGGAGTCCCCCGTAGCAGGGCGGGGTACTGTGGAAGCGGTTGCGCCGCATCTCCACCGCTGGCTCACAAGGAAGCACGGCAACCTAACATTTAGGATGGTGCAGGTGCTTACCGGACACGGGGTCTTCGGTAAGTACCTGCATATGATTAGAAGAGAAGAGACCCCCGGATGTCATGAGTGTGGCGCGCCAACTGATGATGCGCGTCACACATTAGAGATATGCCCCGCCTGGGGGTCTCAGCGCCACGACCTGTCGGCGGTACTTGGAGCGGACCTGTCGCTGCCGACCGTTATCGCAAAGATGCTTGGCAGCGACAGGTGCTGGTCGTCGATGGCCTCATTTTGTGAGGCCATCATATCAAGGAAGGAAGTGGCGGAGCGGGAACGCGAGGCGCTTGCGTCTGCTGACTCGCTTCGTCGCCGGCGACTCGGGAGGAGGAGGCGACAATATGCCCACCTACTCCCACCGCCCTGAACAGTAATGACAGGACGTGGCCAGACGGCCATGCGTTGGGGTGTCGGGGATTGAATGTCATCAGACGACCTCTCCGGCACCCCGTAAAAGCGCGGAAGGGGCCGCTGTGGTTTTAGTGGGTATTCTGGCCGCGGATGTGGTCGGTGAGTCCCACACGCCCCCCCCCCCGTCCGTCACTGGCGGGGGACAGTGCGTAAATGCATTTCCACAGCGTGAACAAAAAAAAAAAAAAAAAAGTACGTCGAGAGGTGAGGTTACCCGAAAGGGTATTCCGTCGGGCCGACCACTGACGACAAGTCACATCTGCTCCAGTGGTCGGCCCAACAACGAGGTGACGTGGGTACGGGTGGGTTATGGGCCCGCGCGCCGTCCTTCGGACGGACTGGACCGCGCCTACGCTTACCATAGCCTACCCATAAAAAAAAAAAAAAAAAAAATACCAACCTGTCTAACCACTCTACCCAGCATGGTATAAGTAGGTCAGTTGCCCTCTTATGGTGGAGGAGGCTCGAGCACAATAGAAGAACGTATATGGACTAAGATGATGATGATAAGTCCACATATGTTTTACTGTGCCTCAATTGTGAGTACTAATTTGACCTACTATACCACGCTGATCGGACATGTTGGCATAGGGTTTTATATCGATTTCTCCTTCCCTGGCATCGATGGTTTTTGCATATGTGGATGTCTTGAGAGACGAATAAATGATAACATCTGGTTGAACGGAATATTTTTGTTGTATTTTTGTCGAATTTATTTAGATATATATTAATAAAAAATAAAAATTAAATAATGAAAAAAATATAAAATATACTAAAAAAGAATAATAATAACACCGAGACTCGATCCGACGCTATTTGAATGCTAAAACAAAACAAAAAGAAAACGACAACACAAAAAGACAACTTCCCAACCGAGCTATCGTTACTCTTGACGTTGACGGCGAAATTTGAATCCATATTATTAATCCATCCATTTATACAAGAATTGCTCGTTTAAAGATATAAGATAATCATTTATTCGTCTCTCAAGACATCCACGGACAAGAGAGAGAGAGATGGTGAATCGTATTCTTACTCCGTCACCACACGGAACATCACTTCCCTCCATCCATCAGCCTACAGACGTCCACTGCTGAACATAGACCTCCCCACGAGAATGCCACTCGGAACGGTCCTGCGCCACTTGCATCCAACGGTTCCCTGCAACTTTGAGAATGTCGTCAGTCCACCTAGGGCGGGGTCGTCCTACATTGCGTCGTCCGGTTCGTGGTCTCCACTCAAGAACCCTTCTTCCCCAACGTGCTAATTCTGCGGGCTATGTCGGTTACACCCGTTTTTCTACGGATTTCCGTGTTCCGAATTTTAACATCACATATTATATCCTAATTAATATAAATTAAAACATAGTTCACCACCTCTAATCTTGCACATGGATGTCGTAAAAGACGACTAAGGGATATAATATGCATATAACATCTATGCAGGCGATGTTAATCTCGAAATAAAATCCTGTACCAACACGTCTGACTAGCGTGGTATATTATCACAAATTCCCTCCTATTGTGAAGGAGGCTCGAACCCAGCAGTTGTATATGAATTGAAATCATGATAATCATACAAAATTATTTTTAACTATCAGCGCCTGCGGTGTACCCCCATAGTTACCCTTCCCGTGGGAAAATCGGGATAAATTATAGCCTATGCGTTATTCTGATATATAAGCTGTACTATTGTGAAATTTCATCAAAATCCATTCAGTAATTTTTGCGTGAAAGAGCAACAAACATCCTTACATACTCAGAAACTGTTGCGTTAATAATATTAGTAGAATTAATTAATCTATAGATAAATAAATATTTACCTTTAAGATTTTATCACCATTACTGATTTTAACCTGTGGAATTGTAATAAATCTATATATATAAAAGAAAGTTGTGTTAGTTACACTATTTATAACTCAAGAACAGCTGTACCGATTTGCCTTAAAATTGACAGGGAGGTAGCTTAAAACCAGGAGACGGAAATAGGATACTTTTATCCCGTTCGACCGGGTACCCGTGGGACTTGACATAAAACGTCAAAAAGAATACAAGTCACTATAAAACGAACAAAAACGCATCTATCATGTAATAACAAAACGCAAATGACAGATATATACAGACTATATTTTCGGCAATTTAGAAAATATGTTTTTGAAAAAAATTATGGCGGTACGAAGTTCGCCGGGTCAGCTATTATGTAATTAAAATAATTCAAGAAAGTGGTCAGACGAGGAATCCAACTCGGCTGGGCAGGATCTTCTCATCAAACACATCTCAGTGTCTGTAATCACCGGTATTCGACCAGTGTGTGTTACCAGTGATGATTTACGGCATGGAAACGTGCTCCCTAATCTCTAAATGTAGGCCTCATAACTAAGCTCAAAGTTGCTCAGCGTGCTATGGAGCGGGCTATGCTCAGGATTTCTCTAGATAGAATCTACCTTTAGTAGGATGTTGCTTATCGTGGAAGTGAATGAAGTAAGAAGCATGCAATGAGGTTCGGTGATACTAAAGGCATAATCGAACCTCACATAAACACCCTCAGAGAGTTGTGCTTGCGGCTCTCTCGCTCATCAAACGCAGTAACAAATTATTCAGGCATATGGTGACGGAGTAAGCTGTGTGGTAGCGGCTTCGAATACTACCAACCCTTGCTTTGCTCGTGGGTGTCGTAAAAGATGACTAAGAGCCCTAGATTGACCCGGACCAACTCCATCTGGTACCATTTGGGTCAACGATTACATTCCCAAGGAGAGTTGACGTCAGGCAGCGTCATTGCCGAAACTTTTTGCAATATGTCAAAACAGATGACATATTGCGTCGACCCCAAGTAATTGGGATAAGAGCAAGATGATGATGATGATGGTGACGGAGTAAGAATACATAGAGACACGATATCGAACAATAAGTATCGATACTCATGAATAATATCGAAGAAAAAGTATTGTACTCAAATCAAATCAAATCATTTATTCTGCATAGGGCCCTTGAGGGCACTTACATATTGTCAAATTTATACATCGTTTGAATATAATACAATATCTACCACCGGATCGGCATTCGGCCACAAGCTGAGAAGATCCGGCAAGAAACTCAGCGGGCTGTCATTTTTTTTACCATTTTTGAATACAATTATACAACATATAGTCTTAGCTCCAGTGTGATGCCCTTCGAGATAGGATATTCCTATTTTTTTTTAATTTAGTTTAAATAAAAAAAGAAAGGAAAACATGGTTGGACCAGATCCCACAAGCAGCACCCGATCACGAGTTAACTACTAGAGCAGCCATCACTCCCCTCAACCACATTGGAGGGAAGGGAATGACCCGCCCCACATAGCTACCGCAAGCAGAACCTTACTCAGTGAGCATGACCAAACCACAAATTGCGAACTATGATAGGTATGCTAAAAAGACCAAAACCTAAATTCGTCAGGCAAAACACGCTACGCTGTACAAACCCAAGACTAACAACACGATAAAAAAAAAAAAAATATAAAAAAAAAATAAAGGATCGAAATAAAAGTATCGATACTTCAAAGTATCGAGTACTGAGTACTTTGCCTAGAATCTATGTCGTGATGAGCTTTTTTTTTAGAAATTTCCGTCTGTAAACGGATTAGAATATTTCAAGCCATATTTTAAAAGGTTCATTACGTTTGAAATAGATGGCGTTATCATAAACATGGGTCGTAAGGTCAAGTTTAACATGAACAATTTCTACAATTTATTCGATACGATATCTGCCATAGAGTACTCATTGAGTAAAAGTATCGAATCCAAAGTATCGAGTACAAAGTATTGGTATCGATAGAAAAGTACTCGATACTTTTTTCGTGTCCTTAAGAATACAAATCATCACTCACTCTCTTGCCCGTGGATGTCGTAAAAGACGACTAAGGGATATAATTTGCATATAACATCTATGCAAGAGAGCGAAAACTCGAAATTAAATCCTATACCAACACGTCTGACTATCGTGGTATAGTAGGTTGAGGGTGACGTGACTGGGGAATTAGTTGGTCACCCGCTGAGAGGCCAACCGCGTGAGAAAAGACTGACGTCCTCCCTGAGGGAAGGACGTCAGTCGATGGGAGGGTACCCCAAATAGGGGATTGCGTCGGGCCGACCACTGACGTCAAGTCACCCTGCTCCGGTGGTCGGCCCAACGACGAAGGCGACGTGCATCGTGGGTGGGTTGCGGGTGTGCGTGCTTACACCCCTCTGTCGCCCCGGATGGAGTGGTGCGAGGAGTGCGCCGACCTCAACACATCCCCAAAAATAAAAGCGTGGTATAGTAGGTCAATTTCCCTCCTATTGTGGAGGAGGCTCGAGCCTAACAGTGGGACGTATATGAGCCGTGATGATGATGAGACGTATATGTTCTGCTCAGTGTGGTACTACACCGGTCTGACCGACCAGCGGATGTAGACTAGGGATGTGAATAAATAATCGATTTTTATAATAATCGATTTTGAATCGATAATTTTTTTGTAATAATCGATTTTTATTATTCGAAATTCGATCGAAATTAATCGATTATTTCAATGCCAGATTTCCTAAAATCATACTATATTAGAAAATAAAGCTCACATTTCCTAAAAAAAAAAACATCATAATCCTGTTGGGAGGAAAAATCGATTATTTTATAATCGATTATTCATTTTTAATTAATCGATTATTTTATAATTGATTTATTTAGAACAAAAACCGATTATTTAAAAAATCGATTATTTTCCCTCCAAGTCACATCCCTAATGTAGACAGACAACTGTCAACAGTCTAGTCTTAACACTACACTATGATTAGTAGCATACTGGTACTGCGCTTCATTCTAAGAGCAAGAGAGTCCGAAACTTAAACCTTAACGCTGGTCAATGGCTGTACACCTGGTATTGCGTAAGTCCATGAACGGGAGTTTCCACTTACCATCAGGGGAGCTGCTTGCGCGTCTGCCATCGGAAGCAGTAAATAAAATTCTATACCAGTCTGTCTAGCCAGCATGGCAGCAGATTAATTGTCCTCCCAAGGGCGTCGCCAAAAGATCGCCTAGAGATCAAATGTAGGTAGCCGCAAAGCGACCAAAGTGCGAGCAATTGACTTCCTTACCTATTAATAAATGCCGTATCGCATGACAAAACGTAAATAAATTCACAACGTTTAATGTATATTGTAGAAAGTATTGAAATATTCAGAATAAGATTAAGATTTACACATTCGTTTTTAAAATCGCCGTCATTTTCATTACGACTATATCAGATTTGCCAAAACGCAACGCCTTCTAAAGTGTAACGCTTCATGCTTTCGACTGTACCAGGCGTTTATATTTTTCATCCTCCATAATATTGCCCCATTTCCCATAGTCATAAGCCGGCGACGCCCTTGTGCCCTCCTATTGTGGAGTAGAGTAGTAGTGGATTTCCTAGTGGTAGGAACCACACTGTTGACAGTTTGTCTACAGTCGCTGGCCGGCCCGTCCGGGGTAGTGCCACACTGAGCAGAAAATATACAACAGAGTAGTAGCCAGACCAATAAGCATCTATTCCATACGATGTCAGAAAGAAGACTTCGATCAACAACATTGCGATCCCAATATAAAGACCTACTAACTACTTCTGGTCATAACACAGCACTATTAAAAAAGAGTATATTTTGTATGGGCCCTGCCATATATAATAAAATACCAGAAGCAATTAAGAGCGAGACTATTTATAAATTTAAGAAAAATCTTACGACATTGTTATTGGACAAATGCTATTATTCCATAAAAGAATTTTTAGATGATATATTTTGAATTTATTTTATTTATTATTATTATAT
This sequence comes from Lymantria dispar, assembly GCA_032191425.1. Lineage (NCBI taxonomy): Eukaryota > Metazoa > Arthropoda > Insecta > Lepidoptera > Erebidae > Lymantria > Lymantria dispar. The sequence goes on from CM063467.1 coordinate 3,552,185, forward strand.
ATTAATTAATTATTGTATGATTTGACATTTATTTAACATTCAATAGTGACATTTGTTTAATAATTAATAACATTTGTATAATATAATTTTTAGTTTGTATAATTTGAATATGGTGTGACTTTTTATTAACTACATTGACTTTTATAATATTTGCATGCTCAATGGGCAGAATGTATCTGAACAAACTATTTTTTTGTAAGACCCTATCAATTTACATATATTCAACGCAAATAAATAATTTGATTGATTGATTGATAGCTATATGTTACTGCGCTACGTTCAGTGAGCGAGAGAGACGGCAACACAACTTTCTAAGTGCGTTTGCATGTGGTGGGTTTTGGTGATACTTTTAGTATCACTAAACCTCATTGCACGCATTCATACTCCCTTCACCGTAGACAGCGGCCTATCAAAGGTCCATGAGCGGCAGCAATACTTACCATCAGGTATACTGTTTGCTCCTTTGCCACCGTTCGCAATAAAAAAAGACTCCAGTCCAGCATTGGGAGATATATGATCTGAGATGATGGTATACTTACGATATCTTTCTTATTATGATCACGGCTATATTTTGCAATACCAATGAATTCCATGCCCGGTGGTGTATTGACTTTTCCTGGTGTGGTTATGTAGCTTCTCAACGATTCGTCCACGTATTCTATTCTGGAATCCTCTGAAAACAATAAAATCTTGAAAGTTTTTGCTCTAAAAGAATTTTAAAACAATTATTTTTAATATCTTTTATTACAGGAAAAATTTCCATGTGGTGACGGAGTAAGAATACAATTCACCACCCCCTCTCATGCCCGTGGATGTCATAAAAGACAACTAAGGGATATGTTACGCATATGACATCTATGCAACAGGCGGCAAACTCGTAAAAAAACCCCATACCAACCTGTCTGACCAGCATGGTAAAGTAATTTGCCGCCTATTATGGAGGAGGCTCGAGCCCAGCAGTGCGACGTATATGAGCCGAAATGATGATGAAATGACGACAGGAAAATCGTCAAACTATCAGGTCTGATACAGGGCCTTTCCTTTGAAGAGTTCCTTCATACGGAAAAACTTAAGAAACTCTGTAATTACATCGCTGGATAGTTGAAGTATAAAAATCTCCGCTGATGGCTCTTGCTCTGAGACCATGACCATTAATGCTGGTGTACCACAAGGCTCGGTGCTCTCCCCGATGTTGTTTATCCTGCATGTAAACGACATTTCCATAGAGAATATGCATTGCTATGCGATGATAACACGGGTGACAAGTGGTATACCGAGCAATAAAATGCCTATCGGGGTATGTTCCAGGCAAGAAAGGTTTTACATATGAGATCAACCGCTCTCTGGGGCGAGCCTCAATGAGAATAATGGTAGTTTAGTTCAATGCCACAAAAACACAAGTTTACGCGTTCCTTGCAAAGAAGGATCCGTTTGTCATCCCAGTATTATAAAGTAACTCCAAATTCCTAAGAGTATTGGAATCCTTGGTATCGAATTATCGATAAAAATGCCAGTTTAGGAGTCATTTAGAGGATAAAGTCAAATTCGAAAGCAGCTGGGCGTCTTGAATAGAACCAGGCAGTACTTCAGGTCGAAACAACGTCTTATGCTATACACAACACCTTGGAGGGGCGCAGCGTCCTCTACGTTAACCAAGTAGGGGACGTTGTGCGAACGCCCATGACGTGCGGTGTCCCACAGGGGTCGGTTCTGGGTCCGACCCTGTGGAACATCGGCTACGACTGGACGTTGAGAGGAAGCCTCCCACTACGCTGGCACTACGCTCGTCATAGTCCGGGGTGGGACGCTAGAGGAGGCGGCACGCCTGGCAACTCTCGCCACCGAGGAGATTGTCAGGTGGATCGAAGCGCTGGGGTTGAGGATAGCCCTGGATAAGACGGAGGCCCTCGTGTTCCATGGCCTCTGTACCGCCGGACCTCCCGCCGGTGCTTCGATTAGCGTGAATTCGGTTACCATCAGCATCCAGCCCCACATGAAGTACTTGGGCCTGGTGCTCGACGGGCATTGGTGGTCCGGGAGCATCTCCGTCGACTTGTTCTCCGGCTTGTCGCCGCGGCGTCCGCCCTTTCGTGGCTGATGCTGAATGTGGGCGGACCCAGCGCTACGTACCGACGGCTGTACGCGGGGGTGATCCGGTCGATGGCCCTATACGGCTCACCGGTGTGGGCAGGGTCCCTGACCGTCCATCTGAGGGCCCTCTTGTGGCGACCACAGAGGGTCATGGCGATCAGGGCCATACGTGGTTACCGCACAGTGGCGACGGAGGCAGCGTGCCTCCTGGCTGGAACTACCCCGTGGCACCTGGAGGCGAAGATGCTCGCCGGAATTTACCGGCGGGTGTCGGAGATGCACGCTCGGGGAGGTATGGTCTCGTTACAAGAGATTACCGCCTGGCGGGTCCATGCCCGCCGAGACGTCATTGCCCGTTAGGCAGTTCGGCTGGAGAGGCCTCGGTACGGTGTCAGGACCGTTGAGGCCTTCCGGCCAGTGCTGATGGAGTGGTTGGAGCGGACGCACGGAATTTTTCCGACTTTTGTTTCACCAAGTACCTGCACAAGATCGTCAGGAGGGAGAGCACACCGTCCTGCCACCACTGCGATTGTGACGAGGACACGGCGCAGCACAAGCTCGAGGTCTGTGCCGCGTGGGCGGGGGAGCGCCGTGAACTCGTCGCGATCATCGGTGCGGACCTGATGCTTTTGACCATCGCCAGGGAGATGCTGGACAGCGTCAGGAACTGGGACGCGGTCGCCGCCTTCTGTGAGGCCGTCACGGAAGGAGGCGCCGGATCATGCGTGAGAGGAGCTCCTCTTCGGCGACACGTTCCGCCGCCAGCGACTTGGGCGGCGCGGGCGCGAGCGCCTGATGCCGCCCTAGCCGGGGCGCGAGTGACCGGACCGGGGAATTTAGTCCGTCACCCGCAGAGAGGCTGACTGCGCGACGGCGACGGACGTCGAGAGGTGAGGGTACCCCGAAAGGGTATTCTGTCGGGCCGACCACTGACGTCAAGTCACCCTGCTCCGGTGGTCGGCCCAACGACGAAGGCGACCTGGGTACGGGTCGGTTACGGGCCCACGCGCCGTCCTTTCGTCGCCCCGGATGGAATGGACCGCGTGCGCGCCTATCATAGCCCACCCATTAAAAAAAATGCTATACACAGCACAAGTTTGTCCTCATGTGGAGCACTTGGGTTACTCTGTGTAGTCTAGCGACTTTTTCACGGGGAATGCTCTGAGGAACTATTTGACTTTATCACCGATACATTTTTACCACCATACCATAGGACACAGTAGCAGAGTTCATCCATTTTCTTTAAACGAAGTTTAAAAAGAGCACTTAATTTACGGTAGAGAGCGGCCTGACTGTGACATTGGTATTGCAAAAGTCCATGAGCAGCAAAATTACTTACCATCAGGTGTGCTGGTTGCTCTTTTGCCCATCATAAGCAATAAAAAATCATAAATAGGGATAAATAAGGGTTGGAAGATAATTAGAATACATACCCGGGACGGCTGCAAAATAAAATATAGATAAGATAATTTCATTCAATAATTTCAAATATTTGTCCGTGTGATAACGAAGTAAGAATACAATTCACCACTCCTTATCTTGCCCGTGGATGTCGTAAAAGACTACTAAGGGATATAATATGCATATAACATCTATGCAAGAGAAGGAAAACGCGAAATAAAACGCTATACCAACACGTCTGACTAACATTATATAGTAAGTCAATTTCCCTCCTATTGTGGAGGAGCCTCGAGCCCAACAGTGGGACGTGTATGAGCTGAGACGATTTCAAATATGTTTAATTACTAGCTGCCCAAGGCTTCGGTGCATTAAGTTATTTTTCCAAGATTAAATTTCATCTAAATCCGAAACTCCGCTTAACGGGGTGTGCGTGATTTGATAAAGTTTAATTGTATTATAACACAGATTGTTTTTACCTAATTCAAGAGACAGGGATTATATAATAATGTATTCTGAAGTTATGAATAAATAAATTATTATTATTATATTGTTTCACGGATATCTTCCAAGGGAAGATACCCGGTCCTTTGAAAGGCTTACATGGGGATATGGATCCAACACGCAGAGGCCTTTGGAGAAATTTAATGTAAAAATGCGATGGGACTGATGACACTCCACGTCTACACATAACACACGTGGACTGCCGACGGTAGGTGTAAAACTATTGTGTGATGATGGTATCTAATAACTGTTTATGGGGTTGGAGATTTGATGGACTGGCTAAACTAATAACTATTGATTGAAAAACTGTCGTCTGCCTTCAATACCTTTATCGTCTTGAACTTTGGCAGACGGTGACTCGCCAACTCACCGAATGGGCCCCCACAAACGGTCGCCACAGACACGCAGATCATAGGGGCAACAGGGGGGCAACATTGGTGCAAGTGGCTTATTATTATTATATAACGAACACGCCTTGCGTAGGGAACGTTGCGGCGACACGCAGTGTAGAAAGATTCTTGTCCTCTTCTTGACAGCTCCTAACGTTCCACTGTTGGGCTCGAGCCTCGTTCACGATCGAAGGCAAATTGACCTACTATACCACGCTGTTAAGAGGTGTTGGTATAGGGTTTATTGAATTTATTTGAACTTTTAATTGTCTTGCATAGATTTTATATGTATATTATATCCCTTAGTCGTATTTTACGACATCCACGAGCAAGATAGGAGGGTGGTGAATTGTATTCTTACTTCAAAAACATGAACTCAAAATAAATGATAATTTTTATTAATACTAATTTTCAAATACGAAAACTTACGTGGAACAAATTCTGAAAAGTATCGAAACGTCAAAAATAATATTAAAATGTATATTAAAAATTAACACAAGAAAAAAATGCCTATAAAAATAGTCACAATTATAATATTTCAATTCGTATAAGTCCTACCGCTGGGCTCGAGCTTCTTCCACAATAGGTGTAGTAGAAGTAGGACCACAATGTTGACAGTTATCTGTCTACAGCCGCAGGCCGGTCCATCCGGTGTAGTATCATACTGAGCAGAAAATCAAAGTCCGAGTAGTAGCAATTTGTTACTGCGCTTCGTTCAGTGAGCGAGAGAGCCGGAAGCATAACTTTCTGAGGGTGTTTGATTGTGGTGGGTTTTAGTTATGTCTCTAGTATCATCGAACCTCATTGCACGCATTCACACTTATCAATATATAATTTATATCACACAATATATAATTTTTCATTATCTATTTTCTTTTAAATTTATCACGTTAAATTATCAAACTTAAACCGTCTTTACAGACAATTTTTTTAATACAGGCTCCCGCACTAAGTAATGAAATTCTTGTCTCATGGAAGCCTGGACATGGAGAACTGTGTATTAAATGTTTGACACTAGATGGACAACGGTGCAAGCCTTAGAATAATAACGTATAGAAGGATAGTGTCAATACTTCGAAGGTGCGAAATTTGAATCTAAAAACACTAATGGCGCGCAGACGATTACACACGTACACACGCACACCACTATACAAATTATGAAATCAAATTTTGTTTTTATTAACATAAATCGTCGAAATAATTTTAAAAGTGACGTTAAAAACCTTTTTAAATTTTACAAATGTGTTATGACACCATTTGAATGCACAAACCGTCATAATTACCTATTTATTTTTTAAGAGTTGCGTACGTACGTGCAGTACAATGACTTGTACATTACGGAACGGTTCCGGCGTAAGCTCCATTAGGCTCCAATTGAAATGCTTCACTTTTTGTGCGCGAACTTCCCTTCTATATGTTATTATTCTAAGGATGCAAGCATTATTTTACAGAAATAAACATTAAACTTACCGTCAACTAAAAAAATATATATTTAAATAGATTAATATTATTATCATCAATAACTTGTGGTCCACTCATTTTCTTTTATACGTACATATTGCAACAAGTTATTGACAAATCTAATGATTTCTAATGTTTACGCTTGTATTTATCATCATCTCGGCTCATACACGTCCCATTGCACTGCTAGGCTCGAGCCTCCTTCATAATAGAGGGAAATTGACCTTACTATACCATGACGATCGTCTCACCACCTGTCTAGGTCAGCTATACTCTAAGTGTGTTCCGCGGAACCCTAGGGTTCCGTGATACCTCTGTCGGGGTTCCGCAAGAATTTAGAAATAAAAAAATCAAAACACCTCTCTCTGGTCGCTCCGCGGCTGTGCGGACTCCGCGGCCGCGCGGAGACAAAACGCTATGAATGTTATTTATTTATTTATTTGTATTTGTATAAGCTTGTGTTACATTAGCTGGTACAATATCTCATAAGTTTGGTCTCAACAATTTTATACTTGTACAACGCGTTCGCTCTAAGTTTGCCGGTCTGTGGAATGCGCGTACCCTCCCCCACGTGACAACAAAACTTATAATGTGTCATAGTTTTACCCAAATATCTAACGTACACAATTTTTATTGTTACAATTAAATAAAAAATTTCGAACGTCATACACTCATACCTATCGCCAGCGGCAAACTTAAAACGAGCGGGTAGTATACTTGTAAGCGCTCAGTCTCTTTGATAAAAGCCGCCTCTGAATTAGACGCTATAGTTGTCAACTAGCGACTTTCGTCTCTAACTTCAAAGGATAAAGTCGATATTGTTTACAACGCTATTTTTAAATTTCTGTTTTTATTTTTGCTTTTTGTTTATCAAAGGTGCCGACTCGAGTATTTTCGAGAATATTTGAGATCGAGTCTAGGACTAAGTATAAAAGCGGCGATCGCGCGTTGGCGTCGTCAGTTGATGATTAGCGTTCGGAGCGATAAGTTACTACCTACTTACAAGCTCGCTAGCGAGAAACTAGTGTTCATTGTTTTACTGCCTGCTGTATTCTGGTGTCTCAGTTTTATACATTTCTTCCCTGTAGGTTCTAAATTTAGTCTCTTATACGCAGTAACGATTGTGCATTATTTAAACCCCACTAGCCTGACTTGTAACATTACAAATAAAGAAGAATGGAACGTTGGCTTAAAGGTGTTAAACGTGTTCCAACAACATCTTCTAATGACGCTGAATGTTCAAAAGCAATGCGCGCGGAGAATTTAGCAATCACCGATCCAGAAGATGATGCCACGAGTGCCACGACGTCAAGCTCGACGGTTTCAAAGACGGAAAAAAAGGAAGTATGATGAATCTTATATCAGTTTCGGATTTGTTGATTCCAACGGCTCACCTCTCTGCATGCTCTGCTTCCTAATAGTTCCATGGCACCTGCCAAATTGCGTCGACATTTAGAAACCGTACACCCCGAGACTAAAGACAAGAAATAAAGAATAAAAGAAGAAATAAAGAATAAAAGAAGAAATAAAGAATTTAAGAAGAAATAAAGAATTTTTTGTTCGCAAAAAAGATCAGTTATTAGAAAGTCAAAAAAATATGATGCATGTAACACAAACTACCAACGAAAAGGCCACGGAGGCATCATACTTAGTTAGCTATCGCATTGCACAAGCAGGTGAAGCGTACACTATCGCTGAGAAATTAATAAAACCATGTGTATTAGACATAACAAAATGTATGCTTGATGAAAAATCTGCAAAGCATCTTTCTACTGTTCCGCTATCAAACGATACTGTTTCACGACGAATCCATGATCTGGCAAGCTACGTCAAACAAGAACTAGTTACACGTCTACAAAATACACGATTCGCTTTGCAAATGGACGAGTCGACTGATGTCGCTGGTTTGGCTATCCTGCTGGTTATTGTGAGATATCCATATAAAAGTTCTTTTGAAGAAGACATGCTTATGTGTTCATCGCTGCTTACAAACACTACCGGGGAAGAAATTTTTAATAAAATAAATATATTTTTTGAAGAACATAATCTCAGTTGGAACAATTGCATTGACATTTGTACAGATGGGGCCAAGGCGATGACAGGTAAAACAGCAGGAGCAGTGTCACGAATGAAAAATAAAGCGCCTAATTGTAGTTCCAGTCATTGTATTCTGCATAGACAAGCACTTGCGATGAAGCAAATGCCGTCTAATCTAAAATTAGTTATGGATGAAGCGGTAAAAATAATTAATTTTATCAAATCACGACCACTACAATCCCGATTGTTCTCATTATTGTGTGAAGATTATGGCAGCAAACATAAAACACTGCTGCTCCATACAGAAGTGCGATGGCTGTCTCGGGGAAAAACTTTAACAAGGCTATTTGAACTTAGAGCCGAGTTACAAATGTTTCTTTCAGCAGATACTTCTTTTAATTTGAAGGACCGTTTGTATGATAAAACTTGGTTGTTCCGATTGTCTTTTATGGCGGATATCTTTCAAAAACTTAACGAATTAAATTTATCGTTGCAAGGTAAACAGACAACAGTGTTTCAGGCCTATAATAAAATAACTGCTTTTAAAAGAAAATTAGATTTTTGGATCATTTGCATTGGTAAGAAAGAAATAGAAAGTTTTACGTTACTCAGTGAGTTTGTTAGCGAAAACGACTCAGAAATGTTTGAAGATAATGTGTTTGAAGAATTGGTCCAATATCTCAGTTCGATGCGCGCATCTTTTGAAAAGTATTTTCCCGAAGAACACAATACAAAAATTAAAGTGAACTCCTGGATTCATAATCCTTTTTTACCCAACTTGGAAAAGCCTGAAAACATGTCAAATGAGATATATGAATCTCTTTTAGAAATGTCATCAGACACAAGTATGGAGTCATTGTTCAAAACGACGCCTCTTAATGATTTTTGGTGCAGAATCCAAGATGAATATGCAATGCTTGGCCAAATGGCTCTGGATATTCTTCTCCCGTTCCCAACTACATATTTGTGCGAAACAGGATTCTCTACCTACGCAGCCACGAAAACAAAATATCGCAATAGACTGGACGCCGAAGCTGATATGAGACTCCAACTTTCTTCCATCAAACCTGATATCAAGCAATTGATGAAAAATAAAAAACAGTTTCATACCTCCCACTAGTTAGATTTTTTCTTTTTTAATGTTTTCTATTATTGTCCTTACCAAGTGGTGAAGTAAATAATAATTAGTAACTGATACATTGTACTTTTATTATGCTGATTAATATAGAATACACTTATAAAAATAATTGTTTTATTGTAGGGTTCCATCAAGTATTTTGCTTCCCAAAAGGGTTCCGTCATTTAAAAAGTTTGAGAACCACTGGTCTAGGTGAATATAAGGATATGAATATATTTTGATTCGAGTTTTCTTTCTCTTTCATAAATGTTATATGCGTATTATATCCCTATTCATCTTTTACAACATCCACGAGCAAGATAGGGAATGGTGAATTGTATTCTTACTCCGTCACCACACGGATAAAACACATTATATTTATCATTAATTGCTGTGTGGTAGCGGCTTCGAATACTACCAAGCCTTGCTTTGCTCGTGGGTGTCGTAAAAGACGACTAAGAGCCCTAGATTGACCCGGACCAACTCCATCTGGTACCATTTGGGTCAACGATTACATTCCCAAGGAGGGTTGACGTCAGGCAGCCTCATTGCCGAAACTTTTTGCAATATGTCAAAACAGATGACATATTGCGTCGACCCCAAGTAATTGGGATAAGAGCAAGATGATGATGATGATGATGATTTGTCATTAATTGCTACACGATTTCTAAATACTATCTTAAAAAAAAAAGATTGTTACCTTCGTAATCTTGAAAAGAAAACATTTAATTAATATTGGTACATACAGTTAATTAATACAAGAATATTTTTTTGCGAAATAATAAACTATTTTAATTTTAAAATAGAAGAAAGGGAGACCCTTCTTCCTCTTGGAAGGAAGGGAGTCCTTCCTTCCATTTTAAAATTAAAATAAATACAAAAAGGAAAAAAATAAGTATAAATTAATTGTAAAGAAACAGTAAAAATAAAATCGTGTGACACTACAAAACAAACATTTTAATCGACGATTGTAGATATTTGATGTGCCCCACGATTTTATTTTTACTGTTTATTTACAATAAAACCGTTTAATTTAAAAATTATTTATTCCTTTTTTTATTTGCAATTTCTTATATTGATTTTGTATAGAGCACTGTATTCTACTTGTCAAGCCCTTTCATTTAATACCTATATAGGTATATGGGATTGAAAAACAAATAGGTTGTCCACTATTTTGTAGCGGTGGCCATTTTAGATTTTGAATTTGTATAGTGCATTATATTCTTAAATTATATTGTTAAAAGTAATGGCTAACAGAGTAACTGAACGACTAGCATTCAGAAAAACCTAGAGGTCTTATTATTAAGGTCTTTAGATCTAGAGATAGGGGGCAGGGAGCAGTACAGTTGGACATAGGACCTCCCACGAAAATGCCAATCGGATCGTTCCTCTGCCAATTGCAACCAATGGTACCCTGCGACTTTTAAAATGTCGTGAATCCACCTAGTCAGAGGGTCAGCCTACGCGGCGACGTCTAATTCGTGGTCGCTACTCGAGAACCTTTCCCCAATAGTTATCGTTTCGACGATTGAGGTGGCCTACTCATTGTCATTTTAACGTGCTAATTCTGTGACTTTTTTTTTTTATTGCAGACGGTGGCAAACGAGCAAACAGTACACCTGATGATAAGTGTTGCTGCCGCTCATGGACTTTTACAAGGCCGTTGCCTACCGCGAAGAAAGCGAAGGGAGTGTGAATGCGTGCATTGAGGCTCGGTGATACCAAGGGCACCACCAAAACCCTCCACACGCAATCACCCTCAGAAAGTTGGGCTATGTCAGTAACACCCGTTCTTATGCGGAAATACTGAGCATAGCCCCTCTCCATAGAGCACATTGAGCAACTTTGAACGTTTTTATGAGGCCGGTATTTAGAGATCATGTTTCAGTGTCGTATATCATCCCTGATAGCACACATTGGTTTTAATACATCAATCAAATTCTTTGTTATCTTAGCAGTTGTAATAACGACGTCTACTACGCCTACGCTGTACACCATGGTCATAATTTATTGTTTTTTTTTTGGGGTGTGTCACGGTCTGCGCACCCGCTGCCCGGCTCCGTCCAGGGCGACAAAGGGGCGGTACGCGGGCCCGTAGCACCCGCTCCCGTCGACGTTCCCTTCCCGGGACGTCGATCGCCGTCGCAATAAATCTTATTTTCTTTCTTTCTAATATTATTCTGTTCCTATTTATCGCAGCGTTATGTATTTTACACCATAAACCTTTTAATTAACCAATTTCAGAAAAGGAGGATCATTCGGCCGGGATCTGATTATCAGATCTATACCAATAAATAAAATTGGAGTGTCTGTTTGTAATGTCAAAATAATAGGCTTTTTTTCATGCTCACACGGTTATTTGCACGACACCTATGCCTAAAATACAGATTAAAAATTTTTGTCTGTCTGTCTGTCTGTTTGTTCCGGGTAATCTTCAAAACGGCTAAACCGATTTCAAAAATTCTTTCACCAATGGAAAGCTAAAAGCCCAATATCAGGGCGTAAACTAGGCTATATTTTATCCCAGTATGCCCACGGGAATGGGAACTACACGGGTAAAACGACTAAAACCGAAGCGAAGCAAGGGCGGGTTGCGAGTCTATAATAAAAAGGAAAAAGAGTATTTAACACTACCTAACTTTAAAAAGCTTTATTTTTTTTACTTTTTTGTTTCTCTGAGTTTTTTGAAGGGGGTTTCCATTTTTACTTAAATGTTACACAAATATTCGTTAAGAATCTAAATGAAATGAAATTTAGATCCAATTTTTAATTCCTAGGCTTAGCGTGGGCAAACAAACAAACTTCAACTTTATAACAATTCTTGTGTATTTCTATAATTCTGTTTCTATATATATTTCTATATTTTCAGAATCTCGGAAACGGCATCAATGATTTTCATGAAATTTAGTTTAAGTACAAGAGGTTTCGGACGCAGAAATCGATCTAGCTAGCTAGCCTACATTTAGGGAGCACGTTTCTGTGCCGTAAGTCATCACTGGTAACACACACTGGTCGTAGACCTGTGTTTTCAGACACTGAGGTATGTTGGACGAGAAGATCCTCTAAGTTTCCCGATATTAGATTATATAAGTAAAACGTTATTCTTACCTACGTCATCTAGAAATTAAGAAATACAATTAAAAATCATTTAAAAATATTATAATTATTCAATTTAATAATGCTCTTCGTTTCGTTAGTTAGAGAGCTTGAAGGAAAATTCCTAATGATAGGCAGCATCCTGGTTATAGACCTGTCCATCAGCGACAGTTATCACTTACCAGGCAGGCTGCTGACTGGCTCACAGATGAGTTATCATCATCATTATTACAGCTAATATACGTCCCACTGTTGGGCTTAGCCTCCTCCACAATGGGAAGGAAATTGACCCATTATACCACGCTAGTCAGACGTGTTGGCTTTTATATCCAGTTTTCTTTCTCTTACGTAGATGTTATATGCATATTATATCCCTTATACGGGGTTGCTAGTATTAAATAATCTTAATGGCATTTTATGTAATGTATTGCAGAAACAGTGCTAGAGTGTATTTAATCCCTAGCCGAGGCCGCGGGTGACGTGACCGGGGATTAGTCCGTCACCCGCCGAGAGGCCGACCGCGTGAGGAAAGACCGACGTCCTCCCCGAGGGGGGGACGTCGGTCGATGGGAGGGTACCGCGTAGGGGGTATTCCGTCGGGCCGACCACTGACGACAAGTAAACCTGCTCCAGTGGTCGGCCCAATGACGAAGGCGAGGTGGTTTTCGGGTGGGTTGCGGGTGTTGCGTGCTTAAGCCCCTCTGTCGCCCCGGACGGAGTGGTGCGGAGGCGCGCCGACCGCAGCCCACCCACATAAAAAAAAAAAAAAAAAAAAAAAAAGAGTGTATTTAATCCCCAGCCGAGGCCGCGGGTGACGCGACCGAGAAAGACGTCACCCGCCGAGAGGCCGACCGCGTGAGGATAGACGATGGGAGGGTACTCCTCAAGGGGGTATTTCGTCGGACCGACCACTGACGTCAAGTCACCCTGCTCCAGTGGTTGGTCCAACGACGAAGGCAACGTGTCGCGCGGGTGGGTTGCGGGTGTGCGTGCTTACGCCCCTTTGTCGCCCCGGACGGAGTGGTGCGAGGAGCGCGCCGACCGTAACCCACCCCCAAAAAAAAATAGTGTAATGGTTGCCTATGTTTACGCGAGTATTACACATTTTAAATAAAACTACTTACGCCCGTGACCATGAACGCTGCAAAACGTTCGAAACGTCGGGCAATCAAAAATCAAATACAAACGCGATAAAATCCGTAAAGTAGTTTTATATAAAAAGAGTGTATTTAATGTGATATTATAGTGCTTTTCATATTTCACAAAAAAAAATACTCAAAAGATGCTATTAATAGTATCACGACACTGTTGAAGGTGTCAATTAGACTTACTGACGGAGAGTTTAATTAATAAAAAATATGCATAAAAGTCTTTGTAGCAATGCCATAAGAAACAAGAATATTTGCTTAAATAAATACTTACAAACTGAAAAATAAAATATAATTATTAGTTAATCATCATCATCATTTCAGCTCATATACGTCCTGGGCTCGAGCCTCCTCCACAATAGGAGAGAAATTGACCTACTGTACCATGCTGGTCAGATGTGTTGATATTTTTTGTGAGTTTTCCTTCTCTTGCATAGATGTTGTATGCGTATTATATCCCTTAGTCGTCTTTTACGACGTCCACGGGCAAGATAGGGAGTGGTGAATTGTATTCTTACTCCGTCATCACACGGACTTTAAATTAATTGTTGTTAAAATTCTTCACGTTTGTGTCATGACGCAATAAGAATACAATCAGTAGCGTAACTATACGGGCAATTAACGGGCCCCCAACCCGAGAGGGCCCCGGCCCAAAATGCCTAGGGATGATTCTATATTATCTAGGTTTCGATACCGTATTCAATCAGTATCGATTGAAAAATACCAATGATACTTACTGCTATCGGTATCGAATCGATTGTGATCTAATACGAGGCGAGGTAAGTTTTTAGCGGGATTGTTTGTGAATGAGCTTTTTAATCGACTTCAAAAAAAGGAGGAGGTTCTCAATTCGTCGGAATATTTTTTGTTTTTTTTTTATGTACCTATGTTCACCGATTACTCAAAGACGCCTGGATCGATTTGCAAAATTCTTTTTTTGTTTGATAGGGTATACTTACCAGGTGGTCCCAAAGTTATCAGGTCAGGATCTGATGATGGTATCCTTGAGAAATTGGTGGCATACTTAAAATTCTATAGACAATTTTAACGTTTTTAGTTTACTGTTTGAAGTCGGTTTTTTTTTTTGTTAAAATTATTTTAACAACATAACACTTATTTTACCTAAGTGGGACCGGGACGTGGAACGGGAACTACGCGCATAAAACGACTAAAACCGAAGCGAAGCGAGGGCGGGTTGCTAGTTTAGAAAATATATTTATGAAAAAGATTATGGCGATACGAATTTCGCCGGGTCCGCTAGTTGTAAATAAAACTGGTTTATCCGTAGTTTTATTTACTACCAGCAACTCGCTTCGCTTCGGTTTCAGTTGCCTTACCCTCGTAGTTCCCGTTCCCATGATAATACTGGGATAAAGTATAGCCTAGGTTACGCCCTGATATTATAGCTTTCCATTGGTGAACGAATTTTTGAAATAGGCGCAGTAGTTTTAGGGTTTATTCATTACAAACGTATTTGTTAAAAAAAATGTTTCAAATTTTTCCTCTTTATAATATTAGTATATATGTCAATTTCCCTTTTATTATGGAGGAGTTTCAAGCCCAGCAGTGGGTTGCATATGAGCTGTAATAAACAAAGTTCTTAAATAATGTTTTCAATTAACAGAAATATGTTTTTATACTTACGGACATATTTAGCTGCAATCAAAATGAAATATATATTGATTTATATTCATACTAGCAGCGCCTTGCGGTTTCACCCGCAGTTCCTCTGCCCGTGGGAATATCGAGATAAATTATAGCCTATGTGTTATTCTGATATGTAAGTTATATTATTGTGAAGTTTGATCAAAATCCATTCAGTAGTTTTTGCGTGAAAGAGCAACAAACGTCTTCACATACTCACAAACTTTCGCGTTTATAATATTAGTAGGAAGTAGGACTTATCTATACAAATAAATAAAATTGAAGTGTCTGTTTGTAATATCAAAATAATACGTTCTTTTTATGATCACATGATTATTTACACGATACCTATGCTTAGAAATAGCGTGGTAAGGCGTCCGGATAAAGCCGGACATAGGTAGGCCATTTAATTGGGTGTCCAGTCAAAATAAACGGTGTCTGGCTTGTCCGACTTTTATTAGGCTTTTTATATTTCGCGAACGAGCTAGCGCCGAGCGTGTCCGAACGCAGGCGAGTCGACTGTTGTCATAATAATCCAAAAAGCTTAATTTTACATACATTTTTTGTCGTACCTAATAATAGTAAAACACAAAATTCTCATTAATGTAGGGTGTTCGGCCTTTCTACCCAAATGTACGGCCAAACTGGCTGGTCTGTCCGGCTATTAGATTTGACGATCTAGCAACCCTACTTAGAAACCACTTTAAATATGTAATCTGTTACATAAAGACTCGGAACAATCTGTTGATCGCATAAAGCGTGGGATTCGAAGGCAACGAGGTTATAGAGTCACGCGCTGCCTCCATATCATCCCGGACGGCGCCGGGCGGCGGGTGCGCTTCCTGCTGCCCACTCCAAAACAAAAAAAGAATCAACTGGTTGGTATTTTAATCACTACGGCTCTTTCATGGGGAGTGCTTTGAGTAACTGTTTGACTTGGTACCACCGTCTCCGTTTTACCAACGTACCACTCAACACCGCAGCAGGGTTCATCCATTTCATCTGGTTTTGGTCTTGAATAGTACATTTCTAGAGATCATTTCTCCCACGTACGTGCAAGCTCTGGAATGAACTACCTGCTGCTGTTTCGCGAGCGCTATGACATGTCCTTCTTTAAAAGAGATTTAAGAAAAGTATTTTCTTCACGGTAAGCCTAGGCGTACAAAGGTCCATGTGTGGCAGAGTCACTTACCAGCAGGTGTGCTGCTTCCTCATTAGCAACTATCTATACCAATAAATAAAATTGGAGTGTCTGTTTGTAATGTCAAAATAATAGGCTTTTTTCATGCTCACACGGTTAATTGCACGACACCTATGCCTAAAATACAGATTAAAAAATTTTTGTCTGTCTGTCGGTCTGTCTGTCGGTCTGTCTGTCTGTCTGTCTATTTGTTCTGGGTAATCTTCAAAACGGCTGGACCGATTTCAAAAATTCTTTCACCAATGGAAAGCTATAATATCAGGGAGTAAACTAGGCTATATTTTATCCCGGTATTCCCACTGGAATGGGAACTACGCGGGTAAAACGACTAAAACCGAAGCGAAGCAAGGGCGGGTTGCTAGTCTGGAATATAAAAAATGAAAAAGAGCGTGGGTACAAAATAATGCGTATTTTGTGCCAGAAGTGAAACATGTTCTTTGGTGTCACGTGTTTTCTTTTTTCAATATAAAAAATAAAAAAATAAAAAAAATATGATAAAAAATATTGTACACTACTCGTTGCTAACGCTCGCGCTGGCCTGTAACAGGTATATTAAGTGCATGCATTCGAGTGGCCACGCATTCACTCTCACTCTGTCTCTTTCTATTCCCATAGCGTTAAACGTTAAACGCAACCTTGTTGGAAGTTGCATAAAAAGTTTCACTTCAAAAAGCGTACTTACGCCACAGTTCACTAGCTGGAGTGGCTTGATCTGGCGATGGTATACTAAAGATATAACCTATTTGACATGGGTTCCAATGATCGCAGACCTCCCTGTCGGGATCTAACTCCGTCACAAATTTGTAAGTCTGCAAACAAATATTTGAATAAAACTATTTTACAGATTTTATCGTGTTTGTATTTAATTTTTAATTGTCCGACGTTTCGAACACTTTACAGCGTTCATGGTCACGGGCGGACGTTCCTTCCGAAATATGAAACATCTTACCCGATCAGGATAATACCGATAATGAACAACGACGTCATCGGTATCTTCTAGAGCACATCTTGCGCTGGTATAGTTCAATGAAGTACGCTCGCAAGGGGCGCACCCAATGACGGTACTGCCGTTCCTCGGTAGGTCCGGACCTTCAATTTTATGACCTGAAATAAACCCAGAAATAAAAATAATTAATAGAAATGATAATCCGTAATAAACAGCTTAGTTCTCCATAATAAATTTTATTTTTAACACGCTTTTATTAGTTTCACCTGTATGTACATATGTATCTATGTAACAGAATCTTTGAAAGTCATTTAGTCCCACTTTGAACGAACAGATTTTACTTCAACTTTGCACAAGTCATCAAAAGCCCATGACAATGCAATAATTCGATCAAAATAGCCGAATATCCTGATTAGAATCGCCAGGATTTAGCCATTTCTAATCGTATTCTTTGCATAAGAGCAAGAGAGCTAGTGTGCGAACTACGCATGCGCGAAATTTGAAACATCTGTGACTCGAGCTGCCAGCCTGTAAGCGTGTTTTAGATAGTTAAGCTATTGCATAGCTTTTATCGCGCGCTTTCGAGCGCGGCGACCGAATCAAGAAATTCCGTAACGAAAATAAAACCTAACACCCGACTACCATGTATCTCGGTCGAACGTTCGGTGTGACGGTCGTCGACATTCTGCGTTCGTCCGTCTCGGTGCGCACACGTGTCACCACTTTGCGTAGCTTACGTCAAAAAGTGTTTTCGCGCGTTTTCTAACGGTCCCAACGATCTTCAGCGGACGACAGTGATAATCCACACCGCCTTTATTGTTATACATATAGTACATTTGTTTTCTTATCGGTCACCACGCTCAAAAAGTGTATCTTGAATTAATATCAAAGAAAACTTGAATTAGTAATCAAAGAAAAAAATTCTGCATAAATAAAATATAAATAAATAATTATAATTGTATAAGTTGATAAAAAATGCTATGCAATAGCTCATAGCATAGCAATTTTCTATTATTCTCATATAAAATCAATTTGAGACTGGCAATGTATCAAAATGTAGGTCAAATTTAATAGCACGTTGGTCAGACGTGTTGGTATTTTTTTTTTTTTTTTTATGGTTGGGCTATGGTAAGCGCACGCGCGGTCCCGTCCGTCCGGGGCGATGAAAGGACGGCGCGCGGGCCCATAACCCACCCGTACCCACGTGACCTCGTTGTTTGTTGGGCCGACCACCAGAGCAGATGTGACTTGTCATCAGTGGTCGGCCCGACGGAATACCCTTTCGGGTAACCTCACGTCTCGACGTACTGGGACGTCGGTCGCCATCGCGCAGTCAGCCTCTCTGCGGGTGACGGACAATTCCCCGGTCCGATCACCCGCGGCCTCGGCTAGGGCGGCATTAGGCGCAGATACTCGCGCCTGCGCCGCCCCAGTCGCCGGTGGCGGAACGTGTCGCCGAATAGGAGCTCTACTCGCACACGATCCGCCGCCTCCTTCCGTGAGATTACGTCCTCACAGAAGGCGGCGACCGCGTCCTAGTTCCTGACGCTGTCGAGCATCTCCCTGGCGATGGTCGGCAGCGCCAGGTCGGCACCGATAATCGCGACGAGTTCACAGCGCTCCTTATCCCACGCAGCATACTCCTCGAGCGTGTGCTGCGCCGTATCCTCGTCGCAACTGCAGTGGTGGCAGGACGGTGCTCTCCCTCCTGACAATCTTGTGCAGGTACTTCCCAAAACACCCGTGCCCCATCAGCACCTGCACAAGTCGGAAGGAAAGCACCCCGTGCGTCCGCTCCAACCACTCCATCAGCACCGGCCGGAAGGCCTCGACGGTCCTGATACCGTACCGAGGACTCTCCAGCCGGACTGCCCAACGGGCAATGACTCCTCGGCGGGCGTCAACCCGCCAGGCGGTGATCTCCTGCAAGGAGACCATACCGCCGCGGGCGCGCATCTCCGACACCCGCCGATAAATGTCGGCGAGCATCTCCGCCTCCAGGTCCCACGGGGGAGTTCCGGCCAGGAGGCACGCTGCCTCCGTCGCCACCGTGCGGTAACCCCGTATGGCCCTGATCGC
Source organism: Lymantria dispar (assembly GCA_032191425.1). Taxonomy (NCBI): domain Eukaryota; kingdom Metazoa; phylum Arthropoda; class Insecta; order Lepidoptera; family Erebidae; genus Lymantria; species Lymantria dispar. Next base: position 3,571,296 of record CM063467.1, read on the forward strand.
CATGACCCTCTGTTGTCGCCACAGGAGGGCCCTAAGACGGACGGTCAGGGACCCCGCCCACACCGGTGTGCCATACAGGGCCATCGACCGGATCACCCCCGTGTACAGCTGTCGGCACGTAGCACTGGGTCCACCCACATTCGGCATCAGCCGCGAAAGGGCGGACGCCGCGCCGACAAGCCGGGGAACAAGTCGATGGATCTCCATCCATGGCTCCCGGAACCAAAAATGCCCGTCGAGCACCAGGCCCAAGTACTTCATGTGGGCCTGGATGCTGATGGTGATCGACTTCACGGTGATCGAAGCGCCGGCGGGAGGCCCGGCGGTACGGAGGTCATGGAACAAAAGGGCCTCCGTCTTTTCCAGGGCTACCCTCAACCCCAGCGCTTCGATCCGCCTGAGAATCTCCTCGGTGCCGAGAGGTGCCAGGCGTGCCGCCTCCTCTAGCGTCCCACCCCGGGCTGTGACGAGTGTATCGTCGGCGTAGCAAATTACGCCCAGCCCGGGTGGGAGACTTCCTCTCAACGCCCAGTCGTAGCCGATGTTCCACAGGGTCGGACCCAGAACCGACCCCTGTGGGACACCACACGTCATAGGCGTTCGCACAACGTCCTCTACTCGGTCAACGAAGAGGACGCTGCGCCCCTCCAAGTAGTCTGCCACCAGCCGCCTGAGGTACACAGGCACCCCGTGATACTTCAGTCCCTCCCTGATGCAGCTGAATGGCAGACTGTTGAAGGCGTTGGCGATGTCCAGGGACACCGCCAACAGGACTCCTCCGCCGGTGACGGCCTCCGCTACCACGGCCTTCAGGCGCAGCAGGGCCGCGATCGTCGAACGCCCTCTCCGAAAACAAAACTGGGCGTCCGACAGATCGGGTCCGACCCCGACGAGGTGCCGCTCGATACGGGCAGCCAACACCCTCTCTAGCAGCTTACCCGCATCATCGAGCAGCACGATGGGCCTGTAGGCCGACTCGGGAGACCGTCCCGGCTTCGGCAGGAGAACCAGCCTCCCCTCTTTCCAGCACCCAGGGAACTGCCCGGACGTCAAACAAGCGTCGAACAGTCCCCTGAGGCGTGGTCCCAGGTGCTCGAGGACCAGGGCCAGCACACGGTTCGGAATACCATCGGGCCCGGGGGCGGTGGATTTGACTCGCATACGCGCCACCGCCGCTCCCATTTCCGGCTCCGTGATGGGCGGAGCACTTTCATCTTCGGCCTCCCGGTCGCTGTCCGGTGAAGCCATGACCAGGGGCGTGTGCTCCGCCCGCCGTGGAAAGAGGTCCTCGACAACTCTGGTGAGGAGGCTGGGCTGGAGAGTCTCGGTGAGGGGGGGGGCCCGCCCGCGGAGCTTGTTCAGCGCCGCGAGGTAGGGGCGACCCCAGGGGTCACGCTCGAGACTGTCCAGCATCTCCCGCCGACTAACGTCCTTGGCGGTACGGACGGCCAGCCTGAAGGCAGACCGCGCACTGCGGTAAGCCTCGTACAGCTGGCCCTCCCGCTCAGCGTCGCGGTGACGCGCTCGGCTGCGGGTGTAGGCCCTCCGGGCACGTATGCACGCGGCCCGAAGGTCTCCCAATTCTCGGGACCACCAGGGGACCGCACTCTTCGGGGGCAGACGCCGCACACGTGGCATGGCCGCATCGCAGATCTGCGTTAATGCACAGCGGATGCGGCCAGCCTCGGCATCCACCCCGTCCGCCTGGGGCGGTGAGGACAGCCACGACTGAACGATGGCTGCCTCCGCCAACAGGTCCCGATCCAATCAACCCACAGCCCACCGCGGAAACGCGGGAGCTCCGTCCGCCGTGTGACCCCTGCTGGGCTGCAGGAGGGTCCGGGAGACCTCTATCCGGATGTATCAATGGTCGGATAGCGTCTCAACCTCCTCCTGGACGCACCAGCTCCTCACACGTGCTGCGACATTAGGGCTAGCGAACGACAAGTCCACTATCGACCCGCCCTGCTGCCGCACGCACGTTTGCACCGAGCCCCTGTTCAGCAAACAGAGGCCCAGTGCCGCCGCCCACTCTTCGACCGCCCGCCGACGGTCATTCGTCCTGGGGGACCCCCACGCCGTGGACTTGGCGTTGTAGTCCCCCAGATCGAAGATTTGGCGCGGTGCCAGTCGCCATATCGAGGCCCCCAGGATGGTGAGGAAGGCCCCGAAATCCGTCGCGCTCCTGTTAGGGGAGAAGTAAATACCAAATAGCGTAACCTCTCCCCATTCCGCCGCGACATACCCATCGCCCCTGTCCTTGAGCAACAAAGGCGGGGAATGCCACAACGTGGAGGCGACGATTGCCACAGAGCCGTTACTGCTGCCCAGCCAATTGGGCCGGTCAGGCACCACGTACGGCTCCGCGGCTACGGCTGCACCGATCAACCACTCCGCCATGGCTTGCAGGAAAACGTCCTGTGCCTCGGCGGCGTGGTTGAGGTTGGCCTGCAGGAGGTGGTAGGATTCGGTCGCCATTACTGGGCCGTATCCATCACCTCCTCCACGCTGACGGGCGATCGGGTCGCGCTAGGGGCGGGAGCGGCCGGGGTTGTCGGGCCGCTCCGCCCCTTTGGGGCCGAAGCCGGGGGTCTGCACTCCCTGCCCCCCATGCGGTGCTTGGCGGGCCTATTGCCCGCCGCACACGCGGGGCAGTGAGGAGTGGCGGCGCAGGAAGCCGCCTTGTGCCCGGGTTGACCGCAGCGGAAGCAGAGATCGCTGCAGTCAAAGCAATTGGTGTATGTCGGCCGAGTGTGTCCGACCGCCATGCACTTGTAGCACCTCGCAGGCCGGGACTCCAGCACGGTCACCCGCGCTGAGCTCCAGCCCACGAGGAACCTGCCTGAGTCGGCCAATTGCTTGGCCGACTCCACCGAGCACTGCACCCAGGCAGCACCGACGCCGCCCGGACCAGGGCGGATGGCGCCAATTCGGACGGTGTCCACGGGACACCCGGTTTTCGAGACGATGGCCTCCCGGATGTCATCCACCGTCACGGAGTCGTCCAGACCCGCGACGCGTAGTTCTGCGCACTTTACGGGTCTGGCGATTTTGACGCCACCCTCCTCTGCGAACAGACACCTCAACTTAGCCGCCATGCTATCGGCCGTCTTGGCACCCTCGATCCCAGGGAACTCTAGAATCCGTGCCCCTGTCCGGGCCTTGCGGGTCCTGGCTTCGACGCCTCCTAAATCGGAGACGTCAAGCTCCCGCCGGGCGCGACGTAAGACGGCCTCATAGCTGAGGCCGTTTTCGGCCGCCTTAGGCAGCACGGTGATCACCACCGCGGCTGACTTTGGCGGCCGGAGTCTCCTGCGCGACCTCTTATTTGCGGCTCCTGCTTTGGGAGCGGAAGCTTTGGCGGCACTTTTGGCCTCCGCTCTCCTCTTCTGGCCGCGACTTTTTCGGCTGCGCTCGGCTGTCTACCAACCTTCTTCAGGTGCAGCGGAGGGACCGGGCACAGCAGTCACGGCCGCGGCTGCGTTGGCTGCTACCGACTGTGCATTTGCCGGCAGCGGCTGAGGTCCGGCCTGAGCAGGAGCCGGTGCCACCTTCTTCCTCGCGGCGGGCCCTTTGGACTTCGGTCCAGCAACGGCCGCAGCGTAGCTCCCTACGCGCCCGCCCTGGCAGGGTAGCGCATCAGGGGCTGACACCGCGGCCTTGGGCCTGTCCGCTGCCAGCGGCGGCCGAAGACGCGGCTCCGGAGGCAGTCTTGACTCCAGAGCCGCCATGCGCGCGTCGAGCATTTTGCCGAAGACATCCACCATGGCGCACATGGTCTGGTCCGGCACGCCGTCCACTGCGGGCAGCGGGACCGCTTCGGCCGGCTGGGCCCTCTGGGGACTCGCCACAGCGCGAGTTGGCGCATTAGGGACGGCGGGGGCGGCGGTAGGGCCGGCGCTTGTCGGCAGCGCGGTCCTCGCCAGCTGCGCGACCTGGCGCCGCAAGTCGGCCATTTGCTTGGCCAACTCGTGGTTCGCCTTCTGCACCGCTGACAGCTCCTTTTGTAGGGCCTTATTCTTCTCCTGCAGGCCTGAGACCTCACCACTAATGCGGGCATTTTTGGCCTGCAGGGTTGCCACATCGGTAGGTGGGGGGTTAACACCTACAGCGGGCTCTGCAGCTGCCGCGCTGGTGGGAGGGATGTCCGCTAACACCCTCATCATCCTCGCGGCAGCCGCCTCATTCGCCCGCTTTTGGGCATCGGTCCCCCGCACATGACCAATCGACGCTGGAGCCGTCGACCTCGCCGCCACCACTGCAGCCCCTCGTCCTCTACGAGAGGCTGGAACCTTGGGAGGAGGCATGATAGCGCCACTCCCCTCGGAGACGGACTCTGAGCTGCCACCCATATTTAGGGGGCGCTTCCGCACCATCGAGGGGAGGGCCTCCTCCCCAACCTCTAGTGCTGCCGCCAGGCCGATGCCGGCGACCGGGATGACCCACCGACGGTCTCAACTGCCGACATGTCGGTGTCCGACGGCTCTGCGGCAGTACTGCCGCCCTCGTTAGCAGTCGGAGCGGCTGCCGCGGCCTCTCTAGCCAGCCGCTCCTGCTTGGCCAACTCGCGCCTTTTGACGCTCGTGGCCTTCCCCGTCCCCATGTGCTTTCTCTTTTTTCTCTTCTTAGGGGCCACTATTTTCGCCGGGCCCTCGGCTGACCTTGGGGCCTCAAGTGCCAGACTAGCAGCAGAGCTGCAGTCGGACGAGGCCTCTCCTTCCTCTGTGCCAGTTTTCCTGTAGCTTGGCAGGGCTTTTGGGTGGGAACTAATTAGATCCTCTGTGGTGGTAATTTTGGGCGTCTCACCCCTCCTATCTACATCAGGTGTGTGTGAACAATGATCCATCGAGTTCCCACGAGTATGGGAGAAATAAATGTCGACCCGGGCAGAGATCCCGATACCTGGGCAAGCGTACATTTGTTTCCCAACACAGGGGGTCCGCAGGTACCCTGGCTGGGGGCGCGCTAACGACTGAACAACCCATCAGCCATGCATCCTCTCACCGCGCGCCAGAACTTAGGATTCTGGGTGATTGTTTTATAGAGGTTTTCTTCCTCGCGGTCCAGGCGATTAAGCCAAGACCCTCGCTCCTGAATCTAGGCCTCAAGACAAATGTCCCGAAGCAAGAATCAGGTCTACGATTTGTCGCGGTTGGCAAATGCCTGCCCAGTCCTCAAACGAATGAGTGACTGGGCCCGTCGAATTTTCGCGTCCAATACCCTCTACAATTAGAGGGCATGGAGCGAATTTGGGGCATCCCACAAACTGGGCCCCCCCTCGGGCCAGATATTTGCCACGATCGACAATTTCAGAGAGCAGTCCAAGGAATTGTCGCTCGTGCCCAGGGTGCACCACGCGGAGGTTTCTGGCGTAGCACCCCCAGACGTGTTGGTATAGGGTTTTATTTTAAATTTTCCTTCACTTGCATAGATGTTATATGCACATGTAATCCCTTAGTCATCTTTTAAAATATAATTATTAGTTAATCATCATCATCATTTCAGCTCATATACGTCCTGGGCTTGAGCCTCCTCCACAATAGGAGAGAAATTGACCTACTGTACCATGCTGGTCAGACTGTTGATATTTTTTGTGAGTCTTCCTTCTCTTGCATAGATGTTATATGCATATTTAATCCCTTAGTCATCTTTTAGGACACCCACGTGCAAGAAAGGGGGTGGTGAATTGTATTCTTACTTGAAAAGATGTTTCTAATTGTACCAATTTTAATAGTTTTTGAATACTTACGGTTACAGAAGAAGTATTTATTATCAGCTACATAAAGCTCCTTGTCCTCAGCTGATAGACATGACTCGTACATGATAAGAGTCGGTTCAAGATCATCATCGCAGAGGATAACTCCTGAACCATCTGGTTCTTTAGGAGCACGATTCGCTGGACAGCGGTACATTAGACCTAGAGTGTTGAAAATATGTATTATTTCTTTTTATCTCTTTTGATGTGATAACGTCTTATAATTTGATGAAAGCCGGTTGCATGTACGAAAAAGGAGGACTTATTGTCACGTACCGCCCGAGCCAACGTGCTAGCGAGAGCGCGAAACAAACGTAGCAGAGGCACGATCGGCCTAAGCGATCGGTTTGTGACGCATATACCTCTCTTCAAAATAAATATTTGAATTAACGAGTGCAAATAAACGTTCCCGTGGGAATACCGCAACAAAGTATAGCCTATGTTATTCCTTATATAGTCAGCTATCTGGTAGTAAAATATTATCAAAATTGGTCTAACTGTTTTGAAGGTTACTCCAAACCAACAGACAGCGCTCTCTGGGGCGGGCCTCGGAATGGGGTAAACGGAACTTAGTCCAGTTCAATCCCACAAAGACACAAGTTTGCGCGTTTACTGGAAAGAAGGACCGTTTGTCATGGCGCCACAGTTCCAAGGAGTAACTCTCCCAATTTCTGAGAGTATTGGGATTCTCGGCGTCGAAATATCGAGCAAAGTCCAGTTTGGGAGTAATTTGGAGGACAAAGCCAAATTGGCAAGCAGAAAGTTGGGCGTCCTGAACAGAGCCAGGTGGTACTTCACAGTGAGACAGCGTCTTGTGCTATACAAAGCACAAGTTCGTCCTCATGTGGAGTACTGCTCACATCTCTGGGCAGATGCACCCAAATATCAGCTAGACCCACTTGACTCCCTGCAAAGGCGTGCTGTTCGAATCGTCGGGGATCCCAATCTTACAGACAGATTGGTGTCGTTGGAGCAGCGGAGGGACTTTGGGTCACTCTGTGTACTCTACCGACTCTTTCACGGGGAGTGCTCCGAGGAACTGTTTGACTTTGTACCACCGTCACTATTCGAAGAGATTTCCTTCACGGTAGGCAACGGCCTGGCTGTGCCCCTGATATTGCAAAGGTCCATGTGCAGCAGGATCACTTACCATCAGGTGTACTGCTGGCTCGTTTGCCACCGTTGGCAATAAAAAAAAAGACAGACAGACGAACAGACAAATGGACAAAAAATCGGTTGTCTGTAAAGTCGGTTTATTGACGATAGTTGAACGTGACAACGTCATAAGAAAATACTGATGGAATGGTTTCATTTTTCAAAAGAAAATTTTAATTTTATTTGTTTGATAGATATTTTGTATGGATCAAGCCTTAAATGGAACGCCTCAGAGCGAGGTAACGCCGCATACGTCATGTTTTTTCGTGTGTGCAGCTGGCTCCATCGAATTATAAGACGTTGTCACGTCAAAAAAAAATGAAATTGGTTTTTAGGTATAAGTGTCGTGCAAATAACCGTGTGAGCATGAAAAAAGCCCAGTATTTTGACATTACAAACAGACACTTCAATTTTATTTATTTGTATAGAAAATAATTCAGTGATAATCATCATCATCGCAGCCCACATACGTCCCACTGTTGGGCTCGAGCCTCTTCCACAATGGGAGGGAATTTGACCTACTATACCATGTTGGTATAGGGTTTCATTTCGAGTTTTCCTTCTCTTGCACAGATGTTATGTGCACATTATATCCCATAGTCGTCTTATACTTCATCCACGTGCAAGATAGGGGGCGGTGAATTGTATTCTTACTCCGTCACCACACGGAAATCAGTGATAATAATTCAATTTAATTCATAAAAGTATGTAATTTTTTCATCGACGTTTCATGATCATCATCGCAGCCATATACGTCCCACTATTGGACTCGGGCTTCCTCGATCGGTTGGCCTGACGCGGTCAGCGTCTCTGCAGCTGACGGACTGTCACCCGGTGATCCTCGCTCCAGTTACCTGGTGATGATACAATCCTACCTTTCCTTATAATAGCTGGTGGTTTATTCCTGATCTCCGCTATGGTGACTCCTTTTTCTCCATTCTGTATTGCTGTCATGACTCTCTTATATAAAGTAGTTCTTCTCTCTTGTTCAGCAATAATGTAAGGAAGTAGCTCTTCCGATAACACGTCCACTTTCTTCTTTGCTTCTGCATTCATCTACAAGATAATTCTCAAGATTATTTTATTTACCGCCCATCTTGAGACCCTGTTTCATCTATGAGAGATTAAAAGGGACTATCGCCGTCCACTGCTGGACAAAGGCCTCCCTCATGTTTCGCCACAGAGTGCTGTTCTCCGCCGCCTCCAACAACGCCCAGCAACTTTCACGAGGTCGTCAGTCCATCTAGTGGGGGCCATCCTACACTGCGTCATCCGATACTTGGTCACTACATGAGAACCTATCTTCCCCAGCGGTTATCGGTTCGTAAAGTGATATGACCTGCCCATTGCCACTTCAGCGTGCTAATTCTTTGTGCTATGTTGGTTACGATTTCAGATTCTATCTCGCAGAAAAATGGCGAGCATAGCCCGCTCCATAGCACGCTGAGCGACTAAGCTTGGTTATGAGAACTTCATTAAGGAAACAATTACGAAATCTCAATTCTCCCTAATTTTACTTAGTCTTCAATTACCATCAAAGATACAAAGATATTTATTGCAGAAACTGTCTTTTACATAGATGTTTACAAAATTTTGGTATCAACAGCTGACCCAATCGGGCATTGCAATAATCGTTTAATTCTATTTATTAATACATATTAAAATAGATTCCGTAATTTATCTTTATATAATATAATATACTGAAATTACAAAATTTTCTTTGCAATAAGCAAAGTATTTTTTTAAATTATAAAATACATTTTCAATTAGCCTTTTTATAAAGTATTTTTGAAAAAGTTATCTTCAAGTTTTAGCATAACTAGGTAAATTGTTATAGACCGTTATAGCACAAATGTATGCACTTTTATAAAAAATTGTATTTTTCATTCTTGGAACATTTAAGTTATACCTATATTGAGGCCTACCTATACCATCATGAGAGTATTAAAGAAAAGCAGAAAGTTTAGATGCTGATATTATTGACAACTTCAGTATTTTGCTCATATCCTAGTTACTAATAATACTCTTCTTATATACGTACATACTGTAAAAGTTATAGAGTATAGACGATCGTTTTATGACTGGCCTTCTGACTGACATCAAAACTCATCCACATTTCACGAAATTGACTTAATATACCACGCTGACCAGATGGATTGGTATAGAGTTTAAATTTCGAGCTTTCCTTCTTTTGTATAGATGTTATATGCATTCTATAGCCCTCAATCGTCTTTTACTTTAACCACTGACAAGAGGGGGTGGTGAATTTTATTCTTATTCCGTCAGCACACAGAATATTAAAATAAATAATTTTTTTTTTTTCAGACTTTTAATTCTTACCCTATCAGCATCTTTATTGAACTTGATTCCAGTACCATCCTGAAATACAACAAACACATCTTAAGTTTGTAATTCTGTAAAACATTTAATTAATCCTAAAGAAGATTGACACGAGGATAAGCAAAAACTTATGCGGTGTGTTCTTACTTACATCTACCGTCTTGAAACAAACCATTATCCCTCCTACGGGGACCTTCATGTAGGAAAGACATTATGAACATAGGCTGATAACTATAAATGATTTAACGTCTTCTATTATTGAAAAGAAAAGTCCGGGTACTTTTTGTCTGTTTAAAGTTCTAAGAAAGTACGCAAAGTCGTTTTCAGGACTCAAATCTGTCATCCCAGAATAGTTTATTAACAAAATTCGAATTACGCTTACTCGACACTCAATGTTCGTTTGTCTAAATGTAATAGAAAGCCTAACAAGTAATAATTATTCATTATCATGTCCTCATCCCATGCTAAATGGGACGGGACCTACGGTATAATAATGTTTCAAAACAACCTAATACATCAAACGATTCAAAAATCTTCAAAGATTCTAAAAATTCATCAAGGATTTCTAAAATACCTCAAGGTTTTCCAAAATACATCAATGATTCCAAAAATATACCAAAGATTCCAAAAATACATAAGAGGTTAAAAAAACATCAAATATTCCAAAAATATCACAAGGATTTCCATATATCAAGGATTTCAAAAATACATCAAGTATTTCCAAAATACATCAAGGATTTCCAAAATATATAAAGGATTTCAAAAATACATTAAGGATTTTAAAAACACATCAAGAATTTTCAAAACACATTTAGGATTTCAAAAATACATCAAGGATTTCAAAAATACGTTAAGGATTTCAAAAATACAGCCGGCATTTTAAAAATATATCAAGTATTTCAAAATTACATTAAGGATTGTAAAAATACATCAAAGGTTTCAAAATAATTTAGAATGTATTACTTACCACAGCCTGCCTTCGGACAATATTAGCGAGGTAGCGCCCTCTTCTAGAGGCTGGTAATAGTACACTCCCAGCTTGTACTTCATCACCTATCTATAAATTATTTGACTATTATATGGATGACTTCCATGTGGTGACGGAGTAAGAATACAATTCACTACCCCCTTTTTTGCCTCAGGTGTTGTAAAAGACGACTAAAGGATTTCCATGAGCAGATAACATCTTTACAAGAGAAGAAAAATTCGAAATAAAACCAAATACCAACATATCTGACCAGCGGTGTATAGTAAGGTCAATTTCCCTCCTATTGTGGAGGAGGCTCGATCCCAACAGTGGGACGTATATGAGCCGTGATGATAATGATGGACATAGTATGTGGATGTAGAATAATTTATAATAATGTAAAAGTTAAAAGTAATAGATTTCTGCTTTTATTTCCGCATCTCAGGCAGTTCTGCAGGTTTGTTTAACAAAGTCTATTGATGTAAAACATCTATAGCCGCATCTAAGACCGATTGGCGGCGTGGCGAGGCATGCCGTGGCGAGGTATCGCCACGCAATATGATAGTGTAGTTTCGACCAATTGTCACAGTAATATCGTCAGAGTCATCGAATATAACTGTTATATTATAAAAGAAATCCATGATTAAAAGAATTGATTTGGCACAATTTGAAATATTTTTGAATTTTTAATTCTTGTATTTAATGAAAATAAATGTTTATTAAAATACATCATAATTTGGTAAATTGGAATATTTTATTTATACATTATGACATTAGTTCTTATCGTAATCCGTTCTTTTATGCATATATTGTACAAAATAATTTCGATGTTTCACATCTGCCAGGCGTCTTGAGCGACGGCTTACTTTTTAATGTTAGATTTATATTATTATTTTTGATTATATTAAAACGTAGCGTTTTTTTTCTCTATGATTATATGATACTCACTGGTGGGTATCCACATTTTATTTCATAAAAACTGTTAAAAATATAAAATAAAATTAAAAATCCTTTTTTACACATATTACTCTAGTAATTCAAAAGAGAACTATAACGATGCAATTCCCTCGGCAATTTTTAACAACTACTTTAATTAAGAGTCATAAAAGTAATTGGCAATTATTTTTAATTTGATAACTTTTATAAGATACTATAAATAAAACGTTTATTAATTGAATTAAGCGTAACATGTCGGCATTCGATTATTATTTTGGAATAAAAGAAAACAACGTGGCACGAAACGTGCTCCCTAAATGTAGGACTCGTAATCAAGCTCAAAGTCGCTCAGCGTGCTATGGAGCGGGCTATGCTCGGGATTTCTCTGCGAAATAGAATCCAGAATATGGCAATCCGCAGAAGAACGGGTGTAACCGACATAGCACGGAGAATTAGCACGCTGAAGTGGCAATGGGCAGGTCACATCGCTCGACGAACCGACAACCGCTGAGGAAGAAAGGTTCTCGAGTGGCGACCACGTATCGGACGACGCAGTGTAGGACGCCCTCCCACTAGGTGGACCGATGACCTGGTGAAAGTTGCTGGGCGTTGTTGGATGCAGGCGGAACAGGACCGTGCTCTGTGGCGTAACATGAGGGAGGCCTACGTCCAGCAGTGGACGGCGATAGGCTGCAATGAATGAGAAGAAAGGGAGGGAGACAGCACTTGCCTTATCTATACCAATAAATAAAATTGGAGTGTCTGTTTGTAATGTCAAAATAATAGGCTTTTTTCACGCTCACACGGTTATTTGCACGACACCTATGCCTAAAATACAGATTAAAAAATTTTTGTCTGTCTGTCTTTTTGTTCCGGGTAATCTTCAAAACGGCTGGACCGATTTCAAAAATTCTTTCACCAATGGAAAGCTATAATATCAGGGCGTATACTAGGCTATATTTTATCCCGGTATTCCCACGGGAACGGGAACTACGCGGGTAAAACGACTATAACCTATAACCGAAGCGAAGCGAGGGTTGCTAGTTTCTAATTTATGAACTAACACATAAATAGTGAAATAAAATATGAAAGACGGCTGAAACCGAACCGTTTCTAATTTATGAACTAACACATAAATAGTGAAATAAAATATGAAAGACGGCTGAAACCAAAGCGAAGCGAGGGCGGATTGCTAGTTATCAATATTTTTTATCTTGATACTAGCAACCCGCCCTCGCTTCGTTTCGGTTTCAGTTGTTTTACCCGCGTAGTTCTCGTTCCCGTGGGAATACCGGGATAAAATATAGCCTAGTATACGCCCTGATATTATAGCTTTCCATTGGTGAAAGAATTTTTGAAATCGGTCCAGCCGTTTTGAAGATTACCCGGAACAAACAGACAGACAGACAAAAATTTTTTCGTTGCTATTTTAGGCATAGGTGTCGTGCAAATAACCGTGTGAGCATGAAAAAAGCCTATTATTTTGACATTACAAACAGACACTCCAATTTTATTTATTGGTATAGACAAGGCAAACACAAGAGTGGCTTATCACCTAGATTTATTATAAATCGAAATTATTTTGTTCTTAAATATTTAAGTTGGTTTCATTTTATGTTTATATTAGTAAATATTGAGCTTATAATTTATACAAAAGTTTCGGCCGAAATTGAGACTGAAGCTGAAATTCGGTTTCGGCCGTAAAAAGTAGTTTCAGTCGGACACTATAAAAATTACTTCACCAATGGAATTAGCTAAGTTATTAGTGAGTAAAATAGACTATACTTTATCCATTTATTCATTGGAAGGGCGACTAGATGTGTGAAACCGCGGTAATTTGCTAGTAATTATTAGTATTCCGTGCGGTGACGTAACTTTTTACGGTAGAAGAACTGAGTTGCGAAACTTAGGTGATTTTTGCAAGTTATGTTTTGATGCCATTTATCTATATCTATACAAATAAATAAAATTGAAACGTCTGTTTGTAATGTCAAAGTAATGGGCTTTTTTCATGCTTATACGGTTATTTGCAAGATACGTGGGTATGTCTAAAATTCGGGTACTTTTTTTGGGAGTGAGCTACAGCCAGCGCACCTGCCGCCCGGCTCCGGGCGGGGCAACAGAGGGGCGGCGCGCGGCTCCGTAACCCTCCCATAGCACATCGCCTTCGTCGTTGAGCCAACCACTGGTGCAGAGTTCCTTGTTTTCAGTGTTTGGCCTGACAGAATACCCTGAAGGGGTACCCTCTCCGTCGGAGGGTTGACCTCGCCGTCGCAAGCTCAACCTCTCTGCGGGTGACGGATTAAAATCCCCGGTCCGGCCACCCGCACCCTCGGCTAGGGCGAAATAAGGCGCAGGTACTCGCGCCGATGAACCCTCCTACTGCGAGGTGGTACGTTGGTAAAATGGTGACGGTGGTACCAAGTCAAACATGGAGGTGTAACAGGTAATTTTTCCTCCTCCTAAATAGGATAGAAAATGACCTACTCTTAGGGTGTTCGAGTTTTCCTTCTCTTGCGTAGATGTTAGATGGATATTCCCTTAGAAGATATTGGGTGAATCTCATACTCTCATCACTATACGGAGGCGACTCGCTGATCAGACTGGTTCCTATTTCGAGTTTACTTTCTCTTGTTGTATATATTCAGGATCTCGGCAACAGCTCCAACGATTTTGATAAAATTTGGCATACTAGAGGTTTCGGGGCCAACAAATCGATCTAGCTAGGTTTTATTTATAGAAAATGTTGTTTTGTCGGTGTTTTTAGCTAATCAATATAATGACATATGATGTTATTGAATAGGAATTCGAAATTCGCCGTCGCTGTCAAGAGTGACAATAGCTCAGTTGGGAAGTTGTTCAGTTTCTTTTTGTTTTGTTTTGGCATTCGAACAGCGTGGGATCGAATCTCGGTGTTATTATTATATTCTTTTTATAATTTCTGAATTTTTTTTTTCATTATTTCATCATTTTATTTTTTATTAATATATATCTAAATAAGTTCGGCAAAAATACAAAAAAAAAATATACCGAGCGAAGCTCGGTCAATCAGATATTAAACATATTATATCACTTGGTCGCCTTTTACGACATCCACGGGCAAGATAGAGAGTGAAGAAATATCCTTATATCCTTACTCCGTCACAACATGTATTATGAAACTATATTAAAAAAAAAAACAACAAATAAAAAATTATATTTATTATTTCAAAAAACTTCTTTACATTACAAATAATATTATTATTAATTAACACATTATTTGAAAAAGAAACTTATACAATCAACTTTCTCTTACAATTTGATTTAATTTTTTTATTTAGATATAATTTTTTTTAACAATTAACATTGCCCACGGTCCCACTGTTGAACATTTACAACTATAGGAAAGGGAAATTAACCTTTTTTTTGTACAGGCTTTGGTCTGGACAAATTTCACCCGTAGCATTAGAGGCGACGTAAGAACCTAAGTATCAGCCATAGGGATTTACTGCCGGTAACGATTCCTTGAAATCAGTGATTAGGGAAGTTGACCTAGTAATCTGATTTGTTGGTCAATCACGGTCTGAATACAACTTCCAGGCGTTTGAGTAGACGGAAGGGTGGTGTGGAGAAACCTGATGATTTCATTTCTCTGGATACGAGGTCTTGGTGGTCCGTTCAGCGGGTAATGACCCATAAGGGCAGCATTGCTATATGGGGGCCCCAAGAACTGTCTACCATATCGAAGCGTTAGCAAAGATAGGTGAATAACATGATGAAGATATGTTTTTAATATCGTCATAAGTGCATAATTTCATTTTTACAGGAGTTATTATCATGCAACTATACCAAGGCATAATACAGGACACACTTAAAACTAAAATCTAACTCTAATGGAAATATCAATATATTACTATTATGTTGGGCAAAAGTTTACAGACAGTTTAGATCTTAAAGATATGCAATTGGCGATCTGAGGGCCCCAAGAACGGGGGCCTCTAGACAGAGGGGCCCCAAGACCGACAGCCATTCAATTTAAATAATACGCCTAATTTCGGCGGTATTTCGGTTAATATCCAACAATTTAAAAGGGTTTGGGTATCCAACAATTTGGAAAAACAGTGGGGGGGACCTATCAAATGAATTTATTTGCAAAACAATTTCTTCAATTTGAACTTATACTGATTAATTTTCTTAAATTTGCTATTTATGTAGCGCATACTGTAGGTGGCGTGCTTGCTCGTTCTGCTAGAAGAGTGCTTATCTGTAAAATGAAAAAAAAAAAACATTAGAACCTTATACCATTGTATTTTTTTAAATGCCCTATAGTAAGAATGCACTTTATGGGCATACAATTTACAGAAACAGATTACACAGACACGGAACTACAACTTTTTTGGATCACACACAATATTGTTGGACCAAAAAAGCGTGGTAGACCCCTTCTAACTTGGATGTCCGAAATAAACAATGATATGAAGAAAGCCCAAGTAAGTGATTCGACGACCCAGAACTGAAAAATCTGGCGAAAAATGACGAGAGTCGACCCGAAATAAAATGGGATAAAGCTAGGCAAAGAGAGAGGGCTACGGTCAGCGCATCCATCGACACGTCGCCTTCGTCGTTGGGTCGACCATCGGTGCAGGGTGACTCCTCGACCGACGTTCCCCCGCTGTTCGGGAACGTCAGTCGTCGTCGCGCGGTCGGCTTCTCGGCGAGTGACAGAATAACTACCCGGTCCAGTCACCCGAAATATTCTCTCTATATGGGAATCGAACCAGCGACACTGGACGCGAAATATATATATATATATATATATATATATATATGATCGGTATCGGATACATAGTATTTTTTTTTTATTTTCGGTGATGGTAACAAACGAGCTAACAGCACACCTGATGGTAAGTGATGCTGCCGCACATGGACCTTTGCAATACCAGGGGCACAGTCAGGCCGTTGTCTACCGTGAAGGAAATACTCTTCTTAAACCTCGTTTAAAGAAGGACATGTCATAGCGCTCGGGAAACACAGCAGCAGGTAGTTCATTCCAGAGCTTGCATGTAGGTACGTAGAAGGAATTGTAAATATTGCCCGTGTGGTGACAGAGTAAGAATACAATTCACCACTCCCTATCTTACACGTGGATGTCGTAAACGACACCTAAGGTATATGATATGAATATAACATCTATGAAAGAGAAGGAAAATTCGAAATAAAACCCTATACCAACATGTCTGCGGGTGATCGGACCGGGGAATTGTCCGTCACCCGCAGAGAGGCTGAACGCGCGCGGCGACCGACGTCCTAGGACGCCGAGAGGTGAGGTTACCCGAAGGGGTATTCCGTCGGGCCGACCACTGACGACAGGTCACATCTGCTCCGGTGGTCGGCCCAACAACGAGGTGACGTGGGTACGGGTGGGTTATGGGCCCGCGCGTCGTCCTTTCATCGCCCCGGACGGACGGACCAGCAGACGTCCCGATTTTGGCGAGACGTCCCGATTTTTAAATCAAAATTAAATGCCCCGCGCGGGACAGGCTCAATCCCGCTTTTCGGCGATAACTTGATCATGCACGAAGTGTGCTGAGGAAGCGTGGTTGGGTGGCATAGACAAGTGTGTAATGGCCACCCGCCCGTCGCGTAATGAAGATAAAAGCGCGGGAGAGAGAGGGGTAAGACTCAACTATTTAACGATAGAGTAAATCTGATTTAAAATATTATATAGTAGAACCCGTTTAATACGATCACATTTTGCCATTTTGTGTCAGTCCCAGCAACTTGAGACATGTTTTCATACATTTCTTAACGCTTAATACGATCGTCATCCCGTTTAATACACACGTCACACGCCCAGACATTATCAGCAGTTAATGATTTAAGACGCTATGTAACTTCTTTGAATCAAAGCGAAAACGCACTGCGAAAATTAAATTACGTTAAAAACATCGTAATTGTTAATGCCCCAAAATCTTTTTGTTAAACGAAAATAAGTGATTACTTTAAGTAACGTAATCTTATATCTTTAAACGAGCAATTCTTGTATATATATATATATATATATATATATATATATATATATATATATATATATATATATATATTCAGGATCTCGGAAACGGCTCCAACGATTTTGTTGAAACTTGGCATACTAGAGGTTTCGGGTCCAAAAAATCGATCTAGCTAGGTTTTATTTATAGAAAATGTTGTTTTGTCCGTGTTTTTAGCAAAACAATACCATGACAGTAAATTTTAAAAGAATATGAATTAAAATTTCGTTGTCAACGTCATGAGTTACGATAGCTCAGTTGGGAAACTGACAGGTTCTAAATTTGGTTTTTTTGGCATTCAAACAGCGTCGGTTCGAATCTAGGTGTTATTATTATTCTCTTTTGTATTTTTTTATATATTTTTCATTATTTTTTATTAATATATATCTAAATAAATTCGATAAAAATATTCCGAGCGAAGCTCGGTCAACCAGATATTAATAATAAATAAACAAAATTTTTTTTATATTTTTAATTTTTTTTTATTTTTAAAATTTAAAAATTTATCTAGTAGTAAGTATATTAAATAAAGAAAATAAACAACATTTTATTTGGGTAATTTTTAAATGTTAAATTCAATACGTATACTATTTGCGCTGTAGCATGGTGCGGGTGACACATGTCAATACCAGGTGACCAGGGATGTGACGATTCGCAATTAAATTTTTATCACTAATTATACTCGTAGCATAAATAAATGTTGTTCTATTTATTATTGTCACGAAAATTATATATAGGAAAAAATATATTCATACAAATTATTCAATTAATTTAATAGTTCAAAAATTTTAAAAAGTTTCGTAAACGCATTCAAAACAACTGGTATTTCATATTTTTTCGTGGCATATTTTTATTCTGTGGCGCATCGCCGAGTCGGCCATTTTGTTTACCCGTGCGATGCTGTCAGTACGAGTGCTACCGCCTTGTATGTGACACGTATTATCCATTTTTCATCAGTTTGTTTTCGTTAAATTGTTATTTGTTATAGTTTGTTGTTTTGTCCTACCTACGCTCTGGACGAGATGGCAAAAGAAAAAGGTCACCAGGTCCTGCGACTACCACCCTACCAATATAACGCTATTGAGCTAATTTGGGCCCAAATAAAAGGTATGTTTTTAATTTCAATTCTCGTTTTGATACTTTGAAAAAGTAACAGCTTTCTGAACGAAGCATGTAATTTAAAAAACATTACCAGGTATCAGATTAGACATATTCAAGAGTAAATTTTGCATTAGATATTTGAAATTAATTTATTGATTAAAAACTAAATATTTTTTTTCATAAGTCCATTTATGTTTATGTAGGTCACGCCGCAAGAAATAATACTACACCGCCATTTACGGCAAATAAGATGTTGACCCTGTTACAAGAGGCAATCAGTAACGTTCAACCTAAGGACTGGTCGAAGGTGGTGAATAAAACGAAAAGGGACATTATGTCTGATTGGGATCGTGACGTCCGTATTGATAACATAATTGAGACATCTTTAATAATATCCGTCACAGATACGGATGATGAAAGTGACAATTCCGATGTTCCTGACTCTGATATGAGTTTAGAAGAGGATTAAAATTGAATGAAAAATTGAAGTAAATATGTAATAATTGTATACTTTTTAACAATAAAAAATTGAGCGCACAAATTGTTTTTTATGTATTTTTTAATCGACAATTCTTCGTAGTAGTACATCCCATCACTAAATACGTCTTTGGTGTTACGTTATACGACCACTACCACTTTGATTATTTTTTCTTTCAATTTCATTTGATTTGTAGGCTAGAACATTCTAGTTGGGTTTAATTTGGAAGGTATATCTTTATTACTACAGTTATTAGTGATTTAATATATTACCGATGTGGTACAGCTGAATTAATAGATCATAATTATAAATCGCGGCAACTTTCAAGAGTGAAACGAAACTCGCCATAACTGTCACCCGCACCATGCTACAGCGCAAATACTATAGGTATTCAAAATATTAATATAATATCATAAATACATTGATGTAACAAAAAAATCCAAGATACACAAACAGCGTCTCAAAAACGTCTTCATAAAAAGAGCGCCACAACAAGAATTTAGCATTCTCTTCAAGTAGTCTTGTGTCGACCGCGTTATTGTATGAACGTTAGAAATGGCGAAGTGTTCATCGAACAATTGTAAAAATAATACGTCAAAAACGTTAAAAAAGGATGAAATTTCGTACTTCCAGTAAGTTAAAGAATTCATTGATTTGTTTTTATTGTTTATATGACTAAATATCGGGTGGAATATGGTGATTTAGATTTTTTTGTTTCAAAATTTCACTCAACGTTGCAAGAATAATACGATGGACTTCAATGGAATCATTTTCAATATAGAATAAGACATTAATAACTCCGTTTATTTTCGTCGAATAATACTGTGGCTTTTATTATTAATATAGCTTTTTTGACACCTCGTAATATAAACTTAAACATGCATGTAAGACTGAAATTGATTTGAAGTATGATGACCAATGAGAGGCGAGCTTCGGTCGTAAAAATTACGTACTTATCGTACGTATTATTGTGAATACAACTATAAATTATGCTCATAAGGTTGAATTTTCATTAATGTATAATAATTATTTAGACTAGGACTAGGTAAATACAATTTGGGACAGTTTTAAAAGAACTTTTACATGAGATTGTGTATCTAGTTAATTTGTTACATCAATGCATAAATACTAATGGCACGATTTTTCCGATTCCGTTTTTTTTTTTACTATGTCCCGCTTTCGACAAAAGAATCCCGCTTTTTTTCACTCAAAATGTTCCAAAATCCCGACTTGGCAAAAAAATAACTGGCAAAGCTGGTCATTATCCTCCCTATTGAAGTGGCTAGAGCCCAGCAGTGGGACACTCAGATGATGATCATGATAATAAAAAAAGTTATGTTGCTGCAAAGTTACCTTGTAGTGCGCTTGTGGGGTGGTGTCTGGTGGTAACCGCAGCGCTCTTAATAGGGCTGCAGTATGCGCAGGGGGCTCGCCAGCCGCTAGGGACAGCTGTACTAACCGCGCACCCATCTCTGCTCGGGCCGCAGTACCTCGCGCACTCCTAAAGACAATTTTTATGTGTATAGTGGCAAACAAGCAAGCACACCTGATCTTATCTTATATCTTTAAACGAGCAATTCTTGTATATATATATATATATATATATATATATATATATATATATATATATATATATATTCAGGATCTCGGAAACGGCTCCAACGATTTTGTTGAAACTTGGCATACTAGAGGTTTCGGGTCCAAAAAATCGATCTAGGTAGGTTTTATTTATAGAAAAGTTGTTTTGTCCGTGTTTTTAGCAAAACAAACAATGACATTAAATTTTAAAAGAATATGAATTCAAATTTCGTTGTCAACGTCATGAGTTCCGATAGCTCAGGTGGGGAGGCGGGCGGTTTTAATTTTGGATTATGTGACATTTAAACAGCGTCGGTTCGAATCTCGGTGTTATTATTATTCTCTTTTTGTAGTTTTTTATATAATTTTCATTATTTATTTTTTATTAATATATATCTAAATAAATTCGACAAAAATATTCCGAGCGAAGCTCGGTCAACCAGATATTTTATCTTTAAACGAGCAATTCTTGTGTATATATATATATTCAGGATCTCGGAAACGGCTCCAACGATTTTGTTGAAACTTAGCATACTAGAGGATTCGGGCCCACAAAATCGATCTAGCTAGGTTTTATGTATAGAAAATGTTGTTTTGTCAGTGTTTTTGGCAGACAATATAATGACATTAAATTTTAAAAGAATATGAATTCAAATTTGGCCATCAATGTCATGAGTTACGATAGCTCAGTGGCGAAGTAGTCAGGTTTCATTTTATTTTTGACATCGGCGACAAACGGCGTCGGCTCGAATCTCGGTGTTATTATTATTCTCTTTTTGTAATTTTTTACATAATTTTCATTATTTATTTTTTTTATTTTTATTAATATATATCTAAATAAATGCTACAAAAATACTCCGAGCGAAGCTCGGTCAACCTGATATTGGTAAATAATACTGGTGCTTATCAAACACCATGTAATATTAATATCTACATATATATATATATATATATATATAAGAGATGAGAGTTTTCGAGCGATATATTGACTCATCACCATATCTCTGTAACCATTAAGGCGTACAGACTTGAAATTTGGCAGAAATATTCCTTTCGTCGAGTAGAGGTCAGCTAAGAACGGATTTTACGAAATTCCACCTATTTTTTTTTTTTTTTTTTTTTTGGGTGGGTCGCGGTCGGCGCGCCTCCGCACCACTCCGTCCGGGGCGACAGAGGGGCTTAAGCACGCAACTCCCGCAACCCACCCGAAAACCACCTCGCCTTCGTCATTGGGCCGACCACTGGAGCAGGTTTACTTGTCGTCAGTGGTCGGCCCGACGGAATACCCCCTACGCGGGGTACCCTCCCGTCGACCGACGTCCCCCCCTCGGGGAGGACGTCGGTCTTTCCTCACGCGGTCGGCCTCTCGGCGGGTGACGGACTAATCCCCGGTCACGTCACCCGCGGCCTCGGCTAGGGCGGCATGAGGCGCAGATAGTTGCACCTGCGCCGCCCCAGTCGCCGGCGGCGGATCTCCTCATCGAGGCTGCGCTCCACGCGCAGACGATCCGCCGCCTCCTTCTGCGAGATCACTGTCTCGCAGAAGGCTGCGACCGCGTCCCAGTTCCCGACGCTGTCGACCATTGCCCTAGCGATGGCCGGCAGCGTCAGGTCGGCACCGATGATTGCGACGAGTTCACGGCGCTGCACTGCCCAAGCCGCGCAGGCCTCGAGCGTGTGGCGCGCCGTGTCCTCGTCGCAATCGCAGTGGTGGCAGGACGGTGTACTCTCCCTCCTTACGACCCTGAAATTCCACCTATAAGGGGTGTTGCGGGGGCGTTAACAATAATATACATATAAAGGAATAGGGTAAGCCGAAGCTACTGAAGCTAGAAAACTGAAATTTGGACCGTAGTTTCATTTCGTAACGAAGGCACCCACTAAGAAAGGCACCCCTAAAGGGGTGAAACGCAACGGTAAAGTCTGTATGGAAAGAAAAAAATCTTTAGCTACTGTCTTCAAATTAAGCACAAATATTCTTTAATAAAAATAAATAAATGTGTTTCAGCGTTTGTCCATTTTCATCCTCTAAGGGTATAGAACAGGTAGAAAGATGTTAGTTTACTGACTTATCACGCAGCCGAAACTACTGAAACCAGAAACATGTAATTTTGACAGTAGTTCCTTTGCGTGACGCAGGAACCCACTAAAAAAGGAATTTGTTACGAATAAACTCAAAAACTACTGGACGATTATCGTTAATTCTTTCACCATTAGAATGTTACATTAGCTCTGAGTAAAATAGGCTATATTTTATCCCAGTATGCCCATGGGAACGGGAACTTCGCGGGTAAAGCGACTAAACCGAAGCGAAGCGAGGGCGGGTTGCTAGTATTAATATAAATGTATACAATTAAAGAGAAGATAAATAACAAGCCCGCCAAAACACCCTGGTACGCTATGTCTATTTGAAGAAAGGAACTTACTTTGGATGTAAACTGCCAAGGGAACGACAAGCGGCCGCCACTTTCGGCCGCAGCGCCTCCAGACGGTTATGGACACCGGATCTGTCCCGACCAGCCTCCGCTTCGGACACCAAGCCACGAATCTGTGAACAATATATAACTATAAACATCTTTTTCTACATTCTTCAGCCATGCTCCTCATCTGAAAATTTAACTAGTACTTACTTAAAGTCTTGTTAATTATGTCTAAGGGATGTGATAGAAGAAAAGAAAGAAAGAAAAATAGTTTATTTCTCCCACGCAGTCGGATACATTATAACTTGACGCGAACGTTACGAACATTGAATCGGCTGGCCTACAAAATTGATCTATTCGTTTGTTCAATTGTAGAATTCAAAAGAGCAATGTTATTTGAAACTAGCAACCCGCCCTCGCTTCGCTTCGGTTATAGGTTATAGTCGTTTTACCCGCGTAGTACTAGTTCCCGTGGGAATACCCGGATAAAATATAGCCCAGTTTACGCCCTGATATTATAGCTTTCCATTGGTTAAAGAATTTTTGAAATCGGTCCAGCTGTTTTGAAGATTACCCGGAACAAACAGACAGACAGACAGACAGACAATTAATTGCTATTATATATTATTATTTAATTGCTATTTGCTATTATATAGATATGCTGTAATCTATACCAATAAATAAAATTGGAGTGTCTGTTTGTAATGTCAAAATAATAGGCTTTTTTCATGCTCACACGGTTATTTGCACGACACCTATGCCTAAAATAGCAATTAAAAAAATGTTGTCTGTTTGTTCCGGGTAATCTTCTAAAACGGCTGGACCGATTTCAAAAATTCTTTCACCAATGGAAAGCTATAATATCAGGGCGTAAACTAGGCTATATTTTATCCCGGTATTCCCACGGGAACGGGAACTACGCGGGTAAAACGACTATAACCGAAGCAAAGCGAGGGCGGGTTGCTAGTTTAATAAATAAACTTAGTTTACAATTTGGATAGGTGTAAGAGTCGGGAGCCCACCCGCAAGGGAGTACAAAGATCGTTACTCAACTTCAAGTTATGGTAACACCACAACGCTGGTTTTCAGTAGCGGCTTGTTCTGTGACGATTGCCCGCAAACTCAACGCAAATTTGAAATAGAACGCTCCACTACAATCGCAGGGTAATTGATTTATTATTCCACGCTAGTCAGACGTGTTGGAACAGCTTTACATCGAGTTAGGGATGTGACAAAATAATTGATTATTGTAAAAAAATAATCGATTAATAATCGACCTTTACAATCGATTATCAAAATAATAAAAATCGATTATTAATCCATTTTTTATTAATCATAATTCGATCGAAATTAATCGATTATTCACTGCCAGATTTGCTAAAAAAAAGGCCATCACGATTGTTTCATACTATATTAGAAAATAAAGCTCACATTTCCTAAAAAAAAAGGTCATAATCCTGTTGGAAGAAAAAATCGATTATTTATTTTTATTTAATCGATTATTTGATAATCGATTTATTTTAAAGAACAAAAAAACGATTATTTTCCCTCCAAATCACATCCCTACATCGAGTTTTCCTTCTCTAGCATAGATTCAATTTCAAAATCCTTTATTATGTATAAACACCGCGGGGGCACTCACGTATTGTCATTTTTTTTTTACATTTTACCTTAATTTACTACCGGATCGGAACGCGACCGCACTAAGAAGATCCGGCAAGAAACTCAGCGGGATTGTCTTCTTTTTTATTTATTTACTATTTTTTTTAGATGTTAATGGCATTAATGATATTTTACGGCACTCACGGGCAAGAGAGAGTGGTTAATTATATTTTTACTCTGTAACCACAAGGAGAATACAATTTTATATAATAAACTATAGTAATTTGTATTAAAAATCATTTGAAAACACAAGGATATATTGAAATTTTTAAAAAAAGAAAAAGGAATCCAATTTTTTATTTCACAATCAGTGATATTTTCATTTCGAATATCCGATAATTTCCTACACCCCTTAAAACACACCAGATTTAGGTGGGTTTTGAAAAGTTACTGAACACCTTGGAGTGGAGATGGTAGTGGTAGGGAACAACTTACCTCATCGCATACATGCAAATAATGATACAACGCCTGACCGCCGCTCTCCCATCCGTTGACCTCGTGTCGTGCGGCCGCTTCACTCATACGCTCCAATAACGAGGATATACTTTGAAGATCGTCTGTAAAAATAATTGGGTGAATCAGCAGACGCCGTTCTCCTCATCACCTTAGCTCAAATCATCACACTATTGGGCTTGAGCCTTCTCCATAATAGGAAGAAAATTTATCTACTACTAGTGGTCGCCGTATGCTCGAAATTCGGCCATAAATCATTTTAATTAATTTTTCTGCTACACAATTTTCTTTAATTTTATTTATGTATAATTGTAAATTGAGCAAGCTGTATTTCACTAATAACTGATATATAAAGTACTAAGTACAAATCTCTATTAGACATTGTCATTATAATTATGATTGTTTGACATTCAGTTCGACCAGAGATTTTAACCGTAAACAAAAGTGTATAAGCGTTGCTACGCAACACACTCACACAAACGTGTGTGTGTGTAGCGATTGCGTTGTAGTGTGCGTAATGCCTGTTTTAATGAATTTAATGCATTTCTAATCCATTATTGTATGAAATTTCAGTTTTATGCACTTCCCCTCATTATATACATCAACTGTACCGAATTTCATACTCGTTCATTCACGTAATTTTCGTAAAAAGGGGTACAAAAGTTTTTGCTTCACGTATTTATATATAAACTAGCAAACCGCCCTCGCTTCGCTTCAGTTATAGTCGTTTTACCCGCGTAGTTCCCGTTCCCGTGGGAATACCGGGATAAAATATAGCCTAGTTTACGCCCTGATATTATAGCTTTCCATTGGTGAAAGAATTTTTGAAATCGGTCCAGCCGTTTTGAAGATTACCCGGAACAAGCAGACAGACAGATTGACAGACAGACAAAAATTTTTTAATCGCTATTTTAGGCATAGGTGTCGTGCAAATAACTCTGTGAGCATGAAAAAAGCCTATTATTTTGACATTACACACAGACACTCCAATTTTATTTATTGGTATAGATACCACACTGGTCCGTGTGGTGACAGTAAGAATACAATTCACCACTCCCTATCTTGTACGTGGATGTCGTGAAAGACTACTAAGGGATATAATAAGCATATAACAGGAGAAGGAAAACTCGAAACAAAACTCTATACCAACACGTCTGACCAGCGTGGATTAGTAGAACAATTCCCCTACCATTATGGAGGAGATCTGCGGTCAACAGTGGGACATATGGTACGCTGAGTTGATGATACCACGCTGGTCAAACGGGTTAGTTATCTTCATCAACTCAGATGACATAGGTTCCACTGTTGGGTTTAAGCTTCCTCCACAATAGGAAGGAAATTGAGTTACTATATGAAACTGTTTGAAATAGGGTTTTCTTTGGAGTTTTCCTTCTCTTGCATAGATGTTATGTTATTGTAGTGATGTTATGCATATTATATCTCTTAGTCATCTTTTACGCAACAGGGGTAAGATATTTAGACTTAGATGTTAATCTCACAAATGTCAGAACTGGATCAAATTGAAATAAGATCACATGGCAAGCTTTCAAAAAAAAAAACATGGTTGTCTGTAAAGTTGGTTTACGGACGATAGTTTAACGTGACAACGTCATAACAAAACATTGATGAAATGACTGCATACTTTTATGAATAAAATTGAATCAGCGTAACGGGGCAAGGAGCGTAACGGGACTATTAGCGTAACGGGACAACGGTCGTAACGGGACAAGGAGCGTAACGGGACACTTGTTCGTGCATGCAGCCAGCGTTCATCGATTTATTAGACGTTGTCACGTCAAAAAAATCACCAAATTCAGTTCACCCAATCGAGGGTTCTGAGGTAACAAACTTAAACAGTCAAATTGAGAACATCCACCTTTGCTTGAAGTCGGTTAAAGAGTAAAAATCAAATGCAAACGCAATAAATTTAGTAAAGATAATTTTTCTATCAATCGATGTTACCTGCTAACACTGCCTCTGGTAGTAATTCTTCGACTAGTACTTTATGTGCTGCGTTCCACTGACCAGCTCCGACTAAATACTCCGCCTCCAACGCTGGCAGATGCTGTTGACAAATATTTTATTATCATTATTTACCATTTCAGCTCGTATACGTCCCACTGTTGGGCTCTAGCCTTCAATAATAGGAGGCACATTGAAAGTATAAAACAAAAAAGGGAGCCGACGTTTGGCAGATGAAACATTGAAATTTTTTTAAACGGTTTTATTAGCTTACCCTGTTTGTTGGCTTATTTTTTCTTTGTTGGGTCAAATTTAGTAATTAAAATTTCACCCTCTTCCTGTCAACCGATTGATATGAAATTTGGTATACGCCTTTGGTTTTGGTGACAATACAATTATGTATAGTCAATATTTTTGTAAATTCAAGATGGCCGCCGTTACAAAATGGCGGTTAACCTATATTTTTTCAATCCCATCAATATGGCTATCAAATGAAAGGGCTTGACAAGTAGAATATAATGCACTATACAAATTCAAAACCTAAGATGGCCGCCGCTACAAAATAGCGAACAACCTATTTGTTTTTCAATCCCATAGGTATTAAATGAAAGGGCTTGACAAGTAGAATACAGTGCTCTATACAAAATCAAAATAAAAACTAAAAACTTGAAAATAAAAAGAGGCAAAAAATAAATTTTAAATTAAACGGTTTTATTGTAAAGAAACAGTAAAAATAAAATCGTAGGGCACGTCAAATATCTATAATCGTCGATTAAAATGTTTGTTTTGTAGTGTCCTACGATTTTATTTTTACTGTTTCTTTACAATAAAACCGTTTAATTTAAAATTTATTTTTCCCTTTTTTTTATATATGCATAAAAGAACAGATGACGACAGAAACTGTATGGCATAATGTATTAATAAAATATTACGATTTTTTTTCCAGAAAATGATGATTTTTATTCGATAAACATTTACTTTCATTAGTGTACACCATAGGCATGTGTTTAGGTTAATAATTTATTTGGATCTAGTGATGTGACGTTGTACAAAATTCTAAATAACGCTATGGTTTCGTTACACAAATGTACATACAGTAAAACCCGTTTAAGACGATTTTGCAGGGTCCCAACCAAAAACGCGTCTTAGGCGGGCAAGCGTATTATGCGGGAAAGGGAAAAACGTGCCATTATTATTTATTATAGTATATTTATTTATATTATTTTGAATACCTAGGTATAGAATTTAACATTTAAAAAGTACCTAAATATAATGTTGTTTATTTTTTTTATTTAATATACTAACTACTAGATACATTTTTAAATATTTAAAAATATAAAATATGTTGTTTATTATTATTACGTTACTTAAAGTAATCACTTATTTTAGTTTGACAAAAAGATTTAGAGGCATTAGCAATTACAAGATTTTCAACGTAATTTAATTTTCGCAGTGCGTCTTCGCTTTGATTCAAAGAAGTTACATAGCGTCTTAAATCATTAACTGCTGATAATGCCTGGGCGTGTGACAAAATCGGAGTTGACTCATCTTCTTCTTGGTCATTATCACTTAGGGTCGCTCAACAGTCGCTGGCCGCTGCCGCAAAGGGTAATATGTGTATTTGAGTGGCACGTGTTGGCGTATTAAATGGGATGACGATCGTATTAAGCGTTAAGAAATGTATGAAAACATGTCTCAAGGTGCTGGGACTGATGCAAAATGGCGTATTATGCGGGAAATCGTATTAAACGTGATCGTATCAAACGGGTTCTACTGTATATATTTAAATAATATACACACCGGGTTGAGAGAAGGGATGCAAACGATACATTGATGTTTCTGAAACATCGCTAGTTCAATAAAAAAACATCGATACTTGCCGTGCCATCGATGTTCACTATTATAAATCGATGTTATTTTATACGATGTTTTGACAATGATGTTTTGCCTGCATGGTTTAAAATGTATGGTACTTTTAGCAGAGCCTGCGTAACAGTTTAGGTACTCCGTTTCTAAATAACTAAAAAAGCTCATAACATTACGCAAATGTTAGTGTTTAACATAAAAAAAATGTGCTTGATTCGACTAAAAAAAAGCTCATCGCATAGATTTACAAAAAACATCGATGTTTTAGGGTGATGTTTTATGTACATCGATGTTTGAGAACAATCATCGATGTATCGATACATCGATTTTTTTGGTTTCGATATTTGCATCCCTAGTTGAGAGCCCTCAGCGCTCACCCATAGTCCGCGTCAAGCTGTAAAAGCCATATGCGGCTAACAGCTGTACATACGCAAAAAAAAAATACAAGCTAAAACGTTAACGGGAGGCGTGGCGTTATCGCCACGCGACGATCAGGTTCACCCTTGCCTATAGATGTTTCACATCAAAATAAAATTAGACTCGGCGCTACCTACCGAGTCCAAAAGCATCATTATAGTTACCTATAACGCATCTTTGTATATTTAAAGGTACATTGGTTGGATAGTTTTAAAGTCTATCATCGTCACCATTTCTGCTTATATACGTCCCACTGTTGGGCTCGAGGAATAGTCCATGACCCGAAGAGGCGTCAGAGTGGGATGGTACCGGAAAGGGTATACCAGCGGGATGGCCATGGACGACAAAAGAACTAGGTACCAGTCGTCGGCCCCGCACGTTGCCCCTGCATCACCCCGCGGAAAATGAACAGCGTATATGCTGACCAAAGCCCACCAAAAACAAAGGATTTATATTATCTGAAACTAAGAAGAATAAATAAACATACTTACTTCATATTTAGCGCGATGAGCTTGTGAAATTAAAAGCCATTTCTGAGGGATACGTAACTTCTCGATCAGTTCCAGCTTCTGACGGATTTCGGGCGTGTCCACGCGCGGGGGGGCATGGCGTGATAGTACACCACGTATCAAATGTCCGCGTCTAAAATATATATTTATAAAAAAAATGAACAGAATTGTTCTGTCTGAAGACAAGACCCTGCACTAATGACAAAATCCTTGTATTGCGAGAAAGTTTTCATCGTGCCTTCCTTTGACATTAATCTTTATCGAAATTTATTTTGTAATGTTACAAGAACAGTTGTAAAACTTTTTATTAGCTTTTGTTTTTTCTTAAAAGTGTGATACTAGCCCGGACGGACCGGTCCGCAGCTGCAGACAAGCAACTGTCAACAGCACGCCTACAATGATGTGAACAAGCATTTTGTTTAGATCTTCGTATTAGTAGGCGAGTCTATTGTGATTAACCAGACAGTTATTTATCTAAAATCTAGAATCTACAGAAAAAAATGTCTTTGGTTTCCACAATTGGAAACCGGAGCCTATCGAATAATAAAGATCGATAAAAGAGTTTAAATACTTCTTTGGGCGTTAGGAAAAAATTATGAGAGTAAATTTTTACTATGCGCGGATAACCGACAGCCTGAACGCGAATAACAAATGCGATATAATCCCGTAAAAGTAGTTTTATTTACAATGTGTAGTGCTCGCGTAAATATAAGATATCATAACGAACGAACGAACCCTGAAGTTAGTTAGTCAACATTTTTGACGTGACAACGTCTTATAATTCGATGGAGCCGGCTGCACACACGAAAAAACATGACGTATGCGGTGTTACCTCGCTCTGAGGCGTTCCATTTAAGGCTTGATCCATACAAAATATCTATCAAACAAAATTAAAATTTAATGATTTCTTATGTTTACGCGAGTATTATACATTTTAAATAAAACTACTTTACGGATTTTATCGCGTTTGTATTTGATTTTTGATTACCCGACGTTTCGAACACTTTACAGCGTTCATGATCACGGGTGGACTAAGATGTCTCACGTCCAACAAGTCATCGTTACTGCAGAAAATTTTATAATTATCTACCCGATACAGAAATATAGAATCATTTTCATATAGAATCATTTTCTTCTTACACTGGCAATAAATTTTGTATCAAAATGTGGGTCAATATTTAATAACTAATTTCTGTATCGGGTAGATAATTATAAAATTTTCTGCAGTAACGATGACTTGTTGGACGTGAGACATCTTAGTCCACCCGTGATCATGAACGCTGTAAAGTGTTCGAAACGTCGGGTAATCAAAAATCAAATACAAACGCGATAAAATCCGTAAAGTAGTTTTATTTAAAAAATTAAAATTTTCTTTTGAAAGATGAAACCATTCCATCAGTATTTTCTTATGACGTTGTCACGTTCAACTATCGTCAGTAAACCGACTTTATAGACAACCGATTTTTTTTTTTCATTTCTTCTTCTTATTTTATTTTAGCAATTAGCTACTAATACAAGCCATTTTTGCCAGCGTGGAGTTATAATATTCGTGTCAAATTATCAGTTTCTTCATGTCAGTAAGTCAAAGTGTCACCATCGACAGTGTAATGGACACTGTTAAAGGGTTCAGAGAATTTTGGTGGAAACAAAAAGGCATGTATAGCAGTTTTATATCATATTCACTACACCTCAGCAGTTCTGTCGCTATATATTACATAAAATGCCATCAAGATTATTTAATATAACACGTTAAAACACTAAGATATTGAATATAATACAAGAACACTACATGACACTTCCAGATTCCCGCCAAAATCTCCTTTTTAGGGTTCCGTACCCAAAGGGTAAAAGGGGCTCCTATTACTAAGACTTCGGCGTCTGTCCGTCCGTCAGTCTGTCACCAGGCTGCATCTCAAGAACAGCGACAGCTAGACAGTTGGAATTTTTACAAATTATGCATTTTTGCTGTCGCTATAACAACAAATGTTAAAAATAAATACTAAGGGTTGGTTTCTGGGTCGTCTTCCATACAACAAACGCGATATTTCATAGATAATGGTATGGAACCCTTCGTGCGCGACTCTGACTCGCACATAACCGGATTCTTTTTTTCATTTCAACTCAATTATGTCCCGGTGTTGGGTTAGATCATTTCAGTTGATATTACGTGGATTCAAATCTCATGTAATCATTCTTCAATCACATTTTTCTATATCTATTAGTAAAAAAAATTATATTTAAAAAATATACTCACGCTACTTCATTAGGATGATAAGACAATGCTTGAACTGCTAGATGCCAGGCGCCTGCCGCCTCCAGCTGTTCAGCAACGCCTGTGATACTCTCTATTGATGGGGAGCCGAACCAGGCGCCTAAGAGGAAGCTGTAACATAAAAAAAAAGTGTGTGTACAAAGAACGCATATCAAAAGTGAAACTTCTTTATCCTACATCCTTCATCCCTTGTCCTTCGTTCTTAATTCTACATTCTTCATCCTTCATCGTTTATCCCCTATCCTTCATCCTTTAACTCATTCTCTCGCCGGTTGAATCCACATTTACGTGTATACGTCTCTATGGACTCGCTTTTTCGTTTCATCGAGTTTGAAATCACAACGATTCTAAAGAAGTTTCACTTCAATAAATTTTAATTGCCGTGTGGTAAGGGAGTAAAATTACAATTACCGAGTAATAATAGACGACTGTTGCGGATATCGATTTAGATTGGAGAAAAAGTCATCATCATTTCAGCCTATCGCCGTACACTGCGGGACGTAGGCCTCCCTCATGTTACGACACAAAGTGCGGTCCTGTGCCGCCTGCATCCAAAGACGCCCAGCAACTTTCACCAGGTCGTCGGTCCACCTAGTGGGGGGTCATCCTACACTGCGTCGTCCAATACGTGGTCGCCACTCGAGAACCTTTCTTCCCCAGCGGTTGTCGGTCCGTCGAGCGATGTGGCCTGCCCATTGCCACTTCAGCGTGCTAATTCTTCGTGCTATGTCAGTTACACCCGTTCTTCTGTGGGTTGTCGTATTTCGGATTCTATCTCGCAGAGAAATCCCGAGCATAGCCCGCTCCATAGCACGATGAGCGACTTTGAGCCTCGTTATGAGGCCTACATTTAGGAGCACGTTTCCGTGCCGTAAGTCATCACTGGTAACACACACTGGTCGTAGACCTGTGTGTGTTACCAGTGAAGAAAAAGTAGTTCTTTTAATTTTAAGCATTTACTAAATAGTTATAAATACAATTCAATTGAGCGAGTTGTGTTAACAATATTATTTACGATGCGCATATATTAATTTTGTGGAAATGTCTTCTTTTCATGGCGCTGGCCACGCCGTCCCGCCTCCTTGGTCAGTTGATAAAAATCCTTACTAATATTATAAATACGAAAGTAAGTTTGTTTGTTACGCTTTCACGCTTAAACCACCGAACTGATTACAAAAATTCTTTCACCAATGGAAAACTACAACACCAGGGAGCAACATAAGCCTTTTATTCCTGTATTCCCATGGGAACGGCAACTAGGGATGTGAAAAAATAACCGAATTTTATATTAATCGATTATTTTTTGTAATAATCGATTTTAATAATCGATTATCTAAATAATAAAAAATCGTTTTCTTTATATTAAAATTAATCGAGTGCCTATTTTATAATCGATTAATTATTTTTAATTAATCGATTATTTTATAATTGATTTATTTTAAAGAAAAAAATCGACTATTTATTAATCGATTTTCCCTCCAACTCACATCTCCAACAGAAACTACGCGGGTAAGGCGACTGAAACCGAAGCAAAGCAAGGGCGGGTTGCCAGTATAAGTATGGAAATTTTAAATAAGCGCCAACAATGAGTATAGTTTGCTACTTAAAGTTTGCAATAGAAAAAAAATCAAACTAACCATAGACTATAGTCCATGGGGTCCGGTGTGTAGGCCTCAGGTCTCAGCTTGGGTCTGTCATTGTACGCCCTGGCGCGTAGAAGTTCGTAGCGAAGGTCAAGGACACGGCGCCTAGTACCATTCTGTGGACAAAAAGTCATATTATTCATCATCATCACAGCTCAAATACGTGCCACTGTTGGGCTCTAGCCTCCTTCACAGTGGGAGGGAAATTGACCTACTACACCATTCTGGTCAGACGTGTTGGTACAGGGTTTTATTTCGAGTTTTCCTTCTCTGAAATAGATATCATATTACATTCCTTATTCGTCTCTTATGACATCCAAACGACTAAATGATATAAGATTATTGATTGAATTAGGCGATAGTTGATACATAGCGGAAATCCATTTTTTATTTCGAAATGGAAGGACGGAAGGGAGATCCACCACTTTCCCACGGTAATCAATATACCGCACACCACAATAAAAGGAATACGTGATAGTATTAAGGTGAACTAGGTATTAAGGAAATCTTACTAGTGATGAGCACCATCCAGAACATCAACTTGCAATTTTCCGCAGAACTTCGAATATTTATTCGACACGTGTTTCGCTTCTAAACGATCATCAGGATCTCATCGGCAGGCATCCTCAGGACGGTTCGGCTTCAAATGCGCAAATAGCGCATATGAATAAATGAAATATCATGTAATAACATAAGGGCATGAGAAGGAGAAATCTAAATAAAACTATACCCAGCTGACCAATGTGGTACAGTAAAGTTAATTTTCCTCCTATTTTGGAGGAAGCTCGATCCCAACAGTGGGGCGTGTATGAGCCGAGACGAAGTTGACAATTATAAAAAAAAGTGAGCCGTCGCTCTGAGCGCCTGGCAGATGTGAAACATCGAAATTATTTTGTATAAGTATATATGCATAGAATAACAGATTATGACAGGCACTAATCCTTACTAATATTATAAATGCGAAAGTAAGGATGTTTGTTTGTTACGCTTTCACGCTTAAACCACTGAACCGATTTCAAAAATTCTTTCACCAATGGAAAGCTATAATATCAGGGAGTAACATAGGCTATATTTTATCCCGGTATTCCCACGGGAACGAGCACTACGCCGCGGGTAAGGCGACTGAAACCGAAGCGAAACGAGGGCGGGTTGCTAGTATGGCAGAAAGTATTAATAAAATATTACGATTTACATTATTATTTAAAATATTACACAACAATCATAATTAATAATAATAATTAATTTCCCGCAGTCTCCATCTTATTCACACACTACTACGTATAGTACATATATTCCATCATATAGCATGGCGTTACGTCGCCGGGGCGTGTTTACGCCCCGCCAACGATCAGGTCTACCCTCGCCTAAAGATGTTTTATATCAAAAAAATAAAAAAATGTCAACAAATACCTTATCGAAGGTGACAGCAAATTCTTCGACATAAGGAGGTAGGGGTAACTTCATATCCATTTCGTTGTTCTCAACCGACGATAGATCAATTTCGTCATCTTCTTTATCACCGGTGATGAAGAAGCCTTCGTATTTTCTCATAACCTGCTCCAGCGACGGTATGTGGGGACAGAGGTATCTGAAAAAATAGCTTGCTTTTAATTTTCATTCAGTTTAAATTTAATTTTCTATGTGGTGACGGACTATCATTGCAGCCTATCGCCGTCCACTGCTGGACCTAGGCCTCCTGTTACGCCACAAAGTGCGGTCCTGTACCGCCTGCATCCAACGACGTCCAGCAACTTTCACCAGGTCGTCGATCCACCTAAGGCCTTATTTACGGAGACGCGGGGCGTCGCGCGTCGCGTGTGGCGTGGCGTCTCGCGGCGCGTCGGACGTTTTTATTGTTTACGTAGCGGCGGCGAGTGAAGCGGCACGTATCATCGCACGCGTAAACACAGACTTATAGCAATATGCGATGTTGTTTATAGAGACGCGAGGCGGGAAGAGTGGCGATGCCCGCTGCTGCGCCCGCGTCGTATTCTCAAGCGTGTAGCGGAGCACGCGGCGAGCATCGCTGCGGCGCACGCGGGGTTCTCAGTTAATCCGACCCAAACTTCTCATGTTCCGCTATTATAAACACTGGGCCACTCTTTATATTAAATAACTCACTTTTTAAAATACAATTTTCTTCTAAAAAGTCTATCATATCATACTCCGTTGCGACGGTAACTACGTCTGTGTTGCACGATTAGCAAATGAAACTGGCAGAAGGTTCTGCCACAGGCATCGCTTCATCGAGAATCGCCGCTGCGTGTGCCGCCGCGATAAACGCCGCGTGAGACGTAACGATGGCATCGTGACGATGGCTCGGCCGTAGAACACGCTCCATTTCAAGCAAACGCGTGTAAAATCGCTTCTCCGTAAACGCACTCATCCAACGCCCTACATTTGAATTTAGTGCGGGCCGCGCAGCCCATCGCGACGAGCGACGCGCCGCGTCTCCGTAAATGAGGCCTAATGGGGGGGCATCCTACACTGCGTCGTCCGATACGTGGTCGCCACTCGAGAACCTTTCTTCCCCAGCGGTTGTCGGTTCGTCGAGCGACGTGTCCTGCCCATTGCCACTAGTAGGTCAATTCCCTCCTATTATGGAGGAGGACCGAATGTAGTGACCGAGTAAGAATACAACTCACCAACCTCAACCGTGCCTATGGGTGTCGTAAAAGGCGACCAATCTATACTTCTATGCTAATATATAAAGCAGAAGAGTTTATTTGTTTGAACGCGCTAATCTCAGTAACTACTGGTCCGATTTGAATAATTCTTTCAGTGTTAGATAGCCCATTTATCAGGGAAGGCTATATATATAAGCGGGAACGCTTATTTTGGGAGGGAAATTGACCTACTATACCACGCTGGTCAGACGTGTTGGTATAGGGTTTTATTTCGAGTTTGCTTTCTCTTGATGTTATATGCATATTATATCCCTTAGTCGTTTTTATTCACGTGCAAGATAGAGGGTGGTGAATTGTATTCCTACTCCGTCACCACATAGAAAATCTTACTAATATTATAAACGCGAAAGTTTATGCGTATGTGAGGTTGTAAAAATGTGAAGATATTTGTTGCTCTTTCACGCAAAAACTACTCAATGGATTTTGATGAAATTTCACAATAATATAGCTTACATTTCAGAATAACACATAGGCTATAATATATCCCGATATTCCCACGAGAAGAGGAACTGCGGGTGAAACCGCAGGGCGCTGCTAGTACTAATATAACTGTTTTAATAACTCACCTGGCAGTGGCATTCAAAGCCCTGAGCCAGTCTGTGTCAACAAGTTTATCGCGTGGTGTACTCTGACCCGAGATGAGGAGCAATGTTGCCCAGCGGTGGGCAGATATCAACGTGTCAGCCCCACACTCCCTCCACTGCGACATTTGACGAGCTATCAACGTACGGAACGCTGGATCTCCTGTAATAGAACATATTAATTAATATCTATAGTAATATGTTGGGTGTATATGGTGTATTGGCATTTGAGAATCTTTAATCTTAAGTTGGCTGTATAAGTTTTTTTTGTGTCTTTTTCTGTTGACAACCCTGTTTCGTTTCGTTCCCTTTTCTGTGGAGTATTGGCGCGAATGTCAAAATGTCATGTGGCGCTCTTATACACAGTGACATTTATGTCGTCTTACAAAAGCAGGTCAATTAAAGTATCCAGTATCTACTATTCATTCATACAATTAAAAGGTTAAAAAATATTTACTAGAATATTAAAAAAAAAATGATTATAAATAATTACTAATTAAAATAGTAAGGAAACAGCATGTAGCGAGCGCATAGGTACTCAACACAGCTGATGTACTATGTAGGTACTACGACCGCTTGACCGCGGCGCCAATCGGGCATCGCAAAGGATACCTGTTAGGTATCTAGCGTAGGGAATTACGCTTTGTAAAAGCCGTCCACGTGGACTTCGTACCTATGATTGGCTAACGAAATTCCGCATGATTTCTTTTGTTTAAAATGCAAACATGATAAACAAGCTGTTACAAAATATTAATTTTAATTTATTTTATTATCTGTTTATAATTACCACTATTGAACATTTAAATATGTTAGATATGTTTCTCTGGTCGGATACTTTAATGGTTTTTTTTTTGTAAGACGATAAAAAAGTCATCGTGTATTTTATTCATTATTTTAGTGTTTTGCAATGTTATATTGAATAATTTAGCTGACATTTTATGCAATATAATGCAGAGAAGGTTCTGAAGTGTAGTGAATATAATGGTGAACAACGTGCATATTCGCATTCTTCCAAAATTCCTAATGAAATCGTGATTTGGTTGTCACCAATCAAATCATGATAACAACTTGACTTACTGACTGACTATTTATGTGAATTGTTAAACTACAATGTATTCGACTGAAGGACTTTGTATCCATGATCATGAATCAATATTAACAACAATTATACTCTTTTCTGTTAGCTAATGTAAGAGTACAATATTAATATACGTTTATGTGCATTTTAAAGTTCTTTATACTTATTTCTTCACCTATTGACTCGAAATATCAACATGGTGTATACACCATATATCTATACCAATAAATAAAATTGGAGTGTCTGTTTGTAATTTCAAAATAATAGGCTTTTTTCATGCTCACACGGTTATTTGCACGACACCTATGCCTAAAATAGCAATTAAAAAATTTTTGTCTGTCTGTCTGTTTGTTCCGGGTAATCTTCAAAACGGCTGGACCGATTTCAAAAATTCTTTCACCAATGGAAAGCTATAATATCAGGGCGTAAACTAGGCTATATTTTATCCCGGTATGCCCACGGGAACGGGAACTACGCGGGTAAAACGACTATAACCTATAACCGAAGCGAGGGCGGGTTGCTAGTGGTATATATAGTACTTATGATGTTTATATAATGTGTATGCTGTATATACGGAGCGACGAATCGCCTGTAATAGAAAAATTTTCATTCATATCTTTCTGTATTAATATTGTACTTGTAGGATGGCGTGTGGAGATTAGCCACTCTACAATTGTGTTGTAGTCGGCGCAGGTAGATGTGAGAAGAAGGCGAAGAAGAACGAAGAGAGTTATTTCTAAGACTGACGATTTATTTACATTTCATAAATTATGTACAATAAATTGATAATAGAATTAGTGACGACCGTACAAGTGTGCGAGTTGATATCGTATGTCGACTGAATGAATAGACAGCAAAAGGCGGTATATATATACTAGCATTCAGTCTGCGTGTGGTCCGAATGTGCACGTGTTTCAACAGGTGCAAATGATGTCACCGCAGGTGCGAACGCAGGTGTCAGGTGTGTCGCCAGCTGCGTCGCACATCTGTCAGCTGTGCACGCCAGCTGCCTCGCACCTGCGTCTTCTTGTATGGGCCAATCTTCATTAGCGAAGCGGATTGCTTCGCATTGTTGGGTTGCGGTCCAAGTTATCATAGTGGCGGATAGTCGCCACATACTGTACTAATAGTTAGGTGTGTATGGTGTTTATGGTGTGTATATGTGACTGTTGAATCACGTCGGGGTCACCACTATTGAGCCTGAGTGTTGTTAAGGATTGCGTGTCTAGTCGGGTGATATATGTAGAGAGAAACGACAGAGCAGATTTCACGATATTTATTGGTCGGCGACTCGACCCAGACTGATTCATTATATCTTTTTTTTTGACGTGACAACGTCTTATAATTCGATGGAGCCGGCTGCACACAAGAAAAAACATGACGTATGCGGCGTTACCTCGCTCTGAGGCGTTCCATTTAAGGCATTATCCATACAAAATATCTATCAAACAAATAAAATAAAAATTTTCTTTTGAAAAATGAAACCATTCCATCAGTATTTTCTTATGACGTTGTCACGTTCAACTATCGTCAGTAAACCAACTTTACAGACAACCGATTTTTTTTTGTGTGTGTATAGCTGTTGGTCGCAGATGACCTTGACAATTTAACGCGGGCAATGGGTGAGCGCTGATGGCTTTCAACCCGGTAAAAGATTCATCATATCGTCATATCATCATTTATATATACCGCTACTGTGTGTATGGTGTTTATGGTGTGTATGATGTATATAATGAGTATAGGGTGTATAATGTGTATGGTGTATATGTTTTGAATTATTTTATTGCAAACGGTGGCCTACGAGCAAACAGTATACCTTTATTTTTTTTGGAGTGGGTTACGGTCGGAGCACTCCTCGCTCCACTCCGTTCGGGGTGACAGAGGTAATCACGAACACCCATAACCCACCCGTGACACGTCGCCTTCTTCGTTGGGCCGACCACCAGAGCAGGGTGACTTGACGTCAGTAGTCGGCTCAACGGAATACCCCCTGAGGAGTACCCTCTCCTCGACAGACGTCCCCCCTTTGGGGAGGACGTCGGTCTTTCCTCGCGCGGTCGTTCTCTGTGGGTGACGAACTAATTCCCTGGTCCAGTCACCCGCAACCTCGGCTAGGGCGGCATCAGGTGCAGGTAGTCGCGCCTCCGCCGCCAGTGTTCGCACTGCGTGGTATTCGAACCCGCGATACCGGCACGGTATGTCGGTATTTTAACCACTAAGGAATCTGTGCAGCCAATTGTAATACTTACCAGCCGCTTGAGCTATCAAAGCCGCCATATTGAGGTCGCCATTTTCTTTCGCCAGCTTGCATGCCTCCAGTACTCTACCACCAAGCAGTAAGGTCCACACTTGAGAACTGTGACCATCCGCTTCTGTAAATAAAATTATAAGGTTGTTTTACGAAATTTATCGAGTTTGTATTTGATTTATGATTGCCCAACATTTCGAACACTTTACAGCATTCATGCTCACGGGCGGACTCAGCGTTCATGGTATAAATCGTCAGTGTTCGAAACGTCGGGCAAATAAAAATCAAGTGAACATAGTTTTATTTACAATGTGTATTCGCGTAAACATGAGAAATCGTTAAACTTAGGTATTTTAAACTAATCATCATCAGCCCCGCTCTTGAATGTCTCATTGTTAGGCCGAGCCTCCTACCCATTGGAAGAGACTGGGCCTGCAATACTACACTGGTCAGATGTGTATTTTTTTTTATATATACGTCCCACTGCTGGGCTAGAGCCTACTATAAAATAGGAGAGAAATTGACCTTACTGTACCATGTTGGTCGGACTGGTTGGTATAGAATTCTGTTTCGAGTTTGCCTTCTCTTGCATAGATATTATATGCATATTATATCCCTTAGTTGTCTCTTACGACATTCACTAGCGAGATAGTATAGTAAGATCAATTTCTGTCCTGGAGCAGAGGAGGCTCGAGCCCAACAGTGGGACGTATATAAACCGAGATGATAAATAAAACGTTTCTTAATCAGCGCCACCTAGTGTCAAATTCTTTGCAACTCTACATTGATTTACCACAGTAATTATTATTTGTTAGAACCTATTATATCATACACTGGTCGGATATGTTGGTATAGGGTTTTATTTTGAATTTTCCTTCTCTTGCGTCTTTTACGACACCCATGTGCAGGAAAGGGAGGGTGATCAATTGTATTCTTACTCTGTCACCACACGGAAAAACATTTTATAACCCTAGTATGAAAGAACCGTGGCGACAATAGGTATTAGTGCAGTGTTAGGTAGGAACTCGCCGCAACCCTTTCATAGTAGAGGCGCGTTAGGTTAGCTCTCCGACACCTTTAAGGCTTACTTGGTAAGGCTGACGAAGATATTACGCTCGCTAAGAGTCTAGATAAGCCTTACGAATAAAATTGCGACGCAAATCGGCCATCAATCTAAACGTAGGGTTAACCTGGGTTAGGGTTTTATTTC
This sequence comes from Lymantria dispar, assembly GCA_032191425.1. Lineage (NCBI taxonomy): Eukaryota > Metazoa > Arthropoda > Insecta > Lepidoptera > Erebidae > Lymantria > Lymantria dispar. The sequence goes on from CM063467.1 coordinate 3,612,643, forward strand.
GACGAGGACACGGCGCAGTACACGCTCAAGGTGTGTGCCGCGTGGATTGAGCAGCGCCGTGAACTTGTCACAATCATCGGTGTCGATCTGACGCTGCAGAGCTTCGCCCTAGCCGAGGGTGGCTGGACAGGGGATTTAGTCCATCACCTCGCAGAAAGGCTGACTGCGCGACGGCGACCGACGTCTCGGAGGGGGAACGTCGGCAAGAGAGGGTTTCTTACTCTTGTAAAAGATGTTTACTATTTACAAAAGTCTTTAAGGAAAGTAATTGTATTTTTATCCTTTACTATATGAAGTGTGTACTTACCGTCTTCCTTTTCACCGGGCTGAGATTTGGATAATTCCTGATCAGTGATGTTACTGACCGCAGATTTCAACCAATCCAGAAGCTTCTTATGTCTGTTGACAGTGGATAGTAGATCTGTACTGGTAACACCTAGTGTACAGAAAAAAAAAATAAGCTTAAAAGACATGGTATCCAAATACAAAATCAAAAATACTGAGACATTTAACATGCTAGGCTATTTATAAAATAAATTTGTAAAGATATCCTGATAATCATCATCATCTCAACCCAAGTACGTCCAACTGTTGGTCTCAAGCCTCCTCCACTGTTGCCGGAAAATTGAATCGATTTTTTGTTCTTCAAAATAAATAGATTATAAAATAATCGATTTTCTCCCAACAGGATTATGATGATCTTTTTTTTCTTTTTAGGAAATCTGGTAGTGAAATAATCGATTAATTTTGATATAAAAATAATCGTTTTTTTTATTATTTTGATAATCGATTATAAAAATCGACAATTACAAAAAAAAACGATTATTTTTTCACATCCCTAGCAAACACCCTCAGAAAGTCATGCTTCCGTCTCTCTCGCTCACCGGACTAAGCGCAGTAACAAATTGCTACTACTCAGACGTCGATTTTATGCGAGAGTGTGGTACTACCCCAGACGAACCTACCACATAAAAAGGTGTATAGGTATACAAAAAAGTTGATACTCACCATCGTTCTCCAAATCCTGTCCCCACAGCGCGTCGCATAATCGCCACACTTCGTGGCAATAAGCCGATGTAACACCAAACTGTGAACAAATTACGACAAATTTCAAATTCAAATACTTTATTATGCATAAACCCCGCGGGGGCACTTACATATGGTCACTTTTTTACATTTTACCTTACACTACTATCGGATCGGAACGCGACCGCACTGAGAAGATCCGGCAAGAAACTCAGTGGGCTTGTCTTCTTTTTTATTCATTTACTATTTTTTTTTTAATAAGATAATATACAACAACATGTCTATTAATACGCAAGCGGCACCCGATCACGAGTTAACCACTAGAGCAGCCATCACTCCCCTCAACCACAATGGAGGGAAGGGAGTGACCCGCTCCTCGTAGACAATGTATTATTATCAATAGGAAAAGGGAAAATACACCTTCGATGTATATATATTACTGTCGAACGTGAGCTTTCAGCATAATACCTTGCTTTTTGCAGTAAAACTTCTTTACAATCGTAATTTCAAACTCGATGAAACGAAAAAGCGAGTCCATAGAGACACAAACACGTAAATGTATAGGATTCAACCGGCGAGAGAATGAGATAAAGGATAGAGGATAAAGGACGAAGGTCAAAGGGCAAAGGATAGAGGATAAACGATAAAGAAGTTTCACTTTTGACATGCGTACTTTATACTCAAGCTCTTTTTTTTCAAATATACCTTTATCTATACCAATAAATAAAATTGGAGTGTCTGTTTGTAATGTCAAAATAATAGGCTTTTTTCATGCTCACACGGTTATTTGCACGACACCTATGCCTAAAATAGCAATTAAAAAATTTTTGTCTGTCTGTCTGTCTGTTTGTTCCGGGTAATCTTCAAAACGGCTGGACCGATTTCAAAAATTCTTTCACCAATGGAAAGCTATAATATCAGGGCGTAAACTAGACTATATTTTATCCCGGTATTCCCACGGGAACGGCAACTACGCGGGTAAAACGGCTATAACCTATAACCGAAGCGAAGCGAGGGCGGATTGCTAGTTCCTTAGAATTATAACGTATAAAAGGATAGCGTCGGTACTTCGAGTGATCGAAAACATGAAGCCAAAAATACTACATACGCGCAGGTGATTAATACACGTACACACGCACACCACTATACAAATTATGAAATCAAATGTTTTTATTAACATAAACCGTCGAAATACTTTTAAAGGTAATGTTAATATACTTTTTATGTTTAATGTGTTGTGACACCATTTGAATGCACAAACCGTCATAATTACCTATTTATATTTGCGTACGCACGTGCAGTACAGTGACCTTGTACATTACGGGACTGTTCCGGCGTAAGCTCCATTAGGCTCCAATTTAAATGCTTCACTTTTTGTGCGCGAACTTACCTTCTATACGTTTTATTACTCTAAGCCTTTTTTCATGGTATGCTTTTAGCGACACCCCATCCAATAAGTTCGGGACGAGGGAAGGGCCGACCTAAAACTTAACCTATACTTTCCCCATTGACATTGGACTGATTGCTAGCACTGATCCTTGACCTCGATGGCCAGCCCAGGAGGCTCGAGTCCAAGAGTAGGACAAATATGAGCTGAGATGATAATTACCTTACAACTGCTATCATTGTCAGCGGAATGTTTTAAATACTGATAAAGTATCGCCTGTCGCTCCTGTGGGGACTTGGAGACGAGCAGCTGGGGGCATTTATCATCATCCACATCCGTCAACGTGGAATGCTCCAGTAGGGTTGCTAGATGAAGCTTCAACATTTCCTGTAAATAGAAATCAATCAACCGTATGATGATGGAGTAAAAGTAAAATTCTTTACCCGCCTTTCTTGCCCGTGGATGTCGTAAAAACCCACTAAGGGATTAAAATATGCAGATGACATCTACACAAGAGAAGGAAAACTCGAAATAAAACCATAGAGTTATATCAACCTGAATGACTAGCTTGGTGTATTTTTTTTTTTTATTGCCAACGGTGGCTAACGAGCAAGCAGCACACCTGATGGTAAGTGATACTGCCGCACATGGACCTTTGCAATACCAGGGGCACAGCTAGGCCGCTGCCTACCGCCTACCTACCGCTACCTACTTGAAAGAAATACTCTTCTTAAACCTCGTTTAAAGAAGGACATGTCATAGCGCTCGGAAAACACAGCAGCAGGTAGTTCATTCCAGAGCTTGCACGTACGTGGGAGAAATGATCGCTGGAAACGTACAGTTGAAGACCATAACGTTACCAGGTGAAATGGATGAACCCTGCTACGATGTTGAGTGGTACGTTGGTAGAATGGTGACGGTGGTACCAAGTCAAACATAGTATAGCAGGTCTATTGCCCTCCCATAGCGGAGGAGGCCCAAGCTCAACAGTGGGACGTATATGAGCTGAGATAATGATGAATGTCAATTTCATCATATTCTAGCTCGCGGTTTCGGCCCATTTAAAAGAGTACTTAGAACAAGAGTCGTAGAATCACAGTTTTGACAGTACTAATTTGTCTACAGTTGCTGGCCGGTCCGTCCGGTGTAGTACCACACTGAGCAGATAATATACAACAGAGTAGTAGATATATGTTACTGCACCTAGTGAGGTGAGAGAGAGAGAGACGGAAGCACAACTTTCTGAGGGTGTTTGCGAGTGGGTGGATTTTAGTGATGCCTTTAGCATCACCGAACCTCATAGCACACATTCAGACTCCCTTCAATTTCTTCACGGTAGGCGGCGTGGCAAAGGTCCATGAGCGGCAGCAACACTTATCATCTTTGCCACCGTTAGTAATCTAAAAAAATAGACCAGTACAACAATAAATGGAATACTTACCAGCATACCATCGTTTTTATCAGCTTGGCCCAAAGCCATCCTCACTACAACCGGTTCAGACCAGTCGTTGGCGGCACGTCCCTGGACATATTTGCCCAATTCCGATAATTCTGTGACTGTAATACATAAAAAACCGACTTGAATGAAGATAATTTTAGATTTTAGTTGATTTTTCAAAAAGCTTGTCCTATTTCGATAAAATTTACATCGCACCATTTGGGAAGAATACCCTTTTAAAGAAAAAAAAAAAGAATTTTCAAATCTGTTGGCAAGCGATGGAGTTATGCACGAACAAACATAAAATACAAACAATCGAATTGGGAACCTCCTTTTTTAGAAGTTTGTTAAAAATATCACTATTCGCATATCCGTGACCATACTATCATCATATACATCCCACTGTTGGGCTTGAACCTCCACCATGATAAGAAGAAAATTGCCTCATATACCATACTGGTCAGACGTGTTGGTACATTGCTTTATTGCTAATTTTCCTTCTCATACATATATTTATATGCATATTATATCTGCAAAATTTAAGGGATGTAGAGTTTCGTTGTACACGCTAATCTCAGGAACTGGTTCGATTTGAATATATTTTTAGTGTTAGATAGCTCATTTATCGGGGAAGAATATAGCCTATATAACATCACGCTATAATCAATAGGAGCGGAGCATTAACGGAAAATATTTGGCAAAAACTGTGAAAATGTATTCCTTTTGAGAGCTGCCGTTGACGGCGCAGATTATGAGTGCCTACGATGCGCATTGCCTTTGACACTCTCATTCTGTCTCTTTCTAGGGGTTTCTATGAGGACATAGTATTAGTATCACGCTGTTGGCAGTAATCTGTCTACAGTCGCGGGCCGGTCCGTCCGATGTAGTACCACATCATCTCAACCTATATATGTCCCACTGATGGGCTCGAGCCTCCTCCACCATAGGACCCTCCTATGTTGGAGGAGGCTCCAATTGACTTACTACCATGCTAGTCAGACGTCTTGGTATAGTTTTATTTCGAGTCTAGCTACTTGCTCTCTTTTTTTTTTTTTTTTTTTTTAACGCTGTGGAAATGCAATTTACGCACTGCCCCCCGCCGGTAACAGACGAGGGGGGTGTGTGGGACTCGCCGGTCACCTATGCAACCGGAATACCCACTAAAACCAACAGCGGTCCCTTCCGCGCTCTTGCGGAGTGCCGGAGAGATCGTCTAGTGACATTCGATCCCCGGCACTCCTACGCAAGGCCGTCGGGCCACGTCCCGTCGTCGTTCAAGGCGGTGGGAGGAGATGCGCGTATCGGCGCCTCCTTCTCCCTGGTCGCCGCCTACGGAGCGAGTTAGCGGACGCGAGTGCCTCGCGTTCCCGCTCCGCGGCCTCCTTCCGAGCGATGACCTCCTCGCAGAAAGAGGCCATCGACGACCAGCACCTGTCGCTGTAGAGCATATTTGATGTGATGCTCAGCAACGACAGGTCTGTTCCTATAACCGCCGACAGGTCGCGGCGCTGAGGCCCCCAGGCGGGACATACCTCCAGGGTGGGCTACTTGCTCTCTTGCTTATATGTATATTATAACCTTTAGTCGTCTTTTACGACACCCACGTACAAAATAGATGGTGGTGAATTGTATTTTAACTCCATAACCCACAGGAAATGGTTATACTCACTGGGTGGCAAATGGTTGACAGAATCATAAGTGGTTGGGAATACTAATTCCGCTCCTGGTCCAAACCCAACCCGTGAATGGCGAGCACGACATACAGACATATCTGCCATCGGAGCCGCGTCCAATCGACCTGGAGACACAATAAAAAATTATTTAATAAATTTAAAATATTACAAAAAGTCCGACTTCAACCGTTCTCTCATGGATAAAATTGTCAGAACTAGACCAAATTAAAACGGGACCACAGGGAAGCACCACTTTTCAAATAATAAAAGAATCATCAAAATCGGTTCCTCCAGCCGAAAGTTCTGAGGTAACAAATATAAACGCCTCCTCCACAATGGGAGGGAAATTGACCTACTATACCACGCTAGTCAGACGTATTGGTATAGGGATTCATTTTTAGGTTCTTATCTGATGTTATATGCATATTATATCCTTTAGTCGTCTTTTATGACAACTACGAGTAAAGAAGGGCACCGAGGAATTGTATTCTTAATTGTTTCTTAATTCATAAGGAATATGCATATATACTTATCATGAGTGGAACTTTCTGTGCTGTGTGGTAGCGGCTTCGAATACTACCAACCCTTGCTTTGCTCGTGGGTGTCGTAAAAGACGACTAAGAGCCCTAGATTGACGCGGACCAACTCCATCTGGTACCATTTGGGTCAACGATTACATTCCCAAGGAGGGTTGACGTCAGGCAGGCGGCCGGTCATAAAAGTCATTGCCGAAACTTTTTGCAATATGTCAAAACAGATGACATATTGCGTCGACCCCAAGTAATTGGGATAAGAGCAAGATGATATGAGTGGAACTTTCTAATCACACCATTTCAGCTCATGTACATCCCACTGCTGGGGTCGAGCCTCCCCCTGGATAGGCGTAAAAATTAACCTACTATACCATGCTGGTCAGATATGACGGTAAAGGATTTTATTTCAAGTCTACTTTCTCTTGCATAGATCCATGTGCAAGATAGGAAATGGCAAATTGTACTCTTACTCCGTCATCACAAGGCAATAAGCATATAGTTTATAAACCACCCCCTCTCCTATCCGTGAGTGTCGTAAAAGACGACTAAGGAACTAAATATGTATATTCACCTCAGTTCATATAGGTAGGGAAGCCTCCTCCACAATAGACTGCACAGATGGTGTAGTGGTTAAGATAGCGACTTACAACGCCAGTGTCAGGGGTTCGAATCCCACGCGGGACAACACTTTGTGTGATCCACAACTTGTTGTTCTGAGTCTGGATGTAATTTGTGTTCGTTAATTATATGTTTGTAAAGTTCCCAGCAATACAAGGATTATTTCCTTAGTGCATGGTGTTGTCTTAAAACTATTATTATTATTATAAATTATTAAATTATTAATTGTAGTACTATACGACCCTGGCCAGACGTGTTGGTATATGGATATATTTTGAGGTTACCTTCTCTTCCATAGATGTTATCTGCATATTATATCCGTTAATCGTCTTTTAAGACATCCACATGCAAAATAGGGAATAGTGAATTGTATTCTTACTCTGTCACCACATGGAAAGCACTTTATCATATGCAATTAGTCTTACCAGCAATGGTTTGTTTGAACGGCGGCACTTTTCTATGATACTTGAGTACAATAGTATGCGGACGCACGATTAACGGTTTCATGGGTATTTCTGTAACAAACATATATACGTATATAACCATAATCATTAAATCTTGCGTCCCAATTAATTGGAGTCAACTCAAAATGTACTCGTTCTTTCATACGAAGTTATTGTCAATAGTTTTATGAACGTCTTATTGACATTAACTCTCCTTGCGTATGTAATTATTAAAGACCAGACGACATTAAATGGCTTGGTGATGATTTTGTGAAATAAATAATTAAAAATAATAGACAAGCCCGCTGAGTTTCTTGCCGGATCTTCTCAGTAGCGGTCGCGCTCCGATCTGATGTTAGTTTATTATTTTAGATAATTTAATTTTGTAAACTTGACAATATGTAAGTGCCCTCTTGGGGTTTATGCATAATGAATGATTTGAATTTGGTCCAAGTACATTCAGAGTTGGTGTAACCGACATAGCCCGCAGAATTAGCACGTTGAAATGGCAATGGGCAGGCCACATCGCTCGTAGAACCGACAACCGTTGGGGAAGAAATGTTCTTGAATGGCGACCACGAAACGGACGGCGCAGCGTAAATCAATCCCCCTCTAGGTGGACTGACGACATTCTCAAAGTCGCAGAGAACCGTTGGATGCAAGTGGCGCAGGACCGTTCCGAGTGGCATTCTCGTGGGGAGGCCTATATCTAGCAGTGGACGTCTGTAGGCTGATGGATAGATGGATGGATATTCAGAGCTCTTAATTGTCTCTTACGCCACCTATGAGCAGTGTAAGGAGGTAGTTGCTACCAAACACTACTGTAACAAATGTATATATTAGTGATGTAACGAATATTAGGATTGAGACATTCGCGAATGCGAATGTGAGTGCGAATATTTATCTCCAACATTCGCGAATGCGAATATGCGAATGTAATATATATGAAGGTTGACTCGGGTTGAGAGCCCTCAGCGCTCACCCACCAGTCCGGGTAAAGTTGTCACAGCCATCTGAGGCTAACAACTAAGTCACACAAAATAAAAAAAAAAAAAAAATTCATATAAAGCGCGTGCAAAATATCATACGGGTTTAACATTTCGTACCAGCCATGTTTAAGCCAAATATAGCAAAGGTTAACCGTTACAAGTTGAACGAATGGAACTAATCAGATTCGTTGAAAAATATTCGTTGTAATTTGAGATTAGTTTATTATTATTATTGTATTTGTCAAATTTACAAACATGAGTAGAGCACAACATGTGCATTGAAGTGTGGAGTTATTTCACAATTTGTGACGCTGAGAGTGTTAAATGCATGGTATGTCAAAAAAGTTTAATGATTATTTAACAAAAATAATGTAATTTTTTCATATAGAATCATGTTCTTTTTTTATTGGCAAAATTCATTATTCATTCACACAAAAAATCGGTTGTCTGTAAAGTCAGTTTACTGATGATAGTTGAATGTGACAACGTCATAAGAAAATACTGATGGAATGGTTTCATTTTTCAAAAGAAAATTTTAATTTTATTTGTTTGATAGATATTTTGTATGGCAAGCCCTAAATGGAACTGGAGGCGGCAGTGCTCGCCGAATTGTATCAGCGGGTGTCGGAAGTGCGAGGGGAGGGAGGGCGGTGTTGTTTCCTTAACCCTTTCCACTCCAAGGCTGTTTTTGTTTTTATTCCACCAGCTCCACGCTAAAATTACATTTTTTTACTTTTAGTGCTTTTTGTGTATTTTGTAAAAAAAAACGAATTTTTCATCACTACTTTCAAAACGCGTTACTTGTTGCACCATCAATCCGTGTCCGTGCGCCACAGTGAATTGATTCAGTCACAGTTGTATCCGCCAGGAAAAGTCACACCATACATGACATTACAGGTCTTTGCATGAAAACAAACACGATGATGCACAGAGATAAGTTGTTTACGACGCGAACATATAAAGGTGCGATAACAACTAGTTTTATTATGTAGCATCGATAAAATTTAATTGAATTATAGTATCTTACGATTCTAGAATATGTTTCATTCATTCGTGATTCAAACATTTTAGTAACAAAAATCTCTTCTGTTTTAAAATTTTCCGCAAAAAGAGGTATTACACCATGTCGAGTATCACTCGACAGTGGAGCTAGTGGAACAAAATCAGAGTCGAGTGACACTCGACATTGGAGTGGAAAGGGTTAAGGGAGCTCACCGCCTGGCGCGTCGACACCCGCCGAGATGTCATCGCCCATTGGGCAGACCGGCTGGAGAGGCCTCGATACAGTGTCTGGACCGTGGAGGCCTTCCGGCCGGTGCTGATACAGTGGTTGGAACGGCGGCACGGTGTGCTCTCCTTCCGACTCGTGCAGGTCTTGACGGGGCATGGATGCTTCGGCAAGTACCTGTACAAGGTCGCTAGGAGGGAGAGAACACCGTCCTGCCACTACTGCGATTGCGACGAGGACACGGCGCAGCATACGCTCGAGGTCTGTGCCGCTTGGGCAGAGCAGCGCGGTGAACTCGTCGCAATCATCGGTGCCGACCTGACGCTGCCGACCACCGCTAGGGAGATGCTCGGCAGCATCAGGAACTGGGACGCGGTCACATTCTTCTGCGAGGCAGTTATCTCGCAGAACGAGGCGGCGGGTCGCGAACGCGAGGAGCACAGCCTCGACGAAGCGACCCGCCGCCAGCGACTGGGGCGGCGCAGGCACGACTACCTGCGTCCCATGCCGCCCTAGCCGGGGCCGCGAGTGACGTGACCGGGTAGTTAGTCCGTCACCCGCCGAGAGGCCGACCGCGTGAGGAAAGACCGACGTCCTCCCCGAGCGGGGGACGTCGGTCGATGGGAGGGTACCCCGGGTAGGAGGTACTCCGTCGGGCCGACCACTGATGACAAGTAACCCTGCTCCGGTGGTCGGTCCAACGACGAAGGCGACGTGGTGTTCGGGTGGGTTGCGGGTGTTGCGTGCTTAAGCCCCTCTGTCGCCCCGGACAGAGTGGTGCGGAAGCGCGCCGACCGCAGCCCACCCCAAAAAAGAAAAGCCTTAAATGGAACGCCTCAGAGCGAGGTAACGCCGCATACATCATGTTTTTCGTGTGTGCAGCTGGCTCCATCGAATTATAAGACGTTGTCATGTCAAAAACAAATATAAATTCCGGATAAGTATTCACCAACATATCATATACTAAATCTTTCTCCGAAACATGCTGCATCTTATGGTATAAATATTATTTTGATCGTTCAGTGGTTTTCGCAGTATAACCGAACGAAAAACCAGTTCCCCATTCATTAGTTTATATTAGACTGACAAAAATAAGAGAGACAGTATTTCTAATTTAGTTTCCGACCTGAGTGTTCCATAATATTGTTTTATTCAAATATTATGAGTAAATAAAAATAATAAATATTATCATATCATACACAATTACATATATAATTTGCTTTTAGTTTGTCAAATATATTCGCCAAACATTCGCATCGTTCCTTGCGAATGCGATTGCGAATGTCAGAAATATATGCGAATATTCGCGATGCGAATATTCGTTACATCACTAGTATATATATATATATATATATAAATTTCTAGCGTACGTGTGTATGTCATTGAACTCCCTAAACGGCTGGACCGCTGCTGATGAATTTTTTTGTGTGTGTTCAAGGGGATTCGAGTTTGGTTTAGATTCACAATTGGACCCGGTAGGTGGCGCTGTTCGGGGCGGGCAATAACATAAGTTGAGAACGACTTCACTGATTTCGTCCATGTTTCTTTTTAATTTTTCTAATACTTTGAAAAGGGCTTTTACGGAAAAAAAATTAAGAAAGTAGAGAGAAGAATTTAAGAAAACGACTAGGTATCTAGGTTATTTATCCATATTGCAACTAAACGGCTGGATAGATTTGTAAGAATTTTTGTGAATGTTTTCAAATAAGGGCCTGGATAATTTAGATTCACAAATCAGCGCGACAGATGGCGCTGCAGTTGGTCAGTCCTTATTACTGCTGTCGATTTCAAGGAGAATTTATTTAATTCTTTTATTTTATTTCAACAGAACAACGTCTGTTGGGTCAGCTAGTGTAATATAAAATCTAAAAACTTGAAATTTTGTACTATCGTTTTTATATAATGACATCTGTAACTTAGTAAGAAAATATTTTACGAACGCCTTGCAGTTTTAACTGTGCAATTTAAGTGTACAGTCTGATTGTACAAATAAATCGTTAGGTGTGTAGGACAAACAGTAAAATGAAGAAAGAAAGAAAAACATTTATTTCGGTTTCCAAAAAAATAAGGTAATCAAAATTCTTACAAATTCATACACAAGATACTGAAAAAGGTCCCACCTCAGCATAAGCTGCACCACAAAAGTGTTACAGCGCTGATTTTCAGGTAAAACCTTTAGAATGAGTACGGTTCATTACAACGTATAGCATAGAATAGAATAATGCATGCAGACTGTACTACGATATGTATATATATATATATATATAGTCCTCCTCGTCGAGTCCGACGACGGCGACCTCGCAATCTAGATGGTATTTCTTTGGTGAGCACGTAGGTGGCTTGCAAAGCCGAACTTGGTTTTAAATGTTCGGTTGCATTGTGCGCAGTAGAGCTGTCCTTGGTCGTTATAAGTGTATTGGTAGGAGGGCTTCGGTCGAGTCTTCCGCAGGTGGCGCTTATAGTCCAGGTGTTTAAGCCGAGCTTCTTCAAAAGATGCTGCACCTTTTTTGACATTATTGCGCCACTCCGGTCTCATCGACGCAAGGTCCTCCCAACCTTCCAGCGGGATGTCGCAGGCTTTGAGGTGGCGCTTTAAGACGTCTTTATAGCGCAGGTGCTGCCCCCCCCTGGTTTCGCTTCCCCGTGGATAGCTCCGAGTAGAAAACGGTTTTCGGGAGTCTACAGTCATCCATGCGACAAACGTGACCACACCATCTCAGCTGGCTTTTAATAAGTGACGCCTCCATGCCCGTCATGTCCGAACGACGCAGTACGATATGTATTGCGTATGTATAGTTTACATACAATATGCCTCCAGACTTAAACATACTAAGTACAATTTTTATTTTATTTACTTATTATTATTTCTAATTATTTGTAACATGCCCAAATAGCGTTCATATATAGGTATATACACCGAAAACACTCACTCACACACACATATACACATAGACAAACGCACGCACACCAATATGCGCGCAAAACATATATACATACAAACTCATTCACAATTTATTTGTATTTTGATTTAATAGGTAAGAGTCATTGAAAGAGGGAAACAATATTTACTTAACAATATTAACAGTACTACTAAACAACTACGATTTATCTATACAACTAGTAACCCGCCCACGCTTCGCTTCGGTTTCAGTCGCTTTACCCGCGGCGTAGTTCCCGTTCCTGTGGGAATACTGGGATAAAATATAGCCTATGTTACTCCCTGATATTATAGCTTTCCATTGGTGAAAGAATTTTTGAAATCGGTTCGGTGGTTTAAGCGTGAAAGCGTTACAAACAAACAAACATCCTTACTTTCGCATTTATAATATTAGTATGGATTAGACTGTACAGTCAAACTGCATAGTTAAAACTGAAAGGAGTGTGGCGCCCTTAACGAGGGTGAAACGAAATGGCGAAGTTTGCATAGATAGAAACAACTAATCAATGTCTTCATATTAATCACAAATATTCTTCCACAACAAAAAATAAATAAACTTGTGTTTCAGAAGTTGTCAATTTTCATCCTCTAAGGGTTGTAAAAAAATTTCATCACAATCAGTCCAGCCGTTTAGGCGGAGCTCACAATAATTACACATATTAGGATTAAAAAGTTTACAGAAATAGCAAATTTCAATGTACAGAGAATGAAACATACCGTCTTGTTCTTGCGAGGGTATATCGACGGCCATCGTCTCCTCCTGTAGGATGGACGACGGCTGTGACGTCACGGACAGTAGGGGTCTCGACACGGGCACCATTTGATCCCCAGTCGATACAGATGCCACATCATCCATTTCTGCAGAAATAAATAATCATATTATCGTCTAGTCAAGATAGGAATCTTGCACGTGGATGTCGTAAAAGACGCCTATGGGATATAATATACTCGGGCGGCGCAGGCGCGAGTATCTGCGCCTAATGCCGCCCTAGCTGAGGCCGCGGGTGATCGGACCGGGGAATTGTCCGTCACCCGCAGAGAGGCTGACCGCGCGACGACGACCGACGTCCCAGGACGTGGAGAGGTGAGATTACCCGAAAGGGTATTCCGTCGGGCTGACCACTGACGACAAGTCACATCTGCTCCGGTGGTCGGCCCAACAACGAGGTGACGTGGGTACGGGTGGGTTATGGGCCCGCGCGCCGTCCTTTCATCGCTCCGGACGGACTGGACCGCGCGTGCGCTTACCATAGCCCACCCATAAAAAAAAAAAAAAAATAATAATGGGATATAATATGCCCATAACATCTATGCAAGAGAAAGAAAACTCGAAGTAAAAGCCTATACAGTACATACAAAACAGTAGATTATGAGACTGTATACCGCCTTTTCATTGTCCCCAAATTAATTGGACAGGATGTGTTCAGACTGTAACCAATCACAAAAAAAAACCTTATCCAAACTTAGGGTAACATTCGTCCTGAAAAAAAAAAACTCCTAATGGATGCAAAATTGATTAAACTATGTTTTAATTTTATTGCCGTTGTTGGCAAACGAGCAAACAGCACACCTGATGGTAAATGATAATGTCATGGAACTTTGCGTGAAGAAATTGAAGCGAGTGTAATGCAATAAGGTTCGATGATACTAAAGCCATCACATTGCTGTGTGGTAGCGGCTTCGAATACTACCAACCCTTGCTTTGCTCGTGGGTGTCGTAAAAAACGACTAAGAGCCCTAGATTGACCCGGACCAACTCCATCTGGTACCATTTGGGTCAACGATTACATTCCCAAGGAGGGTTGACGTCAGGCAGGCGGCCGGTCATAAAAGTCATTGCCGAAACTTTTTGCAATATGTCAAAACAGATGACATATTGCGTCGACCCCAAGTAATTGGGATAAGAGCAAGATGATAATGATGATACTACAATTGTGTTTCCGTCTCTCTCTCTCTCTCACCTCACTAGGTGCAGTAACATATATCTACTGCTCTGTTGTATATTTTCTGCTCAGTGTGGTACTACACCGGACGTACCGGCCAGCGACTGTAGACCAACGACTGTCAACAGTATGATACTAACCCATATAGTATACTAGAAGACCCGGCCACGTGTTTCTATGGCTAATGTTTTTGTTATATTACATTTTATTAAACTATTTAAGTGAAACTGTAGGAGAACATCTGTCATGGAGGTCGTCAATTTTTTTACAAATGGCATCTATGTAAAAAAGCAAGTTGAAATAGTATATGACACGTTTGTAGGTTTGATATAGCAGCGCCATCTATTAATTAATTACTCAATCCAGTCAACAGATATCGCCATCTGTTAAAATCGTTTGGAGTTAACAGATAATTGTGAATGTCAAATAATAGACAAATAATTTGCAATAAAATAATGTTGCGACTATAAATTAAGATGTAAGGTATCCTATCTTTCAAGTTGCATCAAACTGCACACGGTGTGCAAATTTGTTTAAAATCGGCTAAATAGTTTAGGAGTCCATCGCGGACAAACAACGTGACACGTAATTTATATATATTAAGATTCAAAATTCATTACCTGTATCAGCGTATAGCGACGCCTTCATCAGTTGAACATTATGACTCTGTCTATTCTCCAAGCGAGCCAATTCACTTGTCGGACTTTTTACTCCGTATGCTGAAACAAAAGCACATAATTATTGCGGTCGACTCGTAGTGGTTAAGATAAGTGGTCGTGGGTTCGAATCCCACGCAGTACAATTCTTTATGCGATACACAAATTGTTCTTCTGAGTCTGTATGTAATGTTGTGTTAGTTAATTATATATTTGTAGAGTCCCCCGCATATAGGATTTCTGTTTTGAATTTTCCTTCTCTTGCGTAAATGTCATATGCTCACTATATTCTTCAGTCGTTTTTTTATGACATCCACGGGTAAAATAGGGAGCGGTGGATTGTATTCTTACTCTATCAGTACGAGGCATTTTTTTTGTGGTGGTTTGATGACAGAGATTTGGCTCCAAGTAGTCACAAAACTCAAAACCTCTATTCTCTAGTGTAACGTAACGGCACAGCGTAACAGAAACCGTAACAGAAACCGTAACCTTTTTCTCTCTTACAGCACATGAAAAAAATCCTTGAAGTGAAAACAAGCGTGCAATTCAAACGTGGTAGAAATGAAACCTTCAAATATGTTGTACGAGCGCTTTGTACTACGCATGCGCGCACAAACAAGTATTAATGCACATACAACGCTGAAGCCATTGATGTAACAAAAAACCCAGGATGCCCAGTCCCCAACAAAACTAACACACTAAAGTGTCCTCAAGTATGCATAGGTAATTACAGATATACAGGTTGTATCGGGTTATGGGGCAACTGTTCGAGTATGTTGTAGTTTAACGGTCATAGATCGTCATTAGAATGTACATTACACAAAAAACAATATAACATAAAAGTTATAGTGATTTCAAAAAAATGTGTCTAAGAGTCTACGCCTTAAATGTTACGTATTATGTAGGCATGTACAGACAGGATACATGTAGGCATGTAAAGCTTCGACAGTATAAATTCATTCAGTAATACCTAGAATTGCGCAAACGTTTCAATGACAGTGTAGGTTTGTACCTAGGAGCGACGAGCGGTCAACGGTCCAAGGCCGATCAGCTGTTTTAAAGCGAAGTTTTTTTGTTTATGTGAATGTAATCATTGATTCATTCAATTTCTAATGAACATTTAACAAAGTATGAATATGTTGCGTATTAAGTATCATTGACTTTATACATTTCAATCAGACTTACACGAAAAAGCTATGACAAAATTGAAAACTTTACATGTCTCTAAAACGAATCGATATTTTTTGTTCAAATTTTTTTCATGGGTTCCTACCACCATTGCCTAGCTCCCTTTTGACCAGTTGCCCCATAACCTGATACACCCTGTATTTATATTATAACTATAAAAATATTTTTTATAAATTCAACTTTAAGAAACACGATTTAAAGTTGAATTTATAAAAGCAGTGTTTTGTACACTGCAGCAATAAAATTTTATGACCGAAGTTCGCCAATTGAACAAGTTCATGCCTTGTTCTTGGTCACGGTATTATTCGACTAAAATAAAAGAATATAGTAATGTCTTATTCTACATTCAAAATGATTCCATTGACATTTGTCGTATTATTCGTGCACCGTTGAGTGAAATTTGAAACAAAAAAATCTAAATCACCATATTCCACCCGACATTTAGTCAAATAAACAATAAATACAAATCAATGAACTGTTTAACTTATTGGAAGTACGAAATCCCACCCTTTTTGAACGCTTTTGATTTTTACAATTGTTCAATGAACACTTCGCCATTTCTAACGTTCATACAATAACGCGGTCGACACAAGACTACTTGAAAAGAATGCTAAATTCTTGTTGTAGCTCTCCTTTCATGGGGACGTTTTTGAGACGCTATTTGTGTATCTTGGGTTTTTGTTACATCAATGGCTGAAGCCCAAGCAAACTCCCATTAAGTCTTGATAACCACGAGTGGAGGGGGTACGAAACAAAGCACAAATAGAACTACGAATATAAGAAATACTGTATAATGCCTCCTATCACATTTTCTCACACGTTAAATCTTATGAATTAATTAATATGTCTGTCTCTTTTTACTGTCGCTTTTTCGTTTCATCTACATTCAAATTACAACGATGCTAAAGATGATTTTACTATCGCTTTTTCGTTTCATCTAATTGCAAATTACAACGATGCTAAAGAAGATTTTACTGTCGCTTTTTTGTTTCATCTACCTCCAAATTACAACGACGCTAAAGAAGATTTTACTGTAACTTTTTCGTTTCATCGACATTCAAATTACAACTAAAGAAGTTTTCACTTCGAAACTGCATACCTCTATTGTCCATGTATAAACTTTGTGGCTCGTGTCCGTTGTCTTCGGTAGTATCCATCTCGAAAGCTGTCGACAAAATACATATACGTTAAAAAAACACACTTAGCAGTCTTGACGATTGGCGATAGAAGTGAAAACTTAAAACAAACAATTATTATTTTTGGATATTAAAATTAATTGCTCTCCATTGGGTGACGGAGTAAAGAATACAATTCACTACACCCTCTCTTGCATATGGGTGTCCTAAAAGACAACTAAGGGATATAACACGCAAGTAATACTTATGCAAGAGAAGGAAAACTCGACATAAAACGCTATACCTCTGATCAGTGTGGTACTGTAGATCAATTTACCTCGCATTGTGGTGGAAGCCCGAGCCCAACACTGGGACTGCCAGTCATTAAACTATTGTCAAAAATATACGTCGGCTCATATACGTCCCAATGTTGGGTTTGAGCCTCCTCCACAATAGGAGAGAAATTGACCGTACTATACCATGCTGGTCAGACAGGTTGGTATAGGGTTTTATTTCGCGTTTTCCTTCTCTTGCATAGATGTTGCATACATATTTCTTAGTCGTTTTTTACTACATTCACGGACAAGAATCCATAAGAGAGGGTGTGGTGAATTGTATTCTTACTCCGTCAACACACGGACAAGGGTGTTTACTTAGAATAATAATGTATAGAAGGAACTATCCTTCTAACGTTCGCAGTTCTGATACTAGTCAGAACTGCGAACGTTCGAAACATGAATCTCAAAATACTAATGGCGCGCAGACGATTACACACGTACACACGCACACCACTATACAAATTATGAACTCAAATTTAGTTTTTATTAACATAAATCGTCGAAATACTTTTAAAAGTAATGTTAAAAACCTTTTTAAGTTTTCAAATGTGTTATGACACCATTTGAATGCACAAACTGTCATAATTACCTATTTATTTTTTAAGAGTTGCGTACAATGACTTGTACATTACGGAATGGTTCCGGCGTAAGCTCCATTAGGCTCCAATTGCAATGCTTCACTTTTTGTGCGTGAACTTACCTACTATATGTTATTATTCTAAGGGTGTTTATTTAAAAAATAATATAACGTTTTCCCTCTTTGATCAGATGTAAGTCCAACAGCGGTAGGCTGATGATCGGATGGAGATGCTAAACAAACCACTCACCTTTAGATCCGTTAAGCAAATTCAAGTTGAGAGACGTCTGTTGTAAGCCGAACAAGTTGTCTTCTGGTACCAGACCCCCAAGGGAGGCTAGGCCAGCTAGTCCGCCCAGTCCACCTAGTCCACCCAATCCGCCTAGTCCTCCTAAACCGGCTGCCGACACCACGGGCGTTTTCGACGCTAGATAATGTAAAATTATAGTATGTTAAATACGTTGAAATAGCTGACCCAAATGTACTAAGAATTTAAATAAAAATGATTTTGATGTTTACAGATTGTAAACAAAACAATGTAAATAAAACTATTTCACGGATTTTATGGCGTTTGTATTTGAGCGGGCTAACCAGTGAACGCTGTAAAGTGTTCGAAACGTTGGACAAACAAAAATCAAATACAAACACGATAAAATCTATACCAATAAATAAAATTGGAGTGTCTGTTTGTAATGTCAAAATAATAGGCTTTGTTCATGCTCACACGGTTATTTGCACTATACACATGCCTAAAAATCACTTTATATTTTTTTTGTCTGTCTGTCTGTTTGTTCCGAGTAATCTTCAAAACGGCTGGACCGATTTCAAAAATTCTTTCACCAATGGAAAGCTATAATATCAGGGCGTAAACTAGGCTATATTTTGTTCCGGTATTTCCACGGGAACGGGAACTATTCAGGCAAGACGACTGAAACCGAAGCGAAGCGAGGGCGGGTTGATAGTAGGTAAAATAATTTTATTTACAACTAGCAACCCGCCCTCGTTTCGCTTCGGTTATAGGTTGTAGTCGTTTTACCCGCGTAGTTCCCGTTCCCGTGGGAATACCGGGATAAAATATAGTCTAGTTTACGCCCTGATATTATAGCTTTCCATTGGTGAAAGAATTTTTGAAATCGGTCCAGCCGTTTTGACGATTACCCGGAACAAACAGACAGACAAAATTTTTTTAATCTGTATTTTAGGCATAGGTGTCGTGCAAATTACCGTGTGAGCATGAAAAAAGCCTATTACTTTGACATTATTGCTATTTTAGGCATAGGTGTCGTGCAAATAACTATGTGAGCATGAAAAAAGCCTATTATTTTGACATTACAAACAGACACTCCAATTTTATTTATTGGTATAGATGTGTAATACTCGCGTTATCATCAGAAATCAAGAAAATTGATTTCAAAGAAAAAACTTTCTTCTAGACTTCAAAGATCAAACTGCTAGCTTACCAGGCGCCTGTCCCTGGAGTGCATCCTTCACCAGCTGACGTCTTATCACATCCGGAACATCGTCCTCCTCATCAGAGTCGCTTAATCCGTATTTACTGAAGTGCTCCACTCTGAATACCCAGCTGCCAGTCTCTGGTCGGTATTCGATGAACTTGGTATCATGTTTATCGCAGACCCTACGGAGTTTACCCTCGTAGTCTATTTTCAGGAGTCTGTAAAATTGATAAAAAACAGTTAGCCTTATATCTTTAAACGAGCAATTCTCGTATATTTCTATATTTTCAGAATCTCGGCAACGGCAGCAATGATTTTCATGAAATTTAGTAATAAGTAGCAGGGTTGCTACTTATGAGGGCGGGTGCCCTCGCTTGGTTTCGGTTTCTGTCGCCTTATCCCCGTAGTTCCTGTTCCCGTGGGAATACCGGAATAAAATATAGCCTAGTTTACGCCCTGATATTATAGCTTTCGATTGGTGAAAGAATTTTTTTAATCGGTCCAGCCGTTTTGAAGATCACCCGGAACAAACAGACAGACAAAATTTTTTTAATCTGTATTTTAGGCATAGGTGTCGTGCAAATTACCGTGTGAGCATGAAAAAAGCCTATTACTTTGACATTACAAACAGACACTCCAATTTTATTCGGGTTCGGGTTCGATTCCCAGACTAGGTAGAATTTTATAGGGATTTCTTGAGAGGAAAAATAGCTAAGTTACTCCTTATACAGATCGATACACATGTCAATGACGATATACATGAATTCCCTCCCCATAAAACACCTGCCAATAGAAGTTATCACTTAAATCGTACCTGTCTGGCTCTGTGATGGGTCGTTTTTCCGTCTTGTCCCTGGGCCAAACCCGATCTAGCGTCACTATGGCGCGCCTGTTCAGACCTGAACCCAGGGGAGGTTTCTCCGATTCCTCTGGGTATATTATTACTTCTTTATTCAAGAAGTGTACTGAAAAAAAGAAGGTTGCGATATAGAACTTGGTTATGAGCGAATAATTATGTCCACACATGGGATTCGAACCCACGTCTATTGGAAACCATCGCCCTACCAACTAGACCAGCGTGGGTTTACATATATCAGCCAAATTCGAAGCCAAATCTATTGGAAATCCATTGCCAACACCATACCAACTTGACCAGCGTGGGTTTACGTATGACAACCAAATTCCCGTTCGTATTAAACTTTGTCTGATAATTTAGTGTTCGTCAACCCATTTCTTTCCCGTGGGTATCGTAAAAGACAATTAAAGGATGTAATATGCAGATAACATCTATGCAAGAGAAGGAAAACTCCACAATAAACCCTATACCAACACGTCAGACTAGTGTGGCATTAGCATCATCAGAGCTCATATACGCCAGCCACGACTGGAGTCGAGCCTCCTCCGTATTAGGAAGGAAATTAACCTACTAGACCACGCTGATATCTTTCGAGTTTTCATGCTCTTGCATAGCTGTTATTTGCACGAGATATCCCATAGCCGCTTTTTACGACACCCACGGGCAAGAAATGGAGTGGTGAATCGTATTCTTAGGTGAATTATCCTACCATTGTGGTAGTTTCAATGTGGTGACGGAGTTTTCCGTGTGGTGACGGAGTAAGAATACAATTCACCACTCCCTATCTTGCACGTGGATGTCGTAAAAGACGACTATGGGATATAATATATACATAACATCTGTGCAAGAGAAGGCAAACTCAAAATGAAAGCCTATACCAACATGTCTGACCAGCATGGTATAGTAGGTCAAGCTCCCTTCCATTATGAAGGAGTGCGATGATGATGATGATGATGTGGCAGAGACCTGAGAGAGGCCTGCCAGTAGTAAGTACCAGTCAGTCAAGTGGACTTGGATGATGAGATGATGATATCCGTTTCCGTTATGACACTTCCATTGCCTCATCCATTAAATAGGTCACAATAATTTCCTGATATTTTGATCCCCGCCCCATCCTAGTCACAGTTGGTCGTATTTGTGAGACCTGCTCCCCAGTTCGCTCTATTTTTATTGCAATCGATGGCAAACAAGCAAACAGTAGACCTGATGGTAAGTGTTACTGCCGCTCATTGACCTATGTAAGGCCGCTGCCTACGGTGAAAAAAGTGAAGGGAGTGTGAATTAGGGATGCGACTTGGAGGGAAAATAATCGATTTTTTTGTTCTTTAAAATAAATTGATTATAAAATAATCGACAGGATCCCAACAGGATTATGACCTTTTTTTTTAGGAAATGTGTGCTTTATTTTCTAAAATAGTATAAAACACTGCACGCAGTATCGTGATATCCTTTTTCTTTTTAGGCAATTTAGCAGTGAAATAATCGATTAATTTCGATCGAATTTCGAATAATAAAAAATTTATTATTCGATTTTTTTTATTTTAATAATCGATTGTAAAAATCGATTATTATAAAAATCTTTTTTTTTTCACATCCCTAGTGTGAATGAGTGCAATAAGGTTTAATAATACTAAAGGCATCACCAAAACCCACCACACGCAAACATAGTAAGTTGTTTCCGTCTCTCTCTCTCTCACACACTGAACATAGTGCAGTAACATATAGCTACTACTAGTCTAGTACTACCCCAGACGGACCGGCCAGCGGCTGTAGACAAACAACTGTCCACAGTGTGATCGTTTGACGCGTGTGGCAGCATCTTGCAAAGAGCTGACGCTACTCAAGATATAGGGTTGTAAATATTTCTAAGTTTTCCAGTTAATAGTTCAAAATTGACATTTTAGTACTTAGTTGTGGAATATTTTGAAAAGGGCTGCCACGAAACTGAGGATCCCTCCCATCTTATGGCAACTTTAGTTGACCCCACTAGCCCCGCTCCCCTTTCTCCTGCCTAAACTATGACGTGCTTTATTGATGGTCTCTAGATACTTTACAGGTTATGGGGCAACTGTTCGAGTATGTTGTAGTTTAACAGTCATAGATCGTAATTAGAATGTACATTACACAAAAAAACAATGTATCACAAAAGTTATAGTGATTTAAAAAAATATGTGTCTAGGAGTCTACGCCTTAAATGTTACGTATTATGTAGGCATGTACAGACAGAATACATGTAGGCATGTAAACCTTCGACAGAATAATTTCATTCATTCATACCTAGAATTGCGCAAACGTTTCAATGACATCGTAGGTACAACAGCGAGCGGTCAACGGTCATAGGCCGATCAGCTGTTTTAAAGCGAAGTTTGCTTTGTTTATGCGAATGTAATCATTGATTTATTCAATTTCTAATGAAGATTTAACAAAGTATGAGTATGTTGCGTATTAAGTATCATTGACTTTATACATTTCAATCAGATTTACACAAAAAAGCGATGACGAAATTGAAAACTTTATATGTCTCTAATTCCTTAACGAATCGATATTTTTCGTTTAAATTTTTTCATGGGTTCCTACCACTATTGCCTAGCTCCTTTTTGACCAGTTGCCCCATAACCTGATACACCCTGTATACATATTGAATCACTCACCCAACTTATCCAGGTCCATGCCGGCTACATCAATCTCGCTGTCATAGTAGACATTGCCGTAGTTTTTGCGTCCAATAGTCAAATGTGGCACCACGCACGATCCGTTTGTACGAATGTATGCTGTAAAAAAAAGAAAGCCTTTAATTATAATTTATTAATATTACCTAAATATTTTAAATAAAATTGCGGATTTTATCGCGTTTGTATTTGATTTTCAATTACCCAACGTTTCGAACTCTAGATTGTTAAGTTTTTTGTTAAGTTTTATAAATTTAATTACTATTTTAATTTTAGTGTTAAATAGTTACTAACCATAAACAATATATTTTTTCATATAGAATCATTTTCTTCTTACACTGGCAATAAATTTGTATTGAAATGCGAGTCAATATTGAATAACTAATTTCTGTATCGGGTAGATAAGTATAAATTTCTGCAGTAACGATGACTGATTGAACGTAAGATATCTTAGTCCACCCGTGACCATAAAAGCTGCAAAGTGTTCGAAACGTCGGGTAATCAAAAATCAAATACAAACGCGATAAAATCCGTAAAGTAGTTTTAATTAAAACTAGCAACCCGCCCTCGCTTCGCTTCGGTTATAGGTTATAGTCGTTTTACCCGCGTAGTTCCCGTTCCCGTGGGAATACCGGGATAAAATATAGCCTAGTTTACGCCCTGATATTATAGCTTTCCATTGGTGAAAGAATTTTTGAAATCGGTCCAGCCGTTTTGAAGATTACCCGGAACAAACAGACAGACAGACAGATAGACAGACAGACAAAAATTTTTTAATTGCTATTTTAGACATAGGTGTCGTGCAAATAACCGTGTGAGCACGAAAAAAGCCTATTATTTTGACATTACAAACAGACACTCCAATTTTATTTATTGGTATAGATATAGATGTGTAATAGTCGCGAAAACATCAGAAATCATTACCTCTTAATCAAAGAATTCGGTAGGAGAAATAAATCGATAATAAAAGATCTCGATCAATAATAAAAGACCTCGATCGATAATAAAAGACCTCAATCGATAATAAAAGTCCTCGATCAATAATTAAAGTCCTTGATCGATAGTAAAAGACGTCGATCAATAATAAAATGCCGCGATCGATAATAAAAAACCTGGATCGATAATAAAAGACCTCGATCGATAATAAAAGAACTCAACTTAAAAGGTTTTAAATATTTACCGCCTAGATCTTAGACTTTCCTGCCTCGGAACACTGGATCTGACTTCCATGAGTAGACCAGCTAAAGAAAATTCACTTCTGAACAGTAATTCTTACCTATCATCTCGTCCAAGCTTGGTATGGTGTAGTATCCCGGACGTGTGAGCTTCACTCCTGTGGGGTGCGGAGGTGCTTCCCTTGGGGCAACGTTCTCCTCCTCAGAAACTGTTGATAAACAATTATTATTTAATACTGGCAAATTTCTGTGGTTTTACCCGTGTAGTTCCAGATTCCGTGGGTAAATATAAGTTACTCCTTATACAGACAGCTACCCGCTAGCAAAATAATATCATAATCGGTTCAGTCGAAACAAACAGACAGAAAAGTTAGCCGTCGCTCAGGAGATGTGAAACATCAAAATTAAGTTGTGCAAGTATATATGCATAAAAGATCAGATTACGACAGGAACTAATATGGCAATAAAGTATTAATAAAATATTACGATTTCTTTTTCCAGAAAATAATGATTTTTATTCAATAAATATTTATTTTCATTAGTATACACTAATAGGTATGTGTTTAGGCCAATAATTTATTTTGAGCTCACTAGATGGCGTTGTACAAAATTATAAAACAGGTTATGATTTCGTTCTACAAACATACCGAAGCGTGGCGTTAACGCCACGCCAACTATTGGGTTCTCCCTCGCCTATAGATGTTTCACATCAAAAAACCGATTATTTTGCATCACAAACAGAAACTTCACTTTTCTTTATTTCTATAGAATAGATTTCACTCAATTTCACAACAATCATGCTCCTAAGCGCTCTCATTTCCACAGCATTTATTCTACTTTCGTGCTTCTTCTGTCTTTCAGTTAAAGAAGAAAACATTTATATAACCATATAGTCCACCAATTTGATGTGCAATCTTCTCACATCCTGAACAGTTTGCCTGCTCACCCCAACGGTGTCTGCAGAAATGTAGACGATCTAGGAATAGAGAAGGAGATGACAGGAATATAAGGAAAAGCAGGCATGGGTAATCGATATGATTATGACGTTTGGATTTTTTAAAAGTTATACTCCTTTTGGCGCGTTAAGGTAAATGATGAGACTAAATTTTTCTACGCGTGCGCAAATCATCACGAAAAACCTTCAGCCTGAAGTTAGCTAGTCAACATTTATTACGATGCGGTGCCCACACCGTCACAAAAACCCGACACCCTGAAATAAGCTAGTCAGCGTTTTTACTATGTGCACGCACACCGACAGGGAAAATCAACACCCTGAAGTTGGCTAGTCAAAATTTTTTATAATGTGCGCACACCGTCACAAATGTCAACTAGATAATATGTTATAATAAAACTGAACATTGTATTAAATATATTTTTTTTCTATTTTTAGTGTCGTTTTTTCTACAAACGTATCATACGTTAACGCGAAGGATATTTTTTTATAAATATTTTTATATTTTTACTTCAAAGAAGTCTTAAAGCGGAACCGTAGCTCGAAAGTATTCACACAAGATCTGTCTATTCGGTAAAGCCAAGTTAAGGCTAAGCTGAAGACCGATGACGGCATTGTCATTTCATCCAAAAGTGAGATCTTAGGAGAGGTCGAAAGGTTCTATGGACAGTTATATAAATCATCCCGAAATCTTCTTGTCAGCTTGGTCCAAGATACCAGATCCAAGTTAACTCGATACTATACCGAGGAAATATCGGACATCCTGTACGTTTCCAGCGATCATTTCTCCCACGTACATGCAAGCTCTGGAATGAACTACCTGTTGATGTGTTTCCCGAGAGCTATGACATGTCCTTCTTTAAACGAGGTTTAAGAAGAGTATTTACTTCACGGTAGGCAACGCTCTGGCTGTGCCCCTGGTATTGCAAAAGTCATGGACCTTTGCAATACCATTACTTACCATTAGGTGTGCTGCCTGCTCGTTTGTCACCGTCGGCAATTAAAAATAAAATATCTGCTTGTACGAGATCCGAATGACTTTAAAACAACTACGAAACGGTAAGGCACCGGGAGATGATGGAATTACGGCAGAGCTCCTAAAAGCAGGCAAGCCAGTCTTAAAACCCCTTCAGAAGTTATTTAATTACGTTATCCTCAGAGGCGACGTTCCAGAGTCGTGGACCAAGAGTATGGTAATGCTGTTCTTCAGTAAGGATGATCAAGCTCTTCTAAAGAACTACAGACCCATTATCCAAAAGACCGAAGAGTATAATCGGTCTCTGTGTTTAGCGTTTGTGGACTATGAGAAAGCCTTTGATTCAGTCGAAACTTGGGCGGTGCTGCAGTTCCTTCAGCGATGCCAAATCGACCATTGTTATATTGAAGTGCTAAAGTTTATATAGGAACGCCACAATGTCATCTTGCCCACGGGTTGAGAGCCCTCAGCGCTCACCCACCAGTCCGGGTAAGTCATCTTGCCCGTGGATGTCGTAAAAGACGACTAACAGCCCCTGCAAACTACAGACTTTCTATCGGTCGATAGTTTGGTCGGCGTCTTAATCAGCATGGATATGTATGCAAGTGAGCAAATTGTAACGATTAGTAATCGGCCGATGAATCAGTTTGATGGTATTCCCGATTGCCTTCAAACTAAATTGTCGGCCAACTATCGACCGCTTTATCTGTATAGCGCTCTTCCCCGCCCACACACTTTTTTTTTTTTTTTTTTTGCCACACACTTGCCGATTGTTTAGTTGGCCGAGCTTGACAAGTTCATTACATTACTACTAGTAGTTAACTCGTGATCGGTTGCTGCTTGTGGGATCTGGTCCAGCCATATTTTCTTCCTTTCTTTCTTTAATTTTATTTTTTTTTTGTCTTGTACTAAATTTTAAAAATTTATACATATATACAATTTCGAAGGGCATCACACTGGAGTTAATACCATATATGTTGTACGAAGCATAATATTATGTATATTTAAAATATTAAAGAAAATATGACTGCCCGCTGAGTTTCTTGCCGGATCTTCTCAGTTTGTGGCCGCGTTCCGATCCGGTGGTAGATTATTGTATTGTGTTCAAACATTGTAAGTGCCCTTAAGGGGCCTATGCAGAATAAATGATTTGATTTGATTGATTGAAGCTAAAAGGCAAAAAATAATTTCGTCTAATCAAGTAATTTGGAATGCATTGTGTAAAATTTTCTACTAACTAATCTATCATTGAGGATGCGATGCACCCAATATTCTTGCAATCTCTTTTTGGCTTTCCTCCTCCGTTGTATGAGAGCAATAATAACATTTCTGGATAATACTGTATTTATTTTCATTGTGCAATCGTTCTGTTCAACAATCAGTCACTAACTAGTATAATCGTTCGAGAATAGTCGGCCAATTGTTGGGCTAGTCTGCGCACTCACGTCCAACCCAATTGTTTTGTTGGCCCAGTGTGCGCTATAAAAGCCCAACACGACCAAACTATCGGGCGATAGAAAGTCTGCAGTTTGCGGGGGCTCTAAGGATATAATATGCATATTACAGCATTATTTTCAGTACCTACATGTAAAACTAATCATTCATGTAACCGATTCTTGGTAAGGGCCGTAGGGCCATAAAGAACTTTCTCAATATGTTTCATTAATAAAAACAATAAGAACTGATGCTTAATTCATATCTATAATGTACTATATAATATTACTAATATTTGTCTACTGTTTTTGTTCTTAATTCCTTCCTCTATTATCTATAATTTAGTTTCAATAGTTTTGCCACAGTTTTTTTTATTTGTCTTCTCATAAGTGGAAACTGTTTAGCTATTGTTACGTGCATTTGTTTTTATTTTACCTGTATTTTTAAAAGCTGTATGTTATCCTTAATAAATAAATAAATTAAAAAAAATATATAACATCTGTGCAAGATAATCGTAATAAACCACTATAACCCATCTGATCAGATATAAGATCAATTTCCCACCTATTGTGATGGAGGCTGAAGCCCAGCAGTGGGACATATATGAGCCGAGACAAATTAAAATGTAAACTTACCGGAAAGCGTATCAACATTCTCCTTGTCATTGGATGGGTTCGATCTCACGGCGAGCTCCCTCACAGACTTCTCAACGGAGTCAGGGTTGCTGACCAGCGGCTTTCTTAATGGTTTTGTTGTTAACCTGCACGAAGTAAGACATTTGTGATTAAAAACAGTTTTGATTTGCACGACAGATCCGACGTAGGTGTGCCAAAAATTATATATTGTACTAGCTGAACCAACAGACGTTGTTCTGTTCAAAGAAAATAAAAGGAATTCTTCTTGAGATCGACAGTAGCGCCACCTACCGGTTCCAATTGTGAATCTAAACCATTGTCAAATCTCCTTGAACACACACAAAAAATTTCGCCAACATCAGTCCAGTCGTTTAGGAGGAGTTCAGTGACATACACACATACGCTAGAAATTTATATATAAAGGTAGCTGACCTAATAGACGTTGTTCTGTTTAAATCTAAAAAAATACTAAAAGGAATTCTCCTTGAAATCAAATCACCACGCTACCTACTAGGTTCAATTGTGAATCTAAACCATTCTCAGCAGGATCGATTTTGATGAAATATTTTGTGTGTGTTCAACTGGGTTCGAGAATAGTTTCGAATAATATTTGGACCCTATAGGTTGGGCTGCGGTCGATTTCAAAGAGAATTCCTTTTCTTTTTTCATTTTGAACAGACTCTCTTTTGGGTCAGCTCGAATATAATACAGAATTTATTTAAAATACTTGCAAATACTACTATTTTTAAAGTCGGTGAACAATAACTTACCAGCTTGACCGTCTCTCTGACACATGCATTTGAAGATCATTGTCTGAAATAAAAAAATATATATAAATACAACTCTTCTGTAATCTCTCTCTGTGTGGTGATGGAGTAAGAATACAATCCACCACCCCCCTATCCAACTAGAAACTATTGTAAAAAACGACTAAGGGATATAACATCTATGAAAGAGAAGATAAATCGAAACAAAACCCTATGCCAACACGTTTGACGAGCTTGGTATAGTATCTCAATCTCCCTTCTCTCCATAGTGGTTGAGGGGAGTGATGGCTGCTCTAGTAGTTAACTCGTGATCGGGTGCCGCTTGTGGGATCTGGTCCAGCCATAATCGTTTAAATTATATTAAGAGTCTTGCAGTTCGAAGGGCATCACACTGGAGCTAGTTCTTACAAAACATGTACACAATTGTATATCTAGTAAGAGAAAAAAAATTAAAATAATAGACAAGCCCGCTGAGTTTCTTGCCGGATCTTCTCAGTAGCGGTCGCGTTCCGATCCGGTGGTAGCGACCCGGTGGTAGTTTATTTTTTTTGGATAATTTAATTTCATTTTGTAAAATTGACAATATGTAAGTGCCCTCTCGGAGTCTATGCATAATAAATGATTTGAATTAAATGTAACTCCTACAA
This sequence comes from Lymantria dispar, assembly GCA_032191425.1. Lineage (NCBI taxonomy): Eukaryota > Metazoa > Arthropoda > Insecta > Lepidoptera > Erebidae > Lymantria > Lymantria dispar. The sequence goes on from CM063467.1 coordinate 3,642,298, forward strand.
GAGAAAGAAAGCTCGAAAAAAAACATTATACCAATTCGCCTGACTAGTGTGGGTCAATATAGTAGGTCAATTTCTTATAATAGAAGAGGCTCTAGCCCAACAGTGGGACGTATATGAGCCGAAATATCAGGCCGTTTTCAACCAAATGCGTTTCGCCTGAAAATCAGCGCTTTGCAACTTTTATGCTACAAACTTACTGAGGTTGAAGCTTTTTAGTTTACTACAGCCTCATACACCGTAGAATCTAATTGGCTGTTTTCTTGAAACGTATGTACTCAGCTAATCATTCTTATTCTCATTCCCACATAACTAAAAACATAACACATTTAGAAAAAAAAGTCTGATAATTAGATGTTCTTAAGTTTGTCTGACATGCAACGGTATTGTTCCCAACATGCCTACGAGATAGCATTCGTATTAAATCGCAATAATAGGTAAAACAAAATAATTTTAGGCATAACACCTCGGAGCTCGGTGTCGCACGTCACCCGTTCGCGTCCCGCACCCCTTTCTTCTTTTGTGATGCGTCCGAGTCGCGCGATATTGGTCTATGTTTTAATAGGTCAGTTAGCATGCTACCGTACCTACGGTCGATGTCCTTAACATGTTACAATTATGCAAAAATAATATTTTAAGGAAACGTCCGGGATTGAAAATCACAAGAATTTACGTTTTTATTTTATTGAATAAATGCTATAGTATGGTTCTATATCATTAACTGAGTATGTACGTTTCGGGAAACAACCGATTAGATTCCGTGGTGTAATATGCCTTCTATTATTATTCCTATTAAATGTCTTCTGTTTAGTATTCAGCCAATAAATCCATAGGGTGACGGAGTACGAATACAATTCATCACCTGTCTTGCCAATGGTTATCGCAAAAGACGACTAAGGGATATAATATGCATATAACACTTTTGCAAGAGAAGAAAAAGTTTTCAATAAAACCCTATATACCAAAACGTCTGACCAGTATAGTAGGTCAATTTCCCTTCCATTGTGGAGGAGGCTTGAGGCCAACAATGGGACGTATATGAGCTGTGATGATGACGATTAGATATTGATAAATGCGCAGGCAAGGAGATTGAAACCGAAGCAAAACGAGAGCGGATTGTCAATATAATAATTACCTATGTTAGGATACAATCTTGGTGTCTGATCAGCATCAATCGACTTCTCCTTTTCATTCCACGATGCCTTCGAACCACTTAACCTGTTAAAATAACGAAGAATAATCAGCTATCTCGAAATTCTTCCATGTGGTGACGGATTAAGAATACAATTCACCACTCCCTATCTTGCACGTGGATGGATAGTTCACCTTGAAAATCAGGATATCGATACTATCAATAGTACAAAATATGGTAATAGTATCGATACGAGGCACTATCGATAGTCCTATCGATATGCCCACTAATTCCGCACTATCGATAGACTATCAATACTCTATCGATAGTATATTTTTTTTTTTTTATTGCAAACGGTGGCAAACGAGCAAACAGTACACCTGATGGTAAGTGTTGCTGCCGCTAATGGACCTTTACAAGGCCGTTGCCTACCGCAAGAAAGCGAAGGGAGTGTGAATGCGTGCATTGAGGCTCGGTGATACCAAGGGCACCACCAAAACCCTCCACACGCAATCACCCTCAGAAAGTTGGGCTTCCGGCTCTCTCGCTCACCGAACGAAGCGCAGTAACAAATTGCTACTGCTCAGACGTCGATTTTCTGCGAGAGCATGGTACTGCCCCGGACGGACCGGCCCGCGGCTGTAGACAGATAACTGTCGACAGTGTGGTCCTACCACTCCTAAATCTATCTAAAAAAAACTATAAACTAACTATAAAGTATCTTATCGATTAGTATCACTAAGATATAATACGCATTTAAGCAAAAGAAGGTAATTCAGAATTAAAAAATTCAGATACACGCTGTTGATTGTCTACAGTCGCTGGCCAGTCCGTCCGGTGTAGTACCACACTGAACAGAAAATATACAACAGAGTAGTAGACATATGTTACTGCACTACGTTCAGTAAGAGAGAGAGAGAGAGAGAGAGAGAGAGAGAGAGAGAGCGAGAGAGAGACGGAACCACAACTTTCTGAGGGTGTTCGGCCTTTAGTATCACCGAACCTTATTGCGATCACACTCCCTTCACTTTCTTCACGGTAGGCAGCGGGCTAGTAAAGGTCGTAGCGGTATCACTTACCATCAGGTGTACTGTTTGCTCGGTTGCCAACAACAGCAATAAAAGAACGTTTATGAGCTGACACGATAGTAAAGATGATAATACAGTATTGTACTGTGCGGAAATCGAATGTACGACACCTTTCTTGATCATAAACATCACGCAAACTGTGCAATCCCACGGTTACAAAATTATTATATACATACCGACTGCCATGTCTGTCTTTGCTGACATCTGCATCTAGAAAAAAAAATAATAGAAATAACATATAAATTTCATGTCTGATATCTATACAAATAAATAAACTTGAAGTGTCTGTTTGTAATGTCAGAATACTCCGGATAATCTTCTAAACGGCTGCACCGATTTTTAATAATAATTTACTTCCAATATACCTGTAGCCTGGCGATAAATACTGTTACAATTAAAAATAAACAAAATATTACATTTGAATTTGGAATCTGTCATTTTTGTTTGTTCATTGTGTTTTCTCATTTTGGCGCCAATACAATATTTTACTATATTAAAATGGAGTGGGGTGATAAAGAGAATCGAATCGCTGTGATTGTATTACACAAAGTAGGTATGGAGCCAAATGCAATTTCTAAAACTCTCCATACGCTTGGTATTAGTAAAATGTTTGTGTACCGGGCTATTAATAGGTACAATGAGACTTCCTCTGCTTGTGACAGAAAAAGATCCGGCCGTCCACGTAATATTCGTTCGAAAAAGGTGGTCAAAGAGTAAGGTAAGGGAAAAGAATTCGAAGATATCATGTCCGAAAGTAAAAGATTTTATCTCGGGAGATGAAGATAGCACCTAGAACCAAGTCGCATATTTTAAAAGATGACTTAGGACTTGCAGCCTATAAGAGACGCACGGGTCATTTCTTAACTGATAATTTAAAAAAAGAATAGGGTCGTAAAATCGAAACAACTACTGAAGCGATACGCAACGGGAGATCACAGAAACAATTTGTTTACGGATGAGGTAATTTTTACAATTGAGCAACATTTTAACAAACAAAATGACCGTATTTATGCCCAAAGCTCTAAGGAATCTGTCCAATTAGTGGACAGAGTGCAACGTGGGCATTATCCGACTTCAGTGATGATTTGGTGGGGTATCATTACCTATGAAGGAGTGATTGAGCCATACTCTTGTGAAAAAGGTATCAAAAAATCGGCACAAGTGTATCAAAATACCATTCTTGAGAAGGTAGTGAAGCCCCTTAACAACACCATGTTCAATAACCAAGAATTGACCTTCCAGCAAGACTCGGCGCCGGGTCATAAAGCTCAGTCTACGTAGTCTTGGTTGGAAACGAACGTTTCGGACTTGATCAGAGCTGAAGACTGGCCGTCGTCTAGTCCTGATCTTAATGCGTTGGATTATGATTTATGGTCAGTTTTAGAGAGTACAGCTTCAACTAAAGGCCATGATAATTTGGAGTCCCTAAAACAATCTATACAATTGGCAGTGAAGAATTTTCCCATGGAAGGCGTGCTTGCTTCTATTGACAACTGGCCTCAACGTTTAAAAGACTGTATTGCAGCCAATGGAGACCACTTCGAATAAGCTTTTTATATTTTAAATTGTTTTATATTTATGTATTAAACGAACACTGTAAAAGTAATAAATGTTATTTAGAATAGAAAAAAAAATCTTTGTTACAGTATTTATGGCAAGACTAAGGTATAAGAAGTAACTTAGAGGCTTAGAATAATAACGTATAGAAGGAGTGTCAATACTTCGAAGGTTTGAAATTTGAATCTAAAAATACTAATGGCGCGTAGACGATTACACACGTACACACGCAAAATACTATACAAATTATGAAATCAAATTACGTTTTTATTAACATAAATCGTCGAAATACTTTTAAAAGTAATGTTAAAAACCTTTTTAAGTTTTTCAAATGTGTTATGACACCATTTGAATGCACAAACCGTCATAGTTATCAATTTATTTTTTAAGAGTTACATACGTACGTGCAGTACAATGACTTGTACATTACGGTTCCGTCGTAAGCTCCATTAGGCTCCAATTGAAATGCTTTTTTACTTTTTGTTTGTGAACTTACCTTCTATACGTTATTATACTAAGCTTAGAGGTTATGTTACCTCTCAAGAAACTCCGATAAAATTTTGCTCCCATTCAAACCCGAGGCCTCATGAATTTACAGTCGCATATCGTAATATTTTAGAAGATATTGTCAATTTAAAATGTGGGGCGGTGGATTGGTAACATTTTTTTAAAGACCCACACATCCTGCACTAAGTAAATAATCCTTGTATTATGGTGTGACTTTACAAACATATAATTAACTGACACAAATATCATACAGACTCAAAACAACAATTTGTGGATCGCACATAATGTTGTACTGCGTGAGATTTGGATACGCGATACTACCACTTCACCTCTGTATCTTAACCACTACGCCATCTATGCAGTCGTATTTTTACTCCGTCACCACACGGCAAAAAAATACTTACCATTATCGCTGAAGATAACTTGTCGCCTAGCCCGGTCCACCTCATCAATGTTGGTGATCTCGGTGGGAGCTTCTCTACGCTTCTCCTTCTCTGGTTCATTGGTGGAATGAGTCGGGCCATTCGACTGGGGTTCTTCTTCCACAGATCTGAAAGAAATAAATACGTATATTAATTTACATTAAACTAGCCAAAATAACAGAGGCTGTACAAATCTAAACGTATAAATCGGCTAAGTGCGAGTTGCAGTCGCGCACGAAGCGTTCCGTACCATTTTATGTATAATATCGAGCAAAAATAGGGCAAAATGGCGTTTTTTGTATAAGAGGCCCCCCCCTAAATATTTTATTTCAATTATTAAAGGAAATACACAATTAAGTATATGAATATTTCAAGTGTCTATCTGTTACCATTTACTGATATCGAGCAAAAAATGGCGTTTCTTCTATGAGAGCCCCAAATATATTATTTTAATTTTATTATTTACTAGCAGCCCTATTTTTTATTTACTAGCAGCAACTATTTACTAGCAGTGCTGTGTGGTAGCAGCTTCGAATACTACCAACCCTTGCTTTGCTCGTGGGTGTCGTAAAAGACGACTAAGAGCCCTAGATTGACCCGGACCAATTCCATCTGGTACCATTTGGGTCAACGATTACATTCCCAAGGAGGGTTGACGTCAGGCAGGCGGCCGGTCATAAAAGTCATTGCCGAAACTTTTTGCAATATGTCAAAGCAGATGACATATTGCGTCGACCCCAAGTAATTGGGATAAGAGCAAGATGATGATGATGATGATATTTACTAGCAGCCCGCCCTCGCTTCGCTTCGGTTTCAGTCGCCTTACTCGCGTAGTTCCCGTTCCCGTGGGTATACTGGGATAAAATATAGCCTATGTTACTCAGGGATACTGTAACATTCTAATGGTGAAAGAATTATCGAAATCCGTCCAGGAGTTTTTGAGTTTATTCGTAAGGAACATTTCCTCTTTATAATATTAGTGTAGATTACACCCTTAGAGGGTGAAAATTAAAAAATGCTGCAATACATGTTTATTTATTTTTACTAAAGAGTATTTTTGGAGAATTTGAAGAAAATCTATGTAGATTTTTTTTCTCCTTATACAAAATTTGTTATAAAAAATGCTGAAATACATGTTTATTTATTTTTACTAAAGAGTATTTTTGGAGAATTTGAAGAAAATCTATGTAGATTTTTTTTCTCCTTATACAAAATTTGTTACTGCGGTTTACCCCCTAGGGGTTGAATTTCACTGACGACAAGTTAACGCTGCTCCAGTGGTCGGCCCAACGACGAAGGCGACGTGGTTTTCGGGTGGGTCGCGGGAGTTGCGTGCTCAAGCCCCTCTGTCGCCCCGGACGGAGTGGTGCGGAGGCGCGCCGACCGCGGCCCACCCACAAAAAAAAAAAAAAAAAAAAAAAAGGGGTTGAATTTCAAAAAACCCTTTCTTAGTGAGTTTCTACGTCACGCAAAGAAACTAATGTCAAAATTTCATGTTTCTGGCTTCAGTACTTTCGGCTCTGTGATAAGTCAGTAAACTGACATCTTTCTACCTATTTTACACCCTTAGAGGATGAAAAAGGACAAACGCTGAAACACGTGTTTATTTATTTTTATTAAAGAGTATTTGTGCTTAATTTGAAGACAGTAGCTAAAGATTCTTTTTCTTTCCATACAAACTTTACCGTTGCATTTCACCCCCTTAGGGGTGGAATTTCAAGGAAATTTTTCTTAGTGGGTGCCTACGTCACAAAATAAAACTACGGTCTAAATTTCATTTTTCTAGCTTCAGTAGCTTCGGCTCATCCTGTTCCTTTATTTGTACATTGTCGTTAACGCCCCCGCAACACCCCTTGCAGGTGGAATTTCGTAAAAAACGTTCTTAGCTGACCTACACTCAACAAAAGGAATATTTCTGCCAAATTTCAAGTCTGTACGCCTTATGGTTCCAGAGATATCGTGATGAGTCAATATATCGCTCGCAAAACCCGCCACTCCTATATATATATATATATATATATATATATATATAGAGATTATTAAAATAAAATACAACTGAGTATTTTGTGGATATTTCATTTGCCTACCTGTTGCCATTATCAACATCGAGCAAAAAAAGGGCAAAAAATATCGCGTTTGTTGTATGGAAGCTCCCCTTATATGTATATTTTATTTTGTTTTTAGTATTTGTTGTTAGAGCGGACACAGAAATGCATAATTTGTAAAAATTTCGACTATCTAGCTATCGCGGTTATCTCAGACAGCGAAGTCTTAGTAATAGGGTCCCGTGTTTACCCTTTGGGTAAGGAACCCTTAAAAAATTATTGAAATTTGAAGCAGTCTGCTAAACAGTCGTTACGGGCAGTTCATGGTTAGTTTTATGATATCTTCATAAATTTCCATAACAATAGTCTATTTGCTCTACTAAATTTAACCAGAACTCACCTCTCCGTCTCCTTGGTGTTTTCCATCGAGTCTTGATGATCGTTCCTCTGGTTGGGCCGAAGCACTAGACGTTTTCGACTCGGCTTCAAACACAACTTGTCTTCTAAACTCGCATCTGACTCTTCCAGGCCGTCAAATAGAGATTTCTAAAAACAAATACATCTTTATTAATTAATCATTTTCCCGCACGGTTCATCGTCTCAGCTCGCTGGGCTCAAGTCTTCAAAGAATAAGTTTATTAAGTGAGAATGTATATTGTATGGCAATAAGCGTATATAATAAACTGCCAGACTCTTTTAAAGACCTGTGCTGTGTTTAAACAAATTTAAATGCGCAATTTTTAATTTCCTGAAATGAAATGATCATTTCATTTCATTTAATTTCCTAATGAATAAGTGTTTACTCAATTAACAAATTTATAGATGACAAACTTTAATAATGTTATTTAAAAATGTTTTTTTATATTATTACTTTGACATATCAATTGATTTCCATTTTATCGCAACCCATGACATTGTATTTCAAATTATTATTATTTCTGATTGTTTGACTGTTTTCTATTTCTATTTATCTACTAAACAACCTGTAATATTTGTATACCGGAAACGCTAGAATATTTGAAACTTTAATTAAGATAACACTAACTAATATGACAATATTCTGACAAATAAATTATTATGAATTTGGATTAAAACTGAAGGAAAATTGACCTACGATTCCACGCTATTAGATAACGCGAAATAAAACACTGTACCACACAGCGGTGTTGGAATAGTGTGTTTATTGCGGGTTTTATTAGATTTTTCCTTGCCTTATTATCTGCAATAGTCCCTTAGTCGACTTTTACAACACTCACGGGGAAGAAAGTTGGGTGTGAACTGTATTCTTAGTCCGTCACCACAGGGAAATGTGGTTATGGCGTATACAACACCCTCATCTTGCATGTGGCTATTGTAAAAGATGACTAAGGAATATAATCATCATCATCATCGCAGCCCACACACGTCCCAATGTTGGGCTTGGGGCTCCTCCACAATGGAAGTGAATTTGACCTACTATACCATGCTGGTCAGACATGTTGGTATAGGGTTTCATTTCGAATTTTCCTTCTCTTGCACAGATGTTGCACGTGCAAGATAGGGAGTGGTGAATTGTATTCTTACTCCGTCACCACACGGACCGACGGAAGGGATATAGTATGTGGATAATATCTATGGAAGAGAACCATCATCATTTGCCTGCCCTCATCCCAAGCTAAGTGTGGTCGGCACAAAAATCGCTCCTGGTCCTAAAAAAAAAATCGTTGGAACCTTCTAGAGATTCTTGTTCGAGGAAAATTCTGAGCAGTAAGACCAAAAATTTACAATTTTTTTTTAAAAGCTTTTATTTAACTTGCTCTGTTAGTATGCGACAAATCTTGCGAGTTAAATTAGAACCACTTCCTGTCGTTAGATTAGGTTGAAATTTGGTTTAGTTACGTAACTTCGGTGACAGTGCAATAATATGGTACCATGAAGCTGGTCTCAAGATGGCGTCGGAAGGTGGCCTATAAGAACTCCTAAACTAAACAAGATAAAATCGTCGACTTTGGACTCATTTGAATAGTCTTGACAATTAGAGCATTTACATAAAAGCTTGCTTTTAAAATTTTATCTATATATAAATACGTGAGGCAAAAACTTTGTACCCCTTTTTACGAAAATCATGCAGATGGACAAATATGAAATTTGGCACGGTTGAAGAATATCAATATATTTTAGTTTTCTGCACTTCTCCTCAATGCAGAAGTGCAGAAAACTAAAATTTTATATAATAATGGTTTAGAATTACATTAAATTCATTAAAAAAAGTATTACGCACACTAATATGCAATTGACACACACACAAATACACTTTTGTTTATGATTATAGTATCTGGTCGAACCAAATATCAAACAATCATAATTATGATGACACTCTCTAATATATATTTGTACTTATATATTAATTATTAGTGAAATACAGATTGCTCAATATGCATATATCTATACCAATAAATAAAATTGGAGTGTCTGTTTGTAATGTCAAAATAATAGGGTTTTTTCATGCTCACGCGGTTATTTGCACGACACCTATGCCTAAAATAGCAATTAAAAAATTTTTGTCTGTCTGTCTGTCTGTTTGTTTGTTCCGGGTAATCTTCAAAACAGCTGGACCGATTTCAAAAATTCTTTCACCAATGGGAAGCTATAATATCAGGGCGTAAACTAGGCTATATTTTATCCCGGTATTCCCACGGGAACTACGCGGGTAAAACGACTATAACCGAAGCGAGGGCGGGTTGCTAATACTTAAATATAATTAAAAAAATGTGTAACAGAAAAATTGCTTTAAATGAATTATGGCCGAATTTCGACCACTCGCGACCACTAGTTTTAATTATTAGTTATTATTTTCTTTAAATAAGAATTACCTGTACTAAGAAAATTATCCTTGTATCGCGGTGTGACTTTACAAACATATAATTAACTAACACAAATTATATATAAACTAAGAACAACAATTTATGAATCGGACAAAGTATTGTGCTTAGAATAATAACGTATAGAAGGTAAGTTCGTGTACAAAAAGTGAAGCATTTTAATTGGAGCCTAAGGAGTAATGTACAAGTCATTGCACGTACATACGCAACTCTTAAAAAATAAATAGGTAATTATGACGGTTTGTGCATTCAAATGGTGTCATAACACATTTGAAAAACTTAAAAAGGTTTTTAACATTACTTTTAAAAGTATTTCGACGATTTATGTTAATAAAAACAAATTTTGATTTCATAATTTGTATAGTGGTGTGCGTGTGTACGTGTGGAATCGTCTGCGCACCATTAATATTTTTAGATTCATGTTTCGAACGTTCGAAGTACTGACACTATCCTTCTATACGTTATTATTCTAAGGTATTGTGAGTGCGATTTGAACTCGCGACATTCGTACCATAGGTCGATATCTTAACTACTACGCTATCTGTGCAGTCATAACAGTTAATAAATGTGATGAATTTAACCAATAGTGGGGACAGTGGAGAAAGTTACCTTATCCTGTGCCATATGAGGTCTCGGTCGCGGCTGGAGTTTGAGTGCAAGATGAGATGGTGACGTCACACGGTAGGAGCCAGCGTTGCTGCTGTCCAGCACAGCTTGGACGGCAGCAGGATTCGTCGGTTTCAGAACGTCCTCCGCCGACATAGCTGTGGATAATAAATATACAGGATGTATCAGGTTATGGGGCAACTGGTCAAAAGGGAGCTAGGCAATGGTGGTAGGAACCCATAAAAAATTTTTGAACGAAAAATATCGATTCGTTAAGAAATTAGAAACATGTAAAGTTTTCAATTTTGTCATCGCTTTTTCGTGTAAATCTGATTGAAATGTATTCATACTTTGTTAAATATTCATTAGAAAATTATTAATATGTAGGTTCAAAGTAATGGATAGTAGGCCATATGTAGGTTAAAAGTAATGGATAGTTGTAAACCTTTCTTTATTAAACATAAAATTTTGACATTACCATGCATGTACATCCTTGAAGTTATGTTTGTTAGAAAAAAATTACATTTATTTGATAAAATTCATAGTATAAGACATAATCTGAAAATAAGTTGTCCTCGAAATGTCACAACATTTCACAATAAGAGCATACTGTGCATGGCTTCAAAAGTGTATAATAAATTACCCAAATTGATCCTGGAGATAAAAATAATTTTTAACAAAAACCCGACTTCAAACAAAAAAACCCGACTTCAAACAAAAAACCCGACTTCAAACAAAAAACTCGACTTCAAACAAAAAACCCCGACTTCAAACAAAAAACCCGACTTCAAACAAAAAACCCGAACTCAAACAAAAAACCCGAACTCAAACAAAAAACCCGACTTCAAACAAAAAACCCGACTTCAAACAAAAAACCCGACTTCAAACAAAAAACCCAACTTCAAACAAAAACCAATTCCCAAACAAATTAATATGCACTAAAAAGCAAAAAAATAATTCTTGTACAATGTAGTTCCCGCCCAACCTTACAACAACTTGATGAAAGAAAAATAGAGTACTTAAAAGTCAATCAAATTATTACGACAATATAATGTAGTTACAATTATTGTAATTTTTGGAGTCTATGTCTATGTCGGTATGTTTGTCGGTGTCCTAGTTTTGTTGACTGACACAGACAAAAGTATCGGTATCGAAAGAAAAGTACTCGATACCTAAAAGTATCGATACTTTTTTCGTGTCCCTACTTGTGGTCAACTCAATGTTTTTTTTTTTATTGCAAACGGTCGCAAACGAGCAAACAGAACACCTGTGTGCCTACTCTTGAATCTCGATTCCAATCCTAAATCCAATCGCAGCTCAAATTTGACTAAATGAATTCGACTCTCGTCGATTGAATCAAATATTTGCTACTCCCGACGCGGTTTTGACGTAGTTTAAAATCGTTAATGTTGCACAATTGCAAAAAAAAAGTGTCTTTGTAGTGATCGAGTTCGATAACGTTATTAATTTAAAGTAAGAAAATACGACACATTTGGTGAAAATAATAACGCCAAACGCTAAAAATTAATTCTCGATTTTGTTCAAGAGTACTAAATATAAGTTTGGTTTTATTTCTTTTTTTATTGCAAACGGTGGCAAACGAGCAAACAGTACACCTGATGGTAAGTGTTGCTGCCGCTCATGGACCTTTACAGGGTCGCTGCCTACCGCGAAGAAAGTGAAGGGAGTGTGAATGCGTGCATTGAGGCTCGGTGATACCAAGGGCACCACCAAAACCCTCCAAACACAAACACCCTCAGAAAGTTGGGCTTCCGGCTCTCTCGCTCACCGAACGAAGCGCAGTAACAAATTGCTACTACTCAGAGACGTTGATTTTCTGCTCAGTGTAGTACTATCCCGGACGGACCGGCCCGCGGCTGTAGACAGATAACTGTCGACAGTGTGGTCCTACCACCAAATATAAATTTGGTGAGATTGGAATTGAATCGGATTCGAAGTTAGAATGGATTTCCAGAGTAGGCACACTGATGGTAAGCGTTGCTGCCGCTCATGACCTTTGCTAGGCCGCTATCTATTGCGAAGAAAGTAAAGGGAGTGTGAATGTATGCATTGAAGTTTGGTGATACTAAAGGTATCACCAAAACCAACCACATGCAAACAAAAGCTGTGCTTCCGTCTCTCTCGCTCACAGAACTTAGCGCAGTAACAAATTGCTACTACTCAGAGGTCGATTTTCTACTCAATGTGGTACTACACCGGACCGACTGGCTCAAAGGAAAAAGAACGAAGGAAATACTCACTAGAATCCGGTAGATCCTTGAAGAGTGGCGAATCCCCGTAAGGTCTTGCTGCTAGGGTCAGCATCTGTTCGTGTACATTACCAGCTGCTGAACCACCAGATAGAGTGTTGCTGAAAAGAAAAAAATGTAAAAAAATAATTTAAAAAAAAGGAAAACTACCCACAAATAATGTTATGATAAATAGGCAACTATACAATTAAATAAAATTGAAGTGTCTGATTGTAGTGTCAAAATAATGTTTTTTTTATGCTCACACGGTTATTTACACGCCTTTACCTATGCCTGAAAACCAGTTTAAAAATTTTTTGTCTGTCTGTTTATTCCGGGTAGTCTTGAAAACAGCTGGACCGATTTTGGTAATAATTTACTACTAGTTAACTGCCTGTATAAGGAGTAACTTGGCCTATATTTTATCACGGTATTTGAATGGGAACGGGAACTGCGCGGGTGAAAAGCCGTAATTTTCTTGTTGAGAATAACTCAAAAACTACTGATCAAATATTGATCAAATTTTAACGGCACCACATCGAAAGCATCAGCTTTAAAAAAGAACATTCATCAAAACGGTTCAACAAGTCACAAACAAACTCACACTGATGACATTGTTATCAAAGTAGACCTATCCTATTCGGAATGTTGTGGGTTAGATTCACAAGTAAGGCAGTTCCTTACAAGTCTATGTCTTAATTGGTTTTCTTGTAAACCATTTAAACATCATCATCATCATCTTCTTGGCTCAGATAAGTCCCACTGCTGGGGTCGAGCCACCTCCACAATGGGAAATTTTTTTTTTGTGTTTGTATAGCTGTTGGTCGCAGATGACCTTGACAGCTTAACCCGGACTATGGGTGAGCGCTGATGGCTCTCAACCCGGAATGGGAGAAAAAATTATTTTACTATAACTTACCATGTGGTGACGGAGTAAGAATACAATTCACCACTCCCTATCTTGCACGTATATGTTGTAAAAGACGACTAAGGGATATAATAAGCAATATCTTATATCTTTAAACGAGCAATTCTTGTATATGTATATATATATATATATATTCAGGATCTCGGAAACGGCACCAACGATGTTGATGAAACTTGGCATACTAGAGGTTTCGAGGACAAAAAATTTATGTAGCTAGGTTTTATTTATAGAAAATGTTGTTTTGCCAGTGTTTTTAGCAAAACAATATAATGACATTAAATTTTAAAAGAATATGAATTCAAATTTTGCCATCAACGTCATGAGTTACGATAGCTCAGTTGGGAAGTAGTGCAGTTTCCTTTTAGTATTGTTTGGCATTCAAACGGCGTCGGATCGAATCTCGGTGTTATTATTATTCTCTTTTTGTATTTTTTTTTCATTATTTAATTTTTATTTTTTATTAATATATATCTAAATAAATTCGACAAAAATACAACAAAAATATTCCGAGCGAAGCTCGCTCAACCAGATAATAACATCTAAGAGAAGAAAACCCTTTACCAACCTGTCTGACCAGCGTGGTATAAGTAAGGTCAATTGCCCTCGTATTGTGAAGGAGGCTCGAACCCAACAATAGGACGTATGAGCTGAAATGATTATGAATGACGATACCATGTTAGTCGGACAGTATAGGATTTGGTTTTGGAGTTTTCCATCTATTGCATAGATGTTATATGCATATTATATCCCTTAGTTGTCTTTTACAACATCCATGTGCAAGAGATGAGTTGGTGAAGTATATTCTTACTGCATCACCACACGGAAACATTTAGGTGAAATTATTAAAAGTGTACGAAAAACATTACTTACTTGGCCAAAGGATTGTTGTTCGCGTTCATAGCGCCCAAACCAAGTCCAATACCACCAAGACCAGCGGAACTGTTGAATAGACCACCTCCGAGACCGCCATCAAGACCTACGGATACAAAAAAAAAAAACTAAGTTAAATATCACATCTTCGTTATCAAGAGAAATAAATGGAACTAGTTGAGACAAATCAATTGAGTTTACAAATAGACAATAGGGAATATGCACGAAACTCCAAAATGAACAAATTATTCTTATTTGTAATCTTTATTACTTAAAAAAGTACCCATACAATTATTTTTTAATCATTATTTAATAATTAAATTTAATTATCAAAAAGTGCCTTTTTTGAGATTCGCGCGCAAAATTTCTGAAACGCACCACATTGGTTGGAGTACTATGGTGTCACGTTTTGAACACGTGACACCCGAGTCTTCTAGTTAGGGCTGTCTATATTAAAAAAAATATAGTTTTTCGATATATCGATATTTTATATATATATATCGATATGTGCTGTGTGGTAGCGGCTTCGAATACTACCAACCCTTGCTTTGCTCGTGGATGTCGTAAAAGACGACTAAGAGCCCTAGATTGACCCGGACCAACTCCATCTGGTACCATTTGGGTCAACGATTACATTCCTAAGGAGGGTTGACGTCAGGCAGGCGGCCGGTCATAAAAGTCATTGCCGAAACTTTTTGCAATATGTCAAAACAGATGACATATTGCGTCGACCCCAAGTAATTGGGATAAGAGCAAGATGATGATGATGATGATATATCGATATTTTTAAATATATCAATATCGGAGTTCGATATAAGGACAAAAATATCGATATTTTCCCCATGACCACTTCTTCTAACTAACTTCGTTCATGGCGGGGTTGCCGTGCCGAGCTTTTTTTTATCAAATTCTAGGAGTAAGTGATAACTGATCATCAGTTTCATGCCAGCGCTTCTACAGTAGATTAAGTTTACGGTGATTTTATAGAATAAATACTTTAGAAGAAAATATAAAACACCAAATTTATTCAAATAAATATCGACCCTCGATACGTACTTTTTATTATCGTCCAAAAAAAGTTCAGTATTAAGTATCGATATTTTTAAATAATAATATCTATATTTTGACATATCGATATTTTATCAACAGCCCTCCCTGAACCTTGGATAGGAGGAGAACCTTGTGATATCTAGTTGCTGTTTGTATGTTTCTAGTGATTATTTTTAGGGATGTGGAAAAATAATCGATTTTTATAAAAATCGATTTTTACATAAAAATAATCGATTAATAATTGATTTTTACAATCGATTATCAAAATAATAAAAGTCGATTATTAATCTTAACTTTTCCGTGTGGTGACGGAGTAAGAATACAATTCACCACTCCCTATCTTGCCCGTGGATGTCGTACAAGACGACTATGGGATATAATAGGCACATAACATCTGTGCAAGAGAAGGAAAACTCGAAATGAAACCCTATACCAACATGTCTGACCAGCATGGTATAGTAGGTCAAATTCCCTCCCATTATGGAGGAGGCCCTAGCCCAACAGTGGGACGTATAGGGGCTGAGATGATGATGATGATGATTAATCTTATATTTTATTATTCGAAATTATTTTTTATTATTCGAAATTCGATCAAAATTCATCACACTATGTTAGAAAATAAAGCTCACATTTCCTAAAAAAAATCATCATAATCCTGTTGGGAGAAAAAATCGATTATTTTAGAATCGTTTTTTTTTTTTAATTAATCCATTATTTTATAATCGATGTTTTTTAATTATTCGATTATTTTAAAATCGATTTTTTTTAATTAATCGATTATTTTATCATCAATTTATTTTAAAGAACAAATAATCGATTATTTTAAAATCGTTTTTTTTAAATTAATCGATTATTTTACAATCGTTTTTTTTAATTAATCGATTATTTTATAATCGATTTATTTTAAAGAACAAAAAATCGATAATTACAAAATCGATTTTTCCCTCCAAGTCACAACCCTAATTATTTTGTATTGTTACCCAGTTATTTCATAATATAAGTTATTAGTTTTCTGTGTTAGTATTAATCTTGTGATAAGTCTTATTACAATGACTGAAACCGGTTTCGTCAAAGTATAGTCAGATAATCTTTCTAAAATAGGCGTGTATATGATGACAACATATTTCGCGTCTAATTCAGATTTAATGTCTGTTAAACTCGAAGAAATAAAAGCTGCAAGGTAAATAAGATATAATATATTTAATAATCGTAATAAAAAAATCGATACTTTTATCGATATATCGATATTTTTTCGATATAGCGAACCCCGATATTGACACATTGTAAAATATCGATATGTCGAAAAACGATATTTATAAAAATATCAACAGCCCTAGCAACTTGTACGAGTGTCGAGTACTCTGACGTCACAGAATACGCGTGCCGAAGTAGTCGCGTTTACATCGCCCAAAAATAATGGCGATTTGTAAACATTTTTTTTAGCGTAATGGTTTATATTTTGGATGTGTTATATTTATTTCTAGTAATGTAATAACTAGTAGAAACGTTTAAAAAAATAAAAAAATATCATGCATATTCCCTATTCAGTATTTCTTCTCCTAATATTTCTCTCAAGTAGGTGCAGGATCTGGAATGAACTACCTGCTGCGGTTTCCCGAGCGCTATGAGATGTCCTTCTTTAAATGAGGTTTAAGCGTTTTCTTCACGGTAGGCAATGGCTTAGCTGTGCCAGAGTACTGCAGGGTGCATCAGCAGCAGTATCGTTTACCATCAAATATCTGCTTGCTTGTTACCAGGAGTAGTAAATAATAACCCACAAAATATTAAGAATATGTAAATGCCCTCACAGAGTTACCAGATACCAAATGAATTACATTCGAATCGATTGGGCGTGGTCAAACTACACCCGCACCTAAATATAAAAATAGTTTAAATTGAAAAGAACTTACCAGT
The DNA here is from genome assembly GCA_032191425.1 of Lymantria dispar. Classification (NCBI taxonomy): domain Eukaryota; kingdom Metazoa; phylum Arthropoda; class Insecta; order Lepidoptera; family Erebidae; genus Lymantria; species Lymantria dispar. The sequence goes on from CM063467.1 coordinate 3,659,524, forward strand.
TTTGAAGTTTGTAGCCGGTGCCGTTTGTGTTTGTCCAAACATATTGGTTGTGCCCAGGGTACCGAAGGCGGATCCCGTCGGTTTAGCCTGGAACGTGTTCGCACCTAAACCAGTACCAAGACCTGCACCTGGAACCATCATATACTGTTAAATTTATTCATAAAAAAGCTGGGAAGATATCTTTTACTAAATACTACTCACAGTTCTATTCGCCTAGAAAATTTCTTTATACTCAATCACAGCGCCCCCTGCAGATTCCAGATGGAGATCAAAGGCATCCAGGAACTCATCAAACATCCATTCATCCAGAAACATTTCGACCTCCACTGTTCAATATAGACCTTCTTTTTGTAGGTTATGCTAAAATCTGGACACAACCCCATCTGGCCCCCACCACCACGCCCCCAATTTATCCAGCGTGACGGAAAGTTGACGTGTGGTCTTATAACCGTGTTTCCTCGCCATATGGGGCGTCCACGAGTATCGATTCCTTGTTATCTGTGGTCAGTTCGAGATATGAACCTTCCTAATAGTGTTATAATAACCCTGGAGATCCCATATCCGGCATTATCAACTCCCATCAAGAGGGGTATGATAAATCAGGGGGTGTGAAAAATTCAGCCTCCAAAAAATTTAAATAGCTTTGAATAACTCACCAATGACTTTCTGTGTGGTGACGGAGTAAGAATACAATTCACCACTCCCTATCTTGCCCGTGGATGTCGTTAAAGACGAGTAAGAGATATAATATGCAAAAATGTGCAAGAGAAGGAAATAATGAAACCCTAGACCAACATATCTGACGAGCAGGGTATAGTAGGTCTATTTTCCTCCTAATGAGGAGGAGGCTCAAACCCAGTGGACGGGTATGAGCTGAGACTAAGACTCACCAAGTGTGGGTTGTGTGTTGAAGCCGAATGCTGGTGCCGTAGCGGTCTTCCCAAATGTATTATTAGCTCCAAATAGACCACCTGAAGTTGATGTATTTGTACCAAAGCCACCAGAACCCAGAGTGTTAAAACCTAAAGCATAGATTCATGTTAAAAATGTTTGAATACTTTTTAGTAAAGTTCCATGTGGTGACGGAGTAAGAATATCATTCATTACCCCCTGCCTTGCCCGTGGCTGTCGCCCGTCGATGTAAAAGACGACTAAGGGATATAAAATGCATATAACGTAACGTAACCAGCATAGTATATTAGGTCGATTTTCTTTCCATGGTGTAGGAGTCTAGAGCCCAGTAGTGGGATGTATATGGGCTGAAATGATGATGAATGAGGACGATGATCTTTTTATAGGGCTTTAAAATTCTGATCAGCAATCAGAATTTTATCCTTGTGGTTACAGGAAGTAGGAATACAATTAACCAACCCCTCTCTTGCCCGTGGATGTCATAAAAGACATCTAAGGTATATAAAATCCATACATGCTGATTGGATGAAGGATCAATAGATCACATAATTTTTAGTTGCCCGCTACAAAATATTTCACTTTATGATGTTCTTGGTGGTGACGGAGTAAGAATACAATTCACCACCCCCTAACTTACCCGTGGGTGATCGTACGAGACGACTAAGGGATATAAAACGCATATAACATCTATGCGAGGGAAGGAAAACTCGAAATAAAACCCTATACCAACACGTCTGACCAGCGTGGTATAGTGGGTCAATTACCCTTCCATTATGGAGGAAGCCCGAGCCCAACAGTGGGACGTGTATGGGCTGAGATGATGATGATGATGATCGTGTCCCTACACACGCCCCCTACCTCGCCCGGGGCGACGCAAGGCAGGGGCGCGGTCCCACAGCCCACCGTATTCCCAACCCTTCGCCATTAAGCCGACCGCTGGTACCGAGTTCCTTATCATCTGTTACGAATACCGTCCTCCCCAACATCCTTTCCGGGACGGCGTGGTCCTCACGAGGTCAGTCTCTGCAAATGACGGACGATTCCCCGGTCCAATCATCTTAATTTTTTTTAATCATTTAGTAATAAATAACAGTATTACCACCAGGAGTGCCAGTTCCGAAGGTAGGTGCCGATGTCTTCGCACTGAAAAGACCACCACCAGCTGCGCCGAATGTACCAAAACCGCCAAGAGCAGGAGTCGTTCCGAAGCCTGATGTAGCCGGTTTAGCACCAAAAAGACCACCAGGTTGCTGTGAAATACAATTCATATTTATATCCTGTGTGATGACAGAGTAAGAATATAAATCACCACTCCCTATCTTGCACATGGATGTCGTAAAAGCCGACTAAGGCGGTGTCCTGTGTGAGCGACGAAAACGACGCGATCAACTCAATGACATGCCTGCTTGCGGCCTATATGACAGTTTGCGACGAAACGCGACATCAAGCGAGCCTGTTTTGAGAGCAAACTGACGCGACATCACGAACTACAGAATGATTGATTCAGAAGCGATTATATTTGTTTTCTTTCTGGGTTTTTTTACGGTATTTTTTTAAGTCTGTACTCTAAATATGAACTTTCTAACAAAATTGAAGTGCACTTGTCCATGATTCGAGAAGTAATAACCAAAATCACACAGGACACTTGTCGCTTGTAGCATCGCGTCGCACTGCGTCGCGTCGTATTCGTCGTTCAAGCAGGACACCCCGTAAGAGATACAATATGCATATAACATCTATGCAAAAGAAGGAAATCTCGAAATTAAACCCTATACCAACACGTCTAACCAGCGCGATATGGTAAGTCAATTTCCCTTCTATTGTGGAGGAGGCCCGAGCCAAACATTGAGACTAATGTAGACTCAGTGATTACCATCAATATGATCACTTATCTGATTCTGATTTGGCCGTGTGGTGACAGATTAAGAATACAATTCACCACCCCTTATCTTGCCCGTGGATGTCGTAAAAGACGACTAAGAGATACAATATGCATATAACATCTACGCAACAGATGGCAAACTCGAAATAAAACCCTATACCAACCTGTCTGACCAGCAGGGTATAAGTAAGGTCAGTTTCCCTCGTATTCTGGAGGTTCGAGCGCAACGTTGAGACGTATGTTTTTTTTTTATTGCAAGCAGTGGCAAACGAGTAAACAGTACACCTGATGGTAAGTGTTGTTGCCGCTCATGGACCTTTACAAGGCCGCTGCCTACCGCGAAGTAAGTAAAGGGTGTGTGAATGCGTGCATTGAGGCTCGGTGATACCAAAGGCACCACCAAAACCCTCCACACCCAAACACCCTCAGAAAGTTGGGCTTCCGGCTCTCTCGCTCACCGAACGAAGCGCAGTAACAAATTGCTACTACTCAGACGTCGATTTTCTGCGAGAGCGTGGTACTACACCGGACGGACCGGCCCACGGCTGTAGACAGATAACTGTCGACAGTGTGCTCCTACCACTAGAAAGATGTAGGTTGTAGAAGAAGTATGTGGGTTGCAATGATGTGGAGGAGAGTCTGGGCCAACAGTGGGACGTATATGAGCTGTTTTTTTTTTTTTTTTGTGGGTGAGCTGCGGTCGGCGCGCCTCCGCACCACTCCGTCCGGGGCGACAGAGGGGCTTAAGCACGCAACTCCCGCAACCCATCCGAAAACCACCTCGCCTTCGTCATGGGGCCGACCACTGGAGCAGGTTTACTTGTCGTCAGTGGTCGGCCCGACGGAATACCCCCTACGTGGAGTACCCTCCCATCGACCGACGTCCCCCCCTCGGGGAGGACGTCGGTCTTTCCTCACGCAGTCGGCCTCTCGGTGGGTGACGGACTAATCCCCGGTCACGTCACCCGCAGACGTATATGAGCTGTGATGATATTACCTGATTCTGATTGGTGGCGCCAAACCCAAACGCAGGTGTAGTGGTACCAAAAGTGCTGCCCGCTTGCGTGGTCGTCGCTCCAAATAAACCGGTGCCTGAAATTAATATTTTTTGAAGTGAAATCAGCACTTTGGATAAACAAAAACCATGGCACTCACGTCATCGTCACCGAACGCTTCCGATGAGCTATATGTAGACTTTACATAGGTTTAGTTTTCAGGTGAAAGAAAGCGTGGAACTCACGTCATCTTCACCGAATGCCTTCCATGACCTATGTGTACTTTTTGTGTGAAAGAAAGCGTGGAACTCGCGTCATCGTCACCGAACGCTTTTCATGAGCTATATGTATACTGTGTATATATGTATACTTTTTAAGCGAAAGAAATCATTGAACTCGAGTCATCGTCACCGAACGCATTCTATGAGCTCTACATATACTGTGTAAATATGTGTACTTCTTAGATGAACGAAAGCACGGAAGTCGCGTCATCGTCACCGAACGCTTGTCTCGAATGATATGAAGCGCATGCGCGCCTGCTCTTTGCTTTCAAATCCACAAACACCAAACTTTGTTGAAAATCTTGTCAAATAAAATCCTACACCAATCTGTGTGACCAGCGTGGTTGGTCAATTTCACTTCTATTGTGGAGGAGGCTCGAGCTTAGCAATGGGACGTGAATAACTGATGAGGATGGTGACATAATTACCAGTGGTCGGAGTAGTGCCAAAAGCAGGTTTCGGTGCCCCAAAGAGACCACCAGTTGTGCTCGTATTGGTCTGAGTGTTACCACCGAAGCTGAAAGGTCCGGTCTGACCAAAGCCCGTAGAGGTCAGACCACCAGCACCGAACACCGATGTCGCATTCGTTGTGGCAGGTTGAGCGAATGCTGTTGAAGAAAAATACACATAAATTTACCAAGAAAAAAACATGTGCGTTTCAGGACGCCCGACTGCAATAACTTAAAATTAATCTGGTTGAACTATTTAATATTGAAATTGTTTAACTTGAGAAAAGCTTAGGCTAGACTTAGGACCTAGACGATAGATGGGACCGAGCGATAATCGCGTAAGTCGAATTCCCGTAAGTCGGGGTTTAATTTTACTTAAATTAAATATTTACAAAATATGTTTATTTGGAACTTTAAATAATATAATTTGTGTGTGTATGTGTGTGTAATTTTAATTAATTAAATATTAAATGAAAAATAATTGACATTTTCTGAATAAAAACAAGTAAATCTAAGGTCGGAGCGCTTAAATAAAAAACCGCGTATCTTCGAATTCGCGTAAAACTTGATAGCGTAAGTCGGAGTATAATGTAAAGATATACCATGTGGTAACAGAGTAAGAATACAACTCACTTCCTATCTTGCCCGTGGATGTCGTAAAAGACGACTAAGGGATATAATATGCATATAAAATCTATGCAAGAGAAGGAAAACTTAGAACAGAACAAAACGACCAACACGTCGGCCAGCGAGGTATACCTGGTCAAATTCACTTTGAGGAGGAAGTTTGAGTCCAGTAGGTTTTTTTTTAAAACTACCAGTCAGTGTTTGGCGAAGCCATGACCGGGGGCGTGTATTCCGGCCGTCGTGGGTATAGGTCCTCGACGACCCAGGTGAGGAGGCCGGGCTGGATAATCTCGGTTTGGGGCGCGCACGGAGCTTACTCAGCGCCGCACGATAGGGGCGACCCCAGGGGTCACCATCGAGACCGTACAGCCTCTCCTGCCGACTGACGTCCTTGGCGGTACGGACGGCCAGCCTGAAGGCCGACCGCGCATTGTGGTAGCCCTCGTAAAACCCGCCCTCCCGCTCCTCGTCGCGATAGCGCCGCCGGCTGCGGGTGTAGGCCCTCCGGACGCGTATACACGCGTCAAAGTGTTATCCTGAGCGGAATTCGAACCCACGACACTGTAGATTGGTGTGATATTAACAGCTACGCCATCTGTATAGTCACTGGACTATGAGGTGAAATGTGATTACTTTTAGAAATATTTTTTTAAACTTACAAGTAGTTCCACCAAATAGAGGTTTGGCTTCGGTCTGCTGTTGAAACCCACCAAACACACCACCGGTATTACCCTTCCTACCAGCAACATAATCTTCAAGACGCAGTTCCTCCAACGACTTGTTCTCATATTCCTGATAAACAATTAAATTTTTGTTTTAAGCAAAAGGTTCTACAAGCATGTTAGAAATCCAAGATGGATGATATATTTTACCTCATGCAGTTGTGGAAAATGCTTTGGCAACAAATTTTATTGGGAAATTTAAACAGGAGTTTGATATGAATGATTCCACTTCCAAATATGAGCCAAAATTATACATAATGATTTCTAATGTTTACGCGAGTATTACACATTTTAAATAAAACTACTTTATGGATTTTATCGCGTTTGTATTTGATTTTTGTTTGCCCGACGTTTCGAACACTTTGCGACATTCGTGTTCACGGGCAGAGGTTCACGGGCAGACTAAGATGTCTCACGTACAACAAGTCATCGTTATTACAGACATTTATAATTATCTACCCGATTCAGAAAATTAGTTATTAAATTTTAACCCACATTTTAGTACAAATTTATTGCCAGTAGAAAATGATTCTAAATGAAAATTGTAAATGTTAAAAATATGAAAATTAAAAAACATAATTATCATTTTCTGCCACATCACATTACATGTTAGTCCGTCCGTCACCATGAACGCTGCAAAGTGTTCGAAACGTCGGCCAATCAAAAATCAAATACAAACGCGATAATATCCGTAGTTTTATTTAAAAATTATACATAGTAAGTGATTTGGTTTGAAGACAGGTTATGGATATTTCCATGTGGTGACAGAGTAAGAATACAATTCACCAACTCCTCTTGCCCATGGGTGTCATAAAAGGCGACTAAGGGATAATATGTATACATGCAAGAGAAGGAAAACTCGAAACAAAACCCTATACCAACACGTCTAACCAGCGTGGTATAGTAGGTCAATTTCCCTTCCATAGTGGAGGAGGCCCGAACCCAACAGTGGGACGTACAGTGCGACCTCGATATAACAAATCCGACGGGAACTCGTAAATATTGGTTATATCAAGTAATTTGTTAAACTGAGGCTTAGAATAATAACGTATAGCAGGTAAGTTCGCGCACAAAAAGTGAAGCATTTCAATTGGAGCCTAATGGAGCTTACGCCGGAAATGTTCCGTAATGTACAAGTCATTGTACTGCACGTACGTACGCAACTCTTAAAAAATAAATAGGTAATTATGACGGTTTGTGCATTCAAATGGTGTCATAACACATTTGAAAAACTTAAAAAGGTTTTTAACATTACTTTTAAAACTAGCTCGACGATTTATGTTAATAAAAACAAAATTTGATTTCATAATTTGTATAGTGGTGTGTACGTGTGTAATCGTCTGCGCGCCATTAGTATTTTTAGATTCATGTTTCGAACGTTCGAAGTACTGACACTATCCTTCTATACGTTATTATTCTAAGAACTGAGGTTTGTTATATTGAGGTAAGGTTGGTCTAAAGTTTGTTATAAAGAGGCAAAGAAATAGTTTTAATCAACTCAACATTTTTGCATTCAGCAACTAGAATCTTCAAGAATGACGAGCACCAACACTGTTTACATAAGTTTCTATCAAACGACTTCAATTGTTTTACGAAAAAAACGTGTCGATATCTGTCGCAAATGTATCACTTATTATGGGATTAAGGGTCATATAGAGGTATTTACACTTTTTGATGGTTAAAAATTCGATATAAAGAGGTTGTTCGTAAAAAAAAATTCTTAATGTAAAGGTATTATTTACACAGGCTCTTATGGACAATTCAAGGGGATTACGAAAAATTTGTTAAATCGAGGATGTCGTTAAATTGAGGTTCATTATATTAAGGATGCACTGTATATGGGCCGAGATGATGATAATAATACTGACCTTCATATAAGTAATGCAATGATGTTTGATGTTGACATTCTGTGATGTACCGGCTTTGACTACAACATCTGTGCCCACAACTGGACTGTATTTGACGTGGGCTGTGCCCGTAGGGGCCTGCTGTGGCTGTCCAAAGGCACCTGTGGAGAGAAACTCTAATTAGTTTTAATTACTATTATTTTACTTATTACTCTTTATGCTAATATGAAAATTCCTTGAAGATTTCTTCAAAATTGGAGCAGTCGTTTTGTAGTACAATACATATGCTGTTTTTGATGTGAAAAATCTATAAGCGAAGGTAAATCTGATCGTTGACGTGGCGTTACAGGCCACGGCGACGCTTCGCAATGCTGTATAACGAAATATAGACGCACGTAAAATCGATTGCCGACGTGGCGACACATGCCGTGGCGAGGCGTCGCCACGCTCTATGATAGTAGGATCCACGCTTTATGATCCGTCACCCGCAGAGAGGAGACCGCGCGACGGCAACCGACGTCCTGGACGTCGAGAGGATAAGGTAGCTCGAAAGGTATTCCGTCGGGCCGATCACGGAGGACAAGTAACTCGATACCGGTGGTCGGCCAAACGAAGGCGACGTAGGGGTGTGTTATAGAGACGTTATATGTAGGGATATGACTTGGAGGGAAAATAATCGATTTTTGTTCTTTAAAATAGATCGATTATAAAACAATCATCATCATCTCAGCCCATATACGTCCCACTGTTGGGCTCAGGCCTCCTCCATAATGGAAGGGTAATTGACCTACTATACCACGCTGGTCAGACGTGTTGGTATAGGGTTTTATTTCGAGTTTTCCTTCTCTCGCATAGATGTTATATGCGTTTTATATCCCTTAGTCGTCTCGTACGATCACCCACGGGTAAGATAGGGGGTGGTGAATTGTATTCTTACTCCGTCACCACACGGATTATAAAACAATCGATTAATTAAAAATAAATAATCGATTATAAAATAATCAATTTTTCTCCCAACAGGATTGAATTTTTTTTTTTAGGAAATGTGAGCTTTATTTTCTAATATATGTAGTATGAAACAATCGTAATGACCCTTTTTTTTTAGGAAATCCGGCCATGAAAAATCGATTAATTTCGAATATTAAATAATCGATTTTTATTGTTTTGATAATCGATTGTAAAAATCGATTATTACAAAAAAATAATTGAATAATAATCGATTTTTATCTGATTTATATGATTGTAAAAATCGATTATTACAAAAAAATAATCGAATAATATTCGATTTTTATATAAATCGATTATTTTTTGCACGTCCCTAGTTATATGCATATTATAAACCCTTAGTAGTCTTTTACGGCACTCACGATTAAGACTGGATGGTGAATTATATTCTTACTCCTTCAACATCAAATCATCATCAACACAGCCCGAATACATCATATTGTTGGGCTCGGGCCTCCTCCATAATAGGAGGGAATTTGAACTATACCATGCTGGTCAGATATGTTGGTATAGGGTTTCATTTCGAGTTTTCCTTCTCTTGCACAGATGTTATGTGGATATATCGGCCCTACTCGTCTTTTACGACATCCACGGGCAAGATAGGGAGTGGTGAATTGTATTCTTACTCTGTCACCACACAGATAAATTTAAATAAATAGCTAAATAAAAAACTCACTGGCATTATTGGAGAAAAGTCCACCACCACCAAGGGTGTTCGTCTGCTGTCCAAATAAACCGGGTCCGGTGGTTTGTGTAGTACCGAACAGTCCTCCGGTAGTAGCTCCTGTGGTACTTGCATTACCGAAACCAAAACCTGAACAAGAAAAGCATTAAATAAATACTCTATTTCTTCATTATCATTTTAGTCCGGATATATCCAACTATTGAGCTCCGGCCTCCTTGATTTTGAAAAAATTTTTTTTTTTGTAGGGACCACTTTTTTTTTTTTGGCGTTGGTTACGGTTGGTGCACTCCTCGCACCACTCCGTCCGGGGCGACAGAGGGGCACGCACTCACACCCGTAACCCAACCGTGACACGTCGCCTTCGTCGTTGGGCCGACCACCGGAGAAGGCTGACTTATCGTCAGTGTAAATAAAGCTACTTTACGGATTTTATCGCGTTTGTATTTGATTTTTGATTACCCGACGTTTCGAACACTTTACAGCGTTCATGGTCACGGGTGGACTAAGATGTCTCACGTCCAACAAGTCATCGTTACTGCAGAAAATTTATAATTATCTACCCGATACAGAAAATTAGTTATTAAATATTGACCCACATTTTGATACAAAATTTATTGCCAGTGTAAGAAGAAAATGATTCTATATGAAAAAATTATATTGTTTATGGTTAGTAATAATTAAACATTAAAATTAATAGTAATTATATTTAAAAACTAACTAATAATCTAGTATACTACCACCGGATCGGAACACGGTCACACTGAGAAAATTTTATTTAAAATGTATATATATATACTCGCGTAAACATCAGAAATCGTTATCGTCAGTGGTTAGCCTGACGGATTATCCCCTTGAGAGGTACTCTCCCATCGACCGACGACCCCCCTCGGAGAGGACGTCGGTCTTTCCTCACGCGGTCGGCCTCTCGGCGGGTGACTGACTAATTCCCCGGTCCAGTCACCCGCGGCCTCGGCTAGGGCGGCATCGGGCGGCGCGGGTAATCGCGCCTGCGTCGCCCCAGTCACCGACAGCGGGTCGCGTCATCGAGGAGTCGCTCTGGTGGTGGATTTTATTCTTACACCATAAGTACATGGCAGAATCTTCTCTTTTATTGTAATCAACATCTCTGCTTGTATACGTTTTATTGCTGGGCTGGAGCCTTGTCCACAATAGGTAGGAAATTGACCTGCTATACCACTCTGGTCCAATGGGGTAGTTGGAAGGAGAAAGAATACAATTCACCACCCCTTCTCACGTCCATGGATGTTATAAATGATGACTAATCGACGTTGATATGCATCGGGCAATCATAAATATATATATATATAAACTCATTTACAAAAAAAACGGGCACCTAAGCAATGAACCATTTCAAATGTTAATATTTCTTTGTTTGATAATTATAGGTAGTTTTATCCACACAATTTGCTAAATTAATAAGAAAATAATCGTTTTCATCAGTATTTCATAAAATTTAGATACAATTTATGGGAAATAATGCTAAACCTCGCTAGTAGTGTATATTCGCTAGTAGTGCATATGCTCATGAAGTAAAAATAAAAAAGTTTTTTTGTTTGTTTTTCTTTAATAAAGTAAAAGCAGATAAATGTTTGTGTGTCGAGTGTGACCCCCTCTAGCTAAAATCACAGCTTGAATTCGTCTGGGCATGCTAGCGAGTATATCCCGGATACTTGTTTGCGGAATACGTTCCCACTCCGCAGTAATCACATTCTTCAGCTCTCTGATGGTCTGCGGAGCCGGGTGTACTGATCTCACACGCCGTTTCAGAACGTCCCAGACATGCTCTATGGGATTGAGGTCGGGACTTCGAGCTGGCCAATCCAAACGACGAATGCCGACCTCTTGCACATACGCATTAACATCGCGGGATCGGTGGGCGCGAGCATTGTCGTCCATAAAAATCGAGTCTTCACCTAGAGCGGCCAATGCGGGTTGTGCATGAGAAATTAGAACTTCCGTTATGTATCGATGCCCAGTCAGTGAGCCGTTTTCAATGAAGACTAACTCTGTACGATCCATTGAATTTATTCCTGCCCAAAACATAACAGAGCCCCCAACATAAGGTGTGATTTCTTCGAAACATGCCTCTGCAAAGCGTTCTCCTTGTCTTCTTAGCACTCGCCGACGTCGATCTTCACCGAACAGAGATATCCTGGCTTCATCAGAGAACAAAACCCTATTCCAATCGTCTTGAGTCCATGATTCACAATTTCTAGCGAACCTAAGCCTGTGAACTCTGTGCTCACGGAGTAATTTGGGGCCGCGGGCCGGGCGGTGACTGCGTATATTGGCAGCGAGAAGCCTCCTCCTGACCATAGACTAATATGCACATTTCTTACTTCTTGGAGGTTGTTCTTAAGATCCACATACGAAGATTTGCGATTTCTCAATGCGCGACTCACAAGAAAACGATCATCCCGTGGTTGGGTACATGGTTTTCTTCCAGAACCAGGCCTTCTCTCGACGGAACCAGTCTCCTGATATCGCTGCCAGGTCCTTTGGACTGTCGAGCGACTAACATTTAGCCTCCTAGCCACGAAACATTGGCTGCAACCCTCTTCAAGCAGCGCGATAATTTTGGTAGCTTTTACCACTTTTATCTACCATTTTTGATACAGCCAAACAGCATTAAATAAAGCTTTGACAGTCAAGGATATGAAATTAATCGATAAAAATTGAATAAAAGTTATGAAAGTCGATGTTAACTTCTGGAACTTCGCGCCAAAAATGTAGGATAAAAAGGGGTTTTCTGTAAAAATGAACATCAAATGAAAAATTGAATTTAGAACGTACTTTTTTAAATACCACAGCATTTTTAAAACCGGCCAGTAACGTGTACAAACGATTGAAACCTTTTTGGTATTGTATCTTTTTAAATATGAATGAAAATCAAAACCGCCCGTTTTTTTTGCAAATGAGTTTATAACAGAAAGTCGTGTTAGTTTCACTATTTATAACTCAAGAACGGCTGTGCAGATTAGGCTGAAAATTGGTGGGGATGTAGCTTAGAACCAGGAGACCGACATAGGATACTTTTTATCCCGTTCTTCTTCTTCTTAATGGCAATAAGCTACTTTTTATCCCGTTCAATCCCGTTCCCGTGTAACGTAACATAAAATGTCAAAATGAATTTTTTTTTGCTTCTGTTTGTCCATTCGGACAGGCACAGGGATCAAAGTCCATACAGTCAAGTCTGATACAATTTCCTTCATATTATTTAACAATTTGTTATTTAGAATAGCTTATTTATATTCACGTCCGTCAGAAATCAATGATCAGTAATTTGGATTCTCATGAACAATGCCGCGACCAAGACGATAAAGCCGTAATGGTTCTTCCATTAGACTAGATATTCGGCAATTCAGAAAATATATTTACGGAAAAAATTATGGCGGTACGAAGTTCGCCGGGTCAGCTAGTCAAATATAAACGCGATAAAATCCGTAAAGCAGTTTTATTTAAAAAAGCTTTATATTGTTTTGAGACATTGCCTGCGAGTCGAAGCTCAGTATCACCTATGGAGCACATTATGGAGATCACAGGAGTTGCTGTGGCACGATGTGACAGGATTAGTGCCAATCCACTTACCAGCGGGTTTCGCTCCAAAAGCCGATTGATTTTGAGTATTCCCAAATAGTCCAGTAGAAGTGCTTGCACCAAAAAGTCCACCACCAGTAGATGTGGTAGCACCAAATCCGAAACCGGATGTGGAAGCTCCAAAACCGCTAGTGGAAGTTGATGCACCAGTATTGCCGAAGAGACCCCCCGTAGTGTTTGTAGACCCGAAGAGTCCTAAAAAAATATATACATAATCAAATTTTGTAGATTCTATATGCCGTGCCTCTTCAGCGGAGTAAGAACACAATTCACCACTTCCTTTCTTGCATGTGGATATCGTAAAAGACGACTAAGGGATAAATTCAAATCATTTATTATGCATAAACCCCCAGAGGGCACTTACATATTGTCAAGCTTACAATATAAAAAAAAAAATTAACATAGTTGTCTGTAAAGTCGGTTTACAGACGATAGTTTAACGTGACGTCATAACAAAACATTGATGAAATGACTGCATACTTTTATGAATAAAATTGAATCAGCGTAACGGGACAATGAGCGTAACGGGACAATGAGCGTAACGGGACAATGAGTCGTCCTTTTTCGTGCATGCAGCCAGCGTTCATTGATTTATCAGACGTCACGTCAATAAATTATCCAAAAAAATAAAATACCACCGGATCGGAACGTGACCGCTACTGAGAAGATCCGGCAAGAAACTCAGCGGGCTTGTCTATTGTTTTTAATTTTTTTTTTCTTACTAGATATAAAATTGTGTACAACATGTTTTGTAAGAACTAGCTTCCAGTATGATGCCCTTCGAAACACAAAATCTATACCAATAAATAAAATTGGAGTGTCTGTTTGTAATGTCAAAATAATATGCTTTTTTCATGATCACACGATTATTTGCACGACACCTATGCCTAAAATAGCAATTAAAAAATGTTTGTCTGTCTGTTTGTTCCGGATAATCTTCAAAACGGCTGGCCCGACTTCAAAAATTCTTTCACCAATGGAAAGCTATAATATCAGGGAGTAAACTAGGCTATATTTTATCCTGATATTCCCACGGGAACGGGAACTACGCGGGTAAAACGACTAAAACCGAAGCGAAGCGAGGGCGGGTTGCTAGTACGTAATATAATTCAAGCGATTATGGCTGGACTAGATCTCACAAGCAGCACCCGATTACGAGTTACCTACTCTAGTAGGCAGCCATCATTCCCCTCAACCACTATAACATCTGTGCAAGAGAAGAAATACTCTAAATAAAACCCTTTTCTTTTTTTTGTGGGTGGGTCGCGGTCGGCGCGCCTCCGCACCACTCCGTCCGGGGCGACAGAGGGGCTTAAGCACACAACTTTCGCGACCCACCCAAAAACCACGTCGCCTTCGTCGTTGGGCCGACCACTGGAGCAGCGTTAACTTGTCGTCAGTGGTCGGCCCGACGGAATACCCCCTATTGGGGTACCCTCCCATCGACCAACGTCCCCCCCTCGGGGAGAAGAATTGCTCGTTTAAAGATATAAGATATTATATCACTTAGTCCCCTTTTACGACATCCACGGTAAAGAGTGGGGGTGGAGAATTGTATTCTTAATCCATTCATCATCATCATTATCGCAGCCTACATACGTGACACTGTTGGGCTCGCGCCTCCTCCATAATAGGAGGGAATTTGACCTACTATACCATGCTGATCAGACATGTTGATATAGGGTTTCATTTCGAGTTTTCCTTCTCTTGCACAGATCTTATGTGCATACTATATCCCTTAGTTGTCATGTACGACATCCAGGCGCAAGATAGGAAGTGGTAAATTGTATTCTTACTCCGTCACTGAAATAGAGTTATGTTATTACCTCCTCCAGTAGTCGGCTGAGAAGTAGCGGTTGAACCGAATGCAGGCGGTGCACCAAAGGCACTGGTGCCAGGAGTTTGCTTGAAGCCACCAAATGGTGATGCAGCCGTTGTACCTGAGTTGAATGAACCTTAAAAAAAAAATTTTGATTTTTATATCTATACAAATAAATAAAATTTAAGTGTCTGTTCATCATTCATCATTTTGGCTTATATACGTCCCACTGTTGGGCTCGAACCTCCTCCATAATAGGAGGGAAATTGACCTTACTATACCATGCTGGTCAGACAAGTTGGTATAGGGTTTTGGTTTGAGTTTTCAATCTCTTGGATAGATGTTATATGCGTAATCCCTTAATCGTCTCTTACCACACCCACGGATAAGAGAGGGAGTGGTGATTTGTATTTTTACTCCGTCACCACATGGAAAGTGTCTCTTTGTAATGTCAAAATAATATGCTTTTTTATGCTCTCGTGATTATTTACAACTAGCAACCCGCCCTCGCTTCGCTTCGGTTATAGGTTATAGTCGTTTTACCCGCGTAGTTCCCGTTCCCGTGGGAATACCGGGATAAAATATAGCCTAGTTTACTTCCTGATATTATAGCTTTCCATTGGTGAAAGAATTTTTTTAAATCGGTCCAGCTGTTTTGAAGATTACCCGGAACAAACAGACAGACTGACAAAAATTTTTTAATCGCTATTTTAAGCATAGGTGTCGTGCTAATAACCGTGTGAGCATGAAAAAAGCCTATTATTTTGACATTACAAACAGACACTCCAATTTTATTTATTGGTATAGATATTATGAATGAGATGAATTATGAAGGATGTGCTTTTATATGATGAGTTCATTCATACACAATACCTATGTCTAAAAACTACTTTACAATTTTTTAACCCGGGAGGCAAAAAGAGGGGTGTAATAAGTTTGACGTCGATGTCTGTCTGTGTTTGTGTGTCTGTCTATGACATCATATCTCTGAAATAGATGGACCAATTTCAATGTGTTTTGTTTTTTTCATTTGACAGCCAGTTTCCTTGCGGTAGTTCTTAGCTATGTTTGGTTAATATCAGTCCAGCAGTGTAAGAGTATCAACTCCAAAATAATGTAATGTCATATGATGACTCGATTAAGTGCTTCACGCGTGCCAGTATAATCGTTAAATGACAATTAATTGATAATTCCTGTTGAATAGAATGTAATACTTTTTTATTATTTTAATTTGTGTTAGGGGTTATTATTATCAATTTTACTTATTTGTCTGTCTGATTGTTCCAGGTAATCTTCTAAATGGTTGGGCCGATGTTAATAATATTTTACTATCCGGTGCCTATCTATCTTCCGTGTGGTGACTGAGTAAGAACACATATCACCACTCCCTGTCTTGCCCGTGGATGTTGTAAAAGACGACTAAGGGCACATCAAGAGAAGGAAAACTCGAAATGAAATCCTATACCAACATGTCTGAAATTCCAAATACCAGCATGGTATAGTAGGTCAATGTCCCTCTCATCGTGGAGGAGGCCCGAGCCCAACAGTGGGACGTATGTGGGCTGCGATGATGATGATCTATCTAAATAAATCCCATGAAAACGGAGATGAAATAAAACAATTTCATTAGAAAATATTTCAATATACTTACCAAAATTTGCTGTGGCCGCACCAAATGCTGGTTTTTGAAACATGTTGCAAGGTTTTCTAATATTTCTTTATAAACAATACACTTATTGCTATAAAACTGTTTTTCTTATCAAATATACTGTTTCATGGTGACCTTCTGTAACAAAAGAATAATCTAAACAAATAAAATTAAAGTGTTTGTTTATAATGTCAAAATACTGGGCTTTTTTCCATGCTCACATGGTTATTTGCCGGACACCTATGCCTAAAATACTATTTAAAAAAAAAATTTTTTTGTTTGTTTGTTTGAGATAATCTTCAGAACGGCTGGACCTATTTTGATAATATTTTACTGCCAGGTAGCCGTCTACTGGTGGGGAAGAAAGATTCTCGAGTGGCGACCATATATCGGACGACGCAGTGTAGGACGCTCTCTCTCACCAGGTGGACCGACGACCTGGTAAAAGTTGCTGGGCGTCGTTGGACGCACGCGGCAGAGAACCGCACTTTGTGGCGTAACATGAGGGAGGTCTACGTCCAGCAGTGGACGGCGATAGACTGAAATGATGAGGATAATAGCTGTCTATATAGAGAGTAACTTAAACTATATTTTATCCCCGTATTCTCACCGAAACTATGAGAGTAAGGCGACTGAAACCAAAGCGGGGGCGGATAGTTAGTGTATTTCTAAAATTACAATTACACCAACTAAACCCTTTAGGTTAATGAAGTGTCTGTTTGTAATGTCAAAAACCCGGATCCTTCCGAGTGGTATTTTCATGGGGAAGCTTATGTCCAACAGTGGACCTCTATAGGCTGATGGATGCACAGATGGACCTATGCCCAAAACTATGGATGTTATGGAGTTCTGTAACCGAAATAATTGGATATCCGACCTTTAAATATAACCAAAACGCAAATAAATGTTTTGGATAGGAATAGGGTTAGGGTCTATAAATATGATCATGTTTGCAGATGACTGAACCAGGGATTTAATCGTCACCTGCGGAGAATCTCCCGCGACGACCGGCATCCCGGCAAGGGGACATCAATAGGAGAGGAAAGAGTAAATTTAATTTTGCTGATACTTAATTTTCTTTAATAAATATATACTTATATCTTTATACAGTGTATTTCGGTTATAACGACGGCAAAGGGACCACTTTAATGTCGTCACTATATCCGGAGGTCACTATATCCGTAATCAGTTTTTCTTTAACAGTAAATGTACGTCTAGGAGCCATTTTCAAGTTAAAATTATGAATCAGTTACGTAGCTATTTCCAGTGGGTGAACAGTGTTTCTTAAATTTATGAACATGGCTGATAGACGTATATTTACTGTTAAAGTAAAACTGATTTTGGATATAGAGGCCTACGGATATAGCGACGACATTTAAGTGGTCCCTCCGCCGTCGTTACAACCGAAATACACTGTACTTTGTTTTGCATGAATTGATTTCTCGAGGTGAAGGCTAAAACCGATTTTTATGATTTGTATACATTAACTACCTATTTAATAACGGTTCCTGCCACAGCAGCATTCATAGAGATTTGCATGTAATGTACAGAATTTAACACATTATTTAGTTTCACTTAAGTGAATAAGGTAAAGATGCTGTGCAGATGTTTATTTACGATAATTATGTGACAAAAGTTGATAAAATTATGTTTTTCACCAAACTTATGAAATAAAGTCACTGGTACTTTATTTTGACACAATGTATGTTTTATTTTCTAACTTTATTAACCACTGATCTTTATTCACATAAAAAAGGTGGCAACCTTAGAATAATAATGTATAGAAGGATAGTGTCAATACGTAGGCCATCAAAATTATGAAGCAAACAATATTACATGCATGCACACGTACACACGCACACAACTATACAAATTATGAAATCAAATTTTGTTTTTATTAATATAAATCGTCTGAATACTTTTAAAAGTAACGTTAATACTTAGAATAATAACGTATAGAAGGATAGTGTCGCTACTTTGAATGTTCGAAATATGAATCTAAAAAGATTACATGCGCGCAGACGATTACACACGTACTCATGCACACCACTATACAAATTATGAAATCAAATTAAAAACCTTTTTAAGTTTTTCAAATGTGTTATGACACCATTTGAATGCACAAACTGTCATCATTACCTATTTATTTTTTAAGTTGCATACGTATGTGCAGTACAGTGACCTTGTACACTATGGAACGGTTCCAGCGTAGGCTACAATTGAAATGCTTCACTTTTTGTGCGTGAATTTACCTTCTATACGTTATTATTCTAAGCGTTAATAATACTTTTATTATATTTCCAAATGTGTTGTGACAGCATTTGAATGCACAAATCGTCATAATTACCTATTTATTTTTTAAGAGTTGCGTACGTATTTGCAGTACAGTGACCTTGTATATTACGGATCGGTTTGCGGTGTAAGCTCCATTAGGCTCCAATTGAAATGCTTCACTTTTAGTGCGCGAAATTACCTTCTATGTGTTATTATTCTAAGGTGGCAACCCTAGCCGTGACTGTATATAAGCTGCGCAAAATGAAGAAATGCAATCGCAATGCAATATTGTTCTTAAGTTATAAAGGAAATTACTTTTTAGTATTTAGACTTTCGTAATATGGTTTAAATTGATGACTCCACTGCCTCAGTTCCAATAAAATACAACGCGTCATCACAAAACTATGTAATTACTACCTTCAAGTTTCAAAATATTATTGCGTATTAATAATTATTGCTCAATATTTAAAATCCGAATATAATAAATATTGCACAATATTATCACTTACCTATCGATAATAACACAATTATAAGCTAAAATAAGTAAACAAAACAGTAATCTACAAAACAAAGTTAATAAAAATAAATACCGCGGCAATTTTTACGTACGAAATAAACAATTCTAACCTAAAATGTTTTTTTTTTTAATTAAAATTTGTACGATGTTGTTATTATGAGTTAATTTGCCTTTGTTTTACAGCAAAATAAACAAGAATTTTTGCAGTTACAATATGTCAAATAAAGATATTGAATAAAATCACAGAGGTGGTCTAAAAAAAAATATGAAAGTATGAAGGACAGTCATTTTGAGTCCTTTAGGTTAATTTAACCATAAATGGAAATAAACATATATTTAAGTAGATTTACAAACATCAAGACAAACATTTGCGACTTACAATTAATTTGTCAAACTATTTATATCGTACATTGAGATTTTAGAAGATATAAAAAGCGGTTACACGATTTTAAAATAGGTAGATTATTATATGGTAAATAGATGAAATTTTCAGTGAAATATACTTACAAAAACAACTAACATACGAGATATCGGCTTAAGCCGACCCTCTGTTGCGAAAATAATAAAGAACCAACGTTAACACTTATTTCAAAGCACTTTTTACGAATATATTCACAAAATAAACAATACATTAAATTCAACAATACCACTCGCGCATTGATTACCACAGATACATTAACAACCAGTGTGTGTAGTGGGCTTTTATTAAAAGAATCGATCAAACTTTACTCGATACTTACGAACTAATCGACTAAAAGCATTAATAAAAGTTTGAAGAAATAAAGTGGCACATTCACATTCCTATTTGCTGAACGTATATTGCCTCCTAGATCTATATGTATAACGTATACTCAACAGTATATAAATCGACATCAGCGTTCCAATAATTTGCTGAGATATCGTCCCCGTGCAATTACTCTTATGAATTATTCCCAAGACCCATCACATCGGATAAGGCGATATCAAAGTATTTCTGCTTGCACCATTTAACGCATCACATTTTCGCATTAGTGCTATCTTCGCTCACCTGCTCCAGAAAATATTTATATGACTAAAAATAAATTAGTAAGGTGTTTTTCTTCCGTTGGTATGTGTTCATTTTAAAAATAAGTACCTGTTTATCAGTGTATTCTTCAGCGTCTACAGTTAGACATAGGTCTTATTCTCTCAAATAACCTGATATATAGATCTGCCTGACCTCATAGAGTATAAGAATGATGAAATATAATGTAAGCATCCCAATATGTCCGAGAATATTGCCATTACTAGCTTTTTAATTTACTTAAAGACGCTCTAGTCGTCCGAGATCTTAGGTTATAAAGTATCTATAATTATATATTTAGTTTGAAAGAAGTGGTTAGGTTAAAGGGGATATCTTAAGTGTGAAACCAAGATTTAAGTACTTGAACGAATTAACAAAATTTGACGTTATACAATCTGTACGGACATGAAAATAAAATTTTAGCAAAAATGATTACAAAATTAGATATGTATATACAGGATGTATCAGGTTATGGGGCAACTGGTCAAAAGGGAGCTAGGCAATGGTAGTAGGAACACATGAAAAAAATTTGAACGAAAAATATCGATTCGTTAAGGAATTAGAGACATGTAAAGTTTTCAATTTTGTCATCGCTTTTTCGTGTAAATCTGATTGAAATGTATAAAGTCAATGATACTTAATACGCAACATATTCATACTTTGTTAAATGTTCATTAGAAATTGAATAAATCAATGATTATATTCACATAAACAAAACAAACTTCGCTTTAAAACAGCTGATCGGCCTTGGACCGTTGACCGCTCGTCGCTCGTAGGTACAAACCTACACTATAGTGTTTGCCAAATAGCATGGCAAAAGAGGTGATTTGGTGACCTTCACCGCGATATCATCAAATCCAAGTAATTTATCGCTAATTCTATCGCTTTCCATACAAATCGTCTTATCGTTGTAATATCGTGGTGAAGGTGTCTAGACTATACAGAGGTTACAAATATTTGTCTGCGTGTAATTTGTTTAGAATTTTAATTAAGAAATTATTTAACACCTACACGTGCAATAATAAAGCATACGTACACGTTACCTACCTTACCACTGCCCTAGCATGAAACTGATAGCTAACCTATCTTAAGGTTAACTTTTTGTTAAATACGTAAGGTGAGGTAAAATAATATACTAAAATAATTTATTTATGACTTTACAAAAATCTATAGTTCTGGACTGTCACTTCCACTACTGTTACTATCACTGCTGTCTGATACATGAATTATGAATACATCAATCTTTCAGTATGTACTGTCATCGAGGCCCATCATTTGTTTTTTCAATATCTTTTACGTGCTCCACACGGAATGTCAAACAAAATGGCGACTGGGCCACACGACGCCACTGATCTCGTATACCTGACGCTAAAATCAGTTAAGAAAAGATTTTATGTTTGATACACATAACCTAAAATCTTGCATCTACTTGTGCGATCCTTTAGGTTTATTACACCTGACGGTAAAATGAGTTGAAAGAAATGTGTCATAACTTAAAACTTGGCATTTTTTGGGCGTTACATAACTCTTCGAAGCTAATTACCTATTTAATTATAGGATCTATATTATATTGAATTAATATAAATATTCTCGGTACTTTAATTTTAATGTTACTTAAAAACTTTTGATATTCAGACATTTGAAAGTAATTTGGCATTGTTATCAATGATATTATTTATAAAATAATGTAATGTCACCAGTTACAGGTTAATCTGGTATTTTAAAACAATGATGATTAAAATGACTTGGAATGTGATAAATAGTGAAACTGGTAGGAATACTGCACGCAAGAAAGACTTTAGTTTAAAGATAGGTGATAAGAATGTGAAAGTAGATAAAGAAGTGGCGGATGAATTTGAAACCCATTTCACAAATGTGCCCGTACTGATTACAAAATCATTAGTGTCATCTCCTATTATAGCTGAATCGCTCCTTAAGCAATGTATTGTAAAATGCGACACAACCTTTGAATTTTCAGATGTCACTGTAAAAGATATTTTACGCTCTTTTAAATCCCTTAATATTAAAAAAACAGTTGATCTGTGGGGTTTATCAATAAAGACAGTTAATTATATAATTAATATTATTGCCCCCCACTTGACTTCTGTGTTTAATGGTTGTGTTGCTCGAGGTGTGTTTCCTGAGCTCATGAAAATGAGTAGAGTAATTCCTTTGTTTAAATCGGGTAGTATGTCAGATGTTAATAATTTTCGACCAATATCCATACTACCTACACTTAGTAAAGTATTTGAGAAAATTATACTTGTTCAGATGTTGAGTTATTTTAACAACCATGGTATTTTTCATAAAAATCAATTTGGTTTTACTAAGAATTGCTCTACTATTGATGCGGGTGTAGAATTATTAAAAAACATTTTCTCAGCCTGGGAGGAATCGCACGAGGCTTTGGGCATCTTTTGCGATTTATCTAAGGCATTTGATTGCGTAAACCACGAAACTCTCATCAAGAAATTACACCACTATGGGATCAGGAAAAACGCTCTGGAACTTATAATTTCCTACCTAAGCAACAGAATTCAGAGAGTCGATGTTAACGGTGCACGATCATCTGGTTCTGTTATCAAAATGGGCGTTCCGCAAGGGTCAATACTGGGGCCATTTCTGTTCCTTGTATATATCAATGACTTACCCTATTATGTAGGGGACAATCAAAACATTGTGTTGTTCGCAGATGATACCTCTTTACTGTTTAAAATTAAGCGACAAATGCTCAACTATGACGATGTGAACAATGCACTGTCTAACGTTGTTTATTGGTTTCATTCTAATAATTTAGTTCTAAATGAGACAAAAACTAAATGTATTAAATTTACTACTCCCAATGTGAGACAAGTGGAAACCAATGTTCAAATGAATGGGGTGGCTCTGGACCTTGTGGAATCAACCACCTTTTTAGGCATCACTATAGATAATAGACTCCAATGGGGGCCTCATATTGAGAAACTGTCAAATAGGCTCAGCTCAGCGGCTTATGCGGTAAAAAAATTCGCGCGTTAACCGATGTTGAAACAGCCAGAATAGTTTATTTCGCATACTTTCATAGTCTCATGTCATACGGCATATTACTTTGGGGCTGCTCCGCGGAATTGAATAGAATTTTTATTCTACAAAAAAGGGCGGTCCGCGCGATATATAATTTAGGCCCAAGAGTGTCACTAAGAGAGAAATTTAAAGAGATAAATATTCTGACTGTTACATCTCAATATATATACGAGAATGAATTTTATGTAAAGAAAAATATCGGTAACTTTGAAAAATATAGTGACATTCATCATGTAAATACTCGGAATAAGGATAAATTAGTTGTACACAGTACTCGTCTTCAACGAGTTAACAGATCCTTCATGGGGCAATGTATACGCTTCTACAACAAATTACCTATTAATATTCGAGATATGCCAGTTAATAAGTTTAAAAAAGCAATCAAGAGTAGATTTTGTAGAAAAGGTTATTATAAAATCTCGGATTATCTTGATGATAATACAGACTGGTTATGAGCAGCTCCTCATTCAGGTATTTTCTCATTATTTCAAAAGGTGTTACATACATGTTTATTCTGTTGCTGTTAATATAATTGTAAAGCGTAGCGTGTTTTGCCAAACGAATTTGTTATTTAATCTGTGTTTTATGTTTGTGGCACATGGTATTGGTCATGCTCACTGAAGGGTCTGCTTGCGGTAGCTACGAGGAGCGGGTCACTCCCTTCCCTCCATTGTGGTTGAGAGGAGTGATGGCTGCTCTAGTGGTTAACTCGTGATCGGGTGCCGCTTGCGGGGTCTGGTCCAGCCATGGTACTTTTTCGTTATATTTAATAACTGTATTGTATGATGGTTCGAAAGGCATCACACTGGAGCTATTAATAGACATGTTGTTGTATATTATCTTATTAAAAAAAAAAAGTAAATGAATAAAAAAGAAGACAAGCCCACTGAGTTTCTTGCCGGATCTTCTCAGTGCGGTCGCGTTCCGAGCCGGTAGTAGTGTAAGGTAAAATGTAAAAAAGTGTCCATATGTAAGTGCCCCCGCGGGGTTTATGCATAATAAAGTATTTGAATTTGAATTTGAATGAAATACATGATTATAGGATATAGCGCTGAACGTGCGCACCGTCTATCTGAGTTAAGGCAGCATGTCTGTGAGACAAGGGATAGGGAGACTAGCACTGAGCGCTCGCAGCGCCTAGCAACAGAAAGACAGCGAGCAGCTACAGTCAGAGCGCGTAATCGGAATATAGCCCAAGGAAATAGATCAGCCTTCAATTACGATGCCAATATAGATTATGCTCAGCAAAACACTGTGAAAATAGGCGAAATGAATAAAACATGTCCTAAGTGTTTTGCAAATAAATGGAGCGATGAACCAAATGGTATGTGTTGTGCTGCAGGAAAAGTGGTTCTTCCTGATATCCAGGCACCACCACAACCAATAAAAGATCTATTACTGGGCAATCATCTATTATCTGCGCATTTTTTAAAAAACATACGAAAGTATAATACACTCTTCCAAATGACGTCATTCGGTGCTAAAGAAATTCGCGAAGGAAACTTTATGCCTACATTTAAAGTAGAAGGGCAAGTTTATCACTTAATTGGTAGTCTACTCCCTTCGCCAGGGCAAAGCCCGCAGTTTCTACAAATTTATTTCATTTCTGATGCCGACCAACTTTCGTTGCGGTCTAATATTGCTCCTAACCTAAATATCGATTTAATCAATGATTTACAGACGTCGTTAAATAGTCATAACATTTATATTCGCAGTTTCAAATACAATTTAGAACATAACTCTTCATCTGAAAACTTAAAATTAATCATTCACGCTGACCGCACTCCACAAAATCAACATCGTGGAAGATACAATTCACCTACAGCAAACGAAGTTGCAGTATTATTGGTGGACGAAGATAAGGGACCTAGAGATATAGTCCTTCATTGCAAAGATGGTCAACTGAAAAGAGTTTCTGAATTACACAGAGCTTACGATCCCTTACAATACCCTTTGATGTTTGTTAACGGTGAAGATGGTTATTATTTGACTATCCCTCTACAAAATTCAGCGCGAAATAAAACAGTTTCGTGTATGCAATTTTATATGTATAGATTGATGACCAGGGCCAACAGTTTTAATCCCCTTCATTATTATCGGGATTTGTTTAGTCAATACTGTGTTGACATGATGGCTAAAATGATAACAGAGAGACTAAGTTACATAAGTCGCAATCAACAACAACTGAGAGCTGATGACTATATCCATTTAAGAGACGCTATAAATCAGGATGCTAATGTCAACGCTGCAAATATTGGCCAACATGTCATCTTGCCTTCATCTTTCACCGGCTCTCCGCGTTACATGCATGAAAAAACCCAAGATGCAATGACGTATGTACGCAACTATGGAAGACCCGATTTATTTGTGACGTTCACTTGCAATCCGGAGTGGCCAGAAATTAAGAAAGAGCTATTTGCTGGCCAACGTTCTTTCGACCGTCATGACATTATTGCTAGGGTTTTTCATTTAAAGATGAAGAAAATGATCAAGTCGTTCACTAAAGACGAGGTATTCGGCAAAGTCAAATGCCATATGCTTAGTGTTGAATGGCAAAAACGCGGACTACCACACTGTCATATGCTGTTTTGGTTTGCACAAAAAATACAACCAGATGAAATAGACAGTATAATAGTTGCTGAACTACCAAACAAAGATGATGACCCAATATTATTCGATATTATCACCAAAAACATGATCCATGGACCTTGTGGGGAGCACAATTTATCATCACCGTGTATGAAGAACGGTATATGTTCAAAGAAATATCCTCGGCGATTCGTCACCGATACTCAGACAGGCGAGGATGGTTATCCTGTATATCGTCGTCGTAATGCTGAAAATGGTGGTCAAGTCGCAGTTGTAAACATCAGAGGGAGGCCGATTACAATAGATAACAGATGGATTGTACCATACTCTCCAATGTTGTGCAGGTCATTTAACGCCCACATTAACGTCGAATACTGCCATTCAGTTCAGGCTATAAAATATATATGTAAATATATAAATAAAGGTTCCGATCAAGCCACGTTCAGCGTTAGAAATCCGCATGATGAGGTGGAAAATTATTTAAATGGGCGATATATAAGTACATCGGAAGCCGTCTGGCGAATACTCGAATTTCCGATCCACGACCGACATCCCACGGTCGTGCATTTGGCCGTGCACTTAGAAAACGGGCAAAGGGTGTTTTTCACACCAGGAACTGCGCGACAAGTTGCCCAAAATCCGCGCAAAACCACTCTATTAGCGTTTTTTGAACTCTGCAATACCGACGAATTTGCAAAAACGCTGTTGTACCACGAAGTTCCACACTATTATACGTGGGCTAATAACAAATTTTCAAGACGAAGGCGCGGTCAAGACGTCGATGGGCATCCAGAAATAAAAAGAGATGAAGCTTTGGGAAGAGTGTACGGTGTACATCCGTCACAATCAGAATGCTTTTATCTAAGAATTTTATTGCACCACGTACGCGGTCCCACATCATTCAAAGATTTGAAAACTATAAATGGAGTGGTCAAGGAGACGTATCAAGCGGCTTGCCGGGACAGAGGTTTGCTGGAAAATGATGATCACTGGGAGAAGACATTAAGAGAAGCTTCGATGTCGGAATGTTCATTGAAACTTAGGGAGTTATTTGTGGTGATACTGCTATTTTGTCAGCCATCTGAACCGTTAAAACTATGGGATATCTTCAAGGACAATTTTTGTGAAGATATCAGACATAGAAATCGACAACAAAATCAGGACTTTACCATGCCTTTTAATGATGTTATGTACAATGAAGGTTTAATACAAATTGAAAACAAACTTTTAGCATTGAATGATAAAACATTGAGTGACTTTGGATTACCGTCTCCAGTTCGCCCTGTAAATGATGCAATAGATACAATGTTGGTACATCCGCACAACATCAGTGAATTAGCTACTTTTGTAAATGAAAATTTGCCTAAATTAGTCACAGACCAAAAACAGGCTTTTGATGAAATTATTGATAGCGTAACGAATAATAAAGGAAAAATTTTTTTTTTAGACGCCCCAGGAGGCACAGGGAAAACATTCCTCGCTAATTTAATATTAGCACATGTTAGGCAATCCGGAAAAATAGCTTTGGCAGTGGCTTCTTCTGGGATTGCGGCTACTTTATTGAGTGACGGTAAAACTGCTCACTCTACCTTCAAACTCCCATTGACAGTTTCATTGGAGCAACAGTCGGTATGTTCGATACGCAAAAATGGGCCCATTGGTCAATTGTTACAGAATACGTCGTTGATAATGTGGGACGAATGTACCATGAGTCATAGAGCTCATGTTGAAGCAGTGGATCGAACACTTAAGGACTTGAGAAACTCAGTCGCTGTCATGGGTGGTGTCACTTTTGTGTTTGCAGGTGACTTTCGTCAGACACTTCCCGTCGTCACAAGAGGTACACGTGCGGATATCATAAAGGCATGTCTAAAATCATCGCCCCTATGGAGTATAGTCCAAACTTTGAATTTACGTACGAACATGAGAGTCCACGTTATTGGAAATATGGATAACGATTTTCCACAACAGCTGCTCAAAATTGGAGAAGGGTCTTTTTCTTCTCGAACCTTGGACTCTAACTCTGCGGAAATCGTTATAAATGAGACTCTGGGTCGTATAGTTCACAGTCTACAGCATCTTATAGATGCAGTATATCCTGACCTCGAATATTTACTAGATAGAGACATTCATTGGCATTGTTCAAGGGCTATCGTCTCACCAAGGAACGATACAGTCAATGAAATCAATAATCTAATTTTACAAAAAGTTCCCGGCCATGGTAAAATCTACAAGTCAATTGATACAGTGTGTAATATCGAGGATGCAGTCCACTATCCGCAGGAATTTTTAAATTCCCTTAAACCATCTGGTCTGCCACCTCACGAACTGCTGTTGAAATCCGGGACACCTATCATGCTTTTAAGAAATTTAAGCCCACCTAACCTGTGCAATGGCACAAGGCTACTAATAAAAGATTTAAAAGACAACCTAATTGTGGCGACCATTCTCATCGGCCCAGGAGCTGGCCAGTTGGCGCACATCCCAAGAATTCCAATGATTCCGACGGACCTACCCATACCGTTTAAACGACTCCAGTTTCCAATAAAAACATCATTTGCCCTGACTATTAATAAGTCCCAGGGACAAACATTCTCTTTGGTTGGCATTGACCTACGAAAAGAATGTTTTTCCCATGGGCAATTATATGTTGGTCTATCAAGAGTGGGATCATCCGAAAGGCAGATTATTCTGTTACCGGAAAATAAAACAACCTCAAACATTGTATATAGAGAAGCTTTAAATTAAATAGATACCTAACTTAAACAAATAAATAAAATAAGTAAAAGGCAACTAAGGGTTAAGTTACCTTGAGCAGAAAATAGAACTTCGGTAATCTTTTAAGTTACTGATCTGATTCCAAAAAATATTTTACTAATAAAATTAAATACAGTAATATCAATCGAGTGTAATCTTATGTTAAAACAAGAAATTTTCCGCGGACGAAGTCGCGGGCAGAAGCTAGTTATTGAATATAGTTTAAAAGTGTTATTTTATTATATCGCGATGTGTGACCGATCTGATAGTGATGCAGCACGGCGCCCATCCCCTCGTTACATATAATATCCATGCAAGAGAAGGAAAACTCTAGATAAAACCCTATATCAACACGTTTGGCCAGCGTGTTGTAGGAAGTTATTTTCCCTCTAATTGTGAAAGAGACTCTAATCTAATAGTGGGGACCTATGTGAGCTGTGATGATGATGATGACCTTTGATCTCAAAAAAGTGTCACTAACATCGTTTCGTATAACCACAACACTATTTTTTTTTCTGTTTTTGCGCCCAATCCGCCCTAGCCGAGGCCGTCCTAGCCGAGGCCGTCCTAGCCGAGGCCGTCCTAGCCGAGGCCGCGTGTGACGTGAACGGGGATTGGTCCTCCCCGAGGGGGGGACGTCGATCGATGGGAGGGTACCCCAAATAGGGGGTATTCCGGTGGGCCAACCACTGATGACAAGTAACCCTGCTCTGGTGGTCGGCCCAACAACGAAGGCGACGTGCATCGTGGGTGGGGTGAGGGTGTGCGTGCTTATGCCCCTCTGTCGCTCCGGACGGAGCAGTGCGAGGAGCGCGCCGACCGCATCCCACCCCCAAGAAAAAAAAAACTATTTTTTCAGTTAGCAATAGCCAAGTTTACACGAATGAACGTTAAATAGCCGAGCGTGATGGCTAAGTCCCATTCAATACCCGTACAATAAAATACACAGCGCGCCTAAAGAAGCCACTTCGAATAGTATGAAAATATATTGTACTAGCTTCTGCCCGCGACTTCGTCCGCGGAAAATTTCTTGTTTTAACATAAGATTACACTCGATTGATATTACTGTATTTAATTTTATTAGTAAAATATTTTTTGGAATCAGATCAGTAACTTAAAAGATTACCGAAGTTCTATTTTCTGCTCAAGGTAACTTAACCCTTAGTTGCCTTTTACTTATTTTATTTATTTGTTTAAGTTAGGTATCTATTTAATTTAAAGCTTCTCTATATACAATGTTTGAGGTTGTTTTATTTTCCGGTAACAGAATAATCTGCCTTTCGGATGATCCCACTCTTGATAGACCAACATATAATTGCCCATGGGAAAAACATTCTTTTCGTAGGTCAATGCCAACCAAAGAGAATGTTTGTCCCTGGGACTTATTAATAGTCAGGGCAAATGATTGCGCACGTTCAGCGCTAGTTTCTCGAGCACGGGCCCGCGTCGTCCTCACATTTTGGCTTGCGAGGCGCTGTGAGCGCTCGGAGCTAGATTCTCTAGCGCGTGCTTGCGAAATATATTCTCTATTTCTCGAGAGGCGTTGCTCATTTTCAGGGGCAGATTCTTCCGTACGGCGTACTCGAGCGGCTCTTGTCTGTGATGTCTGCCGAGACAGTTGAGATTTCCTTTTAGGCATGCTCTCAACAAACCACGCACAGACTTGAAAACAATTATGAACAAAGGGAGAGCGACTCGAACACCGTCCGCCTTTACAAAACAAAACAATCGTAATATCGAATAACTCGTGTCGATTATTACGATAGAACGAAGTACGAAACTACGAACATACAAAACAAACGTACAACGAAATTACGATATTTTCGATTATGAGGTATCTATCAACAACAACAACCATGCGAACGAAACAACCGAAACCAATAACCAACTGACATGTAATTTTTAGAACTCCAACTAACGACAACGTGGGCATAATAATTCGAGAGGGTCATCAATCCACGGAAAGTCTTAACACCGCGATTCAGAAAAATGACGTCATTGCAGAACGCCATCTATGGGCAAATAGGTAAAACGTCTGCACAATGAAAGTTATGCTAGGGTCATTTTGCGTTTTAGTAATTTTATATTATCTCCGAAACTGTATGACCAATTGATATACTGTAAATGGCAAATCTTATCTGTATGATGTTCTTGTGATACTGAAATAATTTATTGTCATAAGAATTAATATTTTGTTGCTCAAATAATCAACCAAACGTAACAATGCCGAAAAAAAAATTTTTTAATGCAATAATAGAAGTATAAAAGATAAAATATAAAAGATAGAGATATGGTATCGCTGACTTTTTTGTAGAAATAATTAAGATGAACCAGGTAGCCATACATTCTTTTTAATTTTAAGCAACTGTTTAGGCAGCGCACGCAAATAATTCTGTTTTACGAGGTATTTTTTTCCGACTTGCCAGACAAAAGTTGTGATAGCTCGGTTAATATACATGTTATAGAAACAATTTATAGCCTATAGCACTCAGGAATAATGTAGCTTTCTGCCAGTTAAAATAAAATTAGAATTAGATTATGAGTTCCAGAGATTACCCCCTGCATACAAACTTACAAATTTTACCTCTTTATAATATTAGTATAGATTAAAAACATATATTTTCTATGGTAATTTTACTAGATTTCGCAAAATTTTGGGTTGTGTTGTTTGTAATGTTGCTTTCTAGTAGGCATCTACCAAGAGAATTTTGCGATACAACTTTTCGATAGATTTGTATGGTAAGCGATAGATTTTTTTGCATTTTAAGATATCGTGGTGAAGGTAGGTGAAGGTCGTCTTTTGCCACGTTATATGGCACTGAGTATATCATTGAAACGTTTGCACAATTCTAGGTATTATGAATGAATTTATACTGTCGAAGCTTTACATACCTACATATATTCTGTCTGTACATGCCTACATAATAGGTAACATTTAAGGCATAGACTCTTAGACACATTTTTTTTAAATCACTATAACCTTTATGTTATATTGTTTGTTGTGTAATGTACATTCTAATTACGATCTATGATCGTTAAACTACAACATACTCGAACAGTTGCCCCATAACCTGATACACCCTGTATATGTCACCGTAAAATTGTATGAATCGTTAGTTTAGAAACTATCTAGTGAAATTATAAACTATCGACAGATTATGAACGGACACCAAAAATTTACAATCTAATGCTTATATTTTCGTAAGTTTATAAACTGACTATGTTCAACCGTCAAATTGTGAACAAAACGCAAACTGCACGCTGATTGGTTCAACGAATCATTGTTTTCGCGCTGCCCCGCCACCATTATTATTTTAGCGACATTACTACATTACATCAATTTAAAGATATTAAAAACAGTTTTTTGGTGGTATTTAATAATGTACGTTAATATTTACTGACAATGAGCTTTTTAATTGCTGATAATTATGTTTGTAACTCTATGCACACGAACACATGCCATCTATAACGCCTACCAATCAGAGGACGGTTCACAAATTCGCAGGCGAGAAATTGTAAGGCAGTGTTGTGATTGGGTCATTTCTTTTTGAACTGATGGTTAAAAGTATTAAAATCACAATTTGACGGTTGAATATAGTCAGTTTATAATCTTACGAAAATATAAGCGTTAGATTGTAAATTTTTGTGTCCGTTCACAATCTATCGATAGTTTATAAACTAACGGTTCGTACAATAATCCGGTGACATATATATATATATATATATAAAAGAAACTTTTTTGATACGCTGTTTTATTTTATATTGATATTGATTTTATTCAATAGATCTTTTTACCACCCTACCATACTGCTACAACCGTACTGTTGATAGTTTTCTATCTGCAGCCATACAAGACAGGCTTATTGGGATATTACATACCTTCTTGCTTAAAGTTAGCTAGTCCCTGGTATTGCAAAGTTACATGAAATGTAGTTACCACTTACTATCAGGTAGGTCGCCTGCTAATTTACCACCAAATGTATTAAGAAAAATCAGGAATATAGTGTACAGTAAATTGCACCCTTGATGTCACGTGGTAATTGTCTTCCATTTTGAAATAGTGACCATATTGATTTTAGTATATTGTTACCAGTTTCGTCATTTTCTATTCTTCAAAACCTTCCATTTAATATCTATATTATGGGAATTAATAATATAAATATTCATTTTTGAACGACCACCGTATTGAATTTAATGCAATGTCAATAATTCAATCGCTTTCTACTTTTAAGTTCTTTCTTTTGACACTCATATAAGGTGGTTGAGTAGAAAATCTGATCCGCTATCCTGCAACCGTGATCATATTAAAGAACAAAGAGAGTGAGAAGAAGAGAGAGAGAGTGAGAAAATACAATTTTTATGTCAATTCATTTGAAGGTTAGGAAATTTTAATATTTATAAATAAGTAACATGTGGTACTTTAATTTGGAACATGTCATTTGAGAATTTGCCATACTATTTTAAAAAAGAATTCTGTTTATAATTTCTAATATTAACAAAAAATATCTGACATCAAAGAAGTTTCACTTCTGACATGCGTACGCACGCTCTTTTTATACTATACTATGTATTAATTTTAAGTTGAATAAAGCCAATATTTGGTCATGAATATTCATTGTTATTTCATAACACTATACTCATAACATTATTATCAATCATTTCAGCCTATTGCCGTCCACTGCTGGGCGTAGGCCTCCCTCATCTTATGCCACAATGTGCGGTCCTGTGCCGCCTGCATCCAACGACGCCCAGCAACCTTCACCAGGTCATCGGTCCACCTAGTGGGGGGGCGTACGTCCTACATTGCGTCGTCCAATACGTGGTCGCCACTCGAGAACCTTTCTTCCCCAGCGGTTGTCGGTTCGTCGAGCGATGTGGCCTGCCCATTGCCACTTTAGTGTGCTAATTCTTCGTGCTATATCGGTTACACCCGTTCTTCTGCAGATTGCCGTATTTCGGATTCTATCTCGCAGAGAAATTCCAAGCATAGCCCGCTCCATAGCACACTGAGCGACTTTGGGCTTGGTTATAAGGCCTTCATTTAGGGACCACGTTTCCTTACCGTAAGTCATCACTGGTAACACACATTGATCGTAGGCCTGTGTTTTCAGACACTGAGGTATGTTGGACGAGAAGATGCTCTTCAGTTTCCCGAACGCTGCCCAACTGAGTTCGTTTCGCCGGCTGATCTCTTTCTCGAAATTGGATCTACCTAACTGGACTGTTTGTCCTAGGTAAACATAATGATCGACAACTTCGAGAATCGCATTGTCAACTAGGCCCGGTATAGTAATGACATGGGCATTTGACATGACCCTCGACTTGTCCATGTTCATTCGTAAACCCACTAGTTGGGATACCCTGCGGAGATCATTGAGCATGGTACCAAGGTCCTCCATGGATTCTGCCATCATGACGATATCGTCTGCAAATCGCAAATCAGTGATGTATTGGCCGTTAATATTGATGCCGAGTCCAGTCCAGTCTAAGAGCTTGAAGGCATCTTTCGGTGCAGTGATGAATAGTTTCGGAGAGATGATATCTCCCTGTCCCATGCCTTTCTGCAACTGGATCGGTTTCGTACTCCTATCCCGGATACGGACTGAAATTGTGGCGTTCCTATACAAACACTTCAGCACTTCGACTATAGCGATAGTCGATTTGGCACCGCTGAAGGGACTGCAGCACCGCCAAATTTCGACGGAATCAAAGCTTTCTCATAGTCCATACACGCTAAATAAAGGGGCGATTATATTCCTCGGTCTTTTGTATAATCTACCTAAGCATGAGGATATGGTCTATGGTGCTATAGCCTTATTAGCCCATAACACTGTATTAGTACTTAATTGTATGATATACGTGATATTGATAGTTTGTTGTGCAAGTCCCATAGAGTAATATCCTACATGACGACTAAAATGCTGGATTGTGAATGAGCCACTTTAAAATAGCCTTCGTTAGTCGATCTAATATAATCACATATATTCGTTAATCCTCTTAAAATAATAAGAATATGTGTCTAATTTATTACGTTATTGTTACGTTTATTGATAAAGCTAATACAGATTTTATATTTATAACAACTTTTGTAACATTGGAAAGATATAGTATAGTGATGCGCTCAATTCTACGTAATACCTTATGACGTAGAATTTATTGCATCACAATTTCCCAACTTTACACAACTTGGGAAATTGTGATGCAATAAATTTACGTAACAATTAAAAATATATTATACGTAACGATTAAAAATATTTATATCTAACATTTTTTTAATTTCCATAGATATGATAAACACACACAGATAATACTATTGTATATAATTATTATTACTGTACTATTGAACTATACCTTACAAGTATTTCTTCTAGAATAACAAAAGCAGTTACAGTATATGATACTGTATTGCTTACTAAGAATGCCAATTGCCATAACTTAACAAACTTTCTTACAACTTCAATGGAAATCTGGAATCCACAGTACTTTTTTATTGGTCGTTATGATGCGCGAACCAATTCTATTTACGTCATCACAGCAGTCGATATTTACGTAATTTAGTCTTAATTCTGTAATTGCCTAAGAGATTCATTTAAATTAAATAGCAATGTATAAAATTACGAAGCAAACACTTAGGCTGAATACAGAAAATATTAGAAACGTATTTATAAATTGATATTTTAGAGTAATATTAACTAGGATTAGGTGGACCGATGACCTAGTGAAAGTTGCTGGGCGTCGTTGGATGCAGGCGGCACAGGTCCGCACTTTGTGGCGTAACATGAGGGAGGCCTACGTCCAGCAGTGAACGGCAATAGGCTGAAATGATGATGATGATAATGATGAATATTAAATTGTAATACGATAGAGTCATTAAAAACAGTTTAATTTTATATTTTTCTGTAGAATTGCATAAATGTGCTAAACTGCATAATAGTGCTATAATGCAAAAGAAGTCGCGTGCTAAGCGATGGTTGAAAATATAAGCAATAGCAGTAATGACTCAACATTTCACAACAAAGAATTATTATTTTCCTTATTGAACTTATATAACGTATATACGTATACAATATATATATACAATATACATATACTTACATCTATAATGAATAGGAATGAAAAAATCGACTATTGGAAATTTGTATCTTGCACAACTCTTAATTTAGATATGGTATCCCTATCCAATGATAATGGCGGGAGAGTTTCAGCGCGAATTTGGAGATGTCATGTTAAGCTCTTGTATTATATTCATTTTTTTAGTGTTTTATAGTGTTACTAGCAACCCGCCCTCGTTTCGCTTCGGTTTCAGTCGCTTTACCCGCGGCGTAGTTCCCGTTCCTGTGGGAATACCGGGGTAAAATATAGCCTATGTTACTCCCTGATATTATAGCTTTCCATTGGTGAAAGAGTTTTTGAAATCGGTTCGGTGGTTTAAGCGTGAAAGCGTTACAAACAAACAAACCAACAAACAAACATCCTTACTTTCGCATTTATAACATTAGTATGAATATTGAATAATTTTGCTGATATTTTATATAATATAATATAATTAAGATGCTGAAGTGTGGTGAATATGATATAAGAGTGGTTTATGTGTATTTTCATATTCAACCGGAATTCCCAGAGAAGTCATCTCATTGTGTTTTCAGCGCCTAATTAATGATAACGACTTGACTTACTGACGGACAATGACTATAAATAAGTTATACAATATTAAGAAGTAAATAATATGTAAAGAAAAATTGTATCAGACTTGGCTGTATGGGCTTTGATCCCTTTGCCTGTCCGTATGGACAAATAGAACCGAAAAAAAAAAAATGATAATGGCGGTGGCGGTATAGCGCCAATTGTTGTCGTCGTCAGATTTCTTTAAGACGAGAAAGGATTTCGTATGGATAAAATGTTGAATTCTAAAAAGGAGAAAGACTTTATTTATGAGTTATATCGAGCATGTCGGTTATGTGGCGGTGGTGCAGGCTACAAAATGCCAATAATTCAAAACATTATAGATTTCGAAGAGGCCGATGTGAATCTGAAACAAAAAATACGAGAATGTGTCCAAATAGAGGTAATTATAGTAAATTAGATGTATATATAGCATTTATATAACATTAGCGACTGTTATCAATATAATTTCAGTTATAATTATACATTTTTACTGTGTTTATTCGAGGTCTAAATCGCATTTGTTGCCAAACAAATAGATAAAAATAAAATTGCGATTAATTTTATTTTCAGCATTTGGATGATATTAAACCAAATTGTAGTTGTAAGGAATTATATACAGTTATCGCTGTATATTTTATTTTTAAATATCCTCGGCTTGTTTTTGTATAAATCTTATTTAGGTTAAGTAGTATTTAGTTTTCGGCACTAAGTTACGTTTGTTTGTATATTACAAAACTGGCCTATATTAATTGGCATATTCGTTTGTCAGTAAATCGCAAGACTCTTAGTGTTATATTTTTTATCTTAAAATTTTCAAGTGTCAACTTAGTTTAACTGCTAACGCTTTCTAATAGTCATCTAGAAAAACCTCTGCACTCTATCTCATCTCAGCCCATATATGTTCCACTATTGATCACCGGGCTTGCTCCTCTAGGAGCGAAGTTGACCTACTATACCACGCTGGTCAGACATGTTAGTATAATTTCATTTGGTATTTTCCATCTTTTGCATAGATGTTGCATGCATATTATATCCCTAAGTCGTCTTTTACAATACTCATGGGCAAGAAAGGCTGTGGTGAATTGTATTCTTACTCTGTCACCACATGGAAGCCCAGCAGTAGGTCATGAGCTGAGATGATGATTAGCATATTATGAATTCATGAAGTATTAAAATGATATTTCTAATTAGCAAATTCCCAGTTTCACACAGTGGGAGTACTGTGATAAAATATAGCCTAAGTTATTCTTTATAAAGACTTGGTGGTTAAATATTATCAACATAGGTCTAGCCGTTTAGAAGATTACCTGGAACAAATAGACGGACAATTTTTTTTAACTATTTTTAGGCATAGGTATCAAGAAAATAACTCTGTTAACATGAGAAAAGCTCTATTATTTTGATATAACAAACAGACACTACAATTTTATTTATTGCTATGAATAATTTTGGTTTTCAGGTACACCAGGATGACAAAATGCCACCATTAATATGTGAACTGTGTGTGGATAAAATCAATGATTTCTATGAATTCCTGAATATGTGTCGACAGACAAACATACGGACGAGATTGAG
The DNA here is from genome assembly GCA_032191425.1 of Lymantria dispar. NCBI lineage: Eukaryota > Metazoa > Arthropoda > Insecta > Lepidoptera > Erebidae > Lymantria > Lymantria dispar. The sequence continues at coordinate 3,697,496 of CM063467.1, forward strand.
ACTTGGTTTGCCTCCACCATCTCTCTCTAGAGGCAATGTAAGTCACATATCCATTCATCCATCTATTCATCAGAAAAAATTTCAATATAGAATATGATGGTGACGGAGTAAGGATACAATTCACCACTTCCTATCTTGCCCGTGGATGTCGTAAAAGACGACTAAGGGATATAATATGCATATAACATCTATGCAAGAGAAGGAAAATTCGAAATAAAATACTATGGCAACACTTCTGACCAGCGTGTTTATAGTAGTTCAATCTCCTTCCTAGACTGAGGCTCGAGCCCGACAGTGGGACGTGTTCGAGTCCAGATGATGGGACGATGAGTTGTAGGTCCATTGATAAGTTTTGGCTGCAGCCATAAATATGTGAACTCACATATTGGAGGAACTCCTCCAAGGTCTCTCTTTCAGTAAATCTAAGTCTGAGTAATAGCAGTTTGTTACTGCCTTTCCTTCATTGTGGGAGAAAGTCAGAGTACCTTACTATACCATATTGGTCAGATAAGTTGGTATCTTGGTATAGATTATGATATCACTTAGTTTTTTTACGACATCCACGGGCAAGACAGAGAGTGGTAAATTGTATTCTTATTCTGTCACCACACGGACACTAGTGCCTATAAACTCTCATATTCACCAGGCCGATGCAGGTGATTGCATTCTGGGGCTCACGGAACCGGTTTTTGTGAGCAAGAATACTGAAAGTGAATCGTCAACTAAACAGAAGAAAATCCTCAAGGTGAAGGTCAAGAAGGAGCCAGTTGTAAAGCTGAAGGTTAGTATAGGATTTACGAACATAGAGTATTCTTAGTAGAAGCCTGAAATTGAGGAGCATGATATTGTCTTAGTATTTCTTTTTATTGCAAACGGTGGCAAACAGTACACCTGATGGTAAGTGATACTGCCGCACATGGTACTTTGCAAGGCCGCTGCCTACCGTGAATGGAGTGTGAATGCGTGCAAGGTTCGGTGATACTAAATGCATTACCAAAACTCAACTTACGCAAACACCTTCAGATAGACTTCCGTCTCTCTCTCTCACTGAACGTAATGCAGTAACATTAATCGATTTTTTTTGTAATAATTGATTTTTACAATCGATTGTCAAAATAATAAAAATTATATAATATTATTCGAAATTCGATTGAAATTAATCAATTGTTTCACTGCCAGATTTCCTAAAAAAAAAATCATCACGATACTGCGTGCAGTGTTTCACACTATATTAGAAAATAAAAGCTCACATTTCCTAAAAAACAAAAGGTCATCATAATACTGTTGGGAGAAAAAATCTATTATTTTATAATCAATTATTTATTTTTAATTAATTGATTATTTTATAATCAATTTATTTTAAAGAACAAAGTACATGGTTGTCTGTAAAGTCGGTTTGCGGACGATAGTTTAACGTGACAACGTCATAACAAAACATTGATGAAATGACTGCATACTTTTATGAATAAAATTGAATTAGCGTAACCAGTATCCATTGTTATAAGCTATTGAAATTAAATCGGGTCGGCAATTACCGTAAGTCTCGATAGATGGCGCTGTTCAGTTTAGCTGAATCGCATTGTACTAAATGAATATATTTGAAACCCTTTAGCATCGATAGATTGCGCGCTTTACGGGTTGAAAGCCCTCAGCACTCACCCACCAGTCCGGGTAAAGTTGTCACAGCCATCTGAGGCTAACAACTAAGACACACACAAAAAAAAAAAATTGCGCGCTTTAGTACAGCCGAATTGCATACTACTTAATAATAAAACAATGAGCGTACCGGGACACTTTTTCGTGCATGCAGCCAGCGTTCATCGATTTATTAGATGTTGTCACGTCAAAATCGATTATTACAGAATCAAATATTTTCCCTCCAAGTCACATCCATACAGTAACATATATCTACTACTCTGTTGTATATTTTCTGCTCAGTGTGGTACTACACCGGACGGACCGGCCAGCGGCTGTAGACAAACAACTGTCGCCAGTTTGCTACTAACACTATAAATCTCTCCTGTTCGTGATTAAACATCCTATTTATGCAAACAGCATAAATATTTTTTATACCGATAGGGAAGTTTTCTTGTTTATTTCTTAACCCCTGACATCAATAATGTCGAATGTCTGTGTGTCATCGCAACTCTCAAAAATATGGACCGATTTCCAGTTATTTATTATTTGAAAGTCAGTTTCCTTGCGGTGGTTCTTAGCTATGTTTGGTTAATATCGGTGCAGCAGTGTAAGAGTATCAGCTCTTTTACAAAATGATGTAATGTCGTATGATTACTCGATTAAGTGCTTCACATGTGTAATTAAAATTAAGCTAGTATAATCGTTAAATGACAATTAATAATTCCTGTTGAAGAGAACTTTTTTTATTTTAGTTTGTGTCAGGGGTTATTCAATATTTTCAATTTTACTTATTTAAGTTTTAAGTCCATCATCAGCGTGTTAGCTCATTTACGTTCCACTTTTAGGCTTGAGCTTTCTCCATAATAGGACAGCAATTGACCTACTACCATGCCGGTCAGATGTGTTAGTATAGGGTTTAATTTTTTGCTTTTTCCTTCTCTTGCCTAAATGTTATATGCGTATTTAATCCCTTAGGTTTTCCTTAGGTTTTTACTACACCCAGGGCCCAGAGAGGGAGTGGTGAATTGTATTCTTACTCTGTCACTATACGAAACAATAGTTGAACTAATAGTGGTTCATAAATCAAGCCAACGTGCCAAATGTTGTGGTTTCAATTCCCACGCGTAGCTTCACGCCACGCCAACGATTAGGTTTACCTTCGCCTATAGATGTTTCACATCAATAGTGGATGCAATGATGATATTGTTTCACCTTCAGATCGAGAACATAGAAGATGAACGCGCCAGTCGCCAAAGGAAAAGGGATCCAACTCCTCCACGGATTACCAGAAACAGGAATAAAGAAGATGATGTGCCTCTCATCAGTCTCCAGGTCAGACTACAAGTGAATATTTCTTTAACACGTTGGGATCACCATTCGGGCTCCATTTATCTAGTATATGAAATTCAGAATAAAATCGTTTGTTAAATCTTAATGATAATTTCTGAAGTGAAAGTTCTTTAGAATCGTTGTGATTTCAAATTCGATGAAACGAAAAAGCGAGTCCATAGAGACACAAACACGTATAAGATTCAGCCGACGAGAGAATGAGATAAAGGATGAAGGATAAACAAGTTTCATTTCTGATATTAGTGCTTTGTACGCACCCTCTCTTTTTATTGCTTTAAGAGCTTTAAATTACGTAGTGAACACCAAAGAAAAGTCATTTGTGACATTATTTTGCTTAGAATCGCCCCTGGTTCGCTGTCATATGGTGACCCCCGCGGCTCCAATGGAACAACTGTATGTCGGCTACATGGTGTCCTCCATAGCCCAAAATGAAAAACCTGAAAAATCGGGCTCTAATTGTACTTTTCAATTAACTCTTTTGTTTTATATAAAATAATGATAATTCATTGATAATACAGTGTAAACTCTATGTAACGACACTCAAGTGACTGTGAATTTTTTGACGTTATAGAGTTGTCGTTAATTGGAGTGAAAAGCAAAATTTATATTATTTTACTATTCTAATATTTATTTACTAATATAGTGCAAATTTGAATTTGATATCTCCGGTATGGTACGATAGTCTCTGTCACCAGCCTTAAAAACCATAATTTCTCTTTTTAACATTGTACTTGAGTCCTTGAGCCTCCGCATATACATACATGTCATGTTATCACTTAAAATTATTGTCCTTAAACTGACTTAGATATATAATTATGTTTTACAGTCTACTAAGGATGATAAAGATCATAGAATAAAACCCATTAAAACTGAACCAGTGCTTAAATCAGCTTTGAAGAAGGAAACCAGCTCTAAGGTAATTATAAATCTTACTTTATGTTTTCTGGTGATAGAGTAAGAATACAATTCACTATCCTTTAGCCCATGGGGGTCGTAAAAGACGACTAAGAGATATACAGGGTGTTCCTAAATTAAACGTCCAATGGTAAGTGGGTGGTAGATGACTTTATGACAGCTATGAAAAAATAACCATAACAAATGTATATTTTTTTTATGTTACTGTAACATGTCTAGTTTTAATTGTACTTGTGGAGTTATCTGCGCTTCCAACAAGTATATTCGATGCCAAAACTAGCCTATTTGTCATTATAGTACTTGAAAATATTGTGAAAGGTCTGATTTTTCACAGTTTATAGTAATATGCTCATATCAAAAAAAAGTGACATGTAATTTTTTTATTTTTTTTCATAGCTGTCATAAAGTCATCTACCACCCACTTACCGTTGGACGTTTAATTTAGGGGCACTCTGTATATAACATTTATTCAAGAGAAGGGCAAGCTATACCAATAAATAAAATTGGAGTGTCTGTTTGTAATGTCAAAATAATAGGCTTTTTTCATGCTCACACGGTTATTTGCACTATACACATGCCTAAAAATCACTTTATATTTTTTTTGTCTGTCTGTTTGTTCCGAGTAATCTTCAAAACGGCTGGACCGATTTCAAAAATTCTTTCACCAATGGAAAGCTATAATATCAGGGAGTCAACTAGGCTATATTTTATCCCGATATTCCCACGGGAACGGGCACCACGGGGATAAGGCGACAGAAACCGAAGCGAAGCGAGGACGGGTTGCTCGTTTTAAATAAAACCCTTAGGGTTTTATTTAAAACCCGCTTGATTAGCGTGGTATAATAGGTCAATTTTTAATAAAACTAACAACTTATCAAAAGCTCGGAATAGTAGGCCAATTCCCTTCAATTGTGAAGAAGGCTCGAGCCTAACAGTGGGACATTTATGAGTTGATAAGGTGATGATGAATGCGTGATTTTATCACGTCGTACTACAAAGTACTCTTGGGTTTTTCCTACCATATACCATCCTATCTGCTCAGCGTGGTACAATAGGTCAATTTTCCTTCTATTCTGGAGAAGGCTGGAGCCCAGCAGTGGGACGTATATGAGCCAAGATAATGAAACCGACTTTACAAACATTTTGTGATGTGAAATTTGGATTGACGTGGCGTAAAGCGACGCATGCCGTGGCGAGACCTCGCCACGCTTTATGTTTAGTGTAGTTTCGACCAATTGTCACAGTAATACAATCAGAGGCATTGAATATAACTATTATATTATTACAGAAATCACTGATTAAAAGAATTGAGTCGCCAGAATTTGAAATATTTTTGAATTTTTAAATCTTTTAATGAAAATAAATATTGAATAAAAAATATCATTTTCTGAAAAAAAAAAACGTAATATTCTATTAATACTTTATGCCATATTAGTTCATGTCCTAATCTGTCCTTTTATGCATTTATACTTGTAGAAAATAATTTCGATGTTTTACATCTGCCAGCCGTTCAGAGCGACGGTTCACTTTCTTCATATAGAATCATGTTCTTTTTTCTTTTATAGAAAGATGAGAAGACGTCTGAACAAAATCATCGTTCGAAACGTACCCTTGATAAATTGCCATCGAAATCTGGAGCACCATCTAAGAAAGTTAAGTAAGTGATTAAAGATTGCTCAGAAGTTATAGTGTTAGTATCATACTGTTGACAGTCGTGTGTCTACAGCCGCTGGCCGGTCAGTCCGGTGTAGTACCACACTGAGCAGATAATATACAACATAATTTTTAACAAAAAAAAAAAAGAACCGACTTCGAAGAGAAAAGATCGTTAATGTAGACAATGTAGATAAATTTGTTGATTTTTCAAAACACACTAATTCGAGTTGTATACTCTTTCCAACAAAAAAAAAAAATTTCAAATCAGTTGGCAAGCAACGGAGTTATGCGCGAACAAACATTAAAAAAAAGAAAAAAAAAAAAACATCTGAACTAAGAACCTCCTCCCTTTTTAAAGATCGGTTAACAACAGAATAGTAGCAATACGTTCAGTGAGAGACAGAGATGGAAACATAACTATCTAAGGGTGTTTGCGTGTGTTGGGTTTTACATAATTATTTCTGATGTTTACGCGAGTATTATACATCTATACCAATAAATAAAATTGGAGTGTCTGTTTGTAATGTCAAAATAATAGGCTTTTTTCATGCTCACACGGTTATTTGCACGACACCTATGCCTAAAATAGCAATTAAAAAATTTTTGTCTGTCTGTCTGTTTGTTCCGGGTAATCTTCAAAACGGCTGGACTGATTTCAAAAATTCTTTCACCAATGGAAAGCTATAATATCAGGGCGTAAACTAGGCTATATTTTATGCCGGTATTCCCACGGGAACGGGAACTACGCGGGTAAAACGACTATAACCTATAACCGAAGCGAAGCGAGGGCGGGTTGCTAGTTTTAAATAAAACTACCTTACGTATTCTATCGCGTTTGTATTTGATTTTTGATTACCCGACGTTGGGTTTTAGTTATCACCGAACCTTATTGCATGCATTCACACTCCCTTCACTTTCTTCATGGTAGGCAGCGGGCTAGGAAAAGTCCATAAGTGATGCTATCACTTATCATCAGGTGTACTGTTTACTTGTTTGCCACCTTCAGCAATAAAAAAAAACCAATAAAACATTTCATTAACATTGATCCAGGAACGTTTAGGAAGAGTTGAGTGACATACATATATATATATAAAGACTAACAACCCGCCCTCGCTTCGGTTATAGTCGTTTTACCCGCGTAGTTCCCGTTCCCGTGGGAATACCGGGATAAAATATAGTCTAGTTTACGCCCTGATATTATAGCTTTCCATTGGTGAAAGAATTTTTGAAATCGGTCCAGCCGTTTTGAAGATTACCCGGAACAAACAGACAGACAGATAAAAAAATTTTAATTGCTATTTTAGGCATAGGTGTCCTGCAAATAACCGTGTGAGCATGAAAAAACCCTATTATTTTGACATTACAAACAGACACTCCAATTTTATTTATTGGTATAGATATAAGTTTATATTTATTAAAGAAAATTGTGTATCAGCAAAATGAAATTTACTCTTCCCTCTCCCATTGACGTCCCCTTGGTAGACAGCGACCTAGCAAAAGCGACTAGCTTTCACGTGAGACTTCGTTTGCGTTAGAAACTGAAATAAAAATTCTTCATCCCCTTTTTATATCCTTACTAGCAGCGCCCTGCGGTTTAACCCGCAAAGTTTCCCTTCCCGTGGTAATATTGGAATAACTTATAGCCTATGTGTTTTTCTGATATACAGGTGTATCAGGTTATGAGGCAACTGTTCGAGTATGTTGTAGTTTAATGGTCATAGATCGTAATTAGAATGTACATTGCACAAAAAAAAAAAAAACAATATAATATAAAAGTTATAGTGATGATTTCTGTTGTTTACGCGAGTATTACACATTTTTAAATAAAACTACTTTACAGATTTTATCGCGTTTGTATTTGATTTTTGATTGCTGCCATGATCGCTGCCTACCTACCTACCATGAACGCTGCAAAGTGTTAGAAACGTCGGGCAATCAAAAATCAAATACAAACGCGATAAAATCCGTAAAGTAGTATTAATTAAAAAAAGTTATAGTGATTTCAAAAAAATGTGTCCAAGGTCTATGCCTTAAATGTTACGTATTATGTAGGCATGTACAGACAGAATACATGTAGACATGTAAAGCTTCGACAGTATAATTTCATTCATTCATACCTAGAATTGCGCAAACGTTTCAATGACATCGTAGGTATAACGGCAAGCGGTCAACGGTCATAGGCCGTTCAGCTGTTTTAAAGTGAAGTTTGTTTTGCTTATGCGAACGTAATCATTGATTTATTCAATTTCTAATGAACATTTAACAAAGTATTATGTTGCGTATTAAGTATCATTTGACTTTATACATTTCAATCCGATTTACACGAAAAAGCGATGACAAAATTGAAAACTTTACATGTCTCTAATTCCTTAACGAATCGATATTTTTCGTTCAAATTTTTTTCATGGGTTCCTACCACCATTGCCTAGCTCCCTTTTGACCAGTTGCCCCATAACCTGATACATCCTGTATAAGTTGTATTATTGTGAAATTTCATCAAAATCCATTCAATAGTTTTTGCAAAGAAAGAGCAGCAAACATCCTCATATACAAACTTTCGTGTTTATAATATTAGTAAGATTCAATAATGTAAATGGTTTTAATCAAATTGTTCAAGGGTTTTTGAAAAACTAAAAAATAAAATATTTTCTCATCAGGATAATAATAAAACCCTTACCATCACCAACATTGAAATCATCACCGAAGCCTTTAACGAGGACATTACGGAGAACATCATCCCATCAGCCATCACCACGTCAGTCATCACCAAGCCCAGTATCCAAGCCGAGGCTTACAAGAGCTCAAGCATCATTACCAGAGAAGACACAGCAAACACCAGAAGCCAGGAGATCACCATCACCACCTAAGTTAACACATGACTGCGATGTCTGCGGACAGAGCTTCAAGAAAGTTCAAGCGAGATCAAACCATATGAAAATTCATGCTGTCACTTTTACTAACCCCATGTAAGTTAAATTATGTGTAGTATACCAAAGTAGTAGGTAGTAGTAGGTCTTGGTCATGCTCACTGAAGGATCTACTTGCGGGAGTGATGGCTGCTCTAGTTAACTACTAGAACTTGTGGGATCTGGTCCAGCCATAATTGTTTGAATTATATTAAGTACTAGCAACCCGCCCTCGCTTCGCTTCGGTTATAGGTTATAGTCGTTTTACCCGCGTAGTTCCCGTTCCCGTGGGAATACCGGCATAAAATATAGCCTAGTTTACGCCTTGATATTATAGCTTTCCATTGGTGAAAGAATTTTTGAAATCGGTCCAGCCGTTTTGAAGATTACCCGGAACAAACACACAGACAGACAAAAAAAATTTAATCGCTGTTTTCATAGATGTCGTGCAAATAACCGTGTGAGCATGAAAAAAGCCTATTATTTTGACATTACAAACAGACACTTCAATTTTATTTATTGGTATAGACTAGCAACCCGCCCTTGCTTCGGTTTTAGTCGTTTTACCCGCGTAGTTCCCGTTTCTGTGGGAATACCAGGATAAAATATAGCCTAGTTTACGCCCTGATATTATAGCTTTCCATTGGTGAAAGAATTTTTGAAATCGGTCCAGCCGTTTTGAAGATTACCCGGAACAAACAGACAGACAGACAAAAATTTTTTAATTGCTATTTTAGGCATAGGTGTCATGCAAATAACCGTGTGAGCATGAAAAAAGCCTATTATTTTGACATTACAAACAGACACTTCAATTTTATTTATTGGTATAGACTAGCAACCCGCCCTCGCTTCGGTTTTAGTCGTTTTACCCGTGTAGTTCCCGTTCCCGTGGGAATACCGGGATAAAATATAGCCTAGTTTACGCCCTGATATTATAGCTTTCCATTGGTGAAAGAATTTTTGAAATCGGTCCAGCCGTTTTGAAGATTACCCTGAACAAACAGACAGACAGACAAAAATTTTTTAATTGCTATTTTAGGCATAGGTGTCGTGCAAATAACCGTGTGAGCATGAAAAAAGCCTATTATTTTGACATTACAAACAGACACTTCAATTTTATTTATTGGTATAGATGGGCTCAAGCCATGAGGCTTGCCACAATGAGAGGGAATATAACCTACTATATTATGCTTCTCAGAGGGGTTGTTATAGGGTTTATTTCGAGATTTCCTTCTCTTGCATAGATGTTATATGCATATTTAATCCCTCGGTCATCTGCAACGATACGGGCAAGATAGGGCATGTTGAATTGTATTCTTACTCCGTCACCACATGGAAAAATCTTACTCCATTACCATACAGAAAACTGGTAAATTCACTTTTATTATTATTTTATTTCAGTCTGGCTTGCAATCCATGTGGGTTATGGTTCAACACCACTGATGAGGTAGCCGCTCATCACTCGAAGCATAAGAGGCAAGGTAAACCATATTCCTGCAGAAGATGTTATAACAATTTTAAGCAGTTGTCCGCTTATGAAGAGTGAGTATTCAAATCAAATCGTTAATACCAAGTAAGTCCTTTATGTGTAAATTTTTTGTGGGTTTCAAGACAATTAAAAGCGTTTCACGGGACTTCCTGAAGGTCAAACCTCGGTGTCTTATATGGAGACCATTGTGGATCCTGCCTTACCAAAGTTACAGTGGTGGGAATGTGTGCCCCTCTGTTGCCCACTCCGTCCGGGGCGACAGAGGGGCGTAAGCACGCACACCCGTAACCCACCCGTGACACGTCGCCTTCATCGTTGGGCCGACCACCGGAGCAGAGTGCCTTGACGTCAGTGGTCGGCCCTACAGAATACCCCTTGAGGAGTACCTCATCCCATCGACCGACGTCGCCCCCTCGGGGAGGACGTCGGTCTTTCCTCGCGCGGTCGGCCTCTCTGTGGGTGACGGACTAATTCCCCGGTCGTCACCCGCGGCCTCGGCTAGGGATTAATCTTCGCCTATAGATGTTTAACATCAAAAACTACTGAAAGTTTTGAACTGAATTTTATAGTGGGGCGTACTTCACCTGATGATGATAATATGACTCCATATAAATATGATAACCCTATTCTTATTTTCAGACACTTTCAAGAGGAATGCATAACATCTGATGAGGTACCGGATGTGAAATGTGAAGTTTGCTGGCGTTTATACCCCACAGTTAATCTTCTTAAATCCCATAAGTGTTTAGGTGTGGACAACAGGCCTGGTGGTGAGTTATCATTACCTAATAATTAAGCTTAAGTGTCTAATTGGTTGTATGAATTAATCTCAGAAACTATCGGTTCGAATTGATTAATTATTTTTAAACGGTTTTATTTAACTTACTCTGTCTGTTTTTTTTTTCTTGGGTCGAATTTAGTAATTGAAATTTCACCCTCTTCCTGACAACCAATTGTACTGAAATTTGGTATACGCCTTTGGTTCTTGTGACAATACAATTATGTATACTAAAATTTATTGTAAGTTCAAGATGGCCGCCGCTACAAAATGGCGGATAACCTATTTGTTTTTCAATCCCATTAATATGAGTATCAAATAAAAGGGCTTGACAAGTAGAATACAGTGCTCTATACAAAATCAATATAGAAAACTTGAAAATAAAAAAGGTAAAAAATATTTTTTAAGTTAAACAATTTTATTGTAAACAAACAGTTAAAAAAAATCGTGAGGCACGTCAAATATCTACAATCGTCGATTAAAATGTTCGTTTTGTAGTGTGCCACGATTTTATTTTTATTGTTTATTTACAATAAAACAGGATTCTGTCATAAGCTTGGTTGAGAGTGTGACGTTTTTAGGTTATCTTGTGTGTTTTGTGTGAATTGTTTTTTTTCTGTGGCTCTGAAATTATTTGTTTGTGTTGTTTGGTGGTGGACTAATCTACTAAGGTCAGTATTTAGCCCTTTTCGCTCTTCTCCATATGGAGATGAGCACAGAGGAACCCCCTGATGGGGGTGGAGGTTTACCGCCAGATAAACTATGTAGATCATTAAAGAGACCAGCTGATAATGATTTAATAAAAGACTCCGATGGTAAAAAAACCCGTTCTCCTGCTGAGTCTATACAATCAGTTTATTGTAAACCAGGATACGAATCCGATTCTAAGTTTCATTATACAGACTCCGATAAAGGCCCCTACACAGTTTATGTGTCCAGACAAGAACCGGATTCCACCTCTGGGTATTCATTTAAAATTTTGAAATTCGCTCATTTCCTCCATAGGAACAATATATCAGGCATTAAAGAGGGTGGGATTAAAAATTTGGGTCGCAATAAAATCAGCATAGATTTCACCACTGCTGAAAATGCCAATAACTTTTTAAAACTCAGTATTTTGGCAAATAATAAATATACTGCTTACATACCACGTTTCCAAATTGTGCGTATGGGCGTAGTAAGAGACATTCCTACGGACTGGTCTCTTGAGGAGTTCTTGGAGGGTATCCATACTCCCACTAACTGTGGAGAAGTAATTAGAGCTCGTCGTCTAAACGTGAAATCTAGGAAGGAGGACTCCATAGTGTGGATTCCATCAAACTCTGTCGTACTCACATTTTTGGGACAACACCTACCAGAGAAAGTTTATTGCTTCAATGCTGCCCTACCAGTATCTATATACCAGCTACCAACCATCCAATGCAGAAATTGCTGTCGCTTTGGCCATATAGCCAAACAATGCAGATCTCAACCCCGCTGCTATAAGTGTGCCAAGTCACATCCTGGAGACAATTGCTCCACTCCTGATGTAGAGGTGTCTTGCTTACTATGCCGTGGTAGTCATAAAGCCACAGATGTTAATTGCCCTGAACATGACAGACAAAAATCCATAAAATTAGTTATGTCCCAGGAGAACATCAACTATTTGGAAGCTTCTGCCAGATTTCCTCAATCTAAACGCCTGTACTCAGAAGCCGTTACTCGCCTACAATCACCTCCTCTTTCCCAATCAACCACTGTAACTGCTTCTCCAACTTCTTATAAAAAAACAGTCTTCTTACCCCCTCGCCCTAAGCCAGTTTTAGGGAAATCCTATGATCTTCAAGCTCATTCATCTATCGTTAATGCTCCACCTTCCTCTCAACCTAACGGATGTGCACTTCTTGAATCTATAGAAACTACTCCTTTGGCTACTCCCAATGACAACTTAGTTGAACTCCTTCTTTGCTCCCTTATTAATATGCTTTCCAAATTCTCAGATTCCCTACCGAACAATGTCTCAGTTCTTGTAGAACAATTACTTACCGTCTTTGCTCGTAATAACACTTCCAATGGATCTCCAAATCCTCCAGTGGAACTGCAGAAGTATTAGACGCAACAAACACGACATTTCTTATTTAATCAATCAATACAAACCTGCTATCTTTGCTGTCTCGGAGACATGGCTCGCTCCGCATTCCCTCTTTAGGATCGCGGGCTTTTCATGCCTGCGGGATGACAGAGCAGATGGACGAGCGGGTTGTGCTCTGTTGATTAATAGGAATATACCCTTCTCTCAAATTCCCTTACCTCCCCATCAAACTAACCTTCATGTTGTGGCCGTAAGGGCCATCAATGTGTCTTTTGTTTCTGTTTATATCCCTCATCCTGACCCTAATATCATTTCTGATCTTGATTCTATTCTCTCTTCTGTCCCTTCCCCATTAATTGTGATGGGTGATTTTAATTGCCGTCACAGTTTATGGGGATCTATCTCTAATGACCTTTGCTCTTCCTCATTATTAGATCTCCTAGATAACATGAATCTCTGTGTGCTAAATAATGGTTCTGCTACCCGCCGTGTGTCTCCATCTCAAAATATTAGTGTTCCTGACCTTTCTCTCGCATCTCCTTCATTGTTCTCTCTTTTAGAATGGACAGTCTTGCCCAACTCTCTTGGGAGTGATCACTTCCCTATCCAAATTTCCTACTTACAGTCTATCTCCCCTATGACTCCTCTCCAACCTCTACTCAAATATCGTGTTTGCGAAGCTGACTGGGAAAAATACTCATCACAGTTAGATCTTTCAATATCTGCCTATCCTCTAGTTGATCCTTCTAACTTTCTTGAACTATACGATTCCCTTGTCTCTTCTATACTCATAGCTGCTAATGCCTCAATCCCACTTAAAAAATCTTCGTGCAAAATGAAGTCGTCTCCTCCCTGGTGGGACTCAGAATGTACTGAAAGTGTTAGAAGACGTCGGATCGCAGAGGACAAGTTTGCAGCATCCTTAGATATGACGGACTACCTTTCATACAAAAAAGTGGCTGCACAAACCACTAGGCTACTAGCCACAAAAAAAAAACAAGGGTGGCAACATTTTTGCGAATCCCTATCACCTCTCTCACCCATTTCTCTTGTTTGGAAGAAAATCAAGGCATATCGTGGAAGCCTTAGTGATAACAGCATAGTGACCAATAATGCCGACTCCTGGCTCCATCAATTCCTTTCTAAATTAGCCCCTCCTTTTGTCCCTAATTATGACTGCCTGACTCCTCCACTTCTACATCCCTCTATTCCACTCTCTGTGATGGATGATACCTTTTCACTCTCTGAACTTGTTTGTGCCCTTGACCACCTTTATGACTCCACTCCTGGCATAGATGGTATCCCCTATTCCTTCATCTGTAAATCATCTAATGCATGTAAAACCTTTCTTCTCCATATCCTAAACTTCATTTTCACTACTGGTAAAGTGCCAGAGTCCTGGAAAACGCAAGTTATTATTCCTGTACTAAAACCTGGCAAAGACCCACATGACCCCTCTTCTTATAGACCCATTGCTCTCTCTTCGGTCTTATGTAAAATAATGGAGAACCTTATTAAGAACCGACTAGAGTGGATCCTTGAAAGTAGAGGACTAACTAACTAAGAGGACTACTAACCCAACAACCAATTTGGCTTCAGACGAGGTAGAGGTACTTTAGACAGCCTTAGCATATTTATCTCTGAAGTTCGTGTAGCTTTTTCCAAAAGTGAGCATGTTATTGGGGTTTTCCTAGACATTACATCGGCCTATGACAATGTTTTACTTCCGCTACTCAGGCAAAAGATGCATCAGCTGAGTATTCCCGTGAGGTTAACAAATATCATTTTTAACATGTTTACAGAACGGTCCATAGTTGTCAGGTACCAGGGTTCTCTGCTCCCTCCTCGTGTGGTCTGGATGGGCCTTCCTCAGGGATCCGTCTTAAGCCCTATCCTATATAATATCTACACTTACGATCTTGAACTCTCTACCAATTCTTTCTGCAAAATTCTTCAATATGCTGATGATGTTGCTCTTTATTCTGTCTCTGCTTCCTTCTCTGATGCTTCTTCCCGCTTAAATTCTGCTCTTTATTACTTGAACCAATGGCTCATCAATCACAACTTATCTATATCTGTTTCCAAATGTAATGCTGTTATCTTTTCTCGTAAGCGTATCATCCCTAGCATCAGCCTATCTATAGGCGTTGAACCAATCTCAGTTAAAGAGAAAGTGAAGTTCTTGGGTCTCATATTAGATAGTAAATTATCAGGTCTACTACATCTAAATTATATTATTAAAAAATGTGAGAAGGGTGTGAATATTATGCGGGCTCTTTCGGGAGTTCGCTGGGGTTCACATCCTTTCTGCCAGAAATTGGTATATAATGCAATAGTCCGTAGCCACTTTGATTATGGTTGCTTTCTTTTCCAGCCATGTAATAAATCTGCCCTTACTAAGTTGGACAAAATTCAAGCAAAGTGTATGCGCCTTATCACAGGTGCTATGAAATGCTCACCTATTAACGCCCTTCAAGTTGAGTGTATGGAGCCTCCCCTTCATCTCCGCCGGGCATATCTTTCTGATAGGTTCCTCTCTAAAACTATCCAAATCAGTTCTAATATCCTTCTTCCTATCCTTGAATCTCTATCTATTTCAGTTTCCACTTCCAGTTACTGGTCTCATAAGGATCCACCTCATTTGGCCATTTCATACAGTAAATTAAAAAGGCTGCCTGTTACTATATTTCAAGTCAATTCAAACCCACTCTTTCAGTTTGACTACCAGTCTTTGATTTTTCAACCAAAAATCATTCTTAATTTTGGTATCAGCAAAAATAGTTGTCATGCCAATCTAACACTCAATCAAATTTTGTCTGAAGACTGGAGTGATTGGCTTGCAATCTATACAGATGCCTCAAAATTATCTAACAATAGTTGTGTTGGGTCAGCTGTTTGGATACCTAAATTCAAAATTATATTAAATTTTAAGTCCCCGCCTTACCATTCTGTTTTTACCGGAGAAGCTATAGCCCTTTTAGAGGCACTAACTTTTGTTGAAACTCACAAAATTAATAAAGCCTTAATACTCTCTGACTCCTTAAGTTGCTTGTTGGATATCTTAAAGATACCTTTTCGCTCCAGGGATAATTTCTTTTTAACCCTTCAAATTAGACAAATCCTGTTTAGGTGTCACTCATCAGGGGTCGAGATTGCACTGGCCTGGATTCCTAGCCACTCAGGTATAGTAGGCAACGATATAGTGGATTCCTGTGCTAAGGGTGCAGCCCACCTGGGTCTAGAAAAATATAATTATTGTTTTTCACGTGATTTACACTCTTTAGCTAAACCATCTTTAATAAAGGCCTGGAACGACTTGTGGCAAGTGTCTAAACTATCTAAAGGAAAGTTTTATGGCTCAATCCAACCTTCTATCCCCTCTAAATCCTGGTTTTGCACTCGGAAGAAAATAAATAAACTGGCCACCTCGGTGATTACCCGTTTACGATTAGGATTTGTGTGTTCTCCTGTTTTCCTAGCTAAACTCCGTGTTAAAGATCATTCCATCTGTGAATGTGGTTTAGATGAAGGTACTCTGGAACATATATTCTTTTTCTGTCCCAAGATAGTGGTTCCACTGTATGATCTCCTACCTACATCTATTTCTCGCCCTGTCAACCTCCCTTACTTGATGACTCTAGCTCATACGCCATTTGTTAACGTTCTTTATAAATTTATTTCGCGAAACAAAATTAAATTATAGGTTGGTACTATATTCTTTCTAATAATAGGTATATATTTCCCTCCCTTTTTAAAGCTGATTTATCATGTTTAGTGTATTTATTAAATGTCTACTAACCTATAGATACTAACAATTTGTGACGTCTCTTTCAGCCCACTCAAGAGAAGCCATTGTTACAAGACTGATCAACTGTCACCATTGTAATATTCGGTGTACTTTTTTTTAACTTATTTTTCTCTCTCCACCTTGACATTGGCAGAATCATCGGTCGTCGATGGAGCCATTCTTCTAAAAAAACTGAACTGAACTACAATAAAACAGTTTTTTTCGCTTAATAATATTTTTTGCCTTTTTTTATAGTGTTTCAAAACACATTTATCGAGGAAGGCTTGTTTAATATCACGCTGAGACCGATAGAAACGGAGTATCAATGAAAAATGTTTGTAATAGGGGTAAATTTTATTCCTTTTGAAAGTTGCCGCTCTTTCTCTGTCGTTCCTCTCGCCCCTTACCTCTCACTATCGCATTCTCTCTCGCGCGTTCTCTCTCAACCACGCTCAATTGGATTTTTTTTTTTTTCTTGTTTGAAGACAGACCTTTGAAGTTTGCACTGGTTGTACCGATTTTGGTTATTCATTTTTTATTTGAAAGCTGGTGCTTCCCGTGTGTTTACAGTGCAAATAAATCCAGTTGAAATAGGTGTATTTTTTGATAAAATTAGTATAGACTAGCAACCCGCCCTCGCTTCGCTTCGGTTTTAGTCGTTTTACCCGCGTAGTTCCCGTTCCCGTGGGAATACCGGGATAAAATATAGCCTAGTTTACTCCCTGATATTATAGCTTTCCATTGGTGAAAGAATTTTTGAAATCGGTCGAGCCATTTTGAAGATTACCCGGAACAAACAGACAGACAGACAAAAATTTTTTAATCTGTATTTAAGGTATAGGTGTCGTGCAAATAACCGTGTGAGCATGAAAAAAGCCTATTATTTTGACATTACAAACAGACACTCCAATTTTATTTATCGGTAAAGATTTATTTTAAGTGTCACCTAAAATTTAGATGTTGATAAAAACTGTTATATCTTACAGGTAAATGTTTGAAATGCAATAGAGGTTACGCGCTGTTGAAGAACTTAAGGAATCATGAAAAAATTTGTAAGGCGAAGAGAAGAGGTATGAAATATCTTTCATTACTCTAATGATCTCAACTAAATGTCACATTGGTGGGCTCGAATCTCCTACTGGCAGGAAAATTGATCTATAATACCACGCTGGTAAGACGTGTCGGTATATGATTATATTTTGAGTTTCCCTTCTGTTGCATAGATATTATAAGAGTCTGCATATTCCAAAGCCTTTTTTTTTTAAGTGAAACTTGTTTAGAATCGTTGTGATTTCAAACTCGATGAAACGAAAAAGCGAGTCCATAAAGACACAAACACGTAAATGTAAAGATTCAGCCGACGAGAGAATGAGATAAAGGATGAAGGATAAAGAAGTTTCACTTCTGCCATGCGTACTTTACACACACGCTATTTTTTTGCTAACGGTGGCAAACAAGCAAACAGCACACCCGATGGTAAGTGCTGCAGCTGCCGCTCATGGACCTTTGCTGGGCCGCTGCCCACCGCGAAAATAGTGAAGGGAGTGTGAATGCGTGCAAGGAGGTTCAATGATACTAAAGGAATTATCAAAACTTACCACACGAAAACACACTCAGAAAGTTCCGGCTCTCTCTCTCTCTCCCCTCTCTCTTTCTCCCCCTCTCTCTTTCTCCCCCCTTCTCTTTCTCCCCCTCTCTTTCTCCCCCCTCTCTTTCTTCTCTCTCTCTCTCTCTCATTGAACGTAGTGCAGTAACATATAGCTCAGTGTGGTACTACACCGGACGGACCGGCCAGCGGCTGTAGACAAACAACTGTCGCCAGTGTGATACTAAAACTATTTATATAATTCTTTTGTTATTACAGTTGAATCAATGATAGACGAAAAACTGCTGGATCAATTGAAGCCCATCCAAATACGGGTTGCACGCTGCGATCCTTTACTTGTGAACTTGAAACACAACGGCTATGATGTATCAAACGTTGCTTATGTAAGTCAATATTTTCATACCTTACTAGCTTCTGCCTGGGGTTTCAGATGTGTAAAATGTAACTTTATAAAAGGCATCGAAGGGGACGGTATCCAAAAGCGTAACCCGCTGGGTTGGCCTCGGCTGTTAAAAATCGGTATCAGTAGTCGGCCCAATGGCGATGCGGTGGGAATACAGTAGGTTATGGTGTTGCTAGGGATGTGAAAGAATAATCGATTTTTACAATCGATTATCAAAATAATAAAATTCTAAATTCGATCGAAATTAATCGATTATTCTCTGCCATATTTTCTAAAAAAAAAAGGTCATCACGATTGTTTCATTCTATACAGTACCTTGCCATCTTATTAGACCCAAACAACAGAAACGCTTATTTTTCAGCGTAAGAGTAAATATCAGTAAATAATTACGTGATTTTAACTGTTTTAAGTTTTTTATAGATAATTAAACATAATAACAATTAAATAAAACAATTGTTTTTGAAATATTATTATGCAGTTATTAAACAAGTTTTATTTGTAACACCCTCAATTGATCAATATTTGATTTACCCTCCTTTAGCTGCGATAAGTGTTTTTATTCGGCGAGGCATACTTTTAATGCATGCCTGGATGGTTTCTTGTAAATGGGGGTTATGGTAATTCCACTCGTAAATTAATTTTTCGATAAGTTCCCTTTTTGTGGTGGTTTTGATATTTCCCTCTTAAGAAGCGCCCAGGCATTCTCGATAGGGTTCATATCTGGCGAGTTGCCAGGCCAATCCAAAACTTTGATATTTTCTTGTTGCAAGAAGTTTGTTCTACTCTTCGCTTTATGGCAAGGGGCCCCATCATGCATAAAAATGGGTTCTTCGTCATTAGAGAACCAGTCTTTAAGTTGGGGAATAAGTCTCGTTTCGAGAACTTTTTTGTGCTGGTCCTGGCGCATGGTCTTCTCTACGATATAGAGGCGACCCGTCCCTTTGCCCGATATAACAGACCAGACCATAATAGAAGGTGGATGTTTAACAGTGGGAATGATGCAGTCGGGTTTGTATTTCTCGCCTGATTTGCGCCGTACAAACATCGATTTTTCCGTCAAAACTTGAAAAACGGATTCATAGGAGAAACAAACCTGTTACAACAAATAATATTTTAAGTTTATAATGTGAAACATTAATAATAATGACCTATGGCAGTGATAGCATATATTTTTACCTTTTCCCAATCTTGAATACTGAAATTTTTATATTTACGAGCCCAATCAAGTCGCTTCTTTATCATAGCCGGAGTCAACTTTAGCTTTCGCGTAGGTTTACGCGCAATTAATTCATTTTCAGCAAGACGCCGCTGCACAGTTCGCTGAGAAATTAGTATTCCATCGTCCCTAATGTTCTTCGTTAATAAACGAACCGGTAATTTTCTATTTTGTATACAGATATCTCTGATTTTTCTATCTGTTCTTGACGTCGTAATGCGTCGTCGTCCACATGCACCTTTTCTTTTTGGCGATAAAGTTATACCGAGCTCCATTTTTTCTTTACAGAACTTCTCAACACGCCTGCCGCTTTTGTTATTTCATATTGTGATAACTTAGTAGGCTGTAAAGGTCCCCGCACTTGTCCAACTTTCTTGGGGGAAAGGTCACAATTTTTCCCATCTAAAATATTAAAAAACAATTTTTTTTCATGAATTTCACATTACAACAGTAAATAATTATAACAAACAGGAAATATCATGATATACTGTCATAATAAAAATAAAATAGCATTAAAAACTTACCGTTATTAATAAAAAGAAGCCACTTTAATTTCAAAACTTTTTAGGCTATAAATCACTAGGTGCACTGACGAGCCTATAATGACATTTATTTTTATTTTTATTGTGTTACAAGCATTAAAATATATTGCTAAATGTTGTAATAATAAAAAAATACAAAAACTAACACAACTTACAACTAAATAATGACACTATTATCCTCTAAAGTTAAAAAATCTAATTTTAATAGCTTGGGTCTAATAATTTAGCAAGCTTCTGTAATAGAAAATAAAGCTCACATTTTCTAAAAAAAAGGGTCATCATAATCCCAACAGGATTGGGAGAAAAAAAACGATTATTTTATAATCAATTATTTATTTTTAATATTTTCCCTCCAAGTCACATCCCTAGGAGTCGCATGCCGCCCATCCGTCGCCCCGGACAGATTGGACGGGGTGCGTCCAGACAATAAACTACCACAAAAAAGGTGCTACAATACCAGAGGCAGGCACACAGATATACATACACACATATATACATACACACATATATACATTAGGGTGGGCCATTATTTTTTTTTGTATTCCTTTTATGTAATAGTTATAGAAACGTGCTATATGGAGTAAAAATCACGTATGCAAAATATTATTACTCTCTTTTATTATTAACTGCATCCGGATTCACTTTGAAAAAAAAAAACTGAAAATTAAGTTTTTATATGTGATTTCAAGAACGGATTGTTGTAAATTGCATGCAAAATGGTTGTATTATTATTACATTATTTGTAAACCAATATAGCGTAATTATAACAACAAACCAATAAAGGAGATCGCCGCGTTAGTGTTAAGTGTGAAGTGAGAGGGTAGGGGCGGGCGATTGCACTCCTTGCGACACATTTCATAACTCAGTTAGGCCACGGCTAATTAGACGAGTGGTCGTTTTAAAAATGCAGCGCACGCGAAACACAACCAAGTGTCCCTTGTTTGGGGTAATATGTGATATTAAAGACAATATATTGCCAACTTATGCAGAAGTTATGAAGTATTACGAGTGTACAAGACGACAGTTAAAATTTAATAAAGATACACGGAAAGAACTAACTTTTAAAGAAATTGCTAATATTGTGATGGATAAGATTTTTTTTTTTTTTTTTTCTTTTTTTTTTTTTTTTAGTAAGACAACACCCTGCACTAAGGAAATAATCCTTGTATTGCGGGGGACTTTACAAACATACAATTAACGGACACAACTTACATCCAGACTCAGAACAACAATTTGTGGATAGCACAAAGTGTTGTCCCGCGTGGGATTCGAACCCCCGACACTGGCGCTGTAGGTCGCTGTCTTAACCACTACGCCATCTGTGCAGTCAGATTGAAAATATATGGACAAAAGCATCTCTTCCCATCGTTACACATACAAGAATGATACAAATGTTGCAGACATATCATACCAAGTGTAAAAATATTCTTAAATCACACCCCAAAATACCTCAGAAAAATTTGAAAGAGTTTCAGTGCACTAGCCAAAACCTTTTTGATATTTGCGCTTGTAAATGTAAAAGTATGATGAATTGTACTTGTCCAAAAGACAGAAAGGTACCGAAAAATGAGTACGACTTCTTAATCGATCAACGTACTTCAAGAAAGATGTTCATTGGCAACGTTGATGTCTCTGGTACGAAACAAGCCACAAAAAGTTTAAAAAGAAAGCTGCTAAAGCAAAGATATATATTAAAACATCAACCAACAAATTATAATAATCCCAACGTCGTTCAGCTTGACTCTTCTATTTCTACCGATTCCAGTGAGCCTGATTGTGACGACGAAATGCTTATCCTGAAAAAAACTATTGTTCCGCAAACTTCCACTGCTATCACGAATTATTCTATGATTGCCAAAACTTGTGATCGATATGGAATATCAGACAGAGCAGGGGCAGCTATAGCTTCATCAGTTTTGCAAGCAACCAGCTCCACTACGCCAGTAATTGACAAAAACAAGCTGCACAGAGAACGAAAGAAAACTCGACAGAATATCATTGCCAATACCAGGGTTTCGCAAGTACCCGCTTTATATTTCGATGGCCGTAAAGACAAATCAATTGTGATGATAAAAAAGGGGGACAAAAGTTATAGACGGTTTATTATGGAAGAGCACATATCCTTAATTAAAGAACCAGACACCACGTATTTGGGTTACATTGCTCCAAGTTCTGGATCTGCCAAGGTGATTTCAAATGCCATTTCTCATTATTTTTATAGAGAAAATATATCAATAGAAGCCTTACTGGCGATTGGATGTGACGGTACGAATGTTAATGTTGGTAAATATGGGGGCGTCATACGGTTACTTGAAAAACAATTAAATAAACCGTTGCAATGGATTGTTTGCCTACTACACATGAACGAACTACCATTTCGACATTTGTTTGCATACATTGATGGCGCCACCTCAGGACCTGAAACGTTCAAAGGCCCGATCGGCAAATACCTAGAAAACTGTGAAAATAAACCTGTAGTCAGTCCAGTCCGGTTGAAATCAACCGATACCCTCAGAGTTACCAGATTTGACAGTTCAAGATCTCAGTACTGACCAATCGTATCTCTACAGCATTGTCGTAGCTGTTGCGACAGGAAATGTTCCTGATGATTTAGCCAATAAATCACCGGGCAAACTGTCTCATTCCAGATGGTTAACTCGAGCTAATCGTATTTTGCGATTGTATGTTTCGACGAAAGGTCCGTCTGAAAAACTCCTTTTTTTTGCAACATACATTGTTAAAGTTTACGCTCCGACTTGGTTTGCCATCAAAACTCATCCCACTTGCAAAGATGGAGCACGACATCTGTGGAAGCTGATATCTGCTTCTAGATACCTGCCGGATAATCTGAAAGCTCAAATCAATCCAGTCATACAAAGAAATGGTTATTTTGCTCACCCTGAGAATTTATTACTTGCAATGCTGACTGATCCGCAAATTCACATCCGTGAGGTTAGCAGCGCGTCGTATTTTGAAAGCTCGAAACCAAAGGCAACCTAATATCCGAATATTTCAAGTGCCAGAGCTAGACGCCATTTCTTACGTCGATCTCATCAATTGGCAGCAAAATGTAACCGAACCTCCAATTCTCAAGTCTATAAGCGACGACGAGTTGCAATTGTTTGTTGCACAGGGAGGAGAACGACAGTTTTCTCTACTACGTCTACCATGCCATACGCAAGCAGTCGAAAGGACTGTCAAAATTGTGACTGAAGCAGCACGTTCTTTGTACGGAAAATCTGCAAGAGAAGGCTTTACAAAGGCTCAGATAGAGTCTCGTAAAGACATGCCAAAATTTGAAAGCAAAAAAGACTTTTTAGTAAAATGACACCGATTTTAGTTCAAATTTCTTATAATTATTATATAATTTATAATACATGATTTTTTTTAATAATAAATGGACAGTACATTATACTCGTGATTTCATATAAAATATGCCATATTAAACTTTAATTAAAATATTGCCCACATTTTAAAGATTAAGATGTTTTTTTTTTTATTTTATAATTTTCAAGATCAATCCGGAGGCTGAAGATGATACCTATTAGTTATCTTTTTTCGTGTATATAATACAGTCATTATGTAGTACCTTTTTATAACTATTACATATCTATAAAAAAGAAAATTTTTTTTTCATACATGAGTGGCCCTCCCCTAATGTACATGTCAAAGTTAAAACACCCACCTATTGGCTCGAGGTTCTTTTTTAAAGAGATAACGCTCTGCACTAAGGAAATTAATCCTTGTATTGTGGTGTGACTTTACAAACATATAATTAAATAACACAAATTACATACAGACTCAGAACAACAATTTGTGAATCGCACAGTGCTATCCTGTGTGGAATTCGGATCCATGACACTATGAACGGTTGGTCAGGATATTAACCACTCCGCTATCTGTGCAGTCAAGTCGTGAATTAAAAAAAATAAAGCGTGCGTGCAAAGTACGCATGTCAGAAGTGAAACTTCGTTATCCTTTATCCTTCATCCCTCATCGTTTAATCCGTCTATTATAGACAGATTTAAAAATAATATATGTATATATTTCTGTCTCATTCTTTGCCAGCTTCATCCTACACATTTTTGTATTTGTGTCTCCTACCTGTCGTTTTTTCCGTTGCATCCAGTTTGAAATCACAACGATTCTAAAGAAGTTTCACTTCAAAAAGAAATGTATCTTCCTCTCACTTTATAGTACTGTTTCTCTTTCAGGATTACGGCTTGGACAGAAATTGTTATTATCCATATATTTCAAGGCTCGGTATAAAATCAAAGTTCACCGGCATGGTTGATATTGATGACGATATTAAAAAAGTATTCTGTTCTGAAGATTATGTGCATTGGGATTCCACTGATGAATCTGATTCCGATGATGACATTTCTGTAATCCCAAAGAAAAAGGGAGTGGATAGTCTAGCCGCTTTGTCACTTAAAACTATATTCTCTAATAGACTTATAGGTAAAGTGCCAAGGAAGAAACGCAAAGTTAAAATTGATAAGGTGTTTGACTCTTTGCTGGTTGACGATGATGATGACAGAATTGATATAGGTAATATCATTGATAATTTAGATGTTGATGATAGTAAAGATGATAGATTATCCAGTAAAGATGATTCTGTAGAACATGATAATATAGTTCATAAACCAAGTAATCAGGTAAATAATATTAAGGAAATTAATTCTAATAATGATACAAATAATACACAATTTAATAGAAGCAATGATAAATTAAATGCTGAATTTAGTAATAATATTAATGATATTAAAGACAATTTAATAGAACATAAAGATAGTAATTTAGAATTAAAACCTTGCGACGATTTATCTAATAGAAAAGATGATTCCAAAGATTTGAATAATGATTCAAAGGAGACATCGATATTAGAACACGATTCGCCTTCTACGAATGATAAATTAATGAAAATTAATGAGAATGATAATAATTTAAGTTTAATTAAGAAAGACGTTAAAAATAATGATTACGATGGACAAAAAACTAATTTAAATAATAAATTCGCCGTCAGTAATATACTTGGTAATAATGATGCGAACGATATATCGGATTTAGAGGAAGTTATAAATGATACAGTAAAAACTAAAATTGGTTTGGGTTTAAATGATTTTAGTTTTGATTTTAACTAATACAAGTACAAGGATGCTGTTTTAGGTATTCTGTTCTAGGATACACCTAAAATACACACACAAATCTCATCAAAATCGGTTCAGTAGTTTTGGAGTTCACTTACTGAAAAATAAAGGAAATTTTAAACATATATAAATTTAAAATACGTATATTGTAATTTTAAATATATATAATTTAATATAAGTCGTCAAAAGTTCAAATATTTAGTAATACATTAATAATTTGTATAAAAAATATTTATCTAAGAATATATATTTTCATCCCTAATTTTTCCCCTCAAGGGTATAATTTTTAAAACTGAAAAGATCTTATAAATTACAAATAAAGGCAGCATTTATAGGAAATTTTGCATATCCAAACCTTGAGGGATGAAAAAGGGTATGAAAATTCCCTAGCGAACGTAGAATAGTAATGCTAGTATTAATCATAAGCAGTGTACATACATTTATTTACTAGTACAGTCAACAAAAGTAATGTACTAAAATTTATATTTTGTTTTTCTTTTTCATTTACATATATGATCTATATTATGTTAAAAATATAAACGAATATGTCAAATTTTCATTCTATTAGATTATCGACAACCACTGTTGAAGCTAGGACACCTCCATGAAATGGGAATAAGGGCATAATATTCACTTTTGTTGCTTGAGAAGAGTGAAGATTATTGTACCCCACATTATTCCCCCTTTGAATTTAGCCTCAGCTGCCTTCCTGTCCCCTTAACTGGTTTTTACGAGTCCTATGGGAATGTGACATTGTAATTTAGACTACTCTGTGTGATAATTTTGCGAGTAAAGTTCTCTATAATCATCATCTTCATTCAAATTTTCGCTGTCCATTGCTGAACGTAGGATTCACCTATAAATTACGTAATAGTACCAAGCGCCACATTTGATAAGCGGAATGGCGATCGCAATGAGGTCTGTCACCTTCTTAGCTCAATAACAATTACAAATTTTGTTTATATTTTTTTATTATTTACAAATATTTCTGCTGTAACTATTTTGTTTTTATTGCAGCACCTACTTGGCTATTGTTGATATAAATTAAGGGGGAGTTTTGACAGGTACATGAAAATTGAGCGGTCTAGTATTACATTAGATTTTTTTAGTTAAAGTGTAGTGAATATAACAGTTTTTTGGGTTTTTATGTTCTGCCTAAACTGCCAAAGGAAGTATTTGGATAGCCAGCGCTCAATCTTTTATAATCGTACTGTACGCATATTATCATGTTCTTAGGAATTTGTATTTAAAATATAAACAGACTATATACAGGGTGTACCAGGTTATGGGGCAACCGGTCAAACGGGACGTAGGCAATGGTGGTAGGATCCCATAAAAAAAATATGAAGGAAAAATATCGATTCCTTAATGAATTAGAGACATGTAAAGTTTTCAATTTTGTCATTGTTTTTCGTTTAAATCTGATTGAAATGTATAAAGTCAGTGATACTTAATCTGCAACATATTTGTACTTTGTTAAATGTTCAATAGAAATTGAAAAATTCAATGATTACGTATAAGCAAAACGAACTTCGCTTTAAATCAGCTGATCGGCCGATTACCGTCGCCGAGTTACGTTTGTACCTACGGCACCATTGAAGCGTTTGCGCAATTCTAGCTATGTATGAATGAAATTATACTGTCGAAGCTTTACATGCCTACATGTATCCTGTCTATCCATGCCTACATAATACGTAACATTTAAGGCATAGACTCTTAGACACATTTTTTTGAAATCATTATAACTTTTATGTTATATTGTTTTTTGTGTAATGTACATTCTAATTACGATCTAAGACCGTTAAACTACAACATACTCGAACAGTTGCCCCATAACCTGATACAACCTGTATAGTAATAAACCGGAGGTCTTTATTCTTTTTATAAATAATGTTATTAATAAATTATATAATTTATTAACAATATAGTTATTAAATTATATAATTAATAAATAATATGGTTAAACTGTAACAATTTTTTTTGTTCTGACCGTACCTTGTTGATTAGAATATTGTTTTTATAATTAAGAAAATATTAGTTAAGTAACGTATAGTTTATATAAAAATAAATACATTTTCACATTTTGCTTTTTATTTCTGTAAAAACATTTATCTAAATATAACTACGGATTTCATCGCGTATGTATTAGATTTTTGATTACTCGACGTTTTGAACACTTTGCAGCGTTCATGGTCACGGGCAGACTAAGATGTCTCACGTCTAACAAGGCTATAAATTTTCTGCAGTAACGATGATTTGTTAGACGTGAGACATCTTAGTCCGCCCGTGACCATGAACGCTGCAAAGTGTTCGAAACGTCGGGTAATCAAAAATCAAATACAAACGCGATAAAATTCGTAGTTTTATTTAACATTTATCTAATGTACAACATCTATTGTCTAAGGGACGAATTACAATGTTAGGTGGGTTTGATATTGTTAAGAGTCTCTTAAGGAAGGTACCACAGGGGTTGGTCCTCGCACCCACCCTGTGGAACAACGGCTACGACTGGGCGTTGATGGGGAGCCTCCCGCCCGGGTTGGGCGTGATTTGTTACGCCGACGACCACTCGACCACACTCGTCACAGCCCGCGGTGGGACGCTAGAAGAGGCGGCAAGCCTGGCGACTCTAGGCACCGAAGAGATCGTCAGGCGGATTGAGACGTTGGGGTTGAGGATCGCCCTGGACAAGACGGAGGCCCTCTTGTTCCATGGGCACCGCATGAGCCCTCCCATCGGCGTCTCGATCACCGTCCATTCGGTTGATATCAGCATCCGGGCCCATATAAGGTATTTGGGCCTGGTGCTCGACGGACATTGGTGGTTTTGGGAGCATTTCCACAGG
This sequence comes from Lymantria dispar, assembly GCA_032191425.1. Lineage (NCBI taxonomy): Eukaryota > Metazoa > Arthropoda > Insecta > Lepidoptera > Erebidae > Lymantria > Lymantria dispar. The sequence continues at coordinate 3,725,848 of CM063467.1, forward strand.
CTCGCTCCACGGCTCGTCAGCGCGGCGTCCACCCTATCGTGGCTTATGCCGAACGTGGGCGAACCGAGCGCTACGTGCTGATGGCTGTACGCGGGGGTCATCCGGTTGATGGCCCTGTACGGCGCACCGGTGTGGGCGGGGTCCCTGACCGTTTGACTCGGGGCTCTTCTGTGGTGACCACAGAGGGCCATGGCAGTCAGGACCATACGCGGATACCACACGGTGGCGACGGAGGCAGCGTGCCTGTTGGCCGGGACTCCTCCGTGGGACCTGGAGGCGGAAATGCTCGCCGGTTTGTATCGGCGGGTGTCGGGGATGCGAGCGGAGGGCGGTGTAGTCTCGTTGAAGTAGCTCACCGCCTAGCGCGTCGACACCCGCCGAGACGTCATTGCCCGTTGGGCAGTCCGGCTGGAGAGGCCTCGGCTCGGGGTGCGAATCGTGGAGGCCTATTTCATTTGGTCCTCGACCGAGTGGAACTAAATCACCGATGATTGCTGTGCCAACAGGTGTATAGCTCAGCTAATGTACCATACAATCACCCGCAAGTACGGAACGGGGAGCAGTACAACGTAGGGGTTAGCACAAAGTCTTCTGCGGGCTTCACGTAGGGGCCACTGCGCCACTTCAATTAGTCTGGAGTCAGCCGCCTAAGGTATAGGAAGCACCCCCTGATAATAGCGCCTCTCTGATATACCAGGTTGGCATTAAATCATCAAGAGCAACAGTGAGCCTGTAGAACCCTGAACACACTACACAGTTATCCGTGATTGCCTCTGGCACACATGATTTCTACGCGGACGAAGTCGCGGGCAAAAACTAGTAAAAAATAAAAAAACTTAAAATAGATATGTTTTAATATAAATTCTTTAACTAGGTACTTATACAATGGCTATTTTAAAAGTAACTTTCGAGGGTCTTCAGCAAAACGATTTGACTGTTTCTGTTATAGGTATCTAACGAACGCGTCGCGTAATTTTTAGTTGTAAAAATATTGTATTGCAAACTAATGGCAAAATTCGTTTTCTTAATTTTTATCGATATAAGTACTAATAAGATACATATGTAGTTAGTAGGGACGTCAACATTATCCATTGGGGCAGCTGAACCCCCCTGCCCTACCCTGGGTACGCCCATGGATACTGACCTAATAGACCACGCTGGTCCGACGGGCTGGTATAGAGTTTTATTTTGTTTCGTTTCTTATATAGATGTTATATGCATATGATTTCCCTCAGTCTTACTTCGTCTCCACAACAAAAATCTTAGTGTTTTATTAAATAATTTTAATGGTATTTTATGTTATGCGGAGAAAGTGCTAAAGTTAAGTAAATATATAAAAATGTTAGTATATTATTTTATTTATATTAGTATTATATTTAGTAAATATATATTTTTTATTTTAGCATTTGAAGCCGACGATTTGACTAAGAAACTGATAATCTGTTAAAAAAAATGATAACTCGCCACTGGCAATAATAGACTTGTATTAAATATTAGCTGATTGCCAATACAAAAGAAGAAGCATGGAATTTCTTCACCAGTCGGTTAATGAGTTTTATGGGTTGCAAAAAAAAAAGTTTTATAATACCATATAGCTTTTAATCAAGAAAATAAACAATTGATGAAAATAATGAAAAATGTGTGCTTAAGACGACACGATGGAAGTAAAAACTTCATTAAGGCGATAATAAAACGAAATAAACTATTTTGTTATATTTACATAAAATAATAACATTTACACTTAGAATAATAACGTATAAAAGGATAATTCCGTCGTTACTTAAGCGATCAAAAACGTGAAGCCAAAAACACTACATGCGCGCAAGCGATTACACACGCATACCACTATACAATAGAGTTGACTTGCGTACGCAGTGACCTTGTACTCTACGGAAAGGTCGGGCGTATCCAATTTAAATGCTTCATTTTTTGTACGCAGAGTTACCTTTTATGAGTTATTATTCTAAGCATTTACAATACATATAATTGTGTATAGATTACTTCTGGTAATTGTATCGTACTTTAAAAATGCTTATTTAGTCGACAAGAACCGACTTTACACGAACGAGCGTTACATAGCCGAACGTGACAGCTTAGTACCATTCAAATACCCACAAAATTAGTTAACGCGTCTAAAGAAGTTATCACTTCAATCATTATAACATGAGTAGCTTAATATTATCCTTATATTTTTCGTCATCTACCCACTATATTAAAAAAAAAACAAATAATCCCGACTACACATCATTTTATTTTAGGCGTAATCTATATACATAAAAATTAATGTCTATATGTCCTTTATAGAATCGTAAACTATGGATTTGATCATGTCATGATTTTGATGAGTGTTGTGCACGAGACCACGAAGGTTTCCGAGTTGGTACGACCCGATCTGGTGGAAGCGGTAGGTGGCGTGGAGATCGATTTCAAGAATTCTTTTTAATATTTTTTTTAGATTTGAACAGAACAACGTCTGTTGGGTCAGCCAGATCGAAATAAAAACATACATAACTAATTCGTAACCATAATAAAATTGTCATATGATCTCTAATGTTAAAACTATGCCCCTGGCTGCCTGCTCCTCTGCCGCCAAAGGCAATAAAATCCTAAGAAAGCAGGTTCATCATTTAGAGATGTCTATTGAAGGAAATTACAGAAAATTCTGAAGAAGTTACAACGGAAGTCAAAAGACAAAATGTTTTGTATCAAATATTAAGAATTAATCTAATATACTTCAAAGGACATTTAATTAAAAGACTGAAATGTTAGGTAAGAAGTGTGATGGGGGTAGCTTTGCTTTCTTACACGAGGGTAGGAAGTCAAAATCTTCCTTATGTAACTAATGAATAATATATATAATATTTATTATATGGTGTTTATTGCTGAAGCAAATCAGATTTTTTAACAATTTTAAAACCTTTATTCGTATTATAGTAAAATTATAATTATTTGACTTAATACCTAAAGATAAACGATGACTCAAAGACTGCCTGGTTTTTTAGCAAGCATGTTAATAGTTTTTAGTCTAAGATGGGGGTATTTGAGACAATAGTTGACAATAAAATTAATCAATTTTTAAAAATATTAACTATTCTTTTGATGGCAGACGATAGCAGATAGTAGCCGACGATTAACCTGGAGGTGTGAACTGTCCTATGAACTGCAATATAGCCAGATCTACCTATGGCAAAGTTTGAGCCTCCAGTTTTATTGCTCATCAAACAAAGCAATGATGATTTTTAGCGACAGTGGGGTACTATACCTTGCCAGCTATCTATTTATGGCTACCAGGGGAAAGCTGTCAGCAACATCTTAATCCTTTTCTTCGTTTTAATTTTCTTCAGTTTTAATAGAAATTCTTTTCTTTTTCCTACAAGAAGGTTTGTCTAAAGTTTGAAGCGCCTGAGCGAGCATATCTGGGAAGTTTGAATTTTTTGGTTTATAGTATTTGTTTTTGAGTGAATTCAAGACTTTCTTCTGCTTATTGCCTAATAAATGGGCAAGGGGATTCGCAGTCACTAGTTTAGTGCCATCAGGCAACTTAATACTACTCCGTGTATTCCCTTCTTCACTCATTTCTTCTTCATCTTGATTCAAAACATCTTTGACTTTTACAATTTTGTAAAATGGTGCTTGCGGTAACAGATGAGCTATCTGGATGTCCCGGACTTGGTCTTTCGGTAATTTTGGTATAACAATTTTCTGATTGACATCACTTTGATTTGGTTTATGGACATCATTTTGAATTTGCTTCCTTCCATCGTCAGTGCCTTCTAACATGACTTCTTCAGCTACTTCCGGGATAGATTCATAAGTATCTCTTTGAACAGGATCATCATAGTAATCAGAATGATAATCTTCCTCTTTAGTAATAGGTGCTTGTACTATTTTGACTGTTAATTTTACTTTTTCAGGATTTTGATCAACAAACTTTACAGGCATAGCTAGTTTTAATGAATCACTAATGGGACTCGGTTTAAATTTAGTTAATTTTATAGTCGGCTCCTTCACATAACCAACCATAACTTTTAAAGAGGCAGTGGTCTCAATATCTGTTTTATTTTCATCTGGTACAAAGTTTTCTAAGAACTTTTGTACTGATAATTTCTGATCCACAGTAGTTATTATGGCACTGGACGGAACTGATTCCGTTTTAACTTTTTTAATTGTCCGTCTAAACTTCTCCGATGTTGGTAAATCGTCAATAATAGAACCACCATTCTTTCGTTTCTCTATCAAGTTCTTTAAAGTTTCTAATAATTTTGAAGATGAATGTTCCTTTTTTATGTGTTCCTCCAATTTAGCTTTGCTTTTAAATATTTCAGGGCACTTGATACACTTTTTCACTTCATGTCTTGAATGTAAACTAACATGGTGGTTGTAATTTTGGAATGTGTAACAGTATTTGTTGCAAATGTTACAGGTAAGAATTTTTCTATTTTTCTCTTTTTTCTTATAAGGTCCTATTTTCCTATGGATTTTTATTCTTTTTCTTATAGACACTAAAGGTTCATTTTCATCAGAAGATTCATTTTTGTCCCTTCGGCTATTATCTTGCTTGACTCTAGAAACCCTTTTCCGTTTTAATTTAGATTTTTTCGTAATTTCCACCTCAGTTTGATTTCCTTCAGTTTCAGTGATTTTCATGATATCGTCTTTTGTAGAATTTGCCAAATTCTCTCCATCTTGTATCTCATTAACATAAAGACTTTTAGGTATGAATGGGTTCTCCGATTTCTTATTGGTAAAGAATACATGATAGTTATTATCAAATTCGACAAATCCAACGCTATCATGCGACAGTTTTATGTGAATGGTGAATTTTTTTCTAAATCTGAACGTTTTATCACAAATTTTACAAGTGTACGGTAATATGTCTTTATGTCTGGTAAAAAAGTGACCGAATAACTTCTGCGGATGCTTAAAAATGCTCTTGCAATATACACATAAATATTTGTACAAATGCAATTCAGGTTTATGGGACTTTTCTATATGTCTGTTTAACGCTACAGTCCCGACAAAACGTTTCCAGCAATAATGGCATGTCTCAACCTCTATAGACGTTCCGGCATGCTTTATTGACTGATGTTCGGCCCATTCATTCATATTTTCAAATCTAATATCGCATGTAAAACATTTTATAGGTTTACATGTAGTTTTGTGTCTTATGTAGCTACTAACTGGCACGTGGGTATTACAATCCGGACACAGTTTAGTTTTCTTATTATGTCGGCCATATATATCACAATTTAATTTAGAATGCCTCATTAGATAATTTTTTTTATTAAAAACATTACCACAAGAATGACAGACATACACTTCGCAAACATTCGATTTGACGTGTCTTACGTATGTCCGTATATCAACTGTAGAAAAACTGCAACCGACACATATGTATACGACTTCTGAGCTGATCGCTTCAATGAACGTAATGGATTTCACTTTTAAAACTGCAGAGAGGTATGGTAAAACTTCTTGCAATAATACACCATCGGAGTTCAAATGATCTTCGTATTCGTGTTTCTTTAATAAATTGAGATCAGCAAACCATTGTCTGCACTGAGAACAGCTATAATGACCAAGAAATTTGTTTATTATATGCTTTTCAGTATGTTCACGATGTGCTTCGGCATTTTCGAAAACCCGCCAACAATAAGAACAAAGCTTCAGCGAGCATATATGATGATCTCTTATATGTTCAGCGTAATCCATCATATCTGAATATTCCTCGGAACAAAATTGACAAATCCTTAATATAAAATTTGATGATACATGAACGTGGGCCACATGTATTTTTAAATATTCTGGTTCAAGAAATTCAGCATTACATATAGTACATGTTAGGTCCGGGTCCGAGTTATATGTAATAATTTCGGCAGGTCCACCGTCTGAAATTGTTTCTAATACGTCTGCTTCGTCCCTTGAAGACATTTTGACGACTTATTTTAACACGATTTGCAAAATAAACAACATTCGACCTAATTACCTATCGTTCCTTTTTCTTATCTTTTTCTGAAATAAACAGCATAGACATTTTTTATGGTTCTGTTTATCCGTAGGCAAAGAGGACAAAGTCTATACATACAACCTTTAATACTTCTCTTTACAAGTTATAAATATTTCACATCCTTATGCCAATTCTTCATTTATAGATGATCACTTCATTTAAAGTCATTCTGTATCAGTAAGTCACATCATTTCCTTCAACAGCAATGGCCACTCCATCTTCGTCCATCTAATCTTCTGAGGATTTTAGTGGCAAACAAAAACATAATGTGGAGCCCTCTTAGATCATATTTACTACATCTCAGCACTTTCACCCCACCATATTAATAAAATGTCATTAAAAGTATTTAACATAAGACATTAAAACACTATAGTGCAATCAATTAAGCTAAAAAAGATGTCCACCTCGGCATAAGAGATAATAAGCCATAAATTCATATATACCTTCATTTTGGTGTCCTAAAAGTTGTTTTAAAAGTCTCATAAAATCTCGTGTCCATGTTGTACTAAGTTATTTAAGTGTAAAGACATAAAAATTGGTTTGTCGCTATTATTTCGATTTCTATAGCTCCAATGATATTAACGTTTATTATAAAAATTGTAGAGTATAAAAACGTTTAGACGCGAATATATCCGTATCGTCAGCATAGAGGACTGCTTTAGCATGACATGAAGAGTGTATAGTGCGAATAGAAGGAAAGTGCGAGAAATCAGCTCTGTGGTACAGCGGCTCGAATCAGGTGCGGGGAGGTTAATAATCCTCCTACTCTGAAGCAATATCACAAAAGTTCCATTTGCGGCAGTATCAATTACCACCAGATGTGCTGTTTGCTCATTTGCCACCATCGGCAATAAAAATAATGATAAAAAGACCCATAAAAAGCAATGATTTGGTGGATGTAGTATGAACTTGATATATTAGTTAGTAGATCAGCATAATCTTAGTAGACTAAGCCAAGACATTCATGTTCACAGGCTTACCTACTAAGATTATATCGTCCACTTTTCAACATGAATGTTCTTCACATAGATCTTGGCTTGCCGACCATCAGGCAATTTATGAAACAGTGCTCCCGCCGCTACTTCGACTCTGCCGCGACACACCCTAACCCATTAGTGGTAAGGGCGGCTTCTTACATCCCCTCTAAAATGTCCGCGATTAAACAACCGCGACTAATACTCGACGAACCCGACGACATTATTACGCTCGCCCAGACTGAGGCATACACAGCCGCGCGGCCTTGACAAATAGTAATAAATATCCACGTTTCCGCCCCCGCTGACGGGGAAGGAAGACGTGTCGCGTTAAAATCATAAACGTGGGAGTGCCCACTTTGCCAGCGACCGCCCGAGCCGAGGTCCGTACCCCACAGGGGGTGCCCTCGGGATGGGTCGCTTAACTTTAAACGGGTTGAGAGTAGTGTTGCCCAAAAAAGTCTTGGTCTTGCGGTCTTGGTCTTGGTCTTGCGAGAAATGCGAGACCGAGACCAAGACCAAGACCGCTTAATTTTTGCAAGACCAAGACCAAGACTGGCCCTGCAAGACTTGAGCAAGACCAAGACTGGGCCTGCAAGAGTCTCGCGGTCTTGCATTTAATTCAAATCACCATTTCAGCTTATATACGGTTGAGCTCGTGTCTTCTACATAACAGGAGGAGAATCAGCCGTGGCCGGAGGGGAATCGCCACGGTGATCGGCCGTGTTGTTACAGGTCATACATGTCAAGTTTTCCTTCTCTTGCACCGATGTTATATATTATAGCCCTTAGTCGTGGGTTCGCAGTCACGGGTAAAATAGGGGGTGATGAATTATATTCTTACTCCGTCACTACACGGCAAGTCAAATCAGTCTTGAGATATCCATCTATTGGCCAATCGATTCCCAATGTTGGTGTTGGCTTTTCAGAATTATTCTTTGGAAAGGCTTAAGGACAAAAATACCGTAATCACGAGAGTGCTCTTGCCCATTATTCATATTTATATATCCGTTTATTCATTAGCCCAACGACGTTCACTGTTGGACATAGAAATATGCCTACAATTAATCTATATAAATGTCCATGTAGGGACAGAGTACGATCACCATTAGGCAGTACATGAAGCGTTGCTCCCAGCGCTATTTTGCCTCTGCCACGACTCACCCCAATCCACTAGTGGTTGGGGCGGTAAACTACGTCCCCTCAAAAATATCCGCGGTCCGACGTCCTCGTCATCTTCTTGAAGAAGAAGATGACGCTATTATGATCGCCCAAGAAAGGACCTACACAGCTCGCGCAGCGATAACAGATAAAACTCCGCGGTATCGGCCTCGCCGTCGAGGTCGAAAACCGCGCCGCGTAAAAGTCATTAACCTAAACTTGGCCACGCCCACTATGCTCTCAGCGACGCCCCGAGCCGAGGTCCGTTCCCCACAGGGGGGAGCCCTCGGGCGATGTTCGCTTAACTTACTTACCGGGTTGAGAGCCATCAGCGCTCACCCATTGACCGCGTTAGGCTGTCAAGGTCATCTGCGACCAACAGCTACACACACACAAAAAAAAAAGACAGAGTACGAATATAATTCGCCACTCTCTTACCCGTGGATGTCGTATCAAATCGGATCGGGCAATGGTGTTAGGAACCCATGAAAAATAATTGAAATAAAAATATCGATTCGTTAATGAATTGAGAGACATGTAAGTTCTCAATTTTGTCATCGTTTTTTCGTGTAAATTGATTAAAATGTATAAAGGAATGATACTTAATCTACAACATATTCGTATTTTGTTAAATGTTCATTAGAATTTGAATAAATCAATGATTACGTTTGCATAAGCAAGACAAACTTCGCTTTAACATAAATCAGCTGATCGGCCGATGACCGTTGATGAGTCGCCTTTGTACCTACGTAACCATTGAAAGGTTCGCGCAAATCTAATACCTATTTATACTGTCGAAATTTTACATGCTTACATATATCCTGTCTGTACATACCTACATAATGCATAAAATTTAAGGCATAAACTCTTAGACACACATTTTTGTAATCACTATAACTTTTACGTTATATTGTTTTTGTGTAATATACATTCTAATTATGATCTATGACTGTTGAACTACAACATACATGAACAGTTGTCCCATAACCTGATACACCCTGTGTATATATGTGCAAGAGAAGTGAAACTAGAAAGAAAACCCTGTACCAACATGTCTGACCAGCGTGGTATAGTAGATCAATTTTCCTCTTACTGGAAGGAAGCTTAAGCCCAGCAGTGGCACTTTTATGAGCTGTGACGATGACGACGAATATCATACATTTTACAAGTATTAAAACCATAAAATTTTAAATCAGTTTTATATGTTCTTGAATAAATAGTATATTAAGAGCTACATGGATCCAGCGGCCAAAGTATTTATATAGGCAATAGAGCAACAGGTTTTTTCAAGTATCCAGAGTATCAGTAACTAAACTGGAAATACAATAGATACATACCACTTAACTTGAAGGGGAATATAAACAATCGCATTAATTGTAAAATATCGCATTGATTATAAAATGACATAAAATTTATTGTATCAACTGCCTCGTGTGGTGACGTCTTAAGAAAATAGGGTCGAAAGTCCTGTCATAAGAGTAGTAACGCTGTCTAATGGAACACCAGGGGAATAGAAGAGTAATTTTCTCCAGTGGTAAGTATTGTATTCAATAGTGAACTATAGGCTAGCAGATGGATAGATAGGATAGGATATTTGATTAATTTAGTTGGATTTTTCATTGCCATGATAAATTACTGTTACGTTATTCTAACTGCAAAACTTTGCGAGACTCTTGCTGCAATACCAAGACTCGGGTGCGCAAGACCAAGACCAAGACCAAGACTCGGGTGCGCAAGACCAAGACCAAGACGAGACCAGGTGTGATGTTGCAAGACCAGTCCAAGTCTCGTCTTGGTCTTGCATTTGGGCAACACTAGTTGAGAGCCCTCAGCGCTCACCCACCAGTCCGGGTAAAGTTGTCACAGCCATCTGAGGCTAACAACTAAGTCACACAAAAAAAAAAAAAAGAATAACATGAATGTTGAAAAGTGGACGATATTTCGGAACAGTAAAAACAAATACAAACTTGATACTTACTGAACTTAATCTATAAAACAGTATTATTTCAGACACGTTAAAACATCGGCGGAGTATGAAAGTCTTATAATTAAATTTCTCATAAATAAAATGAAAGCGGCTGAATCATTTGAGAATAAAAACACATTAGGACATCTTACTCCAGTCTCAGGATAAATCAGTAATTAAATTACTTGTTTGAGATTCAAAATATTTTACATAAAATATCGCATACCATTTAGAATTGTTATATAGCTTATTAGCATACATTAGCTCGGCTGCTTAATCGCATAATAAATACCATGCAATTATTTTCCCACTGTGGTGACAAAATAAGTATACAATTCATCACCCCTTATCTTGGGTGTCTTAAAAGATGACTAACGGGACTATAATATGCATATAACAAACACTAACGAGGTATTACGGGTCACTGAACCCGATTTTTTCATAAAATTCGCGTTTTTTCGCATTTATCTCGTAAATAACAAGAGCTACGGAAAAAATTTAAAGGACAAACTTGTAGGGATTTCAATTTTCTACAAAAAAAGTCCTATAGATCAAATCGCTAAGATCAATATTTAGCGAGATATTAAGCCTTGAATTGATTTTTAAAGAAAACAAGATATTAATAAGTTTAAATCAATGATCGGCCAAAATTTCACGGCAAAATGCACTTTTGTAGAACGTTCAATTCTGAGACAATATCATATTCGGTAGGGTGTCCCAGAAAAATTAAAGTTTTATTTTTTCAATGCATACCCTCTAATTTTGATTGAAGGATGTCAAAACACTTATAAATAAAATTTCACGTAAATTGAATCACGGCAACCCGTGCCGACTTGCATTGAAACTTGTCACAACTTGCATAGTACGGTGCGCACGAACTAAATACAAATGTACTTGTTATATCTTGTTTGTTTTTATTAGTGCACGCATTGTTTTCGTTGTGTCAACATGTTTGTGGAGTTACGCAGTTAAAAAAAGGAAATATTTTTGGTCAGGGATGTCAAACGTCAAAAAACAGGTCCTAAACTTCCCTCTAATGGACAAGTGCAGGCGGTTTTATTTTCTGGGCCCATATGAGGTACTTGGGCCTGGTGCTCGACGGGCGATGGTGGTTCCGGGAGCATTTCCGCAGGCTCGCTCCACGGCTCGTCGGCGCGGCGTCCGCCCTATCGTGGCTTATGCCGAACGTGGGCGGACCGAGCGCTGCGTGCCGACGGCTGTACGCGGGGGTCATCCGGTCGATGGCCCTGTACGGCGCACCGGTGTGGCCGGGGTCCATGACCGTTCGACTTAGGGCCCTTCTGTGGCGACCACAGAGGGTCACGGCGGTCAGGGCCATCCGCGGATACCGCACGGTGGCGACGGAGGCAGCGTGCCTATTGGCCGGGACTCCCCCGTGGAACCTGGAGGCAGAGATGCTCGTCGGACTATATCGGCGGGTGACGGGGGTGCGAGCGGGGGGCGGTGTGGTCTCATTAAGGGATCTCACCGCCTGGCGCGTCGACGCCCGCCGAGACGTCATTGCCCGTTGGGCAGTCCGGCTGGAGAGGCCTCGGTTCGGGGTGCGAACCGTGGAGGCCTTCCGGCCGGTGCTGATGCAGTGGTTGGAAAAGCGGCACGGGGTGCTCTCCTTCCGACTGGTGCAGGTTTTGACGGGGCATGGGTGCTTCGCCAAATACCTGCACAGGGTCGTTAGGAGGGAGAGTACACCGTCCTGCCACCACTGCGATTGCGGCGAGGACACGGCGCGCCATACACTCGAGGCCTGCGCGGTCTTGGGCAGTGCAGCGCTGTGAACTCATCGCAATCATCGGTACGGACCTGACGCTGCCGGCTATCGCTAGGGCGATGGTCGACAGCGTCGGGAATTGGGACGCGGTCGCAGCCTTCTGCGAGACAGTGATCTCGCGGAAGGAGGCGGCGGATCGCCTGCGTGAGGAGCGCAGCCTCGATGAGGAGATCCGCCGCCGGCGACTGGGGTGGCGTAGGCGCAACTACCTGCGCCTCATGCCGCCCTAGCCGAGGCCGCAGGTGACGTGACCGGGGATTAGTCCGTCACCCGCCGAGAGGCCGACCGCGTGAGGAAAGACCGACATCCTTCCCGAGGGGGGGGACGTCGGTCGATGGGAGGGTACCCCAATAGGGGGTATTCCGTCGGGCGGTTTCATTTTATAATATTCGCAAACTCAATTTAAGTGCCAATGAAAGGGTAAATCTTACTTTTCGTGAGTGCATTATTTATTGAGAAAAGGCAGGTATACTGACTAAATCTTTACCTAAGAATAACTGTTTTAAGAAACTTGTAGCCTTATACCAAGATTGGAGAAATTTGCAAAAAGATGCAAACATTGCGCAGCGTCGACGAGAGTACAAAAATTTGTTTGATATTGCACATGCCGATGCGCTTCAATTAATAAAGATATATGAAAATAAGATTTTCTTACAAAAGCAGAAAGAGCCAGGTAGACCCGGTCACTTAGCTGGAGTGGACAAAAAATTGCCAAAAAAGAAGAAAGGGCGAGTCTTAGAAATATTCAGAAGCAAAAGCGGCTGGCCATTTATTTAGCATTCATAACACCCTCTACGTCATCTCATGAGCCATTACAAGAAACTTCATCTTCTGATTCTGAAGTAACGGACTTACAAGAAGATTTGTTTATTTCAATTGAGAGGAAACACCCCGATACTATTAAAACTTCTGTGAAGAAAAATTTCGTTACTCCGAAACTGGTGGCGGCATTAGACAGGTATCAGTTAAGTATGAGATATTTTGTTTTTTATTATTGAAGCAACTATTGAAACACTTGGCTACAACACTGACGAATTTCCTATAAACAAGTCCTCCATCCAAAGCATTCGTACAAAAAAGCGAAAACAATGCGCAGAAGCTATAAAACTTAATTTTCAAAACAATGTACCAGATACTGTAACTGTCCACTGGGATGGCAAACTGTTGCCGACTTTAGATGTACGCAAATTTAAAGAGGAACGTCTACCAATCGTTATTTCATACGATAACAAGTTGTTCTAACTTTTTGCTGTGCTAAAATTGGAAAACTCATCGGGAAACGAACAGGCACAAGCAGTTTGGATTGCTATTGTTGACTGGAATCTTGAAGATAAAGAACAGATCCTCTGTTGTGATACTACTGCTTCTAACACAGGCCGAATTAAAGATGCATGTGTGCTTCTCGAGTAGAAATTGAACAGAGAAAGGTTGATTTTTGCTTGTCGCCATCATATCTACTAATTGGTACTAAAAGCTGTGTTCGAGGCCAAAATCAGCCAAGTCACTACAAGTCCCGATATCCCTTTATTCAAAAATTTTCGATCAAACTGGAAAAATATCAATGTAGAGAAGTGTCTACCTAGACTCTATTTGACGATGTTATTAACCAAGAAAGTAAGGTATAAATAGTTGCTAATTTGGCCAAAGAAAATCCATCGGTCCACAATAAACGCTACATTCCATCAAGAAAAGAGCTTAGTGGGCCTCTTTTCGAAAAAACATCGATGACTTTATCTCCATGAACAGTAGTAGATCCTTTTTCAGGCGACTCACAATTGATGACAGTTTTCTTATGGAGTGTTCTACTTCGTGGCCTGCTAATGCTTCGTTTGAACACGCTAAAATGAAGTTGCAGTCACTAAAAGCAGTTAATGATACGGCTGAAAGAGCTGTTGAGTTGATGCAAGACATTCATGGCTTAATCACAGTGGAGGAGGAACAAAAACAATATTTATTACGTTGCGTACAAGAACACGGAAAAGTATGTCCTGTAAAAAACAAACCTTAAAAAGAAAATTTAATGAATAATGTTATTTAAATAATTAATATGTATAATACATAATAAATATAATACAATAATCAAAGTACCATTGTTTTATTTACAAAATAAATATTAAGGTAAAATATTCCCTTATGGTTTACATACACACTTTTATATTCAAAGTTTGACATCAATTCGGCACGGGTTATCGCTTGCCGATTTCATTAATATTTATTATTTCAGTTATTAAGGTCAAATGGAACAAAATAAGAGGGTATGCGTGTCTCAAATCTGTAATAAAAAATTTTGCCCTTATAGTCTGGGACACCCTAATATTCGGTCAAAGTGATCCCATGAAATGAGCTGAGCTTAAGAAATTTAAAAATAAAAAATCAAAGTTTCTGTGTATTTTCAATGGGAAATCTTCACACGCATTGGTCGAGGACTTAAATTAATATTAAGGGCTCAAACTTTCAGGGCCATTGTTATTTGGGTATTTCCAACAAGAATTCACGATGGGACCGAAAAAACAAAAAAAAAGTAAAAAAAAAAAAACATCCTAAAATAATATTTATGTAAAAAAAGGAAAACTCGAGATAAAACCTTATACCAACACGTCTAACCAGCGTGTAGGTGAATTTCGCTCCTGTTGTGGAGGAGGCTTGAACTCAGCAGTGTGGCGTATATAAGTTGAGAGGAAGATGAATACTTTTTTTATAATAATTTGTTAGTTAATATAGTAAGTCAATTGCTTTCTCGTCGTAGAGGAGGCTCAAGCCCAGCAGTGGGACGTAGGTATATGAGTTGAGAAGAAGAAGAATTAATTTTTATAAGAAATTGAATGCTGGCATAATGCTCTTAACATTCTTTCAGCATTCTGAGCACTTTGTCTACTGGCGACGGATTAATTGAATTAGGTATATGATAAATGTAAAAATGTTTCGTATAAAATAATGAAAAGACTGAAATTCATCATCACTCTGCTCCCTTATTAATCAGCCTCGACGCCGACGAAATCTATGCCTAGTAGTCTTCTATCATAGTAAAAGTTATTGCCAATAGTTTTGTGACTGGCCTGACGCGAACCCTCCTTTAGAAATAGTATATACCTAATAAAGAATTATTTCCTATTATGTAAATATTTCAATTTATTATTCTACTGGTTTTAATAACTTGTAAATCATTACTATACCCTATAAATAACCTACAATTAATTAGTATATACAGATTTATAAATAATTGAATTGAATTGATATGCTACTAGCGACCCGCCCCGGCTTCGCACGGGTGCAATGCTGATATTAAATACACCACAGAAAAACTGTGAACGTTGTATATAATGAATTATAGTTTAAAAAACTAAAAAAAACAAGATTTTAAAATTGACTGAATTAAAAAATTAAAAATGAAACTGTAGTAATCAATTGAAAAATTTATATTATTGAACAAAACACGTGGGGTGCTTGTGATAATAACTACAGATATAATAAACTATTGATAAAATATAAACAACAGTTAAAATCAAGCTCCCCCTCACGCTTTTTGTTCAATAACATCAATTTTTCAATTGATTACTAGTTTTATTTTTAATTTTTTATTCAAAAAAATTTAAAAGTTTTTTTTTTTTAGTTTTATAAACTATAATTTATTTTTTACTTTTTAGTTTCGTTTATTAGATTTTGAGAACGCAGCTACTTTGAAAAAGTTTCTGGCTCTGTTGTGCCGAGCCGAGTGTCACACCAACGCTACATCCCACAATTTTTAAATCTGTAATATCTTCGAAAATATTCATTTAAATCATATGCTGTAAAGGGCCATATAGATCTATATTAAATCTACAATGTATTTAAGGTATTTAATTGTATAAGGATTAATACTATATTGGTTAAAATCGCTTCGAAAATTAGCCATTATTTGTCGTAAAAAATAAATGTCTAAAAAATGTTATTGTGGGATATCCATAAGAGATAGACATATACCATCGCGGAGTTTTCTCTAGACTTTTTCAATGTGTACAATACTTAGTACATTATTTTGATAAATCTCGTAGGGTTCAGCCTGCGTTTACAATGTAAGCGGAAAAAAATGTAATTATTTACGACATCACATTAGAAACCTCAAAAATAACAGTATTTCTCCACTATTCAATGGATGTTATTATACATATAAACTTTCCTCTTCAATCACTCTATCTATTAAAAAAACCGCATCAAAATCCGTTGTGTAGTTTTGAAGATTTAAGCATACATAGGGACATGGGGACAGAGAAAGCGACTTTGTTTTACACTATGTAGTGATTAACTAATAATAATTATATTCACGATAAATACTTTTGAAGCTGTGTATTGAAATGTAAGCCGTTTCAACAATAACAGTTTATTTACAGTACATTGGTAAATAAACCGTTAGTGTCGAACAAGGTCATACATAATAAATAGCATGGTTAGCGTATCGCTTTGTGATATTATCAATAATATTTACATGAAGTATAATCATACATCTATGTACACGTAGGATAAAGTGACGCAGAAATTTATTTAAAAAGAAAATGGGGAATTTTTCATTTTATTAGCATCATTAATAAAAAAAAATAAGTTGCTAAGTTCTCTTATTTTGGAATGTTATAGAGCTTCGTAACAATAACCAAAACTATTTGGATATCCGAAACCGTAACCGCCCGGTGTGGTGACGGGATAAGAATACAATCCACCGCCACACCTTGTATGCCTGTGGGAGTCGTAAAAATTGGCTGAGGATTCATTAGGTGAGCAGGCAGCAGCTCTCTCCTGGGAAACGTATAACACCTCCCTGTAATCGCCAACCCGCCTGCCAAGCGTGGTGATAAAGGTATTCCCTTATATGAGTGGTGAAGCATGAGGTAGACCTACGAACCGGAGTGGACGGCGAAAGGTTGAATGAGGACGATGAATGTATGAATGACTATAGATTGTTAAACATTTTGTTTGAAGGTTTTTTGTTTATATACATGTACATATTACATTTACACGCAATTTACTCCTCTTTACCATAGAGCAGGCAGAGACCACTTCCATCTACTTGCTACGATCTTGACATACAACTTTCACCTCCTCCACATTCATTAATCTCCTAATGCATGTCCTACGGGTCAGAGTACTTCTAATATGGTTTTCCTAAGAACATCCCCAGATTGAACGTGGAACGTCCGTCTTGGTCTTTACGGAGGTAAGTGCTGGGAGCAGCACTTCCGTTCATGTGTTTGTATATTAATTATGTAATCATTTCATCTCAGCCCATATACGTCCCATTGTTGCTTCCTGTCTCCTTCATTGTGGGAGAGAACTTGACTTACACTGGCCAAACGTGTTGGAAACTGTATAAAATCTACAATAATTTGGCTGAGAGATTGGTTGATATTTATCATACACTTTTTTTTTTTTTTTTTTTATGGGTGGGCTATGGTAAGCGCACGCGCGGTCCTGT
The DNA here is from genome assembly GCA_032191425.1 of Lymantria dispar. Classification (NCBI taxonomy): domain Eukaryota; kingdom Metazoa; phylum Arthropoda; class Insecta; order Lepidoptera; family Erebidae; genus Lymantria; species Lymantria dispar. The sequence goes on from CM063467.1 coordinate 3,743,188, forward strand.
CCTTCCGGGGCGATGAAAGGACGGCGCGCGGGCCCATAACCCACCCGTACCCACGTCACCTCGTTGTTGGGCCGACCACCGGAGCAGATCTGACTTGTCATCAGTGGTCGGCCCGACGGAATACCCTTTCGGGCAACCTCTCACCTCTCGACGTATTGGGACGTCGGTCGCCATCGCGCGGTCAGCCTCTCTGCGTGTGACGGACAATTCCCCGGTCCGATCACCCGCGGCTTCGGCTAGGGTGGCATTGGGCGCAGATATTCGCGCCTGCGCAGCCCGAGTCGCCGGCGGCGGAACGTGTCGCCGAATAGGAGCTCTACTCGCACACGATCCGCCGCCTCCTTCCGTGAGATAACGGCCTCACAGAAGGCGGCGACCGCGTCCCAGTTCCTGACGCTGACGAGCATCTCCCTGGCGATGGTCGGCAGTGCCAGGTCAGCACCGATAATTGCGACGAGTTCACGGCGATCCCCCTCCCATGCAGCACACTCTTCGAGCGTGTGCTGCGCCGTGTCCTCGTCGCAACTGCAGTGGTGGCAGGACGGAGTACTCTTCCTCCTGACAATCTTGTGCAGGTACTTCCCGAAGCAACCGTGCCCCGTCAGCACCTGCACCAGTCGGAAGGAAAGCACCCCGTGCGTCCGCTCCAACCACTCCATCAGCACCGGCCGGAGAGCCTCGACGGTCCTGATACTGTACCGAGGACTCTCCAGCCGGACTGCCCAACGGGCAATGACTTCTCGGCGGGCGTCGACCCGCCAGGCGGTGATCTCTTTGATGGAGACCATGCCGCCGCGGGCGCGCGTCTCCGACACCCGCCGATAAATGTCGGCGAGCATCTCCGCCTCCAGATCCCACGGGGGAGTTCCGGCCAGGAGGCACGCTGCCTCTGTCGCCACCGTGCGGTAACCCCGTATGGCCCTGACCGCCATGACCCTCTGTGGTCGCCACAGGAGGGCCCTAAGACGGATGGTCATTTATCATACACTTGTCAACCAATTTTAATGTAACGATTCTGTCTTCTTGTATTATACCACTAAGTATTTAAGGCAAACATTTATGGATATCTAGTTAAAAAAGGTTTGGTGAATATCTTATTGCTAATAACCAGAGGAGATATTATTCCATTACAAGGCAGGATGCAAAAATTTCGTATAAGCTCTATAATTGTGTTGAGTACGGAGGTAATTCAGGTTTAATTATACCTAGCATGTGCATTATACGCCTAGCATGACCACATATACGATACTTTTGCAAGTATTTAAAGTCCATTTTAATCTGGTTCTAATCGAGTATTTAAACATACTTATTTACATTCACAGATATATATTTGTATTTAATTTTGTGCGAAATAAACCTATTTTTACGGATTTTATCCCTGTTACGTTCTGCCGTAACCATGAACGCTGAAAAGTATCTGAAACAACGGGAACACAAACGAAAATTAATACAAAGCGATAAATTCCGTAAAAATGGTTTAATTTTACATGTGTAATACTCTGTAAAAATTACGTATCTTGATATTATTATAATGCAGAGTTGTCATGGATTTTGGGTAATTAAATTACCTGCCCACACAGTTCAAAGCCCCACCGGATCACGTTTGAAACGTCAAAAAGTTCTTGTCTGTCATGTCACCACAGGCTGTCAGTTTGTGCCCGTACTAAATAAAAAATAATTTGGCTGCAACACGCTGCCATGCACAAAATCAAGACATTCAGGTAAAAATACAGTTATATACTTAATTTAACATTTATTTGTGTGTAAAAAAACTATTTTCGTATCATAATGCTAAATCATTATAACCTAAAAAAATTGTGTTTTTTTTATCATCTTTTATATTTTTTAATTGTGCATATCCATCGCTAATTTATTGGTAACTACATACTTTTTATTTTCAAAGAAATAGCTAATGTGTTCTATAATAAGATTGAAAGTGTTTTTCCTGGAAGTGTGGGTGTTTAATATGTACATTTTAACCGATTCGTATTTATCTGTACTCGTAAATATTTAAAGTAGCCTTTATCTATCGTAGACAGGAAAGATGTTATTTTCTCTCAAAATAATGACAGTTTATTTCTAATGGTACAGTTTCTTTTTTTTTTATTATATGTGGGCAGATATGGGTATGTGGCACAAAAGGTCAATAATCTCTATGGTCTATTTTAGTACTTGTTTTCGTAGTAGTATTTTCTTTTTAATGATATACAAAAGTTTTACTTTCAATATTAAAATATTGTAATCTTAACCTATTTAAGTACATTGTATTATAATTATTTTATTCATATATACTGCTATCAAATAGATATGAGATATGATTGTAATCATTAGATTGGAAAAAAAAAACTTCAAACGCTTTTGTTATTGAAAACAAATATGGCCACCTTGACCTATTCGTTTATCTTGATTATTTTTTCTGCAATTCTCTGTTTTTGTTGGAACTTCTTTATAAACTTATATGAATTTACTATTGCAATCATAAGGCCCACTTAAACTTTATGACATTCCTGGTGCTGTACTGCAGTGCTTCACATAATTGTATATCCTCTTACCTATTGGTTTATTAGTCAACTAGCAGCGCCCTACGGTTTTACCCGCATAGTTCCCCTTCCCGTGGGAATATGAGGATAAATTATAGCCTATGTGTTATTCTGATATGTAAGTGGAACATGTGGTAGGATTAGTCCTGAAAAAGCTTACACGAAGAGGAGGTTACCCAATTATCGGCAGATAATACGAAGTTGCGGGACTTCACAAAACTGACTTGGGAAGCCATTTTGTTTAAACGTTATTGTGTTACAAAGATAATTACAGTTCTCTCCGGCTATCAATATAAATCTGCTCTCACGGGTTTAGGTGTAAATTTATAATTGCTAATGGTCTAAGTTATTTGCCTTGGACTTGATGAGATATGTCATCATTTTTAATTATCCTATCACCACAAAATAATGATTCTTTAATTAGCGCAGGGTGAAGTCTTGTTATTGAAAAACAATTGCCGTTCTGAATATTTAATCTGTCGTAAATTATGGCATCCCAGGCCCTATGGACCTAGGTGTGAATCTGCTATTCTGAAACATGAAACACTAAAACAGGAATTAGAATGAGAATCATCTATACCAATAAATAAAATTGGGGTGTCTGTTTGTAATGTCAAAATAATAGGCTTTTTTCATGCTCACACGGTTATTTGCACGACACCTATGCCAAAAATACAGATTAAAAAATTTTTGTCTGTCAGTCTGTCTCTGTTTGTTCCGGGTAATCTTCAAAACGGCTGGACCGATTTCAAAAATTCTTCCACTAATGGAAAGCTATAATATCAGGGCGTAAACTAGGCTATATTTTATCCCGGCATTCCCACGGGAACGGGAACTACGCGGGTAAAACGATTAAAACCGTAGTGAATGAGGGCGGGTTGCTAGTTTTAAAAATAAAATAAATTGTCATAATCCTTTTAACTTTCATTCATCATCATCAAGTATATATCATCATCAGCAGCCCACATAAATCTAACTGTTGGGCTCGGGCCTCCTCCACAATGGGAGAGAGTGTAATGTAGTCAGACATGTTGCTATAGGGATTTATTTTGGGTTTTATTTCTCTTGCATAGATGTTATATGCGTACTATATCCCTTAATCGTCTTTTATAACACTCACTGGCAAGCTAGGGAGTGAATATGATATTAATGAGACCGACAAATTATTTTTATGAATATGATCACCTGCTGTTATCCCAATTACTTGTGGGCGATGCAATATGTACATTTCTTACATACAGTGGATTCCATTAATAACGAACCCGGTTATAACGACTTTTCGGTTGTAGCGACGTCGAACTTGCGTTCCTAGAATTTTAAGCATACTTTCGTAGGAAATTCATTCGGTAATAGCGACTCCGGATATAACGCCTAATTCGGGTATACCGACTGTTTTTATAAACTATTTGGGACAGATTCCTAGAAATTCCTTGCGGATGTTGCGACGGCAACGGCACAAAAAAGTCGGCAAAGGCACAAAGCCTCATTCATAAGCTTTAACTATTAAGCTTTCTTATCCTTTGTTTATATTCGCAGATGGTCAAATGCTTTGTTTGTTTGTAGGGTTATCCTTTGTTTACATTCGCAGATGGTCAAATGCTTTGTTTGTTTGTAGGGTTATCCTTTGTTTACATTCGCAGATGGTCAAATGCTTTGTTTGTTTGTAGGGTTATCCTTTGTTTACATTCGCAGATGGTCAAATGCTTTGTGTGTAGCGTTACTTAGCATGTGCGTGAAGTTAAAATTATGAATCAGTTACGTAGTTATTTCCAGTGAGGGAACAGTGTTTCTTAAACTTGTGAAAATGGCTCCTAGACGTACATTTACTGTTAAAGAAAAACTGATTTCGGATATAGAGACCTCCGGATATAGCGACGACATTAAAGTGGTCCCTCCGCCGTCGTTATAACCGAAATACAATGTATATACATATTGCCAAAGTCTCATGACCAGCTGCCTGCTCGACACGAACCCTTCTTGGGAATGTAATTGTTGTTCAGTGTGCCTACTCTTGAATCTCGATTGCAATCCTAAATCCAATCGCAGCTCGAATTTAAGCAAATTTGGTACTCTTGAAAGCGACACTAGCGCACCATAGGAATCAAATTAGGTGGAATTATTTTAAACTAAATGAATTCGACTCACGTCGATCAGTTCAAATATTTGCTACTCCCGACGTGATTTTGACGTAGTTTAAAATCGTTTATGTTGCACAATTTCATGAAAGCGACTTTGTGGTGATCGAGTTCGGTAACGTTATTCAGAGAGAAGAAGATGATGAGAGATTAGAATTGAATCGGATTCGAAATAAGAATTGATTTCTAGGGTAAGCTTACAGATTCCATTAGATGTAGTTGGCCCAGGCCTAGTTATTCAAACTATTTTACGGATTTTAACGCGTTTGATTTTTGATTGACCGACGTTTTGAATACTTTAGAGGGAGATCCATATCTACCTGCGGATAGATATGGCTCTCTTTAATAACGATGACTTGTTGGACGTAAGACACCTTAGTCCATGTCGGGCAATCAAAAATCAAATACAAACGCGATAAAATCCGTAAAATAGTTTTATTTACAACTAGCAACCCACCCTCGCTATCCTTTGGTTTCAGTTGCTCTACCCGCATAGTTTCTGTTCCCGTGGGAATACCGGCATAAAATATAGCCTAAGTTACTCCTTATATAGACAACTGCAGTAGTAAAATGTTATCAATATCCGTCCAGCCGTTTTGAAGATTACCCAAAACAAACATATAAAAAAAAATTTTAAACCGGTTTTAACTTTTAGCCAGAGGTATCGAGCAGATGAAGACCGTATCAGCACGAAAAAATCCCATTACTTTGACATTACAGACAGACACTTCAATTTTATTTACATATTTGTATAGAGGTGTAATACTCGCGTAAACATCAGTAATTGTCAAGGTGTTAGTCGTTTTATACGACATCGATTAGCAACCTAAGACGTATTCGAAGTAGCCATGACTGAAAAATATTTACGACTTCCAGCGCCCTGCAGTTTCACCCGCAGTTCCTCTTCCCGTGGGAATATCGGGATAAATTATAGCATATGTGTTATTCTGATATGTAAGCTATATTATTGTGAAGTTTCATCAAAATCCATTTAGTAGTTTTTGCGTGAAAGAGCAACAAACATCTTCACATATTCACATACAAACTTTCGCGTTTATAATATTAGTAGGATAGTAGGATTAAGTTGTGTGATATTGTGAATGCCCGGTTTGACGAAAATTATTTTCATGATTGTGGTTTTGACTGAGATACGTAGGTCAGATTCCTTTTTTTGATGTGAGGCAAACTTTTTGGGGTACATTTCTGTTAGGCGAAGTCTTATGCGGGACTCCCAGTGCAAATTACCGCTTACCTGCTAAAACTTCGCTGTGTACCTCCTTCTATCTGTTGCCGCAGAGTGTTACGTTCTTCACATTTCATGCTCACCCCCCAAAAGTTCGCTAAATCTGACGACCTCTTTTCGATTTGGATAGTCTGAACTTTACTCTACGATATGCACACGCAAACATGTGCAGGCCGCACTCTGGGGCCTGTTTCTCCTAAGATAGTAGTCTGCCCAGCATCAGGTCAGCGCTTATGGAGGCGGATGCGTCTCCTGTTGGCCAGAAAGCTAGTAGACCCTCTAACTTATTGAATATAATACAAGACTACCACAGCTTTCACGTGCCCGCCAAACCTAAAAAAAAACGATTTAACTTAAATATATAATATAGATACGATATAGACGATAGAAGGAATGACAATTTAAAACAAAAACTTACCATACTCTTGACAACGGTCTATAATCTATGCTATATATAAAAATGGCTTCATGTTATCGGAATTAAAATATTTATAGAATTCAAAACACTCGGTTTATGGTGGACATGAATAATTAATTTCTTTATCTAAATATCTTTCATAAACATGAAAGAAAATTCTAGAAGTTATGTACTGAGTGTACGCAAAGATGTTTGCTTGAATAGTAGATCTAAGTATATATTAATACGTTACCTTCACAAGGTCGTTAGGAGGGAGAGTACACCGTCCTGCCACCACTGCGATTGCGACGAGGACACGGCGCGCCACACGCTCGAGGCCTGCGGGGCTTGGGCAGTGCAGCGCTGTGAACTCGTCGCAATCATCGGTACGGACCTGACGCTGCCGGCTATCGCTAGGGCGATGGTCGACAGCGTCGGGAATTGGGACGCGGTCGCAGCCTTCTGCGAGACAGTGATCTCGCGGAAGGAGGCGGCGGATTGCCTGCGCGAGGAGCACAGCCTCGATGAGGAGATCCGCCGCCGGCGACTGGGGCGGCGTAGGCGCAACTATCTGCGCCTCATGCCGCCCTAGCTGAGGCCGCGGGTGACGTGACCGGGGATTAGTCCGTCACCCGCCGAGAGACCGACCGCGTGAGGAAAGACCGGCGTCCTCCCCGAGGGGGGGACGTCGGTCGATGGGAGGGTACCCCAATAGGGGGTATTCCGTCGGGCCGACCACTGACGACAAGTTAACGCTGCTCCAGTGGTCGGCCCAACGACGAAGGCGACGTGGTTTTTGGGTGGGTCGCGGGAGTTGCGTGCTTAAGCCCCTCTGTCGCCCCGGACGGAGTGGTGCGGAGGCGCGCCGACCGCGACCCACCCACAAAAAAAAAAAAGTATATATTAATACGTGAAGCAAAAAACTTTGTATTCCTCTTTACGAAAATTACGTGGATGGACAAGTATAAAATTTGGCACAGTTGAAGTATATAATGAGGAGAAGCGCATAAAATTAAAATTTCATATAATAATGGATTAGAAATACATTAAATTTATTAAAAAAAGCATTACGCACACTACCATGCAATCGCTACACACGCATACATACACACACATGCGCGCGCTTATACACTTTTATTGACAGTTAAAATCTCTGGTCGAACTGAATGTAAACAATCATAATTATGATGATAATGTCTAATAGAGATTTGTTCTTATATATTAGTTACTAGCAACCGGCCCTCGCTTCGCTTTCAGTTGTCTTTCCTGCGTAGTTCCCGTGCCCGTAGGAATACCGGGATCAAATATAGCCTATGTTACTACCTGATATTATAGATTTCCATTGGTGGAAGAATTTTTGGAATTGGTTCGGTGGTTTAAGCGTGCAAGCGTAACAAACAAAGAAACTTTCGCATTTATAATATTAGTAAAGAAGTAAAGATTAGTGAAATACAACTTGCCCAATTTACAGTTATACAAAAATAAAATTAAAAGAAAATTGTGTAGCAGAAAAATTAATTTATTTTTTTATGGCCGAATTTCGACCACTCGGCGACACTGTATGAAATAATCCACGTTCTTTTTTTTTTTTGTTTTGGGGTGGGCTGCGGTCGGCGCGCTCCTCGCACCACTCCGTCCGGGGCGACAGAGGGGCGTAAGCACGCAACAAACGCAACCCACCCGAAAACCACGTCGCCTTCGTCGTTGGGCCGACCATCGGAGCCAGAAGGAGGGATGACAAGTACTTGTTATCAGTGGTCGGGCCGACGGAATACCCCTACATGGGGTACTCTCCCATCGACCGACGTCCCCTCCCCTCGGAGAGGACGTCGGTCTTTCCTCACGCGGTCGGCCTCTCGGCGGGTGACGGACTAATCCCCGGTCACGTCACCCGCGGCCTCGGCTAGGGCGGCATGAGGTGCAGTTAGTCACGCCTACGCCGCCCCAGTCGCCGGCGGCGGATCGCCTCATTGAGGCAGCGCTCCTCGCGCAAGCGATCCGCCGCCAAATAATCTACGTTCTCGTAGTAGCAATTTGTTACTGCGCTTCGTTCGGTGAGTGAGAGAGACGAAAGCACAAGTTTCTGATGGTGTTTGTGTGTGATGGGTTTTGGTGATGCCTTTAGTATCACCGAACCTGATTGCACACATTCACACTCCCTTCAGTCTCTTCGCGGTAGGCAGCGGCCTCGTAAAGGTCCATGAGCGGCAGCAACACTTACCATCAGTTGTACTGTTTGCTAGTTTGCCACATTTTGCAATGAAAAAAAAAAAAGAATTGAAAATCTGTCCTAAATTATTTTATCATATTTCAATTTAAAAATATTTCTCGCAAGATCTTCAGGGGTTTTCATAGTTTTTCTCACTTTCCATTTGACCTTTAACGGCTACCTTTACATATATTTGTACGTTAATTTCTAATTTAAAACATATTAATTTGAAAAACAATGTTGACCTTTACATAACCTTGAAAATAAAGTTCAAACAAAATCTAAGGTCCTGCGATTCCAATTTAAAAATCTTGACGTGTTTTTTTTTTTCATATTTTCGATATAATCATCCCTCTTCAGTGGTTTTATATATACATATACAGGTGTATCAGGTTATGGAGCAACTGGTCAAAAGGGAGCTAGGCATTGGTGGTAGGAACCCATGAATAAAATTTGACATAAAAATATCGATACTTTAATTTATTAGAGATATGTAAAGTTTTCAATTTTGTCACCGCTTTTTCGTGAAAAGCCGATTGAAATGTATAAAGTCAATGATACTTAATACGCAACATATTCATACTTTGTTAAATGTTCATTAGAAATGAATAAATCAATGATTACATTCACATAAGCAAGACAAACTTTTAAAACCAACAACAACAACCTTTAAAAAAGCTGATCGGCCTGACTGTTGACAACTCGCCGTTGTAGCTACGATGTTATTGAAGCGTTTGCGCAATTCTAGGTATGAATGAATGAATGTATTCTGTCGAAGCTTTACATGCCTACATGTATTCTGTCTGTACATGCCTACATAATACGTAACATTTAAGGCGTAGACTCTTAGACACATTTTTTTGAAGTCACTATAACTTTTATGTTATACTGTTTTTTTGTGTAATGTACATTCTAATTACGATCTATGACCGTTAAACTACAACATACTCGAACAGTTGCCCCTTAACCTGATACACCCTGTATAGTAATAAACCAAAGGTCTTTACTCTTTTTATAAATAATGTTATTAATCTATACCAATAAATAAAATTGGAGTGTCTGTTTGTAATGTCAAAATAATAGGCTGTTTTCATGCTCACACGGTTATTTGCACGACACCTATGCCTAAAATAGCAATTAAAAAAAGTGAGCCGTCGCCCAGGACGCCTGACAGATGTGAAACATCGAAACTATTTTGTACGAGTAGAGACACGGTATCGAATATAAAGTATCGATACTAAACTCATGAATAGTATCGAAAGATAAGTAACGTACTGTTTAAAGTATTGAGTACTTTTATTTACTTTATCTTTAGGTATTGAGTACTTTTCTTTCGATACCGATACATTTGGATTTCGATATTTTAGTCAATAAGTACGTTTTGGTAGGTATCGTATCGAATAAATTATCCATTTTAAAATTGACTTTACGACTCATATTTATGGTAACGTCATTTAGTACAAACGAAATGAACCTTCTAAAAGGTAACTTGAAATAATTTGCGATTTATAAACCAGAAATAGCGCCATCTATCGAGCAAACGACTAACTCTAAGCTACAATATATTTTATAAAGAACTCTAATCCTGATATGACAATAAGACAAGCTGTTTAAAGTGAGTCAAAATCCAATTCTTAAGGAGTTGGTGACATACAAACAAATAAATATACAGCTGAAGCTAATAAAAGCCTATAAAAAATGAAATGCTTTCATCCGTTCACAGACATTCTTTCCGCACGAAGAGTGTGATTTAGGAAACAGAAATGGCGGCATTTATCGAGCTAACGACCAACTCTCAGCTTCAATATATTTAATAAAGAAATTTTTAATCCTGTAATGATAATAAGACAAGCTATCTAAATAATTTTAACGTCATGGTCCTCCTTAAATTTTCAACTTTTAAATGAAATTTGACTGTTTAAAGTGAGTCAAAATCCAATTCCTATGAAGTCGGTAATATACAAAGAAATAAATATATATACACCAGAAACTAATAAAAGCCTATAAAAAAACGGGTTTCGTAGCTGAAAGTAAACTAAATACCATACGTACTGGTATATTTATATTACTAAGTTAGAGAATTTTACATTAATTTATAAAACAAGTATATATGCATAAAAGAACATTAGATTACGACAGGAACTAATACGATCAAACTAAGGCATAAAGTATTAATTTTTGCTAGTAAATTATATAATTTATTAACAATATAGTTATTAAATTATATAATTAATACCAATACTGAGAGTACCGCGTTATAGGAGGGCTGTAGCAATTTTAGCTCCGCGTTATATGGAAACCGCGTTCTGAGAGTACCGCGTTATAGGAGGGCTGTAGCAAATTCAGCTCCGCGTTAAATGGAAACCGCGTTCTGAGAGTACCGCGTTATAGGAGGGCTGTAGCAAATTCAGCTCCGCGTTAAATGGAAACCGCGTTCTGAGAGTACCGCGTTATAGGAGGGCTGTCGCAATTTCAGCTCCGCGTTAAATGGAAACCGCGTTCTGAGAGTACCGCGTTATAGGAGGGCTGTCGCAATTTCAGCTCCGCGTTATATGGAAACCGCGTTCTGAGAGTACCGCGTTATAGGAGGGCTGTAGCAAATTCAGCTCCGCGTTAAATGGAAACCGCGTTCTGAGAGTACCGCGTTATAGGAGGGCTGTAGCAAATTCAGCTCCGCGTTAAATGGAAACCGCGTTCTGAGAGTACCGCGTTATAGGAGGGCTATCGCAATTTCAGCTCCGCGTTATATGGAAACCGCGTTCTGAGAGTACCGCGTTATAGGAGGGCTGTAGCAAATTCAGCTCCGCGTTAAATGGAAACCGCGTTCTGAGAGTACCGCGTTATAGGAGGGCTGTAGCAAATTCAGCTCCGCGTTAAATGGAAACCGCGTTCTGAGAGTACCGCGTTATAGGAGGGCTATCGCAATTTCAGCTCCGCGTTAAATGGAAACCGCGTTCTGAGAGTACCGCGTTATAGGAGGGCTGTCGCAATTTCAGCTCCGCGTTATATGGAAACCGCGTTCTGAGAGTACCGCGTTATAGGAGGGTTGACTATATACATTTTAATTACGATCTATGACCGGTAAACTACAATATACTGGAACAGTTGCACCATAACCCAGGTGGTGGTACACCCTATTACTATATATACATGCTGGTCAGATTCGGAACAAAAACAAAACCGTTTCCGATTTAGTTTTCAGTTCACCTTCTCTTGCATGGATGTTATATGCGTATTATATCCTTTAGTCGTCATGGACAAGATAAGATACATATATATGCATCAAACCGGTTTCGTTAGAAAGACTACGATCGCTTTCGACTGCATCCAGTAACACTGCCTTTTGCATCAGACCTCCAATCCAAGTAATTATTCTTATTAATAAATCTCTATATAAATAAAGAATGATCTAATATCATAGTTAATTTTCCTTATTATCATTTGCTTGTTTTACTAGAAACGTTAATTATAGGTTTAAAATGTATATTTATGTAGCTTGTTTTGTCGACGTTTCCTTAACAAGAATGTTACTGGACCGGGGATTAGTCCGTCACCCGCAGAGAGGCTGACCGTGCGACGGCGAACGACGTCTTAGACGTCGGAAGGAGAGGGTACCCCGCAGGGTACCAGATAGATCCTATCATCACAATAGTTTTACACCTACGGTTGGCAGTCCACGTGTGTTATGTGCAGACGTAGAGTGTCATCGGTAGACGTCCCATCCCATTTTTAGATTAAATTTCTCCAAAGACCTCTGCATGTTGGCTTCATATCCCCAAGTAAGCCTACCAAAGGACCGGGTATCTTCCTTTGGAAGATAGCTGTGAAACTGCGCAATACATAATAATAATAATAAGTCCTAATAAATACACTCTACTGCTCGGCTAGTCTTCCGCTTACCGTTCCGTGTGGTGACTGAGTAAGAATACAGTTCACCACCCCCTTTTTTACCTGTGAGTGTACTAAAAGACGACTAAGGGAATATGCATACAAAATCTATGCATGAGAGGCAAAACTTGAAATAAAATTCTGTACCAAAACGTCTGAACAGCGAGGTATAGTAGGATAATTTCCCTCACATTGTGGGGTAGGCTCGAGCCCAGCAGTGGGACTTATATGAGCAGAAATGATGATGATGATGCCTGGCTGGAGAGCATCCTTCTTAGTAGGAGGGAAATTGACTTACCATACTACGCTGATCAGATGGGTTTGTATAGGGTTTTGCTCCAAGTGTTCCTTCTCTTGCATAGATATGCATGTTATATCCTTTAGTCGCCTTTTACGACATCCTCAGACAAAAGAGGGTATGGTGAATAGTATTCTTGCTCCGTCACCACATGGGAAATTGTCTAATAGGTAACTCGTATTCGGATTCTACTTTTGGAATCCAGTCCAGCCATAATATCTTGAAATAAGATGTACATCTTGATTTCAATTGCATTACATTACACTATTTGTTGGATTGTCCATTTTACGAGGATGACTATATGCTACATAATATCACGCTAACACCACCAGAAGCGGAGCATTAATGAAAAATGTTGCAAAAACAGAGAACATATATTTGTTTTGAGAGCTCTTTAAGCTCTTTCTAAGATTCTATTCCTCTGGTGATATACAGGTAAAATTCTAATAATTAAGTAGATTAATATGACAAAAATTTTAATAAAAGATATTGTTTAAAAAATCGAAAAATCCCGCTTACAAGTTAGTCAAGTAGTTACTAGTTTCGAATTTCGCGCATACGTAGTTCGCACACTAGCTCTGCATCTCTTGCTCTTATGCAAAAGATACGATTATAAATTTCAAAATTCTGGCGAATCTAATCAGGGTATCTGGTTATTTTGAACGAATTATTGCATTGTCATGGGCCTTTGACGAGTGTGCAAAGTTTAAATAAAATCTGTTCGCTCAAAGTGGGTCAAAATGACGTTTAAAGGTTCAGTTACATACATACATACATACAGGTGGAACTAATAAAAGCGTGTTAAAAATATGACGAGCACATCGATTTTTCTGACAAATCTGCTCAGCTTACGGTCGCATTGCGATCCGCTGGTTAATAACTAATCCAATTTAACATAAAATATTACATTGACAATGTAAGTTCCTACGCATGACTTATACATAAACGATTTGTATTTGAACCAATTAACAATTATAAATACCTTGTATATATATAAACATTGGTATTTTACGCAACAATTATCCTTGTCATATTAATTTTGTTTTCAAAACGCGTTGAGTCAATGTCAATGAGGACATTTAATAAAATAAAGAAATGACTACCTCATTGAATAAAACTATATTTATACACTTTAACGTGTTTTAGATATGTTTGTTTTGTTGTTTTAATTTTGTAATCCAATATGGGCGACGCAATCTTGAAATCCTCATTATATGCCTGGTTTAAAATGAGAAGATCCTCTAAAGTGGAGGCAATGAATAGGACTCCAAAAAACTTTTTTTTGCTGAATACAGGACTATAAAAATATAAAAAAATAATTAAAATAAACCATTTGCTCTTTTCAGATCTTGAAATGCAGTGATCCTCTAAAATCAAAAATCAACGCTTTACTTTCAAAATCTTTAACAAACACAAATTTTCGGAGCTTTCTACGTTCATTTGGCATAGTACGGGCTGAACGCAGCGCCTTTCCCAAAAAAAAAAAACTGTTAAAAGCTTCCTGAGCTGGCCAGAAGTCTTGTCATCAAGACATAGGTCCTGCAGTTACGACAGATACGTCCATCACAAACATGGAAACCTTGACTGTGTTATCGTTTCGCAAAGTTGATGAAATCAAACGACTTGCGAGACACTTCCAAAACGTGATAAATCACCCCGTTACCCAAAATAGCAAAGTCCTCCACGCCTATTTAAAAAACTTAGATTTAACGCACAAGAAAATATTTCTACAGAAACGAGAGAACGTTGAAGTGGAATATATTTTTACGACTGAGAAAAAAAGTAATTTGCAGAGGCAAAGATTCAATAGCTTGCCTGTTAGTGAAGTGCCTGAATTGCTGAAAGCTGAACTGTTTACCTCGGACGATGCAAAACCCGTCCATATCTGTACGGATTGTAATATTGAAATCGAGTTGAATGACGATGAGCCTTTGATGGAATCGCTACAGAAACACTTTGATTCAGATGCCCATTTGCCTAAATTAAAGCGAGAGAGTATTGATGTTGCCGAGCCTATTATATTACCAAATATGTCTAGGAGATTGTCAGCAATGAGTGGCTTAAGTGATACACCATTGACGAAAATCAAGGAAATATCAATTACTACGAAACCAGTTGAAACTTTAGAAAGAAATTTCTCGTCTAAACTTAGCACTATGCTAGCCAAATATTTACCTGATGCATCTGAAGCAACAATTGATGCTGCTATTAAATTTTATCAAGAGACATACGATAAACTTTGCTCGGATGTTGCTTTAATAGATTTTTCAACTCAAACCAGTTCTGTAGCTCCTATTATTATGAGCATCAAAGACAACGTGTATCAAAATTTCGCTGCAGACGCAAACAAGAGTATAGACAACGATGAGAACGAACAAGCAACAGAAAAACCTAAAAATCAGATTAAGAAATATCGTTATTACGGTCCAATTGAGACTCAGATTGTGAAATTGCTTGTAAACCACAAATTGCTATCATTAATTGACGACCGAACTGGAAAGTTGGCTTTCTTTTGCATCGCATGCGAGTATTATACTCTGAGATTCCATTACGACAGTGTTTTAAATCATGTGTTCAGCGAAACCCATATACATAATTTATCTGTGATCCTTAAATCCGATAAGAGCATTCCTTTTGCCATGACTGATAATTCTATGGAGAAAATAAAAGAAATGAATGAGAAATTCCTTCTTAGTCACGATATAGTGTTATCCCCTAATGTAGTGTATTGTCGCCTTTGTAATGCCAATATCGACTCGATCGAGGCATCTATCCTTCATATTTTAGATGAGAAACATCTTGCCAAACTCTCAGACGAATTGTATATCAGAATGAAGGAGAGTAACGCTGAAAAGGTCCCAGAAGAATGGGGTCCAAAAGATCTCAATTGGACAAAATATTTGGCAAGTGTTGGCAAACCGCATAATAATCGCGACCATGTTATCATAGAGAATTTTATTAAGCCTTCCGGTAAAGTTGGGCATTTTTGTACCTGCTGCGAGATGACTCTGAAGGGTCCCAGACAGGTGCTATTTAACCATGTCCGCCAGAAAAAGCATTTACGCAACGCGGCTCCTAGAAAACTGTCTATGCTTTACAAAAATTACTGCCGCCCTTCGGAATATTACGCTAGTTTCGGAAACTTCTATGTCTGTTCTATATGCCCTGACTATGTTGCGTTACCATCGATTTCAGCCATGGTTGAGCATTTCGAAGGCGCCGTGCATTTGAAAACCATTTGCAATTTAATTCGCTGCGCCTTATTTAGCGAGGATGACAAAGAATTGTTTTCGGCAAATAAAATTGAATCAATGAAATGTACGATTTGTGATATGACCTTCCAGGATCACAATGATGCTGTTAAACATATTCTGAGCAGCATTGAGCATCAAACAGCTGTAGCTGAATCCAAAATCATTGAAAACAAAGGCGATATTATCAGCGTTTATATGAAAGGCAATCATATTTTGCACAGCGAAGG
This sequence comes from Lymantria dispar, assembly GCA_032191425.1. NCBI lineage: Eukaryota > Metazoa > Arthropoda > Insecta > Lepidoptera > Erebidae > Lymantria > Lymantria dispar. Next base: position 3,759,379 of record CM063467.1, read on the forward strand.
TTCTACTTTCACTTGTGTGGATTGCAAAGGAATTTTCAATTCTATACGTTCTTTGCTTACACACTTGGTGTATTCCGGTCATCTTAAAGAGAAACCGGCAACCGAAAGTATCTTCCGTTTCTATTTAGAGCTGAAACATAATATAAATATGTTGGCTAGAAATAAATATGTGTATTATGATTTTGGGCATTTGAAATGTGGTGTTTGTGATGCTGATATTGAAGAAGGCGAGACGGCGAAGAAGCATGTGGTTTCTTCACGCCATAGAGAAAATATGGGGGCTAGTTATGTTAGTTTGGACGCATCCGCTGTTGAATAAGGGTGAGTCTTTTGTATCTATATTGAGTAAAAATTAAATTTGGGTACCCCTATCTAATTTGGGGGTATCATAAACAACAACTAAGGGTTATGATATGCATATAATTGCACAGATGGGGTAGTGGTTAATATACCAACCTGCAGTCCCAGTGTCATGGGTTCGAATCCCACACAGGCTAACACTTTGTGTGAACCACAAGCAGGAAGTGGTAAAAAAAAGAGTGTACTAAGTATGAATATCAGAAGTGAAAGTCCTTTGTCCATGATCCTTCATCCTACATCATCTATCTCATTCTCTCGTCGGCTGAATCCTATATATTTACATGTTTGTGTCTTTATGGACTCGCTTTTTCGTTTCATCGAGTTTGAAATAGGATTCTAAAGAAGTTTCAGTTCAAAAAATTATGCAAGAAATGGAAAATTCAAAATAAAACCCAATGACCAACATGTCTTGGTCAGACGTGGTATTGTAGGTCAATTACCCTCCTATTGGGGAGGAGGCTCGAGCCTAGCACTTTTATATAGGAGCTGAGATGAATTTCAGCTTCTTGTAAAAGTCGTAAAATTGGGTGAAGTAGAACAAGAAGATCAGGAGAATGGCCAGCACTAGTCTCTTGGGATCTTGCCTGTGGATATCGTAAAAGTCGACTAAGGGATATAATACGCATATAACATCTATGCAAGAGAAGGAAAACTCGGAACATGAAAATACCAACCTGTCTGACCAGCATGGCTATACCATGCTAAGGTCATTTTCCCTCCTAATGTGGAGGAGGCTCGAGTTCAACAGTGGGACGTATATGCGCTGAAATGATGATACCACGTTGGTCAGACGTGTTATTATTGCGATTTTATCTTGCATAGATACTATCTCCATATATCCCTTAGTCGTCTTTTACGACATCCACAGCCAAGATAAGGTGTCGTGAATTGTATTCTTACTCCGTCACCACATGGAAATTTAGTCATTCAAAATTTACTATAAATTATACTACACACTGATTATAAAAGTGCTTATCTTTACGACTATTAGATTACGTACATCGATATCTTTTTTAATTTGCTTTTTTTTTGATATTTTTTTATGATAACCTGTGTTGGTTACTGTTTAAGAATATAATTATGTTATCACCTTTTTAGTTTGGTCATCATCAACGTTTTGCTCTTATCTATATTACTTGGAGTCATTTAAAATGAGTGCTCATTTTCCGCATCACCTTTTTTGACGTGACAACGTCTTATAATTCGATGGAGCCGGCTGCACACACGAAAAAACATGACGTATGCGGCGTTACCTCGCTCTGAGGCGTTCCATTTAAGGCTTGATCCATACAAAATATCTATCAAACAAATAAAATTAAAATTTTCTTTTGAAAAATGAAACCATTCCATCAGTATTTTCTTATGACGTTGTCACGTTCAACTATCGTCAGTAAACCGACTTTACAGACAACCGATTTTTTTTTTATTTGGTTATGATCGGCGCGCTCAGAGGGGCGTAAGCACGCACACCCGTAACCCACCCGTGACACGTCGCCTTCGATGTTGGACAGATCACCGGAACAGGGTGATTTGACGTCAGTGGTTGGCCCGACGGAATAACCCTTGAGGAGTATCCTTTCATCGACCGATGTTCCCTCCTCGGAGAGGACGTCGGTCTTTCCTCACGCAGTCTGTCTCTCGGCGGAAGACGGACTAATTCTCCAATCCAGTCACCCGCGGCCTAGGCTAGGTATCTTAGACATAACCCGGATATTTTTTATTGCAATCGGCATACTTGCTGCCGCTCATGGACCTTTGCTAGGCTGCTGCCTACCGCGAAGAAAGTGGAATTGAATGAGCAATGAGGTTCGGTGATACTAAAGGCATCACTAAAACCAAACTCGCAAACACCCTCAGAAAGTTGTGCTTCCATCTCTCTCTCTCTCTCACTTCACTAGGTGCAGTAACATATATCTACTACTCTGTTGTATATTTTCTGCTCAGTGTGGTACTACACCGGACGTACCGGCCAGCGACTGTAGACAAACAACTGTCGACATTATCCTCCTAACATACCACTATTTCGATTATTCATGCTCTTACATAGATGTTATATGCGTATTATATCCCTTAGTCGTCTTTTACGACATCCACGTGCAAGATAGGAAGTGGTGAATTGTATTCTTATTTTGTTATCACAAGGACAATGGATTTCCAATGGAAATCCATTCTTCAAACACAGGTCTTCAATCCAACTTTTGAAAACACAGGTCTACGATCAGTGTGTGTTACCAGTGATGACTTACGGCACGGAAGCATGGTCCCTAAATGTAGGCCTCATAACAAGGCTCAAAGTCGCTCAGCGTGTTATGGAACGGGCTATGCTCGGGATTTCTCTGCGAGATAGAATCCGAAATACGGCAATCCACAGAAGAACGGGTGTAACCGACATAGTACGAAGGATTAGCACGCTGAAGTGGCAATGGGCAGGCCACATCGCTTGACGAATCGACAACCGCTGGGGAAGAAAGGTTCTCGAGTGGCGACCACGTATTGGACGACGCAGTGTAGGACGCCCCCCCACTAAGTGGACCGACGACCTGGTGAAAGTTGCTGGCCTGGATGCAGGCGGCACAGGACCGCACTTTGTGGCGCAACATGAGGCCTGCGTCCAGCAGTGGACGGCGATAGGCTGAAACGATGAATGATGATGATGATGAAATGAAACTTCTTTTGAATCGTTGTGATTTCAAATTCGATGAAAAGAAAAAGTGAGTCCATAGAGACACAAACACGTAAATGTATAGGATTCATCCGACGAGAGAATGAGATAAAGGATGAAGGATGAAGAATAATGGATAAAGGAGTTTCACTTTTGACATGCGTACTCCGTATCCCTTTTTTTCGCCTAGATATTATATGTGGAGCAGTTTAAAATAATTTATCTTATCTCAAGATAGTTATTGTTTGAATTAATTACGATTACATAGGCGGAAGTGGGTTACACTTAGATAATATATAAAAAAAAACATGGTCTCTTAAAGTCGGTTTACGGACGATAGTTTAACGTGACAACGTCATAACAAAACATTGATGAAATGACTGCATACTTTTATGAATAAAATTGAATCAGCGTAACCAGTATCCATTGTTATAAGCTATTGAAATTAAATCGGGTCGGCAATTACCGTAAGTCTCGATAGATGGCGCTGTTCAGTTTAGCTGAATCGCATTGTACTAAGTGAATATATTTGAAATTCTTTCGCATCGATAGATGGCGCGCTTTAGTACAGCTGAATCGCATACTACTTAATAACAAAACATGAGCGTAACGGGACATTTTTTCGTGCATGCAGCCAGCGTCCATCGATTTATTAGACGTTGTCACGTCAAAAAAACTGTTTGGTAACAAAGCAACAATACAATTCACACTCATTAGCTTATTGTAGTTTAACAGCTTTAAAAAAAAATTAAACTACTACTATTATACCGAAATAAAACCATATTTGATGCGACATTTGTATAACGAACTATGCTGTGTGGTAGCGGCTTCGAATACTACCAACTCTTGCTTTGCTCGTGGGTGTCGTAAAAGACGACTAAGAGCCCTAGATTGACCCGGACCAACTCCATCTGGTACCATTTGGGTCAACGATTACATTCCCAAGGAGGGTTGACGTCAGGCAGGCGGCCGGTCATAAAAGTCATTGCCGAAACTTTTTGCAATATATCAAAACAGATGACATATTGCGTCGACCCCAAGTAATTGGGACAAGAGCAAGATGATGATGATGATGATTTGTATAACGAACTGATGAATAATTACATGACATAACCTACAAATTTGCAACAAATAGATAGGTCAATCGCTGCCCACATACACGCATACGCACACACATACACACATTCACACACGCAAACAAACACTCAACACTCATACACACAAAAATGGAAAAGCGAACTCATCATACAAAAGCACATCAGAGGATTTAGGAGTGGTAGGACCACACTGTCAACAGTTATCTGTCTACAGCCGCGGGCCGGTCCGTCCGGGGTAGTACCACACTGAGCAGAAAATCGACGTCTGAGTAGTAGCGATTTGTTACTGCGCTTCGTTCGGTGAGCGAGAGAGCCGGAAGCCTAATTTTCTGAGGGTGTTTGCGTGTGGAGGGTTTTGGTGGTGCCCTTGGTATCACCGAGCCTCAATGCACGCATTCACACTCCCTTCAATTTCTTCGCGGTAGGCAGCGGCCTTGCAGAGGTCCATGAGCGGCAGCAACACTTACCATCAGGTGTACTGTTTGCTCGTTTGCCACCGTATGCAATAAAAAAAAAAAAAAAAACATCCTTCATAATTCAATTCATTAATGTTATTTATATTGTTATCATTCTTATTGTAAGTTATTTTATTCCTTTTTCTTTTTTTTCTTTTCTCTTTTTTTCGTTATTTTTCTTTCTTAAGTATTTGAGGAAAGGGGTTTTCTGAAAACCAGCCCTGCATAATTTCTATGCAGCACAATGCTGAGCATTCCCCTATTGTCAAAATAAATTAAAAACATGTATTATAATTATTAGTTACTAGCAACCCGCCCTCGCTTCGCTTCGGTTTCAGTCGCTTTACCCGAGGCGTAGTTCCCGTTCCTGTGGGAATACCGGGATAAAATGTAGCCTATGTTACTCCCTGATATTATAGCTTTCCATTGGTGAAAGAATTTTTGAAATCGGTTGGGTGGTTTAAGCGTGAAAGCGTTACAAACAAACAAACATCCTTACTTTCGCAATTATAATATTAGTATGGATTATGTGACAATAAATTCTATTTTATTGTAGTCACTGTCTGTTTGTAAATCAAGTCGTGACCATTAATTGGGCGCTGACAACCAAACTGAGGCACAATATGAAAATCTTTTTTCTGTCACCACACTGAGATACTCGCATTCAACAAGCCTTGATCGTTATTACTCTGTAATTGAAAATGGTTTTATTTCAAACTGGCAAACCGCCCTCGCTTCGCTTCGGTTTCAGTCGTCTTACCCGCGTATTTCCCGTGGGAATACCGGGATAAAATATAGCCTAAGTTACTCCTTATACAGACCTGGTACCAAAATATTAGCAAATTCGCTCCAGCCGTTTTGTAGATTACCCAAAACAAACAGACACAAAAAATGTTTTAGACATAAGTATCGTGCAAATAACCATATCAGCGAGAAAAATCCATTATTGTGATATTATAAACAGATACATCAATTTTATTTATTTGTATAGATAAGATTTAAAATGTCCCGCTAAAACTTTCAACTTCCTTCCGTATGTAATGTTGCCAGATGGAATCTTAAAACTCGTTACTCTTACAACCTATACCAATAAATAAAATTGGAGTGTCTGTTTGTAATGTCAAAATAATAGGCTTTTTTCATGCTCACGGTTATTTGCACTATACACATGCCTAAAATAGCGATTAAAAATTTTTGTCTGTTCCGGGTAATCTTCAAAACGGCTGGACCGATTTCAAAACTTCTTTCACCAATGGAAAGCTATAATATCGGCGTAAACTAGGCTATATTTTATCCCGGTATTCCCACGGGAACGGGAACTACGCGAGTAAAACGACTAAAACCGAAGCGAAGCGAGGGCGGGTTGCTAGTACTTTAATAAATTTGAAAAATTGTTCGTTTTGCTTATATCTTACATCTTTAAACGAGCAATTCTTGTATATATATATATATATATATATATATATATATATATATATATATATATATATATATATATACTAGCTGACCCAACAGACGTTGTTCTGTTCAAATAAAGCGCCACCTACCGGGTCCAATTGTGAATCTAAACCATTCTCGAATCTCATTGAGCACACACAAATTACTTAAATTACTTAAATCCAGTCAACAGATATCGCCATCTGTTAGAATCTTTTGGAGTTAACAGATAATTGTGACTGTCAATTAATTATAGACAAATAATTTGTAATAAAATAAAATTGCGACTATAATTAAAGATCTAAGCTATCCTATTTCTCAAGTTGGACCAGACTGCTCACGGTGTGCCAATTTAATTTAAAATCGGTTAAGTAGTTTAGGAATCCATCGCGGACAAACATCGTGACAGGAGATTTATATATATATAAGATTTTCAGGATCTCGACAACGGCTCCAACGATTTTGATGAAACTTGGCATACTAGAGGTTTCGGGTCCAAAAAATCGATCTAGCTAGGTTTTATTTATAGAAAATGTTATTTTGTCGGTGTTTTTAGCAATACAATACAATGACATTAAATTTGAAAAGAATATGAATTCAAATTTTGGTGTCAATGTCATGAGTTACGATAGCTCAGGTGGGAAGTTGACCGGTTCTAATTTTGGTTTTTTTTTACATTCAAACAGCGTCGGTTCGAATCTCGGTGTTATTATTATTCTCTTTTTGTAATTTTTTTATATATTTTTCATTATTTATTTTTTATTAATATACATCTAAATAAATTCGACAAAAATATTCCGAGCGAAGCTCGGTCAACCAGATATTTAATTTTAAAATGTGCAAGTTATGCCAATATATAGGAAATTTTGAGGGGCGTTTTACCGTCACAAAGTGCGATCTTGTGCCGCCTGCATTCTACGACACCCAGAAATTTTCACCGAGTGGTCGGTCTATCTAGTGGGGAGGTGTCCTACACAGCATCATCCGATACTTTGTCACCACTGGAGAACCGTCTGAGTCGTTGTCTTATAAAAAAAAAATAGCGTAAGCACTAAATACGCATGTCAGAAGTGAGACTTTTTTGGTTCCATGTGTTTTTTATCAGTATTAAAAAAAAAGAAAAAGATTAGAAAAAAAATAAAAATCTCTCCATCTTTCTCACTCGCTTGCTCCCTATTTTTGAAATCGGTCCAGCCGTTTTGAAGATTACCCGGAACAAACAGACAGACAAAAAAAATATAAAGTGTATTTTAGGCATATGTATAGTGCAAATAACCGTGTGAGCATGAAAAAAGCCTATTATTTTGACATTACAAACAGACACTCCAATTTTATTTATTGGTATAGATTTATCTATGTATAGATTTATCTATTATAGATTTATCTATACCAATAAATAAAATTTGAGTGTCTCTTTGTAATGTCAAAATAATAGGCTTTTTTCATGCTCACACGGTTATTTGCACGACATCTATGCCTAAAATAGCAATTAAAACATTTTTGTCTGTCTGTCTGTCTGTTTGTTCCGGGTAATCTTCAAAACGGCTGGACCGATTTCAAAAATTCTTTCACCAATGGAAAGCTATAATATCAGGGCGTAAACTAGGCTATATTTTATCCCGGTATTCCCACGGGAACGGGAATTACGCGGGTAAAACGATTATAACCTATAACCGAAGCGAAGCGAGGGTGGTTTGCTAGTTATTAAAATAAAATACAATCAAGTATTTTGTGAACATTTCAAGTGCCTACCTGTTGGCATTATCGATATCGAGCAAAAAAGGGCGAAAAAAATTGCGTTTGTTGTATTCCTATACATTTATTAAATATTTATTTTATTTTGTTTTTAGTATTTGTTGTTATAGCGGCAACAGAAATACATAATTTGTAAAAAATCAACTGTCTAGCTATCGCCGTTCTTGAGATACAGCCTGGTGACAGACAACGGACTGACAGACAGTGAAGTCTTAGTAATAGGGTCCCGTTTTTACCCTTTAGGTACGGAACCCTAAAAATCAGGCCGGTGTTTAATGTGTTAATATGTTTTTTCTGTTTTACAGGTACGGTGGAATTATATTATGTACGTTGACAAGTGGTGTTATTGAAAAAATCAAGATTAAGCATAATTTCCACGAGAAATCGTTTTACAATGAAATAATTTTATTAAAAATGAATTAATTTTATAAAATTTACTGTGTTTCATTTTATATTACTACCCTCATTTCATTTTGATTTGCCCGCTTTGCCTCTCGCATTTTAAATCTTTCTAAATTTCTTAAGATATTCATTTTAATTTGACTATAGATGGCGTAGTGGTTAAGATACCGGCCTACCGTGCCAGTGTCGTGGGTTCGAATCCCACAGAGGATGCACTTTGTGCGATCCACAAATTGTTGTTTCATTTCGAGTTTTCCTCCTCTTGCATAGAGAATGAGGCGAACACCGCATGGAAATCCGTTTCGCAGTTTGAAAGATCTAAGCTTACAAGACAACGAAAACACTTTTGTTTTTTTTTTTTTTTTTTTATTGCAAACGGTGGCAAACCAGCAAACAGTACACCTGATGGTAAGTGTTGCTGCCGCTCATGGACCTTTACAAGGCCGCTGCCTACCGCGAAGAAAGAGAAGGGAGTGTGAATGCGTGCATTGAGGCTCGGTGATACCAAAGGTACCACCAAAACCCTCCACACGTAAGCACCTTCAGAAAGTTGGGCTTCCGGCTCTCTCGCTCACCGAACGAAGCGCAGTAACAAATTGCTACTACTCAGACGTTGATTTTCTGCTCAGTGTGGTATTGCCCCGGACGGACCGGCCCGCGGCTGTAGACAGATAACTGTCGACAGTGTGGTCCTACCACTCGGTAAATCCCCAGCGGTTGTCGGTGGTTTGCCCATTGCCCCCTTCAGCGTGCTAATTCTCCATGCTGTGTCAGTTACACACGTTCTTCTACGGATTTCCGTATTAAGGATTTTATCTTGTATAGCCCACTCCATAGCACGCTGAGCGACTTTGAGCTTGGTTATGAGGCCTACATTTAGGTGCACGCTTTTGTGCCGTTAGTCATCACTGCTAACACACACTGCTCCTATCAGATTAATTTCACACGAAATTTTAAATTGACACAATGCGAGGCTTATTCTTACTAATATTATAAATGTGAATGTAAGTTTGTTTGTTACGCTTTCACGCTTAAACCAACGAACCGATTTCAAAAATTCTTTCACCAATGGAAAGCTATCAGGGAGTAACATAGGCTATATTTATTTTATCTAGGTATTCCCACGGGAACGGGAACTACGCAACGATCATTTCTCCCACGTGCAAGCTCTGGAATGAACTACCTGGTGCTGTTTCCCGAGCGCTATGACATGTCCTTCTTTAAACGAGGTTTGAGAAGAGTATTTCCTTCACGGTAGGTAGCGGCCTGGCTGTGCCCCTGGTATTGCAAAGGTCCATGTGGGGCAGTATCACTTACCATCAGGTGTGCTGCTTGCTCGTTTGCCACCGTTGGCAATAAAAAAAAAAAAAAAACGGTAAGGCGACTGAAACTGAAGCGAAGCGAGGGCGGGTTGCTAGTACATAATAAATTGGATTTGCTTCATTGATACGGAACCCACACTCTGTCTGTTTAGGTATATTGTAAACTAGCAACCCGCCCTCGCTTCGCTTCGGTTTCAGTCGCTTTACCCGTGGCGTAGTTCCCGTTCCTGTGGGAATACCGGGATAAAATATAGCCTATGTTACTCCCTGATATTATAGCTTTCCATTGGTGAAAGAATTTTTGAAATCGGTTCGGTGGTTTAAGCATGAAAGCGTTACAAACAAACAAACATCCTTACTTTCGCATTTATAATATTAGTATGGATAATTGGTTTTTAGGGTGCCGTAGCCAAAGGGTAAAAACGGAACCCTATTACTAAGACTTCGCTGTCTGTCCGTCCGTCTGTCTGTCTGTCATCTGGCTGTATCTCAAGAATCACGATAACTGAACAGTTAAAATTTAAAAAATATTTATATTTCTGTTGCCGCTATGACAACAAATACTAAAAACAAAATAAAATAAATATTTAAGGGGGGGGCTCCCATACAACAAACACGATTTTATTGCTCTATTTTTATAGATAATGCTACAGAATCCTTCGAGTGCGACTACCAATCGCTCTTAGCCAGTTTTTTTATCACCTATGATATAAAAATAATAAAAACCGTTAATGAAAGATGGTTAAAAATATAAATAAAAAGAAATTAGTCAACTATACTAAGCTGAACAAACGACATGGGGATTATATTTTATTTCTTAAGAGAAATGATGAAATGATTTTTGATGTTTACACAAGTATTCATCATCGTCATCATCACAGCCCACATACGTCCCTCTGCTGGGCTCGGGTCTCCTTCACAATGGGAGGGAACTTAACCTATTATACCTTGCTGGTCAGACATGTTGGTATAGGGTTTCATATCGAGTTTTCCTTCTCTTGCATAGATGTTATGTATATATTATATCCCTTAGTAGTCTTTTACTACATCCACGGGGAAGATAGAGAATGGTGATTTGTCCACACGGAAATGATGCGCTTTTTTGTTTTTTTTTTTCTGAGGTGGGTCGCGGTCGGCGTACTTCTCGCACCAGTCCGTTCGGGGCGTAAGCACGCACACCCGCAACCCACCCGAACACCACAGAGCCTTCGTCGTTGGACCGACCATCGGAGCAGGGTTGCTTGTCATTTCCACAGCGTTAACAAAAAAAAAAAAAAAAAGGGTTGCTTGTCATCAGTGATCGGCCCGACGGCATACCCCCTAGTGGGGTACCCTCCATCGACCGATGTCCCCCCCTCGGGGAGGACGTCGGTCTTTCCTCACGCGATTCCCCGGTCGCGGCATCCGCAGCCTCGGCTAGGGCGACATGAGGCGGTCGCGCCTCATGTCGCCCTAGTTAAATATCAACAGAAAACAATTCACCAACCCCTTTCTTATCCGTTGGTGTCGTAAAAGACGACTAAGGGAATATACCTATGAAATGAAACGAAAACTCGACATAAAACCTATGCCAATAGTCTGATCAAATTGACCAACTAGGATCAAACAACAACTAGTAGGATGCATGTAATGAAATAAACACAATGATTTCTGATGTTTACGCGAGTATTATACCTTCAAGCTGGGATCCTATTATAAACATTATTAAAAACAAATCCAAAAAGACCACCACAAGACTGCAAGACACTGTGAGCTCATATTGTATAGATTTGACTCACAATAATAATAAGTAAAGATAATTATATAAATTAAAACCTCTTAGTAACATAAAGTAAGCCGCTTTCAAAATTAATATTAATTTAGCATCATGTCACCTGAGTTTTCTTGCCGGATCTTTCTCAGTGTGGCCGTGTTCCGATCCGGTGGTAGTATACTAGATTGTTAGTTAGTTTTTTAAATATAATTACTATTAATTTTAATATTAAATAATTACTAACCATAAACAATATAATTTTTTCATATAGAATCATTTTCTTCTTACACTGACAATAAATTTTGTATCAAAATGTGGGTCGATATTTAATAACTAATTTCTGTATCGGGTAGATAATTATAAATTTTCTGCAGTAACGATGACTTGTTGGACGTGAGACATCTTAGTCCGCCCGTGACCATGAACTCTGTAAGTGTTCGAAACGTCGGGTAATCAAATATCAAATACAAACGCGATAAAATTCGTAGTTTTATTTAAAAAATAAACACAAGTAAATATTTTAATAGAAAATTTTATTATATATATATTTTATGAATGGAGCCATTTTTTTTAAGTCGAATTTGGTCTCAGGGCAATTCATCCAACGGTATTATCTCCGGGTTGCTGTAATTGTCACAGGTGCAGAAACAGTTCTTGCCTTTCGGTCCGTTCGGTAACAGAAGTAGCTTCAAATTCATGTTTGATTCCAATGCGTTTAGGATATCTAGAATAAAAATAAAAGATCATAAAGCAGTCATGAGGATTGCCAACAGAACTGAAAACTTATAACTATAAAGGAACAATTGTCATTATTGGATACTGAAATTGTTTGATAATTTGTAAATTAAAAATGTTTTACATTTATCTGTTGTGCGTTGACATATATCTGTCACAATTTTTGTTCTTTTTGACGTGACAACGTCTTATAATTCGATGGAGCCAGCTGCACACACGAAAAAACATGACGTATGCGGCGTTACCTCGCTCTGAGGCGTTTCATTTAAGGCTTGATCCATACAAAATATCTATCAAACAAATAAAATTAAAATTTTCTTTTGAAAAATGAAACCATTTCATCAGTATTTTCTTATGACGTTGTCACGTTCAACTATCGTCAGTAAACCGATTTTACAGATAACAGATTTTTTTTTATTTTGGTTTGGGCTACGGTCAGTGCACCTGCCGCCCGGCTCCGACCGGGGCGACAGAGGGACGGCGCGCGGTCCCGTAACCCACCCGATAGCACGTCGCCTCCTTTGTTGAGCCGACCACCGGCGCAGAGTTGCTTATCTTCAGTGGTCGGCCCGACGGAATACCCTGAGGGGGTACCCTCTCCCAACGACGTCAGTCGCCGTCGCGACGTCAGCCTCTCCGCGGGTGTCTGTCACAGATATAGTGATACATTGTCATATCTACAGATATAGTGTCAGCACGAACGCGTAACGTGACCATGTCGATGATGACTTGCTCGAAATGTAAACCTGCCTTTTTTTTTAAGGGCATGGGCATGGGCCATGGTCAGCGCCCCGTCCGCGGCCTCATGATCCACCCGTGACACTTCGCCTTCGTCGTTGGGCCGACCACTGGTGCAGGGTAACTAGACTTCAGTGGTCGGCCCGACGGAATACCCCGGTCGCGGGGTATCCTCCCCTTTCGATGTTTCCCCTTGGAGACATCGGTCATCGTCGCGCGGTCAGCCTCTCTGCGGATGACGGACTAAATCCCCGGTTCAGTCACTCGCGGCCTCGGCTAGGGCGGCATTAGGCGCAGATACTCGCGCCTGCGCCGCCCAAGTCGCCGGCGGTGGATTGCGTCGTCGTGGAGGCGTTCCTCCCGCACGCGCTCCGCCGCCTCCTTCCGCGAGATGACTGCTTTGCAGAAGGTGGCGATCGCGTCCCAGTTCCTGATGCTGCCGAGCATCTCCCTAGTGATGATCGGCAGCGTCAGGTCGGCACCGATGAATGCGATGAAATCACGGCACTGCTCAGCCCACGCGGCACAGACCTCGAGTGTGTGCTGCGCCGTGTCCTCGTCGCAATTGCAGTGGTGGCAGGCCGGTGTGCTCTCCCTCCTGATGATCTTGTGCAGGTACTTGCCGCAGCAACCGTGCCCCGTTGAGACCTGCACCAGTCGGAAGGAAAGCACCCCGTGCGTCCGCTCCAAGCATTCCATCAGCACCGGCCGGAAGGCCTCGACGGTCCAGACACCGTACCGAGGCCTCTCCAGCCGGACTGCCTAACAGACAATGACGTCTCGGCGGGCGTCGACCCGCCAGGCGGCAATCTCCTTGTTGGGTCGACCACTAATGACAAGTAACCCTGCTCTGGTGGTCGGCCCAACGACGAAGGCGACGTGTGTTCGAGTGGGTTGCGGGTGTGCGTGTTTACGCCCCTCTGTGGCCCCGGACGGAGTGGTGCGAGAAGTGCGCCGACCGCAGCCCACCCAAAGAAAAAGAAGGCGGCAATTTCAAAAATGGAAGAAGCTTGGTGTATGATAATGGCTAAAAAAACTAGACAGAACTAGACTATAATCTTTAGCTTACTTAGTCATAGAAAGATTAATATTAATATTTTACCCACCTTTCTTTCCTTGATTAACTCCTAATTTCCCACCAACATTCGGAAAATCAACGTCAGTAAGTGGCTGATCAGTCGCTGAACCTGGTGGTTTTGGTGCAGATGTTATATTGTAAGATTGTAAAGTTGTTGTTGCTTGCGGTTCTATAGTTGTTGATTTCATTGATTCTGTAGCATTATCTTTCGGTTTACCGTCTTCTGCTATTCTATCTTCCTTAACTGACGAAGGTAATTCGGTTGTAACGTTCATAGATTGATTTGTAATAGATTTTTCTGTAGTTAACTGCGTTGTTGGCAGTTGTTCAGTACTTGTTTGTGTAGAAGTTGTTGATTGTGTAGTACTGTATGATGTTTCTGTTGTTTTAAGGCCCGATATTTCATGAGTTGTTTGCGATTCTTGTTTATTAGTAGCTGTTGTTGTAGTTGGTTCATGAGTTGTATTCGCTTGTTGTGTAGTTATTTCTTCTTTCTCTGTTTTTGTTGACTGTGCTTTTGATGTCTGTTGTTCAGCATGCGTTGATTCCTGATCTGAATGTGCTTTTTCTGCTTTTGTTGAACCTGAGTCTTCTTTTGATGTATGTTGTTCAGCAGTCGTTGATTCCTGATCTGAGTGTGCTTTTTCTGTTTTTGTTGATTCTGAGTCTTCCTTTGATGTCTGTTGCCCAGCAGTCGTTGATTCCTGATCAGAGTGTGCTTTTTCTGTTTTTGTTGAATCTGAGTCTGCTTTTAATGTCTGTTGTTCAGCACTCGTTGCTTCATGATCTGAGTGTGACTTTTCTGTTCCTGTTGAATCTGAGTCTGCTTTTGATACATGCTGTTCAGCACTCGTTGATTCCTTATCGGAGTGTGCTTTTTCTGTGCTTGTTGATTCTGACTCTGCTTTTGATGTCTGTTGTTCAGCATGCCTTGAATCCTGATCAGAGTGGGCTTTTTCTGTTTTTGTTGAATCTGAGTCTTCCTTTGTTGTCTGTTGTCCAGTAGTCGTTGATTCCTGATCGGAGTGTGCTTTTTCTGTTTTTGTTGAATCTGAGTCTGCTTTTGACGTCTGTTGTCCAGTAGTCGTTGATTCCTGGTCGGAGTGTGCTTTTTCTGTTCTTGTTGAATCTGAGTCTTCTTTTGATGTCTGTTGTCCAGTAGTCGTTGATTCCAGGTCGGAGTGTGCTTTTTCTGTGTTTGTTGATTCTGACTCTGCTTTTGATGCCTGTTGTCCGGTTGTCGTTGATTCTTGATTAGAGTGTGCCTTTTCTGTTCCTGTTGAATCCGAGTCTGCTTTTGATACATGTTGTTCAGCACTCGTTGATTCCTTATCGGAGTGTGCTTTTTCTGTGTTTGTTGATTCTGACTCTGCTTTTGATGTCTGTTGTTCAGCATGCCTTGATTCCTGATCAGAGTGGGCTTTTTCTGTTTTTGTTGAATCTGAGTCTGCCTTTGTTGTCTGTTGTCCAGTAGTCGTTGATTCCTGATCGGAGTGTGCTTTTTCTGCTTTTTTTGAATCTGAGTCTGCTTTTGATGTCTGTTGTTCAGTAGTCGTTGATTCCTGGTCGAAGTGTGCTTTTTCTGTTCTTGTTGAATCTGAGTCTCCTTTGGATGTCTTTTGTCCAGTAGTCGTTGACTCCAGGTCGGAGTGTGCTTTTTCTGTTTTTGTTGAATCTGATTCTGCTTTTGACGTATGCTGTTCAGCACTGGTTGATTCCTGATCTGAGTGCGCTTTTTCTGTTTTTGTTGAATCTGATTCTGCCTCTTCGTGTGCTTTTTCTGTTTTGGTTGAATCTGAGTCTTCCTTTGTTGTCTGTTGTCCAGCAGTCGTTGATTCCTGATCTGTGTGTGCTTTTTCTGTTTTTAACAAATCTGACTCTGCCTGTATTGTCTGTTGTTCACCAGTCGTTGATTCTTGATCTGAGTGTGCCTTTTCTGTTTTTTCAGATGCGGTAGAATCATGTTTTTCCGTAGCTTGGTGAGTTAAAATATGACTTTCGTCTTGGTGTTTTGATTGCGGTTCATGGATAGTTGTTTCTTGGGCTACTGTCGACGTTTCTGTTGACGTAACTGGCGGTCCATTATCCATTCTTTGGACCGTAGACATTGTTGCTTGTGTTGGTGTTATTTGTTGCTCTACAGTTGTTGATGTCTGTTCTACTATTCGTGTCTGTTCTGTAGCTGGTTCTTTTGTTAAAATTGTAGTCGGTTGTTCTGGTCTGCTAAAATCTGTCGTTGTTTGCGTTTCTGTAGTTATCGTTACCCGATCTGTTGTTGAATGTTCTGTTACTGTTGATATTGTTTGTTGAGAAGATGGTATCTTAGTGCTCTGCGGTATACTAACTGTTGATTCGTTAGAGTCGTAGGATTCTATAGATTGTTTATTAAAAGAACTTTCGTCTTTTGATTGTTGTTCAAATGAATCTGTTTTTATTGTTATTGCCTGTTCTAATATTGGTATGTGTACTGGAGTAATCAACGGTTCAATAGTTGTAATTTTTTTCGTAGGTATTATGGGATGTTCGGTAGTTATTGTAGTAAAATGATCTGTAGTTCTTGTTTCTTGTTCCATCATTGTATTTGTCCGATCTGTTTTATATACTTCTGTTACTGTTGAAGTTAGATCAGGATACGTTTGTTTAGTAAAAGATAATGGCTCTTTGGTTGTATGTAGGTCTTCAGTTATTAAAGGTGAGGTAGAGTCAAATAATTGTTGTTTGGTTGAACTTTCTTCTTCACCTTTTGACTTTTGTTCCAACGATACGTTATCTGGGGTAACCGTCTGTTCAGTATGTATTTGCTGTTTTGAAGGAATCTGCTCTCCTGTTGTTGGTTCATTGGTGTGCTGTTCTGTTACTGTAAAAGTTACTCCTAATATACTTTGTTCTGTGGTTGGTGTAAAGTCAATTGTAGCTGGCTTATCTTTGCTAAATGAATGGTCTCTTTCGGTAGTAGATTCTTCAGAGATGGGATTTTGGGTTGCTGTAGATTGTTCGATTATTGTAGATTGAACAGTTGTTGTAGTTTGTTCGGTTATAATTGATTGTTCATTAACTGTGGAAGGTGCCGTTGTTGTCGTTTGTTCAATGTTTACTGTAGTGGTTTGATTGTCAATTACCACGTTTGATTTGGTTGTAGCCGTTAGTGGCTCTGTTAATAACGTCGTCTGTCCTGTTGTTGAGTCATCGATTTTAGGCCCTTCTGTTATTGATTGTACTTTAGTTGTTGTAGAAGGTTCTTCAAAAATTCTTATGGTCTCTGCGGATGATTGCGATGTTGTTGTAGGTACTACCATTGTTGTAAATTTCTCAGTGGTTGGTGCTTCTGAAAGGGATATTATATCTATTGCTTCCTCAATAGTTGTTGGTTTCTGTGTTATTGTTGTAAGTTCGGTAGATGTGATCTGTTCCTGGACAATCTCTGATATTTTTGCTGTAGTAGTTGCCAGGTCTTGATTTGATACTGTAGTTTCATCCTTGTCTGGAGTAGTAGACTTATGTTCATCACCCTTAGTCAAGCTATGGGATTCTGGACCAATATTTGATGAAATATCTATAGCTGTTTCTGAAAATATTATTGGTTCCGTAGATGATATCTGTTCTTCTGTAATAGACTGTTCAGTAGTTATAAATTGTTTTGATATTTTAGGTTTTGGTTCTTCTGTTACTGTCGTGTAATGTTCACTTGTTGGTGTTGTTTGCACTATAGTGTCTGATATACTAATAAACACTTGTTTTTGTTCTGTACTTATTGTTATTGGTGTTGTAACTGTTGTTATCTCTTCTTTAGTTGATGATTGGCTAGTAATTATAGAATTTTCAGTAGTTTGAGTAATTTCCTCAGTTCTTGAACTATCCAGTGATGTTACTTGTTCAGTTTTTGTAGGAATTGGCTCCATGGTCGTAGTTGTTAATATTTCAAATGGTATTATTTTTTCAGTTGTTGAAATGGATTCAGCAGCTATGGTTGATTCTTCAGTAGCTAATCCTCTGGTAATTGTCAATACTTCTACAGATGTTAAAGTACCTAGAGACGTTACTTGCTCAATGGTCGTAGTTATTGGTTCAGCAGTACTTGTGGAAGTCGACTCAGTAGCTGTTGCTGTTTCCTCAGTTGCAGTCAATGCTTTAGGACTAGTTAGATACTCTTCTCTAGTTATTGAAATATCTAATGATGTTGCGTGTTCAATCGTTGAAGTTAGTTCCGCAGTGGTAGTTTTTGAAGTGTGTTCCATAGTGGTAGTTGTTGAAATAGGTTCCATAGTGGTAGTTGTTAAATTTGGTTCCATGGTAGTAGTTGTTGATGTTAGTTCCGTAGTTGTTGAAGTTAGTTCCGTAGTGGTAGTTGTTGCAGTTGGTTCCGTAAGGGTAGTTGTTGAGGGTGGTTCCGTAGGGGTAGTTGCTGAAGGTGGTTCCGTAGTGGTAGTTGTTGAAACTGGTTCCGTAGTGGTAGTTGTTGAAGTTGGTTCCGTAGTTATTGAACGTAGTTCCGTCGTGGTAGTTGTTGCAGTTGGTTCCGTAGGAGTAGCTGTTGAGGGTGGTTCCGTAGGGGTAGTTGCTGAAGGTGGTTCCGTAGTGGTAGTTGTTGAAGCTGGTTCCGTAGTGGTAGTTGTTGAAGTTCGTTCCGTAGTGGTAGTTGTTGAAGCTGGTTCCGTAGTGGTAGTTGTTGTTGTTTCTAATGGAATTGCTTCCACAGTTGCAAATATTAAGTCAGTCATCATTGTTGGTTTCTCAGTAGTTGTTGAAATCGTTTCAGTGACCGTTTTCGGTTCCTCAGTTGTTAATACTTTAGTAGTAGATAATACTTCTACAGATTCTGAAGCTTCTAATAATATTGCCTGCTCAGTAGTTGTTCTAGTTGTTTCAACGGTTGTTACCGAAGCTGTGTTAGAGATTGTTACCGGTTCCTCAGTCGTAGTTAATTCTTTGGGACTAGTTAACGACTTTTCTGTAGCTATTAAATTATTTAATGATGTTGCGAGTTCAGTCGTTGATGAAGTTGGTTCCATAGTGGTAGTAGTTAACGATTCTAATGATATTACTTCCTTAGTTGTTGTAATTGATTCAGTGACCGTTGTTGGTTCCTCAGTCGTTTCACCTTTGGTTGACAACACTTCTACAGGTGTTAAAATATCTTTATTCAGTGGTTCAGTGGTTTTTCTAGTTGTTTCAACAGCTGCAACTGAAGCTGAGTCAGTGTTTGTTACCAGTTTCGCAGATGTAGTCAATTCTAATGATGTTGCTTTTTCAGTCGTAGTTGAAGTTGGCTCCGTAGTGATAGTTGTTAATGATTCTAATTCTATTAATTTCTCACTTATTGTTGATGTCGATTCAGTAGCCGTTCTTGGTTCCTCAGGTATGTCTGACGGTGCTACTTGTTCAGTCGTTGTTGAAGTTGGTTCTGTAGCGCTAGTTGTTGATGATTCTGATGATATTTCTTCCTCGGTTGTTGAAGTCGATTCTGCGAGATTTGCCGGTTCTTCAGTAATAGTTGATTCTTCAGAACTTGTTAACGAGTCATCTGTAGTTAGTAAAATATCTAACGATGTTGTTTGTGCAGTCGTTGGGTTAGTAGCTTCCGTAGTTGTAGTTGTTAACGATTCTAATGATATTATTGTCTTAGTTGTTGTTGACCTCAATTCAGTGAACATTGTTGGTTCCTCAGTTGTTGGTGAAAGCGATTTAGTGACCGTTGTTGGTTCTTCAAATGATGTTGAAATCGATTCAGTCACCATTGCGAGTTTCTCAGTTATTGTTGGAATGAGTTCAGCAGCCGTTGTTGGTTCCTCAGTTGTTGTTGATATTGATTCTGTGACCTCTGTGGATTCATCAGTTGTTGTTGATATAGTTCCTGTGACCTCTGTGGATTCATCAGTTGTTGTTGATATAGTTCCTGTGACCTCTGTGGATTCATCAGATGTTGTTGAAATCAATTTAGTGACCGTTGTGGGTTCATCAGTAGTTGCTAAATTCGATTCAATCACCGTTGTGGGTTCCTCAGTTGTCGTGAATTCCTTCGAACTAGTTATCGATTCATTTACAGCTATTGAAGCGTTTAATGATGTTGCTTGTTCAGTCGCTGTCGAAGTAGCTTCCATAGTGATAGTTGTCACTGATTCTAGTGGCATTATTTCCTCAGTTGTTGTTGACGTCGATTCAGTGGCCGTTGTTGGTTCGTCGGCTGTCGTTGAAATCGATTTAGTAACTGTTTTAGGTTCCTCATTTGTGTTTGAAATCGATTCAGTGAGTATTGTGGGTTCCTCAGTTGTTGTTGATATCAATTCATTGACCGTTGTGGATTCATCAGTTATTGTTGGCATGAGTTTAGCAGGCGTTCTTGGTTCCTCAGTTGTTGTTGATATTGATTCTGTGACCTCTGTGGATTCATCAGTTGTTGTTGATATTGATTCTGTGACCTCTGTGGATTCATCAGTTGTTGTTGATATAGTTCCTGTGACCTCTGTGGATTCACCAGATGTTGTTGAAATCAATTTAGTGACCGTTGTGGGTTCATCAGTAGTTGCTAAAATCGATTCAGTCATCGTTGTGGGTTCCTCAGTTGTCGTGGATTCCTTCGAACTAATTATCGATTCATTTATAGCTATTGAAGCATTTAATGATGTTGCTTGTTCAGTCGCTGTCGAAGTAGCTTCCGTTGTGATAGTTGTCACTGATTCTAGTGGCATTATTTCCTCAGTTGTTGTTGACGTCGATTCAGTGGCCGTTGTTGGTTCGTCGGCTGTCGTTGAAATCGATTTAGTAACTGTCTTTGGTTCCTCATTTGTGTTTGAAATCGATTCAGTGAGTATTGTGGGTTCCTCAGTTGTTGTTGATATCGATTCAGTGACCGTTGTGGGTTCCTTAGTTATTGCTGGAATTGATTTTTCGACCATTTTCGCTTTCTCAGTAGTTGCTGTAATTGATTCAATGACCGTTGTGGGGTCTTCTGTGGTTGTTGGTATTACCTCGTCGGCCATTGTTGGTTCCTCAGTTGTTGAAATCGATTCAGTGACTGTTTTTGTTTCCTCAGATGTCGTTGAAATTGGTTCAGTTACTGATGTGGGTTCCTCAGTTGTTACAATTGATTCAGCAAACATTGTTGGTTCCTCTGTTGTTGTTGATATAGATTTAATTGCCGTTGTCGGTTTTTCAGTTGTTGTTGACGTCCATTCAGTGACCGTTGTGGGCTCATCAGTAGTTGTTGAAATCGATTCCGTTACTGTTGTGGATTCCTCAGTTATTGCTGGAATTGGTTCTACGACCATTATTGATTTCTCAGTGGTTGTTGTAATCGATTCAATGACTCTTGTAGACTTCTCAGTGGTTGTTGGAATTATCTCATCGAGCATTGTTGGTTCCTCAGTTGTTGTTGAAATCGATTCAGTGACTGTTGTTGGTTCCTCCGTTATCGTTGAAATTTTTTCAGTTTCTGATATGGGTTCTTCAGTTGTTACAATTGATTGAGCGACCATTGTTGGTTCCTCAGTTGTTGTTAATATCGATTTAGTTGCCGTTGTCGGTTCCTCAGTTGTTGTTGAAGTCGATTCAGTGACTATTGTGGGTTCATCAGTAGTTGTTGAAATCGATTCAGTGACGGTTGTGCGTTCCTCAGTTATTGCTGAACTTGTTTCTTCGACCATTATTGAGTTCTCATTGGTTGCTGTAATTGATTCAATGCCCGTTGTGGGCTCCTCATTGGTTGTTGAAATTATCTCATCGGCCATTGTTGGTTTCTCAGTTGTTGTTAATATCGTTTCTATGACTTCTGTGGATTCATCAGATGTTGAAATTAATTCAGTGACCGTTGAGGGTACTTCGGTAGTTGTTAAAATCATTTCAGTCACTGTTGTGGGTTCCTCAGTTGTCGTGAGTTCCTTCGAACTAGTTATCGATTCGTTTATAGCTATTGAAGCGTCTAATGATGTTGCTTGTTCAGTTGTTGTTGAAGTAGGTTCAGTAGTGATAGTTGTCAATGATTCTAATGACATTATTTCCTCAGTTGTTGTTGACGTCGATTCAGTGACCGTTGTTGACGTCGATTCAGTGACCGTTGTTGGCTCCTCGGTTGTCATTGAAATCGATTTAGTAATAGTTATTGGTTCCTCATTTGTGGTTGAAATCGATTCAATAAGCATTGTGGTTTTCACAGTTGTTGTTGCAATTAAGTCAGTAACAGTTGTTGGTTCTTCAGTTGTTGTCGAAGTTGATTTAGTAACTGTTGTTGGTTCTTCAGTTATTTTTGATATCGATTTAGTAGCCGTTGTCGGTTCTTCAGTTATTGTTGAAATTAATTCAGTGTCCGCTGTGGGTTCCTCAATTATTGTTGAAATCAATTCAGTTACCGTTGTGGGTTCCTCAGTTGTCATGAATTCTTGAGAACTCTTTGCCGATTTCTTTATAGCTACGGCAATATCTAATGGTGTTGCTTGTTCAGTTGTTGTTGAAGTACCTTCCATAGCGGTAGTTCTTGATGATTCTAATGACATTATTTCTTCAGATGTTATTGACGTTGATTCAGTGACTATTGCCGGTTTCTCTGTTGTAGTTGGAATTGATTCAGTGGCTATTGAGAGTGCCTCAGTCGTTGATATCGATTCGGGAATCATTGTAGGTGCCTTAGTTGCTGTTGAAATCGATGCAGTGACCGTTGTTGGTTCCTTAGTTGTTGTTGAACTTGATTCAGTGAGAGTTGTTGGTTCCTCGGTTGTTGTTGAAATTATCTCATCGACCATTGTCGGTTCCTCAGTTGTCCTTGACATCGACTCAGTGACCACTGTTGGTTCCTCAGTTGTTGTTGAAATGGATTTTGAGACCGTTGTTGGTTCTTTATTTGTTGTTGTTGAAATTGATTCAGTGAGGGTTGTTGGTTCCTCAGTTGATGTTGAAATTATCTCATCGACCATTGTTGGTTCATCAGTTGTTGTTGAAATCGATTCAATAACTATTTTGTGTTCCTGAATTGTTGTTGAAATTGATGCAGTGACCATTGCTTGTTCCTCAGTCGTCGTTGAAATCGAATCAGTAACCGTTGTTAGTTCCTCATTTGTTGTTGAAATCGATTCATTGAGCATTGTGGTATCCTCAGTTGTTGCAATGGATTCAGCGACCATTGTTGGTTTCTCAGTTGTTGTTGAAATCGATATAGTAGCCGTTATCGGTTCCTCAGTTATTGTTGAATTCAATTTCGTAGCCTCTGTGGGTTCTTCAGTTGTTGTTAAAATCGATTCAGTGTCCGTTGTGGGTTTCTCAGTTGTCCTGAATTCTTGAGAACTAGTTGCTAGTTTTGCCTTTATAGCTACGCCTATATCTAATGAAGTTGCGTGTTCAGTCGTTGTTGAAGTACTTTCTATAGTGGTAGTCCTTAATGATTCTGTTGATATTATTTCATCAGATGCTGATTTCTCTGTTGTAGTTGGAATTGATTCAGTGACCCTTACGGGTTCCTCAGTTGTTGATATCGATTCAGGGACCATTGTAGGTTCCTTAGTAGCTGTTGAAATCGATTCAGTGAATGTTGTTCGTTCCTTAGTTGTTGTTGAAATTGATTCAGTGAGGGTTGTTGGTTCCTCGGTTGATGTTGAAATTATCTCATCGACCATTGTCGATTCTTCAGTTGTCATTGACATTGACTCAGTGACCACTGCTGGTTGCTCAGTTGTCGTTGAAATAGATTCAGTGACCGTTGTTAGTTCCTTAGTTGTTGTTGAACGTGAATTAGTGAGCGTTTTTGGCTCGTCAGTTGTTGTTGTTATCAATTTTGTAACCGTTGTGGGTTCCTCTGTTGTTGTTGCATCTGATTCTGTGACCGTTGTTGGTTGCTCAGTCGTTGACATCGATTCAGTCACCATTATTGATTCCTCAGTTGTTAAAACTTTAGTAGGCGATAACGTTTCTAAAGGCGTTGAAGCCTTTAGTAATACTGCTTGTTCAGTGGTTGTTGTAGTTGTTTCAAAAACTGTAACTGAAGCTGAGTCAGTAACTGTTGTCAGTTTCTCGGTTGTAACAAATTCTTTAGGGCTCGTTAATGACTCTTCTGTAGCTGTTGAAATATCTAAAGATGTTTGTTCAGCCGTAGTTGAAGTTACTTCTGTAGTGGTAGTCGTTAATGATTCAGGTGATATTAATTCCTCATTTGTTATTGAAATCGATTCAGTGACCGTTGTTGATTCGTTAGTTGTGGTCAATTCTTTAGGACTATCTACCGCCTCTTTTGCAAGTGTTGAAATGTCTAATGATGTTGCTTGTTCCTGTTCTGTTGTTGATGTTGGTTCTGTAGTGGTAGTTGTTAATGATTCTGAAGATATTACTTTTTCAGTTGTTGTTGAAACCGATTCAGTGATTGTTGATGTTTCCTCCATTGTTAATTCTCTAGTAGTAGACAACACTTCAGCAGGCATTGAAGCGAGTTCTTGCGATATTGCTGGCTCAGTAGTTGCTGTAATTGTTTCAACAGCTGCTTCTGGCGATGTGTTAGTGATTGTTACTGGTTCTTCAGTTGTACTTAATTGTTTAGGACTAGTTAAAAACCTTTCAGAAGCTACTAAACTATCTAATGATGTTGCTTGTTCAGTCATTGTTGAAGTTGGTTCCGTAGTGGTAGTTGTTAATGATTCCAATGATATTATTTCATCAGATGTTGTTGACGTCGATTCAGTGACTATTGCTGGTATCTCTGTTGTAGTTAGAATTGATTCAGTGACCATAGCAGATTCCTCGGTTATTGAAATCGATTCAGGGACTATTGTAGGTTCCTTAGTTGCTGTTGAAATCGATTCAGTGAACATTGTAGGTTTTTCAGTTTCCTCAGTTGTAGTTAATTCTATAGGAACAGTTAATGATTCATCTGTAGATGTAGAAATATCTAATGTTGTTCTTTGCTCAGTCAATATTGTGCTTGGTTGAATAGTTGTAGATGGTTCCTCACTGGCTCTTTCTTCAACAGTAGTTAATGAATCTTCTTTAGTTGTTAGTGTTTCTAATAATATTGCTTGCTCAGTGGTAGTTATGGTTGTAACTGTAGCACTTGTAGATAAAGTTGTTATTGGTATTTCATTTGTAGGTGTAGTTGATGATTTAATGGTAGTCGGCTGCTCTGTTACAGATATAGGTGTAGTATCAACTGTAGATTCATCAGAATGTTCATGTTCACCAGGAGGGCAGGTTACAGTATCATTCATCTCCCCGGAATAATCTTCATCTGAATCGTAATATTCTAACAACTCAGTAGTGGCTGGTTCCTTAGTTCCTAGCATATCTTTAGTTGTAGATGATTGTATTGTTGATGCACCAGTTGTTGTTGTGAGTTCTTTGTAAGTCGTCCCTTGTGTTATCGCAGTTGAAATTTCTGGCACTGGCGTTATTTGTGACATAGTTGTAGGCATTTCCGTTTTTGTACCTTCTGTGGAGTCATATTCTTCATAAGATTCATCAGAACATTCTTCTGATTCATTTGATAAAGTTGTTGTAATTGGCTCTTCTGTAGTAAAAACATTAATATTCTGTTGTTCGGTTATATTAATAGCCACTGTCTCTAAAGTAGTCCTTTCTGTAGTTAGATGGGTTATTTCAGTTGTTGGTTTTGCAGTTATTGTTGTTTGTATTTGTTGTGTTGTTATTTGGTCTGTAGTAGTTCTTAAGTCGTTTGAAGCTGGTTCAGTTGTAAAGTCCTCAATATCAACATTCATTGTTACCTTTTCAGGCGTCGTTGCGAATTCAGTTGTACCACTCGATGTTGATAGCTGTTGTGCTAACGTTGTTAGTGATTCAGATATAATGAAAGGTATTGTTGTTAGATCTATAGTTACAGTTGGTTTTTCAGAAGTGGTAATAGTTTCTGCCGAAGAAACAGATGTACTTATATTAGCTGTGATAGTTGTTTGTTCTGGTGTAGTGGATAATAGTTCTTTCGTAGAGAATAATACTAATTCCTCTGAAGGAATTGTAGAAGCATCAGTAGTGTAATTGGATTTTTGCGTAGTAGCATTCGCTTCGTCCTCTTGTGATGGAATAGTTGTCGATTCTTCTTCATCAATTTTTACAGTGGTCGATTCTCCAGTAACAGCTATTGGAGTACTTAATTCTTCTGCAATGGGTGTTGTTAATGCTACTGTTGTAGATGATTTTTCTGATGAAGTCGTTGTAGTTTTAGCTTCCTTTGGACTAATAGATATGGATGCTGCAGTAGTAACATCTGTAGGAGTTGTCGAAACAGGTGCACCCGTTATTGTGGTCGCATTTTTATTGAGTTTTTCTTCATAATCATCTTCTTCTTCACTTGAATCATAATCTTCAGTTGTTGTCGATGTCGGTCGAACTGTTGTTGTTGTTGTTGTCGAAGTTGTTGTTGTGGATTTCGGTATACGTGGCTTCTGTTCTTTTATGTGTTCTAATGCACCGAGTACATCTACAAGAGAAATATTAAAGTATTTTATTTTAGGTGTGACAGAACACCGCTCTTTTAAGACGGTCAGTAGTAATTATTGTTACATTTTAATATAACGAACATATTGTCATCATTATCTGAGTCAGTATAGGTGCCATTCCTGGGCATGAGCCTCCTCCACAATTTACCTACTTCCTTACGATTAAATATTAAGATTAGGAAAACTCTTTAACGAGCAATTCTTGTATATTTCTATATAATCAGAATCTCGGAACAGGGTCTAAAATTACTATCAGGAGTATTGAATAGGTCAGGGTAGGTTTTAATTGAGGTCCTCCCCGAGGGGGGGACGTCAGTCGATAGGAACTTAACCATTTTTAGCGGTTAAGTTGGGATATCAAACAGTCCCTTGATCCAGACAACACCGCTTCGATTCTTATGTCCCCCCTATGAAGAGTTATATCTGATCTTGTAAAGATGAAGATGAGTAATTACCTGATTCGCCAGTAGCTCTCAGCAGAGCCCGCAAAGCGTCTATTAAATCTGAAAATTAAAATAAAATTATATGGCGGTGGATTTTATAAACATAAAATTAACAGACACAAATTAAATCTTCTTTTATCAGATTCGCTCTACTTACCGCTTATTTCTTAAACTAAGATGATATAATTATGATGACTGTTGTAAGGGAGGGCCTGGTAATCTGTCAGACAGGATTTTTATCTTAGTGCAGATACCAGTCTCTCACAAAGGCTATAAAATAGTAAGAATTTGTAAAATTACAGAAATTAACTCGTAAGTACCTTTGTGTCAGAAAAATAAATTAAATTATTATTATAAATTGATCGAATCAGGTGATAAATTGTGGCAAGCCAATATTTTAAAAAGGAGGAAAGGAAGGAAGACCGACAACTTTTCTACGATATATTGCACATCTCAACAAAGAAAGAAATATGGGATCGGCTTCAAATTGAATCTGCAATGCAATCTGCGAATCTGACCCTATGATTGTGAATCTGTCAATGTAAATATAAATGTGAATTTGAGTGCAAATGTGAAACTGAGTGTGAATTTGAATCTGTGACTCTGTGAATCTGTGAATGTAAATATGAATCTAAATGTGAATCTGAGTGCGAATTTGAATCTGAGAATTCGAATCTGTGTATCTATGAATCTGAATTTGTAAATCTGAATTTTAACCTATATCAGAGAGCCTAAATGTGAATCTGAAATAGTAACCTGAATATGTGTATTGGAAACTATGAATCTGAATCTGTGAACACGTATCAGTAAATCTGCATGTGAATATTTTTTGAAACAAATTGTATCTTTAAATCTGATATGTGTGCTCGCTGCTCAATATTAATGTGAATCTCAATGTGATTTCGAATCTCTGAATCCGAATCAGTGAATGTGAATCCATGAATCTAAATGTGTGAATGTAAACATATGTGTCAATGCGAATGTAAATATGATTCTAATTTTGATTTTATCTGTAGAACATTTTTTGTCCAGCTGTTGTAGACATGTGTTGAAAGAAAGGAAATTGAAGTATGTAGACTCACTCTCAGTATCCGTATAGTCTTCTAGTATCATAACGGCTTCTTGCAGATCTGTTGAGGTAAAAGTAAATCAATTATTTATTTTGATTATTTTAACTTATTTCTTATTTTTAACACAACGTCCATGTGCTACAAAGAATTTCAACGATTTACACCATGGTAGAATAATTTCTGGATCGCGATAAAGAACCCAAGACGCACGGAACGAAAGATCGCTACAGAAACTAAAATCATTACGACATCTGTGCCTTTTTGTAACCACACCCTGTTTTTTTTTGGCAGCCTATGGTTTGGACATACCTCGTTCAACCCATCCGGGGCGACAAAGGTCCTGAGTGCGACCATATAACTCATCGTGTACCTTACCTATCGTTATTGGGCCGATCATTGTTACCAATTCCTTGAAATCCATGGCCGGCCCGGTGGTTTACGCTTTCGGGGTATCGTCCCCATCTGCTAGTGTTGTCGAGGCATCGCTCTTACGCATTTTTACCAACACTTGTATTACAGGAAACTTTACAGACATATAATAAAGTACAATCATGGAGCCGGTTCCTTTTTAGAGATTGTTTTCAGGCACTTAGCGAAGCCAGACTTGTATCAGAAGGAAAAGGACTGTACTCGTTCAACACATCAAAACCCCTAAGGTCCGAATTGTAAAACATTTATAGATTTCATTCATAGCAAAACTGCTATCAGGCATACGGGAATCGGCTGGTAAACTAGCTAAGAAATTGATTTATAGATAAAAAAGTAAGTGATAATATCATTATATCATTTTCATCATTTCAACTCATACACCTTCCACTGCTAGGCTCCTCCAAAGCCTCCTCCAAAATAGGAGGGACATTGATCTACTCTACTATGCTGGTCAGTCGTGCTGGTATCGGGTTTATTTCGAGTTTTCCTTCTCTTGCATAGAGGTTTTGTGCATATTATATACCTTAGTCGACTTTTACGACATCCACGGGCAAGATAGGAGGTCCGTGGGTCCTAAAAAGGACGTTACATCTAAGCCAATAAAATAAAAGATATAGAAAGAGGAAGGAAGTAAAAATAATACTTACAGAAGGACTTGCTTAGAGTAATAACATTCTCCAGGAATTTGATAATATCTGAAAGGAAAAATAAAATTTTTAACAGCATCTATATATTAATACATGAAGCAAAAACTTTGTACCCCTTTTTATGAAAATTACGTGGATGGACAAATATGAAATTTTGCACAATTGAAGTATATAATGAGGAGAAGTGCATAAAACTGAAATTTCATATAATAATGGATTAGAAATACATTAAATTCCTTAAAAAAGGCATTACGCACACTATAACGCAATCGCTACACACGCACACACGAACGCTTATACACTTTTCTTTATGGTTAAAATCTCTGGTTGAATTGAATGTCAACCAATCATAATTGTGATGAAAATGTGTAATAGACATTTGTACTTATATATTAGTTATTAGTGAAATATAGTTTACTCAATATATAATTATATTAAAATAAAATTATAAGAAAATTGTGAACATAAATAAAATTAAAAGAAACTTGTGTAGCAGAAAAATTAATTTAAATGAATTATGGTCGAATTTCGACCACACGGCGACTACTAGTTCTTGTAAAATTATATGCATAAAAGCAGGTGTGTCGTAAAGACACACGATAGAAGTGAAGTTTGACTGATGGTGTAGTTGTTAAGAGACCGACCCACCGTTTTAGTGTCATGGGTTTCAATACCACGCAGGACAACACTTTGCTCGGGCCGACCACGGAAGACAAGTGTTGACTCTTGAATCTCGAGTCCAATCCTAAATCCATTCGCAACTCGAATTTGAGCAATTTGGTACTCTTGAAAGCGACACTAGCGCACGATTAGAATCAAATTCGGATTTTTTTTAAACTAAATGAATTCGATTCTCGTCGATTAAGTCAAATATTTGCTACTCCCGACGTGATTTAGACGTAGTTTAAAATCGTTAATGTTGCACAATTTCAAGAACGCGTCTTTGTGGTGATTGAGTTTGGTAACGTTATTAATTTAAAGTAATAAAATACGACACATTTGGAGAAAATAACAACGGGCAATGCGAAGAATTCATTCTCGATTTTGTTTGAGTACCTTATATTATAGCCCTTAGTCGGATTTTATGACATCCACAGAAAAGATAGAGAGTGGTGAATTGTAATTCTTACTCTGTCATCGGAAAAATATTTCTTAATGAAATTAATTAAAATAGAACTCACCCATTTTTGTTATGTCATGTATAATATGTACGACTTCGAAGAAATCTGAAAAAGAAAGAAAGTACGTTAGTCGTTCATTATTTTTAAATATTAAAACTAATAAAATCATCATCATCATCGATCTATACCAGGGGTGGTCAACTAGTCGATAACGATCAACCAGTTGATCACGATCGAGCAGTTGATCACGATCGACCAGTTGATCACGATCGACCGGTTGATCGCGACTATTAGTCCAGTCGATCGTAGCAAGGGAAAAATGTAAAGACGTAGAAAAGACTTCGCATCGTAATCACCAACTGGTGCACGCATCAACGCCAATTGCGAACATTTAAAGAAGTATATAATTGGTGGATCGCACAGAGTTTCGTTAGTAAACAGTAGATCTTGAGTCTAAGGAATTTGTTTGAACGCGCTTATCTCATGAACTACTGGTCCGATATGAAAAATTCTTTCAGTGTTATATAGCCCATTTATCGAGGAGGCTATAGGCTATAAATCATCACGCTAAGACAAACAGGAGCGGAGCACAAATGAAAAATGTTTCAAAATCGGGGTTATTTTGCATTTTGAGAGCTTCCGCTGCGTAAACGGCTAAATTTACCCAAAAATGTGTGACAGAATCGTTTTTTTTTTTTATATTGCAAGCAGTGGCAAACGAGTAAACAGTACACCTGATGGTAAGTGTTGCTGCCGCTCATGGACCTTTACAAGGCCGTTGCCTACCGCTAAGAAAGTGAAGGGAGTGTGAATGCGTGCATTGAGGCTCGGTGATACCAAAGGCACCACCAAAACCCTTCACACGCAAACACCCTCAGAAAGTTGGGCTACCGGCTCTCTCGCTCACCGAACGAAGCGCAGTAACAAATTGCTACTACTCAGACGTCGATTTTCTGCGAGAGCGTGGTACTGCCCCGGACGGACCGGCCCGCGGCTGTAGACAGATAACTGTCGACAGTGTGGTCCTACCACTATCAAATCGTATTATTAAAAAATTTCAAATTCTACGTAAACAAAGTCTTAAGTTAAAGTAAGCGTTAGCCTAAAGTATCTATACCTAGCAGATGAAGTCGCGAGTAGAAACTATGGTCATATACGGTTCGAGCGTCATCCACATTGGGAGAGAAATTGACCTACTACACCAGGCTGGTCTGACAGGTTCATCACCATCATCATCATCATCGCAGCCTACGTAAGTCCCACTGTTGGGCTCGGGCCTCCTCCACAATGGGAGGGAATTTAACCTACTATACCGTGCTGGTCACACATGTTGGTATAGGGTTTCATTTCGAGTTTTCCTTCTCTTGCATAGATCTGTGCATATTATATCCCTTAGTCGTCTCTTACGACATCCATGTGCAAGATAGGGAGTGGTGAATTGTATTCTTACTCCGTCACCACACGGAAAGGTCAGGCTGATTGTTACATTGCGAGTTTATTTTTGAATTCTCCGTCTCTTGAATAGTTGTTATATACAAAATATCCCTTAGTCGTCTTTTACGACACCCAGGTACAAGAGAGGGGGTGGTGAATTGTATTCTTTCTCTGTCACCAGACGTAATAGATGTTAGGGTTCAAATACTATCTGTGATAATAAATTTATCTTGAAGACTTGTATAAAAAATAATATTAGGCAGTGGTGAATGGTATTTCTACACCGTCTTACTACTTAGAGCAAGGGCTCTCAAACCGCAGGTCACGACCCACTGGTTAATAACACTCTGACTCACCCACCCATTTGTTAATACCACTGGCGACCCACTCCGTAAAAAGGTACTTTGAAACACACGTTTTTTAAAGAATATTTTTTAGCCACAGAGACTAGAAAATCTCAATATTTTGTGTCC
This sequence comes from Lymantria dispar, assembly GCA_032191425.1. Lineage (NCBI taxonomy): Eukaryota > Metazoa > Arthropoda > Insecta > Lepidoptera > Erebidae > Lymantria > Lymantria dispar. The sequence continues at coordinate 3,791,212 of CM063467.1, forward strand.
CTTTTTTAAGACAGCCAAGAAGTGGTTCCCAAATTTAGCAGTTTTTGTTAGTTGGGTTTGAATGTCACTATTGGAATATGACGAGGTTTGATAATCGATCCTAATACGATTAAGATTAGTTGATATTAAATAATGATGGCTTACCATCCATATCGCTGATCTTGTTCAGTAAAGCAGCTGCAACTCGAAGGTTGGTCGCGTTGGCAACTCGGAGTATCGTATCCAAAAAGACGAGAACTTCTACATTGGTATACTTGTATACTTTATCGAAGAACACGAAGATATCTATTAGAAAAAAGAATAGATTATAATAACCAAGAAGTGATTATGAAAATTTAAAAGATGATTAGTACATGCCAGAAAGCGTTATTTAGTAGTAATAAATGCTAGAATTGATTATCGCGTTTTGAAATGGTGCGTTATTATTATGAATGAATATTAATTAATACATTGGATCTATCATATAAACCTAATATTGTCTAGTAGCTTTTGCCCTCGACTTTGTCCGCGTGAAAGTCATGTGTGATGTTATAGAGGTTAACACAGATAGCTGTGCATAATGTTCATTATCAAGAATTTATAACCCAAATACAATATTTTATTGAAATAATTTTGAAATCTTTCATATTAACTTTGATCTCCCCCTTTACCCCCTTAAGGGATGAATTTGGAAAAATATTTCGCACGTGTTTCATGAGTTTTAATGAAGAACCTTCATACTGAATTTTATCCCGGACGGAGTGGTGCGGAGGCGCGCCGACCGCGACCCACCCAAAAAAAAAAAAAAAAAAACCGTATAGTACCTAATAGTTACTAAACTTTTGTTCATTTAATTATAGTCTATATTTTAAAGTCATGTGTAAAAAAATAGTGCAAAACATTACCTCTGATAGCAGTTATGTTGACAATAGCCTGCCATGCTTCTTGGATTGCTAAAATAAAAAAAAAATGTTTGGCTGTAAAGTCAGTTTTACGTGATTAAATTTTACGTGATTTTGAATTTTCATCACTGCATTATTATTATTTTGTATAAATACAAAGCAGTTAACTAAAAATTACATTTTTTTTGATAAATTAACCTTTATTTGCATTCGTTAATTCAAATATTTTTGTACTTAAATTAGCCATTTTTTTGTTTTTGTGGGTGGGCTGCGGTCGGCGCGCCTCCGCACCACTCCGTCTGGGGCGACAGAGGGGCTTAAGCACGCAACTCCCGCAACCCACCCAAAAACCACGTCGCCTTCGTCGTTGGGCCGACCACCGGAGCAGGGTTACTTGACATCAATGGTCGGCCCGACGGAATACCCCCTATTGGGGTACCCTCCCATCGACCAACATCCCCCCATCGGGGAGGACGTCGGTCTTTCCTCACGCGGTCGGCCTCTCGGCGGGTGACGGACTAATCCCCGGTCACGTCACCCGCGGCCTCGGCTAGGGCGGCATGAGGCGCAGGTAGTTGCGCCTACGCCGCCGAGGCTGCGCTCCTCGCGTAGGCGATCCGCCGCCTCCTTCCGCGAGATCACTGTCTCGCAGAAGGCTGCGACCGCGTCCCAATTCCCGACGCTGTCGACCATCGCCCTAGCGATAGCCGGCAGCGTCAGGTCTGCACCGATGATTGCGACGAGTTCACAGCGCTGCACTGCCCAAGCCGCGCAGGCCTCGAGCGTATGGCGTGCCGTGTCCTCGTCGCAATCGCAGTGGTGGCAGGACGGTGTACTCTCCCTCCTTACGACCTTGTGCAGGTATTTGGCGAAGCACCCATGCCCCGTCAAAACCTGCACTAGTCGGAAGGAGAGCACCCCGTGCCGCCTCTCCAACCACTGCATCAGCACTGGCCCGAAGGCCTCCACGGTTCGCACCCCGAACCGAGGCCTCTCCAGCCGGACTGTCCAACGGGCAATGACGTCTCGGCGGGCGTCGACGTGCCAGGCGGTGAGCTCCCTTAACGAGATCATAACGCCCTCCGCTCGCACCCCCGTCACTTAAATTAGCCATACATCATTCAACATACATACATTACAGATACGTCCCACTGTTGGGCTCATGCCTCCTCCATAGTAGGAGGGGAATTGACCTACTATTCCATGCTGGTTAGACGTGTTAGAATAGAGTTTTGTTTCGAGTTTTCCTTCTTTTGCACATATTTTTTTTTATTGCTGTTGGTGGCAAACGAGCAAGCAGCAGACCTGGTGGTAAGCGATATTGCCGCATATGGAACTCTGCAATACATAGGGGCACAGCTAGGCCATTGCCTACCGTGAAGACAATGTTCTTCTTAAACCTGGTTTAAAGAAGGACATGTCATAGCGCTCGAGATCCACAGGTAGGTTAGTTTGTAAGTATGGCTTGATCTGAAAATCAACTGCTGGGAAGCGCTCGCATTACCAACCATAAGTTGAGCCCAATTCCATTTTGTTTTTAATTTCACTTTTTGGATATTTTTAATTTGTAAATAAATCTATATTACAGATACACGGAGAGCGGACAGTCCACCCGTGACAGCGTAGCGAAGTGTTCGAAATATCGTGTAATCAAAAATCAAATACAAACGTGATAAAAGCCGTAAAATAGATTTATTTACAATGTGTAATACTCGCGTAAAAATCGGAAAAATATTTTTAATTTTACGTCTCTTTGTTGTTTTTTTTTTGTATCTTTTTGTAATTGTATTAAAATAAAGATCGTTTTCTTTCTTTATTCAGTTTGTGTATCTTTGATTATACTTGGTATCGACTTCATTTAGCAATACCGCTCTTGAACCTCAAAGAGCTTAGTCTACCAAGAAACACACTCTAAACTAGTTTTCCTGAAGGAATACTTACATTTAGTTCCAGTAATAGAGATCAGCTTCTTGAAGAAGTCTATTATATCTTCATGTCCAGATTTTATTCGAATCTTTTCTATTATATCTATAAATGGCACTGAAATATAATAATAATATTTAGAATTTTGATAATAATAAATGTTGACAACTTCGTATAGAAGGATAGTGTCGGTACTTCGAGCGATCAAAAACATGGAGCCAAAAATACGCACATCACTATACAAATTTTGTTTTTATTAACATAAATCGTCAAAATACTTTTAAAAGTAATATTAATACACTCTTTATGTTTTTCAAATGTGTTGTGACACCGTTTGAGTGCACAAACCGTCATAATTACCTATTTATTTTTTAAGAGTTGTGTACGTACGTGCAGTACATTGACCTTGTACACTACGGAACGGTCCGGCGTAAGCTTCAATTTAAATGCTTCATTTTTTGTGCGCGGACTTACCTTCTATACGTCATCATGTTGGCTCATATAAGTCCCACTGTTAGGCTCAAGCCTCCTCCACAATAGGAGGGAAATTGACCTTACTATACCATGCTGATCAGGCAATTCGGTATAGGGTTTTATTTAGACTTTTCCTTCTCTTATACCTATAAGTGTTATATGCATATTGTATCTCTTAGTCGTCTTTTACGACACCCACGAGTAAGAGAGGGGGTGGTGAATTGTATTCTTACTCCGTCACCACACGGAAAAGATCATGAATGTTATGTAGGAATAGAAAGCGGATTGGTATCGTCGTCTGAACTTGTCGCACTATTGTCATTGCGCCTGCTCATTAGAAAGAGAAGAAATCTATTATGCTGGTCAGACATGTTGGTATAAGGTTTCATTTCGAGTTTTTATTTTATTGCACAGATGTTAAGTGCATATAATATCTAGGGACACGATATCGAAACGAAAGTATCGATACTGTACTCATGAATAGTATCGAAGAAAAAGTATCGTACTCAATAAAGTATCGAAACAAAAGTATTGATACTCCAACAGGAATTAGTCCGTCTGTGTTCGGATTAAAATATGTCGAGCTACTTTAGAAGGTTCATTACGCGTGAACTAGAGGCGTTACCATAAGCATGAGCCGTAAGGTCAAGTTTAACATGGATACTTTCTACAATTTGTTCGATACGATATTTGCCTAAAAGTACTCATTGAGTAAAAGTATTGAATAGAAAGTATCGAGTACAAAAGTATCGATATCGAAAGACAAGTACACGATACCTAAAAGTATCGATACTTTTTTCGTGTCTCTAATAATATCACTTATAGTTGTCACAAAATAAGAGGCCCGTTTTGACATTTGGTCTTACCGATATAAATAGTGATGCGCCATACGACTCGGTACTCGATACTCACCATAAATCGATTCAAGTTTGCATGAGTATATAATCGATTTGAATATGTATTGTAAAGTGCATTGGATTAAAGTTCTGATTTGAAAATTTTACTTAAACTGTGATATTGTAGGTATTTTGAAATGATACAATGTTACGAATGGTCATTTTTCTATCATTTAATATTTTTGTTACAATAACATTCACTCAATCACAAAAATATCGAGAAAAGTGAATCTTCAGTCACTCATTTTCTTAAGATGATGAGCCAAAATTGTCAGTTGAGCTATCGTCACCCATTTATATATATATATATATATATATATATATTATTTCATTATCATATTGTCTATATTGACGTCTCGAATTTTCAGTAAAATCACTACACAGCTGGTGAAATTCTGTAATTAGTTGGTCTAAATACTACCTAGTATTAAAATTAATAACACCGGCCAAGTACGAGTCCGCCTTAAAAAATATATCTTGATCGATTTATTTTTCTTTAACCGATTATTAATAGTCTGTGACAATATGAAAAAATCGTTATGCCACAGCACTTAGCCCAGTGGGCGGTACCCGTCAATGTTCTTGAAAACATTTCGATCGGTAAAAAATTGAAAACTTATTGCGCGTGAACTGTCAAAACGGGCCTTTTATTTTGTGACAACTATAGTCGTCTTTTACGACACCCACGGGCAAGGGAATGGTAAACAGGTTAATTCAAATATTTTTTTAAAGTAAGATAAATACGTTACAAGCCGATCGCTTAAACCGATCGTACACCTTAATTGCTTGTCCCGCGGACTCGCTTGCACACACAGCTTAGGCGGAACGTGACAATGAGTCATACCTTTTCGCGCGTGCAGACGGCGTTCATCGATTTATAAAAGGTTATCACATTAAAAAGGTATATGATGATACTTACTATGTTCCACGGTAAGACTTTTGATCTCCCTCGCAGCATCCCTAATATTTGTAGTGACAGTTACATCCAGCAAAGAATTGAGGAAATAAAGAGCGTCCCTTCTCTTTGTCACTTTATTTATATCCTGTATAATTGTTATGATATCTGTGGAAAATAAAAAAATACTGTGAATAACGATTGCTCAAATTTACGCGAATATTGCACATTGTAAATAAAACTACTTTACGGGTTTTATCGCGTTTGTATTTGATTTTTAATTGCCCGACGTTTTGAACAATTTACAGCGTTCATGGTCACGGATCATGTACAGTGTTCGAAACGTCGGGCAATAAAAAATCAAATACATACGCGATAAAATACGTAGTTTTATTTACAATACTGTTAATTATTCGGAGTTTTAGTGAGAACGTGAATATTGTTGCTGTTTTACATTATTATTGTCTTTCATTGTGTTGTTAAATAATTTTGATGGTATTTTATGTAATATAATGCGGAAAGAGGGATAAAATTAGTGTATATGAAGTAACATAATATAAATGTATTTTCCTGTTATTTTAACACTCGTGATTACCATAATATATTATTAATTGAAAATAAAATAAAAGACAGAATAGAGTTAATATTTTGTTAAAGTATTTGTCTTCTTGAAAGGTAAGCTTTTATTCTTTAGAGTGTAAAATACAACGCAACCTTAGAATAATAACGTATAGAAGGATAGTGTCGGTACTTAAGCGATCAATAACGCGAAGCCACCAATACTACATGCGCGCAGGCGATTACACACGTACACATGCACACCAAGATACAACAGAGTTATCTTGCGTAGGTACGCGTGACCTTGTACAATAAGGAACGGTCCGGCGTAAGGCTCCAATAGACTCCAATTTAAATGCTTAATTTTTTGTGCGCGGCGTTATCTTCTATGAGTTATTATTCTAAGAATGCAACATAAGAATTTATTTCTTAGCGCGAGATATTGTCTATTAAGTAAAAGTTGTCACTAATTATGTTTATGAGATTTTATATGTCTTATTAAAAATATTTTCTTTAGACATTTATATCGTAAATAATAATTAAAACTTATATAAGTTTTAATAATAATAAAGCCAGAAATTTGATGTTCTGCCCATTGATCACACACACAAATAAAATATAAAAAACATGGTTGCTACAAATTATCACTTTATTTCTTAATTCGTTTAAACTCATTGTCCATCAGTACCTATGTCAAACCGTCAACTATTGATATGGCCACATTATTTAATGGTATCGTCTGAAAGCTTTGTTGACAAAGAAAAATATATATATAAAAAGCTGGTATGTCATATTTCTCTACATTACATTACTTAAAATTGTATCAAAATCATTTAACATAACCCTCCAAAATGCCTCGGCCATATTGTTTTACAACAAGCACAGAGTAAATAACTCTAAATTTCGAATGAGATTTATTTTGTTAATCTGTGTTAGCCTGTATAATACTTACTATCTGTATCAAATACTTCTTTAAACGTTGCCTGGACTTTCAACAAATGATTGACACCCGCAATCTTGTACAAATTCTCCACAATCAATTTCAAACCTGAAAACCAGTAAAAATTAAAAGCATTGTATGAAATAAAACAGTTTTTACGGAATGATTTCTGATATTTACGCCAATATTCGTCATCAGCACAGCTCGTGTGCGTCCACAGCTGGGCTGGAGCCTCCTCCTCAAAAGCAGGGGAAAAGATCTACTATAACGCCCTGATCAAACGTGTTGGCATAAGGTTTTATATCGAGTTTTCCTTCTATTACATAGATATTATCTGCAAAAGAAAAAGGGCTATGATACCCTTTTTTTGGTTACGGTCGGCGCACTCCTCCCACCACTCTGTCTGGGGCGACAGAGGGGCGTAAGCACGTACACCCGCAACCCACCCGTATAGCACGTCGCTTTCGTCGTTGGGTCGACCACTGGTGCAGAGTTCCTTGACTTCAGTGGCCGATCCGACGGAATACTCCTAGGAAGTACCCTCTCCTGTCGACGTCCCTGGATGCCGAACGCCACCGCGAGGCTAACCTCTCCGCGGGTGCCCGGACTAAATCCTCGGTCCGGTCACCCACAGCCTCTGCTAGGGCGGCATCAAGCGCAGATTCTCGCGCCTGCGTCGCCCCAGCCTCCGGCGGAGGACCGTGTTCACGTGGAGTCCTTCCTCCCGCACACGGTCCACATATAATAGAACTAAGTCGTCTTTTACGACACCCATGAGCAAGAGAAGGGGTGGTGAATTGTATTCTTACTCTGCCACCACACAAGTATTATACATTTTAAATAATATTATTTTTACAAATATTGGCGTGGTTGTATTTGATTTTTGATTGCCCGACGTTTCGATACACTTTATAGCGTTCATGTTCACGGGCGAAATAAGATGTCTCACGTTTTTTTTCTAGGGAATGTGCTACGGTCATTGCACCCGCTGCCCGGCTCCGTCGCGTGGCCCCGTAACCCATCCGTGGCACGTCGCCTTTGTCGTTGGACCGACCACCGGAGCAGGGTGACTTGTCGTCAGTGGTCGGCCCGACCAGATGTCTCACGTCTAAGTCATCATTATTACAGAGATTTATATGGCGGGTAGATCGCGCCAGAATTAGTCATTAAATGTTATAAAAATGCAGTAAATCTTAGTCCAGCCGTGACTATGAATGCTGAAAAGTGTTCGAAACGACAGGAAATCAAAAACCGTAATTATAAAATGCCAAAAAATATTTTTTAAGGGTTTTATCGCGTGGCCATGAACACTGAAGTCTTCGAAAAAAATCTTCGTCGTATAAATGTCTTTAATACCCACGAGCGATGTAATGATTAGTTGTATTCATAGCCGATATGACATCATCATCATCATCATTTTCAGCCCACATAAGTCCCACCATTGGGCTCGGGCCTCCTCCACAATGGAAGAGAAATTGACCTACTAAACCCCGCTGGGCAGATTGGTATAGGGTATTATTTCGAGTTTTCTTTCTCTTGCATAGATTTTTGCAGCAGGTGCAGAGTTCCTAGACTTCAATGGTCATATTATATCCCTTAATAGTCGTTTATGACATCCACGGGCAAGTTAAGGGGTGGTGAATAATATTTTTACTCAGTCACCACATGGAAAAATCTTAATGATGATTGATAAAAAGAAACTCACTTCCTCTATTCAACGATTGAGTCAATTCTTCCAATGCATATTTGGTTTCTGGAAACAGAAAATCACATTTTAATATTTGTTTTATTCTTGTACCTGATAAGATTTTTATTTATTTTGAAATAAAATACGTTCGTTTCATCTAAGCTCATATGCATCACACCATTGGGCTCAAGCCAACTCTACAATAGAATTACGAAGGATAATTTTAAGTGATTAAAACTGATTAAAAATTTAAGTGAAAAAACATTGATGAAAATTGTACACTTTTATGAATTGAATTATTATCAATGAATTAGCAATATTTTGTATAATACAAAGAACGAGTTGAGAGAAAATTAATATTTTTTCGATAAATAAACATTTATTTGCACTCTTTAATTCAAATATTTTTTTTTACTTACAATTAGAGATAGATGCGCCACAAGCTAAACGGTTAGGTCAATCGTGCTTCTCTATCGCTAGTTCCGCGCTAGGGACACGGAATCAAATAGAAAGTATCGATACTGAGTAGTATCGGCAAAAGTATCGTACTCATAAAAGTATCAAAACAAAAGTACTCGATACTTCAATATATTGACTTTGCATAGAGTTTGTCAGATACGTTCATTGAGGAATTGTGATGAGCTTTTTTTTTGTAAATTCTAGGAGAAAGTGACAACTTATAACCAATTTCATGAAAGTATGTTTTTTATATAAAACATCAACATTTGTGGGATACCCGTGATGAGCTTTCAGCAATTAAACATCTGTGAACGTATGGTTTTATTTATGATGGGATTTATTCAATACCTACCAAAAAGTACTCATTAAGTAAACGTATCGAATACAAAGTATCGAGTAAGTATTGGTATCGAAATAAAAGTACTCGATATCAAAAAGTATCAATACTTTTTTCGTGTCCCTATGCCGCTCTCTCGCTTGCACGCTCGACTCGGCGAAACGTGATAATGAGTCATGCTTTTTCGTGCATGCTGCTGGCGTTCATCGATTTATAAGGCGTTATAAAGCAAACAAACTTATATTCCCATTTACAATATTAAGTTAGCATATACTTACGAGCTTGCTTAGTTACAGTTCTGAGCACTTTGATACTGTCTGCCAAAGATGTCGTCTTGAGTATCCTGTTCAAAGCCTTTATAGCCTCGCCAAGATCTAGAGAAACGATAAATTGGTTATTAACACGTTCACTGCGGGAACAGGCTCATTGCCGCGGTATTTCAGCTAGTGCGGACGAAGAAAATCATGTCCCTCTCGCTGGTGCGGAACGATTATCTCAGGTGTTTTTAAGAGTTCGACAGAGACAAATATATATTTCAGTTTGTAGTCAAAATTATAGATATTCCCTACCAAAATATCATGGCAGGTCGTTTTCAGCCTACCACGCATTGACGGTGAAAAACATCTACTCAGTGCGACAGTGGGCCTATTTCGGCCCGCCGTCCCAACAGGCCGCAGGCGACCCGATGCCGTACAGGGCGTGAGCCGCGCCATTTAGTGTTGTGCTATCTAGCTGATATGGCATAGCGTTCGTTCGATATAATAAACGATGGCAAGCAATAAAAAAATACTAATTTTGGAAAATAGAATAATTCGCCCTGCAGTTATTGATAGTGATAGTGACAGCAGTGAAGAAATATTTTTAACTAAGAAAACTAAAAAGAATATAAAAATTATAGCAGGAAATGCCACCAAAACCTTCGCGTCAAATGTTTTAAAGACAGGCATACTACATAAGTAAATAAAAAGAAAATTCATTTCTTTTACAATAATTTTATTTAATTTTCGATATCCCTTTATTTTTGTCTATCAAATCACTAATAAAAATACTTTTTAGTGCCGTTCAGGTCGATATCGGCCTGCCGCTTTTTCTGGTTTATTTCTCATTTCCTGTTTGGTAGATCCGGGGGCGAATGGAACCTAAGAAAGTTGGTTTCAAGGTTATTCTAACAGAACAAAAAGGAATTGTATGCACCATGTTTTTGCAAAGCCTTTGAACGTTATTTTGCCCCACTCGAAATGAACAAATTTTATTTAAACTTTGCACACTCGTCAAAGGCTCATGACAATGCAATAAATCGATCAAAATAGCCGAATATCCTGATTAGATTCGCCAGGATTTAGAAATGTCTAATTGTATCCTTTGCGTAAGAGCAAGAGAGATAGAGCTAGTGTGCGAACTACGCATGCGCGATTTTCGAAACTTCTATGATTCGGGCTGTCAGCGTAGTACAATGCAGCAAAGACTATTTAAAGGTAGTTGTGTTCAAAACTTGTAAGATGAAAGTAAACTACTAGTAACTATTTGACTTGTAACTTGTAAGTGTGTTTTTAGTTTTATTTCTTAAATTTATCCCCAAACATGCTGCGAATGCTACCAACCCTTACACCTTTTTAAATAAAACTACTTTACGGATTTTATCGTGGTTTATTTGATTTTTTTAATTTGTTTTCATTAGCTGACGTTACGAACACTTTGCAGTTTGCAGCGTTCATGGTCAAGGGCGGACTAAGATGTCTCTCGTCCAAAAAGTCATCGTTATTACAGAAAATTTGTAGTTATCTACCCCCGCTACAGAAAATTAGTTATTAAATATTGAATCACATTTTGATACATTGCCAGTGTAAGTTCTTATAGAATCATTTTCTTCTTAATATATTTAATAACTAATGTTACACACGTCATATATCGTCACATATTATTATTGCTACCTTCAATCAAATATTCTGCTCTTTAAGAAACGTTTAATAACTATCCAACCTACTCTTTTCTATTATACATGGTGACTTTTTTATGGTCAAACAAAAAAAAAACAGTAAAAGTATCCGACCAAAGAAACATATCTAACATATTTAAATGTTCAATAGTGGCAGTTATAAAAAAATAATAACATAAAATAAATTAAAGTTAATATTTTGTAACAGCCCGTTTATCATGTTTACATTTTAAACAAAAGTAATCATGCGGTATTTCGTTAGCCAATCATAGGTACGAAGTCCACGTGGATGGTTTTTACAAAACGTAATTCCCTACGCTAGATACCTAACAGGACGGTATCCTTTGCGATGCCCGATTGACGCTGCGGTCAAGCAAACGGTCGTAGTACCTACATACTACATCAGCTGTGTTGAGTACCTATGCGCTCGATACATGTTGTTTCCTTACTATTTTAATTAGTAATTATTTATAATAACTTTTATTGAAAAATATTGTAGTAAATATTGTTATTAACCTTTTAATTGTACGAATGAATAGTAGATACTGGATACTTTAATTGATCTGCTTTTGTAAGACGACATAAATGTCACTGTCTATAGATCTTTAATTTTCTCTACTTTGATACGCGCGCATCGTAAAATTTACTCTTATAAATTTTCCCTAACGCGTCAAAAGAAATGTAAATTCAAAAACATTGCTTACCAACTGTCCGAGTTCCCAAAACGATGAGATTGAATGTCCCCTTCATATCTGTAATAATTGAAATATTTTCATTATTGAGGGAAGGAAAAACCACCACGATTCATTATTATTGTCTCAGATCTTATATGTTTCACTGTAGGACTCAATCCTCCTCCACTATAGAAGAGAAATTGGTCTACTATATCAGGGGTGGCCAACTTCATTAGCCCCAAGATCTACTGTTTACTCACGAAATCCTGTGCGATCTACCATTTACATACTTCTTGAAATGTTGACAATTGGAATTGATGGGCTGCACCCAGTTGCTGATTACGAAGAAGGCGCACCTTCTACGTATTTACATTTTTTGCCTTACTACGATCAACTGGACCAATAGTCGCGATCGACCGGTTGACCACCCCTGTACTATATTATGCTCGACTTTTTTTTGGTCTGAGTTATGGTCTACCGTCTAATTCGTCCCAGGTAGGGATGATCGATGTTAGAAAAACATCGATGTTAACATCGATGTCATAATCAAAAGTCCAACATCGATGTCCGATATTTATCGAAAACCGAAAATCGATGTACGATATTTATCGAAAACCGAACATGGATGTTAGTTCTCCGGGCAAAAATGTGGTGAGTTTTTTTTTTTTAGGAAATCTGTATCGCATGTTATTATATAGGGTGATTCGTAATATCGATGTTAGAAAAACGTCGATGTTATTATCCATTATCGAAAGTCCAACAGCGATGTTTATAACAATTGACAAAGATTAAAATTCTCCAGATAGAAGGTTGCCTGGAAGAGATCGCTTATAGCGATAAGGCCGCCCTTTGTACATTCTGGGTTATAATTATTATTTAAGTTTTCTTGTAATTTGGTGTACAAATAAAGTATTATCAAATCTAATCTAATTTTGATGAGCTTTTTTTATTTTTTCTTAGAAATTACATTTTTTTTTTAGGAAATCACAGTCGGATCTTATAATGTAGGGTGACTCCCATAGTAGTAGTCAGTACTTGTCTACGGCCTGAACTGTGGTGACCTTTTTTTTTTCAGGACATCGACGAGTGTTCATTATTTTATCGCGTCAATTATCATCGATGATCAGTTCCGTTAATATCGATGTTACGATATCTTTCGTATAACAACATCGATGTTAAAAACATCGATGATGAATTCCGTTAACATCGATGATGAATTCCGTTAGCATCGATGATGAATTCCGTTAACATCGATTTTACGATATTTTTCGTATAACAACATCGATGTTAAAAACATCGATGATGAATTCCATTAACATCGATGATGAATTCCGTTAACATCGATTTTACGATATTTTTCGTATAACAACATCGATGTTAAAAACATCGATGATGAATTCCGTTAACATCGATGATGAATTCCGTTAACATCGATGATGAATTCCGTTAACATCGATGATGAATTCCGTTAACATCGATTTTACGATATTTTTCGTATAACAACATCGATGTTAAAACATCGATGTTTTTCCTTTCAACATCGATGATCATCGATCATGCCTAGTCCCAGGCGACGAAAGGCAGCGCACGGCCCCATAACCGTATTCCTTCTTCTTCGCCGTTCAGCCGACCACCGAAGTTCTTTGTCGTCCGTGGCCAGCCCGGTAGGATACCAACACCCAGTAGTGCCAATGCAACACTTAGAAGAATTTTTCAATTCGAACCAGTATTTTCTGAGATAAGTGCGTACAACCAAACATTTTTTTTAGCTTTATAATATTACTAGCAACCCGCCCTCGCTTCGCTTCGGTTTCAGTCGCCTTACTCGCGTAGTTCCCGTTCCCGTGGGAATACTGGGATAAAATATAGCCTATGTTACTCCCTGATATTATAGCTTTCCATTGGTGAAAGAATTTTTGAAATCTGTTCGGTGGTTTAAGCGTGAAAGCGTTACAAACAAACAAACAAACATCCTTACTTTCGCATTTATAATATTAGTATGGATTATAGACTATGGAACCTAGGGAGGTGACTTGGTGGTGACAGTCAAATTTTTACCGATTTCTGGTAGAAGGACTTTCAGGAGACGTGGAAATTCTGATGGTCCGATGCCGGACGTCAATTTTAGGACTTCCAATTTGAAACCTTGCACACCTGAAAAAAACATTATCATCATCAATAAAATCGTTTTTGATATGAAACATCTATAGGTGAGGGTAACTGATCGTTGGCGTACCGTAAAGCGACACATACCGTGGCGAGGCCTCGCCACGCTATATGATAGTAAGTTTAGTTCCGATCAATTGTCACAGTAATATCAACAGAGGCATCGAATATAACTATTATATTATTACAAAAATCACTGATTAATTTGTAACAATTTGAAATATTTTGAATTGTTAATTCATGTATTTAATGAAAACAAATGTTTCATTATTTATTTCATTTCACATACGTCCCACTGTTGGGCTCGAGCCTCCTCCATAATAGGAGGGAAACTGACCTTACTATAATGCATTTATTTCGAGTTTTCCTTCTCTTACATAGATGTTAGCGCCAGTGTCAGGTGTTTTAATATCGCGCAGGATAACATTAAGTGCGATTCACAAATTGTTGTTCTATGTCTGTATGTAATGTTGTGTCAGTTAATTATATGTTTGTAAAGTCACAACACAATACAAAGATTATTTTCTTAGGGCAAGGTGTTGTATTAAAAAATGAGCTTGAAACTCTTCAACCATTCAAACTTACCATTCGTATGGGCTATATGCTTGAAGTAATCGGCGACCTCATATGGATCTGAAAGGAAAATTAATAATAAGTATAACGGTAATTCTTATGGTAAGTGGTAACCAAAACCCACCCCACCCAAACATACTCAAATACCAGGATAAAATAGCCTATATTACTCCCTGATATTATAGCTTTCCATTGGTGAAAGAATTTTTGAAATCGACACAGTAATTTTTGAGTTTATTCATTACAAACACACACATATACAAACTTATTCTCTTTATAATATTAGTATAGAAGTGTAGATTTATCTACTTTACAACGCTGGTCAAACGTGTTCATATCCCTATATAAAACCCTTTTCATTTCGAGTTTTCGAGTTTTATTTCGTTATAATTGCTGTGTGGTAGCGGCTTCGAATACTACCAACCCTTGCTTTGCTCGTGGGTGTCGTAAAAGACGACTAAGAGCCCTAGATTGATCCGGACCAACTCCATCTAGTACCATTTGGGTCAACGATTACATTCCCAAGGAGGGTTGACGTCAGGCAGGCGGCCGGTCATAAAAGTCATTGCCGAAACTTTTTGCAATATGTCAAAACAGATGACATATTGCGTCGACCCCAAGTAATTGGGATAAGAGCAAGATGATGATGATTTCGTTATAATTGTATTTTTCCTCCGTCACCACATGCAATTTTGCTATTTGATAATCACAGCTCATAAATGTCTACTGGGTTCCAGCCTCCTCTACATTGGGAAAGAAATTGATCTACTATACCAAGCTGGTCAGGCGGGTTGATATAGTTTTATTTCGAGTTTTATCTTGCATAGATGTGGTTAGCGTCGCGATTACATTATATATTTATAAATGTAAGTTAATATATTTAAATACTAGCAACCCGCCCTCGCTTCGCTTCGGTTTTAGTCGTTTTACCCGCGTAGTTCCCGTTCCCGTGGGAATACCGGGATAAAATATAGCCTAGTTTACGCGCTGATATTATAGCTTTCCATTTGGGAAAGAATTTTTGAAATCGGTTTAAAGATTACCCGGAACAAACAGACAGACAGACAGACAGACAAAAAAAAATTAAAGTGATTTTTAGTGATATGTATAGTGCAAATAACCGTGTGAGCATGAAAAAAGCTTATTATTTTGACATTACAAACATACACTCCAATTTTATTTATTGGTATAGATATAAGATAAGGTAGTTGTAAAAATTGTTAACTAGGAGTGCGCGAAGTGCAGTATCAGGCACGGGAGGAAGCACCTACGACTCAGTCGTCTATACGAACCCCTTCATGTACAACGCGCACTGCTAAAGTCCAAATAACGCTGTAACTGCCTACATATAGAATAAACAAGTAATATAAAATCTTCGGCAAACTTAAGAGGATCTTCTCGTCCAATATTCCGCAGTGTCTGAAAACAAAGGTTTATAACCAGTGTGTGTTACCAGCGATGACTTACGACACTGAAACGTGGTCTCTAAATGTCGGCCTCATAAAAAGCTCAAAGTCGCTTGGAGAGGGTTATGCTCGGTATTTCTCTACGTGATAAAATCCGGAACACGGAAATCCGTAGAAGAACGGGTGTAACCGACATAGCCTGCAGAATTAGCACGTTGAAATGGCAATTCGCAGGCCACATCGCTCGTCGAATCGACAACCGTTGGGGAAGAAAGGTTCCTGAGTGGCGACTACGAATCGGACGGCGCAGCGTAGGACGACCCCCACTAGGTGGACTGATGACATTCTCAAAGTCGCAGGGAACCGTTGCATGCAAGTGGCGCAGGACCGTTCCGAGTGGCATTCTCGTGGGGAGGACTATGTCCAACAGTGGACGTCTGTAGACTGATGGATGGATGGATGGATAAAATATTCCGCGTGCATTTATTAGTGCTGGTGTCACCTGCAAGTCCGCTTTAGATGTTATATGCATATATCCCTTAGTCATCTTTTGCGACACCGTCGGGCCAAAAATAGGGAAGTGGAAATTGTATTTTTACTTCGTCAGCACACGAAATGCCGGTACTTATTTAATTTAAAAGATCTATTTTGAAATGTGATTGAAGAACGGGGGTAAAAATGATAAGTCTCTATAATGGATTCCAAAATAATGCTGAAAAGATTACCTTTTTCTCCAGAAATCTTCTGCAGGGTCTCGTAAATTCCATCGAAGTCGTCATGTCCAACCAAGGGTTTCAGAGCTTTATAAGCATCTAGGACATCTGGAAAATAAATGTTAGGCAAATTATTTTTTGATTTGTTTATTTATTATGATTATTATTTCACTCTTGTTTTTTCTTTTCTGATTAAATTTGTTGCGAGTACCAAGACTAGGGATGCAAATATTGAAACTAAATACATCGATGTATCGAAACATCGATTTTTGTTAATAATCTAGGGCTCTAAATTGATGCAAACAATCATCTTAACTTTAATTTAAAATGCAAGGTATATTTATTATCTATAACAATATTATCTATTGAAAAGTCTTTAGAAGTTTTAGAACAAGGAAGTTATAGAGTTGAGGAAATAAAATTAATTGCATTTTTTTTATTTAGTAAAGTTATTACGAGCTTAATTGCTGTAAGTTACAGTAGAAACTCGATGAACCGGAATAATTGTTGTCGGTAGACATTTGGATAATCAAAAATCCGGATAATCGAATGTATAAAAAAACCCCTTCGGTTTTGTGCATATGTGCATAATTTTATGCGTTTATTAAAAGACGAATACATATCCCGCGGGGCATGCACCTCGGAGCGGCGTAACAATTACTAAAACAATAATGAAACGCATGGGGGTAGCAATCCCGTGGAGCGCGGGTAGGACATTGCATTTCAGACACGTTCATGCTTGCATAAATTTTATTTGTAGGTACAAAAAGGTCGCGGTTGGTAGTCCGGATATTCGCGAATCTGTATAAATGAGAGCCGCATAATCAAGTTTCTACTGTACTTAGAAACAGAGTTTAAAAATAAAAGTTTTCAGGCAAACGTACATATTTACATAAATCATTGACTCGGGTAACTAAACTTTGACGCACGTTCTGCTAAAAGTGCCATACATTTCAAATAAATGGCAGGCGAAACATCGATGTGAAAACATCGTATAAAATAACATCGATATATCGATGTTTTGTAATAGTGAACATCGATGGCAAACATCGATGTATCGTTTGCATCCCTGACCAAGACCAAGCATTGCCCGGGGCTCCCTGTGGGTAGGGACACGATATCGAAACGAAAGTATCGATACTGTACTCATGAGTAGTATCGAAGAAAACGTATCGTACTCAATAAAGTATCGAAACAAATGAAATGAAATAATTTATTTCACACAAAATAGAGTACACTAGGTGTTTAGTGTGTTAGTTTGGCTCATCTATCTTGCCTGTAGAGGCATGTGAAAATAATTGCACCATTTTAAATGGTTATGTCAATCATAATAAGAATTACAACAATAATAATGACCTTAATTATATACACACATTTCTTGTAATTCGTAATAATTCTTGTCTAGTAACCATGATTTTAAATGTTTTTTAAATTGTGGAAGAGGAAGTGTCTTAATATATTCTGGTAATTTGTTATAAATTAATATACACATTGAATAGCAATTTTTCATTAACTTGGTAGTACGTGGTCGAGATTCTAGAACTAATCTGTGCAGATTTCTGGTATTATCGAAAAGTATCGATACTACAAAATATCGAGTACTGAGTACTTTTCCTAGAATCCAGGTCGTGATGACCTTTTCTTTTAAGATTTTGTCCTGATTTGATGAGTTTTTGTTTTTTTTTTTAGGAGTTGGTTTTATGTGTTCGGATTAAAATATCCACTTTTTAGAAAGTTCGTTACGCTTTACCTAGATGGCGTTACCATAAGCATGAGCCGTAAGTTCAAATTTAACATGGATACTTTATACATTTGTTCGATACGATACCTGCCTAAAAGTACTCATTAAGTAAAAGTATCGAATATAAAGTACCGAGTACAAAAGTATCGGTATCGAAAGACAAGTGCTCGATACCTAAAAGTATCGATACTTTTTTTGTGTGGGTTATGGAGGAGTTACCTACCTGTGGGTTATGGAGGGTAGAGGTAAGGAGTACACTCTCATATGGCCTTCTGTCTCAAAAAGTGGCCACAAATGAGCATTAAATAGAGGCGCTGGTATAGTGGAGGGTATGACCTGAATTTAACTATTTTAGATGACTTGAAGTTTGCTGATTGGTTGAAGGTTTGATTGACTTGAAGATTACTTTTGGCACTTTCTTTAAAAAACGGTCATCTAGTACAGCAACGCCATCTTTTTTAAGACTATTCAGAAAACACTTCTCCAACACAGAGACCTCACCTTACCTCTACCCTCCAAATTGTAGGACAAACCTAAGTATCGTTGGGGTGATGGATTATATTCTTACTCTGTCACCACACGGTAAATATTGTATTTTATTAAATAAGTTTCTATTTATTACTCACCATTTTCGTTTGTGATTTGTCTTAATAACTCCACGATGATTCTGAGGTCTGTCAAAACAAAATACATTTTAAAAAAGCGTGTGTACGTTATGAAGGCACGTAAAAAATGTTGGCAAACCTACTTCTTAAAGTAGGTAACATTTTTTTTTTGACAAAAAAAAAGAGTATAAAATGATTTGGATAGAAAAAAATTGGCAAGAAAAAAATTTGTTATTTGAACTTTTTTATTCAATTTAACGAGGGCTTTGGCGGTCCCGCCAATTTTATATCAACTTTATTTTGAAAAGTTTTATCATGCTAGGCTCATTTACACTCACACCACACAGGGTACATGAAGTATAGAATAGAACTAAGACCAAAATAAAAAACCAATTATTTAATGTAAACAAATAATTTTTAACGCGTAATATTTAACAGGATACATCAAAACTATAATCTACCTACGTCGCCGCCGCTAGGCAAATTTCGCCGACAGTCGAGTGCTCTCGGTAATGTTCGGTTCGTCCGTACGCCGCTCGAGCAGAGACTCATTTTTCGGTATATTTCTATGAACTATCTTCTGTCTCACGCGCCAGGCGTTTTAATTCATAACTAATACAAATTGTATTAGCAGTCCCCGTGCGCTCGCCTCAGCGCACGAGATTTTTTTTACAGGGAAAATAAGTTTTAATAGTTTAGTAAAGCGTTTAAATTGTTTCGTCATAATTTGAAATTATATTTGTTTTGTTTTTGTATGTTTAAATAATAATAATATATATTATATTATTTAGATATAGTAATTTAAAATATAAAGATGAACGTTGTAATTATTAAATCTTTTGAATTGGTGGTTCAGTGCACGAACGCACTTAAGGTACAGCCGCCACTGGTTCTCACAATGGCATCCATTGGAAAGCGGTTGAAGTAGGTTTTTGTTTTGTTCAGAAGCAGAACATTACAAGAGAACATTACAAGCAGACACAACAATTTTATTTATTTGCATAGATAAATACTTACGCGGTGTTTCGTCCATAAATTTCAAAAAATTAACAATGAATTTCCAGCTTCTGGATCCACGCGATCTAATTAGAAACTCGTGTATTTTATTCAGATCTGAAAATAAAACATATATTAAAAAAAACTAGACAATGATTGTGTTGTAAAAACATCATCATCGCAGCCGACATACGTCCCACTGTTGGGCTCGGGCCTCCTCCACAATGGGAGGGAATTTGACCTACTATACCATGCTGGTCAGACATGTTGGTATAGGGTTTCTGTATGTTATATGCGTATTACATCCCATAGTCGTCTTTTACGACATCCACAGGCAAGAGAGGGAGTGGTGAATTGTATTCTTACTCCGTCACCACACATAGGATAGAAGTAAAGAGACCACTATAGAAGAAAAATGGACTATAGCACACTGGTCAGACGTTTTTGGTATAGGGTTTTGTTTTCAGTTTTCCTACACTTGCATAGATATTATATGCATTTTATATCCCTTAGTCGTCTTTTACGACAGTTGCAGGCAAGATAAGGGTTTTTTTTTTCAGAATTATAATAAACTAGCTGACCCAACAGACGTTGGTCTGTTTAAATAAGCGCCACCTACCGGGTCCAATTGTGAATCTACACCATTCACGAATCCTCTTGAACATACACAAAAAAATTCATCAATATCGGTCCAGCCGTTTAGGAAAAGTTCAGTGACACACACGTACACAAGAAATATTTTACATAAAGATAATTCATGCTATAACCTGTGCAAGTTTTGTAAAACAATATATAGAAGACTAACAGCGATCTGCGGTTTTACCTGCATAGTTCCCCTTCCCGTGGGTATATCGGGATAAATTATAGCCTATGTATTATTCAGATATGTAAGCTATATTATTGTGAAGTTTCATCAAAATCCATTCAGTAGGTTTTGCGTGAAAGAGCAACAAACTTTCGCGTTTACATTAGTAGGATTACTTACCAGAGAGTCCTGTGATATTTTCTATATATTTGATAGCTGCAGGCTCATCTGAAACAGAAAAAGAAACATCATTATCACAACTCATATACGTCCCACTGTTGGGATCGAATCTCCTCCACAATTGGAGGGAGATTGACTTCATTGCATACGTGTTGGTGTAGGATTTTATTTTGAGTTTTCCTTATCTGGCATAGATGTTATATGCATATTATATCCCTTAGTCGTCTTTTACGACATCCACGTGCAAGATAGGGAGTGTTAAGGCTGCCTATCTCGAGTATATAAGAAAAGCAACCAATATACTGAATAACTGATTTAATGTACAGTAGTTAAATACAATATTTAAGTACAACGGCGCCTGATTAAAAGTACGTATTCTCGCCGCGATGCTAAGCTCGAAAGTGCTCGACGCCTTGATGTCGCTAGCGTCGAACTTTCTGGCACGTCCCTCACCCCACCGATGCATAGCATATAGTCGCGTAAACAAGGAGTGGTGAATTGTATTCTTACTCCGTCACCACACGGAAAGCACGAGCAGCTCCTTCATATTACCAGGTAAATTAACCTTTTTATTGGGTGAGTTATGTATATGTGGATACCCTCAGTGTACATGCCGTCTGTTCTATCCGGGGTGAGGAAACCGTGGAGCGTGGCCTCATACATAAACCACCGTCTTCACACCTAGGGATACGATATCGAACAGTAAGTATCAATGCTGTACTCATGAGTAGTATCGAAGGAAAAAGTATCGTACTCAATAAAGTATCGAAACAAAAGTATCGATACTCCAAAGTATCGAGTACTGAGTACTTTTCCTGGAATCTGTTGTGATGAGCTTTTTTTTTTTTTAAATATGATCGTTTGTGAATATTTCGAGCCACGTTCTAGAAGGTTCATTACGTTTGAACTAGATGGCTACAGCTACAGTAAACATGACTCGTAAAGTCAAGTTTAACATGAATAATTTCTACAATTTATTCGATACGATACCTGCCATAAAGTACTTATTGAGTAAAAGTATCGAATCCAAAGTATCGGTACCAAAAGAAAAGTACTCCATACCCAAAAGTATCGATATTTTTTTCGTGTCCGTCTTCACACCCCTTCACCATTGGGTTGACCATAGGTATGGATTTCCTTATCGTCTGTGGCCAGCCCGAAAGGAAAATTAACTTACCGCGGTTATCACACGAACGGTTTTATTTTGAGTTTTCCTTCTCTTGCATAGATGTTATATGCATATTATATCTCTTAGTCGTATTTTATGACACCCACGGGCAAGATAAGGAATGGTAGAATCCTAGAATTATCATTATCATCATCGAGTCAATTGAGAATTAAATTTTTTTCTATATATTAACATTTAATTGCACTCGTTAACTCAAATATATACTTGAAGATAGATGCGTCAAAAGACGTTACATTTTTTTGTCGATAAATAAACATTTAATTCCACTCGTTAATTTAAATATGTTTAAATTAGAGATAGATGCGTCACAAGCCGAAGGTTTAAACCGATCGTGCCTCTCTATCACGCGCTCATTTGCACGCTCGGCTCAGTCGGAACGTGACAATTAGGGACACGATATCGAAACGAAAGTATCGATACTGTACTCATGAGTAGTATCGAAGAAAAGTATCGTACTCAATAAAGTATCGAAACAAAAATATCGATACTCCAAAGTATCGAGTACCGAATACTTTTAGTACTTTTCCTAGAACGTAGGTCGTGATGACTTTTTTGTGTTCGTGTAAACTATGTCGAGCCACTTTTTAGAAGGTTCATTACGCTTTAACTAGATGGCGTTACCATAAGCATAAGCCGTAAGGTCAAGTTTAACATGCATACTTTTTACAATTTGTTCGATACAATACCTGCCTAAAAGTACTCATTGAGTAAAAGTATCGAATAGAAAGTATCGAGTACAAAAGTATCGGTATCGAAAGACAAGTACTCGATACCTAAAAGTATCGATACTTTTTTCGTGTCCCCAATGACGATTAGTCAAGTTTTTTCTTGCGTGCAGCTGCCGTTCCACAATTTATAAGACGTTATCACTTAAAATAAATATACTTAAATTCAATTTATAGCATCTTTAATTATTATTTTTACAAGCTTTTATTTAGCTTCACCTGTCCCGTTGTCTGTAATCAAATCTTGCGAGTTAAATTTGATCTACTGCCTGGTTTTTAATTGAGCTGAAATTTTGCATGCATGTATAAATCGGATGACAATGCAATATTATTGTGATATAGAGCTGACCTGATGATGTACCTGGAACCTGAGCATAGGAACTCCGTAATTAAACGACGCAACCCTATTGAGTTTGGGCTCATTTGATTTGTTTTGACGAGTACTTTGATACTATATGGAAATCAGGGTCTGATGATGGACCTGGATTTTTAACTTTTTAGTTCATTTTAATAAATATTAAAAGCTTGTTTTTAAAAAAGGTTTCTTTTCTTTAATTTATTATTTACGTTAGATATTAGAAAGCGGGGACCCTGTCTTATTCTTGTGAGCCGCCTAAGGGGCCATCCATTCATCACATGAAGCTTGAAAGGTGTTTGACAAAAATCACGAAATATCACAAGGGGGAGGGGGGGATGGGGGGTGTAGTAAGATATCACGTGTATTTATTTTTTCGTGAAACGTGCGATTTTAAACCGACAGACATGATGTCTAGACATTTTTGTCATGGTCCTTAATTACAGAATAAAATAAGATTATACTTTATACCTTTATTTAAAGATAATACTCTAAAAATTTTTAGATTCTTTGTAGGTACTAAAAATACACGTGATGTTAGGTGTTTTAGTTTTAGATCCCACCACGTATCACCAAGGGGGAGGAGGGGTTAAAAAGTGCTTAAAAAAGATCACGTGATTAATGGGTTTTTTCATCGATTTATAAACTGTTATCAAATCAAAAAAAATATTAATTAAAACTCTCCTTGAAACTTATACGGGCTAAATTACAGCGTACGCAGTTACCACAAAAATATAGATATGTTTATTCAAATGTAAGTAATAATGTTTCAAGAGAATTTATGTTTAAACGTAATCATCGTTAAAGAAACACGTGCGCAAATATAGTTATTAGCAATAAATCTATTATATTATGAACATTTATGTACTAGTCTTTGCTAATAATAATGTGACGTGGTAAGTAAATTATTTTTTGTGACATTAAAAGGATTTTTGATTATTTAAAAGGCCTAATATCATCATAAGTCCCACTGTTGTGCTTTTTTTTTTTGGGGTGGGTTGCGGTCGGCGCACTCCTCGCATCACTCCATCTGGGGCGACAGAGGGACGTCAGCACGCACACCCGCAACCCACCCGAACACCACATCGCCTGCGTCGTTGGGCCGACCACTGGAGCAGGGTTACTTGTCATCAGTGGTAGGCCCGACGGTATACCCCTTACTTGAGGTACCCTCTCATCGACCGAGGTCCCCCCCTCGGGGAGGACATCGGTCTTTCCTCACGCGTTCGGCCTCTCGGCGGATGATGGACTAACTCCCCGGTCACGTCACCCGCGGCCTTGGCTAGGGCGGCAAGACGCGCACCCACTGTTGGGCTCGAGCCTCCTCCACAATAGGAGGGAAATTGACATTGCTATATTTCGCTGGTCAGACAGGTTGGTATAGGGTTTTATTTCAAGATTTCCTTTGTATTATTAGAAACGGTGGTAAACGAGCAAACAGTACACCTGATGATAAGTGTTGCTGCCGCTCGTGGACCTTTGCCAGGCCGCTGCCTACCGCGAAGAATGAGAAAGAAGGCATTGAAGTTTGGTGATACTAAAGGCATCACCAAAACCCACCACATGCAAACACCCTCAGAAAAATAGGCTTCCGACTTTCTCGCACACGGAACGAAGCGCATTAACAAAATGCTACTACTCAGACGTCAATTTCCTGCTCAGCGTGGAACCCCGGACGGACCGGCCCGCGGCTGTAGACAGACAACAGCTGTCAACATTGTGGTCCTACCACTATCTCCTTCTCTTGAATAGATGTTATATGCATATTTTATCCCTTTATCGTCTCTTACGACACCCACGGGCAAGAGAAGAGGTGGCGAATTGTATTCTTACTCCGTCACCATGCGGAATCGTTTAAATTATTTATTGTGAATTATATGTATCTTGTGGTTCGAAGGGCATTACACTGGAGCTATTATTTACAAGATATGTTGTACACAATGATTGCCGATGCTTTCGCGATTATTACACATTTCAAATAAA
The DNA here is from genome assembly GCA_032191425.1 of Lymantria dispar. NCBI lineage: Eukaryota > Metazoa > Arthropoda > Insecta > Lepidoptera > Erebidae > Lymantria > Lymantria dispar. Next base: position 3,816,309 of record CM063467.1, read on the forward strand.
ACTATTTTACGGATTTTATCGCGTATGTATTTGATTTTTGATTGTTCGATGTTTCAAATACTTTACAGCGTTCGTGGTTACGGGCGGACTATCCGTGTCCATGCCCGCTGTAGTAGTTTTATTTATGTAATACTCGCGTAAACATCAGAAATCATAGTGTACGCAGTTTTATATTTAGTAGAAAAAATAATTAACAAGCACGCTGAGTTTCTTGCCGGATCTTCTCAGTAGCGGTCGCGTTCCGATCCGATGTTAGATTATTGTATTGATTTAATTTGTGTTAAATTTGACAATATAATAAATGATTTGACTTAAACTTAAGTGGATCTTCTCGTCTAACTTACCTCAATGTCTCAAAACACAGGTCTATGACCCGTGTGTGTTAAAAGTGATGATTTACGGCACAGAAATGTGCTCCCTAAAGAAAGGCCTCATAACCAAGCTCAAAGTCGCTCAGCGTGCTATGGATCGGGAGTTCTCTGCGAGATAGAATCCGAAATACTGAAATCCGCAGAAGAACAGGTGTAATCGATGTAGCACGATGAATTAGCACGCAGGAGTGGCAATAGGCAGGTCACATCGCTCGACGAACTAACAACGGTTAGGGAAGAAAGATTCTCGAGTGGCGACCACGTATTGGATGAGGCTGTGTAAGACGTCCCTCCACTAGGTGGACCAACGACCTGGTGAAAGTTGTTAGGCTTCGTTGGATGCAGTCGGTACAGGACCGCAGTTTGTGGCGTAATATGAAGGAGGCCCACGTCCAGCCTTGGACGCCGATAGGCTGAAATAATGATGAATGATTTGAATTTTAATACAATTACTTACCACGATGTCCAGTGAGATGGTTCAGCAGTTCAATCCCTTCATGGTGATCTGAAATAATTATTTAATATATTAAAATAGAAATTTGACTGTTATCATGCTTCATCTTAGCTCAAATACGTATCAAGCCTCCTCCACAATGGGAAAGTAATTGACGTACCATGCTCGCCAGAAGGTTTTGTATTTCAATTTTATCTTCTCATGAGATGTTATATGCATTATTCCTTAATCGTCTTTTACGACACCCACGCGTGATAAAGAGGGTAGTGATTTATGTTAATACTCCGTCACCGCATGAGTAAAGTATTAGTAATAATTTAATATTTCGACAGTAGTCAAAACATTGCACGGATGCCTCTTAAACTTAAGGAGAGAATATACAAGAGCATAATAAGGCCTGTCGTTATGTATAGATCATAATGTTGGGCATTGAAAAAAACGGAGGACAGAAGAGTGCATGCTACTTAGATGCGTATGGAAAGATGTGTGGGGTCATAAGGTTAGATACGATAAGAAATTAGTATATTAGGAGAAGCCTGGAAGTGGCACTAGTGATAGAGAAGATTAGAAGTGCGAGATTGTCTTGGATATGTGATAAGGAGTGATGAAATGTATGTGACGAGGAGGGTTATCAATATTATTGTAGATGGACGTAAATCGTGGCAGACCCAAAAAAGGTATGGATTGTCTGAATGAAGATATACGTATGAATGCAGTGAGTGCAGATATGATAGCTGACTTTATGGAAGGTGAGAATATGCTATGCTGACTACACTTAACGTAGAATGGCTAATAACAGTAATTAATGTTCCCCCCTGTTGCCCGTATGGCTTGCATGTCTGTGGCGACCGTTTAGGAGGGCCCATTCAGTGAGTTGACAAATATCTATCTGCCACCGTTCAATACAATATAGGAAATTTAAGGTAGATGATAGATTTAAAGTCAATAGTTTTCAGTAAACTAGTCCATAGAACTTCTAACCCCATAATCAGTATTAGATACCATCATCACGTTGTAGTTTTACACCTACCGTTGGCTGTTCTTGAGTGTTATATGCAGTCGCGGTTTATCATCGCTGGACGTCCCATTTTTAAATTAAATTTCTGCAAATTCCTCTGCGTGCTGGATCCATATCTCCATGCAAGCCTTATAAAGGCCGAGTATCGTCCCTTGGGAGATGCCGTGAAAACGGAGATATAAAATAATTATAATAAACAAAGGCGGCCCAAGAATACTGCCTTGTAGCAAACCGATTCCAATAGATAGGTCAGCACCACAAATGTTATTTATTTGAACACACTGTGTGTGGTCTGTGAGGTAACTTGCAAAGAATTGTCTTTCAGTTACACCAATACCCATCCGTTCCAATTTATCTAATATCAATGGAATGTACACCGTGTCGAACGCCTTAGTCAAGTCTAACAAATACACATTTGTTTTGAAGACATTTTAATTCTAATAATATGAGCAAATTAACTTACGCTCCACAAATAAGACTGACATTAAATCCTGTGATATGTAGTGCGGATATTCTGAAACAATAATATGTGAATTAGTTGTTAGCGTCTTCCTGGTCTTATTCCAATTTCTTGTGGTCTACTCAATACGTATTCTTCTTACATATTACAATCCTTTCAGGTGATGTACTGCTGATATTCTATGTGGTGACGGAGTAAGAACACAATTCAGCACACCCTCTCATACCCGTGGCTATCGTAAAAGACGACTAAGGGATATATTACGCATATGACATCTATGCAAGAGATGGAAAACTCGAAATAAAGCCCTATTTTTTTAATTTTTTTTTATTTGGGCATTCCGGCTGGAGGAGTCACGGTTCGGGGTGCGAATCGTGGAGGCCTTCCAGCCGGTGCTGATGCAGTGGTTGGAACGGCGGCACGGGGTGCTCTCCTTCCGACTGGTGCAGGTGTTGACGGGGCATGGATGCTTCGCCAAATACCTGCACAAGGTCGTTAGGAGGGCGAGTGCTTAAAAATAAAACCCTGAAATAAAACCCTATACCAACCTGTCTGACCAGCATGGTATAGTAAGGTTAATTTCACTCCTATTATGGAGGAGGCTCGAGCCCAGTAGTGGGACGTATATGAGCCGAAATGATGATGTTATACTGCCAACTCTTGGGCTCGGGCTTCCTTCTGAATAGGAGTGAACCTGATCTTAGTATACCTTGCTGGTCAAAGAGGTTGATATAGGGTTTTGTTACGAGTTCTCTTTCTCTTGCATAGATGTTATATGCATATTATATCCTTTAGTCGTCTTTTAAGTCATCTACGGGTAAGATAAGGAGTGGTGAATGAATTGTATTTTTACTCCGTCACCACACGGAATTTGTAATATTATATCAAAAGTTTCATAGATACCTTTTTTATGGTGATGCTTTTTTCTGTTATGTGGTTCCTTTACTAATTCTGTTGATGATAAAATGGATTCTTTGAGTGCAAGAATCTTATCAATATGAGAGGATTTAGAATGTTCTGCTGAAAATAAATTAACATTGATTAAATGATATAGTAATTAAACGATATATAAATTATACGATACCTAAGAATAATAACGTATAGAAGGATAGTGTCGGTACTTCGAGCGATCAAAAACATGAAGCCAAAAATACTACATGCACGCCTGCGATTACACACGTATACCAATATACAAATTATGAAATCTAATTTTGTTTTTATTAACATAAATCGTAGAAATACTTTTAAAAGTAATGTTAAAAACCTTTTTATGTTTTTTAACCCTAGCTCACTAACCTTATTTTTGAGTAACAGTGTAACTAACCATTCGTCTGTGAGACTACGAAATAAAATGTCAATATATCATTATACAGGTTTATTTTTTATAACAAAATAGCTTACATAGTAGTTATATTTATCAAACTATCGAATAATTAAATTAATACTGAAATCAATTTAACCGGTACAGCTACTGCATATCGAAATAGTGTGCTCGCCACAAATGGCCTTCTTACAACCCTTGCAGAAGTATTTCGTCATACGACGTTTCTTGGAAGGGCAATAGCTGCAAATTTTCTGGTTTCTTGGCAGTTCTTGGGTACTACTTTCTTGACAATCATCAATATGCAGAATTTCGGCGATAAATTGTCTCAAATTACGCTCATGAAGCCAAGGTTTCATAAGCTCGTCTGATATTTCTAATACAAAAACTCTTCGTTTTGAGGGTTTTTACGATGCCGAATCTCGTTGGATACATGCACAACATATGAATTTACGATGGCTAGATTTAGAATACCGTAAAACAAGCACAGCGGCCATCGATTCGTTTTATGGCTAGTACTCATTATTGAGCACATCTGATCCACGGTGTCGACTGCTCCTTTTATGGAATTGTAGAACTCAATGATTTCGGGTCTACAACTAACATTCTATTGTGACAGCGGCGTAGGATGACGAATTCATCGTCAGAAGAGACTGAAACATTTCCATCACTTTCATCAGTATCGGCGTGTATTTCTGTCTCAATATCGTTCTCGTCCTCAGAATCTGAATATTGATATTGATGGCCGGGTAATGATTCCGCATCCGATTCAGCCAGCCATTGCACAATTTTCTCCTCATGACTCCTCAAAACCATCTAAATGTGAAAAAATAAAATAAACAAATTAAAAAATCCCAACTATAAATTCAACTGTAAAATGTAAAAAAATAACCTTTCATGGTAAACTTTTACACAAATTTATTAGCAGTAATTTCTATGTAAATAAAGAATAAAATAAATACTTTGTTTGTAAAAGTAATGTCAACAATATTGAAATTAGGACTTACATAACTTGGATAAAAAGTTACACAATTACTAACCTTTCGTCCGTTAGGCGACGGCAAGGCGAGATCTCCCAAACTAATTATGGTGCGTGCAGACGTGTCAGTGCTTACAGGTGACTAATTTCACTATTTAAGAAGGTATTAAAAGAGGGTGGGGCGGCGGATGACAGGAACGTATCGGAATTGCAAAAGTGTAAAGTGCGCGTAGTCTATTAGACGAATGGTTAGTGATCTAGGGTTAAATGTGTTGTGACACCATTTAAATAAACAAACCGTCATAATTACTTATTTATTTTTTAAGAGTTGTGTACGTACGTGCAGTACAGTACCTTGTACACTACGGAACGTTCCGGCGTAAGCTCCATTAGGCTCCGATTTAAATGCTTCATTTTTTGTGCGCAGACTTACCTTCTATACGTATTATTCTAAGTACGATACATTAATTATACAATACAGGGTGTATCAGGTTATGGGGCAACTGGTCAAATGGGTAATAGACAATGGTGGTAGGAACCCATAAAAAAATTTGAAGGAAAAATATCGATTCGTTAATGAATTAGAGACATGTAAAGTTTTCAATTTTGTCATCGCTTTTTCGTGTAAATCTGATTGAAATGTATAAAGCCAGTGATACTTAATCTACAACATATCCGTACATTGTTAAAGTTCATTAAGAATTGAAAAAATCCATGATTACGTTCGCATAAGCAAAATAAACTTCGCTTTAAATCAGCTGATCGGCCAATGACCGTCGCCGATTCGCGTTTTATTGAAGCGTGCGTACCTACGTGTCATTGAAGCGTTTGCGCAATTTTAGGTACGAATGAATGAAATTATACTGTCAAAGCTTTACGTACCTACATGTATCCTGTCTATACATGCCTACATAATGCGTAACATTTAAGGGATAGACTGTTTAACACACATTTTTTAAATCACTATAACTTTTATGTTATATTGTTTTTAGTGTAATATACATTCTAATTACGATCTATGACCGTTAAACTACAACATACTCGAACAGTTGCCCTATAACCTGATACACCCTGTATATTAAGTAAACGATACAAAAAAAATATTTTATATTAATTAAATGCAATATATGTTAAATTATACATTAATTAAATGATCATTTCATTCGTCAGTTCGACCCATACAAGTTCCACTGCTGGGCTCGAGCCTCCTCCACAATATGAAGGAAACTGACCTTACTATACCATCCTAGTCAGACAGGTAGGTATAAGCTTTCGTTTCGAGTTTTCCATCTCTTGCATAGATGTTATATGTTTATTATATCCCTTAGTCGTCTTTTACGACATCCACGTGTAAGATAGGGAGTGGTGAATTGTATTCTTACTCCGTTATCACACGGACAATTTAATTAATTAAAGTTACTTATTTAAAATTAAGATACAGTAATTAAATGAATAATTACCATTAAAAGTGAAGGAAAACTCGATATAAAACCGTATACCAACACGTCTGACCAGCGTGGAGTCAATTCCACTCCCATTATGGAGGAGGCCTGAGCCCAACAGTGGGAAATGGGCAGAGATGATGATGATGATGATAGGATTGGTTAAAAAATTGATAATAGATATTAAAATAAAACTCACCTCCATGTTCTGCGGCTATCAGAGCGACGTATACCTAAAGAAAAATAATAATTAAAAAAAAAGCAGGACGTTGTAAAAGCAAACTTTTGTATTATAACTAGCTGACCCAACAAACGTTGTTCTGTTCAAATAAAATAAAAGGAATTCTTGAAATCAACAGTAGCGCCACCTACCGGGTCCAATTGTAAATCTAAACCATTCTCATATCCATCAGAACAGCCACGAAAAATATCATCAAAATCGGTCCAGCCGTTTAGAAGGAGTACAATTACAAACACACGAACAGAAGGTTTATATCTTAATATATATAAATTATGTGTCATGTTGTTTGTCCGCTATGGACTCTTAAACTACTTAATCGATTTTAATCAAATTTGCACACCGTGTGCAGTTTGATCCAACTTGAAAGATAGCATAGCTTATATCTTAATTTATAGTCGCAATATTATTTTATTGCAAATTATTTGTCTATTATTTGACATTCACAATTATCTGTTAACTCCAAACGATTTTAACAGATGGCGATATTAATTAATAGATGGCGCTGCTATGTCAAACCTACAAACGTGTCATATTCGATTTTAACTTGCTTTTATTACATAGATGCCATTTGTAAAAAAATATGACAACCGCCATGACAGATGTTCTCCTACAGTTCCACTTAAATAGTTTAATGGACTTCTGACGCGAATGTCAAAATGTCATGTAGCGCTTTTATATTTTTTCATTATTTTAGTGTTTTACAGCGTTATATTGAATAACTTTGCTGATATTTTATGTAATATAATGCAGATAAAATTCTGAATTGTAGTGAATATGATATAATAGTGAATTGCATCTTGACATTCTGCCAAAATTCCCAGAGAAGGCATGACTTGGTTATCAGTACCAAATCATGCTAACGACTGACTGAAAGACGAAGACTTAGACGTGAATAACTATAGTCCATAAAATATAGCTTGATCTCTGTGACAGATGTCAACGAAACCAACGAAGTAAGTTTGAACGAACGACATGTTTACAATTTCATTTTGTATCACATATATTTTCATTCTTTTCGTGTCAGTTTTATTGCTACTGAATTGCAATATATTATAAACATAAAAATATTAATATTCATGCCTAAAATGTACCTCGTAAGCACTGAAATACCTAGTAAACATTTTATACCTAAATTACGCTTACACACGTACAAGGTCATACTGGACTGAAAATAAAAAAGAGATGGGACAGTCGATATACGTAAATCGATAACCGATCTTTATTAAATTATTCATAAAAGAAATAAACCCATATACCTACAATACCTATAGATATAAAACTTTCAGCATACTTTTTACAATTAACAGACAGTTACATTATAAAATACATAAATTGAATTAATTAAACATTAAAAAACTACTTTTTATCTCAGAGTAAATGATAATATTATGTACGCATTATTGTCAATAAACTAGATATATTTATTTATAAAACAGTCGTAATTGATCGATTGATCTAAAGACTGTCCCTATTTTGGCAAAAAATGATAAATGTTCTAGCAGGAACGCTCCTGTGATGACGATAATAGTGACCTAGACCTTGATTGTCTTGACCTTTTGAATAATTAAAACAGTCAAAAACAGTTTTGTTTGAAATAAACTCAAAAAGATTTTCATTGATTGTATTTTAATTATAATAGAAAATCACAATTATAAAAATAAAGAGTTTTATCGATCAAAAACTACGGACTTTATCGTAAGCGTGACAGCACTAGGGACAACTGTCACAGAGATCATCCTATATTTTATGGACTATAATATATAATACTCGACACTGGCACCAATAGCAGCTCATTGCCATTAAATAAGAAGAAGAAATAGTTTAATAAAATGTAATATAACAAATCATTTGTCACAGCAACGCGTGGCCGGGTCAGCTAGTAGGTTTATAAAGATATGAATATGTTCTGAATATTCCGTGTGGTGACGGACAAGGGCGTTGCCAGCTTTGACTAAAGGGGAAGGGGGCTGGACATGGGGCAACATTATGGAGGATAAAAAATATAAACGCCTGGTACAGTCGAAAGCATGAAGCATTACACTTTGGAAGTCTTTGCCGCCATGAAAGTCAATTGCTCGCACTCTGGTCGCTTTGGGGCTAGCTACATTTGATCTCTGGAGCAACTGACCTCCCTGCCTCCCCTTTATCAACTGCATTGGTGACGCCTTTGGTGACGGAGTACAATTCACCACCCCCTATCCTGCCCGTGGATGTCGTAAAAGACGATTAAGGGATTCAATATGCGGATAATATCTACGCAAGAGAAGGAAAGCTCGAAATGATACCCTGTACCAACCGGTCAATTAGCCTCATAATATGGAGGAAACTAAAGAATTTTTGAAATCGGTTCGGTAGTTTAAGCGTGAAAGTGTTTTTTTTTGTTGGCAATCTTCAAAACACTGGACGAATTTTGGTAAGATTTTACTACCAGGTAGCTGGCTATATGAGGAGTTACTTAGGCTATATTTTATCCCGGTATTCCCACGGGAGCGGGCACTATGCGGGGAAGTCGACTGAAACCGAAGCGAAGCGAGGGCGGGTTGCTAGTATAATTATGTGAAAAGTTATAAGAATCCTTTTGTACATTATTATTGGTAATGTGTGTATAAATTATTTTATTGTTATTGATTTAAAATTCATAGTTGCTTTTACAGAAGTCTGAGCTATTATAGTGTTAGGTAATATTTCTAACATTGAGCCTGTTTAAGAATTTGGTCGAAACATAGCTAATGAAATGCGTAAATTAATAAAATAAAAATGGTAGAAAGTGCGTCTTTTACGCACTTTCTACCGTTCTTCTACATTAATGGTAGAAATGAAAATGAATTATAAAAATAAATCCGATATGCTGATGTGAATTAAACTTAACTTCGTAACATTTTTAATTATCATTCGTAATGTTTTGACGGAGTAAGAATACAATTCACCACCCTCTATCTTGCCCGTGGATGTCGTAAAAGACGACTAAGGGAAATAATATGCACATAACACCTGTGCCAGAGAAGAAAAACTTGAAATGAAACCCAACATGTCTGAATACCAACATGTCTGATCAGCATGTATATTAAATAGGTCAAATACCCTCCCATTGTAGAGCAGGCCTGAGCCCAATAATAGGATGGACATAGGCTGCGATGATATGGCGTAGTGGTTAAGATACCGACCTACAGTGCCAGTGTTCGAATCCCATGCAAGACAACACTTTGTGCGATCCACAAATTGTTCTGAGTTTGTATGTAATGTTGTGTCTGTTAATTATAATATCTGGACCGAGCTTTAAACGGTATATTTTTGTTGCATTTTGCCGAATTTATTTAGATACATATTAATAAAAGATAAAAATAAAATAATGGAAACATATCAAAAATTACAAAATCAGAATAATTATAACACCGAGATTCGATCCCACGCTGTTTGAATGCCATAACAAAACAAAAAAAAACTGTACAAGTTGTCTGACTGAGAGAACGTCAATAACATTTTATGTCATTGTATTTATTAGCTACTAGCAATCTGCCCTCGCTTCGCTTCGGTTATAGGTTATAGTCGTTTTACCCGCGTAGTTCCCGTTCCCGTGGGAATACCGGGATAAAATATAGCCTAGTTTACGCTCTGATATTATAGCTTTCCATTGGTGAAAGAATTTTTGAAATCGGTCCAGCCGTTTTGAACATTACCCGGAACAAACACACAGACAGACAGACAGACAAACATTTTTTAATTGCTTTTTTAGGCATAGGTGTCGTGCAAATAACCGTGTGAGCATGAAAAAAGCCTATTATTTTGACATTACAAACAGACACTCCAATTTTATTTATTGGTATAGAAAACACCGACAAAACAACATTTTCTATAAATAAAACCTAGCTAGATCGATTTTTTGGTCCCGAAACCTCTAATATACCAAATTTCATCAAAATCGTTGGAGCCGTTTCCGAGATCCCGAATATACATATATACAAGAATTGCTCGTAAGATATTTGTAAAGTCACCCCCCAATACAAGGATTAATTTCTTTAGTGCAGGCTGTTGTCTATTTCCAATGGGCTGACCACTAACGACAAGGAATAAGCTTCGATGGGTTATGGGGCATGGCATAGCTTCGCCAAGTACCTGCATACGGTCGTAAGGAAAGAGAGCACACCGTCCTGCCGCTATTGCGATTGCATCGAGGACAAGGCATAGTACACGCTCGAGGTGTATGCCGCGTGGACAGAGTAGCGCCTTGAACTCTACGCAATCATCGATGCCGACCTAAAACTGCCGACTATCGCTAGGGCGATGCTCGACGGCGTCAGGAACTGGGACGCAGTCGTCGCCTTCCGTGTGGCAGTTATGTCACGGAAAGAGGGGGCGGATTGTGCGCGGAAGGAACTTCTCTACGACACGATCCGGTGCCGGCGACTTGGGCGGCGCAGGCGTCGCGTCGTGGTGCTTACGAGCGTGGCGTGGCGCGTAATTCAAACAAACAAAACGACAGCACGTCAACAAAGTACTAATGTAACGGATTAAAATTAACAGAAGTTCAATTTAACGGCAGTTAACAAGAGCGTTAAGATTTTTTGAAGTTAAAAGTTTTTAAGTTAAAAGTTAATCCCTTAAACAGATTGTTAACTTCGTTAATTAACGAATTAACGAGTTAATGCTTACCTTTGGTTGCTAGTATAGTATAAATACTAAGGAATTGATTTCCATATGGTGGAGGAGTAAGAAAACAACTCGCCACTCCCTATTTCACCCGTGGGTGTCGTTAAAGACGAATGAGGTATTAAATATGCATTTAACATTTATGCAAGAGAAGGAAAATGTGAAATAAAACACTATCTCCATACAAACATATACAATAATTTCTCCATACAAAGGTTGTCTGGAGGAAATCGCTGTTGGCGAGTAGAGCGCTGGTAGCGAGCAAGTAAATCTATACCAATAAATAAAATTGGAGCGTCTGTTTGTAATGTCATAATAATGGGCTTTTTTCATGCTCACACGGTTATTTGCATTATACATATGCCTAATATACATTTTATATTTTTTTTGTCTGTCTGTTTGTGTCGGGTAATCATCAAAACGGCTGGACCGATTTCAAAAATTCTTTCACCAATGGAAAGGGAGTAAACTGGGCTATATTTTATCCCGGTATTGCTACGGGAACGGGCACTAGGCAGGCAAGACGACTGAAACCGAAGCGAAGCGAGCGCGGGTTGCTAGTAAATAAATAAATATCACACGACCAACACATCTGACCAGCGTGTTATGGTACGTCAATTTCGCTCCTATTGTGGAGGAGGTTCGAAACTTAATAGTTGAACGTGTTTGAGCAGAAAGGAAAAGAATGTAGGTACCCATAAAACGTGATTTGTTAAGGTTCTTAAAAAATACTAAGCGCAAACAAAATGACATCTTTGCTGTATACTAAGAATAATTACCGAGAGCTGAGGGGGAGTTACAATTGCAAAAAATGGGTCACATTCTTCGTGTGGTGACGGAGTAAGAATACAATTCACCACTCCCTATATTAAACGTGGATCTCGTAAAAGACTACTATATAATACGCATATAACGTCTATGTAAGAGAAGAATAACTCAATATAAAACCATATACCAACTCGTCTGACCAGTATGGTACATCATCATCATCGTCATTTCAACCTATTGCCGTCCACTGCTGGACGTAGGCCTCTCTCATGTTACGCCATAGAATGCGGTCTTGTGCCGCCTGCATTCAACAATGCCGAGCAACTTTCACCAGATCGTCGGTCCACCTAGTTGGCGTCCTACACTGCGTCGTTCGATACGTGATCAACACTCGAGAACCTTTCTTCCCCAGCTGTTGACGGTTCGTCGAGCGATGTGACCTGCCCATTGCCACTTCAGTGTGCTAATTCTTCGTGCTATGTCGGTTACACCCGTTCTTCTGCGGATTTCCGTATTTCGGATTTTATCTCGCAGAGAAATCCCGAGCATAGCCCGCTCCATAGTACACTGAGCGACTTTGAGCCTTGTTATGAGGTCTACATTTAGGGATCATGTTTCCGTGTTGTAAGTCATCACTAGTGACATACACTGGTCGTAGACCTGCGTTTTCAGCGTGGTACAGCAGGTCAATATCCCTCCTATTACGGAGGAGGGTGGAGCCTAGCAGTGGAACATATATGAGCTGATGAGTATGCAAGTTCTCTGATCTGGTACAGATAATTCGTCTCGACGTCTGAGCTCATCTACTTCTCTTTGTTGGGCTGGAGCCTCTTCCATAAATGGAGGGAAATTGACTACACCATGCTGGTCATTTTATTATAGGGTTCCATTCCGAAATTTCCTTCTCTTGAAAAACCCTACCACACTGGTCAGACAGTTTGGTATAGGGTTGTATTTGGAGTTTGCCTTCTCTTGCATATACGTAATATGCATATTTTATCACTTAGTTGTCTTTTACGACATCCACGTGCAAGATAGAGAGTGGTGAATTGTATTCTTACTCCGTCATTACGCGGAAACAATACAAAAAAAATACTTATAAAATAGTAAATCATTATTATTTTCTTTATTGATACATATCCCACAGCTCCCTTCTCCATAATAGGAGGGAAATTGACCTACTAGACCACGTTGGCCAAACGGGTTGGTACAGGGTTTTATTTGGAAAATTGCTGCTCTTGTTATTTCCATATTATATCCCTTGGTCGTCTTCTACGACACCTTCTAGCAAGACGAAGAAGGGGATGGTGAATTATACTCTTACTATTTCAACACAATTAACATATTGATATGCATGATACAGTTAAATCTGCTATACAAATGAGTCACTTAAATCTACATGTGCGGCCGCCATTTCGAATGTGCGGCCATCTTGAAAAATGTAAGTTAACCTAAGTATTAGTTTTTTATACTGTAGCAAATATTATAGAATTAAAATGTTTTTAGAAAATTTCATTAGTTCCAGAATAAAAGCTTTGTAAATAAGTGTTACCTTATGTTAAAGAATGAAACTCTAAATCCTAATTTCAATAATCCATGTGGTGACGGAGTAAGAATACAATCCACCTACCTTTATCTTGCCCGTAGGTGTCAAAAGGAAAAAAGGTCGAAGGAAATCAAAATAAAACCCACCAAAACCTCGAACCTGAGTCTAATAAGTGTAGTATTGTAGGCCAATTTTAACTTCCATTGTGGAGTAGGGCCCAAGCATAATAATGGGACTTGTATGAGTAGGATAGCGTTTTAAATATCAAATTCTTTTAGAAAGAAAACTTCTTTTAGAAACCAGTAAACACGTCATACCCTTTCTTATGTGTATCTACCGTAAGCAATGAGGATTCTACAGAGGTCACATGACTTGAAAACTTATTAAATATTGCTCTGATTCCTAAAAAATAAGGAATCATTTTCTATGCTTCTATTCTTCTTAATTATACCTGCCCAAATTCTGGAAGTTTTATCCAAAACATCTTCTATATTCTTCGCCAAACAAGTTTCTTCTTTAAAAAAATTCTTTTATACAAACCACAAAACTAAAAAGCATATTTCGCACTTTCAATTTGTTATTTTACTCAATTTTACGCACACATTTCTACCAAATTATAAATTTATTTTATTTACGCACTTAAATCTACCAAAATTTTTATTTATTTACGCACTTAAATCTACTAAAATTTCTTTTATTTACGCACTATTATATAAAATATCACTGTTTTTGTTTTTTTTAAATAATACTTACGCAGATCACTGTGATTGAAAAACTTATATACAGTTTCATTGTCGTATTATCGCTAAAGTGGACAGACAAGAATATCTGCTATGAACCACTTACGGAACATACTGTTATGACAAGATTTATATAAAATTTTCGTTCAAATAACAAAACACCTGTGCAAAGAAATATGTTTGGTTCGAAATAATTGGAAAATTATTTGATTTTGTGACGTGTTATTAAAGTTTTTAGGTGTAATATTTAAATCTGATAATTAGATAATTATGAAATTTTAATTAACATTATCATTTTAAGCTTATTTAGTTGTTATAGGCACAACACGATCATTTCTTCTGCTAAACATCATTCCTCCTATCGCCATGCACTTCTGGACGTAGCCCTCCCTCATGTTACGCCACAAAGTGCGATCCTGTGCCGCCTGCATCCAACGACGCCCAGCAACCTTCATCAGGTCGTCGATCCACCTAGTGGAGGGGCGTCCTACACTGCGTCGTCCGATACGTGGTCGCCACTCAAGAACCTTTCTTCCCCAACGGTTGTCGGTTCGTCGAGCGATGTGGCATGCCACTTCAGCGTGCTCTTCTATAGATTTCCGTGTACCGGATTTTATCACGTAGAGAAATACCGAGCATAACCCTCTCCATAGCACGTTGAGCGAATTTGAATTTTTTTATGAGGCCAACATTTAAGGACCACGTTTCAGTGCCGTAAGTCATCGCTGGTAACACAAATTCGCCGATACTCGCCGTCACGTCATTGCCTGTTGGGTAATCTGGCTGGAGAGGCCTCGGTACGATGTCCGTACTATTGAGGCCTTCCGGCCGGTGTTGATAGAGTGGTTGGGTGGGCGGCACGAGGTGCTCTCCTTTGAACTGATGCAGATATTGAATGGGCACGGTTGCTTCGCCAAGCACCTGCATAGGGTTGTGAGGAGGAGTACACCGTCCTGCCACCACTGCGATTGCGACAAGGACGCGGCACAGTATAACCTTGAGATGTGTGCCGCGTGGGCAAAGCCGTGAACTCGCCGCCATCATCGATGCCTACCTGATACAGGACCGGAACGCAATCACCGCCAGCTTCTGTGAATAATCATCTCACGGAAAGAGGCGGCAGATAATGCGCAGGAGGAACTCTACTACGGTGACAGCATCAGACATCGGCGACTTGGGCAGCGCAGGCGCGAGTACCTGCGCCTGACGCAGCCCTGGCCGAGGCCGCGGGTGACTGGACCGGCCGGTTCGTCCGTCGCAAAGAGGCTGACCGCGTGAAGACGACGCCCCGGGAGGGTCTTCGGGGAGGGATGTTACTCAAGAGGGAACCCCGCCGGTCTGGCTATAGATATCAAGGAACTCGGTACCAGTAGTAGGCCCTTGAGTATCCTTAGGCCTTTTTATGAGGTCGATATGTAAAGACCACGTTTCAGTGCCGTAAGTCATCGCTGGTAACACACACTGGTTATAAACCTTTGTTTTCAGACACTGAGGAATATTGGACGAGAAGATTCTCTTAACTTACATTATTGTTATGAAATTTAAAATGGAGTATTAAAATCTCTTATTGCGAATTATTATATTCGCAAATATAATTAATAAATGTCATATATCTTTGTATTAATATTTGTACGTCATAGTATTGTTTTAAAATGTAACTTATGTAGATTATAAATTGTATAATGATTTATATTTTAACAGTTGGACACGAGAATGGTGTCTGCAGCATGACTAAAATTCAAATTGTAAAATTATTGATGTGAAAATTGTTGTTTTCTTGTGGTAAGGTTAAGCAATACAATTCACTACCCCCTATTATGCCCGTGGGTGTTATAAACGACTATAAGGTATTCCGCCGGGTTGTCCATGAATGACAGGGAACTCGAGGGAGTATTAGTGGTCGCCCTGGTGCCTGGTAGGTTATGGGGCCGCGCGCCGTCCTTGCATCCCGGACAGATTGGACAATGTTTGTGCTGACCATAGGTCAATAAAAAAAATAACGCGTCTGACCCGCGTGGTATAGTAGGTCCATTTCTCTGCTATTATGGAGGAGCCTAGATCCTAGCAGTGGGCCGTGGCAGTGTTGATTGGTCCCACAGAAGCATACCATTATCTATAGACGTCAACAATGTTTGACACCGAGGCGTTGACAGAGAATGGTACCCGCATCGACTTCGAGCGGTCGGGCCCTCTACGGGTGGCCGCTGACGTCTATCCAGCGTAAACGACTTTGATTAGGACCTCCTCAGTCAGCTGCCGCCTCGCGTCTGTGGCACTTGACGATAGTCTGCAACACATAATGGCTACGATTTACAGCTGTACTACTGAATGAAAGATATCGTCCTGTTCGTCAGCACCAGCCGAAAGGTCTCTATAGACCGAACACCAAATTGAAGCCTCTCAAGGCGTACTACTCAATGGAAGATAACGTTCTCTTTTTCGGTGCAGGGCGACGAGAAGGGGCGATGAACGAGCCCAAAGCCCGCCAGGTTCGTAATGTTATATTATTCTCCTGTAAGCCTTGCCCGATTCAATACCAGTCCAGTCTGTTCCGAGCATTCAGCCATCACACACGTTCTTTTGTAATATTGTCTTAGTTCAAGTAAATACTCATTAAACCGTTGAGTCTTTTTTTAAAAACCCTCCGAAAGGTTACCGTGTAACAGTACCTCTTGTAAATGTCAAGTGGACGGGCCAACGGTATCAGACATTGCCATCAGAGGCGATAATATCCTGACGGGCATTGTAGCGTCAAGCGCGCAAGCTAAGGGATACACTGCTGCCTTCTCCTCCCGTTAGTGACACCGGCCGATAGAGTTCGATGAGGATCTCTTCCAAAACCCACGGGAGTTCCGGCCAACGTTCAATGCCTCTCCGTGGTCGCCTCACGAAAATCTCAAGACGAGCAGTTAGAATGTTATCCACACAACTGGTGCGCCTA
Source organism: Lymantria dispar (assembly GCA_032191425.1). Classification (NCBI taxonomy): domain Eukaryota; kingdom Metazoa; phylum Arthropoda; class Insecta; order Lepidoptera; family Erebidae; genus Lymantria; species Lymantria dispar. The sequence continues at coordinate 3,833,237 of CM063467.1, forward strand.
AGTACCAGATCATTCTTGCACACAATTATTGATATAGAACTTTAAGTCTACTTAAATTGCTAGGACCTGACGGACGCCACGTCGATCAGTCGATGAGCTAGTTGACGGCAATACTACGATGGGTAAATCGTAAGACTCGACCGAGATGGGTTTTTCGTTCTCGGCCGAGAATAAAATAATATCTCGGCCGAGACCGAGAATAGACAAAGCGTGAAAAAATAAATTTTAATAAGTACTGTAAACTTTTTAATACACTACTAATTGTTTAACAAAATTAACTGTTTTAATAATCAAAGTTAAATAACATTATATTATGACACTTAAAAAGTAATTTTTCAGCATTTTCGCCCTTCAAAGAATGTCGCCTCTCGTCATACAATTGTCCAGCTTTGCTAAACAGTTGTTCACTTGCTACGCTAGTAGGCGGCGCAGATTAAAACTTATTTGCTGCAGGCTTAAGCACCTCAGAAGGTGACGAACACCAATATTCATAAATATTAGCATTTCTTTGCAGTCTTGGCTCTCTATTTTTTTTACACCATTTTGTCAATGTTCGACCTCAAACTCCAATTTTGAACAAACAGCTCATCACATCCTTTGGGAGTGCATTCTCTGGCGCAACGAGCGGAACGTCATGTTAGATAATATGCATGTCACGTCTGGGGTAGTATACTATTCGGATCTTGTAGCAACTCGAGAAAATTTCCGTGCGTTTAGGCGCTTTTGCCATACCTATTACTGTAATCAAACCTAAAGCTCACAAATAGGTCCATTAAGCTTTGTCCAATCCGTGGTGCTGTACCGCTGCGTTTCACGTAGTTGTACAAACTCTTATTTACTGGCTTATCAGCCAACTTTGCTTCATGTCTCCCGCTTTGCATAGGAGGGAAGTGGAATCTTTCCAACTCCTCCTGTTTTCTTTTCTAATTAAATTTGTTGCGGGTCCCAAGACAATTAAAAGCGATTCCCGGGACTTCCTGAGGGTCAAACCTCAGTGTCTTATACGGAGACCATTGTGGATCCTGGCTTACAGGAGTTACAGTGGTGGGAATGTGTGGTGGGATTAGTCCCATTTGCAAGTCTTGGCTCTCTAAGGAAGCTTTCTAGCGCTATTTCGATCACAGAGCTTGAACTGTATTCGTCATTGGGCATTGACTCGTCTTCCAACTCTATCGAATTATGAGCTTTTTTTTTTTTTTTTTTTTATGCAAACGGTGGCAAACGAGCAAACAGTACACCTGATGGTAAGTGTTGCTGCCGCTCATGGACCTTTACAAGGCCGTTGCCTACCGCGAAGAGAGTGTGAATGCGTGCATTGAGGCTCGGTGATACCAAGGGCACCACCAAAACCCTCCACACGCAATCACCCTCAGAAAGTTGGGCTTCCGGCTCTCTCGCTCACCGAACGAAGCGCAGTAACAAATTGCTACTACTCAGACGTCGATTTTCTGCGAGAGCATGGTACTGCCCCGGACGGACCGGCCCGCGGCTGAAGACATATAACTGTCGACAGTGTGGTCCTACCACTCCACGCTGCCCATAAGTTGGATTGATTTGTAGCAGCCATGTTTGACGAGTTAGTTGAAGATGCCCATGTCGTCTCACGAGAATCCTACATTTTCATTGCGAGTGAGAGCCTCGATAATATGAAGCTTGGCTGAGTTAACTTCGCTTTCAGTTACAAATACTGCTCGAACATTACAAATACTGCTCGAACGGAGCGAAGACGGCCGGCCGCAGTTCGCCAGCCAGGACTTCAACCAATCACAATTCAACTCTCTCACGCACTCACCAATCGACTTCGTACTGCGGCGCGTGGCCACGCGCAGTAAAATTTGAATGGCGATTTAAACAAAGTTCCAATCTCGGTCATGACCGAGAATCTCGGCTATAATTAGCCGAGAACCGAGACAAATTTCTCGGTTGGATTTGTAGCCGAGAATGCCGAGACCGAGATTCTCGGTCGAGCCTTAGTAAATCGTTATGGAGCGTTCCGTTTCATTCAGGACCTTTTATCCGCTGCGCCTTGATCTGCAGGGATATCTCCTTGGTGTTGAGAGTGGCCAGGCCTAACGCCTCTTCCAATAGACTAACTCTTCTATAAGTAGCGTGTCGTCAATGAAGATTAAGCCTAGCCTGAGGAGACTGAAAGTTGCGAGATAGCAAAATAAAAATATCATTTTATTTGTCTCTCAATAAGTCGAATCGTCGCCATCAACAGTGCTATAACCACACTGTTAATGGATACTATTTAGAACTTTTGGTTGAACATGTAAACATGTACAGCACTGTTATATCATATTCACTTCACTCTAACACGCCCTCTGAATTACATTACATAAAATGTCCTCCAAATTATATAACACGTCAAAACATTAAAATGTTGATACAACATCGCTCCTTGACATTTTTAAGGTCCCGCCAAAAATTTAATTGTGATTTCTTTTTTGAGTTTATGGTTCGGTGACTAAGACCTGTAACCCAAATCTTTATTTATTAAATTACCACTTTATTTAGTCGCTGTCCGTCAGGTCTCGCCTTCATTTTTAGGTTATTTGTGACCAGAAATATTATAATAATAAAACAACATATGTTACATTTTTAAAATAATTTAATTTTTTTTAAATACACTTTGGTACAAGTCTATAGGTACATTAAGAGTTTTAAAACTAAAAATCTCCGATTAAATGCTTATTAATTTCCATTTCTATTATATTATTTAATGAACGATTGAAGTTATATCAATCAAAGGACAGATTTTCTCTGATCCAAGAAGTAAATAGAGGTATAAACCTGACTTTTCACCCCTTCTTTAGCATCCCTACCCTTACATACTCTTTTTTAGCATCGATATCCACGTTCTAGGTAAAACCTAAGACAATTTGACATGAAACAACATCTAAAATTGTGTTAGGTATTACCCAAAACTTACGGTTCGTCACTAAAAACGTCATCTATATAACTTTTACTGCATTTGTGTGCTCTTAAGTCTTCTTATTCCCATTTTTCAACCATTTATTATACCCCTGACACACTTTACATTCCCAATTTCCCACATTTATTGTCCCCTTACAGTTCACACACTTGTTATTAACTGATTTATCCCATTATTGTCCCCTTAAACTCCCACTTTTATACCCTTTAATAACTTCAATTGCTCAAAAAATGAATCAATCATATGATTGATTCAACATATCACATATCTACTTACACTATTCAATGATGCAAAGATATGATTCAATAATTAACATTATTACGTACTCACTACGTTGACTAATAAAAAAAAACAATTTAAAAGTAAAAAAAGTTGTGCATCCCCAGTACACGAGTTTGTTTTTAATTAAAAAAAAAAATCGTGATTCCAGCATGAAACGGACATTGGTAGAATGGCAGCGAGCGACATCTGGTTTCTAGTTAGGACAAACTAAAGTTTTATTTTGATGCAATTATTGGACTTTCGAGATATTCTTAGCAGATCATACTTCAGAGGTGGTCCCATATAAATTTGATTAAGATCTGACCAAGTAGCTTTCGAGTTATCCTGAATCCGACCAAATTGTTTTGTAATCTAAATATTATTTATTACAATTTTGTTACAATTTATTATCAGTGGCTATCAGCAAGTAGTTACATTTTAAAGGTTATAAAAAATAGCATTTAAATGATTTAAAAAAACATATTCTTTACATGTCCTTTGGTCCTTCTTACATTGAACCAGTTAATCGTATGTCGTCTCGCAATCATGTCGCTATCGTACCGTCGAAGGTAAAAAAAATATACCACAGTAAACAAATTATGCTACACAATTTTGAAGATTGAAATACTTGTTATAAATAAAACGATTTTTTACGGATTTTATCGCGTTTGTATTTGATTTTTGATTGCCTGACGTTTCGAACACTTTTAAGCGTTCATAGTCACGGATGGAATAATATGTCTCACGTACAACAAGTCATCGTTATTACAGAAATTTATATTTACCCGCTACAGAATCTTATATCTTTAAACGAGCAATTCTTGTATATATATTTTTTTTTCTCAGAATCATGGCAACGGCTCCAACGATTTTCATGATATTTAGCATACTAGAGGTTTCGGGGCCAAAAAAATCGATTCACCTAGGTTTTATTTATAGAATTGTTTTGTCGGTGTTTTAATCAATACAATGATATAATATGTAAATAGAAATGAATGTAAATTTCGCCGTCGCTGTCAAGAGTGACGATAGATCAGTTGGGAAGTTGTCCAGCCGCATTCAAACAGCGTGAGATCGAACCTCGGTTATTGTTTTTTAATTATTGATATTTTTTTCATTATTACATCTTTTTGCAGTTTTTTATTAATATAAATCCTAATATAGTCGTTAAAAATACCATTTATTACAAAAAAATTGTACCGAGCAAAGCGCAGTCAACCAGATATTTAGTTATTAAATTTTGACCCACATTTCGATACAAACACTTTTCTTTTTGTAATGGTAATCAGTTACTAATACGAGCTTATTGTTACCAGCATAGACTTATAATTTTCTTAAAAAGTTTCTTCGTATCTTTCGTTTTTTTTTTTTATATTATCGTCCGCCAGTAAGTCAAGTTGTCGCCTTCAAGTGCTATATGCTATACACATTTTTAACTGTATCTAATGAAAATTAGGATGAAAAACTAATACTAAAGCACTGTTATATGGTATTCACGAAATTTTAGCACTTCCTCAGCAACACAATGGAATGTGTTGTATAATGTCATCAAAATTATTTAATTCTTTCAAACTTTTCTTTTCTTTCAAACTCTAAGATATTGAATATAATACAAGAACACCACATGATATTCACGTTGCCGCCAAAACTCATTTATATCGCGACGTTTCGTTCTACTGCCACCAAGAACGCTGTCAGACAAAGTAAAAATCAAATACAAGAACGATAAAATCGATTTTTAAAGTGAAAACATCTTTATGCGAGCTGGGCAGATTATTCTGTGTATATTGAATGGTACTGAGCCGTCACGCTCGACTATGTAACGCTAGTTCGTGTAAAGTCGTCTCTCGTCGGCTAAGAGCCGACACTGATTTAACGAGATGACACTGCAAAGGATTTTTATTAGTGTAAATCATTATGAATTTTATCATATTTTTAATCTCATCTTGATGAAAGTTTTCACTTTTCTTGTGTGGTAACACTAATATAACTTTTAATTTTTTAAAGTGAAACTTTTATTACATCGCCTCAAACTTTTTCGTCGATCTATTGCATGTCGCGTGACGGTCGGCCGCGGAGTAGGGGTAAAGTGAAAGGCGCTCGACAGAGCAGCCGAGGCCAATATGGCGACGCCTATGGTTCGCATCAGCTGACCGTGTAGTGTATAGACATTTGCGCGAGTGCTCCACGGTATTTGTTTGTTTTTATCAGTGTTTAATGTAAATGTTGCTATATTTTTGTAATGCGAAAAAAGTTTCACTTTTACCGTGGGTTCATAAAACAACACAATCATTTTTTTTCTTATGTTCCTCAAATTATTTATGGAGACGATTAAGTATCTAAGAAAATCCTATTGCATACAATCTTCTAAGATTAAATATTTATCTAAATTCTAACGATAATTCAACTATAGAATAATATTTACAACTTTTACTAAAAAATATTTATGAGAATTAAAAACAAAATACGGGCAGTATCGTGCGAACAGTCTTTTTGTCAAATTAAGTATAAAAAAAAGCTTTGGTTTTTTTTGAGACTCTGTGGGTAGTTTTACATAACATATAAAATATTGTCTTGTACTAAAAATCTACTACATGTATATACTAGGGAGAATAGAGAGCAAAAACTAATTTAAAAAAGAAGATCTATCTTATTTTTCTTTTGTTATGAATTTTATAGTTACCTAGACCTTTAAGAGAATTTAACAATCTACTTTATTAGTATTGCCATTCAGGTTATAATTGTTAGCTAAGTGTTGCCAGTGTCGAATGAATTTATTTCTCAAGTTTATTTTGCATTTTAAAAAATTTTAATCTGCAAATTAAGCAATTCCGAATAGAATTTAGAACGATGGCACCTAACTGGAAAAATATGAGAATTTTGGTAGAACGTGAAACTATGAGCACTGTTGTATAATTATGAAATGCTTTAGCATTTTTGCTATTAAAAAAAAAGCTATCAAAAATTAATATAACTCGCTAAAAACCTAAATTGTTAAATATAATCAAACTTTCACGTGCACACCAAAACTCCCTATAGTTTAGTCTTTATTTAACAGTAAGTAAGCCAACATGTTTTTACAAAACTATGGCTATATGCTACTAAAGTTTTTATGAAGAAATTTTGATAAAATATCCAAATACATACTGTTATTTTATATTAATTTAACATTTTCTTAGCATTACATTACATAAAATGTAATGTAATATTTTTTGTTACATTAGAATACATCTAGAACATAATATTAAAATCCAAGTTTTATGCACAAAGACAAAAGTTTCAGTTTTATTTTACCTTTAAGTGGTTAAAATAGATATAAAATTTGCTTATTTGAAAATTTAAATTTAGTCTCGGCAATTTGCAATGAGAGGTAGAAGAATAAATGGATACCTTTACAAGGTCACTTCAACCATTACGTCTTTACAACATCAGTGTGACTAATCTGTTGAACTTATCGAATACTTGAAACATTTCCTTCTTGAACTCGACGTTGGCGCAAAGTTTTGTCATATTATTTATTAGTCGTTATATGTAAAACGAAATAAAATGAATTGAAGTGTCCTTGGAAAATTTTAAGATTACATTTTAATCAAAAGACGAGTTTACAAGTTTGAGTAATATTAATATATATTTTTGTATGGGATATTGTGTATATCACGCTAATACAAGGTTTAGTCGTGCAGCTATATGAAATAGAAGTATATCATAGACAAATGACATAAAAATAAAAGAGTCAGATAAATTAACACTTAACTTTTTTATAGCTTATAATAATAACTGAGTATTTTCTTTTCACAATGACTATTAATAACTAAATAATTCAATATTATACATATTCAAGTAATAGTTTCATCCGTTTCTCTGTGGTTAGGGACACGAATAAAGTATCGATACTTTTAGGTATCGAGTACTATTCTTTCGACACCGATACTTTGGATTCGATACCTTTACTCAATGAGTACTTTTTGGCAAGTATCGTATCGAATAAATTGTAGAAGTTATCCATGTTAAACTTGACCTTACGGCTCATGTTTATGGTAACGCCATCTAGTTCAAACGTAATGAACCTTCTAAAACGTGGCTCGAAATATTCACAGACGAACAAATTTCTAAAAAAAAAGCTCATCACGACATAGTTTCTAGGAAAAGTACTAGATTCTTTGAAGTATTGATACTTTATTGAGTACGATACTTTTTCTTCGATACTACTCAAGAGTACAGTATCGATACTTTCTGTTCGATATCGTGTGCCTATCTGTGGTGGAGAAAAATACAATTCACGACTCCCTATCCTGCCCGTGGGTGTCGTAAAAGACGACTAAGGGACATAATATGCATTATTATAATATATTTAATATTTTCTCTCATAGTAGAGAAGTATTGAGACTTTATGGGCTGATATGATGACTTTACGACATCCACGTGCAATATATGCGGTGGAGAATTGTATTCTTACTCCGTCTCCGGAGTTAAGGTAATCCGTATATGGGCAGAATCATGATGAAGTCTATTTTAGACTACCACAAGTTGATGAGAACTTTTACTTGAATATTTAAGTGAAAAAGTCTCTACAAGTGCCCAATCCATAACCATAGTAGTACGCGTTGGAACATTCTCTAATGTGAAGCATTTATAGGCGAGGGTGAAGCTGGTCGTTGGCGTGGCGTTAACGCTACGCTTATGCGGATATGTACATTTGTGTAACGAAAGCATAACGTGTTTTAGAATTTTGTACAACGCTATCTAGTGAGCTCTTAATGAATTATTAACCTAAACACATACCTATGGTGTATACTAATGAAAATAAATGTTTATTGAATAAAAATTATCATTTTCTGGAAAATCGTATCATTTTATTAATACTTTATGCCATATTGGTTCCTGTTATAATCTGTTCTTTTATGCATATATACTTTTACAAAATAATTTCAATGTTTCACATCTGCCAGGCGTCCTCCGGCGGCTCCCTTTTTTATTATGTACTACTAACCCGCCCTAAGGTATTATCGTATGCGATTGCAGTCCATTAAGCGTCGGGTTTGATCCTGGACCGGTACAAATTTTATAGGCTCTTTTCCGAGAGAAGAAATACATTTTCTCCTTATATACAGCTACCTGGTAGTGACATATCATCAAAATCGGTCCAGCCGTTTTGAAGATTACCCGGAACAATTTTTTTTTATTATGTACTAGCAACCCGTTTTCACTTCGCTTTGGTTTTAGTCGGTTTATATTTCAAATATCTAATCTTCTAAGATATTATCATACGCGACTGGAATCCATGATGCCTCGGGTTCTATTCCCGGACAGGGCTAAATTTTAAAACGTTTTTTTCTGAGAGGAATAAAACGATTTGAACACTGGCTTGTTGCCGGGATATAGCAGCGGTACCCGAAAAGGTAATCCGCCAGGCGGAGCGCGGATGGCAAGCAATCGGTACCAGCAGTCAGCCTAATGATGATGAGGAGGGAAGTTATGGGGTCGCACGTCGCCCATCCGTCGGCCCGGACAGATTGGTCAGTGTGTGTTCAAACAATAGCCTACCACAAAAAATAAGGGTATAAAATAGGACTGAATTTTGCTTTGATATTTTAAGCAGAAATAATAACTCGATGTGATGACGGAGTAAGAATACAATTCACCACTAGCCTGTGAGTATCGTAAAAGACGACTAAGGGATATATTAAGTATATAACATCAATGAAAGAGAAGAAAAACTCCAAATAAAACCCTGTACCAACACGTCTGACCCTACATCAGTAAGGAGTCAGTTTCCCTCCTATTTTGGATGAGGCTCGAGCCCAACAGTGGGAAATAAATAGGCATAATAGATGTACCAAACAACGTCTTATTTTGTGTTGTAGATTTATAAAGGAATATTCTGAAAATCTACCCCTAAACATATTCTTCCCTTAAGGTTATAAAATAGGGGAGTAAATTTTGCTTTGATATTTCTAGCGCTACAATACAAACAATTAAAATTATATTTAACGGAGTAGCTGCATATGATTTCTACGCGGACTTATTTGCGGGCAACGGCCAATTGTATACCAAAAAGAGCTGACACTTTAAAACAGCTGTATCGATATTAACCAAACATAGCTAATAACCATCGCAAGGAAACTTGCTTTTCAAATGATAAATGCATCGAAATCGGTCCATTTATTAGAGAGCTACGATGCCATAGACAGATAGAGATCAATGTCAAACTTATATCACCCCTCTTCTTGCATCGGGGGTTAAAAAAAGTTAATCAATATCCACATTTCATGTATTTGATTTAATGGTTCCCCGCAGAGGGTCACAAAACGCACCTATGGTTTATGATCCGGCAGTAATATAGTATTTTTTTTAATTATATTTTTATAAACACAATACCTTAGAATAATAACGTATAGAAGGATTGTGTCAGTACTTAAAGCGATCAAAAACATGAAGCCAAAAATACTACATGCGTGCAAGTGATTAAACGCGTACACACGCACACCACTATACAAATTATGAAATCATATTATGTTTTTATTAACATAAATAGTCGAAATACTTTTAAAAGTAATGTTAATACACTTTTTATGTTTTTCAAATGTGTTGTGACACCATTTGAATGCACAAGCCGTCATAATTACCTATTTATTTTTGTAAGAGTTGCGTACGTACATGCAGTACGTTGACCTTGTACATTACGGGACGATCCGGTGTATGCTCTATTAGGCTCCAATTTAAATGCTTAATTTTTTGTGCGCTGACTTACCTTCTATACGTTATTATTCTAAGCACAATACCTTCTAATAAACATTTAAATCTAATACAGAATTTATTTTCTCTAATATTATAATTAAATCTCTCGCCGAACCATATTTTTTAAATACAACAGTTATTTCAACAACCGTTTCGCTTTACTATAATATTTTTAACACACCTTTTCAATATATTTTTAACAAACATCCCTTCAATAGATTGTACTCTTAACATACCTTTTTGATGTATTTTTAACAAACTCCCTTACCGTTGGTTGTATTTTTAATATACATTTTTGATGTATCTTTAACAAACATTCATCCCGTGGATTGTATTTTTAACATCTCTTATGTGTTTTTAACAAACTTCTTTTCCCATAGGATGTATTTTTAACATACCTTTATGTATTTTTTAACAAAACCATTTCTTTATTAATCACCGCTTTTAAATTCAATTGGAAGTAGTTTCTTTACGAGCGGTGAACGATACTATGGAACGAATTCCTTTCACCGATGTCTGTGAAAAAAAAAACACTATTAATCTATGGTTGTTTTAATAATAAAATCTTGCCCGTGGGTGTAATAATAGACGACTAAGGGATATATATGCCACGCATTCACTCTCCCTCTGTCTCTTTCTATTCCCGTAGCGTTAAACGTTTAACGCAACCTTGTTGGAAGTCGCATTAGAAGTTTCACTTCAAAAATCATCATCTCAGCTCATATACCTATGGTCTCGAGCCTTTTTCGCATCAGGAGGGAAATTCATCTACTATACCACGCTAGTCCGTGTGGTGACGGAGTAAGAATACAATTCACCACCCCCTATCTTACCCGTGGGTGATCGTACGAGACGTCTAAGGGATATAAAACGCATATAACATCAATGCGAGAGAAGGAAAACGCGAAATAAAACCCTATACCAACACGTCTGACCAGCGTGGTATAGTAGGTCAATTACCCTTCCATTATGGAGGAGGCCCGAACCTAACAGTGGGACGTATATGGTCTGAGATGCGCTTTTTCTTCGTTAGCGCTGTATAACGAACCATCCCCCCCGTTGGTGATGGACGGGGAAGGGTGTGTGTGGGTGGCCACATAAGCGTCCGGAATACCAACTAAAACCACAGCGGCCTCGCGCTTTTACTTTTTTAGGGTTTCCGGAGAGATCGTCTGATGAAATTTTATCCCCGGCACCCCAACGCTAGGCCATCTGGCCACGTTCTGTCATCATTCATACATAAGCGCCTTGCATACCCACTCCGCGGCCTCCTTCCTTGTCATGACAGCCAAAAGGAGGCCATCGACGACCAGGAACTGTCGTTGCCGAGCATCTTGGAAATCATGGTCGGCAACAGCAGGTCTGTTATACCAATTCCCAGACGAAGCATATTTCCAGTGTGTGGCGCGCATCGTTACTAATACGACGCTGGTCATATATGAGCGCTATGACATGTCCTTCTTTAATCTAGGTTTAAGAAGAGTATTTCCTTCACGGTAGGCAACGGCCTGGCTGTGTCCCCGGTATTGCAAAGGTCCATGTGGGGCAGTATCACTTACCATCAGGTGTCCTGCTTGCTCGTTTGCCACCGTTGGCAATAAAAAAAAATGTTGATATAGGGTTTTAGGGTTTTCCTTCTCTTGCACAGATGTAATGTGGATATTATATCCCTTAGTCGTCTTTTACGACATCTATGGGTAAGAGGTAAGGCAGTGGTGAATTGTATCCTTAATCCGTCACCATACGGTTTTATTTGTATGAAAAATACGCTGTTTTTCAAAATCTGTTCGTTACATAATATACAATTCTTTAGTAAAGCCACATCTAGATTATCTAATAGAGTTATGGGGTTGCGCTGCTAAAAGTAACATAAAGCCTTTGCAAATTGCTCAAAACAAAATAATAAAATTATTACTACTTTTACGGATTATATCGCGTTTGTATTTGATTTATGATTGCCCGACGTTTCGAACATTTTGCAGCATTCATGGTCACGGGCGGACTAAGGTGTCTCACGTCCAACAAGTAATCGTTATTACACACATTTATAATTATCTACCCGATACTGATACTGTGAGCACTTATTGTATAGATTTGACCCACAATAATAATAGTTAAAGATAATTTTATAAATCAAAAATCTTTTAGTAAGACAAAGTAAGCCGCATCTAAAATTAAAAATCAATATTAATTTAGCATCATGTCCCCTAAGTTTTCTTGCCGGATCTTTCTCAGTGTGGCCGCGTTCCGATCCGGTGGTAGTATATTAGTTTTGTTAGTTTTAAATCAACAAATTGTAACAATAATTGCTACAAATTTAATAATTAATAATTACTAACCATAAACAATATAATTTTTTCATATAGAATCATTTTCTTCTTACACTGGCAATAAATTTGTACTAAAATGTGGGTCACAATTTAATAAATTTATAACCAATTTTCTGTATCGGGTAGATAATTATAAATGTCTGTAATAACGATTACTTGTTGGACGTGAGACACCTTAGTCCGCCCGTGACCACGAATGCTGCAAAGTGTTCGAAACGTCGGGCAATCATAAATCAAATTCAAACGCGATATAATCCTTAAAAGTAGTTTTATTTACAATGTGTAGTGCTCGCGTAAACATCAGATATCATTAAATAAAATTATTATTCTATTTTCATTATCTAACTCCAACGGCAACAGTTTATAAAGAAACTCAATTAATGTCCTTATCACAAATATACAAATACAATACGTGTTTACTCGTGCGAAAAATACTTTATAAAAATATTCACACAAAAATAACATTTTTAAAAAAATCACACTGTCGAAAACGTTCTATGAGATATAGTAAAGACATACAATTATTATCCCCACGAACAAACTATGGTAAGAAAAATTTATTATACGAAGGAGCTCAGTTATATAATAAACTACCAAAAGAAATCAAAAATATTAAAACATTTTTGTCCTTTTAAAAAAAATTAAAGCGTCATATTTTAAGCGACTTTTCACAATTTTAATTTTTATGACGCGACTGAAATGTTTATCAAATGCAACTTGCATAAGAATAGTAAACCAAATGTAATAAGGTATTTGAACACTTTTATATTAGATTTCTTCATCGCATATTATTATGTAGGTACCCACTTATTTTTACCCACTTTTTAAATTTGTTTAGTACATTAAGTTTAATTTGTTATTAACTCCGTGCACTTCCTAGTATTAAGTTTGTTTTGTACTAGGAATCCGCCCTCGCTTCGCTTCGGTTATAGGGTATAGTGGTTTTACCCGCGTAGTTCCCGTTCCCGTGGGAATACCGGGATAAAATATAGCCTAGTTTACGCCCTGATATTATAGCTTTCCATTGGTGAAAGAATTTTTGAAATCGGTCCAGCCGTTTTGAAGATTACCCGGAACAAACAGACAGACAGACAAAAATTTTTTAATTGCTATTTTAGGCATAGGTGTCGTGCAAATAACCGTGTGAGCATGAAAAAAGCCTATTATTTTGACATTACAAACAGACACTCCAATTTTATTTATTGGTATAGATTTATCTTGTAAGTGAATTGTATTCTTTTAGAGAAATAAATATCAAAAACCGTAAAATATAATAATAATATACCTTTTTCTTTGATCCGTTGAGATAATCCTTGTACATTTCAGATCTTAAGTATCTTGAATAACTGTCGGACTTCATTAGGTGATAAACATGGGCCTGGAAAAATAAAAACTACATCATCATTCAGCTCTTATCACTAATAACTTGTGGTTCATGTCATGTGCCGTGAGAAAGGAAAGAAGGAATCTTGTATACTGTTTATTTATTTGGTTTGCTAACAAATGTAACAGTAATAAAATAACTTAATTTACAGAAAAAATTATACTCAATTATAAGCAAACACTACATGCACACTACCTAGACAGTAATATGAAAAAAAAATTAAAATAATATCGAGGAGTGAAAAGCTATTTGTTTAGTTCGAGTACCTGCGCCTCATGCCGCCCTAGCCGAGGCCGCGGGTGACGTGACCGGGGAATTAGTCCGTCACCCGCCGAGAGGCTGACCGCGTGAGGAAAGACCGACGTCCTCCCCGAGGGGGGGACGTCGGTCGATGGGAGGGTACCCCAAATAGGGGGTATTCCGTCGGGCCGACTACTGATGACAAGTAATCCTACTCCGGTGGTCGGCCCAACGACGAAGGCGACGTGTTGCGCGGGTGGGTTGCGGGTGTGCGTGCTTACGCCCCTCTGTCGCCCCGGACGGAGTGGTGCGAGGAGCGCGCCGACCGCAACCCAACCCCGCAAAAAAAAAAAAACGGCGACATCTAGGGTGATATTGAGTTATATACATATTCGGAATCAGAAAATTTTTCTCCTTCGAATGATACCGAATTCATTAAAATCAGAGCACATTTTTTTTCATAACTGTTTTACAGTTTCTATACGCTGAAAAACGAGGGCGTAAGACAATTTGTATTGAGTTACATTTATCTTTGTAACTAAAGGTACGTTTTATTTAGTACTAGCATCCCGCCCTCGCTTCGCTTCGGTTTCAGTCGCTTTACTCGCGGCGTAGTTCCCGTTCCTGTGGGAATACCGGGATAAAATATAGCCTATGTTACTCCCTGATATTATAGCTTTCCATTGGTGAAAGAATTTTTGAAATCGGTTCGGTGGTTTAAGCGTGAAAGCGTTAGAAACAAACAAACATCCTTACTTTCGCATTTATAATATTAGTATGGATTAGCATCAAGGATTCGATATTTTTAATTGAATTTTAACTAAATTTACCCCATTCAAATAGCTCAAGAAGTTTTTTTGTTATGATTCTTTTTCTAAAGTTTTAAACTTTAAATGGTTTTCCTGTAAAGTTACAAAAATGTCGCTTAAACCAAATAGCCTTTCACCCCTCGATATACAGGGTGTATCAGGTTATGGAGCAACTGGTCAAAAGAGAGCTAGGCAATGGTGGTAGGAACCCATAAAAAAAATCTGAACGAAAACTATCGATTCGTTAAGAAATTAGAGACATGTAAAGTTTTCAATTTTGTCATCGCTTTTTCGTGTAAATCTGATTGAAATGTATAAAGTCAATGATACTTAATACGCAACATATTCATACTTTGTTAAATATTCATTAGAAATTGAATAAATCAATGATTACGTTCACATAAGCAAGACAAACTTCGCTTTAAAACAGCTGATAGGCCTATGGCCGTTGACCGCTTGCCGTTGTACCTACATGTCATTGAAACGTTTGCGCAATTCTAGGTATAAATGAATGAAATTATACTGTCGAAGCTTTACATGCCTACATGTATTGTCTGTACATGCCTACATAATACGTAACATTTAAGGCATAGACTCTTAGACACATTTTTTTGAAATCACTATAATTTTTATGTTATATTGTTTTTGGTGTAATATACATTCTAATTACGATCTATGACCGTTAAACTACACCATACTCGAACAGTTGTCCCAGACACACCCTGTATATTCTGCATAAGAAATTAGAATCATCAGTCACAAAAAATTCAATGCTTCTAATTTTGCAAAAGCAACTCAGTCAAACCGAATATATATATCTACAGAATTACTACATTCGGCCCGAAGACGTGTTGTCATATGATTTTATTTCGAGTTTTCCATCTCTTGCATAGATATTATCTGCAATAATCCCTTAGCCGTCTTTTACAATATCCATGGACAAGATTGAATTGAACGGTGAATTGTATTCTTACTCCGTCACCACACGGATTCTTGCATGCTTAAATCACCATAAATAATTCTCTTACTTGAGCTTGGTCGAAGCAGTATCTATCTGCGGTACCAGATTCCACCTTCACACGAGTCAATTCCCTGTAAAAAGAATAATTAAACCATATTAATTATAGTGTTAGTAACTCATAACTCATTTATTGATAAGGGTTTCTTAAATGTCATTATAAATATGGTAAAGATGATTACATTTTAACAATATTAGATTACTAGCAACCCGTCCTCGCTTCGCTTCGGTTACTGTCGCCTTATTCCTGTAGTTCCCGTTCCCGTGGGAATACCGGGATAAAATATAGCCTATTTTACTCCCTGATATTATAGCTTGCCAATGGTGAAAGAATTTTTTAAATCGGTTCAGCCGTTTTCAAGATTACCCGGAACAAACAGACAGACAAAAATTTTTTAATTGCTATTTTAGGCATAGGTGTCGTGCAAATAACCGTGTGAGCATGAAAAAAGCCTACTATTTTGACATAACAAACAGACACTAATTTTATTTATTGGTATAGATTGTTATTTTCCTCGCAAACGCAAACGCTACGTCCCGCAATTTTTAAATCTGTAATATCTTCGAAAATATTCATTTAAATCATATGCTGTAAAGGGCCATATAGACCTATATTAAATCAACAATGTATTTAAGGTATTTAATTGGATAATGATTAATGCTGTATTGGTTAAAATCGCTTCGAAAACCATACCATACCTTACCCATTATTTGACGTAAAAAGTAAATAACAAAAAAATGTTATTGTGGGATATCCATAAGAGATAGACATATACCATCGCGGAGTTTTCTGTAGACCTTTTTAATATGTACAATACTTAGTACATTATTTTGATAAATCTCGTAGGGTTCAGGCTGCGTTTGCAATGTAAGCGAAAAAAAATGTAATTATTTAAGACATCACATTAGAAACCTCAAAAATAACAGTATTTCTCCACTATTTAATGGATGTTATTATATATATAAACCTTCCTCTTTAATCACTCTATCTATTAAAAAAACTGCATCAAAATCCGTTGTGTAGTTTTAAAGATTTAAGCATACATAGG